>JAZGTL010000035.1:0-1346041 GCA_037349345.1 Oemleria cerasiformis
GCTTGCATCACAAGTTAGGTCCAGGGTTACTTACGAGTCTTTTTGCCATTTTTGGTGTCATTGTATATCTAAAGTAGTGTAAGAGTCTAAGTGTGTCGTGTGCCTTTATCACTTCATTATTGTGTGTCTTTTAATCAAGTTAGAAAAATCTAAACTTAAGTGAACTTAATCGTTGAACAAGTCCTCGAAGGATCGACCTTTGCTTCCCAATATATTATCATAACCGATTTTGTATACTTGCAAAGTTATAACCGTTAAAGATAGAGTACATATCTTGTCCTTTGTTTTTACGAACATTATGCCTGGTTTACAATCTTGAAACTAAGACCACTCACCTCGAGGTCGTCCAAACGAGTTCAATTCCAAGCTAATTGATCCCTCGTGACCTTCAGAGCCACCATGCCTGTCAAAACAACACTTTACATTACTAAACGACAATTATCGACCTATAATTCGACCTCCCTAAACCCCGAGAGGTACACACGCGTCCTAACTAGAAACGCAACAACTTCGGACGTCTAAAAATTGCCCCTAAACGAACTTCGATTGACCCGAAACCTGCGCCAACATATTCGGATTGTCGAAAACATGTCGACACATGTCGCTGTGGGCCAAGGACAAGCCCCACGCGCTTGCGGAAGACTGGCGGCTTGTCCACACGCTGCTACGTGCCGGCTACAGTGCCCACACGCCTACACGCGAGCTTACTAGGAGCTGACTAGGCGCTGATTGGACGCTAACTAGGCTGCCACATCATCTTCCTGACAGACCAAGTCGCCGGACGCCTTACCGGAGAAGACTATTGGTCCGCCGTGAGACGCCATCCCCCGTCATCGAAAAACGCCATTGAAGGCCGATTTTCAAGCTTTTCCAATTTCTTCCAAACTCAACCAAACATCACAAATTTATAGTCTAAATTTATCTACTCAATCCCAGGAATCCAAATTCAAGGTCAAAATTGAGAACCCTTACATGTGGTCGCCAAAAATCGATCGAGAAGTTCAAAAACTTATCCTCCTCGTTCTCGGGGTACGCTGGTCGTTGCCCTTGGGTTCTAGTACGGCAGAGATCGCAGTGAGAGGGGGGGGGGGGGGGGGGGGGGGGGGGGGGGGGGGGGGGGTGGGGTATGAAGATGATGATGTGAGTGGTGACGGTCCATTCGGACTAGAACAACGAGGGTGGGAGTGGGGTTTCGGTGGTTCGCGAAGGAGAGAGAGAAAACGGGTGAGGAGAGAGAGAGGAAGCTGACCAATATGGGGATGAGAGCGAGAGCGACAATTTAAAAATATTTTCTCTCCCAAAATTACTAAATTGCCCATGAAGCTTCTAGACCCATAACTCTCTAAAATGGACTTCGATTTTCACGTGTCGCTTGTCTACGAACTCGTGAGTTCGAGAGCTACACAACATTCCAAGACAAACTTCCAAAAGTGTCTATGAATAGAAAAGTAACTTTCAAACCCCTCCTAAATCCGAGGGTAAAATCTTCCTTTTCTAACTTAGTTTTACAATTAAATTTCTTTAAAGGTACGGGTCGTTACACATATATATATATATATATATGTATATAGTTGTTTGTATTTTTAACAAAGGAGGGGGACATTTATATATAGCCTGGGTTCCGCCTGTTTAATCAAATGGCTTCTAGTAAGTTGTATATATTTAGATACAAATCCTTATTATGCATTTATGATTTTATGACAAGGTGGGGATTAGTTGTACTTTACATATTCACGAAACTATGCTCTTGAACTGTTCTATTGACCACTCACATTTTCTTTTGGTTTTGTACCCTCCATTACACAACCCGTCCAGGAAAAGAAAATTGGTAATTTAATTAATTAAATAACTGGTAGTTTGGGTAGGATTAATGTGCAGTGTTGGGCTAAGTTCGTAATTGGGCTTTAGTTAAGGGTCCAAAAAGGGTTAGTAGACCGTGATTAGAAGTTAGTTTGAAAAATGACAATTTTGCCCTTGAGAATTTAGAGGGCTCAAGAGTCACTTTTTGATCAAGGACACTTTTGGAAGTTTTTCTCGTACCATTACCTAGGTCACGAGCTCACGAGTGCTTAGACAGGCGGCACTCGAAAACCAGAGTTCGTACGAGGAAGTTACGAGTCTGAAACGATCGGGACGTATTAGTAATTATGAAAAAGTTCAAACTATAAATAGGAGATTTTTCTCTCTTCGTCTAATTGGTCAGACCTCCCTCACGCTTTCTATCTCCCCTCTCTCTCTTTTTCCCGCGTGCGACCTAACTTAGAACCACCACCATCAACAACGGTCACCGACGATTCAACCCCAAACACCACCACCATTCGACTACTCTCCTCCTCACGATCATAACCGTACCAACCATCACGGCCGATGGCCACCGTAGATGGCGAATCGAACGCCGAAAGAAAAAGGGTTTTTACAGCTTTCGAGGCATTTTTCGGCTACCACAGGTACGATGTCGACTCAAGGAACTCATTTTGAATTCCTTACGTCGAGCATATAGATTTAGAATTTTAGATCATAGTTTTTGGTTGAGAAATGAAAAAGTTTAAAAATCTTGAAATTCGTCCTTAAATGAAAGTTTTTGGCCACTATTGACGACGGTCTTGACCACCAGCTTTCGTTTGGTTCATGGTTGACTAGTCGTTAATGGTTGACTAATGGAGACAAGAGTTGACTGATGGAATATTTTGGTCAGTGACAGAATATTCTGTTAAGTCTTAACAGCATTAAGGAGGGTCGCGCATGGAGAAGGCTGCCTACGCGTGTCTACAGTTTCGAGACGTTCCAGATCTGTTTTTGCAGGTTTCATATCCGTTTGAGGTCGTTTTGGGGCCCGTTTGAGGGTTATAAGTTAGTTAGGACGCGTGGACAACAATGGGGGTTAGGAATCCGAGTTTAAGGGTTTGAATTATAGTTTATTGATTCTACTCACCACTTTTGGTAGGCGTTATGATTTTGGAGACTTTGGAGGACCGTACAAATCGAGACGTAGCTTGCGAGGATTTCAGGGAATGAGCAACTCGATGTTCATGTAGCAGTGAATCTTGTCGGGTGACTACTCCCTGACGCACTGTGAGTGGACCTCCTTCCCTTAGCTCATAAATATATGTTTTATGTATATATATATATATATATATATATATATTTGTGTATGTGATGTGTTTTGGGTAAAGTTTATGTTTTGTTGTTGTATGCTTGATGATGATGCTAGGAACCATAGAAAATACCAAGAGCTAGTGTTAGGGCCTGGCATTTGTATGATGTGCTAGTTTGAAGGTTGCAATCCCTACGTAATTAGTGTATTCGTTAGAACACGTGAAATGGTAATGTTAGTAGTCTAATCTAGAGGGTTGATTCCGATATACATATTACAATGTTGAGTCGCGAGTCTCGATACGTTCGGCAAGCGTCGCGAGTTATTCACAATTAGATATCGATGTAAAACGAGAAGTATGACAATTACGATAATCGAGAGTGATTCGTTAATTATTTATGATGAGACTCTGAGGAGTTATAGAACGGCTAAGAACGAGCATTATGCCTACATAGCGTGTAAGGACCCTTCCCGAATTTTCCCTCGAAACCCAGAAAGAACCCTTATCCCGTCTGACAGCTCTTGACTTCAAAATTTAAACACCAGAAATACCCTTTGTTCTGGAATAATTTTTATTAAACCTTACAGGGTTCCCGACAGAACCTCTGTACTTACTGACCACTCATACCTGTCAGAGGCAGGATAGTATACTGGTCAAAACCAAAACCTCGGAATAGTGGTGGTCCAAATAGGAATACCCTATGTCACCAAACGTCAGTAGGTCAGAAACTGCTGACATCTCTACTGGAATACCACAAGACAACAGACTAATCAAATACTTGTGAACCAACCATAATTCGTCCCTCTGGGTCACCGCCCACACCAACCCACTAACCCGGCTGACGAAGTATTTTCATAGGTTGATTAAGCCCATGACCATTGTCGTCTGTTTCATATTAGAGCCGGATATATCCTCGGGTATCATATCGTATCATCAGCCGGTATAACCTTCGGCTATCATAACATATCAGTCAGCATATCTCTCGACTATCCTGTCCCTAGCCACCAGGGTATCCCTTGGGGTGTGCTAGTCATGTATCATATCATATCAGTGGGCATATCTCTCGACTATCATAACATATCAGTCGGCATCTGTCGACTATCATATCATATCAGTCGGCATCTCTCGACTATCATATCCCTAGCCACTAGGGTATCCCTTGGGGTGTGCTAGTCATGTATCATATCATATCCGTCGGCATATATCTCGACTATTATATCATATCAGTCGGCATCTCTCGACTATCATATCATATCATATCAGTCGGCATCTCTCGACTATCATATCCCTAGTCACCAGGGTATCCCTTGGGGTGTGCTAGTCATGTATCATATCATATCAGTCGGCATATATCTCGACTATCATATCATATCAGTCGGCATCTCTCGACTATCATAACATATCAGTCGGCATCTCTCGACTATCATATCCCTAGCCACCAGGGTATCCCTTGGGGTGTGCTAGTCATGTATCATATCATATCAGTCGGCATATATCTCGACTTTCATATCATATCAGTCGGCATCTCTTGACTATCATATCCTATCAGTCGGCATCTCTCGACTATCATATCCCTAGCCACCAGGGTATCCCTTGGGGTGTGCTAGTCATGTATCATATCATATCAGTCAGCATATATCTCGACTATCATATCATATCAGTCGGCATCTCTCGACTATCATAAATATCAGTCGGCATCTCTCGACTATCATAAATATCAGTCGGCATCTCTCGACTATCATATCCCTAGCCACCAGGGTATCCCTTGGGGTGTGCTAGTCATGTATCATATCATATCAGTCGGCATATATCTCGACTATCATATCATATCAGTCGGCATCTGTCGACTATCATAACATATCAGTCGGCATCTGTCGACTATCATAACATATCAGTCGGAATCTCTCGACTATCATATCTCTAGCCACCAGGGTATCCCTTGGGGTGTGCTAGTCATGTATCATATCATATCAGTCGGCATATATCTCGACTATCATATCATATCAGTCGGCATCTCTCGACTATCATAACATATCAGTCGGCATCTCTCGACTATCATATCCCTAGCCACCAGGGTATCCCTTGGGGTGTGCTAGTCATGTATCATATCATATCAGTCGGCATATATCTCGACTATCATATCATATCAGTCGGCATCTCTCGACTATCATAACATATCAGTCGGCATCTCTCGACTATCATAACATATCAGTCGGCATCTCTCGACTATCATATCCCTAGCCACCAGGGTATCCCTTGGGGTGTGCTAGTCATGTATCATATCATATCAGTCGGCATACATCTCGACTATCATATCATATCAGTCGGCATCTCTCTCTCGACTATCATATCATCTCATATCTGTATCATATCAGTCGGTAAGTATCCTCGACCATCGTATCATATCATATCAGTATCATATCAGTCGGTAAGTATCCTCGACCATCGTATCATATCATATCAGTCGGTAAGTATCCTCGACCATCATATCATATTATATTAGTCGGTAAGTATCCTCGACCATCATATCATATCATATCAGTCGGTAAGTATCGTCGACCATCATATCATATTATATTAGTCGGTAAGTATCCTCGACCATCATATCGTATCATATTAGTCGGTAAGTATCATCGACCATCGTATCATATCATATCAGTCGGTAAGTATCCTCGACCATCATATCATATTATATTAGTCGGTAAGTATCCTCGACCATCATATCATATCATATCAGTATCATATCAGTCGGTAAGTTTCCTCAACCTTCATATCATATCATATCATTATATTGGAGGTTCACCGGGTTCACCGCTAATAACGGATCCTCGTCCTGAGTCCTGGCCTCCCTCAATATGACCAAAATCGATAAACTCATACAACAGGGTCAAAACCCAAATCATTGACTCAATAATTTCCTCGTCAAGACGATATCAAATCCGAGTCTAAAACTACGATATTTCTCAAATCACACTTTTAACCGAAATAGTGGAAAACATATATCCAGTAATCATTTCTAAATTCCAGGAAATCACTGCAACAATACATAACAATATGTAAACAAGGATACATTGATGCATGCATTACAGTTTATAAACAACAGTCCACTCATATACATCAACCAACCCTTAATTCATGGGCGCTCTAGCCCAAGCAACACATGCACAATAATGTCCCAATTACCTTGACTTTCCGAGCTCAAAACCCGCTAATACGGTCAATCATTACCGCTGGGATTGCCCAAAACAACCTCTAAACGACGTCTGATCAACCTCAACCCTGTACCAACAGATTCGGAACGTCGAAAACTAGTTACCACGCGCCGTCGTGACCTCAGTCTCGGCTCCACGCGCTGCCAGAAGGTCGGCATACGCGCCCACGTGCTCTCACGCGCCGGTCACGCGCCTGCTACAGTGTTCACGCGCCTGGACCGGTCCAACCCGGTCCGGCTAAACTTGACCCGGTCCAACTCGAGCCGACCGGTTCACTCGAGCCGACCGGTTCACTCGACCCGACCGATCACCGGTGACTCGCCGGAGAAGACGACCGGACTGCCGTCACCATCGCCGGAGGTTGGCCGGAGAAGATGACCGGACCGCCACCTCCGCTGCCGTCTGGTTCGCCGGAATCCCCCATTTCCGGCCGAAACTACAAGTTTTCTAACTTCTTCATTTCTTAACCGTTTTTTTCACGATCTACACATGGAAATTTATCTACGTTTCCCCAGGAATCCAAATATGAGGTCAAAGTTCCGAGATCGTACCTGGTTTGGCCGAAAAACGGTCGAGAAGTTTCGGTTCACCTCCCTCCTCCGTCCGTCACCTACGGCGGTGCTCCCGCTCCAATAGCTACCCCAAAATGCTCGTGGGGTCCCGGGGATGATCCTCCCGACCTTGGTTTCACTCAACTCGGATCAAAATCCGTCCGATGAAAATCAAGCGTTTGTGTTCACACGGGGGGGATTTTCGGGTAGGATAGAGAGAGACCATATTGACCAATCTGCCGAGGAGAGAGAAAATATCTACTATATAGTTCCAACTTCTCCAAAATTACCAAACTACCCCTGAAGCTTCTAGACCCGTAACGAACTCACCGGGTCTCCATTTTTCGCGTGCCGCCTGTCTACGAACTCGTGAGTTTGAGACCTACGCAACGACCCTAGAAAAATTCCCAAAAGTCTTGCCAGTCAAAAAGTGACTCCCGAACCCATCCAAAACTGAGGGTAAAATTGTCCAATCCTCAAAATAGTTTAATTTCTGGTCCGGGTTGTTACAATCTACCCTCCTTAAGAAATTTCGTCCCCGAAATTCATTCCTAACCATGAAACAATGAGGTTATTGTGCCCGCTTTAGTTCCGCGATTTCCCACGTGGCCTGCTCCATGTTATAATTCCTCCACAACACTTTAACTAGAGGAAAAGTCTTTCTGCGAAGTACCTTTTTCTTCAAATACAGAATTTGCACCGTCACTTTATTTAACTGCCGGTATTCGATACACAATATCAGACCACCATCCTTTTTCCTCACAATTAATACCGGCGCACCCCATGGTGAAACACTTGGGCGAATAAATACCATATTCACCAAGTCCTGCAACTGAGTCTTTAACTCTCGCAATTCTGCCGGTGCCATCTTATACGGTGCCTGTGAGATAGGTTGAATACCTGGCAAAAGCTCAATGGTGAACTAAATCTCACGGTGAGGTGGTAATCCTGGAAGATCATCTAGAACACATCAGAGAACTCACTCACCCCTGGAATATCCTCCACTCTCATCGGAGTATCCCGTGAATCAAACACATGAGCCGGATACCCCTCACAACTTTCCCTCTACAATCTCTCAGCGGTCAACGCTGATATCACTCCAAGGGTAGTACCCTACGATCTCCCCGAAAGGTAAAATTCGGTAATCTTGGACTCCGGAAAACCACTGTCTTATCATAACAGTCTATGGAAGCATGATGCATGGACAACCAATCCATCCCCTGAATCCCATCAACTCAAAAATATCTAAGGGGATTAAATCTGCCTCCAAACCATGGTCTTCAACCATGACCGGACAACTACGAATCCCGAGGTTCGCCACCAAAGTCGGTGCAAAGCGACTCAGCGCTATGAATCTCTGTTCATACTGGCCACAGTCATGTCTCCTTGCTGTAAATGCAAGCACTCGGCCTCCTTAACATTCCGGTGTGAGCGAGGGTAAAAATTGCGCCAAGAAGCATTCCCAGAAAGTCTGCCAAGCAAGTGTATGGACATTCCGGCCTGACACCTTCAATGAGTGTCACCAGTGGTAAGCAGAACCACCTAGCAAAAATGTGCCCAACAAGACTCTGTCTCTTAAAGGACATCTCATAATCAAAAACACCATCTCCAAGCGAGTAATCTACTCCTCAGCCTCATCTGGGCTAGACTCGCCCATAATTATCGTCACCCCCATTCTCTGGACTCTCTCAATATCAGAGACTTCATGAGAAGTCCTATCCTGGATTACAGAAGCTAAAGTCTGACCCAGCTGTTCCAGTGTCTGCCACAACACAGGCTCCACTGCAGGTTCATGATTATCTCCACCATTCCCCGACCGTTGAGGGAACTCACGTCTCGGAGGTATTATACGCGGTGTAGAGGCTGTAAATCATTAATACCAAAATTTCACCTGTACATTAAATGTACGGTCTACAGGAATTTAACCTAGTGCTCTGATACCACTTGTAAGGACCCTTCCCGAATTTTCCCTCGAAACCCGGAAAGAAGCCTTATCCCTTCTGACAGCTCTTGACTTCAAAATTTAAACACCAGAAATACCCTTTGTTCTGGAATAATTTTTATTAAACCTTACAGGGTTCCCGACAGAACCTCTGTACTTACTGACCACTCATACCTGTCAGACGCAGGATAGTATACTGGTCAAAACCAAAACCTCGGAATAGTGGTGGTCCAAATAGGAATACACTATGTCACCAAACGTCAGTAGGTCAGAAACTGCTGACATCTCTACTGGAATACCACAAGACAACAGACTAATCAAATACTTGTGAACCAACCATAATTCGTCTCTCTGGGTCACCGCCCACACCAACCCACTGACCCGGCTGACGAAGTATTTTCATAGGTTGATTAAGCCCATGACCATTGTCGTCTGTTTCATATTAGAGCCGGATATATCCTCGGGTATCATATCGTATCATCAGCCGGTATAACCTTCGGCTATCATAACATATCAGTCGGCATATCTCTCGACTATCCTGTCCCTAGCCACCAGGGTATCCCTTGGGGTGTGCTAGTCATGTATCATATCATATCATATCAGTAGGCATATCTCTCGACTATCATAACATATCAGTCGGTATCTCTCGACTATCATATCATATCAGTCGGCATCTCTCGACTATCATATCCCTAGCCACCAGGGTATCCCTTGGGGTGTGCTAGTCATGTATCATATCATATCAGTCGGCATATATCTCGACTATCATATCATATCAGTCGGCATATCTCGACTATCATATCATATCATATCAGTCAGCATCTCTCGACTATCATATCCCTAGCCACCAGGGTATCCCTTGGGGTGTGCTAGTCATGTATCATATCATATCAGTCGGTATATATCTCGACTATCATATCATATCAGTCGGCATCTCTCGACTATCATAACATATCAGTCGGCATCTCTCGACTATCATATCCCTAGCCACCAGGGTATCCCTTGGGGTGTGCTAGTCATGTATCATATCATATCAGTCGGCATATATCTCGACTATCATATCATATCAGTCGGCATCTCTCGACTATCATATCATATCAGTCGGCATCTCTCGACTATCATATCCCTAGCCACCAGGGTATCCCTTGGGGTGTGCTAGTCATGTATCATATCATATCAGTCAGCATATATCTCGACTATCATATCATATCAGTCTGCATCTCTCGACTATCATAACATATCAGTCGGCATCTCTCGACTATCATAACATATCAGTCGGCATCTCTCGACTATCATATCCCTAGCCACCAGGGTATCCCTTGGGGTGTGCTAGTCATGTATCATATCATATCAGTCGGCATATATCTCGACGATCATATCATATCAGTCGGCATCTCTCTCTCGACTATCATATCATCTCATATCAGTATCATATCAGTCGGTAAGTATCCTCGACCATCGTATCATATCATATCAGTATCATATCAGTCGGTAAGTATCCTCGACCATCGTATCATATCATATCAGTCGGTAAGTATCCTCGACCATCATATCATATTATATTAGTCGGTAAGTATCCTCGACCATCATATCATATCATATCAGTCGGTAAGTATCCTCGACCATCATATCATATTATATTAGTCGGTAAGTATCCTCGACCATCATATCGTATCATATTAGTCGGTAAGTATCCTCGACCATCGTATCATATCATATCAGTCGGTAAGTATCCTCGACCATCATATCATATTATATTAGTCGGTAAGTATCCTCGACCATCATATCATATCATATCAGTATCATATCAGTCGGTAAGTATCCTCGACCTTCATATCATATCATATCATTATATTGGAGGTTCACCGGGTTCACCGCTAATAACGGATCCTCGTCTCGAGTCATGGCCTCCCTCAATATGACCAAAATCGATAAACTCATACAACAGGGTCAAAACCCAAATCATTGACTCAATAATTTCCTCGTCAAAACGATATCAAATCCGAGTCTAAAACTACGATATTTCTCAAATCACACTTTTAACCGAAATAGTGGAAAACATATATCTAGTAATCATTTCTAAATTCCAGGAAATCACTGCAACAATACATAACAATATGTAAACAAGGATACATTGATGCATGCATTACAGTTTATAAACAACAGTCCACTCATATACATCAACCAACCCTTAATTCATGGGCCCTCTAGCCCAAGCAACACATGCACAATAATGTCCCAACTACTTTGACTTTCCGAGCTCAAAACCCGCTAATACGGTCAATCATTACCGCTGGGATTGCCCAAAACAACCTCTAAACGACGTCCGATCAACCTCAAACCTGTACCTACAGATTCGGAACGTCGAAAACTAGTTACCACGCGCCGCCGTGACCTCAGTCTCGGCTCCACGCGCAGCCACGCGCAGCCGGAAGGTCGGCATACGCGCCCACGCGCTCTCACGCGCCGGTCACGCGCTCTCACGCGCCGGTCACGCGCTCTCACGCGCCGGTCACGCGCCTGCTACAGTGTTCACGCGCCTGGACCGGTCCAACCCGGTCCGGCTCAACCTGACCCGGTCCAACTCGACCCGATCGGTTCACTCGACCCGATCGATTCACTCAACCCGACCGGTTCACTCGACCCGACCGGTCACTGGTGACTCACCGGAGAAGACGACCGGACTGCCGTCACCGTCGCCGGAGGCTGGCCAGAGAAGATGACCGGACCGCCACCTCCGCCGCCGTCTGGTTCGCCGGAATCCTCCATTTCCGGCCGAAACTACAAGTTTTCTAACTTCTTCATTTCTTAACCATTTTTTCACGATCTACACATGAAAATTTATCTACGTTTCCCCAGGAATCCAAATATGAGGTCAAAGTTCCGAGATCGTACCTGGTTTGGCCGGAAAACGGTCGAGAAGTTTCGATTCACCTCCCTCCTCCGTCCGTCGCCTACGGCGGTGATCCCGCTCCAATAGCTACCCCAAAATGCTCGTGGGGTCCCGGGGATGATCCTCCCAACCTTGGTTTCACTCAACTCGGGTCGAAATCCGTCCGATGAAAATCAAGCGTTTGTGTTCACACGGGTGGGATTTTCGGGTAGGAGAGAGAGAGAGACCATATTGACCAATCTGCCGAGGAGAGAGAAAATATCTACTATATAGTTCCAACTTCTCCAAAATTACCAAACTGCCCCTGAAGCTTCTAGACCCGTAACGAACTCACCGGGTCTCCGTTTTCCGCGTGCCGCCTGTCTACGAACTCGTGAGTTCGAGACCTACGCAACGACCCTAGAAAAATTCCCAAAAGTCTTGCCAGTCAAAAAGTGACTCCCGAACCCGTCCAAAACTGAGGGTAAAATTGTCCAATCCTCAAAATAGTTTAATTTCTGGTCCAGGTCGTTGCATAGCGCGTTATTTAATGATTGGGTATGCCTATTTGGTAGTCGTTGGTATACTTAGCGCGTTATTTGATGATTGGTATGCCTAATTGGTAGTCGCTAGTATCGTACCTGTTTGTAGGCCACACATTAGTCATCCACATGATCGTTCACCTGCGCTCGCTCTGTTGTTAAATAACGCCAGTCTTGTCTTAGAGCTCTTATGGGGACATGTAGTGATGGTGCTTACACCCAGTCCTTCACGCACGTGGTCGTGGTACGAGCGAAGATACCTAGTCCTGTCATGTGCGCGTGGCTCGTGCGACTATAGTGCCATTGTGATACATGATATGATGATTGAGATGCTACAACGGAGGGATTTTCCAACTTAGCACATGACATGATGATTGAGAAGCTACAGTCGAGGGATATGTCGACTTAGCACAATGGTTTAGGATTGAGATGCTACATCTGTGGGATTTGTCAATTTAGCACATAATATGATAATTGAGATGCTACAGTCGAGGGATATGCCGACTTAGTACAGTAGTATAGGATTGAGTTGCTACAGCCGAGGGATTTGCCGACTTAGCACATGACATGATGATTGAGATGCTATAGTAAAGGAATACGGTGACTTAGCACAGTAGTTAGGATTGAGATGCTATAGTAGAGGGATATGCCAACTTAGCACGTGATATGATTGTACTCGAGGGAGAATATTGAACGAGATGATGTCAGTTTGCATTAGGAGGTTTTAGTGTTTGGATTTCAGCCCTATAGGGTTATCATGATATTATATTATTATTTTATTATTTACCTTGTTTTGCGTGTTATACTATGTTATATAGTATTTTACTGGTGTTTTGCTTGCTGATGGGTTATTATATGTTTTATAAACTATTTTTCATTGAAATACTATTAAGGTCCACTCATCTTTTTTCAAAAGAAAGCTTTGTGGATTCTAGAAGGAAGTCCTACAGTGAGAGCTCTCACACTACATAGTGGCGTGTGTAACAAGGTTGTAATCGGTTTTTAGCAGTTAGGTATTTATTTATGATTATCATTTGTATTTAAAAATGCTATGAGTTTCCACTATTGCATGGTGGAAAGGTTTACGGTTCACCTTTCACCCGATTTACTAAAACGACGCGTTTTAGTTTGACTTTTGTCGCCGGGATTCAGCGTCCAGGTGTCGCCCAACTCCCTTTGAATCTGGTATCCACGTGGATTTCTCGGTCAGGGTGTGTCACTCCAGGATGTGGTGAGGCGAGACTTCAAGACTAGGAGGAGACATCAATTTCGCTGCGTCTTACTCTAACAAGTTGGATTTTGGTTGACCCTTTTTTTCTAGGGAGATTTTACCGAATTTTCGGTAAAAGTTCATTATTTTGGTGGTTAGCGTAAGGATAGTTTCAGAAAGATTTCGAGTTTCCGGGGTTGTCAAACTAGAAGAGAGCTCTGCACGAATTTCGAGGGGGAAATTCAAGAGGGTCCGGTCAGAATTCCTAGATTACAAGGTTATTAATTTATAGAAATTGTATTTTCAAGTAAACTTAGGATAACTAAATAATGAGAGTCATTATCTCTTTTAATTTCATTTTCATTACTAATAAGTAAATATGTCCATAAATATCACCTAAGCGAGAAAATGACAAAATTAATTGAAGCAAAAAAAATGAAAAAATTGGCCCACAGCTGTAACTTCCGTTAAATATCCGAGTTTGGGATCCCGGCAGCCCTTCATTGTCCACGACACCACAGAAATATTTCGTCCCACTCTCTTCCACTACTTCCAATTCGATCATACGTGGCCTCAAAGTAATTTAAAACCCAGAACTTGTTTTTTCTTTATAGATAATAAAAAAAGGATAGCAACTATAAAAAGAGAATGAAGGGAAAGATAGAGAAAATTCAATTATTCATTTTGTCGTCTCCCAAACAAGATCATAAAACCCCTTGCTACTTTTTCAATTTTTTGGAATCTCGCAACTGTCAACGAAAAAAGTCTCGCATTGCTGTGCGCCAAACGGGTTCTTAGATCTGAATGAGAACCCACATTCTCTGTAAATCGAAGCAATTTCTTCTGCTGATTTGTTTCTGAAAATTATTGATTTTATTGCATTTGAATGTGGATATGGTATTTTTTAAGTTTTGTGGTAAGACTCTTTTCCTGCTCTGTTTGGTTTCGAAGAAAATTAGAAAGAAAAACATAAAATTTTGAAAGTAGTAACTTCTCCATTGTTGATTGATTACTGGAATGTATGTTGTGTTATTGAAATAACCCATGATTGCTCTCAGGAATTAGTCTGAAACTCAGGTATTTATTTGTTCTTCATTCATTTTCTTTTCAGGGTTTAGAGAATGTGCATTCGAATTCTAGATCTTAAACTGTAAAGGTGGTAGATTTTTTTTGGGACTAATTCATGATATAAACTTCAGTTGGATTCGACCTTGGAAAAAAAAGAATGGTATTTTGGGAAGAGTATGTGAGTGATGAGGCAATGGGGACCTTTGCCCCGATTGTGGTTTACTGGGTGTATGCTGGGTTTTACCAGTTGTTGCCGCCTTTGGACAATTATCGCTTGCATACAAGAAGAGACGAGGATGAAAAAAACTCGGTTCCACTTCCCTCCGTTGTTAAAGGTGTTTTGCTTCAACAGCTCGTACAGGCTACCGTTGCTCAGGGGCTCTTCTTGGTCAGTTACTTCAACTTGTCATTTCTATTATGGCCAATTTATGCTGACTGCTTCATTTTCACTCATAATTGTAGATATAAGTAAATGTGCCTACATAATTATTGATATTTTTACAAGACTTGAGACTTAAACATCACCCAACTGCAGTACTTTTGAGAAATCGCCTTGATAGAAATCTAGAGATCTTTTGTCCTTATATACTCGAATGTAGAAACTTTCTCAGTGAAATATAGGTATCTCTTGTCCTTGTATTTAGTTTGATATAAATGTTTTTTGGGTCTGCCTTGGGCGTGTTGGTCAATCTTTTTCCCCTCAATAAACTGAGGATATGTTCTTGATTTAATCAACCTATTTTTCAGATTTGTCTGTCATTGTCATCTACACTTAAAAGAGTCCTACACATGTCTTAAACTCTTTAGACACAACGTACCCAACTTGATGCACTTTGAAGGCTTGAGGATGCCTTCAAGTTTTCTGGACTTTCTTGGTCCCATTTCAACTCTGGCTTTAGTCTTGATGCTCTTTGACTTTGAGTCTCCAATTTGCCCCACTAATATGATGCCTTTGTTCATTCATATGTCCCTATGTTTGGATATCATGAGTACATATGCATGTCATGCCACAATCCTAGGTTCTCTATGACCTGCATGTATTGTATTATCTGGTGAAGTACTTGACAGTAACCTTTGACAATAGGCTCATGTAACAAATAAATGAATAAATAATCCTTTAAAATTGTTGGCTTTAAACACTATGCGTTATCTGCCAAAGGAGAAAACTAAGGAGACCTGTTAATTCTACAGTTTTCAGCAGTTGAACAAGGAAGATAAGCATAAAAAAATTTAGTAGGCTCTACAACTGTGCAAAACATGCTTTCATGTGAGGCATTCAATTCATAAGAATTCCTAGTTCATGTCAAATTGATGTACATATTTATTTTAGCATGCTGATTATTGACTTGGGAAATTGAACTAGACTTAAGAAGTCGTCATTTGCACAGTAACAGCAACAGCAACCAAAACATATACTCAAGCGCCAATAAGTTGGTTCCATAATACGATGCTAGCCACTCGTTTGGGCCAACCACAAAATAATATCACAATCTAACCACTCATTTTGTAGGTCATCATTTAAAGATTATCTGTGCAAAAATTCACCAAATCGAAAATCATTTAGCCTGTCAATTTTGTCAGGGACATCATTGTGTTATCGAACGCATTGTATTCATCTAGGTTTTTGGCTCTGGTATTGGATGGTCAAATGATTACTAATTAAATGCATTTTTGCTAGGATGATCTTTGTATAAGGACCTACAAAAGGAACGGTTAGATTGTGATATTTGTTGTGAAATGGGTCCAAATGAGTGGTTAGTGCCGTATTTTGGAACCAACTGCGCGCATGAGTGTGCTCCATATATATATATATATATCATAAGTTATACTGGCAGCAGTTTATTATTCTTCCTGACCTTAGACCTAGTTGCTTATATTAGCTTTCCTCACTCAGCTTTATCATACACTACTGAAGTGATTTGTTGCCCGTTTGGGAGTTATTATGGGAGGGCAGAAACCTTTCCTTGAGCTTTTTGTAAAAAATGAAAAGGTCTTTAAATGAGAATTAAAATCACTTTAATTGATTTTTTTGGTGAAATGGGAGGTGCGTCTCTCTAGAAGTGAATTTTTTGGAAAAACAAGGGAATCACTTGACCATTATTGAGCCTCTTAAAATGCCAATACCATCCACAATCACTAAATAAATCAAATCACTTCTACAGAACACTCCCAAAGGAGCCCTAAGTAGCAAGCCATACTTTTTATTAAATGTTTGTAGTATATGATACCTGTTACCTATTCAATTGCATGTGCATGTAGTGTGTAGGCATCATAGACATCTAGTTTGTTTGTCACTCTGCTGATCCCACAAAGTGCTCAAGCTTTTCTGGTGATAATTATAGTCCTTCCTACCTAAGACTGTTTATGCACTGTACATTGTGATATTAATAAAAGTAGACACATGATGTTGTGATCTATGTCTTAAGATATGTAAGATTCTAGGTAAATGAATAGTAATATTATTGTTTACCATACTTAGGAATTTAGTTTCTTATTCTAAGAACTGAAATCATAGTTTGATTTGTTTAATAGTTGGGATGCGGTAGGTGATTTGTTTAATAGTTGATATATGTAGTGTGTCAAGTGAGTACGACCGCTGCATCATGGATGATACTTCAACATTTTCTTTTCATTCGTCTTTCCTACGTATAATATATCTTGATTGTGCAGAACAGTTGCTGCACTTTCCCCAACTGACAAGGATTTGACAAGAAGTTATTGGTAGAAAGTTTAGGGTCTAGCCTGGAGCTACCCTCAATGGGGTAGTTCCTATAGGTTGGTTTTCTACCTTTGATAAGTCCAACTTACTTGAGGCATGATTGTGTTTGATTGCTTTCTTTTCTTATGGTTTAACCCTAAAATGGACAGTCATGACCTGTGAGATTTGTCATTGACATCATCATGGTTAAATTGAATAGATCGCTTTCCTTTTATTTAGGAGAATAATTAATCTGTTAATTTTTATTTTTACTTTTAGTCATTGGTCAAGCAGTTATATATTATGGAAAGATTTGAATTTGGCATGTTTTATGATCAAGTATTAGCTGCTTCTTGAAAAGGGTTTGAGCCTTGTCAAAAGGTTTAATACTGTCCTTGAGGGGTAGGGCTGGGTGGCAGAAGTTGTCTAGTATCGTATGAAAGCTCTCATGCAGGAAGTCCTGCGCTGGGAGCTTCAATCTAAATTGCCCATTCTTTGTTCTTTGTGTTTTCCAAGATGGGGGCTGGGACTGCACCTGTTATTCTCCACTTTCTCTTTGTCTTTCTGTACCAGAACCTTCAAAACCTTCAATTCCCATTCCCCACTTTTATGTTGGTTTTCAAGGTGCATGGTAGGGCTGCACCTATGAGTTTCTAGCTGTGTGAGAGAAGTTGTTAGGCTGGTTTTCATTGTTGGTTTATTCCGTAATAGTCTATGCTTTTGGGGCATGGTTAGGAACTCTGGACTCAATTTGGCCAAGATCATGCACACTACGTTCGAGATTGCAGATACATAAAAGGCAACAAACAATAACACAAGGAATTACTGTGGTTCACATTTCACCCCAAGAAGTCTTACGCCCACAAGTGTCGACAATGATTCGCAAATGAAAGGATTATGATTACAAGGATGAGGAAATACCCTCTTACAATCTCTAACCCTTCTCTATAGAGAACCCTAATTAGACCTAAAAAAACTCAATACTCGTAAAGTTTCTTGTATTCTATTTCAACTCTAGAAGTTGCGAAACACAAAGTCTGGATGGTCACACGCATATGATAAGATCCTAAGAGGTGTATGTATTTCCAGGCTCCAAAAGTTCCCAACTTACAATAGGAAAAGGAACCCAAAACTAATTAGAACTAAGAAACTTACCAATAGGCAGTTTATGAAAAAAGTGTCTCTTAATCATGCGAAAAGAACTGTACTAGTGGTTGTCTAATATGATATCAGAGGATATTCTAACTCTAATGAGGGAAATGCGATTTCTGCCATATTTTTCAAACAAACTTAGAGTCTTATAAATAACTACTTAAATTCAAGTAATCTGATATTCATGTATGAAAAGCTCTGTGATAAGAAGCATTTTGGGCTCTCTAATTATAGGTGTTTTCTTATAGAGAAATCATTACCTCCTTAAGCATAAGCGTTTACTTGGGAGATCCTTGAGCAATGAAAATATTAGATGTTTGTCTTGCGCATGAAGTGAAAAGGTCATTGTGTAGATGACTGGAAGACCTTTATGTATACTAATCTTAATTGTTTATAGTTGTTAATTTTCCCTCTTGGCTTATTAGTTGAAGAGTTTCGACCTTAAAACTATGTATATTTCAATCTTGTTGATCTTCCAAAGTTTTGAGATTGAAGGGCTTGGATGGTTGGTTGGTGGATTCAGTAGCTTTATTGTCTGTGAGGTGTGCAGTTTACCTCCTATACAATTGAGGCACGTAATGTACCTTCGAAAATTCCACACATTAACCAATTCATTTTTTGTAATGATTTGTGACTCATAACAGAACTTTATGCTTTGGTCATTTGAATCTATTTACCAAGGAACTGAAATAATCATTCCTATTCGGTTGTTCTGTTGACAAAGAAAATAAAGGAATGGATTCTCTAGCAGTATTCTTCCAACTTCATCTCCAATTCTCAGTATTCCATTCCTGTTTTGCTGTCCTTTCAATAATTGGTAGTCAAGTGTTCGAAGCTTGTGTGTCCAATGTAGATGATTGTTTTTATCAACTATTTCTACCACTAATACGGTCATGCACATTTGCTACAGTTGACTTCAAAGGCGAATACCTCGGGGATCACAGTCCAGCCCTCAATACCTGTCCAGATTGTGCAGATTGTGATCGCAATGCTAGTCATGGACACATGGCAGTACTTTGTGCACCGCTACATGCATCAGAACAAGTTTTTGTACCGCCATGTCCACTCTCAGCACCACAGGCTTGTTGTTCCTTACGCAATTGGAGCCCTTTATAATCACCCACTTGAAGGTCTACTGCTTGACACTTTTGGCGGGGCCATCTCTTTTCTAATCTCAGGGATGACGGCACGGACTGCTGTCGTGTTCTTCTGTTTTGCTGTGATTAAAACTGTTGATGATCACTGTGGACTTTGGTTGCCGGGTAATATCTTCCATATTTTGTTTCAGAACAATACTGCTTACCATGACATCCATCATCAACTTCAAGGATTGAAGTACAACTATTCTCAGCCATTCTTCCCAATATGGGATAGACTTTTTGGGACCTACATGCCGTATAATCTTGTGAAGAGAGCTGAGGGGGGTTTTGAAGCCAAGGCAATGAAGGAAATTAAAGACTAGTTGAATGTCTGAAATGTGTCAGTATACTAATTCAAGCTCACTTCAGGCTGGGCATTATTTGGCTGAGGCGTGTCTTTCGTGGTAAGCTGAATTAGAATTGTTATGTGGAGGATTTATTGTAGGGTGTAGCAGGAGGGTTTTGTTCGTTCCGAGTTAATCCTTTTTGGTTGTGTTTATTCCAGCAGCCTGCCTTGCCATTGCATTGTAACTGTGAGACTCTGAGCTGTCTAATTTGTAGCATATTTGTTCATGGTTATGGATTGCAGACTTCATCTGTTTTTTATTTGTTTTTAAGTACATTACATCTGTTAGGTACGATTTTATTTTATTTTTAATTAATATTCTGATGCTAACATCTTCTGTACATTCCTATAAAGCTTAAGGATTCTTCTCGAGTACATGGATTTGTGTTCATACAGGCACCAATGCGTGGCCAGATTTCATTCTCTTCATCTAATGGGTAGGAATTAGTTTAGTAAAAAAGTCAAGTACATGGATAAGAACCATATTTATTGTGTATGGATTTTTAGTGTACGCACTTTAGAGGTCCTAGTATAAATCAGCCAATTGTCATCCCTATTAATATTCTCCTAATTTGTATATACATATATATATATATATATATGTTATATAACATATAAGAATTCTCAAGAACTAATTAGAACCAACTATTCAATTGGACTAATTAGACGAAATAATATTACAATTTAACCATTTATTTTGTAGTTCATCATTCAGAAATCATCCTTACAAAAATTCTATTTAAATCGGAAATAGTTTAATCATTCGATTATTAGTAAGAACATTTGCTATGTTATCAGGCATACTGTATTTGTCTATGTATTTGGCTATAACATTAGATAATCAAACAATTACTAATTTGGATGAAATTTTGTAGGGATGATTTTTGAAGAGGGAGTTACAAAATGAACGATTATATTGTAATATTATTTGAGAGTACATCCAACCACAATTTTAATACAACTATTGACACAAAATTTGAGCCCTTAGATCAATATGCTTTTAATGGTTAAGATTAATCCAACCACAATTTTAATACAACAATTGAATATCTCCTTTTTTTATTTTTTGAGAATAATAATGATTTCTTTATGGCCTAGTGGTATTTCTCTCCTCATGTTATATGGGACGAGTTCGACTCTCGTCGAGTGAAGTCGATACCCAATGTATCTATAATGTAACCCCACCTCCCTAATATCCTTGTATAAAAAAATTAAAATAAAATAATCTCCTTAAAAGACTACAATTTTAATTAAGATTTTATTAGCTCTCTTCTGTCTCATTAATCATTTTTCCTTAATTCTCTCCATCTCTCTTTTAATTCTCTCTTCCCTCATATTCTCTCGTCTTCATATTCCTCCTCCGTGCATCGTAAACTTTTTTATAGGACTTTTAAAGAGTTGGTAAAAGTTTGAGGATATTCAATTTATACTTTTATGGAGATTTATAAAGTCATTAAAAATTGAGGTTTATGTAATCATGACATTTCATAACTCCACAAAAATTTTTGTGTATTCAAAATATCAATGGATATTGTAGACTTCATTAAATGGAAGAGTTTGATGGAGTTTGACAAACATTTTAGTGTAAATTATGCTTTACCAAAGTTTATGATTTTTCTAGCCTCCTCCGCGATTTTCTACAGACAAGGCTTAAAATATAATTTGTGATTTTTATATTTTTTAATAGACTCAATAAAATTCAAGTCTCTTACCTATATCTATTATCATATATTATTATATATAGAATTATAAGTAATTAAATAAAACAAACTTTACATGAATTAATTTATAGTTTGAAGAAAAAAAATATATAATAAAATGAATTAAAAAAATTCAAAAGCATGCATGATGCCTAACGGCCCTAGTCTCTTAATCTCATTGATCGTTAGAAGTTTTTTGTTACATCCCGATCCGAGAATCAAAAATCGGAAACTCCAAATTTGCCAAAAATTGCCTTACAAGGACCGTTGGGCCTTGTATGCTTGTTTGTTTTGAGTTGCCACTTGTGTGAGTTGGGAAGATTAGGATTTTGGAATTGTGGTTACTGACCATATCGTGGGTTTCCGTGCTACTTATTGAAGTGAACTTTAAGGCAATTTAGGAAGCAGTCTGAGGAACTTTTCTCTTAGTCGGTGCGTCATATGGTTAACCACTCGGACTATACGAACGAGTGTTACCTCTAGTCGTGTAACTTGTGGCAGATGAGCTTAAACGGGAATTGCAGGAATGCGTGCACTCTCTCTGAACTTTTACACCGCCCTTGTGTTTTAGCTTATTTGAGACTGGTGCCTTGATGTTTGTATACTCCGAAGTAGGTTAGAGTTCGTTTTTCCGAATCGGTTTGTCTGGCTGAACGAGCTTGTTGTTGTTTGTGCGTTATTGGTAACTTTGAATTTGTTTTCAAAACTGAGGGGATAAATGATGCTTTCAACTTACTGTTTTACACTGAAATAAACTGTTAGGCTCACTCACCCTTATGATTTTGTACGCCTCAGGTATTAGTGGTACTTCACGCTTGTCGCGGAGTTCTTAGTTGCTGCTCTGGCATTCACACCGGCTGTTCGGGTGTGACGCGTCTGAAATCAGGGTAAATCAGTTAGTTGCTTAAATTTTATGATCATCAAGTATTGCACTATGCTCTATACTTCCGATGTCGCGGTAAATTGTTAATTGATTTTCACTATGTACTTTTCACACAAACTCTTAGAACGCACCGTCTCAAACTTTGGCTTCGTCATCTGGACGTCACTGTTAAGTTGTCGGTCAGCATACCTCAAATTCGGTGTCCACATGGACTTTCCGGGTCAGGGTGTGTCATATTATATTTTTGTAATTATTTTTGTAGTATTAGAAATATTATTTTACTTTATTTTAGTTAGAGAATTTTTAGTAAAACAATATTATGATTTGATTATAAAATTCTTTGAAAAATAGATATATCAAATTATATAACTCAATATTGTGATTGAGTTTCGCAGAAAATGATATTGAGTTATATAATTTGATATATATGTTTTTGAAGAATTTATAATCAAATTATATAACTCAATCACAATAAAAATTGTGAGTGGATAAAAAGAACAATAATGAAAAACATAATTTCAGTATTTTAATGGAAATTTCTGGAGGTGGTAATGAGAAAGTTGGGTTTTAATGTCGTTTTTTGCAATTGGAAAATGGAGTGCATCTCTACGACATCTTTCAGTGTTTTGATGAATGGCAATCCTACTGATGTTTTTCGGCCCTCAAGGGGTTTACGGCAGGGAGACCCACTATCTCCTTTCTTGTTTGTCCTATGTGCTGAAGGATTGTCAGCTATCCTTCGCCAAAGGTAGGAGTTGGGTGCACTAAGAGGTATACTAGTGGCACCGGGGGCCTTTAGTTTGACACATCTCTTTCTTGCTGACGACTAAATTTTCTTCTCTAAAGCTTTAGTGGTGGATGCAATATGTTTAAAAGAGGCTTTGCAATTGTATGAATCAAGTTCGGGTTAGAAGATCAATTTTGAAAAGAGCTTAGTGGTGTTTAGTTCATATTGCCCTTTGCATTTGCAAAATCAAATTGTGGATGAATTGGGTGTTAGTAAGAAGGAAGAATTTGGGAAGTACTTGTCGTTAAAAGCAGATTTTGGAGCTTCAAAGTGGGCTATTTTTGAGGATATTCGAAACAGAGTGGACGCGAAAGCCCAAGGATGGTTAGAGCAATTTTTATCAATGGCAGGGAAAGAAGTGTTGGTGAAATTGATTACCCTTGCTTTGCCAAATTATGCCATGTCTTGTTTCCAGATTCCGGTGGGTGTTTGCAAGGATGTGGAGCGTATATTGGCTCAGTATTGGTGGGGGAAGCAGAATATGCAGCGAGGTATTCATTTGGCATCTTGGGACAAAGTCTCCATGCCAAAGAGCAAGGGTGGCCTAGGGTTCCAGGATCTTCCGTGTTTTAATCTAGCAATGTTAGCGAAGGTTGGGTGGAGATTGTTGTCAGAGCCATCCTCTTTACTAGCTCGACTTTTGAAGGCAAAGTTCCATCAAGAGGTCTCATTTTTAGAAGCGAAGGATGTGTTGGGTTCTTCATGGGGATGGAAAGGTATTTTGTAGGGCAAGCGTATTCTAAAGGCTGGGGTTCAATGGCATGTGGGTGACGGGGAACTGATCAACATGGTGGATCACCCATGGCTTCTTATTAGCAGACTTTTTTGTGTAAGAACTTCTAATCCTAGCATTCCTTTGTTAGTTCGTGAGTTGGTGTGCTAGACAAGTAGGGCGTGGAATATTGAGTTGATTGAAAATTTGTTCTCATTGGAGGATGCTAGTGTGATTTTATCTATTTACCTGAGTAAGTTTGGTTGTAAAGATAAGTGGATATGGCACTTCTCTAAATCAAGAGTTTATAATGTACATTCCGGATATGTGTTGGCTATGGAAATGAGCAGAAACAGTGAGTTATCAAGGAGAGGTGGGGTTGAGCAAAGTGACGGTGAGGTAACTAATAGGTTTTGGAAGAGATTATGGAAGTTAGATGTCCCAAACAAAATAAGACATTTTATTTGGCGGTGTTGTAAAGGGTTCCTTGCTGTGAAACAAAATCTGGTGCGCTGGAGAATACAAATTGAAAATGTTTGCCCTATGTGTGATGAAGAGGAAGAATCTGAGGCCCATCTATTTTTTACATGTAAGTTTGCAAGATTTTTCTGGTTTGGAGGTCCCTTGCAGATGGACACATCAAGATTTAGGGGGCTATCTTTTCGTGACTGCTGGCATGTTATGGAGGAGATATTTAGAAAGGTAGATGACTCTATAGCGGTGTTTCAGTATTGCTATTGGGTGTTGGAGAATTTGAATGGGAGGTGTTTCCAAGAGGAGGTCCAGGTGCTGGACCTTGCTATTGAAATTCTACAGCAACAAGTTGCTGAATATGCGGCTGCCAAGTCCAATTCTGGCAGTGTTTGGCAAGTGGAAATGGGGGTGGCGCCACTATAGTAGAGGGCGAGTTAGAGGCAGTTTGGTAGTGCCCGTGGCTAGGCATTCTCAATCTTAATTGTGATGGTGCCTGGTCGGGTGGGACGCGAAGGGGTGCACATGGATGGGTGATGAGATCTTGGGTTGGCAGTTTTGAAGGCACTGGAGGTGCAGGGAATTGGAAATGTTCTTCGGCTCTCCAAGCTGAATCAATGGCGGTGTTGGCAGGTTTAGAGGCTTGTTTGGCGGCAGGTCATCACAAGGTCATTGTGGAGACGGATTCGCAAGTTTTGGTTAATTTTTTAAATCATAAGGGTAGGGAGGAGTCCATCTCTAATATCCTTCATGATATATTTGTCCTTTGTGAATCTTTTGAGTTTGTACGTTTCTATTTTGTGCCTAGAGCTTGTAACATGGCGACACATGCTATGGCTGCCCATGTGAAAAGTATTGGGGGGTGTCATGTCTGGTCAGAGTTTGAACCAAATTGGTTGTTTAACCTTCTTGTTAAGGATGTTGGTGTTTCCATTCGTTTGTGATTTAATAAAGGTGAATTTGCAGTAAAAAAAAACATAATTTCAGGAAAACATACTAACCCCTCTTGATTAAAAATTCATGCATACATACCAGAAAATCTTTTATAAAATCGGTGAGACACATGCTACCATTCAAAAGAAATAAGCCCGTGGTCCAAGAATACTTTAAAGGCATGCATGAACGAAAATTCCTCAAGACATGCAGCTGAAATCCCTAGACTGATCACATGTCCGAAAATACCTCAAAGACATGAGGCAGAAATCCCCATACCCACATGTCCAAAAATACCTCAAAGACATGTGACTGAAATCTTGGCCAAAGCTGATATTCGGGTCGTAGCCCAATATCCCAGGCCATTGCCAAATATCCCAATCCGTAGCCCAATTTCCAGGTCTGTGGCCCAATATCCCAGGCCATAGTCCAATATCCAAGGTCGTAGTCCAATATCCTAGGTCGTAGCCTAATATCTCGGGTCATCGCCCAATATCCTAGGTCGTCACCTAATATCCTAGGTCGTCGCCCAATATCCACAGCCGTCACCTAATATCTCAGGTCGTGTCCACTATCCCGGCTGAAGCCGTAACCTCGACGAGCGCATGACGGAGGCTGTAGCCCAAAACCACATAACTGGGCCAAAGCCCAAACCATAACCTTGGGTTGAATGATAGGACCCCTCCCGAATTTCCCCTTGAAATCCATGAGAAGCCCTACACCCGTCTGATAGCACCTGAAAGTTCAAAACCTTTCCACGATTACCCTTACACTAGCAACCAAAAGTTTAAGAATTATACCGAAATTTCGGCAGAACCTCCCTAATAAAAGCGTCAAAGCCAAAAGTACCACCTGTTAGAAAAAAACCAAATCAAAACCAAGTAACCTCAACCAAATAGTCCCAGAAGGTAATCAGAGCATACTAGCTTAACAAAAGGTTTCGTAAATAACTTTACAACACCAACAGAAATTCTACAAGAGTAAGAGTGTAGTAGAAGAAGCATGCCTCCACCTAGCCTCGTATCCTTGTCACTATATAGCCTAAAAGCCTAAGAAAGCTTAACTATGAACTGTCCGGTTCTCTATAGTCTCTGGAGCCGTAGCACCTATGGTGGCCGGAAAACAACCGAAAATGTTTGAAATCACCGTCGGCGTTTCTCCTTGAAACTTGCACTATGGTCGTCAACCGGTGAGATAGGCATGATTGAGCTCGCCTCACCATGACGATTCGAATGGTGGTAGTATGGTGGGCCAACATAGCAGGAGCCGTCATGTGTGGCGGTTGCTTCTCGATGCTTTGCGAAGGGGAATAGAGCGAAGGAGACGGGAGAATGAGATTTTTGTTACGAAATTAGATCCGTAACTTTTCCTTACGAAATTTGATTTTCATGTGCTGCATGTCTAATTAAATTACGAAATTAATTTAATTTTGGGTACGGGTCGTTACACCGAAGGCCAAAAAAATATCCAGGTCGAAGCCCCAAATCATTTCAAATCCATAATTCTTGATAGGTCCCCTCCTGTATTTCCCCTTTGAAATTCGTGAGAAGCCCTATTCCCATATGACAACCACGAAAAGTCAACACCTTTCCAAAATTACCCTAACGCTAACACATTGAGGCTGACTGCACTCGGCACACGTGACCCTATCCGACACCTGACTTCAAGATAAATTCGATCATGTGACGTCATGACTTGAGGTAATTGTAGTCATGTTGGGAGTAGGACCCGCGGTGGACTTCTCGGGCTCAGAGCCTTGCATTGAGGTAAATTCCATATTGAATGGATTCTGGTGCTTTCAGAATGTCTACTGGATGTTGTTCTCGCCTACGGTTTGTTGTTGAGACTGGAATAGGGAAATGTGCATAGCGCACAGGTTCTATTGGGAATCGCATATGAGGTCAGTTCATGTCGGTGGTGACGCGAGAGAACTTGAAACATGAGGCTGGTTCTTTGACATGAGTTAAGGGAATTTGGGGACGAAATTCCTTTTGGGGAGGGGGAGGTTCTATTGGGAATCACATTTGAGGCCAGTTCGTGTCGGTGGTGATGCGAGAGAACTTGAAACATGAGGCTGGTTCTTTGACCTGAGTTACCACTCGGCGTGCTATAGAGGAGCAGGGATATCGAGTTACCACTCGGGGTGCTCTGGAGGAGCAGGGATATCGAGGAAGACTCGGGGTAAGTCAGTGAGTCTCAATTCAACCAAGTCGGGTACCTTCGTCATCCGGGTCAGTGGGTTGGTGTAGGCGGTGACCCAGATTGACGAGTTATTGACGGTTCACTAGAGGCTGATAAGTCAGTTGTCTTATGCTATTACAGTAGAGGTATCAGCAGTGTCTGACCTACTGTCAACTTGGTATCAAAGCTTGTTAGCAGAGGGCTATAAACTTCGAATCTTGATCAGGGGTTCTCACATTGTGATTTGTGGCGAAGCAGTGGCTCTTACCCTGACATGACCAGGCCGGTTAGCCATCGGTGCGGTTACTCAATCGAGAGGCTGGGGCGTAAAACAAGTCTCAGAGGTTATTCTTTCAGGCCACCACTGTTCCGAGGGTTTCGATAGTGACCTATAAGCTATCTTATGTCTGACAGGTAGTTGTAGTCAGTAAAGTACAGAGAAGGTTCTGTCGGAATCCCTGTAAGGTTTATTTAGTATTTCTAAAGATAAAGGTAATTCATGGTATTAAATTTTGTGGTTAAAGGCTGTCAGACAGGAACATGGCTTTTAACGAATTTCGAGGTGAAATTCAGGAAGGGTCCTGTCACAGTAGCCGTCATCCCTAGCTGTAGCTCAATATTCCGTCCGTAGCTGCCACCCCAAACCTTAACTCGATATCCCAAGCCGAGTATATGATGGAATTCTCAATACCATAGCTCATACCATACCCAATGTATGAGGAAATCCTCCCTGCCATACCTCCTTCCCTACTTAGCGTATGAGGAAATCGTCCCTGCCATACCTCACCGAGTGCATGAGGGAATCCTCCCTGCCATACCTCACTAAGTGTATGAGGGAATCCTCCCTGCCATACCTCACTAAGTGTATGAAGGAATCCTCCCTGCCATACCTCACTAAGTGTATGAGGGAATCCTCCCTGCCATACCTCACTAAGTGTATGAGGGAATCCTCCCTGCCATACCTCATCGACTCTCATTAAACCTTCTCACTAGGACTAAAGCCCAAATACTCAACCCGGGTTTAATCCCAACCAAAAATCCTAGCCCGAAGCCCCAACTCATATAATCGGCCAATGCTAAAATCCATAACTCCGGGACAAAGCCCAACCTCCATATCCGGGACAAGCCCCAACTATATCCAATCTATAGTTAATAATAAATAAGCTAACCCGATTATACTTAATTTTTGAATCTTATAATTACTATTATGCATTTAAAACATATACTTAAGCATGGTTTACAATCTAGAAACTAAGTCCACTCACCTCGAGGTCCAAAAGAGTTCAATTCCAAGCTAATTGATCTCCTGTGACCTTCGGAGCCACCACCCCTGTCAAAATGACACTTTGCATTATTATACGACAATTATTGATCTAAAATTTGGCCCCCGTAAACCCCGGGAGGTATACACGCATCCTAACTAGAAACGCAGCAACTTGTTGACACAAAACCTGCGCTAATAGATCTGGAATGTCGAAAACATGTCCACACGTGCCGCCGTGGGCCAAAGATCGGCCCCACGCGCCGACGGAAGACCTGAAGATCGTCCAGATGCTGCCACGCGCCAGTTATAGTGCCCATGCACCTATAAGCGCGTTGACTAAGCTACCATGTGGCTGCTAGGTGACTGCCATGTTCGCCTCCTGTTAGACCCAGTTGCCAAATGCCTCACCGAAGAAGACGCCCGTCCGCCCTGAGCCGCTGTCCCCCGTCACCGAAAAATGCCATTGAAGGCCGATTTTCAAGCTTTTCTAATTTCCCAACTCACGAAAAAATCACAAACTTATTCTTTAAATCTATCTACTCAATCCCAGGAATCCAAATCCGAGGTCAAAATTGGGAACCCTTACCTGTGGTGGCCGGAAAGATTCGAAGATTTTCTCCTCCTCAGTTCTCAGCCTACGGTGGTCCTTTGTCCTTGGGGTTTGTATGGTTTGACTCGTAAGGAAGCAAGGAAGATGATGGTGGTAAGATCAATGGCCATCGTGGCCGAAATCAAAGTCCTAGGTGGTGGCGGTTTCGGTCTTCACCAAGAAAGAGAGAGAAGGCTCGAGAGAGGAGAGAGAAATGGGGTTCCAGCCAATAGTTGGAAGAGAGAGAAAATGGCCACTTAGAAATATCTCAGTTTTTCCAAATTACCAAAATACCCCTGGCTTTTTAGACCCATAACTTGCCTATACGATCTCCGATTTCCGCATGTCACCTGTCTACGAACTCATTAGTTCAAGACCTACGCAACGGTCCAAGAAAATTTCTCAAAGGAATTTCCAAGAAAAAAGTGGCTTTTGAACTCCTCCTAAACCAGAGGATAAAACCGTCTTTTCCCTAATAAATTTTACAAATCTACTTTAATTTTAAATCCGGGTCGTTACAGATACCCAACATCATAGAATCATTAGTATACCCTTAGTCAAATAACTACTTAGACGATTATACCACATTCGTCCGAATTGTTTCAACCCATATAGTGAACGTCTTAATTCGATCGAGTACATATTTTGTGGTTTAGTACTAGTTGCTTCAGGCAACTTAAGTCCTTCTAGGACTTTCATATAGATATCAATATCTAATTCTCCATATCAATATTCAGTGATGACATCCATAAGTCGCATATCAAGTTTTTTAGAAACCACCAAACTTATCAAGTAATGGAACGTAATTGCACCGATTATAGGAAAGTATGTTTCCTCATAATCAATTCCAGGTCTTTGAGAACTACCTTGTGCAATGAGTCGCGCCTTATAACTTCCAATCTCATTTTTTTTATTACATTTTCTAGTAAATATCCATTTGTAACCTACATGGTTCACATTGGGCGGCGTTTGGACTACAAGCCCAAAAACGCTCCGTTTTTTTAGAGAATTTAATTTGTCATAAATTGCATCTTTCCACTTAGGCCAGTCATATCTCTCTTTACATTCATCGATAGAGTGAGGCTTAGCATCATCACTTTTTATGATTTCAGTAGCTATTGCGAAAGAAAATATATCATCGATGATCTTTTCATTTTGATTCCACAATGCATTTGTGCTTGCATAATATATCAAAATTTCTTCATTTCTAGGCTCATTTGCCTATTTAGGGGCATATGTCTCATCCGAGATATTTGCCTTTTCTAGAAGTACAAAATCAACAATTGTAGGGTCACCAATCATTTCCTTCTCATGGGTAATTTTATTTGGATTCAAATGTGCTTTTAACTTCCTTTTTCGAGGACCTGAATCTATTGAGCCTATTGATGTGCCACGCTTCAGGCGTGCAACAGATGGATCATTTGCTGCCACATTATTTTGTCCAGCATGAATATCTATCCTAGCAGGTGCATCTGCAGCTGGGATATGTGATTTTGTCGCTTTTGCTGCATCAGTAAATGCTTCTGGCATTTGATTAGCAATTCTTTGAAGATGAACGATCCTTACAACTTCTTTTTTATATTGATTAGTATGAGGATTGAGATGAGATATAATGGTTACAACCCACGGCAATTCTCGTAGTTCTTCAGGAACGCCCTTTCTCCCTCTAACGACGGGAAGATTGTCTCATCAAAGTGAAAATCTGCAAACAGCGCGGTAAAGATATCTCCCATTAAAGGTTCCAAATACCGAACGATAGATGGTGATTCAAAACCAACATAACTTCCCAATATATCAAAGTTTCTTCATTTCCAGGCTCATTTGCCTATTTAAGGGCATATGTCTCATCTGAAACATTTTCCTTTTCTGGAAGTATAAAATCAACAATTGAAGGTCACCAATCATTTCCTTCTCATGGGTAATTTTATTTGGATTCAAATGTGCTTTTAACTTTGTTTTTCGAGGACCTGAATCTTTTGAGACTATTGATCTGCCACACTTCAGGTGTGCAACATATGGATCATTGGTTGCCACATTATTTTGTCCAGCGTGAATATATATCCTTGTAGGTGCATTTACAGATGGGATATGTGATTTTGATTAGTACGAGGGTCGAGATGAGATAGAATGGGTATAACCCACGAAAATTCTCGTCGTTCTTCAGGAACGCTCTTTCTCCTTCTAACGGCGGGAAGATTGTCTCATCAAAGTAAAAATTTGCAAACCACACGGTAAAGATATCCCCCGTTAAAGGTTCCAAATATCGAATGATAGATGGTGAGTTACAACCAACATAAATTCCCAATCTACGTTGAGCACCCATTTTAGTACATTGTGGTGGTGCTATAGGTATGTAAACAGCGCAACCAAAAATTCTCACATTTGAAATGTTTGGTTGATGTCCAAACACATGTTGTACTGAAGAGTACTCATGATTGGAAAATAGGCCTTAATCGAACTAATGATGCTGCATGTAGTATGGCATGTTCCCAAGCAGAAGCTGGAAACTTTGTCTTCAAGACTAAAGTGCGAGCGATTAATTGAAGACGTTTAATAAAAGCTTCCACTAAACCATTTTGAGTATGAACATGAGGAGCATGATGTTCAATATTAATACCTTATGACATGCAATATAAGATGTAAATTTATCAGTATTATCTAGTCTAATTGACTTAATAGGATAATTTGGGAATTGAACTCATAACTTAATTATCTGGGCAAGGAGCCTTGCAAAGGCAACATTCCGAGTGGATAATAGGAAAATATGTAACCATCGCATTGATGCATCAACTAAAACCATAAAATATCGGAATGGTCCACAATGTGGATGAATAGGTCCACAAATGCCCAGTTGGATTCTTTGTAAAAATGATGGGTATTCTATATTAACTTTTAGTTGAGATGGTCTAGTAATCAATTTCCCTTGTGAACAAGCCTCGCAAAGTCTATCACTTGACAAAATAATATGTTTAGGTGATAAGGGATGCCCATTTGAATTGGTAATGATAAGCATCATGGTGGATCCAGGGTGCTCAAACGGTCATGCATTTATGAACTTCAAGTTCATGATTTTATATGTTTTAGTTGTCCTTATGGTTGTGTAATATAACCCCGATGAGAAAGTACGAAGATTTTCCAATATACACTTCTGGCTATCATTGGAGGTAATACAAAGATATTCCACATTGTCCTCATTCTTTGTTTCAATATGGTATCCATTTAAACGCATGTCTTTAAAACTCAATAGTTTTCTTCTGGAATTAGCTGAATATGCTTCTTGAATGGACAATATTGTCCCATCTGATAACATAATTTGAGCTTTTCCTGTGCCCTCAATTAAGTCTGCATGACCTATTATGGTTGTTACCTTTCCTTTTGTAAGTCTCAAATTTGAAAAATACTTTCGTTCTCATAGGATCGTACTGCACTGTCTGCGAGAACATCCATAATTTATATCCATACTTTCAAATGAATATATAAGTTGAATTAAGAAAAGCATTAAATATTGGATGGAAATACAATGCCATTTGAAGTAAATTAAAAGTGAAACATGGAAGTAAATAACAAAACAAGAACAAAATTACGTTAAATATAATTGATTCAATCAGACCCATAAGATTCATTCCCCCTCTTTGTAAAGAAATCAGAAACATTTAAATAGTTTGTGTTGGGTTGACACAATATGTCCATCTTTGGATCAGGTGCATCTATGGGCTCAACATGGTCAATAAAATTTGTTTCAGAATTCTTTTCTTTTAGTGAAGCCTGATAGAGTTCCACTTGATATTTTGGGGATAAGATAGGTACATTCCCAGTGTTTGGTAGCACCACATCTTTGACAAGCTCCCTTTTAATTTCTAAGGGCATCATTCATCTGACATTTCTCTTTGTTACGGTCTCTACTTTTTCTTGTTGAGACTAGACTATACCTTGATCCCAGGTTGTGACTATGACGTCCATGGACTTTGTCATTTCCGAGTCTACGACCTCGCTAACTTCCTCTTCCAACCAATAGTTGCTACCACGGGAAGATATGGAATTAATTTCATTGGAAGTAGCATTCACTTATGAGAATGGAGTTGACCCAGTTGGACGGGTCTAGGTAGTTCTTTCTAGACAAGTCGAGAGCAGCAAATTCAATCTTTGCCAAAGTTGCCATTTTCTATACTAAAGTAAATGAGAGGTGTAAGAACTAGCCATAATAAGGACTCGTAAGTAAACTAACACACAATTTGATCTCCAAGCCAAAATCATTATCTGGAATGTGCTTGAGACTTTTTGGTTCTAGTTTGATATATTCATAATTGTTCCCATTTTTATTTTCGTTTTGTACTTCAGATCCTTAAATTAGATGTATACTAAACATAATAATGACGTGTACATAATGAAGCAATGTAATAAATGAAATTAAAATAAAAATTATAATATTTTAATGTTACCACCTCACACAATGGTATTTGTATATGCATAAAAGCATCGTCCAAATTGTGTATATCATCGTGGTTTCAAATATAAAAAAATAACGCACATTTATATATCGAATTAAACTATTAGCAACACTTATACACAGGCAGTGCCAATCAGTATTGAGTATTACCAAAAAAAAAATAACATGTATTGTTATGAGAAGGGCGATAATCCGCACCATTCACATTCTTATATCAAATAACAAATAAAAAACGTATGTAGTAAATAGTATGTAAATTATGAGAATACAATTAATCTGCATATCTTCTTTGTAAGGAGGCAAGATGAGAATTAAAAAAAAAGACGATAGATTTTATAGGAAACATTAGAAGTAAAGGAAATATACCAAATATGCTTTCATGCTAATAATGTGTTATAAAATAGACTGAATATATGAAGGAATTTCTTTCTTTACATAGCTACAACAGAGCTTTTGCTTCAAAGCTCTTCCTTGAGAATTGGAATTTACATATTATCACTCTTTATATAAGGAGAAGGCCAAGCAAATTGCCTAGATAACAATCAGAGGAAAACCACAATCTCTTCAAAGAGAGAGACTTTGCCTACGCTACTCACTCACTCCCACTATTCCACCCACATAACATTTACTACAAACTTTGGACGAGCCATCAACTTGTGACAACCATCTTTTCCAGTTTAGATTTTTCTTTCAAAGCGTTTAATAAAAAGACAACAGGGGAAAATATTATGTGAACATAGCAACACTTTGTATATTAGTAATTGTAATTGGGACATTACCATAACCCAACACACTATTGAATTGAACTAAATTGAACCCAAGCCCAAAACCCAAAACCCAAAACCCAAAACCCAAAACCCAAATCCCAAAACCCGAACCCCGAACCCCAAACCCAAACCCCAAACACAAACACAAACCCAAACCCTAACCCAAACCCAAACCCCAAACCCCAAACCCCAAACCCCAAACCCCAAACCCCAAACCCAAATCCAAACCTAGGGCAGGACGCAGCTGCTGCGGATGGGATGAACTGCTACATTTTTATCTTTTTATTTATTTATTTTAAATAATTGAGTAAAGGATAAATTGGGAACATAGATTATTTGCTTTTTATGTTTCCTAAATTATTCTAAACACTTAAATAGAAATTAAAAATATGATTGCATTCCATAATAGATAAAGAATTAAATATAATTACTATTCCCAATTTAACTTTCTAGTCAACCAAACAAGGCCAAACATTCTATTTTCTTTGAGGAATCAGATTGCAGCATCTTGAAATGATCTGAAAAGCACTTTTCGAAATGAATCTTGCTGCCATCAAAGAATGTCACCAATAATCTCTGCAAGAACACAATCCATGTTTAAATCTGTGAAACCGGGCACGATCCCTCACAATTATTTCCCTATTATAAACCTTTGAAATCAGTTTCATCACAACATGACAATCGTCACATATTCTAAGGTTCTTAATCACTTGAATTGCCGTCTCCTCATTGCTACGAATCAACCCAAAAGCCACAGCTAACTTCTCACAGTGATAACTCAAAGCATTTTCTTTGTCCTCCTCCCCTATATCATGCAGCACATTATCAGTCTTGGCCACATATCCATACCCTTTAATCCTTAACATAATCTCATCTAGCTTTGCATAAATCTCACGCCAATCAGCATGCCTTTGATCCCCATTAACAAACTTGTGTATCACACCTTCCACTTCAATGCATCCGAAACCCGGTATCTTCTTGACATCCCTTCTCTTCATGGCTTCTCTCACCCTGCCTACATCCTCCCATCTCTCTTGAGCTGCGTAAACATTTGATAACAAAACGAAATCGCCACAACCCTTAGACCCCATCTCAACTAGTTTCCGCGACGCCATTTCTGCCATCTCCACATTCCCATAAGTCTTGCTAGCACCAAGCAAAGTCTGCCAGAGTACCACATCTGGAAACATAGGCATAGAGTTTATAATCTCATAGGCCTCTTGAAGCCGCCCGGCGCGTCCCAACAAATCAACCACAGTCCCATAATGCTTCATCTTAGGGACCACCCCACACTTTGACATAGAATTAAATAGCCTAACCCCTTCTTCCACCAGTCCGGCATGGTTGCACGCACACAAAGCAGCAAGACACGAAACTGCATCTGGGCATACCCCACTTTTACCCATCTCCCCAAAAAGTTGAAGAGCTTTAACACCATCCCCATGCATAGCAAACGCCATTATCATTGTATTCCATGTTATTAAATTCCTCCCACATTTCATGTTCTCAAACACCCAAAATGCCTTGTCCACAAAGCCACACTTGGCATACATATCAATGACCGCATTGCAAACAATGACGTGCGAATCAAGCTTCTCATCCATTATATAAACATGTATTTTTTCTCCTTCTTTCTGTGCACCCAATTGGGAACACGCAGAGAGCGCACCCAGTACCGTGATTTCATTAGGCATCAAACCCTCTTCCTTAATCATTCTTTTAAACAGAGCTATAGCTTCAGTGGCTCGACTCCCCTGAGCTAACCCAGCAATTAAAGCATTCCAACAAGCTATATCCCTCTTACCCATTTCATCGAACACCTTCTGTGCAAAACCAAGATCGCCGACTTTGGCATAAACGTCGAGCAAAGTGGTTTGCAACAACACGTCGACTCCAAACCCAAACCGTACAATCTGAGAGTGGATCTGCATTGCCTCCAAGGAAGCCAATGCACGCGCGCAAGCTTTTAGAGCGAATGAGCAAGTGAGGGCGTCCACCATTTGGGAAGCTTGCGACATGGTCTTGTACCAAACGATGGCTTGGGTGGGATGGAGTCCCTGGGCGAGGCCTCGAACGACGGCGTTCCAATGATTAGTGGAAGGGTTTTGGAGGTGGTGGAAGACGCTTGTGGCATAAGAGAGGTTGGCGATGGGGGAGAGGGCACAGAGCTCGAGAAGCTTGGTGGTGAGGGAGGGGTAGAATTGGAATTTTCCACTGGTTAGGAGGTGGGATTGGAGCTGCTTGATGCGTGGTAGAGAGGTGCAGTTCTTTAACAAGGACTCCAAGTTTGCCATCCCAAGCGGAACAAGTCGGAACGCATTTTGTATCAAATAAGCGCAACCATAAATCGGGTTACGGGATAATGGAGGGAGCCGTCCAATTTGGTTCGGTTGGTTCAATAACAGTCTAAATTTTTTCTTTTTTATTTTATTTTCTATAAAAGAGATGTTTTATTCAACACCTTACGATAATACAAAAATAAACATTAGGTCTATCAAGAAACCAATCATGAATGCATGCACTCTTCTATAAAAAATATTTGGAGACAGTGGGAGATGATGTTGTAGCTTTCTGCTTGTCAGTGTTAGATGATGGGGCAAGCATCCGGGAGGTCAACCACACGCTCATTGCTTCAATTCCGAAAGTTGATCAACCTACCCAGGTAACTGATTTCAGACCTATTGCTTTATGCCGAGTACTTTATAAGATCATCTCCAAAACTATTGTGAGCAGGTTAAAGAATGTCATGCCACTCATTATATCCGAGTTCCAAAGTGCTTTGGTGCCTGGCCGATTAATTACAGATAATATTATAGCAGCGTTTGAGAGTATTCAGGCAATTAATGGATGTGGAAGTAGCAATTTAAAAAAGAAGATTCTGAAATTGGATATGTCCAAAGCTTATGATCAGATGGAATGGTGTTATCTTGAAGGTATATTGAGGAAAATTGGCTTTGCTGATAGGGTGGTGAATTTGATAATGGATTGTGTGTCCACTGTTAGCTATTCGATTCAAGTGAGGGGCTAGGCCACTGGGGACATCTCTCCCACTAAGGGGTTAAGGCAGGGTGACCCCATGTCTCTATACCTCGTCTTAATCTGTGCAGAGGGTTTCTCAGCATTGTTATCTCTAGCTCAAAGTAGTAAAGTGATCCATGGAGTATCCGTGGCCTCTGGGGCACCTACTATCTCTCACCTATTTTTTTGCAAATGACAGTTTACTGTTCTGTAATGCCAGACTAGCTGAATGCTAGCAACTACTTTCGGTGGATCGTATGTATGAATGAACTTCAGGCCAATTAATTAATTTTGAGAAATCTACAGCGTGTTTCAGTCCCCACAAGGACCCAATGATGATTCATTTGATTTCAAATATGCTTGGAGTCCGAGTGGTAAGTTGTCATGAAAAGTACTTTGGCCTCCCAACGGTTACTTCCCGGAATAAGAGAAGGATGTTTGGGAAGGTTTGAGATGTTCTTAGGAGCCAGCTAGCTAGTTGGAATGCTAAGTTATTGTCAGCAGCATGGAAGGAGGTGCTAGTAAAGGTAGTGGCACAAGCACTCCCTACCTATGCTATGAGTGTCTTCCAACTTCACTGGTCTTTCTGCAAGGACCTGTCTGCAGAAATTGCTCGCTTCTGGTGGGGTAAAGAGGGTCGGCGTAGTTTTCACTGGTTGAGTTGACAAAAATATGTTGCCCAAGGTCTAAAGGGGGATTGGATTTTAAAAATTATAAAGCTTTTAACCAGGCAATGGTTGCAAAACAAGCATGCAGGCTCTTGGAACACCTTCAGTCGCTGGTGGCTCGAATACTGAAAGCTAGGTACTTCCCAGATAGAGACCTTCTGAAGGCGGAGCTGGGTTCAACCCCTTCCTTGGTGTGGCGTTGTATAACCCAAGGGAGGGAGGTGTTAGAGCAAGGGTTGGTTTGTAGAGTTGGAACGAGGGACTCAATCTCCGTGTTTCATAAAAAATGGATCTTGAGGCCTAGAACCTTCAAGCCCATTCTCAACATGGGGCTCCCGAATACAGCCAGGTTTCCTCTCTGATTAAGCTGAGTGGGGGTGGGATATGGATTTGTTGAGCTCCGTCTTTTACTAGGAAGATGGAATGGCGATATGTAGTATTGCGTTGTTGTCAACTGTTAATTTGGTGGATGGGCGGTATTGGTTTTATACGAAGAACGGTAAGTACTCTGTCAAGTTTGGGTATCATATGGCTCTAGCTCTTTCTGGGGTGGATAAGGAGGGGGTTTGAAATGTTCCTCACTGCCTAAATATGAGTTATACTAGAAGAAACTGTGGGGTTTACAGATCCCTAAGAAGCTAAAAATATTTACATGGAAACTACTTTGGAAATATTGCCTACTTCTCTCAACCTTTCCAGGAAGCAGATTGCTCAGTGAGGAGTTTGTTTTAGGTGTGGGAGGGGGATGGAAGATGTGTACCATGCATTGTAGGGATGCAAATCATGCCAGAAGATGTGGAGACTCACGACCCTTCCAATAGACTGGTTCCCATCTAGGGGCTGTTTTATGGATCTCTTTGAATGAGGGGTAAGCTGCCTTTCTGTTTGTGACTTAGAATGTTTTTTTTTCATATGCTGGCAGGAATGGAATTGTCGAAATAAGCACCTACACCATCTGCCTTACAAAGAGGCTAAAGAGGCCGTGGAAGGGGCGTTGGAGGCCCACTCCGAGTTAACAACATTACAACGCAAACCTGAAGCAACTCGTCATGTCAGGGTAGTTAAATAGATCAGACCACAGCCTCTATGCTATAAATTAAACTGTGACAGGACTATTAATCCATCTGGGTTGACTAGAGGCATTGGAGGAGTGCTATGGGACTGGAATAAAGAGGTGGTTGCTGGCTTTTCGGGCCCAGGATCTACTGGGATCTTGGTCTTGGCGGTGGAATTGGAGGCACTTAGAGCAGGACTACTATTAATTCAGCATCTAAATTTAGGCTAGGTGACGGTGGAAACTGATTCAAAGGAGGCCATTTCAATCGTTCAGGGGGCTAGGCAAGATTGGAGTAGTGTAGGGCATCTAGCGGTGGAAGTTTCGGGGTTGCTGAAGGCTGTGAATCTCTCGGTGCAACAACTGGTGTTTTCCCCTAGGACTGCAAACAAGGCAGCCCACAACTTGGCTCAGGAGGGGCTGCAATCATAGGTGAAAACGGCATGGGTGCCACCAGCACCCCCCATGAATTCTTTCAACTTTACAGAGGGATTTAGAGACTTAGAAGCTATGGTTCCATTTTGTTTTTTATTTGGGGTGGAGCACTCTTTTACCTCTCTGGATTTTCCCCGGTCTAGCTAGGTTTTAAGGTGAGGGTTTTAATGAGGCCCCGGTTTTGTTGTTGCCCCTGTCATTGTTTGCTTCCGTAGCATTTGCTGTTTATCAATGAAATCTTCATTCTAATAAAAAAAAAACCATAGGTTCAAGAGGAACTAAAAAACATTAGCACAATGTTTGAAAGAAATTTGCATCTTAAACATAGGTTCAAGAGGAACTAAAAAAATTTTAAAAATTACAAATGAGTTGCATCAACAAATGAATTACAAGGAAAGGGCCACACAGGAACCAACAACCAAGTAAAAATGGTGGAATGTGCATCATGCTGCAGCTCATTAAGAAATTGTGGTCCTCTATTTTGGTCTCACACTACGATTGGGTTTATGGTACTTAGTTTTTCACATTTTAGGAGTCAAGATCCATCCAAATTAATATATTCTCTGATATAAGATATTAAGGGTAGCGGATTGAGCCAAATCACATGATTGGTCACTTATTAGGTAATTGGTCATCCATTAACTTTTTATGTTCATAACAACACACAAGTTTTTGATTATTTTTCTTATTTGGAACTACTGTTTCTTTTACTTACTTGACAACACTAAATTTATTTTTGAGTCATTTTCACACTAAAATGATTTTTGAGTCATTTTCACGCTAAAATAGTAAAATTTAGGGTCCATTTGATAACGTTTTGCAAAACGAATTTTCAAATAGAGAAATTACACTTTAGTACTGCATGTTTTCCACCAAAATTAAGGATAATATCTGATTCAAATTTTGCATTTAAATACCTTGAATTCTTTAAAATGTTTCACCTTATGGAGCCCGGTAACGACCCGTTTATTTAAATAAGCGAATTTCATAAATTAATTAGGGAAAGAGGCGTGAAAGTCAATTTTTGTTTGGAGACACCTTTAGAAGTTTTTCTTGGACCGTTGCATAGGTCTCGAACTCACGAGTTCGCAGATAGATGGCACATGAAAAACGGAGTTCGTATGAGAGAGTTGTGGGTCTAGAATGTTTAGGGGCAATTTGGTAATTTTTATTCGGCTGATATTTTTAACTCATACCTTCTCTAGATTCTTCTCAATTTCCTCTCTCTCTTCGCTATTCCTCATCCAAACCGTGCCACCGATCCCAAAAAACCCCATACCTTGAACTTTGAGCAACCTCGTTCCTTTTGGTTCAACCCATCGACATATTCTTCTCCCTGCGATCAAGGACATACAGCTGTTGGGGGAAACAGCCACGGGAAACACCGAACTGAGGAAGGAAAAAAAATGAACCTTTCGATCGATTTTCAAGCCAAAGCAAGCGATCCTGCTCCGGGAACTTCAGAGGAGCATATGACTCGGGATTGAGCTTAATTGGACGTTCGGTGAGTGGACTTTGGTTTGTAAACTGTCATGCATGCATAAATGTATATTTTAAATAAAAGTATTGTTTTTGTCAAATTATTACTAGACACAGGTTCTCAATAATAAACTGGAAATGACGTTTTGGGTTATGGCTTGGCTTTTGGACTTTGCTTTTATGTACTTTTGACTTTATAGATTTTGGATTTCGGTCGAGTCCTTGATTTTTGGATTTAGACCCGGATTGGTGACTTTATTGGATTTGGGCGTAGACCCGGTTTTTCAATGAATTTGGCTTAGGCCAAGAAACAAGGATTTCAACAAATGGATTTTGGATTTTTCTTTACGAGTTGGTTTCCACTATGTGTACTATCCCCGAGGGTCATGGTTTTCTCCGGGACGTAATGTGGGGTATTTCCCATCACGTGTTCGTTGAGGTTTCTCCGATGCTGGCATCGAAGGGTATTTCTCCGCCAGATCGTTGAGGTTTCTCCGATGTTGGCGTCGAAGGGTATTTCTCCGCCAGATCGTTGAGGTTTCTCCGATGCTGGCGTCGAAGGGTATTTCTCCGCTAGATCATTGAGCTGTCGACGCGTAGGATAGGGTTACATCTACACAACTCGAGGTATATCGGGTGTGTGGAGGGTTGGACCGGGGTCAGTCAGCTCGGATATCGAGCTACTCAGGATTACATTTGGGGAGTGGTGAGATATGTTACGATATTTTTGTGTCCAGGCCTATTTAGATGATTTTTAAACTCCTTTGAGGAGGGTTTTCAAAGCAAGGTTGTGGACCACGGAATGTTTCCATTGTTCGAGTTTTCGTGGAACCCACCGAGTGTTTTAACTAAAATGGATTTTTCGGTAAGTTTTCGGATTATCTTTATATATATTATTTGTTTAAAAAGAAATTTTATATTATGCATGCATTGTTTTACTAATGGAGGGGGAAATGTATGTTTTCCTCGGAAATTATTTTAAACGATTATGTTGTCCACTCACACTTTTCTTTGTTTTAAATCCCCTCTAGGCCGTTGAGTCGACAAGGGCACATCTAGAGGCAGAGACACTAAATTTCAGATGCGCCTTTACCTAAGACTATCGAGTAGGAATTATAAAGCTTAAGTATTTACATTTCCTACCTAGTTGCTCCTATAAGCCTTTTGTACTTATTGTAAATTATGACTACGTTGATGGTTATTTGGTGACGTTGGGATTCGAGAGTGGTATTTGATCCTTCGTCAGACAGGTGGAAGATGGTTAACTATTTTATAGGGGAGGTTCTGTCAGATTTTTGGCAGAATTCTCGTAACTAATTGCAAGGGCTTAAGGGTATTCTAGGCAATTTATAAGTTGTCAGACGGGAGCAGGGCTTCTCACGGCTTTCGAGGGGAAATTCGGGAAGGGTCCTTTCAACTTGGTATCAGAGCTCTAGGTTTAAATTCTTGTAGACCGCACATCTAGTGTACATATGATTGTGGTACTAACAAATTATGGTTTTTTCAGCGTGATGCCTCCGAGACGTGAGCCCCATCCGCGTCCTGGAAACGGTGATGAAGCTGATAACGTTAGGGGTACGACACATGATCCCGTATTAGAGCCTGAATTTAGACAGACCCTGGATTTGTTAGGTCAGACATTGACGACTATACTTCAGGGTAGGACTGCTTATGACGCTTATGACATTGAGCAAGCCCAGAGGCTGGGGGTGACAGTATTTACGCTTATGACATTGAGCAAGCCCAGAGGCTGGGGGTGACAGTATTTACGGGCGAGTTAGGCCCAGGTGATGCTGATGATTGGATTACTCATTTGGAATGAGTATTTGTTGTTATGAGGTGCCCTCTAGAGGATAGGGTGCGTTTATCCACATTTCTTCTGAGTGGTTGTGCGTACCGTTGGTGGCATGCCTTGCAAATGACGTGCTGGGATGTCCGTACACTTACTTGTGAAGCTTTCCGGAAGCGGTTCCTCGAGCAATTTTATCCTCACTCATACCGAGATGCTAGAGAGGCTGAGTTTTTACTGTTGTAGCAGGGGGACATGACGGTAGCAGAGTATGAAAAGAATTTTCTTGATTTGTCACACTTTGCACTAGCTCTAATGGAAAATGAGATGGATAAGTGCCGAAGGTTTGAGTATGGACTGAGAGATGAGATTAGAGTAGCAGTAACTACGGTGGCACATACTTCTTTAAGGGCTTTATCAGATGCTGCGACTAGAGTAGAGATGAGTTTTCCTGATCAGTAACAGCTTAGTGGGTCCAGGCGACACCGGGATGGCCCGAGTTTCGGGGCCTCTAGTCAGGGACCATCGAAGAGAGGCAGTTTCAGTTATGGATCTTCCGGGAGTGCAAGATCTTAATCAGGCAGTGGTAGAGCCGGTCAAGGAGGTTCTCCAGGTTTTATAGGGGGACATCAGTCATCAGCTCAGTCTAGTGGGGCTTCAGTGCAGTCAACCGGGAGACAGAGTGGTAGACCCGCATGGATTGGTGACACCGGTTGTTACTTTTATGGGGAGACTGGTCATTTTAAGAGAGAATGTCCACATTGTCCGGGTGGTAGTTCTTTGGGCCGAGATGCTGTTGAACCGAGTCAGAGAGCAGCGCAGACATCTAGTACTGCAACAGGGAGCCAGAACCATCCTAGTGGGGCTAGCAGGGCTAGTGGGAGACAGAGGGGTCGTGGTTGATCTTTTGGTACAAAGGCTCGAGTTTTTACTATGACACAGCAGGAGGCTCGAGCTGCACCAGAGGTGGTTACTGGTATGTTGTCTATTTTTGATCATGATGATCGTGTTTTGATAGATCCCAGGGCTAAAGATTCTTTTATTTCTCGGGGTTTAGTAGGATATTATAGACGATTCGTAGAAGGATTTTCTATGAAAGCTACCCTGTTGACTAGGAAATGAGCCAAGTTTGAATGGGATGTTGAGTGTGAACAGAGCTTTCAAGAGCTTAAGAGGAGGTTGACTTCTGCCCCAGTGTTAACCCTTCCAGATGATAGTGGAGGATTTGAGATGTACAGTGATGCATCATTACGAGGTATACGTTGCGTGTTGATGCAGCATGGGAAGGTGATAACATATGCTTCCAAGCAACTTAAACCCCATGAGTTGAACTACCCCACACATGATTTAGAGTTAGCTGCAGTGGTGCATGCACTAAAGATTTGGAGACACTATTTGTATGAGGAAACGTGCCGGATCTTTACAGACCATCAGAGCCTGAAATATTTCTTTACCCAGAAAAATCTGAACTTGAGACTGAGGAGGTGGTTAGAGTTGATAAAAGATTATGGATGTACCATAGAGTATCACCCAGGGAAGGCCAATGTAGTAGCGGATGCACTGAGCAGGAAGTCCATGGGTTCCTTGGCTTATTTGCACACTGTTTACTTACCGTTGTTGGTAGAACTCCGAAGAGCAGGAATTATACTATGAATGGATAATCAGGGGGCTCTGTTGGCTAGCTTCCATGTAAGACCTATCTTGATTGATCGATTTTTTGAAACTCAACTCCAGGATCCTACGTTGTACGTTATTAGGATGGAGTTAGAGGCTGGGAATAGGCAGAATTATGTTATTAGGGATGATGGGGCCTTGGTTAAGGATGGCCGGTTGTGCATACCTAATGATATAGAGTTGAAAAGAGAAATTCTTGAGGAAGCTCATAATTCAGCCTATGCTATGTATCCAGGTGGAACTAAGATGTATCATACTCTTAAGGAGCACTCTTAGTACACTGGGATGAAAAGGGAAATAGCAGATTTTGTAAGTAGATGCCTGCCGTTTCAACAAGTGAAAGCAGAGAGAAAGAAACCATACGGAACACTACAACCACTACCTATTCCGGAATGGAAGTGGGATCACATTACTATGGATTTTGTTTATAAACTTCCTAGGACTCAAAAAGGACATTGATGAAATTTGGGTAATTGTTGATAGACTTACAAAGTCAGCACATTTCTTGCCAGTAAGAGAAGATTATAGGATGCACCAGCTCGCTATCGATGAGATAATACGGTTACAAGGAACTCCAGAGTCAATTGTATCATACATGGATCTTAGGTTTACCTCGAGGTTTTGGCGGAGTTTGCAGAAAGCCTTTGGACCTACATTGCATTTTAGTACAGCTTTTCATCCTCATACTGATGGTCAGTCTGAGAGGACAATTCAGATTTTGGAAGATATGATAAGAGCTTGTGTACTGCAGTTTAAAGGAAACTAGGACTCACACATGGCCTTGATGGAGTTTGCATACAACAACAACTATCAGTCTAGTATTGGGATGTCTCCTTTTGAGGCACTGTATAGGAGACAGTGTAGGACACCGATATGCTGGAATGAGGTAGGTGAGAGAAGACTATTGACACCAGAGATGATTGAAATGACAGAGGAGAAATACCCTGCAACGCCAGCATCAGAGAAATCCCTCAACATATATGAGTATCTCGAAATATGCGGATCCCTGTACTACGCATAGACAGCCTCAACGATATGGCGGAGAAATACCCTGCAATGCTAACATCGGAGAAACCCTTCACCGATCTGGCGGAGAAATACCCTGCAATGCCAGTATCGGAGAAACCCCTCAACGATGTGGCCGAGAAATACCCTGCAATGCCAGTATCGGAGAAACCCCTCAGAAATCTGGCGGAGAAATACCCTACAACGCCAGTATCGGAGAAACCTCAATGATGTGGTAGAGAAATACGCTACAACGCCAGTATCGGAGAAACCCCTCAATGATGTGGCGGATAAATACCCTGCAATGCCAATATCGGAGAAACCTCAACGATGTGGCGGAGAAATACCCTGCAACGCCAGTATCGGAGAAACCTCAACGAACACGTGATGGAAAATACCCCACATCATGTGCCAGAGAAAACCATGACCCTCGGGAACGGTATACATAGTGGAAACAAACCTGTACAATAAAATCCAAGTCCATTATTGAAATCCTTATTTCCTGGTCTAAGCCAAAACCATAGGAAAATCGGGGCCAAAGCCTAAACTCGATAAAATCACAGTCACAGTTTAACCCAAATGGCCCATAATCAAATTAAAATTGTCTCCAGTTCAGATCTTTCTAGGTGAAGAAATATTTCAGGCTCTGATGGTCTGTAAAGATCTGGCACGTTTCCCCATACAAATAGTGTCTCCAAATCTTTAGTGCATGCACCATTGCAGCTAACTATAATCAACTCATGTGGTTTAAGTTGCCTAGAAGCATATGCTATCACCTTCCCATGCTGCATCAACACACAGTCTATACCTCGTAATGATGCGTCACTGTACACCTCAAATCCTCCCCTATCAATCCAAATACCGTTGGAACACCCTATTCATCAAATCCATAAATGCAGCCGGTGCATTGGTTGAACAGAAGGGCATCACTGGTGCATTGGTTTCCACTATGTATACTGTCCCCGAGGGTCATGGCTTTCTCTGGCACATGATGTGGGGTATTTCCCATCATGTGTTCATCGAGGTTTCTCCGATGCTGGCGAAGAAGGGTATTTCTCTGCCAGATCGTTGAGGTTTCTCCGATGCTGGCATCGAAGGGTATTTCTCCGCCAGATCATTGAGGCTATCTTCACGTAGTACAAGGTTACTTCTGCATAAGTCGAGGTATATCGGGTGTGTGGAGGGTTGGACCCGGGTCAGTCAGCTCGGATATCGAGCTACGACTCGGGATTACATTCGGGGAGCGGTGAGATATGTTATGATATTTTTGTATCCAGGTCTGTTTACATGATTTTTAAACTTTTTTGAGGAGGGTTTTAAAAGCAAGGTTATGGACCACGAGATGTTTTGTCAGGACCCGTCCCGATTTTCCCCTCGAAACCCGAGAAGAACCCTGATCCCGTCTGACAACCTAAGGAAAGGTTCCCAAAATACCCTTCAATCCTTAACCAAATATAATAACAATAAATACTTCCACTTGTCAGACAAGGGATTCAAGCACTCAATAATTCCCGTAATTAATGACCAATCAAATACAATATAATATCAGAGCGTCTAAGTAGGATCAAGAGTAAAATTTAGATATCCTACTGAAATATAACTACACAGCGCAGTCGAAGTACTAATGCCTCTGCCTCGAGATCAGTGTTCGCGTCAACTCTACTCAACTGCCTGAAGGGGGTTTAAACACAAAAGTTGTGAGTGGACAAAAATAATCATTTATAAATTCCTTTTCGAGAAAATACGTTTATTCCCCTCCATTTATAAAATCATGCATGCATAACATAAAACAATTTATCATACTAAAACATCATATGTAAATCACAAAAATTCTCATTTCTCTTTAAAACCACTTAGTTGGACTCACATAAAATATGTATAATAAAAATACCTCGTGATCGACAATTTGGTTTGAAAACTCTCTACAAAGGAGTTTAAAATCATTTAATTTAATCTAGACACAAAATATCTCAAATTCAAATCATTTCGTTCAATCCGACACATAATATCTCAAATTTTCACTGTTCCCGACATATCCATAACACACCAGGGTATCCCTTGAGATGTGTTCAAATCTGTACAACTCTGTGTACCATCTGTACTATCTGTACTTTCTATACTATGCATAGACAGCTTCGCAACCTGGCGGAGCAACACCAGTTAGAGCAACAATAACCATCGGGACGGGAACTAGTGAATCAAATCCATACTTCGAAATATTTGTTTCACGGCCTAAGCCAAATTCTTTGCAATATCATTTTATGGCCAAAATCAGTAAAATCATAATTACGGTCTCAACCCAAATCACATGCTCAAATAGTTATCACTTCAAAACGATATCAAAATCAAGTACAAAAACCAAGCCATTTCTCAAAACACACTTTCACTGAAATATTGGAAAACATGTGTTCAGCATCATTTCTAAAATCCAGAAATTCATTGCACCCATACATGACAGTATTTAAATCAAAGATACATTTATGCATGCATTATAGTTTATAAACCAAAAGTCCACTCACAAACCTGTTCAAGCAAGCTCAATCCCGAACTGTACGCTCCCCTGAAGTTCCTGGAGCAGTATCGCCTGTCCAAATTAATAATCGGGATTACCAACTAATAATAAGAACCTTAAATATAAACCCCCTAAACCCCGGGAGTCTAACTATGCTGGCCTAGAAAACACAGCAACTTTAAAACGTCAGAAACAACCCCTAAACGACGTCCGATCGACTCAAAACCTGCGCCAACAGGTCTGAAACATCAAAAACTACTAGTCACGCGTCACCGTGACCTCAGACTTGGCCCCACGCGCCGCCACGCGCCGAAGGAAGGTCGGAACACGCACCCACGCGCCGCCACGCGCCCTCACGCGCCGGTCACGCGCCTGCTACAGTACCCACGCGCCTGGACTGGTCCGGCTCAACCTAACTCGGTCCAACTCGACCCGACCGGTCCAACTCAACCCGACCGGTTAAACTCGACCCGACCGGTCACCGGCGACTCACCGGAGAAGACGACCGGCTGCCGTCGCCGTCGTCGCCGTCTGGTTTCTCCGGAATCCTCCATTTCCGGTCGAAACTCCAAGCTTTCCAACTTCCTCAAAACTCAACCATTTTTCACAAATTTTACGCCTAAATCTATCTACTCGAACCCAGGAATCCAAATATGACCTTAAAACATCAAACACGTACATGTGCTAGCCGGAAAATGGATCAGAAGGTCCGAAACTTCCTATCCTCGGTTCGGCTTCCTCCGTTGTCCTCTCCTTCGATGGTTGGTACGGTTGTGATCGTGGGAAGGAGTAGAATACGATTAGTTGATCAAAACTGGAAGTTGGAGCCTTGAAATCAAAGTTGACTTTGTGGGTTTTTGGATGATTTTCGCACGGGTTCGGTTCGATGGTTTGTGTATATTTTAGAGATAAAGATGAGAATGGGATGATGATCTGATGAAGATGAAAATGAAATGAAGATGAGACAATGATTTGGGGTTAAAAATATCTACCCCAAGTCAAAAATTACCAAAATGCCCTTGCACATCTAGACCCATAACTTCCGTCCACGAACTCCGTTTTCCGCGTGCCGCCTGTCTACGAACTCGTGAGTTCGAGACTTACGCAACCGTATCCAAAACACCACCAAAAGTGTCTCGAAACAAAATTTGACTTCCATGCCCTTTACCGATCAAGGGTAAAATCGTCATTTTACATAAATAATATACTTAAATCCAATAATTTAAATTTGGGTTGTTACATGTTTCCATTGTTCGGGTTTTCGTGGGTCCCACCGAGTATTTTAACTAAAATGGATTTTTCGGTAAGTTTTCAGATTATCTTTATATATATTATTTGTTTAAAAAGAAATTTTATATTATGCATGCATTGTTTTACTCATGGAGGGGGAAAATGTATGTTTTCCTCGGAAATTATTTTAAACGATTATTTTGTCCACTCACACTTTTCTTTGTTTTAAATCCCCTCCAGGCCGTTTAGTAGACGAGGGCACATCTAGAGGCAGAGGCACTAAATTTCATATGCGCCTTTATCTAAGACTATCGAGTAGGATTTATAAAGCTTATGTATTTACCTTTCCTACCTAGTTGCTCTTATAATGCTTTTGTACTTATTGTAAATTATGACTACGTCGATGATTATTTGGTGACGTTGGGATTCAAGAGTGGTATTTGATCCTTCGTCAGACATGTGGAAGATGGTGAACTATTTTATAGGGGTGGTTCTGCCGGATTTTTGGCAGAATTCTCGTAACTAATTGCAAGGGCTTAAGGGTGTTCTCGGCAATTTATTAAGTTGTCATGCGGGAGCAGGGCTTTTCACGGGTTTCAAGAGGAAATTCAGGAAGGGTCATGTCAAACCCGTTAGAATTTTCGTCTAAATCCCGTTAATTGATGACATGTCTCATGCATGACACACCTAAAACGACTCTGAAACTAAATATAGGAGAAAAGTAGCTAATTGTGTCACTTTTCACCCAAATAAAGTGATGCAAATTGCTACTTTACTTCTGAAGTGATGCAAAATAGCTACTTTGCTCCTAACTTTGTTTTAGAGTCATTTTTGGGTGGCCTCAAATAAGACACGTCATGAATTAACGCGATGCATGATGAAAATTGTAAGTACAAAGTTTTATATAAATGCAGGGTGAAGGTGGAGGTGGGTGGTGGTGGAGGTAGTGATGGAGGTGGAGGTGGAGTAGTGGTGGCGATAATGATTGATTGTGATGGTGGCAAAGATGGTGGTGGAGGTCGCTATGGGGAGGTAGGATCAGTGACGACGGTGGTGGCAATGGGAGTGGTAGTAGTGATTGTGACGATAGTGGTGAGGCGATGTTAATTATATTATTGGGGGAGCTGATAATGGAGGGTAATAGTGGTGGACATGATACTAGTACATGCGGGCTACGACGGTGGTGGGTGTGGTAGTGATGGTGATGAGCAAAATAATATCGTGATGTCCAATTTTTTTTCTTTCTTTTTTTAAGAACTCTTACTTAGTTTTGTATAATACTAATGGCGGATACGACAAGGATTTTTTTCTAAAACATAGGCAAATTTTTATATCCTGTATATTCATATTCAAAATTCATTCTTCAAAAATAAGTTATTAACGCACTTACAACTGTTTTCGTATTTTTAAATAACAATTCACTCTAGAATATTCATTAGATTTCTCTATTGTATGATTTGTACTCTTTAGTCTCTTTTGAGATATTCTCCAAACGGTTGTATTAAATCCCTAGCCATGGTTATGGTGTAAGCATAATGAAAAATAACAAACTTCTCAACTCTTTCCTTTCTTCTCTCTATCTATGAACCTCCCTTTCTCTCTAGACCCTACCCATGGTATCAGAGACCATGCCCAAAAACCACCACCCTTCGTCATCCGCTATGGCAGATCAAGCTCTGACCACCGACCTCCCATTCTCTCAGCTTTGGTTCCAATACCTCGTTGTTTCTGATCAGGTTACGGATTTTTTGGCTCAACAAAATGGATTTCGTTCCGCCATTGATGCAATTCGAGACAATCATGCTTCCTTTCAGACCTCCATTAAATAACAGCTTTTAGGTTTGTAGTCCTTAGTCATTTTCAACCCAACCCCTTACTTCTTCCTTGCTTACATCTTAGTTTCCTTCTCTCACAACCATTTTCGTCCATCCAATACCCATTGGGTCCTCTTTCACCCCGAGGCCTTTCATTCATCATCCAATTTTTATTGAATAGGCCCCGATCTATGCTTCCCATCGTCTGAACTTTCAGACATCCTCAGTCGCATTGCCTCTTCCTGCTCACAAGTTTCCCATTCCCCATTACACTCGTTCTATTCCACCACCCAAATTGACCTTCCCCGTTTCACAGGTGAGGACCCTTACGATTAGATTGCTATGCCTGAGAGGTATTTGGATTATTATGAAAATTTTCCAACCTAGTGAGTTCGTGTGGCTTCCTACAAGTTTGGGGTGGACTATCTAGATGCGGTGGTTCGAATAATGGTTCTCCTCCACCTATTGGAGTCAGTTTGTTGACCTACTACTTGAACGCTTTGGCAATTTTGACTCGGCTTCGGTGGAATATACTTTTTCCCTCCTCCAACAACTGGGTACGGTTGATGATTACATTGCTACCTTCACCCGTTTCTCTTGCCATGCAGTTGAGTGGCCTGATACCCAACTCGTACATCTTCATTGGTGGCCTCAAGGACCACCTCTACCATGATGTCCTTGCTGCATCACCCCTCACCCTCCTCTAAGCCCAGCGCCTGGCCCGAATCTTTCACTAGAAAATTACAGCTCAACAAGCCGATGTCCCTCACCCTCACCGTCCTCTTCTAGTAGCCTTCACTATACCAGCTCCCTCACTTACTCCACCACGGGATGGTTCTCCAACGGCGTCCTCTAGTAGCCTTCACTAGACTTCTCTAAAAAATCTCCCTCACTTACTCCACCACGGGTCGGTCCACCCATGGCGTCATCGGTGGCTCCATTCTGCCACTTAACCCAAGCAGAGGCCCATGATCGAAGTTCTAAAAGACTTTGTGTTCACTGCAAAGAAGCCTACTGTTCAAGCAACCATTGCAAATGCCCTTTAGAGGTGATGATTGAAGTCAATTTGCTCGATGATTCTTTTCATGATTGTGGTAAGTTGTCTCATGACTCTAATGCCCATAATCCTCCTACCCCTACCCTCACCTTACATTCCCAATTGGGTTCCCCCTATGCTTAGACTATGAGGCTTCATGGTTCCATTCGTTCATCCCCGGTGCAAGCTTTTATGGATTCTGGTGCCATGAAAGTTTTTTGCATCCTCCCTTCGCTCATAAGTTGGGTTTCCCCGTGGATTCCTCTGCCTCAATTTCATTCATCATGGCTTCAGGGGCCACGGTTCTTATGGAGGGTGTGGCCAGAAATGTCTCTCTTGAGATACTGGGGTATCATTTGCAGGCTTCTTTTGCTCTCTTGGTTGTGGCTACATGTGATGTATTGCTTGATCCTGAATGGTTGGAATCCTTAGGCTTCATTGCTTGGCATTTTAAACACAAGGTCATGATTTTCTTTGCCAATGGCCACTTCCATAAACTACAGGGGATTACTTCCCCTCATTGACCTTGGCTATTCACTCCACCCATTATCCATGCACTTCACCCCATGCATCCCCAATTCCTTCTATCTCCCCAGATTTATCTCCCGTTGCCCTTCACCCTACCACTGTCGGAATCCAACCTCTATTGGATCAATTTATCCCATTATTTGAGGAACCCACTGGCCTACCACCCTACAGACCCACTGATCATTGTATTTCTTTATTTCCAAGTTCCAAACTAGTCAATCCCATGCCCTATCGGTGCCCTCATTCTTAGAAGTCAGAAATCGAACGCTAGGTGGCTGCAATGTCACTTTCGGGTGTCATCAAACCGAGTACTAGTGCCTTCTCGTCACCTATTCTGCTGGTCCTTAAGAAGGAGGGTACTTGGTGCATGTGTGTTGATTACAAGCCCTTAACCCAATTATGGTCAAGGATCATTTTCCCATTCCCATTGTGGACGAGTTGTTGGAGGAATTGCATGTTTCCATCTTGTTTACTAAGCTGGATTTGCTTTCCCGATAAAACCAAATCTATAAGCACCCTGACGACCTCCACAAGACGGCGTTTCAAACACATGAAGGCCATTACGAGTTTCTAGTCATGTCGTTTGCGTTATCTAACGCTCCATCCACATTTCAGGCCTTAATTAACTCTATTTTTCAAACCATTTCTTCGTAAGTTCATCTTGGTTTTCTTTGATGATATTTTGGTATTTAGCCCCTCATTGTAGGCCAATGAGGAAATTTAAAGCAGGTTTTTTCCCGTTTGCAAGCCAATAATCTCAAGGTCAAAAAGTCCAAACGCTCTTTCGCTCAGCCCAAGTTGGAGTATTTGGGTCACTATATTTTGGCTTTGGTGTGGAAGTTGAGCCAAAGAAAATTGAGGCAATTGCTACCTAGGCCAAGCCGACTACAGTTAAATGCCTCCGTTAGTTTCTCGGCCTTGCAGGCTACTACCAAAAATTTGTCCCTCATTCCAGCTCTATTGCACAGCCTTTAACTGCCATGCTCAAGATTGACGGGTGTTTGCAAAAATAGAGAACATGAATATGCAGTCTATTCCGAACAGTTAAAAACCTTGCAAGTGCACAAATCAATAAGATAGTATAGCTAGTAACTTAGGATGCAGGTAACAAGTAAAAGAGAAAAGTAGATTGAATGAATTGATTAAATGCGAATCAAGGATAACTTTCCACCACTAACCACTACAAGTTCCTAACAAGATTTCCAAGGTTCCATTACTATGAATTATCTAAACATGATGCCCATGCAAAGGTCTAATCAAGGATCACTCCACACATTTAATTCCCTTCTTAGTTCCGTTGTCGCAGGTTTTTCCGACTGACTACCTCAACTATTCAAAGAACGCATTAAGCAGATAAGGGAATCTGAGCAATCACACTACCCCTAAAAGATGTCGTTTAATCTAGGTTGTCATGAGTTGGATTACGAGTAAGAGGGAAAGCCACTACCCATGATGCCAAACAATCACAAGTAGATGATCAATCAAACAAGCAATTATTCATAAATAGTTCATGCAAATAAGGTGATCAAACTTACAAACATAAACATAAATTGAGCACAATAATCACAACTATATCCACCATTCATAGAAATGTAAACCAATGGCCAAAATCCAGTTAAAGAACTACATGGCTAGGGGTTCAAGTAGCCCTAACTGTATAAAGAACTACTCACGCATATTATTGAATAAAAACTTAAATGAATTCATGATTACAAGTAAAAAGGAAAAGGATGAAAAGCAAAACACCGAGTATGACGGTGAGCACAAGGACATGGCCAAGCAATCTCCACACTCGCTACGCTTAACTCCCCTACAAGAACACGGGTTAAAGCTCAAAAACTGAAAACTATCTAAAAACAAATGTAATATGCGGCTAAGGGGGTTGAGAACCCTAGTTTCACGTTAAAGTTTAGTTTAAATAGTCCCCTAGGAATCCCCTAGAATCTAGGAACTAAGTATGAAAAAAGGACCAAAAAGCCCTTAATGAGACCCTAAAAAGAAGTTTCCAAGATTGGAAGGGACACAGCTTGGAAAAAAACCTTGCGTGCCCGTGTGACTTGTGATGCAAAAAATGGCTTTCTTGTGTGGTAAGCAAGCCTGTGACAGCTCTGACATTTCTTGAGTGGAAAGACACTGCTTCTTGGAAGTCTTCAAAATTTTGGGACAACATGACACCTTTTGGACATGTCTGGGCACAAAGTTCCTCATTTGGTGTCTCTAAGTCCTCCTTTTAGGGCACAACGAGCCCTAGGTTGGTCCTGCACATATCTAGTTGGGCCCTATCATTTCTCTCACTAATATACGATGCATAAAGCTTGGTTCTAGCCTTTGGCCTGATTGAAAAGTGATAGAAATGTCAAGGGCTCAATCTGGCAGTAATCAGGGCGTCCGGGACATATCTTTGGGGTAGAATAGGGCACGAACAAGTCCTGGGCAGGTCAGAGCAGGCTCTCTTATGTCATTAGCTTAGAAATAAAGTTTTCAGATCAGTTCTTAGCCTTGGCTCACTTGGTTCCATCGTTGGCTAGGTGAGGGATCAACTTGACTAAGCCGGGGATGTCACAGGACATGTCAAGGGCTTCATTCTAGCACGTCTGAGGGCACGTCTTGAGCGCCATTGATATATCCCGACACCACTTGGACGTGTCTTGGACATGTCAGGGACATGTCCACGGCGCATCCTAATATGGGATTGGACTCGGTTAGGATTTCCTTGGGTTGGCTCGTGAAGGCATCTTCGAAGGCACACGTCCTAGACTCAGTTAGGGACACCTCTGGGAATCGTTGCAGAGCTCGTCTGGGGCATGTCAAGGACATGTCACGGACACTTCTTGGGCGTGTTTTAGCGGTACTTGTATAAGAACCTCAGCAGGAACCTAGGCTTGTCTTGGAACACCAGGACCCGGTTAAGCATTTTTTTCAGGACCCGACATTGAACTTGGGGTCTCTCCATCATTTTAACTCCAAACTGAGTCCTTTTTGCATTCTTCTCAAAATGAACCTAACTTTCCTAATGTAATGACCCGGACCAGAATTTAAATTCTTTAGAGAATTAGACCATTTTACCCTCAGTTTTGGACGGGTTCGGGAGTCACTTTTTGACTGGGAGTACTTTTGGGAAATTTTCTTGGGTTGTTGCGTAGGTATCGAACTCACGAGTTCGTAGACAGGCGGCTCGCGGAAAATGGAGACCCGATGAGTTCGTTACGGGTCTAGAAGCTTCAGGGGCAGTTTGGTAATTTTGGAAAAGTTGGAATTATATAGAAGATATTTTTCTCTCTCCTTGGGAGATTGGTCCGTTCAATCTCGCTCCACCCAAAGACCTCCCCGTGTGAACACCGAAGACCCATTTTCATCGGATGGGTTTCGATCCGATTCGAACAAAACCAAGGTCGGGAGGATCTTCCTCGCGACCTCACGAGTCTTTTGGTGTAATCATCGGAGTGGGAGCACCGCCGTAGGCGACGGACGGAGGAGGGAGATGAACCGAGTCTTCTCGGCCGTTTTTCGGTCAAAATAGGTACTATCTCGGAACTTTGACCTCATATTTGGATTCCTGGTGAAAAGTAGATGAATTTCTATGTGTAGATCGTGAAAAACGGTTAAGAAATGAAGAAATTAGAAAACCTTGAAGTTCGGCCGGAAATGGGGGATTCCGGCGAACCAGACGACGGCGGAGGTGGCGGTCCGGTCATCTTCTCCGGCCAGCCTCCGGTGACGGCGAGGGTCGTCCGGTCGTCTTCTCCGGCGAGTAACCGGTGACCGGTCGGGTCGAGTTGTACCGGTCGGGTCGAGTTGAACCGGTCGGGTTGAGTAAACCAGACGAGTTGAGTGAACCGGTCGGGTCGGGTCGAGTTGGACCGGGTCAGGTTGAGCCGGACCGGGTTGGACCGGTCCAGGCGCGTGAACACTGTAGCAGGTGCGTGACCGGTGCGTGAGGGCGCGTGGGCGCGTGTGCCGACCTTCCGGCGGCGCGTGGCGGCGTGTGGGGCCGAATCTGAGGTCCCGGTGACGCGTGGTAACTAGTTTCGACGTTCCGAATCTGTTGGTACATGTTTCAGGTTGATCGGACGTCGTTTAGAGGTCAGTTTGGGCAATCCCAGCGGTAATGGTTGACCTTATTAGCGGATTATGAGCTCGGAAAAATCAAGGTAGTCGGGTCATTATTGTGCATGTGTTTCTTGGGCTAGAGTGTCCATGAATTATAGGTTGGATGATGTTTGTGAGTGGACTTTGATTTATAAATTGTAATGCATGTATAAATATCTTTGATTTAATTACTGTTGTGTATGGTTGTATTTATAGATTGTAATGCATGTATTAATATCCTCGATTTAAATACTGTTGTGTATGATCGCAATGATTACCTAGAATTTATAAATGATTGCTGGATATTTGTTTTTCCAATATTTCAGTGGAAGGGTGTTGTGAGAAATGATATGGTTGTTGGATTCGGTTTTGATATTGTTTTGACGTGGTAATTATTGGGGTCTGTGATTTGGAGTTGAAACCGTATTTGTGATAAATGATAAACAAAATATATATACTTGATTTTTGGATACAATATCGATTTGAGGGGGCCTAGGAGCCGGGCCTTGGTTCCGTGTTGGCGAACTCCCGGTGAACCCCCAATATAAAGAAAAACCGATTTGATGGGGCCTAGGAGCCGGGCCTTGGTTCTGTGTTGGCGGACTCCCGATGAACCCCCAATATAAACAAACCAATTTGAAGGGGCCTAGGATCCGGGCCTTGGTTCCGTATTTGCGGACTCCCGGTGAACCCCCAATATAAAAGGTGATTTTGTAGAGATATGCCAACTGATATGTTATGATAGTCGAGAGATATGCCGACTGATATGATATGATAGTCGAGAGATATGCCGACTGATATGATATGCCGACTGATATGATATGATACAGGACTAGCACACCCCAAGGGATACCCTGGTGGCTAGGGATATGATAGTCGAGAGATATGCCGACTGATGTGATATGATAGCCGAATGTTATACCGGCTGATAATACGATATGATAGCCGAGGATATTTCCGGCTCTAATATGAACCAGACGACAATTTTTATGTGCTTAATCAAACTATGAAAATACTTCGTCAGCCGGGTCAGTGGGTTGGTGTGGGCGGTGACCCAGAGGGACGAATCATTGTTGGTTCACCAGTATCTGACTAGTCTGTTGTCTTGTGGTTTTCCAGTAGTGATGTCAGTAATGTCTGACCTACTGACATTTGGTGTCAGAGAGTATTTCTATGTGAACCATCACTATTCCGAGGTCTTGGCTTTGACCTGTATATTGTCCTGCGTCTGACAGTAGGAGTGGTCAGTAAGTACATAAGTTCTGTTGGGAACCCTGTAAGGTTTAATAAAAATTATTTAAGAACAAAGGGTATTTCTGGTATTTAAATTTTGAGGTAAAAGAGCTGTCAGAAGGGATAAGGGTTCTTTCCGGGTTTCGAGGGAAAATTCGGGAAGGGTCCTTACACCTAATCTGCACATTGCTCACAAGATTAATCATTTTCTCCTGTGGATGACATGAAATCACTCAAATGACAAGTAAAAGGGCACTAAATGACATCTACAAGATGTATGAAATAATGACTGAACAAATACGCCCAAAACTATATTTCGCTAGTCCTGAGCAAAACAAAGGAAACATAACTAACAAAGTGAAAAGACTCAATCTTAATCAAGGATAGGTCATTTAAACACCTAGGGGTTCCTAGTACAAGGAGTTTTGTCTCCTGAGGGTTATGGCAGCTACGATACCCACACACGTTTTACTTAGACAACTAAGTTGCTAGCGACAATGCTTAAGAAAAATTAATAAGAATCAAAGAAAGTAAGCATGCTTTGCAAAGATAAAAGAAATGCCACATTAGTAAGAGCCGTGAGTAATGTGTGAATGCTAGTATCTCAAGTAATCATGCTTAAAAACAACTTCATTCAAGTGCTCTAGAACGATTTCACCTCGAACTTTAAAAACATAGATACTTACCTGAATCCTCAGCATGGCCGACCATAAGATCAGTTAGGTCTTCAACTAAGGTTGCAACGGGGCTAGGCTTAGGGTGAAAGAAAGAAAAGTTGGGATTCAAAGAACCTGAGTTGTGCCAAGGCATGGGAACAGATGGCTTGAACCTATAGTTTTTTTATCTGAATCCTTGCTTAAGGCCCATGGCATTACACTTCTCGATTGCTCTTCTTGAGGAGGTCCTTGTGAGTCCATTGGTTCAAGATCATGCAATGGTTCCCTCATTCTTTGTACAACTCTCTTTGTAAAGTTTTTCACTCAACTTTAGCATATTCTTTCACACTTTGTCTTTGACGCCATACTCATGGAATTGGGTATCAACATATTTTAATCCTCATTCTCACCATGAATCTCATTTAATACATCCTTAAAACAAAGTTAGGTTATAGGGTATGGCCAGATTAAATGAGTTAGTGCTTTAGGAAGATTATACTTAGGGTGATGAAAGAAAAATGCTGAGTGTTTGGCTTCAAAATGGCTTAAGGAGCACACAACATGGTAGGATAAGGCCTTTAGGGGCCCACATAGCCTACATCACTTCTTATGGTGAAACAGATATCAAATCAAGAGCATCTAGATGATACTAATTCTTTAAAATTCAATGCAAATTGATATAATGAGATAAGCAATTAAGAACAAAATCAATGAGTGTTTAAGAGTAAAAAGAATGCATATGACTCTAAAAGAATGGCAATAAGGCTCAAAATCTTACATGGTAGTCTCCACTAATTTTCTGAGGTTCACTCTAATTTAGCAGTTTTGTTCACTTAATCACTTGAAACATTGCGATGTGGAGTGCAAAGTATGATACAAACTGATTATGGCAAGGCTCTTAGCAAAACAAAGATAGTTAACTTGTCATATACACTCTGATTAACAAGTTAAAGCACTAATCACTAGAAACTACCTAAACTGACTAACTAACTAACTAACTAAACAACATAAAGACAAAAGCTACAAAAGTCTGAATTCTGGTTGTGTACACCCCCAAACCTAATTGTTTATATATGCAAATTTTCAATCCACACCCCCAAACCTAAACTGACCATTGTCTTCATTGATGAGCAATATTTATGACAACAACATCATGAGGGTTTAGAGAATGCAATGAGATAGAAATAGTAGAATTAGAAAGACACAAACCAATGCTAGGTTGCCTCCTAGGAGCGCTTTATTTAACGTTTGGGAAAGACGTGGCAGCATTTACGCACTAGGTGGGGTTCCAAGGTCCTGGGTACTCACGGGTTTGTCAATGAAGGCCTCAAAGTAGGGTTTGAGGCGGTGACCATTCACTTTGAACCTGTCTTGCCTGACAGGTTGCTGAATCTCAGCTGCACCAAGAGGGAGCACATCAGTTATAATTAAAGGAATAGACCATTTAGAACGAAGTTTACCTAGAAAGAGTCTGAGGCGTGAATTGAATAGGAGAACTTTCTGCCCAATCTAAAAGTGCTTTCTCTGAATGTGCTTATCATGAAAAGCCTTGGTTTTCTCCTTGTTGATCTGTGCACTCTCATATACCTCATTTATGAGTTCATCCAATTCACTCAGCTGAAGTCTCCTATGAGTTCCAGCATCATCTAAGTCCATATTGACCTTTTTGATGGCCCAAAAAGCTTTGTTCAAACTCAACGGGTAGATGACATCCTTTTCCAAAGACAAGTCTGAAGGGTGACATGCCAATGGGGGTCTTGTAGGCTATTATGTAAGCCCATAGTATATCATTGAGTCGTAGGGACCAATACTTTCTAGTAAGGCTCACGGTCTTCTCTAGGATGGCCTTCACCTCTTTGTTTGAAATCTTAGCCTGTCCACTTGTCTGAGGATGGTAGGGTGTGGAAATTCTACGAGTGACACCGTACTTCCTCATCAAGGCCTCAAAAGAATGATTGCAAAAGTGTGTCCCCACATCACTAATGATTGCCTTAGGTGCTCCAAACCTGGCTAATATATGACTTTGATGAAACTCACAACCACTTTGGATCCATTGGTTTTTGTGGAAATTGATTCCACCCACTTTGAGACATAATCCACAGCAAGTAAGATATAAAGATGACCATAAGAGTTTAGAATAGGCCCTATGAAATCAATGCCCCACACATAAAAAATCTCAACAATAAGTATAGGGTGCAATGGCATTTGGTTTCTAGGGCCTGTGTTACCTTGCTTTTGGAATTTGTCACATGTGAGGATAAACTCATGGGTGTCTTTGAATAATGTAGCCCAATAGAATCCACTTTGTAGGACCTTGAGAGCTGTCTTCTTTACACCAAAGTGCCCCCCACACGTCAATCCATGGCAGAAGTTTAGCACTGACTCCATCTCATCCTCTGGAATGCATCTTTTGATGATCTGATCTGGGTAATGTTTCCAGAGGTAGGGCTCATCCAAAACATAGTACTTAGCTTGTCTAACAAGCTTATACTTCTAGAATCTATTCAAATCTGAAGAAACATGTTTAGTACCTAAGTAGTTAATGATGTCAGCATACCATGGATCAATAGCATTCAAAGCCAAGAGTTGTTCATCTGGGAATGTTTCAAGAATTGGCAGATGATCATCTTCTTCAGTGGACCCATGGACTAGTCTACTCATATGGTCTACCACCACGTTCTCACTCCCCTTAATGTCTCTGATTACCAAGTGAAACTCTTGCAGAAGCATCATCCACCTAAGCAATCTAGGCTTAGCATCCTTCTTCGTGAAAAGGTACTTCAAAGCTGCATGGTCAGTATAAACAGTCACTTTATTTTGAATCAAATAAGATCTAAACTTCTCTAAAAAGAAAATAACAACTAAGAGCTCCTTCTCTGCTATGGAGTAGTTCAGTCGTGCATCATTGAGTGTCCTGCTGGCATAGTAGATGACATGAGGAATCTTATTCACTCCTTGTCCCAGGACAGCTCCAACTGCATAATCTGATGCATCACACATCAATTCAAATGGCAGGTCCTAGTTTGGAGGCATGATGATGGGTGCGGCTGTGAGCTTGGCCTTGAGGGTAGCCTCACGACATTTCTTAGTGAAGGTGAACATGGCATCCTTAGCTAAGAGGTCACACAGTGGTCTGGTGATTTTTTAGAAGTCTTTGATGAATCTTTTGTAGAAACCAACATGCCTCAAGAATGATCTGACCTCTTTGATTGTTGTAGGGTAAGGTAATCTCTCCACAATGTCTAGTTTGGCCTTGTCCACCTCGATGCCACATGACGAAATTACATGGCCCAAAAGAATCCCCTGTTGTACCATAAAATGGCACTTTTCCCAATTCAACACTAAATTACTCTCCCTGCATCTTTCTAACACTCGAGACAGATTAGATAAACAAAGTTCAAATGAATGATCAAAAACAAAAAATCATCCATAAAAACCTCAATGATGTCCTCCACCATGTCTGAGAAAGTGCTCATTATGCAACGCTGAAAAGTAGCTGGGGCATTACATAGACCAAAAGGCATCCTCCAGTAGGCAAAAGTGCCATAGGGGCATGTGAACGTGGTCTTCTCCTGATCCTCAGGGGCTATGTCAATATGATTATAGCTTGAATATCCATCTAGAAAACAATAATGAGAATGCCCTACAAGTCTCTCAAGCATTTTATCAATGAAGGGTAAAGGAAGGTGATATTTTCCAGTAGTGGAATTTAACTTCCTATAGTCTATACATACTCTCGACCATGTTTGAACTCTTTGGGGCACTAAATTATCATGCTCATTTTTTACCACTGTGATCCCACTCTTCTTTGGAACCACCTGAACAGGACTGACCCATTTGGAATCGGAGATGGGATAGATGATTCCCACATCTAACAGCTTGATCACCTCCTTCTTCACAACATCCTTCATGGGCTGGTTTAGTCTCCTCTGGCCTCGCTGGACGGCTTGGCCTCCTCCACAAGTAAAATCCTGTTCATACATTTAAAGGGGCTCATTCCTTTAATGTCTACAATTGTCCACCCTATTGCAGTTTGATTTGCCACAAAACACTAACTCATTCCCTTCCACATCACTTAGGTTAGCAGCAATGATAACCGAAAGAGTTTGGTTCTTACCTAAATAGGCATATTTGAGATGTTCAAGTAATGGCTTCAGCTCAAGCTCAGGAGCTTGGACGTTGGATGGAAAAGGAAACAATCTAAAACAAAAAATTAAAAGAATCTTAGCAATGGACACCGTTGAGGGACAAGTCCCCGGAAACGGCGCCAAAAACTTGTTGGAAGAAAAGTATGACAAGTAAAGGCAACCCACTTCTTAACAAAGAAATCCTAGCAAGTGCACTAATCAATAGATAGAATAACAGTACAAGCCATGGTCGAATCCCACAAGGACTTGACTCAAACGGTGAGGTTCGATTGATTAGATTACTTAGTTCACAAGTTAAGTACTTAGATGTTTAAAGATAGAAAATAAAGACTCACACTAACTAGATATGCTTTGACACTTAACTAAACAAGACACTAAGTAAAAGACACGAACAAAGTGGGGATTTTAAGTTTTGAAAGATGCTCTGAAAATAAGAAACTTGTAATGCAAGAAATCAGTAAATAAACGAAGGGTTTTAACAATGTAAAAGAACAAGTTAAGGCAGTCCCTATCCACACCTAACCACAACGTTTTCCAACTTGGTTTGTAAGGTTCAGTTATCATGTTTACTTCTTGGCAAGAGCACTGTTAGGACCAAGTTTGGAATGAGCCCATGCAAGAGCACTGTTAGGACCACTCTTACACATTCATCCCTTCTTACTTTGTATGTTTAGGTCTCTTTCGCGCTCTAAACTTCTAGTCAATTACATCATAAGTCTCTTAAGCTATTACAACACAACAGAAAGCATTAAGTTTAAAAGGGATTTAATGACACTACACTAACCCTAGGGATTAGATGGCAACCCTAGGAATGTCATGGATCTCTTCGCAAATTATTTTTGTTATAATCCTTGATGCAAAATCATCGTTAAGTTATGCAATTAAAATGGCCTGTTTTAAGAACACAAATTAGTCTTAATTAAGGCAGTGAATCAATGTAACAACCCGAAATTTTAATTATTGGGTTTATGCAATTATTTTTGTAAAATGACGATTTTACCCTTGGTTTGTAAAGGGCTTGGAAATCAAGTTTTGTTTCGAGACACTTTTGGTGGTGTTTTGGGTACCGTTGTGTAGGTCTCGAACTCACGAGTTTGTAGACAGGCGGCACGCAGAAAACGGAGTTCGTATACGGAAGTTATGGGTCTAGATGTGCAAGGGCATTTTGTTAATTTGGTTTTGGGAGAAGATATTTTAACCCCCCAAATCAGACTTATCTGATCCATGTCATCTTCATTTCAACTTCACTCATTCACTCTCGCTGGGAGAAACAAAAACGCAAACACACCCACCCGAAACCGTGCGAAAAACTAAGAGAAAAACCATAAAGTCAACTTTGATTTCAAGGCTTCAACTTCCCGTTTTGATCAACTAATCGTGTTCTACTCCTTCCCACGATCACAACCGTACCAACCATCGAAGGAGAGGACCAAGGTGGAAGCCGAACCGAGTAAAGGAAGTTTCGGATCTTTGGATCGATTTTCCGGCTTATACATGTACGTGTTTGATGTTTTGAGGTTATATTTGGATTCCTGGGTTTGAGTAGATAGATTTAGACGTAAAATTTGTGTAAAACGGTTGAGTTTTGAGGAAGTTGTAAAGCTTGGAGTTACGGTAGGAAATGGCGGATTCCGGCGAACCAGAAGGCGGCGGAGGTGGCGGTCCGGTCATTTTCTCTGGCTAGCTTCCGGCGACGGTGACGACAGTCCGGTCGTCTTCTCCGGGGAGTCACCGGTGACCGGTCGGGTCGAGTTGAACCGGTCGAGTCGAGTTGAACCGGTATGGTCGAGTTGGACCGGGTCAGGTTGAGCCGAAACGGGTTGGACCGGTCCAGGCGCGTGACCGGCGCGTGAGGGCGCGTGGGCGCGTGTGCCGACCTTCCAGCGGCGCGTGGCGGCGCGTGGGGCCTAGTCTGAGGTCACAGCGACGCGTGGGAACTAGTTCTCGACTTTCTGAATCTATTGGTACAGGTTTCAGGTTGATCGGATGTCGTTTAGAGGTCGTTTTGGGCAATCCCAGCGGTAATGGTTGACCTTATTAGTGGGTTTTGAGCACGGAAAGCCAAGGTAGTTGGGTCATTATATTGCATGTGTTCCTTGGGTAGAGCGTCCATGAATTAAGGGTTGGATGATGTTTGTGAGTGGACTTTTGTTTTATAAATTGAAATGCATGCGTCAGAATATCTTTGTTTAAATACGGTTATGTATTGTGGCATTGAATGTCTGGATTTTAGAAATGATTACTAGACATATGTTTTCCACCATATTAGTTAAAGTGTGATTTCAGAAATATCATGGGTTTTGGACTCGGTTTTGCTATCGTTTTGACGTGGAAACTATTGAGTCAATGGTTTGGGTTTTGACCCAGTTGTATGAATTTATCGGATTTGGTTAGATTTGAGGGAGGCCAGGACCCGGGACTAGGATCCGTTATTAGCGGTGAACCCGGTGAACCTCCAAGATAAATATATTTGAGGAGGACCAGGACCCGGGACTAGGATCCGTTATTAGCGGTGAACCCGGTGAACCTCCAAGATAAATGGTTACCGAGAGATATGCCAGTCGAGAGATATACCGACTGATGCGATATGATAGCCGAAGGTTATACCGGCTAATGATATGATATGCCAGTCAAGAGATATGCCGACTGATGCGATATGATAGCCGAAGGTTATACCGGCTGATGATATGATATGATAGTCGAGGATACTTGCCGACTGATGAGATATCATAGTACAGAGAGTTGTGATACATGACTAGCACACCCCAAGGGTTACCCTGGTGGCTAGGGATATGATAGTCGAGAGATATGCCGACTGATATGTTATGATAGTCGAGAGATATGCCGACTGATATGATATGATAGTCGAGAGATATACCGACTGATATGATATGATAGTCGAGACATATGCCGATTGATATGATATGATACATGACCAGCACACCCCAAGGGATACCCTGGTGGCTAGGGATATGATAGTCGAGAGATATGCCGACTGATATGTTATGATAGTCGAGAGATATGCCGACTGATATGATATGATAGTCGAGAGATATACCGACTGATATGATATGATAGTCGAGACATATGCCGACTGATATGATATGATACATGACTTGCACACCCCAAGGGATACCCTGGTGGCTAGGGATATGATAGTCGAGAGATATGCCGACTGATATGTTATGATAGTCGAGAGATATGCCGACTGATATGTTATGATAGTCGAGAGATATGGCGACTGATATGTTATGATAGTCGAGAGATATGCCGACTGATATGATATGATAGTCGAGAGATATGCCGACTGATATGATATGATAGTCGAGAGATATGCCGACTGATATGTTATGATAGTCGAGAGATATGACGACTGATATGATATGATAGTCGAGAGATATGCCGACTGATATGATATGATAGTCGAGAGATATGCCGACTGATATGATATGATACAGGACTAGCACACCCCAAGGGATACCCTGGTGGCTAGGGATATGATAGTCGAGAGATATGCCGACTGATATGATATGGTAGTCGAGAGATATGCTAACTGATATGATATGATACAGGACTAGCACACCCCAAGGGATACCCTAGTGGCTAGGGATATGATAGTCGAGAGATATGCCGACTGATGTGATATGATAGCCGAATGTTATACCGGCTGATGATATGATATGATAGCCGAGGATATTTCCGGCTCTAATATGAACCAGACGACAATTGTCATGGGCTTAAATCAACCTATGAAAATACTTCGTCAGCCGGGTCAGTGGGTTGGTGTAGGCGGTGACCCAGAGGGACGAATTATGGTTGGTTGACAAGTATCTGACTAGTCGGTTGTCTTGTGGTATTCCAGTAGAGATGTCAGCAGTGTCTGACCTACTGACATTTGGTGTCATAGCGTATTCCTATTTGAACCACCACTATTCCGAGGTCTTGACTTTGACCTATATGCTATCCTGCGTCTGACAGGTAGAGTGATCAGTAAGTACAGAGGTTCTGTCGGGAACCTTATAAGGTTTAATAAAAATTATTCAAGAACAAAGGGTATTTCTGGTATTTAAATTTTGAGGTAAAAGAGCTGTCAGACGGGATAAGGGTTCTTTCCGGGTTTCGAGGAAAAATTCGGGAAGGGTCCTTACAATCAATCTACCAAGGCAAACACAATAATCAAGCCAAGCGTGTAAGGACCCTTCCCGAATTTCCCCTCGAAACCCGGGAAGAACCCTTATCCTGTCTGACAGCTCTTTTACCTCAAACATTAAATACCAGGAATACTCTTTATCCTTACAAAAAAAATATTTAGTAACCTTACAGGGTTCCCGACAGAACCTCTATACTTACTGACCACTCCTACCTGTCAGACGCAGGATAGCATACAGGTCAAAGCCAAGACTTCGGAATAGTGGTGGTCCAAATAGGAATACCCTCTGACACCAAATGTCAGTAGGTCAGACACTGCTGACACCTCTACTGGAATATCACAAGACAACTGACTAGTCAGATATTTGTGAACCAACAATAATTCGTCACTCTGGGTCACCGCCCACACCAACCCACTGACCCGGATGACGAAGTATTTCCATAGGCTGATTTATCACATGACAATCGTCGTCAAACCATATTAGAGCTGGAAATATCCTCAGCTATCATATTACATCAGTCGGCATATCCCTAGCCACTAGGGTATCCCTTGGGGTGTGCTAGTCCTGTATCACAACTCTCTGTACTATGCATAAATAGCTTCGCGACCCGGCGGAGCTAAAACTCCTCGATGCCAGAGTCGGAACACTCAACGAACCAACGGAGTAAAACTCTCGATGCTATTAGAAGAACAGTAACCAATAATATTGAAGGTTCACCGGGTTCACCGCCAATAGCGGATCCTGGCCCAGATCCTAGCCTACCTCAATCAATGTTTATCTCAGAGGTTCACCGGGTTCACCGCCAATAGCTAATCCTGGCCCATATCCTAGCCTCCCTCAATCAATGTTTATCTCGGAGGTTCACCGGGTTCACCGCCAATAGCGGATCCTGGCCCAGATCCTAGCCTCCCTCAATCAATGTTTATCTCGGAGGTTCACGGTTTTAAAAAGACTCGTCCAAAGCGGTGAAATCCGCCTTCCTTGCCTTACCGGCTTAAAGCAGTTAATAATATATGTCTGCCTGCCTCAATGCTCGCTGACTTACTGGCCACGTTACTGAGTTCCTAGGAACGAGCAAGGAAGAATGCCGCTGCTGACGCCGGGTTCACCGCCAATAGCGGATCCTGGCCCAGATCCTAGCGTCCCTCAATCAATGTTTATCTCGGAGGTTCACTGGGTTCACCGCCAATAGCGGATCCTGGCCCAGATCCTAGCCTCCCTCAATCAATGTTTATCTCGGAGGTTCACCGGGTTCACCGCCAATAGTGGATCCTGGCCCAGATCTTGGCCCCCTCAAATCGGTATTGTTTATTTTGAAGGTTCACCGGGTTCACCGTCTTAGCGGATCCTAGCCCGGATCCTGGCCTCCTCAAATCGGTATTGGATCCAAAATCAAGTATTTTATAATCACAAATACGGTTTCAACTCCAAATCATGGACTCAAATAATTACTGCGTCAAAACAATATCAAAATCGAATCCAACAACCATGCCATTTCTCACAACACACTTTCACTGAAATATTGGAAAAACAAATGTCCAGCAATCAATTATAAATTTCAGGAAATCATTGCACCCATACATAACAGTATTTAAATCAAAGATACATTTATCCATGCGTTATAGTTTATAAACCAAAAGTCCGCTTACAACATCATCCAACCCAAAATTCATGGACGCTCTATCCCAAGGAACACCTTCACAAAAATAACACATCTACCTTGACTTTCCGAGTTCAAAATCCGCTTCAAGGTCAAACATTACCGCTGGAATTGCCCAAAACGACCTCTAAACGACGTCCGATCAACCTGAAACCTGTACCAACAGATTCGAAACGTCGAAAACTAGTTACCACGCGTCGTCGTGACCTCAAACTCGGCCCCACGTGCCGCCACGCGCCGCCATGCGCCACCGGATGGTCGGCACACGCACCCACGCGCCCTCACGCGCCGGTCACGCGCCTGCTACAGGGTTCACGCGCCTGGACCGGTCCAACCCAGCTCGGCTCAACCTGACCTGGTTCAACTCGACCCGACCGGTTCACTCAACCCGATCGGTTCACTCAACCCGATCGGTTACCGATGACTCGTCGGAGAAGACGACCGGACGGCCGTCGCCGTCGTCGGAGGCTGGCCGGAGAAGATGACCGGACCGCCACGTCCGCCGCCGTCTGGTTCGCCGAAAATTGCCATTTTCGGTCGATTTTCAAGGTTTTCTAACTTCTTCATTTCTTAACCATTTTTCACGATCCACACATGTAAATTCATCTACTTTTCACCAGGAATCCAAATATGAGGTCAAAGTTCCGAGATCGTACCTGGTTTGGCCGAAAAACGGCCGAGAAGATTCGGTTCCCTCCCGCTCCAATAACTACCCCAAAATGCTCGAGGGGTCCCGGGGAAGATTCTCCCGACCTTGGTTTCGGTCCAATCGGATCGAAATCCCTCCGATGAAAATGGGGTCTTCGGTGTTCGCACGGGGAGGATTCGGGTAGGAGAGAGACGGACCAATCTACCGAGGAGAGAGAAAAATATCTCCTATATAGTTCCAACTTTTCCAAAATTACCAAACTGCCCCTGAAGCTTCTAGACCCGTAACGAACTCACCGGGTCTCCGTTTTCCGCGTGCCACCTATCTACGAACTCGTGAGTTCGAGACCTACGCAACGACCCAAGAAAAATTCCCAAAAGCACTGCCAGTCAAAAAGTGACTCCCGAACCTGTCCAAAATCGAGGGTAAAATCGTCCAATTCTCAAAATAATTTAATTTCTGGTCCGGGTCGTTACAAAGTGCCAAAACCAAATTAAGAAGTTGTAATGGTTAGGGATTTAAGAATTAAAAGAAACTACTCACTACGCATAATGACAAAAAAAAGTATGAACTAAATTGAATAAAGCGTTGAAAGATTAAACCCAAATAATACTCTCAAGGACCAACTTCAAGCACGACTCAAGCAATCCTTCAAGAACACCACTTGGACTTTGTGAACAAGCCTCATGAAAATAGCTCAACAACGAGTGAAAAAGTGTCTAAGTATGAATAATATGGCATCCCCAAAAAGACTGAACAAAAGCTCCCTTTTATAGACAAGGGCAAACCTTGTCCTACAAAGATTGAAATTAGAAACCCTAGCCTACAGTATTCTAGAATGTCATTACACTCCTAAATGAATAAGAAGTCCCTAGAATCTTGGAAAACCAATTAGAGCACGGCTGGAAATATGAATGAAAGCTGGCAAGTGTGAACACAAGCTGGTAGCTGGGCAGCCTGACTGGAATCTGGGCAAGTTCCTCAGTTAAACACTCAAAGCTTGGAACTGGGCCCTTTAGAAGTCTTTGTTGCGCCAAGGAGCGCCTTAGCACTTTAATGGCTTCTACACACACCAAAGAATCTGAAAATACCTCGTGGCTCAATTACTTAGCTGTAGGATGGCAAATGGCCTCATTGGAACTTACCGGGCCATGTCCAGGACCTGACCTGCTCCTATATATATGTTGACACTTTCACGGCCCTTAGGAGCCTGAATTAGGGCAAGTGGTGAATTGGCTTTGGATCTAGGAACTCGAATTAGGGCACAGTCGCGCCTTAACTCCGCATCTAGGCTTTGTCTTTAAAGCGTGTCACGGACACGTCTAGGACCTCATTGAGGCATGGCGAAAGCATGCCTTAATTGGAACCTCGACTTGGCAGTTGGCCCTACGGAGGAGATGCCTTGGGCCTCTCTATGACAGGAACTTAGCTCATTCAAACACATGTCAAGGACATGACTTAGGGCTCGATCGGCCTGTCTTTGAGACATGTCAGGGACATGTCCTAAATTCGATAGTGGCATGACAAAGGCATGTCATGGCCTTATTCTGAAATTCCTTAGACACGATTTTGGGACATGTATGGCTTGATGTGAGGTTCTCTACCTCCAACCTAAATAGGGCGCACTGACACATTTAGGGCCTAGTTTAGGACCCGATATTGAATCGAGGACATCTCCTTCATTTGAACTCCAATTTGAGCCAATATTTTTCCAATATTCTTAGAATTAGGTTTTCTTTCAAAAGCCTACATCACATGAAATATATGTAGGAATTATGACCTGACAAATACCCACAAACCTATCTTTTTCTAGACCTAGAGAAAAACAAAGAATAAAAACTAAACAAAAACTAAAAGACTCAATCTTAATTAAGGATAGAACATTTAAACCCCTAGGTTCACCTAGTAGGAGGAGTTTTATCTCATTTTACTTAACAACTAAAAACACAAAACAAAGTACTAATCAAAATACTTAACAAGTTAATGCGTAACAAAGCAAATAGGTCACATTATGCCAAACTAGTAATATGCAAATTTCAAGTAAGTACCTTGTTTTAAGTGTGAATGCCCTTGCTTCAATATTTCAAGCTTAAAAAAAACAAAGTTTAAATGCTTTAGAATGATTTCGCCTCGACTCTAACCTCACTAAGCAACTCTCAATTTATTTCATGAATCCTAAGGTTTTCACTCTTGCAAGCATATGTGATGAGTTGATGTAAAGGAAGCAAATATAATCACATATGAAATACCATGAAAGAAAGGCAATTTCTGAAAATAGATCTCATGAAGGAATTGAACTTGAAGAACATAGAGACATACCTTAACTCCAAGTAAGACGTCCCATAAGATCAGTTAGGTCTTCATTCAAAGGTTGTAATGGGGCTAGGATTAAAGGGATTAGAGGAAAGGGATTGGAATTCAAAAGCCTAAGCTATGACAAGGCATGAAATAGCATGACTTGGAACTTGATCTTCTTCTTGGCTTCTTCTTGGCCCACAACTAGACTTGGTGCTTCCAATGGCTTCATGAATTTTGAACTTTGAATGATGATGATTTGTGACTCTTATTCTCATTGGCTCACTTGGCTTAACTCAGTCTTTTTCTTGTCTCTTTTTTTCTGGTTTTTTTCAATTTTTTTTTTCAAACTAAGGCAAGATCATGCAATGACTTACATTGTGTTTTCTGTCCAAAACAGGACTTTGGTCACTTGGGATGTCTAAGACATTTCCCTTGATATCAGCTTCACATTTTGTCTTCTTTGGTCGTGACATGTCTTTGGCGTGTCCTTGGTGTGCCCTTGCGGCTTGTTTCTGATTTTTCATACTTTGAGGCTTGTCTTCCCTTCCATGTCATGAACTTCATTTGGCATGGCCTTGTCAAAACCTATGCTATAGGGAATGACCATGATTTAGGGCTCGGTTTTAGCTTGGGTGATGAAAGACAGGACTCAAGTGTTTGGCTTAAAAGTGGGTTAAGGGACTATGCAAAAGGGACAAATATGGCATTTAGAGGCTCAAACATACATAGCTTACATCACTTCTTATGGTTTATCAAGCTTAGAACCAAGAACCTCTACATAAGATGTTAGTTCTTTAAAATCCAATGCAAAGTAATAATAATGAGATCAATCAATATAGACAGAATTGAATAGTGTTTAAGAGTAGAACAAATTAAATCTCTCAAAAAGAAAGGCATTATGCTCAAACTCTCACATAGGGTAGTCACCACTAATTTTCTAGGGATCATTTAAACAAAGTCATCTTTAAGCTCAATTTCAGGAAGTTAGGCATTAAGTGTAAAGATAAGGCACAAACTTATGGCATGGCACTAGTAAGACACTAATGATTAATTCAGCAATGTAACTTATTAAGAAGTAAAGTACCAAGTTCCTAGCCATGTACCCCCAAACCTAAATGTTGCAAAATTTTGATCTACACCCCCAAACCTAAACTAAACAATGTCCCCAATGTTAACAAGTTAAAACAGTAAGAGCAAAAAGTAAGGAGGTAAAGGAGGCATGCAAAGATAAAAGGGAAAGAAACATAAACTAGGGCTAGGCTGCCTCCCAAGAACGTTGGATTTAACGTCTAAGCAAGACGTGCCTTGCAGGTCAAGCAAGGGTTGGTACGGCCAGGTCTACTTCATAAGCAGATGGCTCTTAAAAAGCTTCTAGGTATAATTTTAGGCGATGGCCATTGACCTTGAATTCGAATCCATTACGGTCCGACTTGAGCTCCACAACACCATGGAGTAGTGCCTTAAGGACAGTATAGGGTCCTGACCATCTTGATCTTAGCTTGCCTGGGAAGAACTTGAGACGTGAATTGAACAAGAGGACCTTGTGTCCTACCTCGAAGGACTTGCGAACCAGGTGCATGTCATGATAAGCCTTGGACTTTTCTTTGTAGATTCTAGAGCTTTCATAAGCTTCATTCCTTAGCCCCTCAAGCTCTTGCAATTGAAGCTTGCGATGATGTCCTGCCATATCAATGTCCATGTTGACACGCTTGATGGCCCAAAAGGCCTTGAGCTCTAATTCCACGGGCAAATGGCATCCTTTTCCAAAGACAAGCCTAAATGGAGACATGCCAATTGGTGTCTTATAGGCAGTCCTATATGACCAGAGGGCATCATTGAGCCAATTGGACCAATCCTTCCTCTATGGTCATACGATTTTCTCAAGAAGGGCCTTGACTTCTCTATTTGACATCTCGGCTTGTCCACTAGTTTGAGGATGATATGGAGTTGAGATTCTATGTGTGACTCCATATTTCTTCATGAGTGCCTCAAATGTCCTATTGCAAAAGTGGGAGCCACCATCACTAATTATGGCCCGTGGTGTGCCAAATCATGCCAATATGTGAGATTGAATGAAGCTACACACTACTTTAGAATCATTAGTCTAGGTTGGAATTGCTTCCAACCATTTAGAAACATAATCAACAACAAGTAGAATGTAAAGAAAACCAAATGTGCAAGGGAAAGGTCCCATTAAATCAATGCCCCAAACATCGAAGATTTCTACAGCTAGAATAGGGTTTAGGGGCATTTGAGCTCCAGGGCCAATATTACCTTGTCTTTGGAACTTGTCACAAGTCAGGACGTGCTCATGAGCATCCTTGAAGATAGTGGACCAATAGAATCTAAATGGAAGGACCTTAAGGGCTGTCTTCTTGGCACCAAAGCGGCCTCCACATGCTTTGTTGTGGCAGAAATCCAAGGTGGATTTGACCTCAGTTTCTGGGATGCATCTCCTTATGAGTTGGTCAGGGCAATGTTTGCATAGGTAGGGCTCATCCCAAATGTAATATTTCCCTTGCTTGACAAGCTTGTCTTTTTGAAACCTAGACAGATGAGAAGGATTCAAGTTAGTGGCAAGATAGTTTCTAACGTCAGCATACCAAGGGTCAAAAGCTTTGAGGTGGAAGAGCTGCTCATCAGGGAAGATTTCATGGAGAGGAAGTTGGTTCAATTCTTCATGTCCTAAGAAAGATCTGACTTCCTTGACTAAATTGGGGTAGGGCAGACCACTAATGACATCAATTTTGGCCTTGTCCACTTCAATGGCACGGCTTGAGATGACATGGCCTAGTACATTGCCTTGTTGCACCATAAAGTGACATTTTTCCCAATTGAGAGTCAAATTCAACTGCATGCATCTTTCTAGTACTCTACACAAGCTTGTTAGACATAAATCAAAGGAATTACCAAAAACAAAAAAAATCATCCATGAATACCTCAATGATGTCTTCCACCATGTCTGAAAATATGCTCAGCATGCATCTTTGGAAGGTGGCAGGGGCATTACAAAGGCCAAAGGGAACCCTCTTATAGGCAAAAGTGCCATTGGGGCATGTTAAGGTTGTCTTCTCTTGGTCCTCAGGTGCAATGGAAATTTGGTTGTAACCTGAATAACCATCTAGGAAGCAAAAGTGAGAATGTCCTGCAAGTCTTTTAAGCATTTGGTCAATAAAGGGTAATGGAAAGCGATCATGGCAAGTAGTAGAATGAAGTTTCCTATAATCTATGCATACTCTCCGTCCAGTTTGAACCCTTTGAGGAACAAGCTCATCTTGCTCATTCTTGAGGACTGTGATGCCACTTTTCTTAAGCACAACTTGGATTAGACTTAGCCACTTGGAGTTTGAGATAGGGTAAATGATCTCCACATCCAAAAGCTTAAGGACCTCCTTTTTTACTACCTCTTTCATAGGAGGATTGAGACATCTTTGTGCCTCCCTTGTAGGTTTGGCCTCTTCCTCAAGTATGATCAAGTGCATGCATTTTGAAGGGCTTATCCCCTTGATGTCAACAATGCTCCATCCAATGGCTTGCATGTTGTCCCTTAGAACCTGCACTAGTTTACTATCTTGCACAGAAGAGAGATTAGAAGCCATAATGACAGGGAGTGTGTGATCCTTTCCTAAGAATGCATATTTCAAGTGCCCAGGCAAAGTCTTGAGTTCAAGCTTGGGAGCTTGAATGATAAAAGGAAGAGTCTTTTCTTCCTTAATAGGCAATGACTAAAACATGAGTTGTCTTTGGTATGTGTGTTGAGGCACGGCCTCAAACATATTTAGTTCCTCAATGATGTGGAAAACAAGGCCATTGTCACTGTGAGAAGGCAAAGTGAGGGCCTTCTCTAGAGGGTCATCAATACATGCATGCATAATAGTTTCATGCAACAAGGATTCTTTAGTATTTAAGGGGAAATCAATGATAGGCTCTTGGGGATATTGCATAGTATCATAAATAGAAAAGGTCCTAGATTTATCTAACACTTTGATAGATATTTGGCTTTGGTTTAAGTTGATTTCACAATTTATAGTGGCCAAGAGGGGTCTCCGAAAGATCAAGGGAGGGTCCTCACTTTCAATGGTCTTTTCCATTTCCAAGATGTAAAAATCAGCAAGTATGCATGTATCTCCTTTTTGTACTATAACATCTTCAATCATGCCCATAAGTTGTGTCACAAAAGAATTAGCAAGTCTAACACACAATTGAATAGGCTTTAAGTCTCCTAAAGCAAGTGCATTGCAGACATGGAAAGGCATGATACTTACAGAGGCTCATGTGTTACAAAGACAATGCTCAAACCTTTTGGATTGGGTGACACACAACAAGGTAGGAGGGCCTGGGTCACTTGCCTTGCTTGGAAAGCCTTGGAACTCATTCAAAGTGGCAACACTAATTTCTAGGATATTGTTGGCATCAAAACCACGTTTTCCAACTACTAGGTCTTTAAGGAGCATGGCAAAGATGGGCATGGTCCTCACAAGCTTTGAAAATGGCAATGTGATTTGAAGCTTGCGAAGCATGCTTGTGAGCTTTTGCTCAAATTGAAGCTTGGGCGCTGCTTGGTGCTGATTTGAGGTGCCAAGTCTGTATTGCAAGGACGGGTTTTGAGGTCCTATGGCTTGTTTAAGGTTTTCCAAGGCATGTCGAGAGACATGTATTGCGGCTGCAGGGCTCTTGGCAAGGTCTGGGACTCAGCAGCTCCTGACACAGGGTCTAGCAGGAGCTGGTTCTGTGGTCCAGACATGTCCAAGGACTGGTTCTGGGGAACAGAGCCTTGGCTCATCGGTAGGGGCTAGGATGCCTTTTATGGTCCTTTTTTAGGCTGGGGCCCTGACTGTCGCTTCGTTAAGGGCTCAAATAGGGGACCAATTGCAGTTTTAGGTGGAACTGCCTGGTTTTCATCCTCATCCTTTGGACCTTCACTAATATCTCCATAAGTGGCAACAATTACGAAGCCTATTCTATCCAGGTATAACTTTGCAAGTATACAAAATCGATTAAGATAATATAACGGCAAGCAAAGGTCGATCCCTCGAGGACTTATTCAACGATTATTCCAATTAAATTCATATTTATTAACTCACTCAAAAGATAAAAAATTAGTAAAAGAAAGCAAAAGACACGACAAGACTCCTAATTAGACCTAAACAATAACTTGTGCTGCAAGAAACAATTAAAGACTCAAACAAGGACAATAATAAAGAAACACGGAAAGGGAGGGTTTGATGCTTTTGGAATTGGAATTCAAAGCCAAGTAAAGTAAATTGCTAGAAAGTAATAACACACAAAGATGATGCCCATGCAAGGGGGGTTTAAGGCGAATTTAGGCTAACTATCCACCCTAATTAAATTGCCTTGATTCAATTACTATGAACTCTCTGAATGTGATGCCCATACAAAGGTCCGACTAAGGCCCACTCCACATTTTATTCTCTCTTACCTAGCATGTTCTAAGCCGGATGAGTACCTAGAACGTCTATCACCTACCAGTTAAGATGATGCAGGAAGTACAAAGAGAATTTAATGACACCATATCACCCCTAGAAAAGTGATGTGCAGTCCTAGGTTGTCATGAGTTTATATTACAGATAGGTGTCCCTCCACCTACCCTTGATGCAACAAATTACAAGATGATATAGTGGTTCGTCAAGCAATTACACCAATAATTTTATGCAAACAAGGTGATCAATCTCATAAACATAAATGAAGTTCATTAAGCGCAGTAATCCTGCTTATTCAACATTCATAGCAACATAAACCAAGAGCCAGAAATCTAATTAACGAACTAACATGGCTAGGGCTTCAAGCAACCATAATGATCTCCAAGGGCACGCCAAGATGATCTCCAAGGGCCTACCAACGAAAGACTTTGAAGGGCACGCCAAGATGATCTCCAAGGGCCTACATGCTCTGCTTTTTCTCCAAAACTGTTTTAAAACTGAAAACTAAATTACAATGTAAGTGCGGCTAGGATTGGTTTTTTTAAAGCTAAAGTTAAAAGCTACTTAAATAGCCCATAGGCATCCCCTAACAACTAGGAATTAAAATTGTAAAACAAAGGACCAAAAGGCCCCTAATGAAACCGTAAAACAGTTTCCTAAACAAGGCAGGGCCACTGTTAGAAAAATAGCATGCAGGCCCGAGTGGGACTGCGCGACTTGTGATGCAAGAAAGAGCAGTCTTATGTGGAAAAGTGTCTCCAAGAAGCTCTAGGAATTCCTGGGTGGAGAGGCAGGTTCAGGAAGGTTCTGAGGTTGTATTGGACGCTCTTGAACAGCAGGACACCTTATGGATACAAAGTTCCTCATTTTGTGCCTCTAGGGCCTCCTTTCTGGACACCACGGGCCCTGGATAGGTTCTGCAAATGTCTGGCCACGCCCTATCATTTCTCTCATTCACATATGATGTATAAAACTTGATTATGGACTTTGGCATGATTTCCAAGTGCTAGACACGTCCATGGCTCCATCTGGCTCAATTCAGGACACCTAGGAAGGTCATTGAGGGTAGAACGGGCGATGAACATGTCCTTGCTAGTTCTGAGCGTGCCTTCTCATTTCATTAGCTTGGAAACATCATTTGAAACTAAACTCGGGCCATTCGCTCACTTGGGTCCATCACTACCTAGGTGATGACACGTTTTAGCCCAAAACAATGTGTCTCGAGAGGAACTTGGCATGTCAGAGACAGGGTCTAAGGGACCTAGGATAGCAACTTGGGCTACAACTGGAACATGTCATGAGACTCAAACTTTGGATCCTGAGGGACTCACTGCAAGGCTCATCCGGGGTGTTTGAGGGCTTAGTTTAGTGCTCGATTTAGTGCGCGATTTAAGGCACTATTTAGGGCATGTTTGAGGGCTTTTTCAGGACCCGAACTTCAACTTGAGACATCTCCTTCATTAAAACTCCGATTTGAGCCATTGTTTTTGTATTGTTCTCATAATGAACCTATCTTTCCAAATCTGCTTAAGCCTCACAAGGTTGATCATTTTCTAGTATGGATGAGATGAAATTAGTCAAAAGACAAGTAAAAAGGGCCTGAATGACATCTAAAAGATGTCTGAAATAATGACTAAACATGAGGACCTTGTAACTTGGTGCCACTTCTCAAAGTGATGGCATTGGCAGTGAGGTTCTAGAAGCCCTTGGGGTTAACCATCACTTGGCTTGGCAGCTTTCCTGGCTCTAGTTGATTCAACTGGGTTGCAAGCTGTCCCATCTAAATCTCCAAAACATGAATGGCTTTGTTAGTTTTTTACTGGTGGGCCATAGTGCTTTGAGCAAGAGTTTGGGTATTCTGAACTAGTGTATCATGCTCTGAGTTTCAAGCATCGTATCAGCGAAGGACTTTCCTCCTTGGGTCTGAGTGGCCTGATGTTGTGGTGGTGCTTGTATTGGAGTTAGAGGGCCACGACATGGTTTTGAAATCATGGTGGTTGCATGGGGTTCTGAGTATTCTGGTTGTTATTCCATCTAAAGTTAGGATGCTTCCTCCACCTTGTATTGTAGGTGTTGGAATATGGATTATTCCTAGGCCTTGATCCATTATTAAAGCCTCCAACCATATTGGCTTCTTCAACCATTGGGTACTCTTGAGAATTATGCCCTTGTACAGAACACATCACAAAGCTAAACTCCTCGAGTCTTCTCATTGCACAGTTTCTTCACCATAGCTGTGAGCTGGGCAATGACATCATCTTTATCTCTACTCATGCCAATTATGGTTCTAGATGGGTGGACTTTGTATTGAATTGGTTTTCCCTTTGAGTTATGCTCTTAAAAGCATCCTTAGCTTCTGCTGCTATGTTTTCCATGACACCCTTGGACTGTGAGTCGACCCTGACTCTATAACCAGTTTTAAATCCACCATAGAAGTACAACATCAAATGACAATCATCAACGTTGTGGTGGAGGCATGCCTGAATCAACTTATTAAATCTCTCCTAGTACTCATAGAAGTGTTCATCCTCAACCTAAGTAGGTGTCATGATCTCACTTCTGAGCTGATTTGTCTTCTCATCTAGGTAGTATGGAGTGAGGAACTTAGAGGACAAATCCCTCCACGAATTGATAGATGCAGGTGCTAGTGAGTGGAACCAGGTTTTGGCTCTATCCTTGAGACTAAAGTGGAATAGTCTCCTCCTAATCTCTGCCTCAGTCATGCCATTGATTCTCAATGTTGAATAGACTTCTACAAACTCTTTAATGTGCATATGAGGATCCTCTCTTGAGAGCCCATGGAACTTAGGCAACATATGTATGGTTCCTGATTTTAGCTCAAAGTTTTCCAAAGTGGATGCTAGGAAAACTATAGGGAACTAGTCTTCTCGCACGAGAGGAGTGGAAAACTCCTTGAGAAGCCGTGGGGCTGGGTTGCCGAGAGCACATTCATCAGCCATTCTAGGAGTTGGTAGTGGTGAACTGTGTACAGAGGATGAGATTCTGAAAATTGAAAGCAAGTAACTTAGGATGCAAGAAACAAGTTTGAGCAAGTTCCTAAAGTGAATCAAGGCTAGCTATCCATCCCACAACTAACCACTACAAGTTCCTAACAAGATTTCGAAGGTTCCATTAATATGAATTATCTCAACATGATGCCCGCGCAAAGGTCCAATCAAGGTTCACTCCACACATTTTATTCCTTTCTTAGTTCCTATTTTGCAGGTTTTTCTAACTCACTACCAAAACTATTCAAAGCATGGATTAACCACAAAAGGGAATCTGAGAAATCACACTACCCCTAGAAGATGTCGTTTAATCTAGGTTTTCATGAGTTGGATTACGAGTAACATATAAAGCCACTACCCTTGATACCAAACAATCACAAGTAGATAATCAATCAAACAGGCAAATAATCATCAGTAGTTCATGCCAATAGGGTGATCAAACTTACAAACATAAACATAAATTAAGGACAATAATCACAACTATATCCAGCATTCATAGCAATGTAAACCAAGGGCCAATATCCAGTTAAAGAACCACATGGCTAGGGTAACTCTATAAAGAACTAATCAAGCATATTATTGAATAACAACTTAAATGAATTCATGATTACAAGTAAAACAGAAAAGGAAAACATTGAGTATGATGGTGAGCACAAGGACACCACCAAGAAATCTCCACTCTCTGCACTTCACTCCTCTTCAAGCACTCCTCTTCAAGCACACGGCTCAAATCTCACAAGTAGATAATCAATCAAACAGGCAAATATTCATCAGTAGTTCATGCAAATAGGGTGATCAAACTTACAAACATAAACATAAATTAAGCACAATAATCACAACTATATCTAGCATTCATAGCAATGTAAACCAAGGGCCAATATCCAGTTAAAGAACCACATGGCTAGGGTTTCAAGCATCCCTAAATCTATAAAGAACTACTCGAGCATATTATTGAATAACGACTTAAATGAATTCATGATTACAAGTAAAAAGGAAAAGGAAGAAAAGGAAAACATTGAGTATGATGGTGAGCACAGGGACACTGCCAAGAAATCTCCACTCTTTGTGCTTAACTCGTGAGCACAGGGACACTGCCAAGAAATCTCCACTCTCTATGCTTAACTCCTCTTCAAGAACACGTCTCAAATCTCAAAAACTGAAAACTGTCTAGAAACAAAAGTAATATGCAGCTACGGGGGTTGGGAACCCTAGTTTCACGTTAAAGTTTAGTTTAAATAGTCCCCTAGGAATCCCCTAGAATCTAGGAATTAAAACTGAAAATAAAGGACCAAAAAGCCCTTAATGAAACCTTTCAACATGTTTCCTAGCTTGGCAGGGACACAGCTTGGAAAAAACCTTGCGGGCCCCCTTGACTTGTGATGTAAGAAAGTGGCTTTCTTGCACGGTAAGCAAGCCTATGACAACTTTGACATATCTTGACTGGGAAGACACTACTTCTTGGCAGTCTTGAGCATTCTTGGACAATATGATACTTTCGGGACACGTCTAGGCACAAAGTTCCTCATTTGGTGTCTCTAAGTCCTCCTTTTAGGGCACAACGAGCCCTAGGTAGGTCCTGCACATATCTAGTTGGACCCTATCATTTCTCTCACTCATATATGATGCATAAAGCTTGGTTCTGGCCTTTGGCTTGATTGAAAAGTGATAGAAACGTCAAGGGCTCAAAATGGCACAAATCAGCGCATCTGGGACATGTCTTTAGGGCAGAACAGGCCATGGACGAGACCTGGCTAGTTATGAGCAGGCCCTCTTATGTCATTGCCTTAGAAATAAGGTTTTAAGATCAGTTCTAACCCTTGGCTCACTTGGTTCCATCGTTGGCTAGCTGAGGGCTCAGCTTGACTCAGTTGGGCATGTCATAGGAAATGTCAAGGGCTTCATTCTGGCATGTCTGAGGGAACGTCCTGAGCACCATCGGTATATCCCGACACCACTTGGACGAATCTTGGACATGTAAGGGACACATACAAGGGTACGTCCTAATGTGGGATTGGACTCGATTAGGCTTTCCATGGCTTGGCTCGTGAAGGCATCTTCGAAGGCATGTCTAGGGACATGTCAAGGACTCGTCCTGGACTCGGTTAGGGACACCTCTGGGACTCACTACAGGGCTCATTTGGGGGCATGTCAAGGACATGTCATGGACACATCCTGGGCACGTTTTAGCTGTACTTAGACAAGAACCTTAGCAGGAACCTGGGCATGTCTTAGGACACCAGGACCCGATTAGGCACCTATTGAGGACCCGATATTGAACTTGGGGTCTCTCCTTCATATTAACTCCAAACTGGGCCCTTCTTTTTGCATTCTTCCCATAATGAACCTGGCTTTCCAGATATGCACATTGCTCACAAGATTGTTCATTTTCTCCTATGGAAGACATGAAATCACACAAAAGACAAGTAAAAGGGCACTAAATGACATATAAAAGATGTATGAAATAATGACTGAACAACAGGTTTCATTGCTCTCCTCTTGTATCGACCTGGACCTAAAAATAAATTAAGCTTGTAAAATAATTTGAGAATTTACGTTTTCACCATTAAGTTTAAGGGGGGGTCCGGGCATTTGTTCAAAAATGATTTTGGAAGTTTTTCTTGGATCATTGCGTAGGTCTCAAATTCACGAGTTTGTAGACAGGCGGCATGCATAAATCGGAGTTTTTATGGAGAAGTTACGGGTCATAAATAACTAGGGGCATTTTGGTAAATTGGTCATCAGCGATATTTTTTAAGTTTCCATTTTCTCTCTCCTCTCTCGATATTTCTCTCTCTTCCAACGGAAGCCAAAACCCACCACTATCATCATCTTTGGTTTCGACCCAACCAGTCACCACAACCCTAGTCATCTTCCCCTCTTCGTCATAAACCTAACCGTACAAGCCCCATAAGATGACAACCACCGTAGCTCGTGGATCGAAGATGAAATGTGCCGATCAATTTGGGATGTTTTCGGCCACTTTTAGGCCACCACTTGTGAGGATTCTCACTTTTGACTTTAGATTCTGGTTCCTAGGCTCGAGTAGATGGATTTAGGCTATTAGAACGTCAAAATTGGTTGGGAATTGAAGAATTTTGAAAAGCTTCAAGATTGGCCGTTAATGGCGGATTCCAACCAGCATAGGTGGCACCGGCGAGCTGGAAGAAGGGGCGGGCGCACACTGCAATTGCAACATGCCATGCACATTGCGGCTTTTCTTGGCATTGCAGAGCTGTTGGTGAAGGTTTCGGGTCCATCGGAGTTCATTTAGGGACTGTTTTGAACATCCTAAGTTACTTTGAATGTGTTTAGGGCGCGTGTGTGCTCCTAGGGGTTAGGAAGGTCGATTTTAAGATTTAAAATTGTTGCTTAGTAATGTCGAGCATCGTGTTTGACAGGCGTAGTGGCTCCGAAGGTCATGGGGGACCAAATAGCTTGGAGTCGGACTTGCTTGGACTTTGAGGTGAGTTAACTTTGGTTTCTAAATTGTAATGCATGCATATTGTTATGTTTTAAGTATTTTATGATCGATCACAAATTTTGGAAATTTAATAGAATGATTCCAAAATGATTTATTATTTTCATGAGTCTCGGGAATTAAGAATAATTATTATAAAGTGTTTATTATCTTTGTAAGACTCGGGAACTATGGATAATGATTTTACTTTATTTTGCACTGATTATAGATTTTGGAAATGATTTTGGGCCTCCGGCCCGATTTCATGGATTTTGGTTCTATGCTTTTTGAACTTATGGGATTTTGGTTTCGGTCGAGCACATGGTTTTTGGCTTAGATCCGGGATTTTGGATTTAAGGATTTTGGGCTCCGGGCTGGGTAGTTGATGGTTTTGGCTTTGACCAGGTCTTATGGATTTCATCCATATGTCTTTGAGGTATTTTCAGGCATGTTAGTCTGGGGGTTCTCCGGCACATGTTGTTGATATATTTTTCGTCATGTGCTTGTTGAGGTATCGACTTCGACTGGGATATTGGGCGACGGCCCGGGATTTCTCCGACCGCATGACTTCGAGGTATTTTGGTCATGTGTGTGCATTTAGGTTATCTACGCATGTAGTACAGGATTCAGCAGCATATCTTTGAGGTACTTTCATATATGTGTGTTTGGTGAGTAGGTCCCCGGGTTGGATGTAACAACCCGGAATTTTAATTATTGGGTTTACGCAATTATTTTTGTAAAATGACGATTTTACCCTTGGTCAGTAAAGGGCTTGGAAATCAAGTTTTGTTTCGAGACACTTTTGGTGGTGTTTTGGGTACCGTTGCGTAGGTCTCGAACTCACGAGTTCGTAGACAGGCGGCACGTAGAAAACGGAGTTCGTGGACGGAAGTTATGGGTCTAGATGTGCAAGGGCATTTTGGTAATTTTGATTTGAGAGAAGATATTTTAACCCAATCATTGTCTTATCTTCATCTTCATTTCATCTTCATCTGCTTCTCTCATCCTCTCTGTGACAAACTCAAACACAAAACACACATTGAACCAACCCGTGCGAAAAATACCCGAAGAGAAACCAAAAGTCAACTTTGATTTCAAGGCTTTAACTTCCAGTTTTAATTAACTAATTGTATTCTACTCCTTCCCACGATCACAACTGTACCAACCATCGAAGGAGAGGACCACGGTGGAAACCGAACCGAGTAAAGGAAGTTTCGGATCTTTGGATCGATTTTCCAGCTTACACAGGTACGTGTTTGATGTTTTAAGGTTATATTTGGATTCCTGGGTTCTAGTAGATAGATTTAGAAGTAAAATTTGTGTAAAACGGTTGAGTTTTGAGGAAGTTGTAAAGCTTGGAGTTTCGGTCGGAAATGGGGGATTCCGGCAAACCAGACGGCGGCGGAGGTGGCGATCCGGTCATCTTCTCCGGCTAGCTTCCAGCGACGGCGACTACAGTCCGGTTGTCTTCTCCGGCGAGTCACCGGTGACCAGTCAGATCAAGTTGAACTGGTTGGGTCAAGTTGAACCGGTCGGGTTGAGTGAACCGGTCGGGCCGAGTTGGACCGGGTCAGGTTGAGACGGACCGGGTTGGATTGGTCTAGGCCCGTGAACACTGTAGCAGGCGCGGGGCCGGCGTGTGAGAGCACATGGGCGCATGTACAGACCTTCCGGCGGCGCGTGGCGACGCGTGGGGTCGAGTCTGACGTCACGGCGACGCGTGGTAACTAGTTTTTGACATGCGATATTGTTCCGGGAACCTCAGAGGAACGAGCGAGACGGGATTGAGCTAGCTCGAACAGGTTTGTGAGTGGACTTTGGTTTTATAAACTGAAATGCATGCATCAAAATATCTTTGTGTAAATACTGTTATGTATTGTGGCATTGAATTTCTGGATTTTAGAAATGATTACTAGACACATGTTTTCCACTACTTTGATTAAAGTGTGATTTGAGAAATATCATGGTTTTTGGACTCAGTTTTGATATCGTTTTGACGAGGAAATTATTGAGTGAATGATTTGGGTTTTGACCCTGTTGTATGAGTTTATCGGATTTGGTTATATGTGAGGGAGGCCAGGACCCGGGATGAGGATCCGTTATTAGCGGTGAACCTGGTGAACCTCCAAGATAAACTCTTATTTGAGGGAGGCCAGGACTCGAGACGAGGATCCGTTATTAGCGGTGAACCCGGTGAACCTCCAAGATAAACTCTGATTTGAGGGAGGCCAGGACTCGGGACGAGGATCCGTTATTAGCGGTGAACCCGGTGAACCTCCAATATAATTGGTGATTGATTCTCCGACTTGCGTCGAGAGTTTTGCTCCGTTAGTTTGTTGAGTGCTCCGACTCTGGCATTGTAGAGTTTTGACTCCGTCGGGTCGCGAGAGTGTCTATGCATAGTACAGGGAGTTGTGATACAGGACTAGCACACCCCAAGGGATACCCTGGTGGCTAGTGGATGTGTCGGGAACAGTGGATTTGAGATATTATGTGTCTAGGTTGAATTAAATGATTTTGAATTCCTTTGAGGATGATTTTCAAACCAGATTGTGGATCACAATGTGTTTTCCTTATATGGATTTTGTGTGAGTCCTACTGAGTGGTTTTAAAGAGAAAGGGAAATGCCGGTGATTTAAAGATGATGTTTTTATAACATGAACTGTTTATGTGATGCATGCATAGTTTTATAAATGGAGGGGGAAAAAGGTAATATTCCTTGGAAAATGATTTATAAACGATTATTTTTGTCCACTCACAACTTTTGTGTTTAAACCCCCTTCAGGCAGTAGAGTTGACGCGGACATTATCTCGAGGCAGAGGCATTAGCACTCTCGGCTGCGCTGTGTAGTTGTACTTGAGTAGGATATCTAATTTGTATCTTGATCCTACTTAGACGCTCTGATATTATGTTGTATTTGGTTGGTAATTACTTACGGGAATTTTAAGTGCTTAAATCCCTTGTCTGACAAGTGAAAGTATTTATTATTATTATAATTTGTAAGGATTGAAGGGTATTTGGGAACCTTTCCTTAGGTTGTCAAACGGGATCAGGGTTCTTCCCGGGTTTCGAGGGGAAATTCGGGACGGGTCCTGACAATTGGTATCAGAGCACTAGGTAAAATTCCTGTAGACCGTACATCTAGTGTACAGGTGAAATTTTGGTATTAATGGTTTACAACTTCTTTTCAGCGTATAATGCCTCTGAGACGAGAGTTTCGTCAACGGTCGGGGAATGGTGGAGATGACCATGAACCTGCAGTGGAGCCTGATTTGAGGCAGACACTGGAACAGCTGGGTCAGACTTTAGCTTCTGTACTCCAGGATAGGACTTCTCATGAAGTCTCTGATATCGAGATAGCCCAGAGACTGGGGGCGACGATATTTATGGGCGAGTCTAGTCCTGATGAGGCTGAGGAGTGGATTACTCGCATGGAGCGGGTGTTTTTTATTATGAGATGTCCTCTAGAGCAGAGAGTGTTGTTGGCCACATTTTTGCTAGGTGGTTCTGCTTACCACTGGTGGCACTCATTGGAGGTGTCAGGCTGGAATGTCCATACGCTTACTTGGCAGACTTTCCGGGAACGCTTCTTGGAGCAATTTTACCCTCGCTCACACCGGAATATTAAGGAGGCCGAGTTCTTGCATTTACAGCAAGGAGACATGACTGCGGCCCAGTATGAACAGAGATTCATAGCGCTGAGTCGCTTTGCACCGACTTTGGTGGCGGCCGAGTTAGACAAGTGCCACAGATTCAAAAGTGGACTGCGGAGTGAGATTCGGTCAGCAGTTACGTCTATGGACCACACTTCCTTGAGGACTTTGGCTGATGCTGCAGCTCGAGTAGAGTTGAGTTTGGGTTTCCCAATTCCGTAGCAGTACAGTGGGTACATGAGATGTCGAGATCACTGGACTGCCGGAACCTCTAGTCAGGGACCATCAAAAAGAGGCAGTCATAGTTCTGGATCTTCTGGGAATGCGAGATCTAGTACAGGCAGTGGCGGAGCTGGTCAGGCACGACAATCTTACGCACAGTCTAGCGGTGCCTCAGTGCAGTTCAACAGAAGACAGGGTGGCAGATCTAGTGGCTTCAGTGATTCCATTTATTATTTCTGTGGGGAGACTGGTCACATCAAGAGATTCTGTCCACAACGTCGTCCGAGCAGTAGTTCCTTTGGTCGTGGTGCGACTAATCCTAGCCCGAGGACAGGACAGATGTTTGATACTGCAACTGGGAGTCAGACCCATTTCAGTGGGGCTGGTAGAGCTAGTGGGACCAGCAGGGCCAGAGGCAGGTATGGGGATCGTGGTCGATCTTCGGGTACACCAGCTCGAGTTTTTGCCATGACGCAACAGGAGGCTCGAGTAGCACCGGAGGTGGTCACGGGTACGTTGTCTATTTTCAACCGCAATGCTTGTGTTTTATTAGATCTGGGAGCAACTCATTCTTTTATTTCTCGGGGTTTTACACTGTTTGCGGATAGAGAATTGTCCCCGATTGGTTGGGACATGGGTATTAGTACTCCTACCGGGGATATGTTAGTGGCGAACCACGTGATTCGCAGTTGTCCGGTGATGGTTGAAGGCCATGGTTTGGAGGCAGATTTAATTCCCTTAGATATTTTTGAGTTTGATGTGATTCTGGGGATGGATTGGTTGTCCATGCATCATGCCTCCATAGACTGTTACGACAAGACAGTAGTTTTTCGAAGTCCAGGATTACCGGAACTTACATTTCGGGGAGATCGGGTACTACCCTATGGAGTGATATCAGCGTTGACCGCTGAGAGATTGTTGAGAAAAGGTTGTGAAGGTTACTTGGCTCATGTGTTTGATTCTCGGGATACTCCGATGAGAGTGGAGGATATTCCTGTGGTGAGTGAGTTCTCTGATGTGTTTCCAGATGATCTTCCAGGATTACCACCACACCGTGAGATTGAGTTCACCATCGAACTTTTGCCAGGTACTCAACCTATCTCACAGGTACCGTATAGGATGGCACCGGTAGAATTGCGAGAGTTAAAGACTCAGTTGCAGGACTTGGTGAATATGGGATTTATTCGCCCAAGTGTTTCACCATGGGGTGCGCCGGTATTATTTGTGAGGAAAAAGGATGGTGGTCTGAGATTGTGTATCGACTACCGGCAGTTAAATAGAGTGACGGTACGAAATAAGTATCCTCTGCCAAGGATTGACGATTTATTTGATCAACTGAAAGGGGCAAAGTATTTTTCAAAAATTGACCTTCGATCCGGGTACCATCAGTTGAGAATCCGGGAAGAGGATGTTCAGAAAACAGCTTTCAGGACTCGGTATGGTCATTATGAGTTCCTGGTGATGCCCTTCGGGTTGACTAATGCCCCGGCAGCGTTTATGGATTTGATGAACAGAGTGTTCCAAAAGTATTTGGATCAATTTGTAATTGTGTTCATCGACGATATCTTGGTGTATTTAAGGAGTGCCAAGGCACATGAGAAGCACTTGAGGTTGGTGCTGAATATGCTTAGGAAAAAGCATTTGTTTGCCAAGTTTAGTAAATGCCAGTTTTGGTTGACCGAAGTTGGATTCTTGGGTCATGTGATTTCGGCTGAAGGTATCAGCGTAGATCTCCAAAAAGTGGAGGCAGTGGCAAACTGGGAACAACCGAGGACAGTGACAGAAGTGAGGAGTTTTCTGGGTTTGGAAGGATATTATCGGCGGTTCGTAGAAGGATTTTCTACGATAGCAGGTCCATTGACTCGGTTGACTAAGAAAGGAGTCAAGTTTGACTGGGATGCTGATTGCGAGCAGAGCTTTCAGGAGCTAAAGAGAAGGTTGACTTCTGCTCCAGTATTAACCCTTCCAGATGGTAAGGGGGGATTTGAGGTATATAGTGATGCATCATTACGGGGTATTGGCTGTGTGCTGATGCAGCATGGGAAAGTGATAGCGTATGCTTCTAGACAACTTAAACCCCATGAGATGAATTATCCCACACATGATTTGGAGTTGGATGTAGTGGTGCATGCACTGAAAATATGGAGACATTATTTATACGGGGAGACGTGTCGGATCTTCACCGACCATCAGAGTTTAAAGTACTTGTTCACCCAGAAGGACCTGAATTTGAGGCAGAGAAGGTGGCTTGAGTTGATAAAGGATTATGATTGTACTATTGAGTACCACCCAGGAAAATCCAATGTTGTGGCAGATGCCTTGAGCAGGAAGTCTATGGATTCTTTGGCCCATTTGCATACAGTCTACTTACCGTTACTGGTAGAGTTCCGTAGAGCATGGATTGTACTGGACATGGATAGCCAGGGGGCATTGTTGGCTAGTTTCCATGTGAGGCATGTTCTGATTGATCGGATTATTGAGGCTCAACTCCAGGATCCTACATTGTACATTATCAGGATAGAGTTGGAGGCTGGAAACAGGCAGGACTATGCGGTTAGGGATGATGGAGCATTGGTTAAGGATGGACGGTTGTGCGTACCGAATGAGCTGGAGCTAAAGAGGGAAATTCTTGATGAGGCTCATAGTTCGGCTTACGCTATGCATCCAGAAGGTACCAAGATGTATCATACCCTAAGGAAACACTATTGGTGGACTGGGATGAAAAGAGAAATTGCTGAGTTTGTGAGTAGATGTTTGACATGTCAGCAAGTGAAAGCGGAGAGACAGAAACCTTATGGGACACTGCAACCATTACCTATCCCAGAATGGAAGTGGGATCACATTACGATGGATTTTGTGTATAAACTTCCAAGGACACGGAAGGGACATGATGGGATATGGGTAATTGTTGATAGACTTACGAAGTCTGCACATTTCTTGCCAGTGCGAGAAGATTTTCGGATGAGTCGGTATGCCAAATTATTCATGGCGGAGTTTACAGAAGGTTTTTGGCACGACATTGCATTTCAGTACAGCCTTTCATCCTCAGACGGATGGTCAGTCTGAGAGAACAATCCAGGTTTTGGAGGATATGATGAGGGCTTGTATACTACAGTTTAAAGGGAACTGGGATTCACACTTGTCTCTGATGGAATTTGCATATAATAACAGTTACCAGTCGACTATTGGGATGTCACCTTTCGAGGCACTGTATGGGAGGCAGTGCAGAACACCTTTGTGTTGGAGTGAAATAGGTGAAAGAAGACTGTTAACACCCGAGTTGGTGGATTTGACTGAGGAAAAGATTAAAATCATCAGAGAAAGGTTGAAAACAGCCCAGGATCGCCAGAAGAGCTATGCATACCATCGAACTAGAGACCTTGAGTTTGAGGTAGGTGATTGGGTGTTCTTGAAACTATCTCCATGGAAAGGAGTGGTACGTTTTGGTAGACGAGGAAAATTGAGTCCTCGCTACATTGGTCCATATGAGATTTTGGAGAGGATAGGACCAGTGGCATATCGTATTTCTTTACCCTTGGAATTATCCAGAGTTCATGATGTCTTTCATGTATCTTTGCTCCGGAAATATCTGTTTGATGAGTCTCATGTGTTGGAAAAGCAACCACTTGAGCTGAAAGACGATTTGACGTTTGAGGAGCAACCAGTGCAAAATCTGGATTGGAAGGAAAAGGTGCTTCGCAGAAAGACTATTTCTCTAGTTAAAATGTTATGGAGGAATCATAACGTGGAGGAAGCCACGTGGGAAACTGAGGAACTAATGCGGGCACAATATCCTCAATTGTTTCATGGTTAGGAATGAATTTCGAGGACGAAATTTCTTAAGGAGGGTAGATTGCAACAACCCGGAATTTTAATTCTTGGGTTTACGCAATTATTTTTGTAAAATGACGATTTTACCCTTGGTCGGTAAAGGGCTTGGAAATCAAGTTTTGTTTCGAGACACTTTTGGTGGTGTTTTGGGTACCGTTGCGTAGGTCTCGAACTCACGAGTTCGTAGACAGGCGGCACGCATAAAATGGAGTTCGTGGACGGAAGTTATGGGTTTAGATGTGCAAGGGCATTTTGGTAATTTTGATTTGAGAGAAGATATTTTAACCCAATCATTGTCTTATCTTCATCTTCATTTCATCTTCATCTCCTTCTCTCATCCTCTCTGTGACAAACTCAAACACAAAACACACATTGAACCAACCCGTGCGTAAAATACCCGAAGAGAAACCAAAAGTCAACTTTGATTTCAAGGCTTTAACTTCCAGTTTTGATTAACTAATCGTATTCTACTCCTTCCCAAGATCACAACCATACCAACCATCGAAGGAGAGGACCACGGTGGAAGCCGAACCGAGTAAAGGAAGCTTCGGATCTTTGGATCGATTTTTCGGCTTACACAGGTATGTGTTTGATGTTTTAAGGTTATATTTGGATTCCTGGGTTCGAGTAGATAGATTTAGACGTAAAATTTGTGTAAAACGGTTGAGTTTTGAGGAAGTTGTAAAGCTTGGAGTTTCGGTCGGAAATGGGGGATTCCGGCGAACCAGACGGCGGCGGAGGTGGCGGTCCGGTCATCTTCTCCGGCCAACTTCCGGCGACGGTGACAACAATCCGATCGTCTTCTCCGCCGAGTCACCGGTGACCGGTCGGGTCGAGTTGAATCGGTCGGGTCGAGTTGAACCGGTGGGGTTGAGTGAACCGGTCGGGTCGAGTTGGACCGGGTCAAGTTGAGCTGAACTGGGTTGGACCGGTCCAGGCGCGTGAACATTGTAGCAGGCGCTTGGCCAGCGCGTGAGAGTGCGTGGGTGCGTGTGCCGACATTCCGACGGCGCGTGGCGGCGCGTGGGGTCGAGTCTGACGTCACGGCGACGCGTGGTAACTAGTTTTCGACGTTCTGAATCTGTTGGTACAGGTTTCAAGTTGATCGGACATCGTTTAGAGGTCGTTTTGAGTGTCCGAAGCTGCTGTTTTTTCTAGAAACAGCATGGGTAGACTTCCCGAGATTAGGAAGTTGTTATATAAGAGTCTTATTACTAGCCGGTAATCCCGATTGTTGTTTTTGACATGCGATATTGTTCCGGGAACCTCAGAGGAACGAGCGAGACGGGATTTAGCTAGCTTGAACAGGTTTGTGAGTGGACTTTGGTTTTATAAACTGAAATGCATGCATCAAAATATCTTTGTGTACATACTGTTATGTATTGTGGCATTGAATTTCTGGATTTTAGAAATGATTACTAGACACATGTTTTCCACTACTTTGATTAAAGTGTGATTTGAGAAATATCATGGTTTTTGGACTCAGTTTTGATATCGTTTTGACGAGGAAATTATTGAGTCAATGATTTGGGTTTTGACCCTGTTGTATGAGTTTATCGGATTTGGTTATATGTGAGGGAGGCCAGGACCCGGGATGAGGATCCGTTATTAGCGGTGAACCCGGTGAACCTCCAAGATAAACTCTTATTTGAGGGAGGCCAGGACTCGAGACGAGGATCCGTTATTAGCGGTGAACCCGGTGAACCTCCAAGATAAACTCTGATTTGAGGGAGGCCAGGACTCGGGACGAGGATCCGTTATTAGCGGTGAACCCGGTGAACCTCCAATATAATTGGTGATTGATTCTCCGACTTGCGTCGAGAGTTTTGCTCTGTTAGTTTGTTGAGTGCTCCGACTCTGGCATTGTAGAGTTTTGACTCCGTCGGGTCGCGAGAGTGTCTATGCATAGTACAGGGAGTTGTGATACAGGACTAGCACACCCCAAGGGATACCCTGGTGGCTAGTGGATGTGTCGGGAACAGTGGATTTGAGATATTATGTGTCTAGGTTGAATTAAATGATTTTGAATTCCTTTGAGGATGATTTTCAAACCAGATTGTGGATCACAATGTGTTTTCCTTATATAGATTTTGTGTGAGTCCTACTGAGTGGTTTTAAAGAGAAAGGGAAATGCCGGTGATTTAAAGATGATGTTTTTATAACATGAACTGTTTATGTGATGCATGCATAGTTTTATAAATGGAGGGGGAAAAAGGTAATATTCCTTGGAAAATGATTTATAAACGATTATTTTTGTCCACTCGCAACTTTTGTGTTTAAACCCCCTTCAGGCAGTAGAGTTGACGCGGACATTATCTCGAGGCAGAGGTATTAGCACTCTCGGCTGCGCTGTGTAGTTGTACTTGAGTAGGATATCTAATTTGTATCTTGATCCTACTTAGACGCTCTGATATTATGTTGTATTTGGTTGGTAATTACTTACGGGAATTTTAAGTGCTTAAATCCCTTGTCTGACAAGTGAAAGTATTTATTATTATTATAATTTGTAAGGATTGAAGGGTATTTGGGAACCTTTCCTTAGGTTGTCAGACGGGATCAGGGTTCTTCCCGGGTTTCGAGGGGAAATTCGGGACGGGTCCTGACATTGGACCTCTCGGTTCTTTAGCCATTGCTTTGAGGTATTTCGGCAGTAGCTAGGAGGGCATGTCCCCATGTTTGACTGCCTGAGATATTGGGTGACGATCAGGGATATCAAGCTACGACTACGGTCGGAATACCGAACTACGGCTCGGGACTACGGTTACGACCGGAATACGAGCTACGGCTTGGGATTACAACTACGACCGGGATATTGGCTTTGGTCGGGTTATTGAGAAGACATGTGCCAGTCGAAGGTAGTGTGAACTCCACCGCTTTAATCACATGGCTTCTAGTAAGTTATGTATTGGTTACCTTTGGATCTTGTCACGTATATACCATTTTCTTTAAGGTGAGATTATCATGATTAATATTATTGTTATTTCATTTGTGTGACTACGCTTTCTTTATGGTCCTATTGTCCAATCACGGTTGTTTTGGTTTTGTGCCCTCCAGGCCGTAGCGGGACGAGACGAAGAGATTAGGAAGAGGCATCATCTTTTTTCTACGCTACCTCTACGTAGGGTTTCCTTTGGAATTGTAACTTAAAGTTAAACCTAGCTTGCTCTGGTAAACCTTTTGGGTTGGTTTGTAATTTATTTTGTGTTTGTTGGATTTGATCCTTCGTCTGACAGGTGGAAGACGATTTGACCCGGTTACAAGGGAGATTCTGCCGAATTTTTGATAGAATTATCTTAACGTTTGGGTTAGTAGTATGAGGGTATTTCAGGAATTATTTTGAGTTACCAGGTGTTGTCAAACGGAAGCAGGGCTTCTCGTGAATATCAAGGAGGAAATTCGGGAGGGGTCCTATCACCTCCAGCCGAACTGGCTTTTGCACCCTTGAAGTATCCTCTATCCACCACCCTCGTCCTTGCTTTACAAGACTTTTCTCACCATTTACTGTGGAGACTGATGCTTCAAATTCTGGAATCGGTGCAGTGTTACAACAAAGAGGACACCTAGTTACTTTTCTCAGTAAGCCTATCTCCAGTCGCAATATCCATCTCTCTGTTTGTGATAAGCAACTTCTTGCCATTGTGTTTGCTTTTCAATCTTGGAGCCGTTATTTGCTCGATCACCACTTCATAATGAAAACCGACCACCACACAATTAAACATTTCCTTGATCAGTGAATTCACATTCCTACTCAACATAAATGGCTGACTAAACTACTGGGTTATGATTTCACAGTAGAGTACAGAGCTGACCATTTGAATACCGTCCCTGACGCCTTTTCTAGTCAGCATGAGGGTCAACTTCTTATGGGGCTTTCTTCTCCTATATTTGATTGTATCTCTGACATTCGTGGAGCTCACTCTACTAATCCTACCACCATTAAAATACTTGACAGCAACCATCATTCTTCATCCCCTCCCAAACACTACACACTCTAATCAGACACTCTATATAACCAACAGAGAGTCTTTGTACCTTTAACCTCCAATCTCAGGCCTACTATATTTGATGCTTTTCACTCTTTGAAAGTGGGTGGCCATTATGGGCTCCTCCGGACTTACAACCGAGTATCCCACAATTTCTCTAAGCTGGGAATTCACAAAGAATTAAAGGCTTTTGTGGCATCTTGTGATGAATGTCAACGGTAAAACTATGAAACCATGCACCTATCTAGCCTCCTTAAGCCAAATCCCATTCCTAGTGGCATTTGACAGGCCATCTCCGTGGACTTTGTTGAGGGCTTACCCACTTCTAATGGCAAAAACTCATTGTTTGTGGTGATTGATCACTTAACCAAAAGTGGCCATTTCATTCCCATTTCCCATCCATACACAGCTGCCCAGATCACTGACATTTGTGGCATCTTGTGATGAATGTCAACGTTAAAACTATGAAACCATGCACCTATCTAGCCTCCTTAAGCCCAATCCCATTCCCAGCGGCATTTGACAGGCCATCTTCGTGGACTTTGTTGAGGGCTTACCCACTTCTAATGGCAAAAACTCATTGTTTGTGGTGATTGATCGCTTAACCAAAAGTGACCATTTCATTCCCATTTCCCATCCATACACAGCTGCCCAGATCACTGACATCTTTATTAAGGACGTTTTTCGCTTACATGGTATGCCTCAGACTATTATATGTGATAGAGACCCTGTTTTCATTAGCCATTTTTGGGAAGCTTTCTTCAAACTTCAGGGTACTAAATTGTACCAGTCATCTACTTATCATCCCCAAACGGATGGCCAAACCGAGGTCCTCAATTGGGTTATAAAATATTAACTTCATTGTTTTGTTGTTAGTAAACCGAGCACTTGGGTCTCTTTATTGCCTTGCGCTGAGTGGTGGTACAACATCTCTTACTAATCTTCCATTTGCATGATACCATGCCAAGCTCTATACGGTCTTCCCCCAACTACAATCCACTCTTACCTCCCAAGTTCTACAATTGTTTGTTCAGTCATTATTTATGTATCTTTTAGTTGTCACTTAATGCCCTTTTACTTGTCTTTTGAGTGCTTTTGTGCCATCAATAGGAGAAAATGATCAATCTTGTGAGCAATGTGTAGATTTGGAAAGTTAGGTTCATTCTGTGAAGAATGAAAAAAGAATGGCCTAGTTTGGAGTTAGGATGAAGCAGAGGCCCCAAGTTCATTATTGGGTCCAAATTGGGTGTCTAGAGCCGAGCCCATGACATGTACAAGGCGCGCCATAATCGTGCCCTAAAGTCTACCCCAGATGTGCCATGGCGTGCCCTTTAGAGATCGCATTAGAGTCGCAAACGTTGCCCCTGACACGTACCAAGTCTAAGATCGAGGTGGTCCTAGCCGAGCCTAAGGCATGTCGTGACATGACCTTGGACTTACCTTCAAAGGAGCCTTCATGCGGAACCTAAGTCGAGCCCAATTCTAGAATAGGGCGTGCCTTGGAGGTGTCCCCTAACATATCTAGAATGTGCCTAAGTCCTGTCGAGATCGATACCCCAAACGAGCCCTCGGCTACACCCTAAATGAGGCATGTGACATGTCTGTGGTGCCCGTTTATTCCAACCATGTCATCACCTATCCAATGAGCGAACCAATTGGGCCAAGGACCAGAATTGAATTTCCAAACATGTTTTCAAGCCAAAGACGTGAGTTGGCCTATCCAGTTATGTCCAGGAACTATCTAGTTCTCGTTGTGCCCTAAAATGAGGTCCTAAAGGTGCCAAATGGGGAACTTTCTGCTCAAATGTGTCCAGAAGATGTCTTGTTGTCCAAGAACGTTCAAGACCACCAAGAATCAATTTCTTTTCATTCAAGATACCTCACAACTATCACAGAGTTACTTGCCGCACAAGAAACATAAAGAATCTTTCTTGCATCACAAGTAGGTATGGCCAAATGGGTAAAATTAAGGGTTTACCCAAACCCTACCCAATGGGTAATTGGTACCCATGACAATTTTACCTTTTCTTTTCCTTTTCAAATTTTTTTCTTGCTTTTAATTTTGTTTTTAACTTCTATTTTTTTTTTCCTATGAATTTCTTTTACTTTTTTTTTTTTTTGCTTTTCATTTACTTTTCTCCTCGTATAAAAAACAAATATATTAACTCAAAATTATTAAACACAACATTAGTTTCTCTTTTAGTCCTAATACATGTATAAAAATTAAAAATATTACAAAATTTAATTTAAAGCTTATAAAATTATAACAAAATAATGAGGACATTTATGCGAGTTTAATCATCATCATTGTTACAATCTACCCCGAAAATTCAAAGTCGGAAGTATTAAATTACCCAATTTGCCCTTCTCCTTTAATTATCGAAATTGTATGAAATTAACAAAACTTAACGAACAAGATAATTCGGGAGTTAGTCTTCGAAATTTTTCCTTAAGCCGAATGTCGAATAAAACGTCTTTGAAGCGGAATTCGGGACGAAGAAACCGAATTCGTTAAGTCTATTTTTCTTAATAACCGAATATTAAGATAATAGGATATTTAAAATTTTCTTGTTTTATTTTTGCCCTTATTTTTTTTAATTATTTATTTAATTCTTTTTAATTATTTTAATTTTATTATCCCTAAAATTAGCCTACACCAATCATCTCTCTCTATTTTGCACTCTCTCCTATCCATCTCCTTTCTCACTCCCCGACTCCATCTCCTTTCTCTCTCCCTAATTCCATCGTCTTCTTCCTTTCTTTATGTGACAGCGACCACGAACACCAACCACCACCGCCGCCCACAATTCCAACCATCACCAGCCTCGCCACCAAAACTTAACGCTTTTTCTCATCGAGACGACCTCATCCCTGCCATCCATCATCGTCAAAAACACGCCGTAGAAGACGACTCTAAGCCAGAAAACCCTCACTACCATTCACGGTGTTTCTGGTCGACCCAGCTTGCGAGACCACCTCCTTTGGCTTCGTCAGGTTAAGGCGACACTAACCCTGCCAGCCATCGCAGTCGAAGTTTGCTGTTGAGGGAGATTCACAGCAGAGAAACCCAGAAAACGTCACAGCAACCGACGACGTTTCCGATGGACCTAGGCCACGAGGTTACCACCAATCGATTCTTCGAGAAATGGCAAAGAAAACCCTATTTCCCTTTACCGTTGCCGGTACTTGAATCACGCAAATCGAAAAGTCGAAGTCGAACAATGTTTTTTTATTTAGCAGGTAAAGGGTACCCACGGGTTTACCCTTACCCTGCCCATCAAGTCATGGGTACTTTTTTACCCATTAACATCTTTACCCATATAACTAATACCTATGGGTACCCAAGCCCATGGGTATTTTTGCCCATCCCTAATCACAAGTCACGCGGTCCCACACTGGCCCACGGGGTTTTTTCCAAGTAAAGTCCTATTTTTTAAAACTTTGTTGCTGACGAGCTAGGAAACAGGTTTTAGGGATTCATTAAGGGTATTTTAGGTTTTTGTTCTCAGTTTCAATTCCTAGTTTTTAAGGGAAGCCCTAGGGTATTTAAACCAAGTTTCAACGCTAGTTTAGGATCCCAACCCCTTTTGCCGCATAGATTAATTTTCAGTTTTAAACAGTTTGTTTTTGCTTTTGTTCGTGGTATGGGAGGAGAGCTTAGCGCAGAGAGTTGTGGAGAAGGCTTGGACGTGTTCTTGGCTTGCCATTGTTCTCAGTGTTGCATTCTCTCCTTTTTAACCTTTACTTTGTAATCATGACTTATATTATTGCGTTCTTTAATACAATGTATGAGTAGTTTTTTCACAGAATTAAGGTTGTTTGAAGCCCTAGCCATATAGTTCTTTGGACAATTTTGGCCCTTGATTCTTATTGTTTTGATTGTTGAATATAGTTTGGATTACTGTGCATAATAATCTTAGTTTGTGTTGAAGAGTGTGATGTCACCTTTTATGCATGAACTATCGATGAATAATTGTTTGTTTGACTGATCATCTTCTTGTGGTTATTAGCATCAACGGTAATGGCTTTACATCTTACTTGTAATTCAATTCATGACAACCTAGAGGATTAAACCTTCTCTAGGGGTAGTGTGATGCATTAAATTCTCTTTCGTACTTCTTGCATCATATTGATTCAATTTGATAGACATTTTAAATACCCTGACACGGCTTAGAACATGCTAAGTAAGTAGAGAATGAATGTGTGGGGTGGGCCCTAACTCGGACCCTTGCATGGGCATCAGATTCGGATAATTCATAATAATGGTATCTTGAAAATTGTGTTAGGAACTTTAACTGGCTAGTGGATAGTTGGTCTTGATTCGCTTTAATTAACCAATCAATATCATCGTGTTTAATTCTATTTTTATTGTTTCTTGAGATTTAAGTTACGTATTTAATTTTCAGAATTCCAAGTATCAAACCCACCCCTTTGGTGTGAGTCTTAATTTGAGTCTTGGTTGAGTCGTTTGAGTTTTCTTGAGTCTTAAGTGATAATTGAGGTCTGTTTGGATTCTTGGTTCGTGCCTCTAGTGTCTTGCATATCTATTTAGTGTGAGTCTAGTTGTAGGTGTTTACTTTCTTTTAATTCATTGTTTTTGAATCTTGTTTGTATTAATCATATCTAAACTAATAATTGGATATCACGTTGATACAAGTCCTCAAGGGATCGACCCTTGCTTTTCTTCTACACTATCTTCATCAATTTGTGCACTTGCAAGGATTTTAACTGTTAAAGATAGAGTTCAAATTCGTGTTCTTTATTTTTACCAAGTTTTTGGCACTGCTGCTGGGGACTTGTCCCTCAACGGTGTCCAAGTAGTTTAGATTGTTTTAACTCAGTTTTATTTCTTTAATTTTTAGGTACTTTTTGTTTATGTCATCACGAGGCTATGTACAAGGTTTTGTACACCGCTCATCAATAGCTTCATCTGCCCACAGTTATGTGCACGGTTCGCCACATCCTAGTCCACCACCATCTCCTAGGATGGCAGATGGTCGTGACATTGCACACCCACCACCACCTCAAGCCCCACGACTTCCCAAGTAGTATGCCACTCCACATGTGTCCAAGGATAAATTTTCAATAGTTTTCCCTCCTTCCACGGTGGAAAACTTTGAGCTTAAGTTAGGGACCGTACACATGCTCCCCAAATTCCATGGACTCACAAGAGAGGACCCTCATTTACACATTAAAGAGTTCGTGGAGGTTTGCTCTACATTGATGATCAACAGCATGACTGAGGCAGAAATTAGGTTGAGACTATCCCACTTCAATCTCAAGGACAGAGCCAAGGCTTGGTTTCACACCTTGGCCCCTGCATCTATCACGTCCTGGAGAGACTGGTTTTCGAAGTTTCTCGCTCAGTACTATCCAGTAGCAAAGACTAATAGGCTTAAGAGTGAGATCATGGACCCACATTAGGATGAGGATGAGTCCTTTTATGAGTTATGGGAGCGTTTCAATCAATTGATTCAGTCATGTCCTCACCACAATATCGATGACTGTCACTTGATGTTGTATTTCTACGGGGGATTGAAGAACAGTGATAGGTTCATGGTGAACTCCCAATCAAAAGGAGTCCTAGATAGCACAACCGAGGAGGCTAGAGGGGCCTTTAAGAACATTGCTCAGAGGGAAAAATAGTTCAACTATCGAGATCACCAACTTGAAACTCAAGGAGGATTAAGGACAATGACGACACCATTGCCAAACTAATAGAATGGCTAAGGGTGTACAAGTGTGTGATGTATGCTCAATTCAGGGACATGGGTCCCAAGACTACCCAATGGTGGAAGAGGCCAACATGTTTGGCAGGTTCAATGATGGCTCAAGGCCTCGGAATGATCCATATTCCAACAACTATAATCCTGAGTGGAGGAATCACCCCAACTTCAAGTGGAGTAACAATCAGAACTCCCAAAACCCTATGCCACCACCTGGATTTCAACACCAATTTGTGGCCCCTCAGGCAAACCAACAAGGCTTTCTATCCAATCCCAACACTGACACAAATCTTTGGAAGACCTTGTTGCTTCACTGGCCCAGAGCACCCAATCTTTCATGCAAGGGACGAGGGGCTGCCTAGCTAGTTTGGAGAATCATATGGGACAGATTGCTACACATCTAAGCTAGAAAGAACAAGGCAAACTGCCTAGCAAAGTTGTGATCAATCCCAGAGGACCCCAAAATCCCATTATAAATGCCATCACTCTGAGAAGTTGGACCAAACGTCCAGGACCTCAGCCTGTTGCATGTAAAGATGTCAATGAAGGATTAGAGGAACCAGATGAAGACTTGGTTGTGTACCCATCTAAAACAGGCATTGGGCCAATTTTTTAGTCACCACCACAAAATAGGGCGCAGGACTTTCCCAGATCAACAGCACAGCCCCGCAATCTATTGATTCCCAATCCCAACCGAGACCTATGTCACTTTCTCATGCCATACCAAAGTACGGTATGCCCAACTCAGGGCCCCTTTCTAAGTCGCTGGCTATGTCGCATGCCTGCCACATACGCAAATTAGGGCGTAAGACGTACCTTTGGACCCGTCCAGCACCTCATCGCCGGACACGCCAAAGAAATGCTCAAGACATGTATTGGGACATGCCCTCGACAAGCCACAGATTGCACCCTCAACACCCCAACCCATATAGTATAATAAATATATAATTTTCGAGGTATGCGGGTCGACACATAGACCTTATCCATGTGAGAAAACCCTCAGCCAGTAATATAAGAAATATCCAATAAACATAAGAATGACATAAAAGGTCAAAAACACCACGAAAAAGATCGTGATTGATACCGAGCATGTCTACCGCAAAAACGTGCATGATGATTCAAAATAGGCACCAAAATTAGAAATCTCAATACAACATAGGGTCAAAACCCATACATAGACTCGCGAAGTCTAGGCTGCGTCGAACTTGATACTTGATACTTCTTAATTCATGAGGGATAAAAAACAAAAAGTGAGTGAGCCAAAAATAAAGTCGGTGAAAACAGACGCAAATATATATATATATACTACCCCTAAGTAGCAAACCGAGATTTGCAATCATATTTATACACACATAATTATATACACTTCACACGTCTTTCAACACCTCAAAACAAAGAATCAAAATCATACTCATTCTAAAAGATTTTACATGGTAAAACCATAAAAAAAATGTCACTTGTAAAACACTTAAACTCCGCAACATATCACCAAGGCAGTTAACAATCAAGTCACCACAATGTCTCATTATCATCCTCAAAAGTATACTCAATACCCCTTCATGGTACTTAGCATACAAGTCACCGTATACAAGCATACCTATCATTTCACATTTGAAATCTCGATCACATATCAACAAGTTTGTACCCTCAATGGTACTTTCTCAAGCAAGTCCTCCCCCGGGACAACATGACATCAACAATATAATCATCTGACCATCGGTACCATAGTAGCACGAGTCACGCGCACGTGACATGACTAGGTATCTTTGCTATGTACCTATGACCACGTGAAGGGTGGGTGCAAAGCACCATCCCCACATGTCCCTTTTAGGGCCCCGGGACAAGTTGGCGCTATTTAACTAGTATAGAGCAAGCGTAGGGGAACAATCACGTGGAGGCTAGTCTGTGGCCTGCAGACAAGTTCGATACCAGCGACTACCGCATGGTCCATATCTCATCAATCATCATATTAGCTCAGCATATTCCTCGAGCTCACACATGACACAATTTTATGCTCAACATGACCTTACACGTTACTGACATGACGAGTGGCCACTAGCTCTTAATTCAAGACTCATAACCAGACTCGATCCACAATGACTCACTTGCAAAAATGTGCGTATCATACGTAGCAAAATTTCAATCTATCAATGTCCCCAGTACTCTTTTCAGCAATAACCACCCATAGGGCTTTAAACTTATCATAGCCCGAAATCAATTCAAAGGAGAACGAACTCGACTATTCCAGACTCAATCAAGGCATATTCAAGACCACAAAGTAAAAATGTACGCATTCTACGTTCACCATAACGCCACCAAGTACTTATAACCAAACCATGCAATTCAGACTCAATCATTAACAATCACATTCATGCATATATTATATATGTATATAAGAAAACAAATGGGTCCACTCATTGTACTCGGGGTACACGGCACCCGATGATCCTGAGCCATAATAGCACCTTCGCTGTCACGTGCCTGAGACAGTTAGGTGACAAGTTCAATATCATAATTAACCAAATAAACAGAACAATCCCTACTTGCAAAATGTTTTCCGGAAGGGTTTATAGTGAAACCAACTACCCATTTAAACAAGAACGAGTCTAAGGGCTTTTAGAGGTTACCCGGGTGCTGTTAGAAGTCAGCAGCGGGCCCCACGCGCCGCCTGCAGGTCGAAAATCTCCCTCATGCGCCACCACGCGCCGCCCAGCCGGCGGTGGTGCTGCACATCTGCCAAGAGGATTGGTGATAGATAACTGGGGTTCAATCTCCAGAGAAACGGTGGCACCGCCCTGACGCCGCCGTGGACGGCGGCGCAGCGGCCGGAGACGGCCAAGGCTTCGTCGGAAATCTAGCCTAGCAAAAAAACCACCAAAACTACAATCCAGTTACCTAAACCTATCTACACATCCTAAGGAACTCAAACTTGGGCTTGGATTCTCGAAAACTTACCTGGCTCGAATGGAATTTGACTGGGAAGCCTCGGACGCCGTTGGCTTTCGAGCTTCGATTCACGACCCTAAAGCTCCGAAGGTCGTGGAGGGTAGTTGGGTAAGGTTCGTCTCGTCCAGACGGTGCATTTGGGGTGGTCTCACTGTCTGAATCGACCGGAAGGTTCGTCAGAGGCGACATGGGTTTCCGGGTTCTCGCCTTCGATTCTTCTTTTCTGACGGACGTCGACAGTCGAAGAGGGTATGGACGAATTCGTCTCGACCTGGGTAAGGGTTTGCGTGGAGTGGTGAGGTTGGATTTGGCTGGGTACGTCGTCGGTGACGATCGAGATTACCGGGTTACTCGACCTCGCTCCTTCTCCGACGAGCGTTGATGATGGCTGAGGGTATGGATAGCTTCATCTCAACGAGAGGGGTTGATTGGGTTTGAGGGCGAGGCGACTGGTGGCCTGAACTGGCTACGGTAGAGCTTTGGTCCTGCTCTGGTTCGCTGTCGCAGTGAAGAAAGGAGGCGATGAAGATTGTTTCGGGGAGAGAGAAAATGAGATCGGGTAGAAGGAAAGAGTGAGGTGGAGTAAAATGGTTGGTGGGTTTTAGATATTTTAGGAATAAATTATAATAAAATATGATTAACAATTAATAACACAATAAATCAATACTAATAATTCTGATTTCTCTCGAACTAGTTTATTCTCGAATTACCTACAAATTCAGTCTTTCCGTTCTGAATCTCGTTTTCAGAAATTTTCTACCAACTTCTCGAAATATGTTGGAAATTTCAAAGTCTAACTCTCAAATTAATTCCTTTTCTACCAAGGTTGTTAAGATGGATGCTGCTTTTGCAAGAATTCGACTTGGAAATCAAGGATAACAAGTGAAGTGAAAACGTGGTAGCAAGCCACTTGAGCAGATTGGTCCATGGGTCCACTGAGGAAACTGACCAATTGCCATTACTTGAAACATTCCCAGATGAACAGCTATTTGCCTTAACTACTTTTGATCCATGGCATGCAGATATCGTTAACTATCTTGTTACTAAACGGTTACCCTCTTCTCTTAGAAGATTTCCAAAGGACAAGCTTGTTAAGCAAGCTAGGTATTATGTTTGGGATGTTCCCTATCTCTGGAAACATTTCTCATATTAGATCATTAGAAGGTGCATTCCAAAAACTGAAATGGAGTCCATCCTAAACTTTTGTCACGGCTTGGCCTGTGGAGGGCACTTTGATGCTAAGAAGACTGCCCTCAAGGTCCTACAAAGTGGATTCTACTGGCCTACTTTGTTCAGAGATGCCAATGACTTTGTCATGACGTGTGATAAGTGCCAGAGGCAAGGTAACATTGGCCCTAGAAATCAAATGTCATTACACCCTATTCTAATTGTTGACATATTTGATGTATGGGGTATTTATTTCATGTGCCTTTTCCCTAATTCATTTGGTTATTTGTATATATTGCTTGCTGTGGACTATGTTTCGAGGTGGGTGGAAGCATTTCCCAATAAAATTAATGATTCCAAAGTGGTTATGAGTTTTATATAGAGTCACATCTTAGCCCGGTTTGGAGCACCAAAGGCAATCATTAGTGATGGAGGAACAAATTTTTGCAACCGGTCCTTTGATGCCTTATTGACAAAGTATGGGGTGAATCACAAGATCTCTACACCGTATCACCCTCAATCCAATGGCAAAGTTGAAGTTTCCAACATAGAGGTCAAAGCCATTCTAGAGAAGACCATGAGCCCCAATAGGAAAGACTAGTCCAATCGCCTGAATGATGCCTTGTGGGCCTATAGGACAGCAGACAAGACCCCTATTGGCATTTCTCCATTCGACTTGTCTTTGGGAAAGGCTGCCATTTCCCCTTGGAGTTGGAACACAAAGCATATTAGGCAATCAAGAAGGTGCACATGGACCTAGATGAAGTTGGCATTCATAGGAAGCTGCAGTTGACTGAATTAGATGAGCTCACGAATGAAGCCAATGAGAAGGCACGGGTCTACAAGGAAAAGACAAAGGTTTTTCATGACAAGCACATTCAAAGAAAGAACTTCCAAATTGGGCAGAATGTTCTCCTCTGCAATTCCCATTTGAAGCTTTTCCCAGGTAAACTTCATTCTAGATGGATTGGCCCACCTATTGTAACTCAGGTTTTCCCTCATGGTGCAGTTGAAATTAAGTACCTAGTTAGGAAGGACCTGTTCAAAGTGAATGGTCACCGCCACAAGCCTTACTTTGAGGACTTCATTGAGAAACCCACGGAGATCCAAGAACTTGACACACCGCAAAGCTCATAAAGGGCCAGCCATGTCTTGCCCAAACATTAAATAAAGCGCTCCTAGGAGGCATCCTAGCCCCAGTTTGTATATCTCTCTCCCTCTTTTGTTACTGCCCTAGTGCACTCTCTAGACCTTCAATTTTGATATTGTCATATTTTTTCTTATCACATTAAGGACAATGTTCAGTTTAGGTTTGGGGGTGTGGATCAAATTTTGCATATAGAAATAAATAGGTTTGGGGTACACGACCAGAATTCTACTAATTTCAGCTTTTGTTTTTAGTTGTTTAGTTAGTTAAGTCGTTAGCCTAGGTATTGCTAGTGGCTAATTCTTTGACTTGTTAATAGGAGACTGAATGTTAAGTGCCTATCTTTGTTTTACTAGGAGTTTTGCCATATTCAGTTAGTAGCATATTATGCACTTCACAATGCCATGTCTTGAGTGAGTAAGTGAAAAGATTTCTAAATTTGAGTGAACTTGTGAGATTTTAAGCCTTATTGCCATTCTTTTGGAGTGATATGCATTGTTTCTACTCATAAACACTCATTTTCTTCTTAATTGTTGATCTCATTCTATAACAATTGCATTAACTTTTAAAGAACTAACATCATATAGATGCTCTTGATTTGATGTGTGGTTGCCATAAGAAGTGATGTAGGCTATGTGTGCTTAATCTTCTAAAAGCCCTACCCTACCTTGTTGTGTGCTCCCTAAGACATTTTGAAGCCACACACTAAGCCTTTCTTTCATCACCCTAAGCATGATCCAATCAAATTGGCCATACCCTATAGCTCAGGTGATGACAAGGCAGTGCCAAATGGAGTTCTATAATGGAAGAGGAAACCTGCATTTCTTAAGGACTAAGTCAATGGCCGCTGGAATTCTGCACCAATCTGCACCCTAATCGTGTCCCATAACCACCACAAGGTGTGCCCTAAAGCCACCGTAGGCCGTGTCTTGACATGCCCCTGAAACTAGCCAATTTGCGCCCTAAAACTCGCCAAACTGTGTCACGACCAAGGACGCCAGCACCAAAGCTAGTCAATGCATGATCTTGGCTAATTCAAAAAAAAAAGGAAAAAAAAAAGAAAAAGAAAAATTTTATGATTGAACTAAGCCAAGTGAGCCAATGAGACCCAAGGTCAAGTGTTAGTATCAATTCAAGAAGTCAAGCTTTGAGCCCTTGTGTGCCAAGAATGTCATGAGGTTTTGAAAGATCAAGAAGAAGAAGCTCACATTCCAAGTCATGCTACTTCATGCCTTGTCTCACCATGAGGTTTTGAATTCCTAGCCGTTCTTTCTTGAGCCCAATTAGCCAAGCCCCACTGCAACCCAATGAGCAGACCTAACTGATCTTATGGACAATCGTGCTGAAGATTGAGGTAAGTATCTATGTTCTTAAGATTCAATTCCATTCATGATATCTTAATTCCAGAAAGAGGTGTTCTCCATTGAATATTTATATGTGATTATGATACGACCCGTTCCGGATTATAAAATAGAAATTAAAGATTTAACCTGAGAATCCGGTGAGTTGGGTCGAACTAAAAAGAGTTTTGGATCATTTCTGAAGGCCCAATGCCTTGGTGAGCCGTAAATTAAAGGATGGGGTTGTGAAATGACCATTTTGCCGTTGAAGTATTGATGGGCCCGGCATTGTAGAAAATAGCCTTTAGGGTTGAAAACCCTAGGACTTAGTGATTACTCGGCAACGAGTATAAACTAGTACAAGTACGGTAAATCTTGAGGATAGATTCCGAGATATATCGATGAAAGATAAATGCTCCGGAGAGAGTATAAACTACCACTTTTAAGATGTCTCGAGGGGATTTTCCGAGACAAGTAAGATGACGACAATCAAGGGTTACTGAGAGATCGACATGAGTACGACCGTCACGATGAGTGTGATATTCAAGAGAGATTTTACGGTCGTGATGTTGTTGAGGAGTCATGCCGGCACAGCACATGTGTCGATCGAGATGCTATTACCGAGGAGTCATATCGGCTTAGCACATAGGTCAGTGTTGAGGTACTACGGTCGAGGCATGCCAGCCTAGTACATGTATCTTGTGTCCGAGTCTTAAGTCATGTGAGAGTGCGATGATTGCCGATGATACATGCTGGCATAGCACTTGAGTCTTTTGATAGTGCGAGGATTATTGATGGTACATGCCAGCATAGCACTTGAGTCAGGTGGTAGTACAAGGATTGTCGATGATACATGCCGGCATAGCACATGAGTCATATGGTGATGCGATGATTGTCGTAGAGTCTTGCCGGTATAGCACATGAGCTAGTTATGGTATATCCATATGGTGGTCGCTGGGGTCGTACATGTATGTATGCCAAAAATCGTACTCCATGTGATTGTGGTACGAGTGTAGACACCCAGCCTGTCACGTGAGCGTGGCATGTGCGGCTACAGGGCCATTGGGATACTTGTGTGTGTGAAGACAGTCGATGACACATGCTGGTTGATGCTAGTTGATGATACATACCGACTGATGATGTGATGTGCCAGCTGATGATAAATTTCGACTGATGCCAGTTGATGATACATTCCGGCTGATGTCAGTCGATGATACATGTCAATTGATGATGAGTTATGCCAACCGATGATACATGCCGGCTGATGCCAACAGAGGGTTATGCCGGCTAATGATGCAATATGATAGCCGAGGTGACATGTTGGCTTACGTGTGATACCAGCCGAGGGTTTTGTCGGCTGATGAGAGCCTTGGTCCGTACGCACGAGTGCGACGTCAAGTTATGTTATACCGTCTGTAGATTGACGATGAGATTTCGATGTTGAGTGGACCGATCTCGTTCGTAGAGAGACGACGAGAGTGAGGTATAGTGACTTGAGCTGTCCACGAGATGGATGAGTCCCTACTTGATTGCTGAGGATTTATATCGGCTTATACTGGCCCAGTGTCCAAGTGTCGGCCAACACCCGCAATTGTCGGTAACAAGGTGGATATAGGGGCGGGGTGTAACAATTGGTATCAGAGCATGGTCGTGGGCAGCGTCGTAAGGTACGGTCCAAGGATGATCATAAATGCCATAATGAGCATGTTAGTGTACTTCCCTGATTGAGACCGTGTTGTAAAACTCTTAATTAGTCTAACCCAATCATGTAGGAAGTTCTCACTAGTGATGGTCAAGAGTGGACCACCCTAGCAGCCTTAATGCTGTTATGGAACTGATGTGCGAGATTTTTGTCGAATTTCACGTTCGGGTCATGTAAACGAGTAGTGAGACTCGTTTGGGCGGTGTGAACGAGTTATTTGACGATTAGCCCTACGATGAAGAGTCCCAAAAAGGACAAAGGTGGCTATGACAACGAGGGGCTTAGAGACGCTGATGGTTCTTGCTTTAGTTCAAGAAGCCTTATGGCGTTATCATCAAATGATTCCTTTCCCCGAAGTCAAAGAAAACATGTTTAAACTACGAAATTATTTAGCTAGGGGACAAGGATCAAGCATTACAGCAACTAGCAGGAGTTGCTCTCAATTGGAGAAAAAGGGATTCACTCAGTCTAATGACCATCGGTAATCCGAGGATGAACTGTACCACACAAATGCAAATGTTGAATCTGCTCGAAAGGTGACTATCTCTACCAAATTATTTAGCTAGGGGACAAGGATCAAGCATTACAGCAACTAGCAGGAGTTGCTCTCAATTGGAGAAAAAGGGATTCACTCAGTCTAATGACCATCGGTAATCCGAGGATGAACTGTACCACACAAATGCAAATGTTGAATCTGCTCGAAAGGTGACTATCTCTACCAATTTACGTCTGCCAACAAGGGTGACGTATGATGGCACGAGGAGTGGTCGTGGAGTACACTCACTAAGTGATACTACCTTCTGGATGGGACACATAGCGTGTGGAGACAGTTTACTTTCACCAGTGGACTGGTTGGAGAATTTGTATGGAGCTTTTGGCCGAAGGTCGCCGTTAATGATTAACAGTTGTCCGATGACACTCTAATGTTCGGGATTGACAGCACAACAAATGGCATGGTTAAATGCAATGAAAAGCAGGAACACATGCCACATCCTAGGACCTCACGACATCTAAAGATGGTTTGAAACCAAGGTGAGATAGACTTGGTAAGGATGTTGGATTGGAAATAGGCCCAACTAGCCTTGCAAGTGGTACGGCCGCCTATTATAGTAAAAATGGCTTCCCTAGCATGTGATGGCGGACAACAATACACTGAGAAATAAAAGTGCAAAGGACGGGGATGATGGAGAAAGAGAATGAAAAATAATGGGATCCGAAACCCTTAGCCATCCTTCTGAGAATCCACGTCGTACTGGATTCGGCCATACTGTGTGAGGGAACCGAGGTGGAAACCTTTCCAACCCCTGGGTTCGAGGTTGTGAGTTGTATTTGCAACATGGTTGCAACTCCTCTCAATTCTGAAGTGGTAATGTAAGACAAATGACCAGATGAGAAGCTTTGTAATCTTAAGCAACTTAGTCTGACACACATGGTGTAGCTTGGTGATGTAAATTTGAGGTTCGAGCATTCGCTTGGATTCTTTGGCTTACTAGAAAAGTGTGTGCCCTTATCGCCCAATGAGCATCGAAACCACACAATGTGGGTTACATGGTAGGTTATAGGCGTGGAGACCTAAAGGGTTTTGCTTGTTTGTATATAAGCCATTAAAAGTTTAAGAAGGCCTCCTGAGTGATTGGAGTCAAATATACAGGCCATGCGTCAGATTTGAATAAGTTGATAAGGAAAAGGATGCCTCCACTCTCTTGCGAGCTTAAATTGGCCAAACTTGAGCTCGGTGGGGAAGCATCGAACATCGAAATTGTGACGGCTCAATTGACAGCTCTCAACAGATATTACTGGTTGGCGAATAAAGTGGAATCGCAAAAAAAATCAAGTGTGAGTTATGTACTCGTCTCCCTACTTCATGAAGCAAATGAGTAAAGTTGTTTGGACCTCAACCACGATTAAATCGAGTTTGGGATTATGTGGTTGTGAGGGATGTTTTGCTCAGGGTAGTTGTCGACCCATATACCTGGAATGGCCAAATGGGGGGGAAAATGTGTTGTACGCGTATGGGACGTACCCCATCGTAGAGATTCAGCTCTGATGCCATCAACGAATTAAGCAAGTTTGAGGATTGAAGTCAGGCAGAATTCTGGATCGATAATGTAGATGAGACCTTGGAGGTGATGGAACTTCCACTAGAGAAATGGATAGCCATATCTTCTTTTGTTATGCGTGAAACAAATAGTACGAGGTGAGTAAACCTAAGAGGCATTTATTGCCTGTGGAAGAATTACCCATTTGGGAGGTTGTCAGACAGCATTTTGAGAACAAATTGTATCTCAAAGAGGATGTCAACCTGATGGAAGATGAATTCCTACACTTAAAACAGAGGAAGTGATGGAATCCCACTTCATGAACCAAATACAATCCAACCTTTTCTGCAAAGGACTGCAGGAGGTACGGTGACATCAGGGGACATCGAATCAGAGTTACGCAGCGTCAGCGTGGCATATATGGACCGAGTGGTCAACTATTTTGGTTGGGGAAGAGTACCCTACCTCCGAGCACCCGCGAATTTCGGGGACGAAATTCTTTTAAGGGTGTAGATTGATACGACCTGTTCCGGATTATAAAATAAAAATTAAAGATTTAATCTGAGAATCCGGTGAGTTGGGTCGAAATAAAAAGAGTTTTGGATAATTCGTGAAGGACCAATGTCTTGGTGGACCGTAAATTAAATGATGGGATCGTGAAATGACCATTTTACCCCTGAAGTATTGATGGGCCCGACATTGTAGAAAATAGCCATTAGGGTTAGAAACCCTAGGAATTAGTGATTACTCCACAACGAGTATAAACTAGTACAAGTACGGATAAATATTGAGGACATATTCCGAGATATATCGATAAAAGATAAATACTCTGGAATGAGTATAAACTACCACTTTTAGGATGTCTCGAGGGGAGTTTCCGAGACAAGTAAGACAACGAAAATCGAGAGTTACTGAGAGATCGACACGAGTATGACCGTCACGATGAGTGCGATATTCGAGAGAGATTTTATGGTCGTGATACTAGTACCGAGGAGTCATGCCGGCACAACACATGTGTCGATCGAGATGCTATTACCGATGAGGCATGTTGGCTTAGCACGTAGGTTAGTGTTGAGGTACTACGATCGAGGCATGACAACCTAGTACATGTATCTTATGTCCAAGTCTTGAGTCATGTGATAGTACGATGATTGTCGATGATACATGATGGCATAGCACTTGAGTCTTGTGATAGTGTGAGGATTGCTAATGGTACAAGCCGGCATAGCACTTGAGTTAGGCGGTAGTGCCAGGATTGCCAATGATACATGCTGACATAGCACTTGAGTCATCTGGTGATGTGATGATTGCCGAAGAGTCTTTCCAGCATAGCACATGAGCCAGTTATGGTATACTTATATGGTGGTCGATGGTGTCATACTTGTCTGTAGGCCACAGATCGTACTCCACGTGATCGTGGTACGAGTATAGACACCCAGCATGTCACGTGAGCGTGACTTATACGGCTAAAGTGCCATTAGGATACTTATGTGTGTGTTGCCAGCTGATGACACATGCCGGTTGATGCCAATCGATGATCCATGCCGACTGATGATGTGATGTGCCAACCGATGATACATGCTGGCTGATGCCAGTTGATGATACATACCGACTGATGATGTGTTATGCCAGCCGATGATACATGCCGACTAATGTCAGCTGAGGGTTATGCCGGCTGATGATGCGATATGATAGCTGAGGTGACATGCCAGCTTACGTGTGATATGTAACAACCCGGATAAGAAATTAAATTAATTAGAGAATTGGACGATTTTACCCTCAATTTTGGACGGGTTTGAGAGTCACTTTTTGACTGGCAATGCTTTTGGGAATTTTTCTTGGGTCATTACGTAAGTCTCGAACTCACAAGTTCGTAGACAGGTAGCACGCGAAAAACGAAGACTCGGTGAGTTCGTTACGAGTCTAGAAGTTTCAGGGGCAGTTTGGTAATTTTGGAAAAGTTGGAACCATAAATAAGATATTTTTCTCTCCTCATGAGAGGGGTCCATTTTTCAGTCTCTCTCCTAACCGATTGCTCATTGTGTGAACACCAAACCCCCCCCTTCCATTGGATGAATTTCGGTCCGATTTGACCGAAACCAAGGCTGGGAGGATCTTCCCCGGGGCCCCACGAGCATTTTGGGATATTTATCGGAGCGGGAGCACTAACGTAGGTGACAGACGGATAAGGGAGGTGGACCGAATCTTCTCGGCCATTTTTCGGCCAAACCATGTACGATTTCGGAACTTTGATCTCATATTTGGATTCCTGGTGAAAAGTAGATGAATTTACATGTGTGGATCGTGAAAATCGGTTAAGACATGAAGAAGTTAGAAAACCTTAAAAATCGGTCGAAAATGGTGATTTCCGGTGACGACAGCGAGGCGGCGGTCCGGTCATCTTCTACGGCTAGGCTCCGGTGACAGCGACGGCTATCCAATCATCTTCTCTGGTGAGTCTCCAATGATCGGTCTAGTTGAGTGGACTGATCGGATCGAGCGGATCGATCGGATCGAGCGGACTGGTCGGGTAGAGTGGACCGGGTCAGGTTGGATCTGGTCAGGCTGAGTTGGGTCAGGTTGGACCGATCCAGGTGCGTGGAACTGTAGCAGGTGCATGATCGGCGCGTGGTGGCGCGTGATCGGCGCTTGGCGGCGTGTGACCGGAGAGTGACCGGCGCGTGGCGGCCCATGCAGGTGCGTGGGCGCGTGTTCCGACTTTCTATCGGCCCGTGGAGACGCGTGGGATTGTTTTCAAGGTCACGGCAACTCAAGACTAAGGTTTTCAGACGTTTCGGATCTGATTTTGATGGTTTCGAGGCCATAGGAGGTCCTTTGGAGCCCCGATTGGGCAATCCCAGTGGTCATGGTTGACCATGGAGCGTGTTTTGAGCTCGGGAGGTCAAGGGAGTTGGGTCATTGTTGTGTCAAGAGTTCCTTGGGGCTAGGGCTTCCTTGATTTGGTATTTTATTCGTGTTACGAACGGAATAGGGTTCCGGGCTTGCACGGAAAGGCATGCCTTTAGTTATTGGTTATACCATGGGATTTCCGAGGATTGGCATAGAGGGTGTTTTCTCCGCTACATTGATGAGGGTTCTTCGACCCAGCCGAGGTGACATGCCAGCTTACGTGTGATACCAGTCGAGGGTTTTTTCGGCTGATGAGAGTCTTGGTATGTACGCAGGAGTGTGACGTCGAGTTATGTAATATTGTCCGTAGAGTGTTGATGAGATTTCGATGTTGAGCAGACCGATCTCGTTCGTAAAGAGATGACGAGAGTGAGGTATAGTGACCTGAGCCATCCATGAGATGGAAGAGTCCCTACTTGATAGCTGAGGATTTATACCGGCTTCTGGGATGTGATATCCGATGACTTATACTGGCTTCTATGATACAATAATCGAGGTACGTGCCGGCTAAAATGATTTTACGACGATTGTCACAGGCTTTGACTAATATTCAAAGCACTAGTGAGTCAACACTCGTTACCGCGATCAGTGGCTTTGGTGTGGGCGGTGACTCAGATATATGAGCTCTATTTGGTCGCATGAGGATGACAGTTCAGTGACCGCCATTGTTCGATGTAATGATAGTCCTGTTGTTTTACTTAATCATCATAAGGACAAACTGGATATTGTTGGTCCTTTAGAAAGTGCTGATGTTTTGCTTGCTGAAGTGGAAAAGAAGTCGAAAATGTCCTTGGCCTCTAGGACTTCATTTATGATCATCTAGATAACCCCATGCTTCATTGTGAGAAAAAAAAAAAACTAGTTATTGGCTTTCGTCATTGGAACTCAGTGTCCAGGTGTCAGCCAGCACCCGTAATTGCCCGTAACAAGGTGGATATCTGGGGTGGGGTGTAACAGATTATGCTTGCTTTCCTTTATATAACTTCCATCACATATGCTTGATTTGAGTGTAAGCCTAGGATTCTTGTGTGAATTGAGAGTGCCTAGTGAGGATTAAAGTCGAGGCAAAATCTTTCTGGAGCACTTGAATGACGTGGTTTCTAAGCTTGAAGACTTAAGATTTTGGCATTCACACATTACATATGACTCTTACTGTTGTGGCATTCCTTTTAGTTTTGCAAAGCATGTCTACTTTCATTGATGCTTATTAGCTTGTTTAAAAAACTATCACTAGCATTCTAGTTGTCTAAGTAAAACGTTTGTGGGCATTGTAACTGCCATAAACCTTAGGAAACGAAACTCCTCGTACTAGGAAAGCCTAGGGGTTTAAATGATCTATCCTTACTTAAGATCGAGTCTGTTCATTTTGTTAGTTTTGTTTCCTTTGTTTTGCTCAAGGACTAGCAAAAGATAGGTTTGGGGGTATTTGTTCAGTCATTATTTATCCATCTTTTAGTTGTCACCTAATGCCCTTTTACTTGTCTTTTGAGTAATTTTGTGTCATCAATAGGAGAAAATTATCAATCTTGTGAGCAATGTCCATATTTGGAAAGTTAGGTTCATTCTGTGAAGAATTCAAAAAGAATGGCCTAGTTTGGAGTTAGGATGAAGGAGAGACCCCAAGTTTATTATCGGGTCCAAATTGGGTGTTTAGAGCCGAGCCCATAAAATGTCCAAGGTGCGCCGTAATCGTGCCCTAAAGTCAACCCCAGACATGCCATCGCGCGTCCTTTAGAGATCGCATCAGAGTCCCAAACGTGGCCACTGACACGTACCAAGTCTAAGATCGAGGTGGTCCTAGCCGAGCCCAAGGCATGTCGTGACTTGACCTTGGACATGCCTTCAAAGGTGCCTTCGTGCGGAACCTCTGCCGAGCCCAATTATAGAACAGGGCGTGCCCTTGGAGGTGTCCCCTGACATTTCCACATTGCGCATAAGTGTTGTCGAGATCGATACCCCAGACGAGCCCTCGGCTGGGCCCTAAATGAGGCCCGACACATGTATGTGGTCCTAGTTGAGTCCAACCATGTCATCACCTATCCAATGAAGGAACCAATTGGGCCAAAGACCATAATTGAATTTCCAAACATATTTTCCAGCCAAAGATGTGAGTTGGCCTATACAGTTATGTCCATGACCTGTCTAGTTCTCGTTGTGCCCTAAAAGGAGGTCCTAGAGGTGCCAAATGGGGAACTTTTTGCTCAAACGTGTCCAGAAGATGTCCAGCTGTCCAAGAATGTTCAAGACCGCCAAGAATCACTTTCTTTCCATTCAAGATACCTCAGAACTATCACAGAGTTACTTTCCGCACAAGAAAGACTCTTTCTTGCATTACAAGTCACGCGGGCCAGCTGGGTTTTTCCAAGTAAAGTCCTATTTCTTAGGACTTTATCCCTACCAAGCTAGGAAATAGGTTTTTAGGGATTCATTAAGGGTATTTTAGGTTTTTGTTCTCATTTTCAATTCCTAGTTTTTAGGGGAAGCCTTAAGGCTATTTAAACCCCTTTGGCCGCATAAATTAATTTTCAATTTTAGACAGTTTGTTTTTGCTTTTGTTCGTGGTTTTGGAGGAGAGCTTAGCCTAGAGAATTGTGGAGAGGGCTTGGACGTGTTCTTGGCTTGCCATTGTTCTCAGTGTTTCAGTCTCTTCTCTTTAACTTTTACTTTGTAATCATGACTTATATTATTGATTTCTTTAATACAATGCGTGAGTAGTTTTTTCACAGAATTAGGGCTGCTTGAATCTCTAGCAATGTAAACATTGCTATTCGCCTTTAATGAATTCCTTCTTTTTGGAAAAAAAAAAAAAGCCCTAGCAATGTAGTTCTTTGCACAATTTTGGCCCTTGATTATTATTGTTTTCAATCTTGAATATAGTTTGGAACACTATGCGTAATGATCTTAGTTTGTGTTGATGAGTGTGATGTCACCTTTTATGCATGAACTATCGATGAATAATTGTTGGTTTGACTTATCATCTTCTTGTGGTTATTAGCATTAACGGTAATGGCTTTACATCTTACTTGTAATTAAATTCATGACAACCTAGAGGATTAAACCTTCACTAGGGGTAGTGTGATGTCATTAAATTCTCTTTCGTACTTCATGCATCATATTGATTCAATTTGATAGACGTTTTAAGTGCCCTCACATGGCTTAGAAGATGATAAGTAAGTAGAAAATGAACGTGTGGGGTGGGCCCTAACTCAGACCCTTGCATGGGCATCAGATTCGGATAATTCATAATAATGGTATCTTGGAAATTGTGTTTGGAACTTTGACTGGCTAGTGGTGGATAGTTGGCCTTGATTCACTTTAATTAATCAATCAATTTCATCGTGTTTAATTATGTTTTTTATTGTTTCATGCGCTTTAAGTTACGTATTTAATCAATTTGTGCACTTGCAAGAATTTTAACTGTCAAAGATATAGTTTATATTTGTGTCTTTATTTTTACCAACACTTTCCAAGCAATTGATACAGCCCTCCGTGATCGAGATGCATTGCTCTCCATGCTCAAATCTAATCTAGCTATTGCTCAGAACATAATGAAACATCAAGCGGGCAAATCTCACACAGAGCGTGAGTTCGCAGTAGGATATTGGGTGTTTCTAAAACTACAGCCCTATTTGTAAGGCTCCTTGGTTGTTTGAACCAATTCCAAGCTCTCACCTCGCTTCTATGGTCCTTATCAGATTCTTGCCAGGTTGGGTTGCGTCACTTATGGCTTGCAAATGCCCGCAACCACCCCCACCTTCCATGTTTCGCAGTTAAAACGCCACATCGGTGATTAGGTACCCCACTCTACTGAACTGCCCCCAACATCTTCAGCTGATCACCTTCAATGGGTACCAAAGAAGATTTTGGACCGTGGAATGTTCAAGAAACGTCATCGTGCTATTACGAAGTGGCTTCTTAAATGGGTTGGTCTGCTGGTTAAGGACACTACTTGGGAGGAAGCTCATGATTTTCAAGCAAGGTTTCCAACCTTCCAAGCCTGAGGTCAGGCTTGCTGCTATGGGGGTGGGAGTTGATAGATTCATGCCTTTCAGGCCATACATCTGTCAGCCCACTAGTTGGTTATGGGACCAATCCAACTGATTCTCTAAATAGCAATTCACTCTAGAATACTTTTTAGCTTTCTCTATCGTATAAGTTGTATTCTTTAGTCTCTTTTGAGATTTTCTCGAAACAATTGTATTAAATCCCTAGCCATGGTTATGTCGTGAGCATAATGAAAATTAACAAACTTCTCAATTCTTTCCTCTCTTCTCTCTAATCTCTAAACCTCCGTTTCTCTCTAGACCCTACCAAAACCTTACCAAATAGACCATAACTTCAATTAGACACTGAAAAAGCTTGAATGAAGTCGGCCAATTCCCACCGCAAAATAATCTAAAACTTGCAAATTGGCTGAGGCGCGGACTTGCTTACATGCGGACTGGTCCACACGGATTCATCCCAGCCGTCGAAGAGCGAGGAGCGACCCAGATTTAAAATGGGAAAAGATTGGTTAAACGGTGCAAAACATGATGAAATAGATATCTTCATTATTTTTTCTCACGTCTTCTCGCCCCAAACCAAGCTCTTTGGCTCTTCTTCTTTCTCTGCTCCTCAAACCTCACTTATTGAACCCACCCTCCCTCCCTCTTCGCTTTCCAGCCAGAAGGAAAAAGAAAGCACCACTCTCTTCTTCTCTTCGCTCACCTTAGGCTGAAGACCAAGGTAATCGTTGTCAGATAAGACATTGGCAAATCTAGGCACTTTATCAACATTGGTGAGTCTTTCACCTTTAGCATTATTTTGATTTTTCATTTGAGGCTTTGATTTGGTGTTCATTTGCAAATTTTTAGAATGAATTAGTGACTCTATCTGACTCATCGGGACGTTTTCCATCTGGGTTCGATCAATTCATATCGATCTCACTTTAAATTTCATTATAAGAAAAGAACTATTTTCGGTTATAATTAACCTGGTCAAAGCTACCAAGCATAATTGATTATTGATTTTTAGTTGGTAATAATTGGGTTTAATTTTGTACTATTGATCTGATTATTTGTTTGTCTGAAATTTTGGGGATTGAGGGTTGGTTCTGGGTTTTTGAATTTATTAACTGTAGGGATTCATTTTCTTAAAATTTGATAATAAATTATGTTTTTATACTGAATTTCGTTTTCAATTGAGTTTCTTCCTTGTTTCATTCTCTTCTCTCATAAATTGTAGGGATTTTGGGTTTTTGAATTTATTAACTGTAGGGATTCATTTTCTTAAAATTTGATAATAAATTATGTTTTTATACTGAATTTCATCTTCAATTGAGTTTCTTCCTTGTTTCATTCTCTTCTCTCATAAATTGATTGCTTTGTATTTATGGGCGGATGGGGTTAGAGTTACACATTTTAGAAATTGCAGAACCAGTTGAAATTGTTCAAGTATGTATTGTTAATTTAGCATTCAATTTTGCCATCAACTGAAGATGCTTCATGATTGCTTATGTGAATTTCTCTGGTTTCCTATTCTCCTCAAGAAGCTAGAAGTAGAGTAGGTTACATTTTAGTTGGTGGATGACAATGATAAATTAGTTGTCGGTTTGCATATCTTTTACAATCAAGGGTGGATGATAATGTAGGATGGAGATAGTCGTTAAAAATCGTAGGATGATAATGTAGGTTTCTTCTTCATCAATGAACTTTTCCCATTTGCATGATCCTTTAATGCTTATATTGTTTGATCCATTTTTGAACCTCCCTGTATGTGTTTACTGGGTTTTGGATTTGTGTCGTTGTGTATGTCTGTTTTGTTTCTCTGGGACGATGCAAATTAGCCAAATCATATGTGGATGTGCTCCATGAGGCAGTTTTTCCTAAGCTTGTACCGGTTCATATTAGAGAGGCATTTTGCCAGCCTCTTCTATGACTTGACAAGGCTTTTACGAATTTTCCTTGTGTAGAAGTGTATCAATCTGATGATAAAATCAGAGATAGGGTTCCTTGCTGACCAGAATTTTCCTATTTTCTGTAGATTTCAAAATTCAAATCTGTGTAGATTTCTTAAACAAGTGATATAGACCACAATTCCTCTTTTGTGTTCTGATGAAATGCTTAACAAGGTTCCTTAGTTGTACACTGGATGTTGATCTAAGGGAATGGTTCATATCATTAGCTGCCCTTATCAGATTACCACCACATATATGTGATCTTTTCACTTCTGATACACAGGTGCCAGAAAATCTTTTAACTTGTTGGCCAAGTGAGCCGGCCGGAATTATTGTTGTAACCTGTATTTAAGAAAGTGGTTCAGACTTCAATAATGTAAAAATTGTTCCAAATCCCAATTGAAAGATTTTTCACTCTTCTTCCCCTTGGAATTTCTTCAGAAAACAAGGCATGTATGGTGACACTTCTTGAACATTGTACCATGAATTCTTCTTCCTCTTCCATCACTTTGTTGATACGTTTTGTTTTGAGTTTTTTATTTTGTTAGAATTGAGCTTATGTTGTTATTGATAATTTCTTCTTTCTCTTTTAGTTGGTTTTAAGGGGTTTCCTTTTTCACTCTTTTGTGTGTAGGTGTAGAGCTATCTTGCTTAATTGTGAATGTAGTGGCTTAGTTCCTTAGGGCTGTGGTTTTTTTGTGTCTTTTCTAGATCTTTCCAGGAGGGCTGTTGTTTGTGGGCCCTCGGTTCTTTACTTGTAGTTATTTGTGGTTTAAGACGGCAGGATTATATTTTGTTTAGCTATTTATTCTTCTTCAACCTTTGGTGCATCTAAGCAATATGAGTCTCTTGGCTTTCCCTTTTTCTCTTTATTGTTGGACAGTATAGCCTTTAAATTTACACTTTCTTGTTGGTAGATTTGTTTAAAGATTTGCTTCTCTAAGATGGCAGGCTCTTCCTCTTATCTTTTATTATCCTATATATCACTCTCAATTCAAGTTTTTTCTTCACCGTAACTAGTTAATTTTATCTTCCTTGCTTTGGTTTTCTACTTTATTTTCGATCCTTCTAGTTCTTAGAGGATAACTATAGATTAAAATGCTGTGATATTTTGTCTTTGGCGTTTTACCTCATTTTCTTCACGGTCCTAATACTTTCTCTATTGTCTCATTTTGTAGTTTCTCGTCAATCCTACCAAATCTCTCTCTGGAAATGATCACTCTCTCCGGAATGATCAATCATTAGAAGGGCACTATAGAAACCAACTCGGGATTAATGTAACTATGTAAAGCTACTAAGTATGGGTACAAGGTATTATAAACTAGTAAGGCATCATACAAGAATTCGGAGACAATATGAACTATGATTACGTCATTATGAGGACACCAAACATTTACAAGGGCATTATATAAACCAAGTTATGATTAATAAAATGGCATTAACTGTGGGATTCAATGACATTATGATGACACTATCCCGTTACTAAGGTTATGCTTGGACAGAGAACTTGAAAGTACCGCTTTAGACTGTATGACAAGGTCATTGAGGCGTAGTGTAATATAATGACATTAACTATAGGATATAAGGTTATTATGAAGACACTATACAGTCACTAAGTCTATGTTTGGTTGGGAAACTTTTAGAGTATCATTGTTGGTTATATATACTAAGAAATGATGATACGACCTTTTCTGAATTTCGTCTCGAAATCCGTGTAAAGTTATGGTCTAGTCTGATAGCCTTTAACCACAAAAGTTAAAATTTGGAATACCCTTAATTCTTGGAGACATCAAATAAAATTTTACAGGGACTCAAACTGACAGGACCCTGTGCTTGATTGACCTTTACCCACTTGTTAGACGAAGGACAAACCAGTAGTTCACAAACTACCCCGGGGAACCTCCTCCGAAATCGCAAAAGACAATTGACATGTCACCCTTGGTGAACCGCCAACAACTCGTCAATTTGGGTCACCTCCCACACCACCTACTGACCTTGAAGACGAAGGTACCATACTTGGTTGAATTGAGTCTCTATGACTTACCCCGAGTCGTAACTCGATATCCCAACTCATCCAACGCAGTGGCTCACTAACCGGACTCATCCCGAGCCGTACCAGATATCCCGACTCAACTCGAGCCGTAGCTCAATATCCCGAGAGCATGATGGAATCTTCCATAACATACCTCAAATCATTCATCAGGGTCAAAACCCAAATCACAATTTGTGTCATAAAATAATACGTAGAAGTACGCATGCCCCGCAATCTCGAAAACCCAGTCCGTTCACAGTACATCCAAAGTACCAACTTAAGGAAACCCTAGCCCCAAGGAATAACCCAGCTACTTGACACAGCCCACCCCCCACCACCCTCCCCCCCTTCCCCTCCCCGCCCCAACCAAAACCCGCTCTGTGGTCGTCCATATAGCTGGAATTACTGAAATGGGGCTCTAAACGGACTCCAATGGCCTCAAAACTGCCAAAATCGAATCCGGAATGTTCCAAAACCCTAGACACGAGACGCCGTGGGCTGAGAAACAGCCCCACGCGCTAGTAGAAGACCGGACCACGCGGCACGTGCCGCCACGCGCGTCTATACTGTCACAACGGAATATTTTGTCGCTCTAACGGAATATTTCGTCGAACCTGACGGAATATTCCGTCGAACCTGACGTAATATCCCAACAGAATCGAAATCTTCCGTCCAAACTAACGGCGTTAATGTTCCGTCATAACACCATTACCTTTTGACGGAATATGCTAACGCCGTCAGCATATTCCGTCAAACCCTGACAACGTCAGTTGACCCAACGGTCAACTAACTGCTGACTGGACACTGACTGTGTTGCCACGTGGCTCCGCGTGGCAGCTGAGTCAACTGTTGACTGGTCGCTACGTGGCATGACACGTCAGCAACCACAGTTCGAACTAGTCATTAGAGGTCGTCGAGGATGACGACCGGACTGCCGCCGTCTCCGGTGGCCGGAATCTAGGAATTCTCACCAAAAATTGCCATTTTCAGCGAGCTTCGAACCCGTCCTTTCTTCAACAGTTTTTACTCCTAAATTCATCTACTCACCTCAAGGATATCGATTATGAGCTCAAAAATGGAAAAACTTACCTCCCTTGGCCAGAAATTCAATGAGAAGGCTCGGTCCAATTCATCCCTTCGATTCCTCGTATCCGGGGGTGTTCTAACCTCAAGTTCACCATCACCAGACTCGTGGAGATAGGAGAAGTCGATCCTAGCCTTGGATTGGCTCGAAACAGCCTCCACGGGCTCACTCGATATTAGGGGTTTTGGTGCGTTCACGGGGAGAGGAGAGGTAGGTGGTTCGTGAAGACTCCCGAAAAAGTCTGGAAAAGGAAGAAATACTCTTCCCCAAAATATCTCCCATGTAACAATTACTAAAATACCCTTGAACCTTCTAGACCCACAACTCTCTCACCGAGTCTCCATTTTCCGCATGTCACCTGTCTACGAACTCGTGAGTTCGAGACCTACGCAACGACCCTAGAAAAACTTCCAAAAGTACTGCCAGATAAAAAGTGACTCTCGAACCCCTCCAAAATTGAGGGTAAGATCGTCATTTCTTTAATTAAATTCTCAAATTACTTTAATTTTTGGCCCGGGTCGTTACAATTTCTCCCCCTTAAAGGAATTTCGTCCCCGAATTTCCCTTAACTCAGGTCAACTGAACCTCAGCTGCGATTCCCAATGGAACCTGTGCACCTGCACATGTCTTTGTTCCCGTCTCGACAACAAATCGTAGGCGAGAACAACATCCAAGAGACATCCTGAAGGCACCAGAATCCATTCAACCAGGAATTTACCTAAAAGCAAGGCTCTGAACCCGAGAGGTCCACCGCGGGGCCTACTCCCAACATGACTACAATTACCTCAAGTCATGACGTCACATGACCGAATATACCTTGAAGTCAGGGGTTAGATAGGTACACATGCATCCGAAGATATCGCGAAGTCATGCAGATCCCTGTACTCCGTGTAGTCATCTTCAACGATCTGGCGGAGAAATACCCTGCCACGCCCACATAAGAAAACATCGACGATCTGGCGGGGGAAATGCCCTACCACGCCAGTCTCGGAGAAATCCCTCCACATATCCGAGCATCTCAATATATGAGGGTCCCTGTATGATGCATAGACAACCTCAACGATCTGGCGGAGAAATACCCCGCAATGCCAACATCAGAGAAACCTTTCAACGATCTGGCGGAGAAATACCCTGCAACACCAGTATCGGAGAAAACCTCAACGATGTGGCGGAGAAATACCCTGCAACGCCAACATCGGAGAACCCCTCAACGATCTGGCAGAGAAATACCCTGCAACACCAGTATCGGAGAAAACCTCAACGATATGGCGGAGAAATACCCTGCAAACCAACATTGGAGAACCCCTCAATGATCTGGCGGAGAAATACCCTTCGACGCCAGTCGGAAAAAACCTCAAAGAACATGTGATGGGAAATACCCCTCATCATGTGCCGGAGAAAAACCATGACCCTCGGGGACAGTAATTCAGTGAAAACCAAAATCCATGTTTTAAAATCCTTATTTCTTGGTCTAAGCCAAATTCATTGAAAAATCAAGTTTATGCCCAAATCCAATAAAATCACAAATCCGGGTCTAAATCAAAAAATCATGGACTCAACCGAAACCCAAAATCTGTAGTCATAAAAGCAGAGTCCAAAAACCAGGCCACAGCCCAAAACATCATTTCCAAGAGAACCCGTGTCCAATAATAATTTAATAGAATAATTTTCTAAATTCCAAAAATATGCCAAAAAAAATATGTAACCAGAATTTATTTCAAATATGCATTTATGCATGCATTATAATTTACAAAACCAAAGTCCACTCACCTGCAACGGCAGCGCTTACCTCGCCCGTGCTTATCATCGCCTGACCCAACAGCTCTAGGGTCTACCCAAATTAGCTCAACCACGGAATCTTGGCACCACATATCCACTATGCATTCTCCGCCTCCCTCAGTCTAGGTCTCTGAAGAGATAAACGTCTCAGAGGCATCTCGCTGACATGAACCATCTACACACAATTGTGCAGTCTACAGGAAGTGAAAACTAGAGCTCTGATACCAAATTGACAAGACCCTTCCCAAATTTCGTCTCAAAATCCATGAAAAACCTTGCTCCCGTCTGACAGCCTTTAACCACAAAAGTTAAAACCTGGAATATCCTTAATTCTTAGAGACATCAATTAAAATTTTACAGGGACTCCAACTGACAAGACCATGTGCTTGATTGACCTTTACCCACCTGTCAGAAGAAGGACAAACCAATAGTTCACAAACTACCCCTGGGAACCTCCTCCGAAATCGCACAAGACAACTGACGTGTCACCCTCAGTGGGCCGCCAACAACTCGTCAATCTGAGTCACCACCCACTGACCCTGATGACGAAGGTACCAGACTTGGTTAAATTGAGTCTCTCTGACTTACCCCGAGTCCTAACTCGATATCCCAGCTCATCCTGCCCAGTAGCTCACTAACCCGGCTCATCCCGAGTCGTACTAGATATCCCGACTCAACTCGATCCGTACTCAATATCCCGAGAGCATGATGGAATCTTCAATAACATACCTCAGATCATTCATCACGGTCAAAACCCAAATCACAATTCGTGGCATAACATAATACGTAGAAGTACGCATGCCCCGAAATCCCGGAAACCCAGTCTGTTCACAGTACATCCAAACTACCAACTCAAGGAAACCCTAGCCCCAAGGAATAACCTAGCTCTCTGACGGAATATTTCGTCGAACCTGACAGAATCGGAATCTTCCATCCAAACTAACGACATTAGGGTTCTATCATAACACCGTTACCTTTTGAAGGAATATGCTAATGCCGTCAGCATATTCAGTCAAACCCTGACGGTGTCAGTTGACCCAACGGTCAAATAACTGTTGACTAGATGCTGACTATGTTGCCACGTGGCAGCTGAGTCAGTTGATGACTGGTCGCCACGTGGATCCACATGGCACCTCGTGGTTGCCAGGTGGCATGCCACGTCAACAACCGTAGTTCGAACCAGTCATCGGAGTTCGTTGGGGACGACGACCAGACCGTCGCCGTCTCCGATGGCTGGAATCTGCGAATTCTCGTCGAAAATCGCCATTTTCGACGAGCTTCGAACCCGTCCTTTCTTCAACAGTTTTTACACCTAAATTCATCTACTCACCTTAAGGATATCGATTTTGAGCTCAAAAAATGGAAAAACTTATCTCCCTTGGCCGAAAATCCAACGAGAAGGCTCGCCCAATTCATCCCTTTGATTCCTCGTATCCAGGGGTGTTCTAGCATCGGGTTCACCATCACCAAACTCGTGGAGGTGGGAGAAGTCGATCCTCGGCCTCGGATTGGCTCGAAATAGCCTCCACGGGCTCACTCAATCTTGGGGGTTTTGGTGCGTTCACGGGGAGAGGAGAGGGAGGTGGTTCGTGAAGACTCCCGAAAAAGTCTGGAAAAAGGAAGAAATACTCTTCCCCAAAATATCTCCCATGTAACAATTACCAAAATGCCCTTGAACCTTCTAGGCCCACAACTCTCTCACCCGGGACTCTGTTTTCCGCATGCCACCTATCTACGAACTCGTGAGTTCGAGACTTACGCAACAACCCAAGAAAAACTTCCAAAAGTACTGCCAGACAAAAAGTGACTCCCAAACTCCTCCGAAACAGAGGGTAAAATCGTCATTTCTTTAATTAAATTCTCAAATTACTTTAATTTCTGGTCCGGGTCGTTACAAATGCACTAAAGAAAATTAAAAAGGAGGATTATTAAGTAGTTAATAGTTGAGAAAATTGTACAAGTTGTCGTTGTTCTAGATTGTAATGATTAAATACAAAAATAGATGAGATCCCCAAGTCAGCACAACATACTCAAGGGACACACCCCTAGATCTATATGGAATTGTGTTAAAATTTAAAAAAAATATATCATTCGTCCATCATGTAGTACATTATTATGTAGGATTTTCATACTAGGTGGTCAAACAATATGATTCAAGAAATAGGGTCACTATAGCAATTGATTGGGAAGCTTTGATTATGTTTAAGAATATGCCAATCATTTGGATCTACAAATGAAGAAACTAAATTGATGACTCACTCTTATCTCATATTTGATGGAAAGATAATGAACTTAAAATATGAAAATTTCTTTTTTTGAATGTATAAAGTCACCCTCTTGTCTTATATTTTATGGAAAGATCAAAAAAAATATATTGATGACTATGTATTATCCATATAGTGACCTTATAGCTCGTTTTTGTTACTCTGCTACTATTGACACATTGGTGACTATATAATACGCATATAAGTACCCTTATAGACTTACAGTGACCTTATATCTCATCGGTAAACCCAAATAATTAGCATATTCTTAAGCATACTCAAAGCTTCCAAATCCAAATGCTATTGTGGCCACAATTTTTCGTTCATAACAGACCACTTAGTATGTAAATCAAATATAAGCATTTATTAAATAAGGGAGGAATGATATATCTTCTAAGTTCTATCATAATTCCATATAGTTCTAGGGGTGTTTTCCTTTAGTTACCTTATATTGACTTGAGGACTTCATCTGTTTCTATAATTAATAATTACTAAGAATGACCCACTTGTACAATTTTGTCAACTAGTTTCTACTTACAGATCCTACAATTTAATTGTTTGCAGCGCATTTCTTAGTAAATATGGTCCAAATTGATACTCTAAAAGTTGGTCATCCAAACACATCTTTAGTGACCGTATAGTGCCATCGTAATGTCCTTGTAACCCATAATTAATGTCATTATATTAATCATGACTTGATTTATGTAGTGCCTTATAATGACCTTATAACATGTGCGATTTGGAGCCATTCAATTCCACCAAAAGTTAAATCAGCGTGGAGTTTCAACTTCCTAAATGAGATTTTCTTTAGGGGGTTTTCCCTCTAGTCTTTGTTCCTTCTTTTAGTATAAAAAAATAAAAAATAAAAATCTATGTTAGTGCCATCGTAATGACATAATAATAGTCCTATAATAATTTATGAGCTATCAATTTATAAAAGGAAACATTGAAACAGGGAAGAAAACTCAATTATGATGAATTTAGTATAAAAAAAGTATATATTGAATTCCATCCTAATTGAGATAGAGATTTCAATTGGTATAATAGTTTTGATTAAAATTTTAGAAATTTTGTTGTAAATCTAGGTTAAAACAATGAAATTAAAGGAGCCATCGAGAGGAACACAATATGGTCACCATAAGAACACAATACCCTATGAGTTTTCGGGGTACCGAAAAATTCATGTATAATTCCTTTACATTTGCTATAAGGGTACTATATGGTCACTATAGGGATTACAAGAATTTAATTTCAGACACACAAAATTACTATAAGGTCACTATGAGCCATCAATGTTGTAATTTCAGACACACAAAATTTACACTCTTTAGCTCAACATGGCATCAATGCTTTTTGTAAGTTTGTTTCTCTTTTAAGTTGTGTAGTCCAAGTATGAGTCTCAGATCTATTTTACCTCGTGCACACAAAAGTAAGACGGACACTAAGAGAGTGATACATAGGTACTATGAGAACATACATGGGCACTAAGAGAATAATACAGATCGCGGATCGTGTTCAAAATATTTGGTCAATATAACATCATGGAAATGTATGAGAACATACATATTGCACGCCGTGAAATGTATCTGGAGCCAATTTAAGGCTCTCAATGCATGCCATGTTTTCATATTTAAAAAAATAAAATAAAATAAAGTAGGCAGCCCCCAGCCTATTCCAATTACCTTTTTACATTACAATTAAATCCGATGGCTACTGCTTTGACATTTCACCAAAAGAAAAGCAAAGCAAAAAGTACAGTAATTATGAACCAAATGTAAAACAAAGTACACTTCACTGAAATCATCATCTTAATTAATGTCAATTACAAAATCTCAATTTGAGGTGTACAAAGTAGGCAACAAGGAAACCAAGCCTAAATTTGGCAAGAATCGAAGAAAACCCTTACTTGTTAGGCAGACGACAAAGCTCTCTCATAATAATCAGCATATGCTGCTTCTTTGGTCCATCTAGAGAGGTGGCGAGACACCTACAAGAACATTGAAAAGTGCTAAAGTTGCAAAAACACAAAAAACAGAAACAGATATTCAATTTTGCATTAATACCATAAGCTAATCAAACGAATGGAACTCAATGCACACTCTGAATATGCAGACAACAAATGGAACTCATTGCATATTCTGAATATGCAAACGAATGGGGGTGGAGGACAGAGTTTAAGGTCTCACCAACAAATTGAGAAACAATGGATTTTCTGGAGATATATCTGAGTCAGTATCAATGGCTGCTCAATTGGACCAAGTGCAAATAGATAACTAACACTCTAACAGCTTCACTAGCAAATAACTAACAGCTTCACTTGCAAACTTCCAAGACCATTGGATTAGTCAAAAGCTTATATAGATTTTCTGCTTCTCTTAATCCTTTATTTCCTTAAAAGAAGGCCCATTACCACCACCGTTTAGGGAGAAGAAAATAGATTATTGTAATCCCACCAAACACTCCCAAAAACCAAACAGAAACAGAGAAGGTAATGCCTTCTATATGAACTTCATTTAATGAATTTCCTACAATGATTCAATGACAACTTACCAAAACAACCAAATTCTAAATGACATAATTACAGAAACAAACTGCTTCAGCACTTTAAGATTGTTACAGTACAACTGTAAACACGTTAAAGAAAACAATCGTAAAAAAAAAAAGAATAACAAGAAATAATCAGATTAATAGTACAAAACTAACCTGATTATTGCCAACTAATAATCAATAATTAATTATGCTAGGCAGCTTTGATCTAAGTTAATTATAACCCAAAATTATCATGGTCGTGTTCTTAAGCTGTTCCTGCAAATAGCCATTATCACCACAATTCACCACCAAATATACTATTCCTGCTCCAAAAATCTTAACTTTTCTTAAAAAAAAAAAAAAAAAAAATCAAAACAGCGAGAAATTGAGAGAGAAAGATAGTTACATTAGCTTTGAGGTGATTGGTGATCTTCAATCTGAAAGCGTCAAAAACAATTGTTAGAAAACAAGAATAACAAAGAAATAGTCAGGTTAATAGTGCAAAATTAAACCTGATTATTACCAACTAACAATCAATAATGAATTATGCTAGGCAAGGTAATTATAATCCAAAATTATAAGAACCCAAAACAGTCCTTTTCTTATATGAATTGATCGAACCGAGAAGAAAAATGTGGCAACGAGACAGATAGAGTCATTGATTGATCCAAAATTTGCAACTCAACACCAGATCAAAGCCCCAAATGAAAATTTGAAATAATCCCTAAGATCGAATACTCACCAGTCTTGATAAGGTGTCTAGATTTACCAACATCTCATCTGACGTCTATTACCTCGGCCTTCGTCGGGAGAGGAAAGAATGGAGTTCGACCTATGACCGAAGAGAAGAAGGAGGACGCTGCTTCCTTTCTCCTCGCGTTCAATAGAGTAAGGTTCGCTTGAGGAGCAGGGGTTCGGGTTCGGGTTCGTCAAAATGAGGAAGAAGAGCCAACGCGCTTGGCTTTGGCGTGAAGATGAGAGGAAAATCAAAACTGATCCTTCTTTGATTGTCTACAACACAAATGTTTGCCATTTTTAAATCTTCACCGCTCACCCATAATCAACGGCTGGTATCAACCCGTCCGGACTAGTCCGCACCCATTTAAGTCCGCTTCTCAGACAGCCTTGCACAAGTAGTATGGAAGAACACGGAAGCATCTAATGTCTAATCGACTAATCTACTAATCTACACCGCATTTACCTTTACCGTTTAGCCCTACACATTTTCACTTTTTACTGTCTATAAATCTATAAATAAAATAGCCCTAAAACCCCATCTCCTCTCCTCCCCTCTCTCTAGAGTAAACGCTGCTTCTGCGTTGGCTTCTGTGTTGAGATCAATACCCCAAAAAGATGAGGTGTTTGCTCTGAGCTCGTATTTTCTTTTTACTTACATTTCCTTGTGATTTATTTCTGAATTTTTTTCTGGGTTTTGATAAGCAGCATCAGATTTGAGTTAGGGTTTGGAGTTTGTTTCTGATTGTGTATTCTTGGAATTGTTTTCTGTCTAATGAGTTTTGTGTAAAAATGAAAGCTAGACTCAGCCTGGACGGCTTGTTTTGTTTGTTGGGTTCAGTCTCTAGGGTTTTAGTTCCCAATACTTTGGTAATTCTTCCTGGAATTGATCCAACTATGATTTCTCTTTATTTCAGCTTCCTTTTTTCTGCAACCAAAAGGAACTTAGATGTTTTATGATATTTTGGTGAAATTAATATCTGACCGGAGTGGGAAAGTGAATTTTGAATCAGATTTTATCACATTTTGGAACTCTTTTGCATCATTATTAATGCAATTAGGTTGACACCTATGCAGGAATGCTTGGTTAGTGTAGGTTTTTAGAACTCTTAATTTCTAGCTGCTACAAGCTTCTGCTCGATGAATGTTAGTCTGATTTGTGTTATATTATATGCTTCAAGAAGTGAAGTTAATATGCTGGTCTTGAAGTTATTGGTTCTTGCTATAAACCGGTGTTTTCATTTTCTTCTTTTTTCTAGTATATATTCTAAGTTTACAATGGCTGTTAAGTGTTCTTCAACTGTTCAGGGATCGAACTAAGGATGTGTAGCTCCAAAGTTTTAACATTTTCTATTGGTGGCTTAGATATTCACATTGGGATGCTACTAACCAGGAGTCTAATTCTAGCATGAATTTTGTTGAAAATTTCAGATTATACTATAATGATTGTAGAAATGGAAAAACTATGTTATCACACAGGTGAACATGATTGTGTTAGAGTGGCTAGAATGGAGGACTATATTTAGCTTTTGCATTTCTTGAAGATATTTTTGTTCTGTAGGATACGGTTTACTTACTTTCATTTTTACTAATTTTTCTTTTAAATTTTTCAGCCGACATCCTAATGTGAAATGGGCCCAGAGGTCTGATCTACTCTACATAACTATTGACTTGCCGGATAGCCAGGATGTAAAGCTTAAACTCGAGCCTGAAGGAAAGTTTTTGTTCTCTGCTACTGCTGGACCAGAGAAGACTCCTTATGAAGTTGACCTTGATCTCTATGACAAGATTGACGTAAATGTAGGTTTCTTACCGGCACCATCGTGTCTTTATCTCATTTAACTAAAATATTGTATGGTTATCTGATACTAACATATATATTTTATTCGCAGGAGAGCAAGGCTAGTGTTGGCTTGAGAAATATCTGTTACCTAGTGAAAAAAGCTGAGGATAAATGGTGGAGCAGGTTGATTAAGCAAGAGGGAAAACCTCCAGTGTTTCTGAGAGTGGATTGGGATAAATGGGCTGATGAAGGTGAGGAGCCGGAAGTGAATGCTGATGATGGAGGTGAATGTTTCTCCTATCCTTCGTAAACCTCTCTGTCCTTATTGTCATAGTTCCCTTGAAAAATTCTGACCCTACGCTTTCATTATTATGAAACTTTGGCTTTCAGCTGGAAACAACATGGACTTCGGCAAATTTGATTTATCTGTAAGTAGTCATACAATCACCTAACTATTCAATTGTATACTATTAAACTATAGTAAATATTCATGTGCTTAAACTATTTCCTATGTCCTGTTATTTCAGAATCTGAACATGGGAGGAGGTGGCGGCTTGATGGGTGGAGGAGGTGGCTTGGGTGGCTTGAATGGCTTGAGCGGTTTAAATGGCTTAAATGGCTTGAATGCTGATGCTCTTGGCAAGTTTGATGGTGAGTTTCATCATCTATTATTCATACGATCATTTTTTTTTAATTGTAGGAACAGGACTAAGAACTGCAGATAAGCTATGGCCACCTTTGTTGAGCAGGATTGGATTGTATTTCTGACATTTAATTTAAAATGTCTTGTACTACTAGCAGAGAATGATGTAGATAGTGACACAGATGATGAAGTTGTTGAGCAAACTCAATCACCATCTGCTGCTGGTGGATCTGATGCCAAACCTCCTCCTGCGACTGGTGAGCATGATGCGAAGGCTTCTGCCTGATGATGCAAAAGCTTTGAAAAGTGGGTGGGCGTAATGCAAAAGTCCCTGTTTTGGCATGCAGTTGAATATGTTTTACATTGTGACTGACTGCTTGCTGTGCTTCACCTTCACGAAAAAAAAAAGAATCCTTTTTGGTTTTGTTTTTGGTTTTTTTCCCGAGGGTAGCTTGATATCAGGTTAGTGGTAGTGAGGACTACTGTTGGCATTTGGCAAGGCAAGCTCTACTACATTTCCTTTTTTGGTGAATCGGATATTGGCATTACCAGTAATGATGAATGGTTTTATTCATCCAATTATAGTATGCATGTCGTTTTCAGGCGGATTCTAAACCCGACTTTTCATTGATTTGTTTTTATACTTTGTTGGGATCAAGTCAGTTTATGAGTTTGATCGGTCCTTCAATCAACCACGGCGATGGTGATAGATAATGCAACGTGAGCTCCGAGATCATCTTCGGTCAGATCTTGTGAGATCTCTTGGTTTCGACTCCCCTTTTTTCTCAATGTATGTGGTGGTGAATGATGTATGCGTGAATAGGATGTTGAAGTTGGGTTGAAGTATGTTGCGGTCTATCCCTAGATGGACTGACCTGAAAGCATTTTGATGGGCTTAGCTGCGTTCGAAATAGGCGTGTCATTATTAGATGCTGTTAATAGACAATAAATAGGGTTTCCTTGCGGCCCAAAGACTTGGCTTTAATCAAGTGATTGTGGTGTGAGCGAGACACTAGCCCATGAAGTTCGTTTTATGCCTTTTTCTTATTGTATTTAAGGACTTCTGTATTATTTTCTTTTAGGAAGTCAAAGTTTAAACACTTGCTTATGTAGATATGTTATTAGTCATAGAATAAAATTGATTGGGATCGTATTAATTGACCAAGAACACATACGATTTTATGACTTGAAGCTGTTATGAAATGCATATGGTCGGTTTCCCAGAATACTCAACATCGCTTAATCATATCCAGTTGAAAAGTAAATAAAGCTAAAAAGCACATATTAAATCAATGATAAGCAAATAACAAGATACAAGCACATATATATATATATATATATATATATATATATATATATATCTATATTCCCTCAAAACCATGCTTGGAAAGGAACAAGGTCTTTCAAAAATCTTCAACTAGGATGGACGTCAGTTGGATTATACTAGTGGATGGCAAAGCAATAAAATTAAAGAAGAGGTTCGAGGAGAGGGAAAGTCGTTTTCCCAAAGCTGTTTGGATCCCAGTCAGGATGAGAGCTGTGTTAGGGGTTTCGTTTTCGCAAGTGAGCGTTTGAACAAAGAGTTTTGTGAGGAATGCTTTGTTTTTGAGTTGATTGATTTGATCAGTTGATTGGTTGTCCTTTGAGAAGTTCATTTCTTCTCCTTTTATAGCCTTCTTGGGAGAGTTTTTCGTGGCAAGTGGTCACCTCTGGAGGCCCACTCTTAATTTCTTCTTTCATCTAAAATCCGTTTTGTCTCTGATAGGGGCAGCGCCAAGCCACCGTTGGCTCTTTTGTCATTTTTTGGCTTCTTGGACTAGTCTTAATGTATTGGGCCTTTAATTTCTTCAATACAGTGATCAACAAGTATTGCCGGATGAGTAACTTGCATTGCAAGGCGTGAGCAAGCTCTTCTTGCTTGGCTTTGGTGCCAAGAAGAATGAGAAGAACCTCAATGAATGGTTCTACGATGACACGCTGGAAAGTTCTTCATTGAGCTCTAGACAGATTGAAAAATGAGTAAGAAGCTGTTGTACCTTATATCTATCCATCCACTCTAGCACCGCAGTCAAGAAAGGCTCCACTTCCTTCCTTTTCAATCTCATCCATAAAGAAGATTGAGTATTCAAATACAACATGTAAGAATGTACCATAAATTAGCTAGCTACAGATACAGCATATTCAATCTTCTTTTAACTTTGAATCAATAAGCCCATGAATAATTTTCATTCATGACAGTTTTTTCTTACTAACCCCTTCAATGAACTTACATATTCTACCAGAATGTCAAATGAGAAAAAAGAGCAACCAAAGCAAGTGCATGTAGTGGAGGTTTAGAAGTGCATCTTTATCTTAGTAATAAAGAAGCGTCCAAGGATTTTGAGAACAACTTATGTTTTTGACTAACCATGGGGAAGATGCACATATTTTTTTAATAGCATTGTATATATGTATAATATTTGCACACCTAGGGTAGCTGCCACTAATTGCTCAATAACGTTGATATAGAAAGACCAGATATTTTAAACGTTTAAACGCACCGCAGCAACGCGCGGATCAAGCTGCTAGTAGTGATTATTCTTTGAAGCCAAAAGAAAGTAGCCATGCAGCCGGAAAGAAGTGAAAAAGCAAGAATCAGGTACTAAATTTGACTTGATGTGTTGAATTCATCATTAGGTTATGAACCAAGGGCTTCAAAGCTTGATTGAGTTGTATGATATTAGATTTAGTGATTTACATGCCAGCGGGATAGGATATTTGAATTCCTTTATTTGATTCCATTTCTTGTGCTTTATACTTTAGAGAAAAAAATGGAAAAACAAACTTGTAAATAACAGTGAGAGGGAAGAGATTGTTCAGATGCATGTAATTTGTGTACAGAGAACAGATACAATTCCTGGTGTATTCTATCTCATAAAACTAAATTTACTGCGTACATAAATTTTACTTTTACCATGAAGTACTGATTTACTATAGGATCTTGCATAAGACTCTCTTCAACTCAAGTACTGAAGCATATATGCATGTGTGTTGCAGAAGATGCTGAAGCGAAGACACAGAAATAAACAACTAGTGAAGCATAAACGGAGGAGGGATCAAAGCCTTGAAGCTGAGTGCCTCTTGGAATTTTGCCTGGCAAGTTGTTGTATGACAAGTCCAACAAATTAAGACGGCCTATTTGAGTAAGCAATGCTTGAATTCTGCCATATATCTGGTTTCTTGATAAATCAAGCGAATCTCATGAATGCAACTTTTCAATGTCTTGAGGTATTTGACCTGTCAATTGGTTCTCGTCAGGTTCAAAGAAACTAGCCCAACAAGAAGAGCTATTTCGATCGGAATTTCCCATATTATTAATTCATTGCTTGACAGACCAAGGCTCTTTACAAGTCCCAATGTTTTAATGTTTCAATTCTAAACGAAGAGCCTATTGAGGAAGGAATTTTGCCAGAAAGAGAATTTGTTACTCAAATCAAGCATGATTAGATTCTCCAAATGTGTCGAGCAATCTGGAAATTCTGCAGAAAATTTGTTGCTTGAGAGACTAAGGATCCTTATATTGAAACTCATACCTGGAGTTGCACACAAGGAAGAAACGGACCCTGAAATTCTATCATTGGAGAGATCCAAATATAATGAAGTTGAAAAGATAGGGAAATGAACCTTCCAATTGGTTGGAACTCAAATGTAGTAGAGGGTAATTTGTAAAGTTAATTCTTAGTAGGGCGTATTCTAATTAGAATTGTGAAAGGATTTAAAAATAATTATAAATTCTCGTGTATTCAATTAGAATTTTAAAAAACTTAAAAAATGTTCATACAAATTCTAATGTATTCAATTAGAATTTGATATAACTTATCAAATGTCCATATAAATATAGGTGTATTCAAAATCTTGTAAATTTTAAACAATTTCATTAAAGAAAGGATTTAAGTGAATTTTGGTAGGCCTAGTAAGTGAAAAATATAAATATCAATTGCCATAACAATTACATCCCTCCCCCCCTAACATGTGTGTGAATTCTCTCCCAGCAAAATAGAAATAAATAAAATAAATATTATTCATCTTCATCCAAGTTTATATATACGACCAAATAATTTTGGAATCTTCCATTGATGCACATTCAAAAAGACATCTATCATGAAATTATTTGTCCATGAATTAACATGGTTGATGGATGCATCCTGCTCTTCTTTGATAAATTCGATTGAACTCTTTGAATTGGATGAATCGATGAATTCATCGATAATCTCTTTGAAACGTTCAATGAATTCGATTGATTCATCATGCTCCTTTTAGATGAATTCGATTGAACACTCTTAAGATTCAATGAATTCATCAATTCGAATTAGCCCTTAACTTTTTTTATTGATTCGTCATATATAAAACATCATCGATAAATTCATCTTACCCTCCTTCGATATTCAATGAAATGATGAATTCATCAATTACCTTGTTGGGTATATATTCACCGCCTCCATTTGCTGGGTCGACATCTTCACCACCTCCATTCTCAGTCTATGGCATATTAATAGATAGGTGGTTTGAGAGATTATATATAGTTTAAATAGGAGCAAGTCCCTGAAATTTACCATAATTTTAGAAATCGTCACTAAACTTCATTATTAATTTTCTTCGTCCCTGAACTTTACCATAATAGTTGATTTAGTCCCTCCGTCAAAAATTCGAACGGAATCCGTGAGAAAAATCTCACTTGAAATGACGGGTTTACTCTTTATTTTAATGGATTCCGTTCAATTTTTTTACGGAGGGACTAAATCAACTATTGTGGTAAAGTAAAGAGACGGAAAAAACTAATATTGAAGTTTAGGGACGATTTTTAAAATTATGGTAAAATTCTGGGACTATTGCTCATATTCTTCCTTATATATATATATATATATATATATATATTGAAGCTGTAGGAAAGGATATTGATGCATTTTGTCGATAAAGGTGATTATATGATATTGTTGTGAAAGTTGGAAAAGCCCAATAAAAAAAAAATTGGAAAAGGAATATTGAGAGCTAATATCAAATTTGAAGGGATGGTTATGGAATGAACATTCATATTTTCTTTATTATAAAAAAATTAGACAAATAATTCTTGCTAAATCTAGAAAATCCAATCAAATTTATATTACATGTGCATATAAATGCATAACAGTATTTAAATAGAATTTTCCCTAAATTCATGTAAGCCCAAGATAATTCTATAAAGTTTCATGAATTCATCACTTAAAAAATGTCCTTAGAAATAATTTACAATTCTAATTGAATACACCCCCTTAGTGTTTCATTTGTTCCTGTAATTTGGTTGTTTGAGATAATCATAAAATACAAATAAGGAGACGTATCCCAAAACCGACTTAGAATGACACTGGAAATTCCAGCATAAGAAATATCAAGGATCATGTATGTAATGTTTGCGACTGTGAAGCCATTTTGGAAAGTGGGGACCCACATGTTTGCAACAAGTCAATTTTAGTATTGCAGTTGATAAGGTGGAACCCAATAGGAACTCAAGCTTAAAACAAACGAGTGAAAGGAGAGATCCAAATTTTTTAAAGTGGATAGTTGTGAGAAACGAGTTTCCAAAATTACCCGGTCCAAAGCATTCAAACGAAGGTTGATCTCCTCAAGCGTAGACATCTTTCCAATACTTTGTGGAACTGTTCCCTCTTAACTGATTATAGGAAGGATGTAAGGCTTGTAAGAGAGAAGAAGAACGACAAGAGAGCTCATATTTCCGACTACATCAGGAATTGAACCACTTATATGGTCATGTTTCCCTCTCCCTTTCCCTTTCCCTCTCCCTCTCCCTCTCCCTCTCAATGCACCTCAAAACCACTGTTTCGTCCCCTCAATGATTGAATTTTGCAAGGGATGATGATACACAAGGGAATTCAAGCACCAAAAGCACACCAAATCTAGAAGGAAAAAAAAAATTGCAATTAAAAACTCAACAACACGCTTGATATCCATAGCATATGAAAAAATCGAATGACCCATTTTCAACTGATATACCAACTATCTTCTCCACTGCAATAGCAAAGCCACCAAGTGGAGCAAATCAAAAACGAAAAAAAGTTTCAAAAGTAGACAATGACATACGAATTGCGACTCTGAAAACTAAACACCCAGTTAAGCAAATATGAGGGAGGACAAACACCGGGTGACTCCCTCTTCATAGGCCGCAGAATGCCAAATCAGCTGTCGGGCAGTCTCATCACTACTTCTGATGGTGGACGTAAAGTGCAAACCATCTCTTTTGTCTTCCCAAAATAAACCTGCAATGTGTAGATGAATGACATAATATTAAATTCCAAGGATTACTCTTTTTTATTACACTTCAATTACATCTTAAGTTTGAAATTTTTTCATATTGTTCCTTTAAAAGCCCATCTGTTTAATTACAGCTGCAAAATGGTTCAAGTCCCTGTGAGACAGCAAGTGCTAAATCCACTGCTTTCGGAAGACATGGCTGAAGTTCAAGCCTTGCCATGGCTCTTAATTCAATATTTATTGTAAATGGTATAGTTCGAACTATGGAGCAGCATGTAGAGAGTTAAATACAGGGGAACCACAGTACCTGATCCAATGAATTTCTCAGCTTGCTTTCCATTTCCTCAATCATTCTTCCCATGTTACAAATATGGCCTTCTTGAATTGAGAGGTGCATATTCATCTACAAAGTCAAAAAAGAAAGAATATTTATCCACCCGAGGATACCATACAATAGTGCATGCAGGACTTCATTGAAAACAATTTTTGGGTCATCACTCAAACAGCAAATCTTGTGCTCAGTAGAAAAATTATCAGCCTTGCACCAACCAAAAATAGTCGCACAGATTTCACAGCTTTGTCATTGCTACAGCACTCAGTTGCTAAAAAGTGTATTTGTAATAAAAAAAACAAGAGCCATAGTTGCCTGATAACAATCCCTTCTGTCACAAACTTGTTTATCACTTAAATGTTGTAGCCCAAGATCCACTTAGATAGACCACACCAATCCATCCTGATACTTCTACAGATTACCAACCCATGGATGAATTACACATCCAGATTAGTAAAGAAAGTTTCAAAAAATACAGATTACGCAAAATACCAAACCCCACAACTGAAACCCAATCAAGTATGATTACCTGTCGTCTAATTGATCCAGACAAACTGAATGTGCCTGATGACTCGTTATCTGTAGTCAAAGACAGCATGACAGTGCTGGTTAAACGGTAATGGGCTGATCCTTCCTCCTCCGGACCCACCTATGTAACAAACGAAGTTCCAGAATGAGTGATGAACCCAATGATAGTTTAGTAGAGTGTGAAAGGTGGGAACGCGCCAGTACTACATGAATAGTACACTCTCACCAAAGGTCTACGTTCCCACCATGACAAATGGAGTTTACCTCAATTACATGTATAGCATCCCATGCCCCTTCCTGCAGATAACCTCTCCGACCTTGCCCTGTCTTGGAGCCATCTAAATTCCAACAATATTAAAATCAGCAAAGATTTATATAACACAAAAGAAATATTTACATCTGCTTGGAGATGGTTTAAGCAATGGACCTTTTTTTATTAAAAAGCAGCCTACAAAACCTTCGTTATCATCCTCCCACATATAAACTGACGAAATTCCACCTTCATAATACCTACCAAATTACCGATCAATCAAGCTGTACGAAATCTTCAGAATGAAAGAAATAAATGAACAGCTATTCTACAAATTGCATGAGGATACTTTCTAGACATTCTGATTTTATTATTATTTACGATTATTATTAAAATTCGACATAGGAAGAAAAAACTTGTGGAAGGGGTTAATTTATACAATTTAAGTGGTAAATATAATAAAAGATGAACGAGGTAAGTAAAGGACCTCACTGGTCACGATATATTGCAAAGATCTCATTTGCTTCAATTTCAAGCTTCCTCAACTCTAAAGATGGGAGGCTGCCATCTTCTAGCGGTGGATGATATTTGTTTGACCAAGGTGATCTACATGAAAACAAAGTGACACAAAAGGAAAGGACAAGATCACTAGATATATATGACATTCAGAGAACATAAATGATTCACTAAAAAAAAAATCAAAAAATAAACTGAAAATGTGGCCTGTAGCGGCACAATACAAAATCAACAGTTCGTCAGCTGATTTTGAATAATTTATACAAGAAGCATCAAATATAGAGCAAAGAAGAAAGCAATGCTTTTGAGTGTGTGGAGATATCTGAAATTGATAGTTATACATGCAATTCATTTATCATATCATATGATTTATCACAAATCACGGCCAGATCTTCAAACTCTAAATTCGCCTCAAGAAATGAGAATTCCAAGGCATATTATATTAGATCACAAATCGAACAACAAGTCATAAACTTTGAGTGCTCAAAGCACAAAAATTGGAGTAGTTTTGTTACCTGTAAGAGTCTGCATCTCTATTATACTCACACAAAATGAACTCCTTCCCGAAGTCCATATCGCACAAAACCTGCATGTAGATAGATGTACTGAGTTGAAATGCTGTCTTCTATTTTGATATTTTTCCTTGTTCAATTAGTTTCGCCAAAATGAAGCCCTACGAGGCCCAGAAAAAGAGAAAGAAAACTGGAGGGTGGATTTTCTCGGGAAACAAACAAAGAGACGGACCTGGAGGGGCTGATCGACTTGAGAGAGGAGATCGGAGGAGTGCTGGGGCAGAAGGGAGAGGAGGGCGGAGAGAGCCGTCTCGGTGTGCTTGGGAGGCATTCTCCTCATCAACCCCATCGCTGCTTCCATGTTTCCTTTCTTTTTTTTTCGTTTTGTTTTTTATTTTTTTTGGTTTATCTATTGGTTTGGATTGTTATTTTCTTTTGCGTTTTGGGTACTTTTTTTTTATAGGGCTATTAATTGGTACGAAAAAACCAATCGAAAATCCAGACGATACTAAAATCGTCTCGAAAAAATACCGAATAAAAAAAAAACCGAACTGAAGTAAGAAAATCGAACCAATCGTATCAGAACCAGTTCGATTTTGGTTTTCAGCTGCCCATCAAAGGACTGGATCGAACCAAACCGAAAATCCTTTTTTGATTCAAACGGCAGCGTTTTGGACTATCTTCTTCACTTCCACTTCGATATTATCGATATCGAAGACAACCTCACTTTACTTCATCTCCTTCGCCGCACCAGCCACCATCTCAATTCTCAAAATCCTCACGCCTCACGGTCACTTCATCTCCCTCGTCTCTCCCTCAATCGTACTTCACCTCCCTTGTCTCTCCCTCGTCTCTGACTCTCTCCCTCAATCGCACCTTGTCTCTCCCTCAATCGTACTTCATCTTTCCCTCAATCGTACTTCATCTCCCTTGTCTCTCCCTCGTCTCTGACTATCCCTCAATCGCACCTCGTCTCTCACACTCTCAGACTCTCGGTGCCTCCGCCTCGTCTCCCTCGTCTCTAATTCTCTCCCTCAACCCATCGCCTCGCAAGTCGCAACCATCGCCTTGAAGGCTTGAACCCATCGCCAGCCATCGCCTCTGACTCTCTCCCTCAGCCCATCGCCTCACAAGTCGTAACCATCACCTTGAAGGCTGAACCCATTGCGAGCCATCGCCTCCACCTTACAACCGTTGCCTCGAATCCATCGCCTTGCAAGTCGCAACCGTCGCCTCGAACCCATCGCGATTCGCGAGTCTCTCTCTCTCTCTCTCCCTCAATCTTTCCCCCTCAATCTCTCCGTCTACGTCTCTCCCTCTTTCTTATCGTGAAAAATCGAACTCGATATCAATCGATTCGTCCAGTTTTCAATCCTAATCGAGAAAGTGATTGGTACCGGACCGATACCAATCATCACATCGGTTCGGTTTCGATTTCGGTAAAATTACCGAACTGAATTACCGATTAGCAGTCCTACTTTTTAGTTTGTTTGTATGGTTATTAAACGATATAAACCAAAGAAGCAATTTGTTTGACTCGAGTTTCCACGCGGGAACACAATTGAACCTATTTTTCTTTTTCTTTTTTAATTGTTTTTTGAAATTTTAAATTATTTATTTTTATTATTTATCAAGTACAAAAGATAGTTGAAATTTTGTATCTTCTCAGAAAAGTGCGAGAGATAGTATTCGTACTTGAAATACTTTTCATCAACAAAAAAGGGGGAAAGTTGAGAATCGAGGAAGTAGGCAATCAGGAAAATGGGTAATCAGAGAAGTGGCTAATTATTCTCCTTGATTTTTTTACTAACTATATGGAATTTATAACATTAATAAAGTTTGTTTACTAACTCTTATGAATCGAAAAAAAAACAAATTTGATTGTTAAAATGTCCGCCCACAAAAATGAAAGAATCATTCAATTTCATTCCAACAATAGCAAAAAACAATTTCCAAGAACGATTAACTTTTTCATCTTTCATGGCTTACAGTCCATAAAAAATTAAAATGGTCTCAAAATTGAAACCAGTATGAGTTCAAACGAATTGTAGACGCATTTTCCATTTAATTGAATAAAAAAATGAAAGTAAACTACTCGTCGATTGAAAATTAGGATATGCGTAAATTTAAGTTTTATGTCGTGGTTGGTACTTTGTAATTATTGTGAAAACTGTATTTTGGTAGATCAAGAAATCAAAAAGAATAATGGAAATCATTAACACCTCCCCGAGTTAATCTCATTACCCCAAAATGGGTAATTTGATTAAGGATTTTAGATCATCTCCAACATAGTCCTTAAAACACATTTTTTACTCAATTTGGGGATTTTCAAAGAAAATAAGGTTCCAACATAGTCCCTATCCCGCCCTCTATTTTAGAATTTTGATATTTTGGGGGTTCTCGATCCCTAAATTTATCAAAAAGAAGAGAGAAAGTAGAGATTGCTGTCTCCCCAAATTCGTGTTGGGTTTATTGATTGAGATTTGAGTTTTATCAAGGAGGAGAGAGAAAGTAGGTATAACGACCCGAGCCAGAAATTAACGTAATTTGAGATTTTAATTTGGGAAAGGACGAGTTTACCCTTAGTTTTATAAGGGGCTCGAAGATCACCTTTTGGTTAGAGACACATTTGACAGTTTTTCAGGGACCGTTGCGTAGGTCTCGAACTCACTAGTTCGTAGACAAGTGGCACGCGAAAAACAGAGTTCGTATGAGAGAGTTGTGGGTCTGAAATGTTCAGGGGCAGTTTGGTAATTTTTACCGGTAAGATATTTTAAAACCCATTATTCCAGATTTTTCTACATTTTTATCCTCTTTGTCCCCATGCTCTCTCTTTCTCATCCAAACCGTGAACACACACAAACCCTCAAATTTTGATTTTCGATTTAGGCCAAACCACCACAAACCATTCACATCATCATCTTCCCTCCTTCATTTTGAGCTCAACCATATCCTTCATCGAGCTTGGAAGTGTTAGGAGAAGGAGATTTGAAGGTGAACAGTAACCACCACCTTCCCGGCCATTTTCCGGCCACCACATGTAATGAATCTAATTCTAATTACATATTTGGATTCCTTGGCTCGAGTAGATGAATTTCCATTATTAGAACGTTGGATTTCGTTGAGAATTGAGGGAGATATGAAGCTTGGAAGTTAGGGTGGTTATGGAGTTTTCTGCACAGTGAACAGTACTCGAACTATGAGGTTGAAGGCGAGTAGGGTGCGCAGTCGTGCATGGGGGATGGAGTCCCGGCCGTCCATCGGTGCTTGGGGGCGCGTGGAGCTCCTCCTCGAGCTCTGGCGAACACGAGTTTTAAAGTTCTCGATGTTATGGACCTGTTGGCGCAAGTTTTTGGTCAATCTGTCATCGTTTAGGGGTAGTTTTGGGCATATGAAGTGGCTGCGTTTTTAGTTAGGACGCGTGTATACCTCCCGAGGTTTTGGGGGTTGGATTTTAGGTTTATAATTGCAATTTAATAATGTCATGTATCGTTTTGACAAGCGTGGTGGCTCCGAATGTCACGAGGGATCGATTAGCTGGAAATTAGGTTCGTTTGGGCCTCGAGGTCAATAGACTTGGTTTCCTAGTTTGTAAGACATTCGTAATTCTATGTTTTAAATGTAATATTATGGATTATGAGTTGTGGGAATTGAGAGAAATTATAAGAAAATATACTATTATCCCTTTAAGGCTCAGAAACTAAGGATAAGGGTTTAAATGGAATTATTGAATTTCTTATCGTTATGTATTTCCCGAATTAAGAATGATTTATTATAATTATGAGTTTCGGGAATTAAATGGAATGATTCTAAAATGATTTATTGTTTTCATGGTCTCGGAAATTATGAGTAATTAAAGTGTTTATTATTTTTCTAAACCTCGGAAATTCAAGATAATGATTTTATTTCGATTTTTCACTGCTTATGGATCTCAAAAATGATTTTGGGAAACGATTTTGGTATTGACTTGGGCTTAAGCCGGGAAGGTAATTTTATGAATTTCGGCGTATGGATTTTAGGCTGAGGCCCGGGGTGATGCATGTGGGCTTAGGCCTAGGTATTTGATGGTTTGGGGAATTGGCCAAGGAAGGTTGGTTAGGCTTCGGTCTGGTGGGTGGGCTGGTGGGACTTTACAGGTAATTGATGGGTATGTTATAGAGGATTCCATCATACTCTCGGGATGCTATGAGGTATGTTATGGAGGATTCCATCATACTCTCGGGATGCTATGAGGTATGTTATGGAGGATTCCATCATACTCTCAAGATGATATGAGGTATGCTATGGGGGATTCCATCATACCCTCGGGATATTATGAGGTATGTTATGGAGGATTCCATCATACTATCGGGATGCTATGAGGTATGTTATGGAGGATTCCATCATACTCTCAGGATGATATGAGGTATGTTATGGAGGATTCCATCATACTCTCGGGATGCTATGAGATATATTATGGAGGATTCCATCATAGGCTAGCTGGGATATTGAGCTAAGGTTGGGGATGAGCCGGGATATTGAGCTATGGCTAGGGATGAGCCGGGATATTGAGCCCAAGCCGGGATATTCAGCTACAGCTGGGGATGAGCCGGGATATTGAGTTACGGCTCAGGATGAGCCGGGATATTGAACTACGGCTCGGGATGAGTCGGGATATTAAGATGCGGCTGGGGATGAGCTGGGATATTGAGCCCGCGTCGGGATATTGAGCTACGACTAGTGATGAGCAGAGACATCGAGCTACGCCTCGAGATGACGGTTAAGACCGAGATATCGAGGTACGGCTTGGGATTACACTTACGGTCGGGATATCAAGCTATGGCTCAAGATGATGACTTCGGCCGGATTACTGATATTGCGGGCACAAGTAAAGATAGTGTGGGTTCCACTGAGGTATTGTATTTACTTATATATGCTGATATTGATGCATGGAAGGTTTGATAAAGAGGTGGAATATGATAGCCGAGAGCTAAGCTAGCTAATAGGAGTTGATGACGACTTTCACGGGCTTTGATAGGTGATTGATGCACCTATGAGAAAATGCTCGTTACCGTGGTTAGTGGGTTGGTGTGGGCGGTGAAGAGTTGTGATTAGTTCGCACGAGTATTACATTTCAGTTATTTAATACTGTCTTGAGAGACGATGTTACAATTGCGGATATACGAGGCTGGGTGTAACACTGTTTGATTTATTTAATTTTTTTTATACCCTTCGTCTTATAGGTGGAAGACGGTTCAACCAAAGTATAGGGGAGATTCTGCTGGAGTTTCAATAGAATGCTCATAAAGTGTTTATAAGACAGTTAGGGTATTTTAGGAATTATTTTTGGATTGTCAGACGGGAGCATGGCTTTCCTCGAATTTCGAGGGGAATTCGGGAAGGGTCATGTCAGTAGGAATTTCTATCTCCCTAAATTTGTGTTGGTTTCATTGATTGAGATTTGAGATTGTGGTATTTTTTTCCCAATTGTCATTTATCTTATTTATTGTTTCATGCCACTTGATTTGAAATTGAAATTGATTTGGTAAATTGCATTCATTGTTTCTTCTAGGGATATTAATGTTATATTATGAACACCGTTGTTGTACATTGAGAATATTCAAATATTTAACTTGGAACAAATAATAAAATATTTGAGATATGCCAAAATAGAGAATACTACTTAAGTAAACTTTTTTAAAGCAGCTTACTAAATAACTTTCCAACTATTTTACTTAGAATTTAGCTTGAATTTGGCAAAGCTGCTGGAGATGCACTTAGAGGGAGCCCACACATTAAATAATTTTTCTTTTGTAAGTAAACGCATGCGTAGTAAGTAATGGAAATCATTATCTTTGATTTCATTCTCATTATTGGTAAATAAACATGCCCGAAAATTTTAGTAAACTGATTATGTAAGTTTTAATTCTTTTCGCACTTGTACTATTAGTTCAGTAGTACAATATTCTACCCACTCTACCTTGTAGTGGAGGTCTCGACTCGTAAAGGACCAAATCGATGCCCAATATGTATCCAAAATCATTGTATCAATTTTTTTTTATGTAAGCAAAATTTCACCTTTTCCATATGATTTTGGGAATAAGTGTTTACACACATTTGATTTGCAGATATGATGTTTACATGATATTTTAAAAACAAAGTTAACGATTTCAATTATCATATTTAAATAAGATTCGACAATCAATTATAGGAGGATTTAAGTCCGGTAAATACAAGTATTACTCTATTGGAAGAGCTTTTTTCGGTCGAATCTATTGGAAGAGCTTAGTATCTTGATCTTTCTAAATTTGTATTATATATATATATATAATGGTTGTTCGAAAATTAATAATATATATATATATATATATTTTTTTTGTCAATGACACGCAGTATCCCAAATTCAAAGCTTTCAACCAAGGACTAATCTGCACCAGGAGCCGAAAAGACTTACAGCGGCATTTTAGCCACCCCTGGTCAAAAGTCTGTTTCGTATCTCGAACCCAAGACACGGGAGCAAACCTGATTTGGAACCCGAATTTTCACTGGACCACTTGTTTGTGGTTAATAATATATATATTGAGTATAGATTTTTATTGAAATTAAATATGAGATATCTCATTACACAATGAAAAATTTATTACTAAACCGAAATAATAATGAGTGTATTCATAATTTCTTTAATTTACATATTTAGGAGTAGTATTAAAAGACAGAATCATCGAATACATAGTTTGAACTTTGAAGTCAGAATATGGAAGAACTTTTTTCACATGAATAAAAAGTCTGATTTTTGAATGGGACCAACAGCTGCAAGGAGTTGGGAAAATGATTGGGGTTTGTGAGGCCTACATGTTCTTATGATCCTATGCTTCCTTCTACATCCGTTTAGACTTTAGAGTATTACTATAATCACGCCAACAAATATGGGCATGGACCCACTTGAGAGCTGGGACCTTGTTTTATTTCATTGCTAGTTAATTTGTAAGGATAAAAATTAGTACAAATTGCAATTTAGTATATTGTGTTTTACTCTTCATTTTCGAATTATTTCTGAATTTTTAAATATTATATTTAAATATCCTGAATTTTTTAAATACTTTCATCTATGTCCCACCATCACATTTTCGACATAATTTCCGTTAGCTGATGACGTGATACATGTGGACCCCACATAAAACAGAATCTTAAGGTTAGTATTGGAAAAATTGTTTAATTAGCCCATGATTATATTCTATCTAACATCTCCAACTGACATGTTGAGTAAAAAACAATCAAGGATAATTACGTATTTGCCTAAAGTTACATTGAGATTCGTTTTTAAATGAGATCCACACGCTCCGTGTACCTTCAGATAACATAAATCTTACCGAAAAATGTGACGATTAGACACGAGTGAATTTTTTAAAAAAGTTCAAGGTACTTAATAGGCAACATTTAAAAATTCAAATATAACTCTAAAATTTGATATAAAACAAAATATTAAAGGGTAATTTATTCAAAAAATTATTAGATTATAATACGAAGTATCGTTTTCACTTAACCAAGTAACTCACTTTGCATGGGACAACCAATTAAATTAATTTATTTGTGTCAGTTTTTACACTAAATAAGTGGTGCAATTCCTTTTTTTTGTTTGACAAAAATAATTAAGTAATGCAATTCCAATTAGTGTTGTTAAATTTTGAGGTATGTACGACATTTGAGTTTCATGGTAAAGGTTTTAATGAGGCCCCATTTAGAGCCAATAGCCCCAAGACTTTGATTGTACTGGTTCTTTTTCAAATGAATGAATCCATTCTATTTCTTTTGACAAAAATAAAATCCATTCTATTTCAATTAAAAAAAAAATTGAGGTAAGTAAAAGTGTCAAAAGGTTAGTGTCAAATTCATTTCTGATAATACAAGTACAAAATATTCTGCTGCTAACAAAATTGCATTCTTATAACAAAATCATAGAACACCATCATGCGATGACAATCAGTTTATGAATACAACATATTGCAGTAAAGGCCGAGAGAATACCCCAAACTTTTGTAATCTCCAAGATAATATGAAACAACGCTTCAATCTTTACATCGTATGCTTAATTTGGCCCGTCTTTCTTCATACGATGCTGAGATAAATTGAAGAACAGTGAGTTAGGAGGCAGGAAGATTGGTAAAACAGATTAAAAATACTGGAAATTAAAACCTTCACACAGCATTGCTTTTAACAAAAAATTTTACTTCAAATCAAATTATACAAAAGCAAATTAATGTACTTCAATCCAAAACTTTCAAACAGATAAGTTTCAATAAAGAAAACTTGGTAGATGAGGGAGGAGATCCTAATTTATACAGGAATTAATAGAAATACCAAGGCAAGACGGCTGAGCAGGACTAGATAAGAAAGAATATATAGTCCATCAACTCAGGAAACACCAAAGGCTACAGGGATACCTGAAATTGGAGATTCTCTCCTACAAGTGATCCACTTCCTCCCCCAGTCCCCACCTAAAGTCAAATATCCTTATATTATTTCAACTCAAGCTACGCAAAAAACAGCCATCACAGAACACCTCTTTCAGAATCAGAGAACCTGAGAACCTGAGACTGGAATCACCCAATCAAAACCAGCCTCACCCACAAGGAAAACACATTTGGACAATCAAGGAGAAGCAAGTATGATAAGGTTTCATTATATTATACTGTTTTATGTTTTAAATGTTGTTGGGTGGGGAAAGAATCTCAATAATCAGATGGAACATGAGAAATCATGATAACCACATAGAACATGAGAAAGCATGATACCACACAAAACTTGATGTCAGCTAGACACTGTTGAAAGCATGCTTCATGTAGTGTATAACATAAAACAAGCCGCCATAAAGTATAATTTAACATATTCCAACTATTTTATAAGGATATAAACTTGCAAAAAAATTCCAGCTCATTGTAGTGAACGTTTCAATGTACTTTTAAAAGAACAGTAGCACTTACGCTCAGTTGGCCGTGACATGAGAGGGACATGGGAAGGTTTCTTCTTTATTTTTCCATTATCCAACGAACTCAGATCTGATAAAAGAAGGCGGTCTTAAGAAGCAAAATAAACAACAATTATCACATTGTTCAATGGAAATAACATGAGGATATTGCAATCGCCACCTTTTTCTACTGGCAAGCAGCTTCGGATAGCCTCGTGGAAGATTGCAGCTTGGAGATGATAATTTTGACATTCATTTTCCAAGTGTGCATGCAAAGCTTGCCCAGCATCTAGTATCACAAGAAAATTAAACAGTTAGAAGATGGAGTGACATTGCATAGGGCAGTTTTTGATTAAGCAAGAAAATGAGAAATATTGGAAATAAGAAAATTTATCGGACAGAACACCATTCCAAATGTTCAAAATATCATGCGAAGAAAACATTTGCTGCGTCTCTTGTCATAAAAGTACCTGATGAACAAGTGAACTTGAGACCCTCAAATTCACAGGATTGGAGAACCAATGGGATCTCTGGGGACATGTTGTATTGAGGTTTTCTTGGGATTCTGTCAGTATCCAGTAATGCATCTATCACCTGCAAATTAAAGCACTTTATCTCATTTAAGTTCCTGTAACAAAAATGAAAACTGAAAGGTAGAGACCCCATTTTGATCCAAGTGTCCTCCAAGCAGAGGAAAATCATACCAATGGAGGTAACTCAAGGCTACGGACCATTATTGGTGGTTTCCATATCACTGGAAATTGTAAATTGCAGACCTTTCCAATGGTTGGGCATGTGTTTGGTCTAAACCATCTTATAACGAACAGAAAATACTCAACACTATCGCCTTGATTATCAAACAGTCAAACTATAGCTAATAAACAGGTATATCTTATAGTTAACTCATGTACAAGAGCACTAAGATTAAACAATATGTTATGGTGTTGCTTTCAAATGGACCCTAACTGAATAATTTCTCAGGTTTCATGATTACTTGGATAGGAAGTCTAAAATCTAAATTGCGGTTTGTAGGTAACATCAAGAGAAGCGGAAATCATATTTGAGAAATATGTAAGGTTTCACCAAGGAATTTCAAAACGCATGTATGAGAAAGAGGCATCTGATATGGAATTCATTTGCTTATGTGAAAGCATGTCCTGGATGTGTGATCTCCAGATAACTGTTACCTGTACAGACATTAACCTTTAGGGTGCATTTGGCTGCGCCTCAGGTTTAGGTACATGCCAGGATGGATTTAAGAGTTACAAGAAAGATGATTTTGAAATAACAATCATTTCAATTTTTTGATTTCTTAACAGCGTAAACAAGCATAATACACAAACTTGAGAAACCAATCACTCAACAAGAAATTAGGTACGCACATCTGGAGATTCATGACCTTGGCCGATCAAGAATAGTATAGAAACCATGCACCGGACCTGGTGCCAGAGGAACGCACTACCTTTCATTTTAATTGCCCAAAGCTGGTTCGAATCAAACCTGAAAACAATTGCACAATTATTAAGCAATATTCATAATAATACATTCCGAAAAATAACAATAGAGAAATATCTTGTTGAGAAGATTAGATACTTAACTAAGAGCTGAAAAGAAAACAACCAAAGTAGTAAAGGAAAATAAAGTGGAAAGTGATTTGCAGAGACAGCAAGATACATGTCAGGTTTTCCTGGAACACAGGTTTGAAATAGGTCACTCCTAATCGAGATACAGGGAAATGAAGCCTTGTCCAAGAAAATTAAAGATCAGTGCATGCAGTCTGCTCATAAAATAGCATTTATAATTTGATTTGAAGAACAGCCTAATCTAGATAAAAGTAAAACTCAATATCCTTGCAGGCTCGCAACCAGAGAAGACACCCAGAAATTCATATGTAACTGCTTTTTAATTTTATTTTTCATATTGGACATATACAAAGTATTGACCACAAAGGAAGTCCATATTTCTTCCTACATCCGCATTGTGTGCTTCGAAGCCTTTCATACATTATAAATCATAGTTATCCGTCATAAAGTAAATAATAAGAGTAATAGCAGAGCCATGATCTAAGTATCTGCCTGGAAATGTCCATTTGAAACACTTAAGAAAACTCAAATCTGTACCGCCAGGTGGGGAGATAGACAATCATCTCCAATTCAAGTCAAAAGCGTATATTGGAACATGCTGCTTGCATAAGTGTGAAGGTCACCAGACAAACATGTAGCCACTCACACACACATGGATGGGGAGGGCCCAACTACACCTCATGAGAGGGAAAAAAAAGGGACCAAGTTTGAGTCTAATTAACTGGCAATTGACAAGGCCAATTATAAAGGAGCCGTGTTCTTTTAATATTTTGTTTTCTTTTTTAAAAAATGCAGTGAATTAATTAAGCTATTAGAGTACTGTAATGTAATTAATTATGAAAACAAAAAAATATCTACCCATGTCAACCTCGCATCACTAGGAGAGATTGAGAACGAAGTGATTTTCCGCCTGTAGTTGTGTACATTTAGTGCATCCATTTTACAGAAGTTTCTGAAGTCATGTTCTCCAACAAATTTCTCACCAGCACCTTCCATAGCCTGGAAAAACATGAACCAGTGAAATCAAGTTTGTCACTCTCTTAATTTCAATAATAAGAGCACTCGAATGAATTTACAATTTTATAAACCTAAAGAGAGGAATTGCGTACTGAGAGATTCAGATTGTCTTCCCAAAATAAATAATAATACTCCCTTCCTAAGCAGCTAAACCTGTATTTGAAAAAGGAAAGCAAAAACTATTCTAATGCATAAGTTCATTACAGCGAACTCATAAACAAATAAATAAAATAAAATAAAGGAAAAGAAGCGAAGAGAATCAGCACAGTTAATGAATATAGTAAACTATTAAAAAACGTCAACCTTGTAAGCATGGGACATTAAAAATGAAATCATGTCTTACAATTATACAGATAATGATGTGACGAACTCAGCTATTCTCAAATTCCCAACTTTGATCATGTCAATCATAGGTATCAGTTAAAATATGAAAGACAGCTTACAAATGGAATAAATCAAGTCTTTTTCAGCCTGTTCACAAAGGGCAGGGTGATAGACTACAGGATTTCATTTCCCCCCATGTAGTATACCATGCATTACAAGGCCTGCATTTCCTAATCCTCATTAAAGGGAGATTTAAAAGCAATCCATCTTGTAAGCACATTTCCGAAACTAAACTAGAATTTTTTCCATTAAGAAAAATCATTTTATTGCTACAAACAATTGGCCTCCAGAATCCTGGCTTTGACTTAATTCTCACGGTGGCCCCTGAATAAACACTTCAGTCCAAGCATTTATGCAAAATAGGCTCCAAGAAACTTTAATGAGACTCAACAATTTGACATACACGGAAAAAATAATGACATAAAAAATGACTTAACCAATATATCTTAAGGGCTCCTTATTTAATTGATAAGTAGGAATCTTTTATTATGCTTATGAATGATGATTCCATTTTCCAAGCTCAATGTTTTCTAAGGTCAATTTAAGCTGAACAATATACGTAAAACATCAATTTATAAACCGTGGCAATTAACCCACATGGACAATGGGAAATACAACAAAGCATAACTGGTTTGACAGCTGTTTGCTGGGATTTTATTCATCCAGTACCTTAAAAAGTACCAATTTCTGTTTCACTAAAGAATTACCCTAAAAAGGACAAATCCTCATTAGGCTTTTAGGATTAGTATTTTTCTTTTTCTTTATTTTTTTGTTTAAAAATAAAGAAAATAAAGTAAGCAGACACACATTACGATGAGTTCTATGCCACTTTGCAAACCAAATAAGTTTTTAGCAACACTATCATCTCAATATAGTAGTGAATTTCATAAAAGGTAGACAAACCTCGCACTGAAACCCAATGGAACCGGACACCAACCAAAAACTCGAATATCATTCGGAAGGGCTCGATTCAACACCCTAACATAATCGATTTCACCTTCTGAGAAATGCATGAAAAAATCATGTGTTATTGAAATGGAATGTGGGTAGTCAAAATTGATCTGAAACACCAAAGGCACTATAAATCTAAAATGACGCGTCAAAACATGTTTCATATGGTTCAAATTTTTGTACAGTAAAATACACTACAAAATCTCAAACACAGTGCTAGAGTCCTTGTTTGTTTCTTTTTTCCACAAAGAAACTTTAATCCATCTCCAAGCTAACATTTTATGGCCTGGAAATGTGCAAAAGAAATATACCAGTAGATACCAAAACATCCCCAAATGAAGGCCATCGCATGTGCATTTTACAACAGATCCACTACAAAACTTGTTTATTCTAAAGATAAAAAACTGTGTCAAACATACATGGCGTTAGACTGTATCCAGGTTCACACCAACCAAAATTCAAACCTGGAAAATTGATTGCACAACCAAACACCAGGACTAAATCATCTTGCAATTTCTAACATCAAGTTTCCTATAACGCCTCTCATAAGAGTTACCCACAGTCCATATCCAAACTTCTTGCATGCAAGCATCGACATTTTATCATTTTCTTGCTTTAGGAGCTGCTGTTGGCACTCCAAATAAGTCACTTTTCAATCCTTTCCAAGTGAAAAAAAACAATAATAATAAAGAAGGTTGAGTGTAGAATGACTTTTTTGGAAAGCTAATAACATTTCCCTTTTTCTTCTTAAACAATAGTAATCGTACTTACATGTAAGCATAGAAGAATTGCTTGAGTAACAACATTTATCGAAATTTTTTCTTTTTATCAATATTACTGTGCCTAAATAGTCAAACTGTAGCCTCTGTACTGTGAAGTTGTGTGGCTTTAAATAGCATGGTATAATGGATTTCTGTCCTATTGCCACTCCTAAACGGAAGGAAAAATCATTTTGCTCCCACACAGTTTCCACTGATGTCTAGTCCATAGAATTTCCCAGATCCAACAAGGCTGGGCCTATGGCATTCCGATAAACTTCTCTAGTTGTGTGTGTCATGACAGTTGGACAAGTGATTATGCCAAAATTTGATTAAAGCCTCAGCTAACTACATGTTCAACTAATTAATTTGAGCAATGCCCTCATCCATTCAGGACATCATCCTACAATAGGGCAATGTCTTTTGGTGGAGATAAACTAGATTTCGAGCCTCAGTTTGGGCATCGTCTAAACACTTTATAGACCATCATTTGAGTGCTTTCTCCATTGGGGTGCAGGAAATTCACATTGATGGTTAGTTTGCTAATCATGTGCTTGCAGAGGTGCTTCATTTGTATTCTTAGGTGGACCGCTTGTCCATCTCCTTTTGTAATTCATTCTACTTTTCAATAAAGTAATATCCTATCAAATAGAAAAAAGCTCACTAACCATATTGCTCGTTGAAAACCATTTTGCTTGAATCTTCATTATTCTCAAATGTTTCCTTGAGGTTTGATCGTAAGTAGAGAGCGATCACCTGCATCAGATAATTGTCATATTCTCAATAAATCAAATAAATTAAGTTAGGGGAAAACACAGTATTGACGAATACACAAATAATAACCATAACAAACCCCACAGATATGTACACAGTTATACCAATTTTACAATCATCAAAGAGAAAGACTTTTTAGGAACTTACTTGCCCAACAGCAGATACTCCCTTGTCTGTCCTACCACATCTGGAGTATTGCGATTCCTTCTTGTCACCAACTAAAAGCCTTGTCTTCTCAAGAGCTTTAAAAATTTCAGACTGCATATTATCAGAGTAGAATATGAATATCACATGCAACATTAACTTCTGAAAATTAGGACTAACCATATAAACCAATATCTACCATGTATTGAACTTTAAAAATCAACGGAAGTCTTATGGATGAGAATGCTATGTGTCATAATCATACAACTGCAAAATATGTACAATATGTAGAACAGTATCACTTGAAATATTAAAAAATCAACACTGAACATACAATACTCTACAAACTTGTATCTGTAGATTTGTTGAGTATTATAGAAAGTGGTACAGTAACTTAGTCTAAAAAGGACAACTGTGAGATATGGTATCATCTTTGAAGACAAAAAGAAAGTAAATCCTTTCAATTTTCAAATTAAGATCAATTTACCAAAAAGAAGATTGTCATTTAATGTTAGTAACATTTGTTGCTTATCTAATTTGCATTTCCATGCATTAATGGGCACAAACTACAGAAAAATTAAGAACAATAATATGAGAGCAATACCTCAATTGTTGGACCCATATGTGCCTCCGAAGCAAAACCATAAAACCTGTAATTTAGCGGTTAAAGTTCAAAAGGCCTTCAACATTCCATTATCATTATGAAGGGTATTAGGCTCTTTCTAAACTATTGATCATGCAATGCTATTCTAGAATGCTTCTTCTGTCAGCTTATCAAAAATTAATCCGGAAGAAAATATCCGAAGGAAAATGATTCAAGATTTTGTTAAGAGGCAAAAGCCAAATTTCAACACATAATTCATATATGTTGGACAGAGATAAAGAATGTCATGTGGTATCTAGAACTCTATTGTTTTTTTTGTTAGAAACACAGCTCTTCACCAACGTTAGGCTAATATGCTCTCCATAATTCAAAATTAAATTAACTTTTGTTTATTACTATTTTCCTTTCAAGACGGGGTAAGTGGTGTTGGAGAAACATAAAACAAGAATCATCATAATCGCAGACAGTACCTCTGCCCAAAATACATGACTTTCAGAGCAACATATCTCTTGCAGTAGTGATTCATGATGCTTGTGTCATAACCTGTGAACTAACATAGATATTTAAAAGTTGAACAACCATTAAAAAGTAGACTTCCTAAAACAAGGTATTTTATTGATTTTCAAATACAACAACCATTAAGTTCAAACTTAGAAAAGAACAGTAAACAAAGTAATTATGCAAAAAGTCTCCACGAGAGAGAGACAGAGTTCACAGAGAGAGAGAGAGAGAGAGAGATTGAAAAACTTTAAGCAAATTATATTTGCCATTATCAACGTTGCCTGTTCTTGGGAAAGTGATACATTTTGTGTAATTGGATTGTGTTATCATGGCATGTTGTCCCAAAACTTATTATCAGTTTTAATTTGAAAAGGAAGGATCAAAAAGAAAACCTTGCACTTTCTCCTTTGCTCTCTCCTTGGTGGTCTTCTTACTTCCGGAGTTTGATTTCCTACTTTTCCCAACTGAACTCTCACAACTTACAGCGGAATCATCAGGATTGTCCTCTTTCTGTATCATAACATGATCATCCTCACAAGAAAAAGATAAAACAAAAAGAAAAAGCAAAAAGACAAACCAAGAAGAAGGATATTTTATTTCTTTTCCCTTTTAATAAATCAGACTAAGGTCCTTAGAAAAATTCTTTTTTTCAGTTAAAAGCACAATGTCTCTTTCTTTGAGTTATGTTTCCTGTCTAACAGAGTATAATGAAAATTGTGATTTTTCAAAGCTCCAAGGAAAACTTGAGGAAACAATTTATAAGAATGATGGTAGAATCAGTCCATATGGTTAGACGATGACATTTTTGTCAATTCTTTATGTATTGGGACCATTGGTGTTTAAACAACTCTAGTTTGATTTTTCCGTTGAAAATTCCACAGGAAACTTACATGATTATGAACAAAAAGAAAAATAAAGCAATATTGAAACTTGATTTTTGCTAGTAAAACTCATAAATCAAGGTCTGGAATCTACAAATTGGTTTTCCTCTACAAGAATTCAGTCATAATTTGTATTAATAAGGCCATGTTTGGATGAGGAACTTCAAAGTACCAAGGATTTAGACAAAATTAGTTAAAAATGAGGAACTTCAAAGTACCAAGGAATTTGGAAGTGATTAGATGCAATGCATTTAGAGGGATTTGTAAGTACACATGTTGTTACTTTGGAATTCCCTTGTTTATTGGTATTGTTATGCTCATGTGGTGCATGTGCTCCCTTGCTAGTTACTCAATTAGTTACTTACAAGCACTCTATTCAATTGCTTGTAATGCATTTATTACTAATATAGCCTAAATCCCTTGATACTTTGTAGTTCCTCATCCAAACATACCCTAAAAGAAAATGTGATTTTATCATAAAGGAGAAAAGTATGTGTGTGTGTATATATATATATATATATATTCACCTACGCACACATATTAATAAATAGAATAACAAACCTCCTGACAACGGCAATTTGCAAGTTGGGATGACAACTTGGTATTCATAGCCTCTAGTTCCTGGATTTTGAGTTGCAAATGAGTAACTAATACTGTACATTTGTTAAAAACAATTGTAGATACTTTGGACTAAAAACGGGATAATAGGAAACCTAATTAGATGTATTAGAGAAACTTTGGGACAGATACCTATTAGTTGTAAGCTAAGATACAGTGTTTCAGCGATATGAAACCCATCAGACCCTTACATGCACCTCCTCCTTTTGCAGAGGCATTCACACTGTGCCTCTGCAGCAAAAGGTGCACAGATTCAATCATGGCCATGCCAACTTTTGAGTTTAAGAAATTAAAAAATAATGATTTGAGAATTTAAGGATTTTTTATTGGGTGAATTCAAATCAAGGAAAGTTTTTTCTATATCTTATTTTCTTTTATTCATTTTTCTGTTGTATGAATTCCAATAATTGAAATCCTAGACCAAATTAGTTTCTCTTGTAAAGCCATAATCCCTCACACTCCTAGCATTTCCCTGAGTAGACTCTTCTGATGTGAATCTAACAACTTTAAAATGCCCTCTCCCTTGCTTGGCTAGGTCAAAAACTATTGACAACCACTAATGAACAATCAGTCATCTCATCTTTAATTGACACTCACTGTGCATTCCATACTAAAATTCCACCACACTTTCCCCGCAACGGCCATTCATTACACCGGCTCCCATGAACTACTAACAACTCTTCTATCAATCCTACTCTTGTTTATTCTACTATTATGATATTAGGGCACTAACACCTCCTTATTAACCTCCTTTTCCTATAATTATGCAAACCCGCTGATGCTCCAACTAATGATCTTTATGATAGCATCATCTTCCTGCCTGTGTAGCACTATTCTTATCATAACTGATCTCCAACTTTCAACTTTCCAGTACTCTAGTCCTCATTCTACTTGGGGGTGGCAGTCGAGTTAGGTAGTGATTGCAGGACTCCTTTCGTGTCATTTCAGTTTGTGTTCATCCAAAATTCTAGTAAACTCTGCGTCTAAACCAACCAATTTATCTTTTTCAATCATGTTGTGGTCATTGTGAACTCAAAAATTAAGCCTAAGTTCCTTATCAGTAGGCCAAAACTATCATATTCCTAATTCCTCTTAAAACAAAAATCTACCTTATTCGAGACTAGAAGATCCATAAAATGTAATCCTGCCTTTCTTCAAGAACTCATATAATACTATATCAAAAAAGTAAAACAGTTAGTCTTTTGTCAATTCAAAACCGAATTCTTCGTGTTTGCCACTAGCCCAGTTGTTTGTTTACTTCCATTTTTCGAGGAGAATAGATATATAGCTGAGACTCGTAATGTTTAGGTTATAATTGCATTTGAGTCATTTGAGCTTCTGCTTTCAATCACCACGTTTCATTGAACAAACGGCGCTAAATAAGAGAGAGAGAGAGTACCTGAACTCTGTGCTGGAGGGAGTCGAGCAGGGAGTGTAGGCTGGTGATCAGGTCACTATCAGTGACTTCCATAGATACGGTGGACCGTTTGCTGTTTGTGGTTCCTTCCCGTGCTTCTTTTGCTCGGTTTCTACTTACCAGAGGAACTCAAAACAGCAACAGACGGGACAGCTTGATAGGGCTATAACCTAATGCAAATATGAAATATAGTACAATACCGGGATCGACCGCAAATTTTCAAAAATTAAAGGCCCCTTTGATAACGTTTTGCACAAAAACAATTATGAAACGTATTTTTAAGAAAAACAAAATTATTAAACGCATTTGATTACTTATTTTCGAGGAATAAATTTAGAAATTGAAAATACACGGTGTAATAATTTACTTAGGGTCCGTTTGATATCGTTTTGCAAAATAGACTTTCTTTTCATAGATATAAAAATAATAGGAAATTAACGGCTAAAGAACCAGCTCCCTTTCACAAATATATTCAAAAATAGAACTTTGTGAAAAAAGTTACAAAAATAATACTTATAAATTCTAAATTGTTAACCTTGTAGTGCCCAGCTGAATTGTACCATCGAATCTAACCCTCCCTCCCTCCCATGAGATCGAACCGTACCTCCCTCCGACAAGATCGCACCCTCTGTCCCTTCCCACGAAATCAAACCCTCCCTCCCACAAAATCGAACCCTCCCTCCCTCTAGCCGCGACCTCAAGGACGAATTCGAACTAGTCAGCTGCCACTCATCTTCTTTTTGCTCTCATTCATCATCAGCAGCAACCTCAAGTTCCACCTCAAGTTCCAATCAGTTCATCTTTCATCTTTCTATTTCTCTAATATTTTTCTTAATCATGAAGAAAAGGGGTACTATTAGATTTATAGGGTTTAGATATTTGTCATGACATTGTAATGACGTCCATCCATATGAGCCCTTGGCCACCTTCGAAGGCCTGTATCTTTTAGATATTTTGCTACTTTTGGGTGTGCTGCAATCTTCTGGAAATGACAATCAAATTCAGCAACTTGATAAGATTTTGCAGCTTGCTCAAAATACATCAGCAATTCAGCTTTCTTTTTCAAATTGAGGGAGTTCTTCATGTGATAGAAATAGAAAACATGTTATATGAAAGGGAATTTTATCCTTAACACTTTCTCAACGCTAATATTCCTATTAGAAACAACAACAAGATTAGGACACTCATCAATGGTTAATAGCAATTTACTGAAAAACCAATGCCATGAAGCATCCGTCTGCAAATCCCCAAATCCAAAAACAATGGGATAAATATTGTGATTGCCATCAAAAGCGTTTGCAACGAACAACACACCCTTATACTTGCACTTCAAATGGGTAGCATCAACAGCAATAAACGGCCGCATTGAAGACCGAAACCCCCTTACACATGCACCAATTGCCATAAAAAAAATATAAGAAGTTGTTGTTTTCATCAGTTAGGATGTGTGTCTTCGTGCCCGGATTCATTTGTTCCAATTGATAACAATAAGCAGGTAGAAGAGCATACGAGTCTTCCAGTGACACCCTAATTGACTCTAAAGTTGATTCCCTTGCCCTCCACGCTTTTGCATATGGAATGCTAACACCAAGGTTGTGTTTCACGTCCATCATTAAGTTATTCCGCGTGTATATACTGCATGAATCCTTAAACTTCTTTTTTACAGAATCTCTAAGTAAGGCTACAGTTACTTGCCGATTGTTGTCATTTAAATAGTCAATATCACATTCATGTACCGGATTGTATTTGGAAATCATGAAGTTTTCGTCCTCAATCCGGAATGCACGAAGACGCCATGGACACCGGGTCTATGAATAACTAACCCCCAATCGTACCTTAGAGGAATACCTCACTTTGTACTCAAAGTGACCTCTAATTGCTGCCAATTGTAACTGGAAGGACCCTTCCCGAATTTCCTCGAAACCCGGAAAGAACCCTTATCCCGTCTGACAGTACTTTTACCACAACATTTAATTACCAGAAATACCCTTTATTCTTAAATAATCTTTATTAAACTTTACATGGTTCCCAACAGAAATCTCTGTACTTACTGATCACTCCTACTGTCAGACGCAGGATAAAATACCGGTCAAAACCAAAACCTCGGAATAGTGGTGGTTCAATAGAAAGACTCTCTGATACCAAACGTCAGTAGTCAGACATTGCTGACATCTCTACTAGAAAATCACAAGACAACAAACTAGTCAGACACTAGTGAACCAATAATAATTCGTCCATCTGGGTCATCGCCCACACCAACCCACTGACCCGGATGACGACGTATTTTCATTTGTTGATTAGGCCCATAACAATTGTCGTCTGGTTCATATTAGAGCCGAAAATATCCTCGGCTATCATATTGTATCATATCATATTGGTCGGCATATATCTCGACTACCATAACATATCATTCGGCATATATCTCTGCTATCATATTCCTAGCCACCAGGGTATCCCTTGGGGTGTACTAGAATATGTTTCATATCATATTGGTCGGCATATATCTCGACTATCATAACATATCATTCGGCATATATCTCTGCTATCATATTCCTAGCCACCAGGGTATCCCTTGGGGTGTACTAGAATATGTTTCATATCATATTGGTCGGCATATATCTCGACTATCATAACATATCATTCGGCATATATCTCTGCTATCATATTCCTAGCCACCAGGGTATCCCTTGGGGTGTGCTAGAATATGTACTACTTGGACTCGACCACAATTTCTGCAAAATCACCTTTTATATTGGGGTTCACCGGGAGTCCGCCAACACGGAACCAAGGCCCGGCTTCTAGGCCCCATCAAATCGATTTTGTTTATATTAGGGGTTCACCGGGAGTCCGCCAACACGGAACCAAGGCCCGGCTCCTAGGCCCCTTCAAATCAGTTTTGTTTATAGTGGGGTTCACTGGGAGTCCGCCAACACGGAACCAAGGCCCGGCTCCTAGGCCCCTTCAAATCAGTTTTGTATCCAAAATCAAGTATATATTTTGTTTATCATTTATCACAAATACGGTTTCAACTCAAAATCATGTACCCAAATAATTACCACGTCCAAACACTATCAAAACCGAATCCAACAATCATATCGTTTCTCGCAACGCACTTCCACTGAAATATTGGAACAACAATTATCCAGCCATCATTGCACCCATACACAACAGTAATTAAATCGAGGATATTAATACATGCATCACAATTTATAAATACAACCATACACAACAGTGATGAAATCGAAGATATTTATACATACATTACAAATTATAAATCAAAGTCCTCTTACCATCACCATTTAACCCAAAATTCATGTACGCTCTAGCCTCAGAACATCTATACCATAATGACCCAACTACCTTGACTTTCCAAACTCAAAACCCTCTCCACGGTCAATCCTTACCACTGGGATTGCCCAACCGAGCTCTAAATGAACTCCTATGGCCTCGAAACCAACAAAATCTGATCCGGAACTTCCCAAAACCTCAGTCACGCGCCGCCGTGACTTCGGGAACAGTCCCACGCGCCGCCACGCGCCCCCGGAAAGTCAGAACACGCGCCCACGCGCTGCCACGCGCCGGTCACGCGCCTGCTACAGTGTTCACGCGCCTGGACCGGTCCAACCCGGCCCGGCTCGACCTGACCCGGTCCAACTCGATCGGTTCACTCGACTCGACCGGTTCACTCGACTCGACCGGTTCACTCGACTCGACCGGTTACCGGCGACTCGCCGGAGAAGACGACCGGACGGCCTCGCCGTCGCCGGAGGCTGGCCGGAGAAGATGACCGGACCGCCACCACCGCCGTCGTCTGGTTCGCCGGAATCCCCCATTTCCGGCCGAACTTCAAGGTTTTCTAATTTCTTCATTTCTTAACCGTTTTTCACGATCTACACATGTAAATTCATCTACTTTTCACCAGGAATCCAAATATGAGGTCAAAGTTCCGAGATCGTACCTGGTTTGGCCGGAAAACGGCCGAGAAGGTTCGGTTCACCTCCCTCCTCCGTCCGTCACCCACGGAGGTGCTCCCACTCCGATAATTACACCAAAAGACTCGTGGAGTCGCGGGGAAGATCCTCCCGGCCTTGGTTTTGTTCGAATCGGATCGAAACCCATCCGATGAAAATGGGTCTTCGATGTTCACACGGGGGTGTCTTCGGGTGGAGTGAGATTGCACGGGCCAATCTCTCGAGGAGAGAGAAAAATATCATCTATATAATTCCAACTTTTCTAAAATTACCAAATTGCCCCTGAAGCTTCTAGACCCGTAACGAACTCATCGGGTCTCCGTTTTCCGCGTGTCGCCTGTCTACGAACTCGTGAGTTCGAGACCTACGCAACAACCCAAGAAAAATTCCCAAAAGTATTACCAGTCAAAAAGTGACTGCCGAACCCATCCAAAATTGAGGGTAAAATTGTCCAATTCTCAAAAATAATTTAATTTCTGGTCCGGGTCGTTACAATCTACCCCCCTTACAGAAATTTCGTCCCCGAAATTTTCCTAACACAGGTTAAAGAACCAACCTCCTATTCAGTTCAAGTGTGTGGTCTGCATCTTGTTAAACTCCTCGGATGCATCTTGTTAACATAATTCCTCAAATAATTTGCACACAAGTGTGCGGTCTGCAGGAAGTTAACCTAAAGCTCTGATACCACTTGGAAGGACCCTTCCCGAATTTCCTCGAAACCCGGAAAGAACCCTTATCCCGTCTGACAGTACTTTTACCACAACATCTAATTACCAGAAATACCCTTTATTCTTAAATAATCTTTATTAAACTTTACATGGTTCCCAACAGAAATCTCTGTACTTGCTGATCACTCCTACAGTCAGACGCAGGATAAAATACCGGTCAAAACCAAAACCTCGGAATAGTGGTGGTTCAATAGAAAGACTCTCTGATACCAAACGTCAGTAGTCAGACATTGTTGACATCTCTACTAGAAATTCACAAGACAACAAACTAGTCAGACACTAGTGAACCAATAATAATTCGTCCATCTGGGTCACCACCCACACCAACCCACTGACCCGGATGACGACGTATTTTCATTTGTTGATTAGGCCCATAACAATTGTCGTCTGGTTCATATTAGAGCCGAAAATATCCTCGGCTATCATATTGTATCATATCATATTGGTCGGCATATATCTCGACTACCATAACATATCATTCGGCATATATCTCTGCTATCATATTCCTAGCCACCAGGGTATCCCTTGGGGTGTACTAGAATATGTTTCATATCATATTGGTCGGCATATATCTCGACTATCATAACATATCATTCGGCATATATCTCTGCTATCATATTCCTAGCCACCAGGGTATCCCTTGGGGTGTACTAGAATATGTTTCATATCATATTGGTCGGCATATATCTCGACTATCATAACATATCATTCGGCATATATCTCTGCTATCATATTCCTAGCCACCAGGGTATCCCTTGGGGTGTGCTAGAATATGTACTACTTGGACTCGACCACAATTTCTGCAAAATCACCTTTTATATTGGGGTTCACCGGGAGTCCGCCAACACGGAACCAAGGCCCGGCTTCTAGGCCCCATCAAATCGATTTTGTTTATATTAGGGGTTCACCGGGAGTCCGCCAACACGGAACCAAGGCCCGGCTCCTAGGCCCCTTCAAATCAGTTTTGTTTATAGTGGGGTTCACCGGGAGTCCGCCAACACGGAACCAAGGCCCGGCTCCTAGGCCCCTTCAAATCAGTTTTGTATCCAAAATCAAGTATATATTTTGTTTATCATTTATCACAAATACGGTTTCAACTCAAAATCATGTACCCAAATAATTACCACGTCCAAACACTATCAAAACCGAATCCAACAATCATATCGTTTCTCGCAACGCACTTCCACTGAAATATTGGAACAACAATTATCCAGCCATCATTGCACCCATACACAACAGTAATTAAATCGAGGATATTAATACATGCATCACAATTTATAAATACAACCATACACAACAGTGATGAAATCGAAGATATTTATACGTACATTACAATTTATAAATCAAAGTCCTCTTACCATCACCATTTAACCCAAAATTCATGTACGCTCTAGCCTCAGAACATCTATACCATAATGACCCAACTACCTTGACTTTCCAAACTCAAAACCCTCTCCACGGTCAATCCTTACCGCTGGGATTGCCCAACCGAGCTCTAAATGAACTCCTATGGCCTCAAAACCAACAAAATCTGATCCGAAACTTCCCAAAACCTCAGTCACGCGCCGCCGTGACTTCGGGAACAGTCCCACGCGCCGCCACGTGCCCCCGGAAAGTCAGAACACGCGCCCACGCGCTGCCACGCGCCGGTCACGCGCCTGCTACAGTGTTCACGCGCCTGGACCGGTCCAACCCGGCCCAGCTCGACCTGACCCGGTCCAACTCGACCGGTTCACTCGACTCGACCGGTTACCGGCGACTCGCCGGAGAAGACGACCGGACGGCCTCGCCGTCGCCGGAGGCTGGCCGGAGAAGATGACCGGACCGCCACCTCCGCCGCCGTCTGGTTCGCCGGAATCCCCCATTTCCGGCCGAACTTCAAGGTTTTCTAATTTCTTCATTTCTTAACCGTTTTTCACGATCTACACATGTAAATTCATCTACTTTTCACCAGGAATCCAAATATGAGGTCAAAGTTCCGAGATCGTACCTGGTTTGGCCGGAAAACGGCCGAGAAGGTTCGGTTCACCTCCCTCCTCCGTCCGTCGCCCACGGAGGTGCTCCCACTCCGATAATTACACCAAAAGACTCGTGGAGTCGCGGGGAAGATCCTCCCGGCCTTGGTTTTGTTCGAATCGGATCGAAACCCATCCGATGAAAATGGGTCTTCGATGTTCACACGGGGGTGTCTTCGGGTGGAGTGAGATTGCACGGGCCAATCTCTCGAGGAGAGAGAAAAATATCATCTATATAATTCCAACTTTTCTAAAATTACCAAATTGCCCCTGAAGCTTCTAGACCCGTAACGAACTCATCGGGTCTCCGTTTTCCGCGTGCCGCCTGTCTACGAACTCGTGAGTTCGAGACCTACGCAACAACCCAAGAAAAATTCCCAAAAGTATTACCAGTCAAAAAGTGACTCCCGAACCCATCCAAAACTGAGGGTAAAATTGTCCAATTCTCAAAAATAATTTAATTTCTGGTCCGGGTCGTTACAGTAACTCCCTATTCAACGCTTTCTTCGATGAGAAAATTTTACCCACTTCTAACCCTACAGACCAATTTACTCTTGAGTATCCATTATCACAATTGGCTTCTTCTTCAATCATCATATCCAAATTGGTCATATGCTGCTCCAATTCTTGTCCTCCATTTTTGGGAATAGAACCTTCAGATAACGTTGCATGTTCACGCTGCAATGGTCTCAACATGATGGGCTGAGAAAGTGCCCGATATCCAACAACCCCCTACCATCACAACAATTAAACCTAGATGAATAATGGCTTCCCACTGAGTCCCTTTCTACACCGAATACATCTGCATCAATGTCAACAACTCCGTCAAAATCAATCATTTGTATCACATCATTCCCAAGCTCTTGTCTCCCTTGCTGAATCACATTTGTATTGTTGTGCATAACCTAATTACTCTCATCTATGCCATTTGCATTAAGAGCTAATTGACCACTTTCCCTTGTGATATTCAAATTCACCCTCTAGCACATTCCACTTCTGTTTCTTCTCTACTAACCAGTAAGGGCACAACATTGGATCCTATCGTGTCAGTAGAGTACCTCAAAAAATATTGGACATCATCATCATCCACAATTTCAATATGCTTGTATTCAATGGATGCTACGGGAACTGAGAACTTCAAACTGAGTTTTTCGGCAAGATTGTTTGGTTCGGCAATAAGGCGAACACGGTTTATAAGTTCAACAAACGGTGTAGCCCTTGGTACTATAATGCCTTTCATATCGCCCCCTTTGTACATGTACTTCTTTTCAGACCTCAACCATTTTCCATTGAAACAAACCATAATTGCTACCGATTCCATTCCTGAAATTTCATACAATAAAATGTATTACAATAAAATTAAAATGCACTACATAACTATGAGTACACTACATGACTATTGGACTATGAGTACACTACAGGACTATTGGGGCACTATGAGTACGCTACATGACTATTGGGACACTATGAGGAATTGGGGCACTATAAGACTACATCTATAAATTCACCCTGGTTTATACGACCATCTACCCACTCGACCTCATACCTCCAAATTCATCGTCCTCTCTCCCCAATTGGTTATTTGCTTTAATTTCTTGAATGCCCAACATTTGTGGTTCATCCACCTTAACAAAAATCAAACATAGGATTGAGACGAATGTTTTGCTAACCTGGAATGATGCCTAACACGTTCTGGAGAGGAAGATGAGAGAACGATGCAGCAATTGAATCTATGCTTTGCTAACCTGGAATGAAAATTGGTTATTTTCTTTAATTTCTTGAATTCCCAACACTTGTGGTTCATCCACCTTAAAAAAATCAAACTTAGAAGATGAGGAAGATGAGAGGAATATAGAAGATGAGAGGAAGATTTCACCAGCTCCCGTGCCCTCGGCTCCTTTGCTCTCTTCTAATAAGCTCCCTTGCTCCCTTGCTCTCTTGGGCACTATGAGGTTAACATCCCCTTTATATAGGTTCTATTTTTGCAACTGGTTTGATGAGAGTTCTATTTTTGAATAAATTTGTGGAGCCAGTTCCAAAGCTGTTAATTTCCCAAAAATAATTGTAAAATCGTTAAAAAAATAAAGAAAAAAAATAAGTAAGATACTAAGTAAGAGGTTACCACAATATTACAATAGTTATCATCACCACCACGCCCATCACCTCAACACCACCACCACCGCCACTGCCACCGCCACCGCCACCGCCACCGCCACCACCACCCAATCATCGCTACTACTACCGCTACCATCGCCGCGCGCCACCACCCCTTACCACCATCACTGCCGCCACCACCTCACCACCATAACCACTACCACTGCCACTGCCACCACCACCACCTCCCCACCTCCACAAGAACCACCACCACCCTACCGTCACCCTATCATCGCAGCCACCACGTTGCCACTACCACAACCACCACTCTACCGCCATCGCCACCTCCACCACCACCCCCTCACCACTACCACTGCGGCCACCACCCCTTACCACCATCACTGCCGTGACCACCTCACTGCAACAATCAATTCCACCAGCACCAACACGCCACCTCCACAAGCACCACCACCACCACCGCTGTCACCCCTACCACCACCACCGCTGTCACCCCTACCACCACCCTATCATCGCAGCCACCACACCACCACTACCACCATCGTCTTCACCACCACAACCACCACCATAACCTCCACTGCCACCTCCACCTCTACCACCACCTCCACGTCCACCTCCACCACGACCACCGTCGCCATCAGCCCACCACCACCGCTGTCGCCACCACCCCACCATCCCAAACAAGTTTTTTTCTTTTCATTCTTACAAAAACTTAGTCGGAGTAAACTATCAAACACATTCTCAAATATTAAAAATAGAAAAATCTTATTTATTGCTTTTGTTTTATAAAATGATATTTTAAAAATCGTTTTGAAAACTTAAACAATATGGCCCTTATTTTCTAGAGAAATGATAGTTGAACCATCTTAATTGACCACATATATTGAACCATCTGATATGGCAATCAATGAATGGGGTTATTTCAATAAATTAAATCACTTTGTATTTATTTTTTGTGGTAAATATAATGTCACATCAAGTGTGCTCAATTAATGTGGTCAATTAAGATGGTCCAAATAGCGATCTATTTTCTATAGTTCATTTTAAAAGAACCTTTTACCCAAAGATTATTTTTAAAAGGTCCCTGCTCCTAGTCATGCTGCACTCTCTGGAGGCGCACCACACCTTGTCGCACCGCTAAACTGAGGAAAGGGAGACCCGTAACTCGCCAAGCTGCAGGCATGTGCCAAGCCGAATAGAAGGGATAGCAGCTCCTTGTCGCACCACCCAGCTAACCGAGAAGAAAAAACAATGGGAAATTAACATCTTTGGAACTGGCTCCACAAATTTATTAAAAAATAGAAATCTCATCAAACCAATTGCAAAAATAGAACCTATATAAAGGGGATGTTAACCTTATAGTGCCCAATAGATCACGGGAGCAAGGGACCTTATTAGAAGATAGCAAAGGAGCTGAGGGCACGGAAGGTGGTGAAATCTTCCTCTCATCTTCTATCTTCCTTATCTTCTATGTTTGATTTTTTTAAGGTGGTTGAACCACAAGCATTGGGCATTCAAGAAATTAAAGCAAATAACAAATTTTCATTCTAGGTTAGCCAAGCATAGATTCAATTGATGCATCGTTCTCTCATCTTCCTCTCCATAACCTGTTGGGCATCATTCCAAGTTAGAAAAACATTTGTTTCAATCCTATGTTTGATTTTTGTTAAGGTGGATGAACCACAAGTGTTGGGCATTCAAGAAATTAAAGCAAATAACCAATTGGGGAGAGAAGACGATGAATTTGGAGGTATGAGGTCGAGTGGGTAGATGGCCGTATAAACCAGGGCGAATTTGTAGATGTAGTCTTACAGTGCCCCACTGGTTTTGTAGATGTAGTCTTATAGTGCCCTAATAATCATGTAGTGTACTCATAGTGCCCCAATAGCTCTGTAGTGTACTCATAGTCCAATAGTCATGTAGTGTGCTCATAGTTATTGTAATACATTTTATTGTATGAAATTTTAGGAATGGAATCGGTTGCAATTATGGTTTGTTTCAATGGAAAATGGTTGAGGTCTGAAAAGAAGTAAATCTATAAAGGGGGCGATATGAAAGACATTATAGTACCAAGGGCTACAACGTTTGCTGAGCTTATAAACCGTGTTTGCCTTATTACCCAACCAAACAATCCTGCTGAAAAACTCAGTTTGAAGTTTGAAGTTCCCGTAACATCCATTGAATACAAGCATATCGAAATTGTGGATGATGATGATGTCCAATATTTGTTGAGGTACTCTACTGACACCATAGGATCCAAAGTTGTGCCCTTACTGGTTAGTAGAGAAGAAACAGAAGTGGAATGTGCTAGATGGGTGAATTTGAATATCACAAGGGAAAGTGGTGAATTAGCTCCTAACTCAAATGGCATAGATGAGAGTAATCAAGTTATGCACGACAATACAAATGTGATTCAACAAGGGAGAACATGTAATCAAGTTATCACTAGACACATCTTATTCCCTTTTACTTAGCATGTTCTAAACAGGGCATATGCCTAGAACGTCTATCACCTACCTTTCAAGATGATGCATGAAGTTTAAAGATAATTTAATGACACCACATTAGCCTAGCAAAGTGACATGCAATCCTAGGTCGTTATGAGTTAAGATTACAAGTAAGAATACTTTCGATGCTCCAAATCACAAGATGATATGACGGTCACTCAAGCAATTACATCTATAATTATATGCAAACAAGGTAGCTAATCTTATAGGCATAAATTAAGGTCATTAAGCAAAGTAATCCAACTTATTCAGCATGAATAGCAATCATAATCAAGAGCTAGAAATCCAATCAACAAGCTAACATGGTTAGGGCTTCAAGCAGCCCTAATCCTAATGACTACTCACACATAACTGAAATTGAAACAAATATAATTGAAATCATAAGTAAATTTCAATAATGAAAATAAGGGTACAGAAGAGATTGTTAAGAACAGGTGCAGCAGAAGACACGGCAGAGCCTTCTTTCCCAAGCTCCACGTCCAATAATCTATGTGTAAAATATTATCTCTCAAAATATCGTCCCTAATTCTCTAGAAAACCCAAACGGAACTCTCACTCTCTCTGCCTCCTCTTTGCCTCTGGTTCTCCTCTCCCAAAACACTGAACAAAGGCTTCCTTTTATAGACAAAGGGAAAACCTTGTCCTATAAGGATTGGTAAAACCATATTCTATAAGGATTGGTAAAACCATGTCCTATAAGGATAGGGAAAGTTATTGTACTTTTAATTAATTACACAGTCCTTAAATCTATTAGAACCAATCAGAGCACGGCTGGGACTGTGAATGCAAGCTGGCAAGTAGGAACGCAAGCTGGCCAAACTTGGATTTTGGAATGTCTTCGTAATCAGGATCTGGGACTGCGCTTTTGAAGCACATCATGAGTATAGTAGAAGCGCATCTTCGTTCAGGCTTGGCGCAAATGTTGTCAGGCTTAGCACAGAGGGAGAACCTCTGATCCACCGCTGGCAGAACAGGGACCCCGAGCTTAGGCGCACATCTGGGCTCGGATGGGAGTTCTTGGGACATGTCCTCGACCTGCCTTGGCGCGACCTTGGCACTTCTAGGACATGACCTTGATGTCATGAAACACAGGTTTGAGACCCGGAGGGCCTGATATGAGGTACTTGGCCGGTGGCCCAAAATAGGCGCACTGGCGCACTCAGGACTCCGTTCAGGACCTGATATTGAAATGAGGACATCTCCTTCATTTGGACTCCGATTTGAGTCATTCTTTTTGCATTCTTTCTAGATTTTACCTATCTTTCTAACTCTGCACATGTCTCACAAGATTGATCATTTTCTACTATTGATGGCACGAAATCATTCAAAAGACATGTAAGAGAGGCATATAAAGACATCAAAATGATGCATAAATAACGACTGATCACTTTCCTAGCCATGCCGACGGGAATAGAGAGAAATAAAGAATTTTTGATACTCAAAGGCTTGGAAATTTTTTATGCGCTCAACAAAATTGCTTCTAAGCACTTTTTTGATACACGAAGCAATTACTCCCTTTAAATAGAAGCTAAATCCTAGGCCAATGAGATTCCTACTTCAACATAAAGATGCATCCAAGCCCAAAATGATTTCTTCAACAAGAAGATGGATTACTTGGACCACACGGAAAACTATATCCCTTAGAATTCCCTGATTCCCTAAGGGTGTGTTTGGATGAGGGAAAAAACAAGGGATTTGATAAAAAGCCAGAATTTTGAAATTCCTATGCATAAATTCTCTTGTTCGGATTCATAAAAATTGAAATTTAGAAATTCGAAAAAAAAAAGAGAAAAGGAATTTGGATGCCCCAAATCCCCACTTTAAAATCCATATAAAGAGGTGTTATTTTCCGAATTCCATCTTTATAATTATAATTTATGTATAAACATTAATTCTATGTTTAAAATTCTTTCTATTTTTATCTTATCCAAATAAGAAACATCACAAATTATAGAAAAATAATTTCCTTCAATTAAAATTCTGTCATTTTATAATTTTTTGGTAATCTTAAACTTCTTCATCCAAACACACCCTAAACAATATGGGGGCATTTGTGGGACCATAAATTATTAGAATATTATGGAGCTGCCTCGTGACCCATAAATTTCATAATGTCCATACTACCCCTAGTAAGGACGTTACCATCATTAAAAATCCGCACCTTAATTAATATGTTTACCCGTTAACTATACTAATTAATAGGATTATTGACACAACCGGTCTCGAAAATGAAAGTTAGAAATTTAAATTAATTAAATAACTAATAGTTATGGGTTAGTTGAACGTGGAGATTTGGGCTAAAGCACGAGGATGGACTAAAGTAAGGGCCCAAGGAAGGCTATTGGACCGTGATTAAAAGTTGGATTTACAAGATTGACCATTTTACCCTTGAAATTTCTAAAGGCTCGAAAGTCACTTTTTGATCGAGAACTATTTTTGGAAGTTTCTTTGCACCAATACGTACATCTTGAACTTACGAGTACGTAGACATGTGGCACGCATAAATCGAAGTTTGAACGAGAAAGTAACGGGTCTAAAACAATTGGGACGTATCGGTAATTTCTGAAAAGTTTGAATTATAAATGGGGACCTTCTCTCTCCTCATCCCATTGGTCAACCTCTCCTTTATCTTCTCCCACATGGCTCTCTCTCTCTCATTCCCACGAAAATTCGCGGAAAAACACTAAAACCCTCCCCCATGGCCACCACGATCCATAGTGACTCAGACCACCCGAAGACCATCATCATCTTCGACTCCCTCGTGCGAACCTAGCTATACCGTCCATTGAGGCCGTCGACCAACGTACGCAGCACAGTGAGCCACGAAAGAAAGTGGGTCTCACGGCTTTCAAGGTGATTTTCGGCCAACACAAGTAATGGTTCTCGATTTGGACCTTATATTTGGATTCTTGGGATTGAGTAGATGGATTTAGACTATTAGTTTGCTACCTTTGGTTGAGTATTGAAGAAATGGGAAAACACTTGGAACCGGCCAGAAATGGCAGATTTCGGTAGGCGTGGGACGCAGCCCCTGCGAGGGAGGTTGAAGGCGATTGCAAGGTGCAGTTGCGAGTGGAAGAAGACAGGGAGCGCGTGGGGCACCTGGGAGAGCGTGAGGCTTCCCCTCAGCCTCTGTCGACTTGTGTTTAAATGTTTTCGACGTTCCGGGCCCATTGGCGTAGGCATCGGGTCCATCGGAGTTCGTTTGGGGGTTGTTTTGGATAGTTTTAGTCACCTAAAATGCATTTTTAGAGCGTGTGAACTCCTGGGGATCGGGAGTTAGATTAAATAGTTTAAATGACTCTTTAATAATATTAATTATCTTGTTTGCGAGGCATTATGATATTGGAAAGCCCAGAGAGCTGTATTTATCAAGACGAAGCTCGTGGGAACTTTCAGGAACGAGTGCCTCAAAGTACGTGCAATAGTGGATCATGTCGGGTGAGCTCTCCCCGACGTACAGAGAGTGGACTTCCTTCTCAACTCCTTGATTATATATTGTTTATATATTGTTTATATGAATGAATGCTTGAGGATTGTGATGTGATTAAAAGTGGTTATGGATTGAGTGGTGATGAATGTACTTGATTGTGATGCTTAGGGATGTATAATTAGTTAATTGTGTTATGATTAGATTAAAAGCCATAGACGATGGCACAAGCTAGAATTAGAGCCTGGCATGTGATTGATGAATTAAGGGTATTGCCCTATGAAATTGTGTTGATGATAGGAAACAAGCATAAAATATGCTAGGGGTTAACTTTGGGACCCGACATCTATTAATTATGATATTTTGATGGTTGTGAACCTTATGAAAGGTAAACTACTCCAGAATGTGTATAAACTAACACTAAGGTAGGATATCTCAAGGACTGATTCCGAGATACGTTTCACGATACCAAACCACGGATGATGAAAAAGTATTGATACGAATTGATGAATACGGCAATGATGATAATCGAGAATGAATGAGCTTATGATTGAGATGGCGAAGGTCGAGGATTATGCCGATTTAACATGAGAGTCAATATTGAGATGCTATCGCCGAGGAGTCTTGTCGGCATAGCACATGAGTTAGTGTGGTAGTACTGTGGCCGAGGAATACCAGCCTAGTACGTGAGCCGTGTGTCAGGTATGAGTCCAGTTGAGTCCGGTGTCAGTGTTGAGTCATGGTATGCCCATATGGTGGTCGCTAGTGTCGTACCTGTCTGTAGGCCACATACCAGTCCTCCACGTGAACGTTCTCCTACGCTCGCTCTATACTAGTTAAATAGTGCTAGTCCTGTCCCCGAGCCCTATATGTATATGTGGTCCCAGGGCTCTTAGTGGGACTTGTGGTGATGGTGCTTGCACCCAGTCCTTCACGTAGTCGTGGTACAAGCGAAGACACCCAATCATGTCACGTGCGCTTGACTCATGCGACTACAATGCCATTGGAATACCTTAGATGATGATTGAGTCATGATATGCCAGCCGAGGGTTATGTCAGCTGATGAGATACGATAGCCGAGGGATACGCTGGCTTATGTGATGTTCCATTCGAGGGTTATATCGGTTGATGAGATATGATAGCCGAGGGGTATGCCGACTTATGTGATATGCCAGCCAAGGGTTATGCTGACTGATGAAATATGATAGCCGAGGGTTATGCCGACTCTTGATCATATGATAACCAAGGGTTATGCCGGCTCAAGATGATATGATAGCCGAGGGTTATGCTGGCTCATTATGTTTTGATAGCCGAGGGTTATGCCGGCTCATGATGATATGATAGACAAGGGATATGTCAGCTTACATGTGATATGATGATAGCCGAGGGACATGCTGGCTTATATATGATATGATGATAGCCAAGAGACATGTTGGCTTATATATAATACGATGATAGCCGAGGATTTTGCCGGCTGATACGATATGAGATATGATCTGATGAGATGTGTTAGCCGAGGACCTACTGGCATGAAACTATCCGTATCGAGGTCAGCGGGTATGGTGAGGGCAGTGACCCCGAATGATGTGATTATGGTTCGTATGCTCGTTGTGTCATTGAGACAATCGATACTGTCATAGAACGACGAGATATTACGACTTATGATATCCATCAGAAATGCATATGACATCTTCTCGCATGAAGTTCTTTTAATGCTTGGCAATAGATGAATTGCCTTGTGCTATGAATGGTGTGGTTGCTAGCCCTACGGGGTTATCCGTTTGAATAATATTATTTTATTATTTTACCTCCTTGCACGTGCCATACTATGTCATGATATTCAATCGAGGTTTTAATGTTTGAGGGATTAGCTTATGTTCACTCACCTTGTTGTTTGCACCCCTCAGGTTTCAGTAGGAGGTTCGTGGTTACGAGAAGGGAATCACGTTATGACAGCTCTGACACCACTTGAGAAGGGTGTACCAAGGTAACAATCGGTTTAAGCATTTTATGTCTTAATTATGATCATCATTCGTTTTAATTATGCTCTGGGCTATCCGCTAATGCGGTGAAACGGTAACTTAGTGTTTATTATTTTACCTTTTCACTAAACTTCCTAAAATACATCGTTTTAGTTGGGCTTTCGTCACCTGGATTTAGCGTCCAGTTGTCGGCCAGCACCCGGAATTTGCCGGTATCTAAGTGGATATTCGGGTAGGGGTATAACAATTATTGCTACAATTCATGAGGTATTATTTATGAGGATTCATTAATAAATAATATTGTCTATGAGATTTATTTATTAAAGCCTATAATAAATAATATCTTCCAAGAAGAATTATTTATTAATTAAAACTCTCTTCAACCAATCAGACGCCTCCGGTGACTCACATGTAACTATACTAGACCTCACTTCACCCCAGATACGAAAGAAATACTCATACTTTTGCTCTGCAGTTTATTCCCTGGAATCAAACATCTCCTCCTCTCCTACATTTGATTTTTTATTCATTAATTTCATTTGATTTTTTTATGTATCAATTTATGAATTTCATTCCATTTTTATTTATTAATTCTCTTAATTACACATATTTTTCCTTTCCGAAGATTATTGGAGTTGTAGGTTGTTCATTGGAAATTGATTTGTTTTACCTATGAAGTATATTTCAATCTTCCTAAATAACTATACCTTCGGATAGCTAAATCACAGTAAAGAAAAAGTATAAAATTTTTGTATATTATCCTTTTTGTGTTTTTCTTAATATTTAAAGGTTTTTTTTATGTCGAAAGATATTAAGTAATTTAACTTTTTCAGATTTTTTTACTCATAAAGACCTAACTACACAATACAGAACGAGAGAGAAGAATCCAAGGTCATTAAATAGACTTAAAGGTCATGTATTATTTTGATGGAAAAAATAATAATTGTTCTTTTATATAGCAATGAGTTAAAATTAAATCGTGATTTTTTTTTAAGAGATCATCAATAAATTAAAGACGGATTAAAAAGTTTACATCGGATGTTAAAATATTAAATAACCAGGGAGGTTCAAGCCCTTCCCATCGATGATACCGTTTAGTAATTGAAACATGCCTCACCACTACATGAGCAGCGGCATTATACTTCCTTGGAACGAACTGCAACTTGGCAACCTCAAAGGCTTTTTGAAGCTGTATGGCATCATGCACAATCCCCACAATATCTGCGTCTAGGCACACACCCTCCCTGATGCACTGCACCAACACCTGCGAATCGGATTCAAAGATTACCCGCTTGTATCCATCCTGTGCGCAGGTTAACATCGCTTCGCGCATGGCAATGGCTTCAGCTTGCAAACTGCTGCGACAAGGCAGCCCCCCTTCGACCCCTACTGCCTCGAAGCAGCCAAGGGAAGAACGCCTAATCCATCCAAATCCACCAATCCTCGAATCATTGTTGAAAGCACCATCACAGTTTACCTTCCACCAGCCTTCCGGCGGCCGCCGCCAACCATGTTAATAATCAACTTCCTTGGCAGGTCGAGTTGTCTGCTGCACTGCCTGGTACTTCTCCAATCTCACCCAATTAACCTCCTGGGACTGTGATAACAGCAACTGAATGGCAACATCAAGGGTAATGATCTCATCTATGAAGCAAGCTGCATTTCTGCACTTCCAAATCCGCCACAGCCCTAACGCCATGAGCTGCAGAGCAGATTTGGCATTCACATTCTGCTCAAAATTTGCAGGAAATATTGCCAGTACCCCAGAAAATCCTCCCTTTCCACTGATCTCAGATTAATCTGTAATGGGCTACCAAACCAAAATATTTCAGCAAACGTACATTTAAAGAAAAGATGTACATGTGTCTCATTTTCATCACCACAAACAGGGCACACGTTCACCACCTCCACACGTCTACGGGCAAGATTGCTTCAGACTGCCAAAAAATTTCGACAAGCCCGCCAAACGAACATAGAAACCTTCGGTGGAACTTCCAAGCCCCAAACTGCTACCCACACCTTCGACTCATTTCGCCATGTACTTGGCTCACCTGTCCCTCTCCATCTAAACTCTCCATTACGTAATAGCTCCCTTGCCAACTCATAGCCAGAGCTTATAGTGTAATTCCCAGACTTCATATAGTGCCAAATACGCTTGTCTTGGGATCCAAGTAAGCTGATGGGAATGGCTTGTATGCATTGAGCTTCTGCAGGCTCAATTAACTCTTCCAGCACTTATTTTCAACATCAATTAACTCCTGGACCTTTCCCGGCATGAATCCATGTCTCGAAATAGGCTTGAAAGGGCGTCTAGTAGGAAGCCAAGGGTCTGAAAGTACATTAATCTGACTTCCATCTCCCACACGCCACCTCACCCCTGCCCTCAATACTTGGAGCCCTTGGATAATTCCTTTCCCCCAGGATCCATCACGTCCCTCCTTGGCCTCCAAAATACACTGCCCAAGAAAGTACTTTTCTTGCAATACCGTAGCAAGGATTGACTCTGGGTTTCTCAGTAATCTCCAACCAATCTTAGCTAGCATAGCAACATTAAAACATCTCAAATCTTTGAAACCTAGCCCCCCATCGGCTTTACTTTGGGTAAGCTTGTCCCAAGACCCCCAATGTATCCCTTTCTTTTGATCGGTACAGCCCCACAAAACTTGGCCATGACTCGAATGATATCATTATACACCGTGACCGGAAGTAGGAAGCACGACAGAGAATTTATAGGCATCGCCATAGCCACTGATTTCAGCAACACCTCCTTGCCAACATGAGATAAAAATTGCTCAGCCAATCCCTGGACTTTGTCTTCAATTCTAGCCCGTACTTCCTCAAAAACAGCCTTCTTAGAAGTGCCAAAGTCTGCCATCAAACCCAAATATTTGTCAAATCCCGTGTGCTTTTTAATGCCCAGAATCTGATCTATCTCCTCTTCTGTCTCAGTATCACAAGCTGCACTAAAAAGAATGGAGCTCTTCTCATAGTTTATCAGTTGACCAGACTCTTCAGCATAGGTTGTCAGGATTTCTTTGTAGCATCTCGCCTCTTCCACTGATGCTTTGCCAAATAGGACTGAGTCATCAGCAAAGAATAGATGGGAAAGCTTCAGACCCCTGGGAACTACCCTCACACCAATCAAAGCCCCATCTTCCATCCTCTTTCGAATCAGAGAGGGCAAACCTTCTGCACATATCACAAATAATACTGGAGATATAGGATCTCCTTGCCTGATGCCTCTGCTGGCCCTTATGAAACCTTGAGCTTCCCCATTTATCAATACACTATAGGTAGTCGTAGAAACACATTCCATAACCCCATGCAATAAATTTCACATCAAAACCCATCCGGGACATGACTGCCTTCAAGAAGCCCCATTCCACCTGATCATACGCTTTGGCCATGTCAAGCTTTAAGGCCATGCTCCTGCCCCCCTCCCCTTTTGACTTTCTGAAAGAGTGCAGGACTTCATGTACCACCAGTATATTGTTAGTGATTTGTCGCCCCTCAAGAAACGCCGATTAGGAAGGCTTATGATCTTCTTTAGGACACACTTCAGTCTCGGTGTCAATACCATGGATATAATCTTATACAGGACATTACACAAAGCGATTGGTCACATCTGTGTCATGTAGAGAGGGTTACGTACCTTGGGAATCAGTACAATATTCGTGTGATTTAAGCCACCAATCATTCGACCTGATAGAAAAAGGTTTTGCACTGCCTCAACGACCTCCTTATTCACTAAGCTCCAGTATTTTTGGTAAAACGCAACAGTGAACCCATCCGGCCCAGGTGACTTAATGGGATTTATTTAGAACACCGCCTCCTGGATTTCAGTCTCTGTAACCTACTGAGTAAGCATGCAATTCTCCCTCATAGTAACCTGTTGACTGATACAGCTTTTCACCATATCAGAATTACCAGGCCTGTCTATCTGAAACATTCTCCTGTAAAACTTCACAGCAGTGGCACTGATTGCGTGCTGCTCCTCAGTCCCATTGTTCTCCAGATCATATAACCGCATTATCAGATTCTATTGTTGTACAAATAGTAACATAAAAATTACGCAACTATATGGACGTTTTAACTCGTAAGTGCACAAGATAAGACAAATAGTATAAAAAGCAAATACGAGATCATTCCCACGAGGACTGGATTAATATGTGTTTAAAATTGATTTTAAGATGATTTTGAAAACTGAAAATTTAGAAACAAAATATTAAAAAAAAACAGCGTTTGATTAAAAATAGAATTGGATTGAGGTTAAAACAATGAGAAAACCAGTTAGGGATTCGATGTTCACCGCTAATCTTCTTCCTTAAGCAAACGACATGCACAATGCTACAAAACAGATTTTAGATGCTCATGTTTGTCAACCTAAAGGTATGCTATCTCCTTTTTAAATTATTGATTTCCCTAAGCAACAAGTTAGGCATGGGTATCTACGCTAACTCTTTTCATTCTTAAAGTATTTAGCAAGGTATCTACTAAGTTGCACTTTAAGAACGCATAACACAATGGAAATCGACAAACACACAACTCCTAGAACATGATATCTATTCTAGTTATTCATGATGATTTGTAACAACCCAGAATTTTAATTATTGGATTTAATTAAATTATTTATGTAAAATGACGATTTTGCCCTTGCTTGTTAAAGGGCATGGAAATCAAGTTTTGGTTTCGAAACCTTTTCGGTGGTGTTTTGTATACCGTTGCGTAGGTCTCGAACTCACGAGTTCGTAGACAGGCGGCACGCGGAAAACGGAGTTCGTAGACGAGAGTTATGGGTCTAAATGTGCAAGGGCATTTTGGTAATTTGGTTTTGGGAGAGATATTTTGTTACCCCAAAACAGTGTAATCTGATCCATCTTTAATTCATCTTTATCATCTCTTTCGTCTCTCTCTGTGACAAAACAAACACACAAACCCAAACCACCCGAACCGTGCGAAATTCACCCAAACACCCACAAAAGTCAACATTGATTTCAAGGCCTCATCTTCCAGTTTTGATCCACTAATCGTGTTCTACTCCTTCCCGTGATCACAACCGTACCAACCATCGAAGGAGAGGACCACGGAGGAAGCCGAACCGAGAATAGGAAGTTTCGGACTTTCCGATCGATTTTCCGGCTAGCACAGGTATGTGTTTGATGTTTTAAGCTCATATTTGGATTCCTGGGTTTGAGTAGATAGATTTAGACGTAAAATTCGTGAAAAATGGTTGAGTTTTGAAGAAGTTGGAAAGCTTGGAGTTTCGGCCGGAAATGGAGGATTCCGGCGAAACCAGACGGCGGCGGAGGTGGTGGTCCGGTCATCTTCTCCGGCCAACCTCCGGCGACGGTGACGGCAGCCGGTCATCTTCTCCGGCGAGTTGCCGGTGACCGGTCAGGTTGAGTTGAACCGGTCCGGTTGAGTGAACCGGTCGGGCCGAGTTGGACCGGGTTGGACCGGTCCAGGCGCGTGGGTAATGTAGCAGGCGCATGACCGGCGCGTGAGGGCGCGTGGCGGCGCATGAGCGCGTGTTACGACCTTCCGTCGGCGCGTGGCGGCGCGTGGGACCGAGTCTGAGGTCACGGTGGCGCGTGACAGTTAGTTTTTGACGTTTCGGACCTGTTGGCGCAGGTTTCGAGTCGATCGGATGTCGTTTAGGGGTTGTTTCGGACGTTTTAAGGTTGCTGCGTTTTCTAGGACATCATCGTTAGACTCCCGGGATTTATGGGGTTTATACTTAAGATTATTATTATTAGCTGGTAATCCCGATTATTAATTTGGACAGGCGATACTGCTCCAGGAATCTCAGGGGAGCGTACAGTTCGGGATTGAGCGTGCTTGAACAGGTTTGTGAGTGGACTTTGATTTATAAACTGTAATGCATGCATAAATGTATCTTTGCTTTAAATACTGTTGAGTATGAGTGCAATGAATTTCTGGATTTTAGAAATGATGCTGGACACATATTTTACAATATTTCTGTGAAAGTTTGTTTTGAGAAATGGCCTGATTTTGTACTCGATTTTGATATCGTTTTGACGTGGTGACTATTTGAGTATGTGATTTGGGTTTTGACTCATAATTGTGATTTTACCGATTTTGGCCATAAAATGATATTTTAAAGAATTTGGCTTAGGCCGCGAAACAAGATTTCGAAGTATGGATTTGATTCACTGATTCCCGTCCCGATGATTGTTGTTGCTCTGACTGGTGTTGAGGAGCATGACTCTACCAGTTGTTGAGGGTTCAGACCTTAGGTGTTGAGGAGTATGTCTCCGCCGGGTCGCGAAACTGTCTATGCATAGTACAGATATTACAGACAGTACATATGGTACACAGAGTTGTACAGATTTGAACACATCTCAAGGGATACCCTGATGTGTTATGAATATGTCGGGAACAGTGAATTCTTGATTTTGAGATATTTGCCAAATGGAACCAAATGATTTGAAATTGAGATATTCGTGAGTTTGAACCAAATGATTTGGATTTGAGATAATTTGTGTCCAGATTGAATTATATGATTTTAAACTCCTTTGAAGAGAGTTTTCAAACCAAATTGTGGATTACGAGGTATTTTTATTATACAGATTTTATGTGAGTCCAATTCATGATTTTAAAGATAAATGTGAATTTTGGATGATTTACATATGATGCTTTTATATGATAAATTGTTTTATGTTATGCATGCATGATTTTATAAATGGAGGGGAAGAAAGGTAATTCTTCGCAAAGGAATTTATAAATGATTATTTTTGTCCACTCACAACTTTTGTGTTTAAATCCCCCTTCAAGCAGTTGAGTAGAGTTGACGCGAACATTGATCTCGAGGCTGAGGCATTAGGATTCTGACTGCGCTGTGTTGTATATTTGAGTAGGATATCTAAATTTTACTCTTGATCCTACTTAGACGCTCTGATATTATGTTGTATTTGTTTGGTCGTTAATTACGGGAATTATTGAATGCTTAAGTCCCTTGTCTGACAAGAGGAAGTATTTATCATGGTTATTATAATTTGTATGGATTGAAGGGTATTTTGGGAACCTTTTCTTAGGTTGTCAGACGGGATCAGGGTTCTTCCCGGGTTTCGAGGGGAAATTCGGGACGGGTCCTGACAATTGGTATCAGAGCACTAGGTTAAATTCCTGTAGACTGTACACTACGTGTACAATTATTTTGGTATTGATGAGTTATAGTTCTTTTCAGCGTAATGCCTCCGAGACGCGAGTTCCGTCAACAGTCGGAAAATATTGGGGACACACCTGAACCTACAGTGGAGCCTGATATGAGTCAAACACTGGAACAATTGGGTCATACGTTGACTTCTGTACTTCAGAGTAGGACTGCTACTGAAGGTCCAGACATTGAGAGAGCCCAGAGATTAGGGGCTATAATATTTATGGGCGAGTCTAGCCCAGAGGATGTAGAGAATTGTCTCCGATTGGTTGAGACATGGGTATGAGTACTCCTACTGGGAATATGTTAGTGGCGAATCTCGTGATTCGTAGTTGACCAGTGTTAGTGGAAGGTCATGCATTAGAGGCAGATTTAATCCCCTTAGATATTTTTGATTTTGATGTGATTCTGGGGATGAATTGGTTGACTATGCACCATGCCTCTATTGATTGTTATGACAAGAGAGTGGATTTCCGGAGTCCAGGTTTACCGGAACTTACATTCAGAGGAGATCGTAGGGTACTACCCTGTGGAGTGATATCAGCTTTGACTGCTGAGAAATTGCTGAGGAAAGGTTGTGAGGGTTACTTGGCTCATGTGTTTGATTCTCGGGAAACTTCGATGAGAGTGGAGGATATTCCCGTGGTGAGTGAATTCTCTGATGTGTTTCCAGATGATCTTCCGGGATTGCCACCTCACCGGGAGATTGAGTTCACCATCGAGCTTTTGCCAGGTACTCAACCTATCTCACAGGCACCGTATAGGATGGCACCGGCAGAATTGCGAGAGTTAAAGACTCAGTTGCAGGACTTGGTGAATATGGGATTTATTCGCCCAAGTGTTTCACCTTGGGGTGCACCAGTGTTATTTGTGAGGAAAAAGGATGGTGGGTTGAGGTTGTGTATCGACTACCGGAAGCTAAACATGGCTACGGTGCGGAATAAGTATCCTTTGCCAAGGATAGATGATTTGTTTGATCAACTTAAGGGGGCAAGATATTTTTCGAAAATTGACCTTCGATCCGGATACCACCAGTTGAGGATCAGAGAAGGGGATGTTGAGAAAACAGCTTTCAGGACTCGTTATGGTCATTATGAGTTCCTGGTGATGCCTTTCGGGTTGACTAATGCTCCAGCAGCATTTATGGATTTGATGAACAGGGTGTTCCAAAAGTATTTGGATCGGTTTGTGATTGTGTTCATTGATGACATCTTGGTGTATTCGAGGAGTGCTAAGGCACATGAGAAGCACTTAAGGTTGGTGCTGAATATGCTTAGGAAAAAGCATTTGTTTGCCAAATTCAGTAAATGTCAGTTTTGGTTGACCGAAGTTGGATTCTTAGGTCATGTGATTTCGGCTGAGAGTATCAGCGTAGATCCCCAAAAGATTGAGGCAGTGGCAAACTGGGAACAACCGAGGACAGTGACAGAGGTGAGGAGTTTTCTGGGTTTGGCAGGATATTATCGACGGTTCGTAGAAGGATTTTCTACGATAGCAGGGCCGTTGACTCGGTTGACGAGGAAATGAGTCAAGTTTGACTGGGGAGCTGATTGTGAACAGGGATTTCAGGAGCTGAAGAGGAGGTTGACTTCTGCTCCAGTATTGACCATTCCTGATGATACTGGTGGATTCGAGGTGTATAGTGATGCATCATTGCGGGGTATAGGCTGCGTGTTGATGCAGCATGGAAATGTGATAGCTTATGCTTCTAGACAACTTAAACCCCATGAGTTGAATTACCCCACACATGATTTGGAATTAGCTGCAGTGGTGCATGCATTGAAAATATGGAGACATTATTTGTACGGGGAGACGTGTCGGATCTTCACCGACCATAAGAGTTTGAAGTACTTGTTCACCCAAAAAGACCTGAATCTGAGGCAGAGAAGATGGCTTGAGTTAATAAAGGATTATGATTGTACTATAGAGTACCATCCAGGGAAAGCCAATGTTGTGGCAGATGCTTTAAGCAGAAAATCCATGGGTTCTTTAGCCCATTTGCATACAGTCTACTTACCGTTACTGGTAGAGTTCCGTAGAGCAGGGATAGTACTGGACATGGATAGCCAGGGGGCTTTATTGGCTAGTTTTCATGTGAGGCCTGTGCTGATTGATCGGATTATTGAGGCTCAACTCCAGGACCCTACATTGTGCATTATCAGGATGGAGTTAGAGGCTGGAAACAGGCAGGACTATGCGCTTAGGGATGATGGAGCCTTGGTTAGGGATGGTCGGTTGTGCGTACCGAATGAGCTGGAACTAAAGAGGGAAATTCTTGATGAGGCTCATAGTTCGGCTTACGCTATGCATCCAGGAGGTACCAAGATGTATCATACCCTAAGGAAACATTATTGGTGGACTGGGATGAAAAGGGAGATTGCTGAGTTTGTGAGTAGATGCCTGACATGCCAGCAAGTGAAAGCCGAGAGGCAGAAACCATATGGGGCACTTCAACCATTACCTATTCCGGAATGGAAGTGGGATCACATTACGATGGATTTTGTGTATAAACTTCCAAGAACACAGAAAGGACATGATGGGATATGGGTAATTGTTGATAGACTCACGAAGTCTGCACATTTCTTGCCAGTGCGGGAAGATTTTCGGATGAGTCAGTATGCCAAATTGTTCATTGATGAGATCATACGGCTACATGGGACTCCAGAGTCCATTGTTTCGGACAGGGATCCTAGATTTACCTCCAGGTTTTGGCGGAGTTTGCAGAAGGCTTTTGGCACTACATTGCATTTTAGTACAGCTTTTCATCCTCAGACGGATGGTCAGTCTGAGAGGACAATCCAGATTTTGGAGGATATGATGAGAGCTTGTGTACTACAGTTTAAAGGAAACTGGGATTCACATCTGGCTCTGATGGAATTTGCTTATAATAATAGTTATCAGTCGAGTATTGGGATGTCTCCTTTCGAGGCACTGTAGGACACCTCTATGCTGGAACGAAGTGGGTGAAAGGAAACTGTTAACACCAGAGTTGGTTGATACGACTGAGGAAAAGATAAGGATCATCAGAGAAAGGTTGAAGACAGCTCAGGATCGCCAGAAGAGCTATGCAGACCGTAGAACCAGAGACCTTGAGTTTGAGGTAGGTGATTGGGTGTTCTTGAAACTATCTCCTTGGAAGGGAGTTGTACGTTTTGGTAGACGAGGAAAACTGAGTCCTCGCTACATTGGTCCATATGAGATTTTGGAGAGGATAGGACCAGTGGCATATCGTCTTGCTTTACCATCGGAATTATCCAGAGTTCATAATGTTTTCCATGTATCTTTGCTCCGGAAATATCTGTTTGATGAGTCTCATGTGTTGGAAGAGCAACCACTTGAGCTGAAAGATGATTTGACCTTTGAGGAGCAACCGGTACAAATTTTGGATTGGAAAGAGAAGGTACTGCGCATAAAGAGTATTCATCTAGTTAAAGTGTTGTGGAGGAATCATAACGTGGAGGAAGCCACGTGGGAAACTGAGGAACTAATGAGGACGCATATCCTTATTTGTTCCAAGAGTAGAGTTGAATTTCGGGGACGAAATTTCTTAAGGGGGGTAGATTGTAACAACCCAGAATTTTAATTATTGGATTTAATTAAATTATTTATGTAAAATGACGATTTTGCCCTTGCTTGTTAAAGGGCATGGAAATCAAGTTTTGGTTTCGAAACCTTTTCGGTGGTGTTTTGTATACCGTTGCGTAGGTCTCGAACTCACGAGTTCGTAGACAGGCGGCACGCGGAAAACGGAGTTCGTAGACGAGAGTTATGGGTCTAAATGTGCAAGGGCATTTTGGTAATTTGGTTTTGGGAGAGATATTTTGTTACCCCAAAACAGTGTAATCTGATCCATCTTTAATTCATCTTTATCATCTCTTTCGTCTCTCTCTGTGACAAAACAAACACACAAACCCAAACCACCCGAACCGTGCGAAATTCACCCAAACACCCACAAAAGTCAACATTGATTTCAAGGCCTCATCTTCCAGTTTTGATCCACTAATCGTGTTCTACTCCTTCCCGTGATCACAACCGTACCAACCATCGAAGGAGAGGACCACGGAGGAAGCCGAACCGAGAATAGGAAGTTTCGGACTTTCCGATCGATTTTCCGGCTAGCACAGGTATGTGTTTGATGTTTTAAGCTCATATTTGGATTCCTGGGTTTGAGTAGATAGATTTAGATGTAAAATTCGTGAAAAATGGTTGAGTTTTGAAGAAGTTGGAAAGCTTGGAGTTTCGGCCGGAAATGGAGGATTCCGGCGAAACCAGACGGCGGCGGAGGTGGTGGTCCGGTCATCTTCTCCGGCCAACCTCCGGCGACGGTGACGGCAGCCGGTCATCTTCTCCGGCGAGTTGCCGGTGACCGGTCAGGTTGAGTTGAACCGGTCCGGTTGAGTGAACCGGTCGGGTCAGTTGAACCGGTCGGGTCGAGTTGAACCGGTCGGGTTGAGTGAACCGGTCAGGCCGAGTTGGACCGGGTCGGGCCGAGTTGGACCGGGTTGGACCGGTCCAGGCGCGTGGGTAATGTAGCAGGCGCATGACCGGCGCGTGAGGGCGCGTGGCGGCGCATGAGCGCGTGTTCCGACCTTCCGTCGGCGCGTGGCGGCGCGTGGGACCGAGTCTGAGGTCACGGTGGCGCGTGACAGTTAGTTTTTGACGTTTCGGACCTGTTGGCGCAGGTTTCGAGTCGATCGGATGTCGTTTAGGGGTTGTTTCGGACGTTTTAAGGTTGCTGCGTTTTCTAGGACAGCATCGTTAGACTCCCGGGATTTATGGGGTTTATACTTAAGATTATTATTATTAGCTGGTAATCCCGATTATTAATTTGGACAGGCGATACTGCTCCAGGAATCTCAGGGGAGCGTACAGTTCGGGATTGAGCGTACTTGAACAGGTTTGTGAGTGGACTTTGATTTATAAACTGTAATGCATGCATAAATGTATCTTTGCTTTAAATACTGTTGAGTATGAGTGCAATGAATTTCTGGATTTTAGAAATGATGCTGGACACATATTTTACAATATTTCTGTGAAAGTTTGTTTTGAGAAATGGCCTGATTTTGTACTCGATTTTGATATCGTTTTGACGTGGTGACTATTTGAGTATGTGATTTGGGTTTTGACTCATAATTGTGATTTTACCGATTTTAGCCATAAAATGATATTTTAAAGAATTTGGCTTAGGCCGCGAAACAAGATTTCGAAGTATGGATTTGATTCACTGATTCCCGTCCCGATGATTGTTGTTGCTCTGACTGGTGTTGAGGAGCATGACTCTACCAGTTGTTGAGGGTTCAGACCTTAGGTGTTGAGGAGTATGTCTCCGCCGGGTCGCGAAACTGTCTATGCATAGTACAGATATTACAGACAGTACATATGGTACACAGAGTTGTACAGATTTGAACACATCTCAAGGGATACCCTGATGTGTTATGAATATGTCGGGAACAGTGAATTCTTGATTTTGAGATATTTGCCAAATGGAACCAAATGATTTGAAATTGAGATATTCGTGAGTTTGAACCAAATGATTTGGATTTGAGATAATTTGTGTCCAGATTGAATTATATGATTTTAAACTCCTTTGAAGAGAGTTTTCAAACCAAATTGTGGATTACGAGGTATTTTTATTATACAGATTTTATGTGAGTCCAATTCATGATTTTAAAGATAAATGTGAATTTTGGATGATTTACATATGATGCTTTTATATGATAAATTGTTTTATGTTATGCATGCATGATTTTATAAATGGAGGGGAAGAAAGGTAATTCTTCGCAAAGGAATTTATAAATGATTATTTTTGTCCACTCACAACTTTTGTGTTTAAATCCCCCTTCAGGCAGTTGAGTAGAGTTGACGCGAACATTGATCTCGAGGCTGAGGCATTAGGATTCTGACTGCGCTGTGTTGTATATTTGAGTAGGATATCTAAATTTTACTCTTGATCCTACTTAGACGCTCTGATATTATGTTGTATTTGTTTGGTCGTTAATTACGGGAATTATTGAATGCTTAAGTCCCTTGTCTGACAAGAGGAAGTATTTATCATGGTTATTATAATTTGTATGGATTGAAGGGTATTTTGGGAACCTTTTCTTAGGTTGTCAGACGGGATCAGGGTTCTTCCCGGGTTTCGAGGGGAAATTCGGGACGGGTCCTGACATGATTAATTTCAAAAACTTATAACTAGTTCTTTTGTTACTCTCATAGGCACAAGATTCAGTAATCTAAATTTACCTATGTAACAAACTCAATACATAGCATGCATATGGTGATCAAGCATAGCATAACATATGTAAAGAGTAAAATATAATCTGAAATTAATCAATTAAGCATCACAAAAGTAGTTTGCAGCAAAGGCATATCGAAATCCTTAAAGAAACATGATTAGGGCTTCAATCGAGCCCTAACTAAAGTACTTTAGTTACCCATAATTTAAATAGACAGCAAGAACATAAAAAACATAAAATAAAAAGAGGAAGAAGATAGCTCTTTGATGATGTGTTGGTCAGCCAAAGTGATTGGATGACGCCTTGACGTTCCTCCTTGCTTCCTAAGCCTTTTAGACCTTGGACACTTGAAGGATGGAGCAGAATGAGATGGTGTGGCTGAGTCCTTGTGTGAGAGCTTCCAACGTTTCTGCAGTTTTCTTTTTGGGAGAAAAAGAGACGTTCCAAAGTATGAGATAGAGAGAGACGTTTTTCACTTTTTGTGTGGGAGAAAGACTCTTTGCTGGCTGCCTTGTGCGTTTTCCCCTTGTCCCATGTATGTGTCTGCCCCTTTGCTGCCCAGAATTGATGTGGGTGTTAATTTCCTTAATGAGGGAGAGAGACGTTACCGTTTGCATTCGCTACTCAATCAATCCTCACATTGTGGCTGCTCCTCTCCCTTTATTATTTGTTTATCTTCCTTTTTCTGATTAAAACGTTTCCTCCCGTAACCTTAATAAACTAGGCCTCTAGTCGTCCAAGCCCAATAAGGATTAGAAAACTTTAAATAGAAGGAATGCTGAATTCCAGCTCAGCCTGACCTTGCTGTACTAAAACGGCCATAACTTATTCTAGACAACTCCAATTCACAAACCGTAAAATTCACTAGAAACTAGACTTCTGTATCTTTCCAACGATATATGGCCCATCAGCTAGTTCTTCCCGAGTAGGTGCAGTTAAGTTTGAGAAGTTGACACATCTGCTGAAGTCTGTTTCAAAGTTTCCTCCTTAGATTTCCAAAACAGCACTCATTAACTCCTTTTGTAACTTTGCTTCCAAAAATCCTACAAAACACGAAAACAAGCTAAGTATTAAGAAAACATAGGAAACATGCTAAGAAAAGCATAAGAAAACAAGATAAAACGCTGCATAAATATGCTCCTACACTACAAGAAATCAGAAGTTGCCCGGCGGAATGACGTCGTCGCGCAACGTAAGCCCTCCGTCGAGTAACACTGACAACGGTGACTCACCGTCGGGCCATAGGCGTCGGGCTATTGTAGTCGGGCTTTCAGATTACTCGACGAGCACAGTGTCCTCGTCGAGCAATTTCACAATTCCCGGCGGTAGTGTTCGTCGTTGATACTGTCGTCGAGCAATTAAAGTCAACATCTTATTACCGTCAGGTAAGGTTAATACAATCCGTCGGTTAAGGTTAATACAATCTGTCGGGTAACGTTAATACAATCCGTCGGGTAACGTTAATACAATCTGTCGGGTAACGTTATAAACAACCGTCGGGTAACGTTATATACACCCGTCGGGTAACGTTATATACACCCGTCGGGTAACGTTATATATGTTTGTCGGGTAAAGTGTTGGAAAACCCGTCAGGTAACGTCATATATGTCCGTCGGGTAAAGTGTTAAAAAACCCATCTGGTAACATTATATATGTCCATCGGGTAACGTGTTACACACCGTCGGGTAACGTTTCCCCCTTTCGTCTGGTAACGTTTCCCCCTTTCGTCGGGTAACGTTTCCCCCTTTCGTCGGGTACAGTTTAAAAAAATCCCGTTTTTATGCCTGATGGAATGACTGTGCGTCGGGCAAGCGTTCCATATTTAATATATTTTTTAATAAAAAATTTAATTAAATAATAAAAAATAAAAATTTTAATTAAAAAATATAATTAAAATTTTTTAATAAAAAGAATCAAAATTAAAAAAAAATGAATGTAATATTTTGACATCATTAAAACTATAAAAATATTGTATATATAGTACACTCTAACAATTAGTCGAGTAGCCGGGATCCTGAGGGGGATGTTGGGTGGTCGGTGAGAAAATGGCATCCAATCCACGGTCACCCATACGTTGAAAGATGCTGTCAAGGGCGCTCTTGATTTGTTGGTTTTGGACTTGCATCTCCGCAAATTGGGCTTTGAGCTGAGCATTTTCGGCCTGGAGGATATCGAAGTTTCTCCTTAGGTCCGACGTCTCCTGGGTATTGCCTATCCGAGATGAAGACGATGACTGAGAGACAGCCCGCACAATCCCATTGCCCGCCCCCCGAACGACCCTCCCTGGGCGCCTCCCAAGTTGTCGCTCCAGTATAGCGATCGACATATCAATATTAGGGAGCTGCTGCTCCAACAGCACATTCGTATGCTGTTGGGTGAGCTCAGCTTGTGTCTGCTGGAGGTCTTGCTGCATCGCATCCTTCAAATTCGAATAAATATTAATTAGAAATATAATTATCAAATTCAGGAAAAATGTTTAATCTTCAAAAAATATACTTACGTGAATTCGATCATCCTCTTGATTCCCCCGTCCAGCGTACACCTGCCCCCAGGCATCCACCTCTGGGAACAACGACCCGGCGATGCGCCGATCCTCCTGCAGGGCTGATAAGGATCGCAACCCCCCGTGGTGGTTGAATTTTTCGCTCCCCTGTTCGATTTGTTGGCAATCGATTTCCACTATTCATTCGTAAAACCAAAAATTAGATTTTAAAATGGAAAATAACATAAAAATTAAATAATTTAATTAATTAATATATAATACGTACCAAATAGGTGGGGGATACGAAATGGTCGCACAACCACAACCACCCTAGCAGTTTCGCCCCGTCCAACTCCTCCGGAGGATTTGCCCGAGCTTCCTCCGAAGAAGGCCAAGTAAAAGTACTTGTGGAGCTCGTACTTCCAGTCGGCGTACCGTAACTGCCAGTGGTGGCACAGGAATGTACTGAGCTCAACGTTCTCCAAGTCGAACTCAAAATTAATCTGCAATCAATTAATAATGTTAGTAAAATAATTAAAAAATATGAAATTAATGTTAAAAATGGGAAAACAAATATACCGATAACTCGCCCTAACAACGCGTGATCTCCTCTGGGGTTTGGGTTCGAAAAGTGTCCCCCATCATCAGTGACTTGGTGCGAAGAATGGCACCAATGTCATGAATCAGGAGGCTGTGAATTTTTACCGGCGCGGACCGGAGGCGCTGCACGTATACCACCAGTATCTTTGCATTTGTTGTCCTGCAAATCCGCTGGGATGTCAAACCTCGGTTTAACCCGCGCACGTTCACCGACCTACCTGCAAATTCGATGAACATTAGTAAATAAAATGAGTAGCAAATAAAAACGGTTGGTTAAATAAACAAAATAATGTGCTTACCCTTAGGGAGTGATCCGACATTAGAGCTTGTTTCGTCGGCTCCGACGTCGTCCTGTGAGGGCTAGGGGTCTGTATGGGGTTCCCCCCATTTCTTACTATGTTGTCGACGAGCCGATCGGGCACCGGGTCGCATATAAATCGACAACGGTGCGTGAACGGACGCTGTTGTTGAGGCAACCGAGTCCGGGGCTGCCTCCTCCGGCTCATGATCATCAACGGGATCAGGGCAAGGGCGAGACCTAGACGTGATGAAGGTGCAATGCGACATCTACAATAACAAATATAAATTAATTAATATAAAATTAACCATCACATTTTTAATTAAATAAAAAAAACCAAACATTTTTAATTTTAAATATTAAATTGAAAAAATAAAAACAAAATCACATTTAAAATTAACCAACATTTTATAATTCCAATAAACTTAAAAAAAATAAAGCAATAATTGTTTTTAGTAATAATTAGTAAATTGGTATCTAAAAACTAAAACCACCAAATTCTAATTTTTTTAAATAAATCCAACACAAACAAAAAATTAACTTAAAAAACTAATTAATCTAAACGTACTAAACTCAAAATTCACAACATTATACCTAAATTTCTAAATCCAAATTTCGGGACCAAAATCTAACTTACATATTAATCCAAACATATAATATCCAAATCCTAAAATTCACAAATTAAAAATTTATAAAACTCACATTTCCAAAATTCACTTATACTACACCATATAAAAATTTCCCAAAATTGTTTTTAAAATTCAATTGCCCAAAATTCATAAATTTCACAAATCCAAAATTCACATAAATTTCATATCCAAAAGCATAACAAAAAACATAACATTATATCAATTCCAACATTATACCAAACATCAAAATTTCAACAAATCTTCAACTATTATATATACATTAACAATAACAATAAACCAATAACAAATATATATCCAAATATATATACATAAACATTAACAAAAACAATATCCAATTTCATAAATTCTTTTTCCAAATAAAAATTAACACTACACCAATATATCCAATATCAACCAATATAAACCAATAAACCAATATATCCAATATCAACCAATATAAACCAATATAAACAAATATATCCAAATTAACAATAAACAATATATTGAAACTAACATTAACATTAACATTAACATTAACAAGGGAAGCGGCGGCGACGGCATACCTCGGTGAGGGGAGACGGTGTCCTTGACTGCTTGGTCGGCGGCTTGAGGGATAGCAAGACAAGTTGGCAGCTTGGAAAGGTTGAAAATGACGAAGTTTTCGGGTCGGAGAGCAAGAGGAAGAATGGGTCGGCAGTTTTCGGTGAGGGGAGACGGTGTCCTTGACTGCAATCAAATTTCCCCACACTTAAGCTTTTGCTAGTCCTCGAGCAAAACAGAAACAAAGAATGAAAGAAAAACCAAAGACTCAATAATTCAACATAAACCTTCCAACATTTGTCTCAGAGATTTTCAATGAATCATGACATATTAAGATTCATCATAAGCATAAGAATTGGTCTACATGATCCGAGAGTTAATACACCTTCATAGAAATCATACACATACTCACAATTAAATCAATCAAAGCACAAGTACAAAGAGAGATACATGCTGCAAAGAATTAGCTCAAAATTCTCACCGAATAAGCTCTTATATTACCTCATATTTTCTGGTTAAGTCACTCTTCCTATACTAGTTATATGTGACAGGATTGATGCAAAATGGAAACAAATTGCTCACATATGATATAACAAGAAAGAAAGGCACTTTCAGAAATTTTCTTATGAATATGACTCATGAAAGGAATGCTACTACTTGAATGCAAGAACAAGTGACACCATATGCTCATACTTCATTCAAATCTCCACATATTGATATAAACACAACAAACAAGATCAGAAGGTCTTTATGTGGATTGTAATGAGGTTAAAGAAAGAATGGATATGGATCACACAAAGTTCTTAAAGAAATAGTAGAAGCATGCAATGATGTTAGAGACATAAGAACTTGTATCACTATCAAGGCTTAAAAATCATACAAGTACCGAGCAAGTACATACACTCAATGGCCGATTTGAACATTATTGACCATACTTCAACAATCAATACATGAACGGTCAGGGCATTAACAATTCAATCACAATGTCGATTTTTTTTTTCTTTTCACTTTTTTTTCTAGTGCACACTATGAACTGTGTACAATTCTTATCTGTTTTTTTTTTTTTTTTTTTGAACATTCCCCCAAACTTGCTCTTTTAACCCTTGATTCACAATTAAGTCTCTACAAATTATGCTTCACTAATCCTTAAGAAAAAGGATAAGGATGAAAGTGTTTAGGCTAGGTGAGGAAAATGAGGGTTATGAAACAAAAAGGCTTAAACAAAGGCTCAACAAGGGTTTACCTAGAGGAAAGTATATCATGGGTCAAAGGCCATTTTGGCAATGGTGGTAATCTAGGTGCCTTCATCATCTCAAGTATGTCATGCAAATCAATTCAATGCCTCGAAAAGAAATTAGTACCAGTTATAGCATTTAGTTCCAATGATGATAAGCAATTCAACTAGCAACCAAGCAAAGAAATATATCATACAACAAGTTAATTGACAAGAAAGTGATAGATTAAACAAATACAACTCTCTCAAACAAAGGATAAAGATTCAAAAGCTCACAAAAGGGTTGTACTGATCTTCATTCAATTAAGCATGTTATGGGTACCACTTACTCGTGTGATTACATGTGATTTTGCATAAGATAACCATGAATACTTGAGTATTAACCAAAGAATAATTTCAGATCTTGAATCATTCTTAGAAGTCATCTTAAAGTCATGCAACTAAAAACCAAATCTCTTCATTATGTTGGAAAGAACCCTAAGACAAAAAAAAAAAAAAAACACAAAAAATACCTAATTTAACTCTAGTAAAACCGATACAAACTAAGGCAAAAAATAAAGCTGTCAAATTTTTTTTTTTTTTTAAAACTAATGCAAAATCAACGGAAAACACAAGTGTTTCCCGCTCACACCTAAATCTAACATTGTCCTTAATGATTGAAAGTTAAAGTAAAACAATGAAGCATTTAAGGAAGGAGAAACAAGCGACGACAGACACAAAGAAAATAAAACAAAACAAAACAAACGAAGGCAAAGTTAACGATAAAGAAGGAAAGGTTGAGAGAAAGCAAATCTGTTTGTCAGTGGTTGTAGAGTGCCAAAACTATCATCATCCTCTTCACATGGGTTGCCTCCCAACTTCCCTTTGGGTTACCTCCCAAGTAGTGCTAAGTTTATAGTCTTCAACCAAACTGTTGGACTCTCATGCAATGTACTGAACAGGTTGGAGAGTCACATCCTCCTCTCTAGGGTCAAAGATCATCTCAATATAGGGCTTTACTCTGTGCCCATTCACCATGAATGTTTGATTCTTCTCTTTGCTATGAACCTGTAAAGCTCCATGAGGGAAAACTTTTGTAACAACATAAGGACCGTACCACCTAGACTTGAGCTTACCAGGGAAAAGTCTCAATTTTGAATTGTAGATCAACACCTTCTGTCTCACATGAAACTCCTTCCTAACTAGATGCTTATCATGATACGCCTTGGTCCGTTCCTTATACAACTTAGCATTCTCATACGCATCATACCTCAACTCTTCAAGCTCATTCGGCTGTAACTTGCTCTTGTCACCTGCTTGTTGCATATCATAGTTGAATTTCTTAATAGCCCAATATGCTCTATGCTCCAACTCCACTGGTAGGTGACATGCCTTCCCAAAGACTAGACGATATGGGGACATGCCAATGGGGCTTTTGTACGCAGTCCGATATGCCCATAATGCATCATTCAAGCGTAAAGACCAATCCTTCCTTCTAGTATTCAATGTATTCTCTAGGATGCTTTTGATCTCTCTATTTCTTATCTCCACTTGACCACTGGTTTGAGGATGATATGGAGTGCCAACCTTATGTGTGATCCCATATTTCTTCATTAAGGAAGCAAAAGCCTGGTTGTTGAAGTGGCTACCTCCATCACTAATTATTGCCCTTGGTGTCCCAAACCTAATAAAGATGTTATCCTGCAAGAACTTCACAACAATTTTGTGATCATTAGTTTTTGAGGGGACAGCCTCGACCCATTTAGATACATAATCCACACCCACAAGAATATATAAATAACCAAATGAGTTAGGAAATGGACCCATGAAGTCGATACCCCACACATCAAAGAGCTCCACCACTTGAATGTTTTACAATGACATCTGATTTCTAGAAGAGATGTTCCATGTTCGTTGGCATCTGTCACAAGAGCTGCAAAACCAAAAAGCAACTTTAAACACATTAGGCCAATAGAACCCAGATTGTAATACCTTAAGTGTTGTTCTCTTTGCTCCAAAGTGTCTTCCACATGCAAACTGATGACAATGTTGGAGAATGCTCATATGCTCCTCCTCAAGAACACCTATTCTGATAATTTGATATGGACAAAATTTGAACAAGTAGGGCTCGTCCCAATAGTAGTGCCTAGACATAGACACTAATCGCTTCCTTTCTTGGCTCGACATACCTGGAGGAAAAACCTTAGTAGTTATATAATTAACAATATCTGCATACCATGGAAGTTGTAAATCAATTGCAAATAACTGCTCATCTGGAAAGTTTTCACTCAAGGGAAGCTTGTTCCTTTCTTCATCATGAAGTAACCTGGACAAATGATCTGCAACCACATTCTCACTACCCTTCTTGTCCTTAATCTCAAGATCAAATTCTTGCAGTAAGAGCACCCATCTAATCAACCTAGGCGTAGCATCTTTCTTATCAAACAAAAATCTCAAAGCAGCATGATCAGTAAAAACAATAACTTTAGAACCAATCAAGTAGGACCTAAACTTCTCCAAAGCAAATATAACAGCTAACAATTCTTTTTCAGTAGTAGAATAATTAAGCTGAGCATCATTCAAAGTTCTAGAGGCATAATAAATAGCATGAGGTACCTTGTTAACTCTCTGAACTAGAACAGCTCCCAAAGCATAATCACTGGCGTCACACAAGAGCTCGAATGGGAGGTTCCAATCAGGTGCCATCATAATGGGTGCAGATGTGAGTAGCTCTTTCAATGTGTTAAAGGCATTCATGCACTCTTATGTCCACACAAACTCAACATCTTTAGACAATAACGCACAAAGAGGTCTAGAAATTTTAGAGAAATCTTTTATGAATCTTCTGTAAAACCCTGCATGCCCTAGAAAACTTCTCACACCCTTCACAGATGTAGGAGGAGGTATGTCAGGACCTGTCCCGAATTTCCACACGAAACCCGGGAAGAACCCTAATCCCGTCTGACAACCTAAGGAAAGGTTCCCAAATACCCTTCAATCCTTACGAATTATAATAACAATAAATACTTTCACTTGTCAGACAAGGGATTTAAGCACTTAAAATTCCCGTAAGAAAATACCAACCAAATACAATATAATATCAGAGCGTCTAAGTAGGATCAAGGTACAAAATTAGATATCCTACTCAAGTACAACTACACAGCGCAGCCGAGAGTGCTAATGCCTCTGCCTCGAGATAAATGTCCGCGTCAACTCTACTACCTGAAGGGGGTTTAAACACAAAAGTTGTGAGTGGACAAAAATAATAGTTTATAAATCATTTTCCAAGGAATATTACCTTTTTCCTCCTCCATTTATAAAACCATGCATGCATCACATAAACAGTTCATGCTATAAAACATCATCTTTAAATCACCGGCATTTGCATTTCTCTTTAAAACCACTTAGTAGGACTCACACAAAATCCATATAAGGAAAACACATTGTGATCCACAGTCTGGTTTGAAAATCATCCTCAAAGGAATTCAAAATCATTTAATTCAACCTAGACACATAATATCTCAAATCCACTATTCCCGACACATCCACTAGCCACCAGGGTATCCCTTGGGGTGTGCTAGTCCTGTATCACAACTTCCTGTACTATGCATAGACAGTCTCGCAACCCGACGGAGCCAAAACTCCACGATGTCAGAGTCGGAGCACTCAACAAACCAACGGAGTAAAACTCTCGACGCTAGTCGGAGAATCAATCACCAATTATATTGAAGGTTCACCGGGTTCACCGCTAATAACGGATCCTCGTCCCGGGTCCTGGCCTCCCTCAAATCAGAGTTTATCTTGGAGGTTCACCGGGTTCACCGCTAATAACGGATCCTCGTCCCGGGTCCTAGCCTCCCTCAAATCAATGTTTATCTTGGAGATTCACCGGGTTCACTGCTAATAACGGATCCTAGTCCCGGGTCCTGGCCTCCCTCAAATATGACCAAATCTGATAAACTCATACAACTGGGTCAAAACCCAAATCATTGACTCAATAATTTCCACGTCAAAACGATATCAAAACTGAGTCCAAAAACCATGATATTTCTCAAATCACATTTTAACCGAAATAGTGGAAAACATGTGTCTAGTAATCATTTCTAAAATTCAGAAATTCAATGCCACAATACATAACAGTATTTACACAAAGATATTTTGATGCATGCATTTCAGTTTATAAAACCAAAGTCCACTCACAAACCTGTTCAAGCTAGCTCAATCCCGTCTTGTTCGTTCCTCTGAGGTTCCCGGAACAATATCGCCTGTCAAAAACAATAATCGGGATTACCGGCTAGTAATAAGACTTTTATATAACAACTTCCTAATCTCGGGAAGTCTACCCATGCTGTTTCTAGAAAACACAGCAACTTCGGACGCCCAAAACGACCTATAAACAACGTTCGATCAACCTGAAACCTGTACCAACAAATTCAGAACGTCGAAAACTAGTTACCACGCGCCGCCGTGACCTCAGACTCGGCCCCACGCGTCGCTACGCGCCGCCGGAAGGTCGGCACACGCGCCTACGCGCCCTCATGTGCCAGTCACGCGCCTGCTACAGTGTTCACGCGCCTGGACCGGTCTAACCTGGTTCGGCTCAACCTGACTCGGTCCAACTCGACCCGACCGGTTCACTCAACCCGACCGATTCAACTCGACCCGACCGGTCACCGGTTACTTGCCGGAGAAGACGACCGGACTGCCGTCGCCGTCGCCGGAGATTGGCCGGAGAAGATGACCGGACCGCCACCTCCGTCGCCGTCTGGTTCGCCGGAATCCCCCATTTCCGACCGAAACTCCAAGCTTTACAACTTCCTCAAAACTCAACCGTTTTACACAAATTTTACGTCTAAATCTATCTACTCGAACCCAGGAATCCAAATATGACCTTAAAACATCAAACACGTACCTGTGTAAGCCAAAAAATCGATTGAAATATCCGAAACTTCCTTTATTCGGTACTCAATAGTACAATCATAATCCTTTATCAGCTCAAGACACCTTCTCTGTCTCAAATTCAGGTCCTTCTGGGTGAACAAGTACTTTAAACTCTGATGGTCGGTGAAGATCCGACACGTCTGGGTGGTACTCAATAGTACAATCATAATCCTTTATTAGCTCAAGACACCTTCTCTGTCTCAAATTCAGGTCCTTCTGGGTGAACAAGTACTTTAAACTCTGATGGTCGGTGAAGATCCGACACGTCTCCCCGTATAAATAATGTCTCCATATTCTCAGTGCATGCACCACTGCAGCCAACTCCAAATCATGTGTGGGGTAATTCATCTCATTGGGTTTAAGTTGTCTGGAAGCATACGCTATCACTTTCCCATGCTGCATCAGCACACAGCCTATACCCCGCAATGATGCATCACTATATACCTCAAATCCCCCGTTACCATCTGGAAGGGTTAATACTGGAGCAGAAGTCAACCTTCTCTTTAGCTCCTGAAAGCTCTGCTCACAATCAGTATTCTAGTCAAACTTGACTCCTTTCTTAGTCAACCGAGTCAATGGGCCTGCTATCGTAGAAAACCCTTCTACGAACCGCCGATAATATCCTGCCAAACCTAGAAAACTCCTCACCTCTGTCACTGTGCTCGGTTGCTCCCAGTTTTCCACTGCCTCCACTTTTTGGAGATCTACGGTGATACCCTCAGCCGAAATCACATGACCCAAGAATCCAACTTCGGTCAACCAAAACTGGCATTTACTGAACTTGGCAAACAATTGCTTTTTCCTAAGCATATTTAGCACCAACCTCAAGTACTTCTCATGTGCCTTGGCACTCCTCGAATACACCAAGATATCGTCGATGAACACAATTACAAACCGATCCAAATACTTTTGGAATACTCTGTTCATCAAATCCATAAACGCTGCCGGGGCATTAGTCAACCGGAAGGGCATCACTAGGAACTCATAATGACCATACCGAGTCCTGAAAGCTGTTTTCTGAACATCTTCTTCCCGGATTCTCAACTGATGGTACCCGGATCGAAGTTCAATTTTCGAAAAATACTTTGCCCCCTTCAGTTGATCAAATAAATCGTCAATCCTTGGCAGAGGATACTTATTTCGTATCGTCACTCTATTTAACTGCCGGTAGTCGATACACAATCTCAGACCACCATCCTTTTTCCTCACAAATAATACCGGCGCACCCCATGGTGAAACACTTGGGCGAATAAATCCCATATTCACCAAGTCCTGCAACTGAGTCTTTAACTCTCACAATTCTCCCGGTGCCATTCTGTACGGTACCTGTGAGATAGGTTGAGTACCTGGCAAAAGCTCGATGGTGAACTCAATCTCCCGGTGAGGTGGTAATCCTGGAAGATCATCTGGAAACACATCAGAGAATTCACTCACCACAGGAATATCCTCCACTCTCATCGAAGTATCCCGAGAATCAGACACATGAGCCAAGTAACCTTCACAACCTTTTCTCAACAATCTCTCAGCGGTCAACGCTGATATGACTCCATAGGGTAGTACCCTACGATCTCCCCGAAATGTAAGTTCCGGTAATCCTGGACTCCGAAAAACCACTGTTTTATCATAACAGTCTATGGAGGCATGATGCATGGACAACCAATCCATCCCCAGCATCACATCAAACTCAAAAATATCTAAGGGGATTAAATCTTCCTCCAAACCATGGCCTTCAACCATCACCGGACAACTGCGAATCACTAGGTTCGCCACTAACATATCCCCGGTAAGAGTGCTAATACCCATGTCCCAACCAATCGGGGACAATTCTCTATCCGCAAACAGTGTAAAACCCCGAGAAATAAAAGAATGAGTTGCCCCGGGATCTAATAAAACACAAGCATTGCGGTTGAAAATAGATAACGTACCCGTGACCACCTCCGGTGCTACTCGAGCCTCCTGTTGCGTCATGGAAAAAACTCGAGCTGGTGTACCCGAAGATCGACCACGATCCCCATACCTGCCTCTAGCCCTGCTGGTCCCACTAGCTCTACCGGCCCCACTGAAATGGGTCTGATCCCAGCTGCAGTAACAAACATCTGTCCAGTCCTTGGGCTAGGATCAGTCGTACCATGACCCAAGGAACTACTGCCCGGACGACGTTGTGGACAGAATCTCTTGATGTGACAAGTCTCCCCACAGAAATAACAACTGGAATCACTGAAGCCACTAGATCTGCCACCCTGTCTTCTGTTGAACTGCACTGAGGCACCGCTAGACTGTGCATAAGATTGTCGTGCCTGACCAGCTCCGCCACTGCCTGTACTAGATCTCGCATTCCCAGAAGATCCAGAACTATGACTGCCTCCTTAACATTCCGGTGTGAGCGAGGGTAAAATTGCTCCAGGAAGCGTTCCCGGAAAGTCTGCCAAGTAAGTGTATGGACATTCCAGCCTAACACCTCCAATGAGTGCCACCAGTGGTAAGCAGAACCACCTAACAAAAATGTAGCCAACAGAACTCTCTCATCTAGAGGACACCTCATAATCAAAAACACCCGCTCCATGCGAGTAATCCACTCCTCAGCCTCATCTGGGCTAGACTCGCCCATAAATATCGTCACCCCCAGTCTCTGGGCTCTATCGATATCAGAGACTACATGAGAAGCCCTATCCTGGAGTACAGAAGCTAAAGTCTGACCCAGCTGTTCCAGTGTCTGCCTCAAATCAGGCTCCACTGCAGGTTCATGGTCATCTCCACCATTCCCCGACCGTTGACGGAACTCACGTCTCGGAGGCATTATACGCTGAAAAGAAGCTGTAAATCATTAATACCAAAATTTCACCTGTACACTAAATGTACGGTCTACAGGAATTTAACCTAGTGCTCTGATACCAATTGTCAGGACCCGTCCCGAATTTCCCCTCGAAACCCGGGAAGAACCCTGATCCCGTCTGACAACCTAAGGAAAGGTTCCCAAATACCCTTCAATCCTTACGAATTATAATAACAATAAATACTTTCACTTGTCAGACAAGGGATTTAAGCTCTTAAAATCCCGTAAGAAAATACCAACCAAATACAATATAATATCAGAGCGTCTAAGTAGGATCAAGGTACAAAATTAGATATCCTACTCAAGTACAACTACACAGTGCAGCCGAGAGTGCTAATGCCTCTGCCTCGAGATAAATGTCCGTGTCAACTCTACTGCCTGAAGGGGGTTTAAACACAAAAGTTGTGAGTGGACTAAAATAATCGTTTATAAATCATTCTCCAAGGAATATTACCTTTTTCCTCCTCCATTTATAAAACCATGCATGCATCACATAAACAGTTCATGCTATAAAAACATCATCTTTAAATCACCGGAATTTGCATTTCTCTTTAAAACCACTTAGTAGGACTCACACAAAATCCATATAAGGAAAACACATTGTGATCCACAGTCTGGTTTGAAAATCATCCTCAAAGGAATTCAAAATCATTTAATTCAACCTAGACACATAATATCTCAAATCTACTGTTCCCGACACATCCACTAGCCACCAGGGTATCCCTTGGGGTGTGCTAGTCCTGTATCACAACTTCATGTACTATGCATAGACAGTCTCGCAACCCGACGGAGCCAAAACTCCATGATGTCAGAGTCGGAGCACTCAACAAACCAACGGAGTAAAACTCTCGACGCTAGTCGGAGAATCAATCACCAATTATATTGAAGGTTCACCGGATTCACCGCTAATAACGGATCCTCGTCCCGGGTCCTGGCCTCCCTCAAATCAGAGTTTATCTTGGAGGTTCACCGGGTTCACCGCTAATAACGGATCCTTGTCCTGGGTCCTAGCCTCCCTCAAATCAATGTTTATCTTGGAGGTTCACCGGGTTCAACGCTAATAACGGATCCTCGTCCCGGGTCCTGGCCTCCCTCAAATATGACCAAATCTGATAAACTCATACAACTGGGTCAAAACCCAAATCATTGACTCAATAATTTCCACGTCAGAACGATATCAAAACTGAGTCCAAAAACCATGATATTTCTCAAATCACATTTTAACCGAAATAGTGGAAAACATGTGTCTAGTAATCATTTCTAAAATTCAGAAATTCAATGCCACAATACATAACAGTATTTACACAAAGATATTTTGATGCATGCATTTCAGTTTATAAAACCAAAGTCCACTCACAAACCTGTTCAAGCTAGCTCAATCCCGTCTTGTTCGTTCCTCTGAGGTTCCCGGAACAATATCGCCTGTCAAAAACAACAATCGGGATTACCAGCTAGTAATAAGACTCTTATATAACAACTTCCTAATCTCGGGAAGTCTACCCATGCTGTTTCTAGAAAACACAGCAACTTCGGACGCCCAAAACGACCTCTAAACAACGTCCGATCAACCTGAAACCTGTACCAACATAATCAGAACGTCGAAAACTAGTTACCACGCGCTGTCGGAAGGTCGGTACACGCGCCTATGCGCCCTCACGCGCCGGTCACGCACCTGCTACAGTGTTCACGCGCCTGGACCGGTCCAACCCGATTCGGCTCAACCTGACCCAGTCCAACTCGACCCGACTGGTTCACTCAACCCGACCGGTTCACTCAACCCGACCGGTTCAACTCGACCCGACCGGTCACCGGTTACTTGTCGGAGAAGACGACCGGACTGCCGTCACCGGAGACTGGCCGGAGAAGATGACCGGACCGCCACCTCCGCCGCCGTCTGGTTCGCCGGAATCCCCCATTTCCGACCGAAACTCCAAGCTTTACAACTTCCTCAAAACTCAACAGTTTTACACAAATTTTACGTCTAAATCTATCTACTCGAACCCAGGAATCCAAATATGACCTTAAAACATCAAACACGTACCTGTGTAAGCCGGAAAATCGATCGAAAGATCCGAAACTTTCTTTACTCGGTTCGGCTTCCACCGTGGTCCTCTCCTTCGATGGTTGGTACGGTTGTGATCGTGGGAAGGAGTAGAACACGATTAGTTGATCAAAATGGGAAGCTAAAGCCTTGAAATCAAAGTTGACTTTATGGTTTCTCTTCGGTATTTTTCGCACACGGGTCAATGGTTTGGTGTTTATGTTTGTCACAGAGAGAGAGAATGAGTGTGAAGGAGATGAAGATGAAAATGAATAGAAGATAAGACAATGATTGGGTTAAAATATCTTCGCCCAAATCAAAATTACCAAAATGCCCTTGCACATCTAGACCCATAACTTCCGTACACGAACTCCGTTTCCTGCGTGCCGCCTGTCTACGAACTCGTGAGTTCGAGACCTTTGCAACGGTACCCGAAACACCACCAAAAGTGTCTCGAAAGAAAATTTGATTTCCAAGCCCTTTACCGACCAAGGGTAAAATCATCATTTTACAAAAATAATTCCGTAAACCCAATAATTAAAATTCCGGGTTGTTACAAAGTAATTTTGATATGATGTCAATCTTTGCCTTGTCCACCTCAATGCCCCTGCTAGATATTACATGACCTAAAACAAGACCTTGCTGTACCATGAAATGGCACTTCTCCCAATTCAGCACTAGGTTGCATTCCTCACATCTCTTCAGAACAAGCTGTAAATGGTTAAGACAATCATCAAAGTTAGAACCAGAAACATTGAAATCATCCATAAATACCTCTATAAATCTCTCCACCATGTCTGAAAATACGCTCATCATGCACCTCTGGAATGTGGCAGGTGCATTACACAAACCGAATGGCATCCTTCTGTATGCAAATGTGCCAAAGGGGCATGTGAATGTGGTCTTCTCCTGGTCCTCTGGTGCTATAGCAATCTGATTATAACCACTATAACCATCTAGAAAACAGTAATAACTATAACCTGCTAACCTTTCTAACATCTTATCAATAAAGGGAAGAGGAAAATGATATTTCCTGGTTTCATTGTTGAGCTTTCTATAATCAATGCACACTCTCCAACCTGTGGCTAGCCTGGTAGGAACAAGCTCATTCTCTTCATTCTTCATCACTGTGATTCCACTCTTCTTAGGCACAACATGAACTGGACTTACCCATTTTCTATCTGATATGGGGTAGATGATGCCAACATCCAAGAGCTTAAGAACCTCTGCTCTCACTACTTCCTTCATGTGTGGGTTAAGCCGTCTCTGAGCATCCCTGATAGGCTTTGCATTATCTTCAAGGAGGATTCTATGCATGCACTTGGATGGACTTACGCCTTTGATGTCGGCAATGGTCCACCCTAATGCAGTCTTGTGCTCCCTACGAACCCTCAACAACTTCTCTTGCTCCACCATACTCAAGTTTGCAGCAGCTATCACTGGTAATGTATGGTTCTCTCCCAAGTAAGCATACTTCAATTGTTCAGGTAGTTGCTTCAATTCTAGTTCTGTTGCCCTGACAATGGAAGGGACAAGAGCAGTATTAGTAGACACAAGAGTTTCAAAGGAAGGTACATACTTACTTGCATAAGGCTTAGAAGCCTCAAGAGAATGCACAGCTTCATGGAGGTCTATCTCTGTAACATCACATCCACGTTCATAATTCAGCCTTGTGAGGTTGTGGGCTATGCATGCCTCAAAAGGGTCAATGCTATGTACCTGAAACACTTGCTCAACAACACTACCTACCTCATCAATCTTGAAACAATCATGGTTATCATGTGGCAATTTGATAGTGTCAGACAACATTAATTCTATCTTCTTACCATTAACTTTCATGCGTATAGTGCCATTTTTCACACTTATCTTCGTATCAGCAGTTATTATAAAGGGTCTATCAAGAATAATAGGTAATGAAGATGGCATAGGGGAATCTTCCATATCCAGAACAACAAAATCAGCATGCAAAATAAATTCATTTACCTAAACCAAAACATCCTCTAATATACCTCTATGTCTTCTGATGCTTCTATCTGCCAATTGCAATATAATTGAGGTTGGCTTGAGCTCCCCCAACCTCAACTCCTCATAAACGGTATAAGGCATCAAGTTAATGCTTGCTCCTAAATCAAGCAAAGCACGTTCAAAAAGACGGTCACCAACCCTGCAAGGAATAGTAAAACTACCTGGATCTTTTAGTTTAGGTGGTAGCTTCTCAATAAAACCGCACTTACCTCCTCAGTCAATGCAGCTTTCTCATGTTCCTGAAACTGTCTTTTGTGTGTACAACAATCCTTTAAAAACTTAGCATAAGATGGAATTTGTTTAATTGCATCAAGTAAAGGAATGTTGATTTCTACTTTTCTCAAAGTTTCAAAAATATCAAGAAGATGTTTTTCTTTCTTTTGTTTAACTAACCTTTGAGGGAAGGGTGGCAATATCACCTTCTCCTTCTCACTTACCTTTGTGGCAAGAGTTGGTTCAACATTTTCTGGATCTTTCTCATCTGTCACCACCTTGTTGTCAACTACCTTGCCACTTCTAAGGATTGTCACAACCTTGAGCTGCTCTTGGCCTCCCGGATTAGGTATGGTTTGTGATGGAAACTCTCCTTTCTTTCTCTCACTTAACTCATTTGCCATTTGCCCTACTTGTGCCTCCAATCTCTGAATAGCTTGGCCAGTTGTTGCCTCTGGTTTCTGAATGTTCTGACTAGTTAGAGCATTTGTCTGTTGTTGTGTAGTCAAGAACTGGAGTATGGCACCTTCAAGATTATTCTTCTTCTGGTCAGTATTTGGTTGTGCCACCCATGAAGAAGCATGATAATTATTTCCCTGCTGGAAGTTCTTCTACTGCCCTTGTGGATTAAGCACATTCTGATTGTTGCTCCAAGAGAAATTTGGGTGGTCTTTCCATCCTGGATTATAAGTGTTCGAATATGGGTTGTTCTTGGGATAATAGTTATTTTGCCCCACATAATTAGCTTGCTCATGATCTGTAAAACAAGACATAGGACAAGTCTCAGTAGTATGATTAGAATGAGAACATATAGCACATACCTCGACTTTAGCAACTTGTTGAACTTGAGAGATGTTCTGAGCTGACATTGCTTTCACCAACATATCTAACTTTTTCTCCATTGCTGCCATTTGACTATGGACTCCACCATTTGTGCTAACTTCATAAACACCTTTACTTTTTACTCCTTGTCTCCCTCTTGATGAGAATTGCTAAGAATTTTCACTTAGGGTCTCAAATAGCTCAATGGCTTCATCACTGCTCTTTTCCATAAGCACACCTCCACAAGCTGAATCAACAAGACTTTTGTTAATATCATTTAAACCTTCATAAAAAGCTTGTACCTGAATGTCTTGAGATAGATTGTGGTGTGGACACTTGAGAAGCAACTCTTTGAAATGCTCCCATGCCTCAAAGAAAAGATCTCCATCCTTCTATTGAAAGGCTTGAATCTCCCTTTTAAGTTGTCTTGTCTTTTGGGCTGGGAAAAATTTCTTCAAGAATTTAGTAGCCAATTGTTCCCAAGTAGTAATGGAACCTGCAGCCAGAGAATTCAACCACAACTTAGCATTATATTTTAAGAAGAAAGGAAAAAGAATTAACTTGATTCCTTCTGGAGTGAAGCCCTGGATGTTCTGAGTCTTGCAGAGATCGAAGAAATCCCTAATGTTCAAGTATGGATCCTCAGAAGGTGTGCCTCTATAGTGCGGCACCATGTTAAGCAATTGAGGTGATAAATTGAAGCTGGCTTGCGCAGTTGGTTGGTAGGCAATGCAAGATGGTTGATTAAGGTTTTGAGGGACAAAATTGTCCTTCATTTGCCTTCGAACCTGTTCCTCCCCCATTTCGTTATCTGATTCTGATCTTTCTCCTTCTTCAAAATCTTGTCTTTGTTTGTTAAATTTTGCCCTCTCAGCTTGCTTTTGAAGACGTCTAAGAGTTCGTTCAATCTCAGGATTGTAGTCACCCACCACTAAATTTTGGGATCGACGACCTTGCATGAACGAAATTCAGCCTGTAAAAGAAAACCAAAAATCAATTTCAGCACAAATTAGTTACACAGTCCCCGGCAACGGCGCCAAAAACTTGTTGTACAAATAGCAACATAAAAATTACGCAACTATATGCACGTTTTAACTCGCAAGTGCACAAGATAAGACAAATAGTATAGAAAACAAATACGAGATCATTCCCACGAGGACTGGATTAATATGTGTTTAAAATTGATTTTAAGATGATTTTGAAAACTGAAAATTTAGAAACAAAATATTTAAAAAAATAGCGTTTGATTAAAAATAGAATTGGATTGAGGTTAAAACAATGAGAAAACCAGTTAGGGATTCGATGTTCACCGCTAATCTTCTTCCTTAAGCAAACGACATGCACAATGCTACAAAACAGATTTTAGATGCTCATGTTTGTCAACCGAAATGCATGAAATCTACTGTTTAAATTATTGATTTCCCTAAGCAACAAGTTAGGCATGGGTATCTACGCTAACTCTTTTCATTCTTGAAGTATTTAGCATGGTATCTACTAAGTTGCACATTAAGAACGCATAACACAATGGAAATCGACAAACACACAACTCCTAGAACATGGTATCTATTCTAGTTATTCATGATGATTAATTTCAAGAACTTATAACTAGTTCTTTTGTTACTCTCATAGGCACAAGATTCGGTCATCTAAATTTACCTATGTAACAAACTCAATACATAGCATGCATATGGTGATCAAGCATAACATAACGTATGTAGAGAGTAAAATATAATCTGAAATTAATCAATTAAGCATAACAAAAGTAGTTTACAGCAAAGGCATATCGAAATCCTTAAAGAAACATGATTAGGGCTTCAATCGAGCCCGAACTAAAGTACTTAGTTACCCATAATTTAAATAGACAGCAAAAACATAAAAAATAGAAAATAAAAAGAAGAAGAAGATAGCTCTTTGATGATGTGTTGGTCAGCCAGAGTGATTGGATGACGCCTAGACGTTCCTCCTTGCTTCCTAAGCCTTTTAGACCTTGGAACCTTGAAGGATGGAGCAGAATGAGATGGTGTGGCTGAGTCCTTGTGTGAGAGCTTCCAACGTTTCTGCAGTTTTCTTTTTGGGAGAAAAAGAGACGTTCCAAAGTATGAGATAGAGAGAGACGTTTTTCACTTTTTGTGTGGGAGAATAACTCTTTGCTGGTTGCCTTTTTGTCTTCCCTGTGCGTTTTCCCCTTGTCCCATGTATGTGTCTGCCCCTTTGCTACCCAGAATTGATGTGGGTGTTAATTTCCTTAATAAGGGAGAGAGACGTTACCGTTTGCATTCGCTGATCAATCAATCAATCAATCCTCACGTTGTCGCTGCTCCTCTCCCTTTATTATTTGTTTATCTTCCTTTTTCTGATTAAAACGTTTCCTCCCGTAACCTTAATAAACTAGGCCTCTAGTCGTCCAAGCCCGATAAGGATTAGAAAACTTGAAATAGAAGGAATGCTGAATTCCAGCTCAGCCTGACCTTGCTGTACTAAAACGGCCATAACTTATTCTAGAAACTCCAATTGACAAACCTTAAAATTCACTAGAAACTAGACTTCCGTATCTTTCCAACGATATATGGCCCATCAGCTAGTTCTTCCCGAGCCGGTGCAGTTAATTTCTAGAAGTTGACACATCTGCTGAAGTCTGTTTCAAAGTTTCCTCCTTAGATTTCCAAAACAGCACTCATTAACTCCTTTAGTAACTTTGCTTCAAAAAATCCTACAAAACACGAAAACAAGCTAAGTATTAAGAAAATATAGGAAACATGCTAAGAAAATCATAAGAAAACAAGATAAAACGTCGCATAAATATGCTCCTATAATCTATCTACGCCGTTTAGCTGTCATGGCGTGGAAGAATTTTGTATTCATCTCTCCTTCATTCAACCAGAGTACTCTAGACTTAAGTTTACAGTGGATTTCCTCCTCCCTAAGAGCCACCCTCAACTTCTCTTCCATTGTCTGGATTCGTGCCCCCTCAAACACAAGTTCCTGGTAAGCGTCCCTCAAGAGATCCCTAAGCTCACTAATCTGTTTGCTAGCATTAGTCCCAGCCTTCTTGCGGCATGTCAGGATACCTTGTCGGACCTTTTTTCATTTATCCATGACTCTCTTTCCCCTAGCCTCCTCCCCTCCTCATGCCACGTGGCCTTAATAACAACATTGTTGGTGACTAAGCTGCATCACTAGCAGCTGACTTGGTAGCATACCAGCTGCTGACTCAAGAAGGAAGGTGTCATTAACTAAAGGCACAAAGGAAGAGCATGGATGTTAGCTGTGTGAGTGTGTGAAACAGTTAGCAGTGCTGTGTGTCTGTGAGAGCAGATTAAGGAGTGAGCAAAAGTGTGTGTGTGTGTGTGTGTGTGTGTTATGACATCATAATGTCATCACCTCTAACCGATTTGTTGAGAGAGTGAGAGTGTATATTCTGTGTAACTTGAACAATCTTTTAGAGTGCAATCAATATAGAAATCTCATGGGAGAAAATCAGTCACAGCTTACCTCCCTCAATTCAGAAAAACTCTCTAAAGCATATTAACAAACACCTAGGGTGCATATGATTATCACTCTGATCATCACCTAAATTTTGAAATATCTTCAATCCTCACCAAAACCGAAATGAGAATCCAATAAAGATATTGAATTCATCCCGAGCTAGTCTCGATTCAGAGGTTTAGCTAGAGTTTAAGTTTGTGATTCATACCTTGCATGCGGTTGCTTTTCCCTGCTGTGAAGAGAATCGCCTCCGATCCTTGAAGAGTCATCATCCTCTTCGACGAATCGGCCCCAATCGATCATCCGCTACGATTCCCCTTCAAGTCTGGCCATCCAACATGGTATCAGAGCTCTAAGATCATATCTCTCGGGCGTCTGTCTGTGGTGAAGCCAAGGTGAAGCTGAGCAGGAGTTACCTTCACTGCCAAGTTATGGTTGGTACTGGAGGAGGGGAATCGAAGATCCCTGTATTCACAGGAGTGAATTATGACTTCTAGAATATAAAAATGAAAACAGCACTGAAAGCATGTGATCTATGGACAATTATCACTCAAGGTTTACCTGATCCTGAGCTTGACAATGAAGATGAAGAGCTTGAGACAGCAGCAAGCCATGCTGATCAGATCAAGAATGTCAAGGCTTTGAATCCGATTCAGAATACAGTTTATGAAGAAATCTTCCCAAGGATCTCGAATGAGGAGATAGCCAAAAGCACCTGGGAGATTCTGTAAAAGGAATACAGAGGAGATCCTAAGGCAAGAGCAGTTAAACTTTAAAGTCTTAGAAGAGATTTTGAGTATACATGTATGAAGAATGATGAATCCGTTTCTACATATATGACTAGACTGTTTGGTGTTGTTAATCAAATGAAAACATATGGTGAAGAAGTAACTGAAAAGAGATTAGCACAGAAAATTCTGATAAGCTTGACTAAACCCTATGATTCAATTGTGTCCATACTTGAAGAAACTAGAGACTTAGAACAGATTAGTGTAGAAAGTATCTCTGCATCAATCAGGGCATTTTATCAACGTTTGGAGATGCATACTGAGGGTGATGCTGAGAAAGCATTCTCAAGTATGACTGTGAATAACAAGTCACATGCACGATCAAGTCCTAATCAGGGAAAGTTCAAGAAGCATCAGTTCAAAGGTGGAAACAAAGGTTGGACTAATAGCAAATTCAAAGGAAATGCTAAGTATGAGAACAAGTTCTCTGAGAATCAGAAAGGAGAAACCAGTGGTTCTAAGGATGCTTGCAACAATTGCAACAAACTTCACTGGAGTGAATGCTGGTTCAAAGGAAAAGTAAAGTGTTTCAAGTGCTCTAAATTTGGCCATATTGCCAAAGACTGTTCTAAAAACCAGGTTGCTAATCTAGCTCAGAAAGTGAATGAAGATGAAGGCAACATGTTCTATGCTTGTCATTCAGCCTCCATTGAGAAGGATGTGGGTGTGTGGTACTTGGATAGTGGTTGTAGTACCCATATGATTGGACATGAGTCCTTACTGATCAACATTGATCGACATCTGAATGTAAAAGTGAAGATGGGTACTAGTGAGTTAGTTCAATCTGAACGGAAAGGTTCCTTGCTGATCCATACTGACCAAGGTGACAAGTACATCAAGGAAGTAATGCTTGTACCTGGTTTGGATGAGAACCTACTAAGTGTAGGTCAGATGGTGGAACATGGATACTCCCTTGTGTTTGGGGATAGTACAACAGAGGTCTATGAAGATAAGACCATGAAGCAAAGGGTTGCCAAGGTCCCTATGATAGGCATCAGGTGTTTCAAGCTTTTTCTGGACTATGTGAGTCCAGTAGCTAGAAGAGCAGAAGCAAAGGAAAGCACATAACTATGGCACAGGAGATTTGGGCATTTGAACTATGCAAGTCTAAAACTGCTAACACAGAAGGACATGGTGGTTGGTCTACCTAGTCTAGAAGGTGACAAAGAACTCTGTGAAGGGTGTATTTTAGGGAAACACCATGTGAGTCCTTTTGACACAGAAGAGGCTTGGAGGGCAAATACACCTCTTGAGTTAATACACTCAGATGTGTGTGGTCCTATGCAAATAGAAACAATGGGAGGTAACCTGTATTTCCTTACTTTCATCGATGATCACTCTAGAATGTGCTGGTTGTATTTCCTAAGACACAAGTCAGGTGTGTTGAATATGTTCAAAAAGTTCAAAGCTATGGTTGAACTGCAAAGTGGGTACAAGGTGAAGAAGTTAAGAAGTGATAGAGGTGGAGAGTACACCTCAAATGAATTCCAAAGACTCTGTGAAGAGCATGGAATTGAGAGACAGCTGACAGTGGCTTACTCTCCTCAGCAGAATGGGGTTGCTGAGAGGAAAAACAGGACTATAGTAGAGATGGCTAAGTCTATGTTACATGGTAAGCATCTACCCTATGAGTTCTGGGGTGAAGCAGTTAACACTACAGTATACATCCTCAATAGATGTCCTACCAAGGTTGTGCAAAGTACGACTCCATTTGAGAAGTTCTCTGGTAGAAGACCAGGAGTGTCACATAAAGAGTATTTGGCTCTATATGCTACATGCATATTCCATCTTAGAAGAGATAGAAACTAGATGATTCAAGTGTGAAAGGTGTTCTAGTAGGCTATGGTAGCAGTGAGAAGGGCTACATAATCTATAATCTAGAAACTGGAAAGATTGTGGTGTTTAGAAGTGTAATATTTAATGAAGAAGGAAGCTGGGATTGGAAGAAACATGCAGAAGTACAGGAGTTCATACCAGTAAGAATTGAAACTGGGACTGATGATGCTCACCAGCAACTCAGGGTCCTCAAACTACTAGCACCAGTTCAAGTTCAAACTCAACTCCTGATTCTGATCCTAGCACAAATCCTAGTTCTAGTTACTGTGATTCACACAGTTCAAGTTCTAGTGATACACCTATGAGACTAAGAAGCCTAAGTGATGTGTATGCTAGATGTCACATATGCATAATAGAACCTGAAAGTTTCAGTGAAGCAATCAGGGATTCAGCTTGGAAGAAAGCTATGGAAGATGAGATGCAAATGATTGAGAAGAATGATACATGGGACCTAACAGAAAGACCTACTAAAAAACTAGTGATTGGTGTCAAGTGGGTGTACAAAACTAAACTCAACCTGGATGGATCTGTTCAGAAACATAAGGCCAGATTGGTAGCTAAGGGATATGCTCAAAAACCAGGAATTTATTTCAATGAGACCTTTGCACCAGTTGCAAGGCTTGACACTATCAGAACCCTAATTGCTTTAGCTACATAGAAAGAATGGAAACTGTTTCAGCTTGATGTTAAGTCAACATTCCTAAATGGTGTTCTAGAAGAAGAGGTGTATGTGGATCAGCTTGAAGGTTTTGAAGTTCAAGGATGTGAAGCTAGTGTCTACAAGCTAAACAAGGCACTCTATGGACTGAAGCAGGCACCAAGGGCCTGGTATGGGGAGATTGATTCCTACTTACTAAGTTGTGGGTTTGAGAGAAGTTCAAGTGAAGCAACTCTGTATTTAAAGTGTAAGCAAGAGGGAGGAACACTAATTGTGTCAATCTATGTAGATGATATCATCTATACAGGTGACAGTGCTGCTATGATGGCTGAGTTCAAGCAAGACATGATGAACAAATATGAGATGACAGACCTGGGATTATTACATCATTTCCTAGGGATGGGTGTTCTACAGACAAGCAATGGTATCTTCATTCACCAAATGAAGTATGCTACTACATTGCTAGAAATATTTGGACTCAAAGACTGCAAACCAATGACTACTCCCCTAGTAATTGCAGACATGCTGCAAAGAAATGATAGTAGTGAAGCTGCATATGAGCAATTCTATAGGCAGATTGTGGGAGGTGTGCTCTATCTTACTGCTACTAGACCAGACATAATGTATGCTTCAAGTCTACTATCTAGATTCATACACAATCCTACCAAGAAGCACTTAGGAACTTCTAAGAGAGTCCTAAGGTATGTCCAAGGTACACTAACCTATGGAATTGAATACAAGAAGGGAAAAGCAGCTACTTTGGTGGGTTTCTGTGACAGTGATTGGGGAGGGTCTGAGGATGACATGAAAAACACATCTGGTTATGCTTTTTCATTTAGCAGTTGGATATTTTCTTGGGCATCTGTCAAACAGAGCAATGTTGCTCTTTCAACAGCAGAAGTTGAGTATGTAAGTTCCTCTGAGGCAACTACTCAAGCAGTCTGGCTAAGGTTTGTATTGGGAGATTTGGGAGAGGAACAGTTAGAGACTACCCCTCTACTGTGTGACAGCATGTCAGCCATTGCCATGGCTAAAAATCCAGTTTTCAATCAGAAGGCCAAGCACATAAACAGACGGATTCATTACATCAGAGATGCAATTCAAAATGAAGAGATTACTCTACACTATTGCAAGTCAGAAGAACAACTTGCAGATATCTTCACCAAAGCTCTACCTAGAGAGAGGTTATGCCATCTAAGAGGTCAGCTGGGAGTAGTTTCATTGACTAGCTTAGGAGGGGCTACTGGTGACTAAGTTGAATCACTAGTAGCTGACTTGGCAACATACCAGCTGCTGACTCAAGAAGGAAGGTGTCATTAACTAAAGGCACAAAGGAAGAGCATGGATGTTAGCTATGTGAGTGTGTGAAACAGTTAGCAGTTATGTGTGTGTGTGAGAGCAGATTAAGGAGTGGGCAAAAGTGTGTGTGTGTTATGACATCATAGTGTCATCACCTCTAACCGATTTGTGGAGAGAGTGAGAGTGTATATTCTGTGTAACTTGAACAATCTTTTAGAGTGCAATCAATATAGAAATCTCACAGGAGAAAATCAGTCACAAATGACCTCCCTCAATTCATAAAAACTCTCTAAAGCATATTAACAAACACCTAGGGTGCATATGATTATCACACTGAACATCACCTAAATTCTGAAATATCTTCAATCCAATTTCACCAAAACCTAACTGAGAATCCAATAAAGAAACTGAATGCATCACGAGCTAGTCTCGATTCAGAGGTTTAGAGGTTCAGCTAGAGTTTAAGTTTGTGATTCATACCTTGCATGTGGCTGCTTCTCCCTGCTGTGAAGAGGATCGCCTCCGATCCATGAAGACTCATCATCCTCTTCGACGAATCGGCCCCAATCGATCATCCTCTGCAATTCCCCTTCAAGTCTGGCCATCCAACAAGCATCACAACCTTTATCATTTCCCCATCTTGGGTCATATATAAATCTCTTCCTCCTTCTACGCATGTCAGGGGTTGTCTCTAGGCTGAGCATCCCATGGTTAGAGCCCTCCACAATAACGTTAGTAACCCAGGCCTTCGAGTACCAGTGCATCCACTTCTCATTTGCTAGAGCTCTATCTAGTCGAGCGTGAATGAAGCCTTCCTCTTGATTATTTCTCCATGTATAAGGGTACCCTTTGAATCCCAGATCAAGCAGTTCATAGTCACTCACAAAACCCCTGAAACTCCTCAGACTATTTATCGTTCTCACATTGCCTCCCTCTTTTTCCTCAATATGCAGTATATCATTAAAATCACCGATCACCAGACAAGCTTCTGCAAATTGTTAGATACGGTGTTTGATAAAATCCCATTGTTTCTCTCTAGTACGATCATCAGTACTCACATAAATGGCATAAAGCCTCCATACTTTGGTGCCCTCATTGATCAGCAATTCAATAAGGAAATCAACATACTTCTCTATCGCTACCATGTCACCGTCATTCCAAAACACACAAAGACCTCCGCTCCGTCCTTTAGGTTCATACGCTAACATACAATCTAACCCAAGTTTCCGTTTTAAAAACTCATACCTCGAACTTTTGTTGTTTGTTTCCAGTAAAATAACAATCTTCGGCCGAAGGAGCCTATTCTGCTCCTCCAGTGTCTGGATTGTTAGGTCACCGCCGATGCCCTGCTAATTCCAACAAAGAATCTTCATGGTGACTATAGCCCTCGGAGAGAGGTGGACTGCTCACCCCTCTACTCAAGAGACCCATCAAGGGAGGTCCCGACCACCTGTTCAATCTCAAAACTAAAATCCAGCCGCCTTCGCCTTGAGCTTCCAGCGTGGCTCTCCCCACAATCCCTCTCACTCTCGACCCCTGTTTTCTTTCCAATGACCATGTTGTCCCCCAAATCTTGTACTTCATGCCCTTATGTCCTCCTGTCACAAGCCAGGTCCATACGTGGGGGGTCAACAGTTCTGGTTTTATGCTTCTGTTTCTTCCTGATAGGATTAACTTTGGCAATGATTGGTCCTAGGTTGAAAGGATCATAGCTTTGAGAAATAGGGACTAGCCCCTCCTCATCAATGGGTTTCTTCCTCCCTTCCTCACAATTCTATATAGGACCCCCCATCTTCTCCGTTGAAATCATCTTCTCCGTTGCTTATAATAATAGTTATCAGTCGAGTATTGGGATGTCTCCTTTCGAGGCACTGTATGGGAGGCAGTGCAGGACACCTCTATGCTGGAACGAAGTGGGTGAAAGGAAACTGTTAACACCAGAGTTGGTTGATACGACTGAGGAAAAGATAAGGATCATTAGAGAAAGGTTGAAGACAGCTCAGGATCGCCAGAAGAGCTATGCAGACCGTAGAACCAGAGACCTTGAGTTTGAGGTAGGTGACTGGGTGTTCTTAAAACTATCACCTTGGAAGGGAGTTGTACGTTTTGGTAGACGAGGAAAACTGAGTCCTCGCTACATTGGTCCGTATGAGATTCTAGAGAGGATAGGACCAGTGGCATATCGTCTTGCTTTACCATCGGAATTATCCAGAGTTCAAAATGTTTTCCATGTATCTTTGCTCCGGAAGTATCTGTTTGATGAGTCTCATGTGTTGGAAGAGCAACCACTTGAGCTGAAGGATGATTTGACCTTTGAGGAGCAACCGGTGCAAATTTTGGATTGGAAAGAGAAGGTACTGCGCAGAAAGAGTATTCCTCTAGTTAAAGTGTTGTGGAGGAATCATAACGTGGAGGAAGCCACGTGGGAAACCGAGGAACTAATGCGGACGCAGTATCCTTATTTGTTCCAAGGGTAGAGTTGAATTTCGGGGACGAAATTTCTTAAGGGGGGTAGATTGTAACAACCCGGAATTTTAATTATTGGATTTAATTAAATTATTTATGTAAAATGACGATTTTACCCTTGGTTGTTAAAGGGCATGGAAATCAAGTTTTGTTTCGAAACCTTTTCGGTGGTGTATTGGGTACCGTTGCGTAGGTCTCGAACTCACGAGTTCGTAGACAGGCGGCACGCGGAAAACGGAGTTCGTAGACGAGAGTTATGGGTCTAAATGTGCAAGGGCATTTTAGTAATTTGGTTTTGGGAGAAGATATTTAGGCCAATCATTGTCTCATCTTCATTTCATTTACATCCTCATCTTCATTTCATCTTCATTTTCGTTCCCTCTCTGTGACAAACATACACAAACCACACCCGAAACCGAAGAAAAACCAAGAGAAACCATAAAGTCAACTTTGATTTCAAGGCCTCATCTTCCAGCTTTGATCCACTAATCGTGTTCTACTCCTTCCCACGATCACAACCGTACCAACGATCGAAGGAGAGGACCGCGGAGGAAGCCGAACCGAGGATAGGAAGTTTCGGACCTTCCGATCGATTTTCCGGCTAGCACAGGTATGTGTTCGATGTTTTAAGCTCATATTTGGATTCCTGGGTTTGAGTAGATAGATTTAGACGTAAAATTTGTGAAAAATGGTTGAGTTTTGAGGAAGTTGGAAAGCTTGGAGTTTCGGCCGGAAATGGAGGATTCCGGCGAAACCAGACGGCGGCGGAGGGGTGGTCCGGTCATCTTCTCCGGCCAACCTCCGGCGACGGTGACGGCAGCCGGTCATCTTCTCCGGCGAGTCGCCGGTGACCGGTCAGGTTGAGTTGAACCGGTCCGGTCGAGTGAACCGGTCGGGTCAGTTGAACCGGTCGGGTCGAGTTGGACCGGGTCGGGCCGAGTTTGACCGGGTTGGACCGGTCTAGGCGCGTGGGTACTGTAGCAGGCGCGTGACCGGCGCGTGAGGGCGCGTGGCGGCGCGTGAGCGCGTGTTCCGACCTTCCGTCGGCGCGTGGCGGCGCGTGGGGCCGAGTCTGAGGTCACGGTGGCGCGTGACAGTTAGTTTTTGACGTTTCGGACCTGTTGGCACAGGTTTCGAGTCGATCGGATGTCGTTTAGGGGTTGTTTCGGACGTTTTAAGGTTGCTGCGTTTTCTAGGACAGCATCGTTAGACTCCCGGGATTTATGGGGTTTATACTTAAGATTATTATTATTAGCTGGTAATCCCGATTATTAATTTGGACAGGCGATACTGCTCCAGGAACCTCAGGGGAGCGTACAGTTCGGGATTGAGCGTGCTTGAACAGGTTTGTGAGTGGACTTTGATTTATAAACTGTAATGCATGCATAAACGTATCTTTGCTTTAAATACTGTTGAGTATGAGTGCAATGAATTTCTGGATTTTAGAAATGATGCTGGACACATATTTTACCATATTTCTGTGAAAGTATGTTTTGAGAAATGGCCTGATTTTGTACTCGATTTTGATATCGTTTTGACGTGGTGACTATTTGAGTATGTGATTTGGGTTTTGACTCATAATTGTGATTTTACCTATTTTGGCCATAAAATGATATTTGCAAAGAATTTGGCTAAGGCCGCGAAACAAAGATTTCGAAGTATGGATTTGATTCACTGATTCCCGTCCCGATTATTGTTGTTGCTATGACTGGTGTTGAGGAGTATGACTCTACCAGTTGTTGAGGGTTCGGACCTTAGGTGTTGAGGAGTATGTCTCCGCCGGGTCGCGAAGCTGTCTATGCATAGTACAGATATTACAGACAGTACATATGGTACACAGAGTTGTACAGATTTGAACACATCTCAAGGGATACCCTGATGTGTTATGAATATGTCGGGAACAGTGAATTCTTGATTTTGAGATATTTGCCAAATGGAACCAAATGATTTGAAATTGAGATATTCGTGAGTTTGAACCAAATGATTTGAATTTGAGATATTTGTGAGATTGAATCAAATGATTTGAATTTGAGATATTTGTGGCAGTTGGAACGAAATGATTTGAATTTGAGATATTTGTGTCAGTTGGAACGAAATGATTTGAATTTGAGATATTTTGTGTCCAGATTGATTTAAATGATTTTAAACTCCTTTGAAGAGAGTTTTCAAACCAAATTGTGAATTACGAGATATTGTTATTATACAGATTTTATGTGGGTCCAAGTAAATGGTTTTAAAGATAAATGTGAATTTTGGATGATTTACATATGATGCTTTTATACGATAAATTGTTTTATGTTATGCATGCATGATTTTATAAATGGAGGGGAAGAAAGGTAATTCTTCGAAAAGGAATTTATAAATGATTATTTTTGTCCACTCACAACTTTTGTGTTTAAATCCCCCTTCAGGCAGTTGAGTAGAGTTGACGCGAACATTGATCTCGAGGCTGAGGCATTAGGATTTCGACTGCGCTGTGTTGTATAATTGAGTAGGATATTTAAATTTTACTCTTAATCCTACTTAGACGCTCTGATATTATGTTGTATTTGTTTGGTCGTAAATTACGGGAATTATTGAGTGCTTAAGTCCCTTGTCTGACAAGAGGAAGTATTTATCTTTGTTATTATAAATTGTATGGATTGAAGGGTATTTTGGGAACATTTTCTTAGGTTGTCAGACGGGATCAGGGTTCTTTCCGAATTTTGAGGGGAAATTCGGGACGGGTCCTGACAATTGGTATCAGAGCACTAGGTTAAATTCCTGTAGACTGTACACTACGTGTACAATTATCTTGGTATTGGTGAGTTATAGTTCTTAACAGCGTAATGCCTCCGAGACGCGAGTTCCGTCAACAGTCTGAAAACATTGGGGACACGCATGAACCTGCAGTGGAGCCTGAGTTGAGGCAAACATTGGAACAGTTGGGTCACACGTTGACTTCTGTACTTCAGAGTAGGGATGCTACTGAAGGTTCAGACATTGAGAGAGCCCAGAGATTAGGGGCTACAGTATTTATGGGCGACTCTAGCCCAGATGATGCAAGAGAGTGGATTACTCGTTTAGAGCGAGTTTTCTCGGTTATGAGATGTCTTCAGGGGGACATGGGTATTAGTACTCCTACTGGGAATATGTTAGTGGCGAATCTCGTGATTCGAAATTGTCCAGTGTTGGTGGAAGGTCATGCATTAGAGGCAGATTTAATCCCCTTAGATATTTTTGATTTTGATGTGATTCTGGGGATGGATTGGTTGACTATGCACCATGCCTCTATTGATTGTTATGACAAGAGAGTTGATTTCCGGAGTCCAGGTTTACCGGAACTTACATTCAGAGGAGATCGTAGGGTACTACCCTGTGGAGTGATATCAGCTTTGACTGCTGAGAAATTGCTGAGGAAAGGTTGTGAGGGTTACTTGGCTCATGTGTTTGATTCTCGGGATACTCCGATGAGAGTGGAGGATATTCCCGTGGTGAGTGAATTCTCTGATGTGTTTCCAGATGATCTTCCGGGATTGCCACCTCACCGGGAGATTGAGTTTACCATCGAGCTTTTGCCAGGTACTCAACCTATCTCATAGGCACCGTATAGGATGGCACCGGCAGAATTGCGAGAGTTAAAGACTCAGTTGCAGGACTTGGTGAATATGGGATTTATTCGCCCAAGTGTTTCACCTTGGGGTGCACCAGTGTTATTTGTGAGGAAAAAGGATGGTAGTCTGAGGTTGTGTATCGACTACCGGAAGCTAAACATGGCTACGGTGCGGAATAAGTATCCTTTGCCAAGGATAGATGATTTGTTTGATCAACTTAAGGGGGCAAGATATTTTTCGAAAATTGACCTTCGATCCGGATACCATCAGTTGAGGATCAGAGAAGGGGATGTTGAGAAAACGGCTTTCAGGACTCGTTATGGTCATTATGAATTCCTGGTGATGCCTTTCGGGTTGACTAATGCCCCAGCAGCATTTATGGATTTGATGAACAGGGTGTTCCAAAAGTATTTGGATCGGTTTGTGATTGTGTTCATTGATGACATCTTGGTGTATTCGATGAGTGCTAAGGCACATGAGAAGCACTTAAGGTTGGTGCTGAATATGCTTAGGAAAAAAGCATTTGTTTGCCAAATTCAGTAAATGCCAGTTTTGGTTGACCGAAGTTGGATTCTTAGGTCATGTGATTTCGGCTGAGGGTATCAGCGTAGATCCCCAAAAGATTGAGGCAGTGGCAAACTGGGAGCAACCGAGGACAGTGACAGAGGTGAGGAGTTTTCTGGGTTTGGCAGGATATTATCGACGGTTCGTAGAAGGATTTTCTACGATAGCAGGGCCGTTGACTCGGTTGACAAGGAAAGGAGTCAAGTTTGACTGGGGAGCTGATTGTGAACAGGGATTTCAGGAGCTGAAGAAGAGGTTGACTTCTGCTCCAGTATTGACCATTCCTGATGATACTGGTGGATTCGAGGTGTATAGTGATGCATCATTGCGGGGTATAGGTTGTGTGTTGATGCAGCATGGAAAGGTGATAGCGTATGCTTCTAGACAACTTAAACCCCATGAGTTGAATTACCCCACACATGATTTGGAGTTAGCTGCAGTGGTGCATGCATTGAAAATCTGGCGACATTATTTGTACGGGGAGACGTGTCGGATCTTCACCGACCATAAGAGTTTGAAGTACTTGTTCACCCAAAAAGACCTGAATCTGAGGCAGAGAAGATGGCTTGAGTTAATAAAGGATTATGATTGTACTATAGAGTACCATCCAGGGAAAGCCAATGTTGTGGCAGATGCTTTAAGCAGGAAATCCATGGGTTCTTTAGCCCATTTACATACAGTCTACTTACCATTACTGGTAGAGTTCCGTAGAGCAGGGATAATACTTGACATGGATAGCCAGGGGGCTTTGTTGGCTAGTTTTCATGTGAGGCCTGTGTTGATTGATCGGATTATTGAGGCTCAACTCCAGGACCCTACATTGTGCATTATCAGGATGGAGTTAGAGGCTGGAAACAGGCAGGACTATGCGCTTAGGGATGATGGAGCCTTGGTTAGGGATGGTCGGTTGTGCGTACCGAATGAATTGGAACTAAAGAGGGAAATTCTTGATGAGGCTCATAGTTCGGCTTACGCTATGCATCCAGGAGGTACCAAGATGTATCATACCCTAAGGAAATATTATTGGTGGACTGGGATGAAAAGGGAAATTGCTGAGTTTGTGAGTAGATGCCTGACGTGCCAGCAAGTGAAAGCAGAGAGGCAGAAACCATATGGGGCACTTCAACCATTACCTATTCCGGAATGGAAGTGGGATCACATTACGATGGATTTTGTGTATAAACTTCCAAGAACACAGAAAGGACATGATGGGATATGGGTAATTGTTGATAGACTCACGAAGTCTGCACATTTCTTGCCAGTGCGGGAAGATTTTCGGATGAGTCAGTATGCCAAATTGTTCATTGATGAGATCATACGGCTACATGGGACTCCAGAGTCCATTGTTTCGGACAGGGATCCTAGATTTACCTCCAGGTTTTGGCGGAGTTTGCAGAAGGCTTTTGGCACTACATTGCATTTTAGTACAGCTTTTCATCCTCAGACGGATGGTCAGTCTGAGAGGACAATCCAGATTTTGGAGGATATGATGAGAGCTTGTGTACTACAGTTTAAAGGAAACTGGGATTCACATCTGGCTCTGATGGAATTTGCTTATAATAATAGTTATCAGTCGAGTATTGGGATGTCTCCTTTCGAGGCACTGTATGGGAGGCAGTTCAGGACACCTCTATGCTGGAACGAAGTGGGTGAAAGGAAACTGTTAACACCAGAGTTGGTTGATACGACTGAGGAAAAGATAAGGATCATCAGAGAAAGGTTGAAGACAGCTCAGGATCGCCAGAAGAGCTATGCAGACCGTAGAACCAGAGACCTTGAGTTTGAGGTAGGTGACTGGGTGTTCTTAAAACTATCACCTTGGAAGGGAGTTGTACGTTTTGGTAGACGAGGAAAACTGAGTCCTCGCTACATTGGTCCGTATGAGATTCTAGAGAGGATAGGACCAGTGGCATATCGTCTTGCTTTACCATCGGAATTATCCAGAGTTCAAAATGTTTTCCATGTATCTTTGCTCCGGAAGTATCTGTTTGATGAGTCTCATGTGTTGGAAGAGCAACCACTTGAGCTGAAGGATGATTTGACCTTTGAGGAGCAACCGGTGCAAATTTTGGATTGGAAAGAGAAGGTACTGCGCAGAAAGAGTATTCCTCTAGTTAAAGTGTTGTGGAGGAATCATAACGTGGAGGAAGCCACGTGGGAAACCGAGGAACTAATGCGGACGCAGTATCCTTATTTGTTCCAAGGGTAGAGTTGAATTTCGGGGACGAAATTTCTTAAGGGGGGTAGATTGTAACAACCCGGAATTTTAATTATTGGATTTAATTAAATTATTTATGTAAAATGACGATTTTACCCTTGGTTGTTAAAGGGCATGGAAATCAAGTTTTGTTTCGAAACCTTTTCGGTGGTGTATTGGGTACCGTTGCGTAGGTCTCGAACTCACGAGTTCGTAGACAGGCGGCACGCGGAAAACGGAGTTCGTAGACGAGAGTTATGGGTCTAAATGTGCAAGGGCATTTTAGTAATTTGGTTTTGGGAGAAGATATTTAGGCCAATCATTGTCTCATCTTCATTTCATTTACATCCTCATCTTCATTTCATCTTCATTTTCGTTCCCTCTCTGTGACAAACATACACAAACCACACCCGAAACCGAAGAAAAACCAAGAGAAACCATAAAGTCAACTTTGATTTCAAGGCCTCATCTTCCAGCTTTGATCCACTAATCGTGTTCTACTCCTTCCCACGATCACAACCGTACCAACGATCGAAGGAGAGGACCGCGGAGGAAGCCGAACCGAGGATAGGAAGTTTCGGACCTTCCGATCGATTTTCCGGCTAGCACAGGTATGTGTTCGATGTTTTAAGCTCATATTTGGATTCCTGGGTTTGAGTAGATAGATTTAGACGTAAAATTTGTGAAAAATGGTTGAGTTTTGAGGAAGTTGGAAAGCTTGGAGTTTCGGCCGGAAATGGAGGATTCCGGCGAAACCAGACGGCGGCGGAGGGGTGGTCCGGTCATCTTCTCCGGCCAACCTCCGGCGACGGTGACGGCAGCCGGTCATCTTCTCCGGCGAGTCGCCGGTGACCGGTCAGGTTGAGTTGAACCGGTCCGGTCGAGTGAATCGGTCGGGTCAGTTGAACCGGTCGGGTCGAGTTGGACCGGGTCGGGCCGAGTTGGACCGGGTTGGACCGGTCTAGGCGCGTGGGTACTGTAGCAGGCGCGTGACCGGCGCGTGAGGGCGCGTGGCGGCGCGTGAGCGCGTGTTCCGACCTTCCGTCGGCGCGTGGCGGCGCGTGGGGCCGAGTCTGAGGTCACGGTGGCGCGTGACAGTTAGTTTTTGACGTTTCGGACCTGTTGGCACAGGTTTCGAGTCGATCGGATGTCGTTTAGGGGTTGTTTCGGACGTTTTAAGGTTGCTGCGTTTTCTAGGACAGCATCGTTAGACTCCCGGGATTTATGGGGTTTATACTTAAGATTATTATTATTAGCTGGTAATCCCGATTATTAATTTGGACAGGCGATACTGCTCCAGGAACCTCAGGGGAGCGTACAGTTCGGGATTGAGCGTGCTTGAACAGGTTTGTGAGTGGACTTTGATTTATAAACTGTAATGCATGCATAAACGTATCTTTGCTTTAAATACTGTTGAGTATGAGTGCAATGAATTTCTGGATTTTAGAAATGATGCTGGACACATATTTTACCATATTTCTGTGAAAGTATGTTTTGAGAAATGGCCTGATTTTGTACTCGATTTTGATATCGTTTTGACGTGGTGACTATTTGAGTATGTGATTTGGGTTTTGACTCATAATTGTGATTTTACCTATTTTGGCCATAAAATGATATTTGCAAAGAATTTGGCTAAGGCCGCGAAACAAAGATTTCGAAGTATGGATTTGATTCACTGATTCCCGTCCCGATTATTGTTGTTGCTATGACTGGTGTTGAGGAGTATGACTCTACCAGTTGTTGAGGGTTCGGACCTTAGGTGTTGAGGAGTATGTCTCCGCCGGGTCGCGAAGCTGTCTATGCATAGTACAGATATTACAGACAGTACATATGGTACACAGAGTTGTACAGATTTGAACACATCTCAAGGGATACCCTGATGTGTTATGAATATGTCGGGAACAGTGAATTCTTGATTTTGAGATATTTGCCAAATGGAACCAAATGATTTGAAATTGAGATATTCGTGAGTTTGAACCAAATGATTTGAATTTGAGATATTTGTGAGATTGAATCAAATGATTTGAATTTGAGATATTTGTGGCAGTTGGAACGAAATGATTTGAATTTGAGATATTTGTGTCAGTTGGAACGAAATGATTTGAATTTGAGATATTTTGTGTCCAGATTGATTTAAATGATTTTAAACTCCTTTGAAGAGAGTTTTCAAACCAAATTGTGAATTACGAGATATTGTTATTATACAGATTTTATGTGGGTCCAAGTAAATGGTTTTAAAGATAAATGTGAATTTTGGATGATTTACATATGATGCTTTTATACGATAAATTGTTTTATGTTATGCATGCATGATTTTATAAATGGAGGGGAAGAAAGGTAATTCTTCGAAAAGGAATTTATAAATGATTATTTTTGTCCACTCACAACTTTTGTGTTTAAATCCCCCTTCAGGCAGTTGAGTAGAGTTGACGCGAACATTGATCTCGAGGCTGAGGCATTAGGATTTCGACTGCGCTGTGTTGTATAATTGAGTAGGATATTTAAATTTTACTCTTAATCCTACTTAGACGCTCTGATATTATGTTGTATTTGTTTGGTCGTAAATTACGGGAATTATTGAGTGCTTAAGTCCCTTGTCTGACAAGAGGAAGTATTTATCTTTGTTATTATAAATTGTATGGATTGAAGGGTATTTTGGGAACATTTTCTTAGGTTGTCAGATGGGATCAGGGTTCTTTCCGAATTTTGAGGGGAAATTCGGGACGGGTCCTGACAAGAAGCCTTTAGGGCAACCACAAAAAAAAAAAAAAAAAATCGCATTTCCAAGCCTCCGACACCTCTGAAGGAATACACCTCAGCCACCTTTGATCCATATTCGCTTGATGCCCCAAAATGGCCAACACATATGCAATAAAGTTCACTTCGGTACATATATTTGAAATGGATATCTTGAAAGCTCCTTTTCGCACCGCTTTACATTGGAAATTATTCGAAGCACCCTCCATGGCGGAATAAGCAAATCATTAACCGCATCAATAATGATTTTAGAATCACCCTCGACAATGAGTTTATGACAACCAATCTCAGTAGCCGCCTTTAAGCCCTCAAGGAGAGCTAATCCTTCAGCAACAAAGGGTGAAGCCAAGATTCTTAGCCCCCGAAATCTGAGGAAGTCCCACCCTATCACAAATAATGAATCTAGCTGCAGCATTTCTACTCAAAGTTTAGCTTATACCAATCATCTTTCGGAGGGATCCAAGTGATAGGACCCAACTCCACTAGACTGCATTAGGGTGGACCATTGCCGACATCATTATTGAAGTATGCTCCACCACTTGAATGATGCATTGTGGGCATATCGGACTGTGTATAAAAGCCCCATTGGGATGTCCCCATATCGTCTAGTCTTTGGGAAGGCATGTCACCTACCAGTGGAGTTGGAGCATAGAGCATATTGGGCTATTAAGAAATTCAACTATGATATGCAACAAGCAGGTGACAAGAGGAAGTTACAGCTGAATGAGCTTGAAGAGTTGAGGTATGATGCATATGAGAATGCTAAGTTGTATAAGGAACGAACCAAGGTGTATCATGATAAGAAGCTAGTTAGGAAGGAGTTTCATGTGGGACAGAAGGTGTTGATCTACAATTCAAAATTGAGACTTTTCCCTGGTAAGCTCAAGTCTAGGTGGTACAGTCCTTATGTTGTTACAAAAGTTTACCCTTATGGAGCTTTGGAGGTTCATAGAAAAGAGAAGAATCAGACATTCATGGTGAATGGGCATAGAGTAAAGCCCTATATTGAGATGAGCTTTGAGCCTAGAGAGGAGGATGTGACTCTCCAACCTGTTCAGTACATTGCATGAGAGTCCAACAGTCTGGATGAAGACTATAAACTTAGCACTACTTGGAAGGTAACCCAAAGGGAAGTTGGGAGGCAACCCATGTGAAGAGGATGATGACAGTTTTGGCACTCTACAACTACTGACAATCAGATTTGCTTTCTCTCACCCTTTCCTTCTTTGTCGTTAACTTTGCCTTTGTTTGTTTTGTTTTGTTTTATTTTATTTTATTTTCTTTGTGTGTGTCATCGCTTGTTTCTCCTTCCTTAAATGCTTCATTGTTTATACTTTAACTTTCAAACATTGATGACAATGTTAGATTTAAGTGTGGGGGGGAACACTTTTGTTTTCCATTGATTTTTGCGTCAGTACAAAAAAAATTAATAAATAATAATAATTTTGGACAGCTTTGTTTTTGCCTTAGTTTGTGTCGGTTTTAGTAGTGTTCTCTGGGTAGTTTTTGTGTTTGTTTGTGTCTTAGGTTTCTTTCCAACACACTGATGAGATTTGGTTTTTAATTGCATGACTTTAAGATGACTTCTAAGCATGATTCAAGATCTGAAATTATTTTTTGGTTAATACTCAATTATTCATGGCTATCATATCCAAAACCACATGTAATCACCCGAGTAAGTGGTACCTATAACATGCTTAATTGAATGAAGCTCGATACAACCCTTTTGTGAGCTTTTGAGCCTTTATCCTTTGTTTGAGAGAGTTGTATTTGTTTAATCTATCACTTTCTTGTCAATTAAGCTGTTGTATGATCTTATCTTTCTTTGTTTGGCTGCTACTTGAATTGCTTATCATCATTGGAACTAAATGCTAGAACTGGTACTAATTTCTTTTCGAGCCATTGAATTGATTTACATGACATACTTTTGATGATGAAGGCACCTAGATTACCACCATTGCCAAAATGGCCTTTGACCCATGATATACTTTCCTCTAGGTAAACCCTTGTTGAGCCTTTGTTTAAGCCTTTTTGTTTCATAACCCTCATTTTCCTCACCTAGCCTAAACACTTTCATCCTTACCCTTTTTCTTAAAGATTAGTGAAGCATAATTTGTAGAGACTTAATTGTGAATCAAGGGGTGTTAAAAGAGCAAGTTTGGGGGCATGTTCAAAAGAAAAAAAAAAAAAAAAGAGATAAGAATTGTACATGGTTCAGAGTGTGCACCAGAAAAAAAAATGAAAAGAAAAAAAAAAGAGTAAAAAACAAATCGACATTGTGTTTGAATTGTTAATGCCCTGACCGTTCATGTATTGATTGTTGAAGTATGGTCAATAATGTTCAAATCGGCCATTGAGTGTATGTACTTGCTCGGTACTTATATGATTTTTAAGCCTTGATAGTGATACAAGAACATCATTGCATGCTTCTACTATTTCTTTAAGAACTTTGCATTATCCATATCCATTCTTTCTTTAACCCCTTACCTTTTTGCCTCATTACAATCCTCATAAAGACCTTCTGATCTTGTTTGTTGTGTTTATATCAATATGTGGAGATTTGAATGAAGTATGAGCATAGAGTGTCACTTGCTCTTGCATTCAAGTAGTAGCATTCTTTTCATGAGTCATATTCATAAGAAAAATTCTGAAAGTGCCTTTATTTCTTGTTATATTATATGTGAGCAAATTGTTTCCATTTTACATCAATCCTCTCACATATAACTAGTATAGGAAGAGTGACTCAACCAGAAAATATGAGGTAAAATCAGAGCTTATTCGGTGAGAATTTTGAGCTAATTCTTTGCAGCATGTATCTCTCTTTGTACTTGTGCTTTGATTGATTTAATTGTGAGTATGTGTATGATTTCTATGAAGGTGTATTAACTCTCGGATCATGTGGACCAATTCTTATGCTTATGATGAATCTTAATATGTCATGATTCATTGAAAATCTCTGAGACAAATGTTGGAAGGTTTAGGTTGAATTATTGAGTCTTTGTTTTTCTTTCATTCTTTGTTTCTGTTTTGCTCGAGGACTAGCAAAAGCTTAAGTGTGTGGGAATTTGATAGGAGCATATTTATGCGACATTTTATCTTGTTTTCTTATGTTTTTCTTAGCATATTTCCTATGTTTTCTTCATACTTAGCTTGTTTTCGTGTTTTGTAGGATTTTTGGAAGTAAAGTTACAAAAGGAGTTAATGAGTGCTATTTTTGGAAATCTAAGAGGAAACTTTGAAACAGGCTTCAGCAGATGTGTCAACTTCTCGAAATTAACTGCACCTGTTTCGGGAAGAACTAGCTGATGGGTCATATATCGTTGGAAAGATACGGAAGTCTAGTTTCTAAAGAATTTTACGGTTTGTGAATTGGAGTTGTCTAGAATGATTTATGGCCGTTTTAGTACCGCAAGGTAAGGCTGAGCTGGAATTCAGCATTCCTTCTATTTCAAGTTTTCTAATCCTTATCGGGCTTGGACGACTAGAGGCCTAGTTTATTAAGGTTATGGGAGGAAATGTTTTAATCAGAAAAAAGAAGATAAAAAAATAATAAAGGGAGAGGAGCAGCCACAACGTGAGGATTGATTGAGCAGCGAATGCAAACAGTAACGTCTCTCTCCCTCATTAAAGAAATTAACACCCACATAAATTCTGGGTAGCAAAGGGGCAGACACATACATGGGACAAGGGGAAAACGCACAAGGAAGACAAAAAGGCAGCCAGCAAAGAGTCATTCTCCCACACAAAAAGTCAGAAACGTCTCTCTCTATATCATATACTTTGGAACGTCTCTTTTTCTCCCAAAAAGAAAACTGCAGAAACGTTGGAAACTCTCACACAAGGACTCAGCCACACCATCCATTTTTCTCCATCCTTCAAGGTTCTAAGGTCAAAAAGGCTTAGGAAGCAAGGAGGAACGTCAAGACGTCATCCAATCACTCTGGCTAACCAACACATCATCAAAGAGCTATCTTCTTCTTTCTTTTTATTTTCTGTTTTGTATGTTTTTGCTGTCTATTTAAATTATGGGTAACTAAGTACTTTAGTTAGGGATCGATTGAAGCCCTAATCATGTTTCTTTAAGGATTTCGATATGCCTTTGCTGCAAACTACTTTTGTGATGCTTAATTGATTAATTTCATATTATATTTTACTCTTACATACGTTATGTTATGCTTGATCACCATATGCATGCTGTGTATTGAGTTTGTTACATAGGTAAATTTAGATGACCGAATCTTGTGCCTATGAGAGTAACAAAAGAACTAGTTATAAGTTCTTGAAATTAATCATCATGAATAACTAGAATAGATACCATGTTCTAGGAGTTGTGTGTTTGTCGATTTCCATTGTGTTATACGTTCTTAAAGTGCAACTTAATAAATACCATGCTATGTAACGACCCGGACCAGAAATTAAACTATTTTGAGGATTGGACAATTTTACCCTCAGTTTTGGACGGGTTCGGGAGTCACTTTTTGACTGGCAAGACTTTTGGGAATTTTTCTAGGGTCGTTGCGTAGGTCTCGAACTCACGAGTTCGTAGACAGGCGGCACGCGGAAAACGGAGACCCGGTGAGTTCGTTACGGGTCTAGAAGCTTCAGGGGCAGTTTGGTAATTTTGGAGAAGTTGGAACTATATAGTAGATATTTTCTCTCTCCTCGGGAGATTGGTCAATATGGTCTCTCTCTCTCCTACCCGAAAACCCCCCCGTGTGAACAAAGAAACTTGATTTTCATCGGATGGATTTCGATCCGATTTGAGCGAAACTAAGGTCGGGAGGATCTTCCCCGGGACCCCACGAGCATTTTGGGGTAGCTATTGGAGTGGGAGTACCACCGTAGGCGACGGACGGAGGAGGGAGGTGAACCGAACCTTCTCGGCCGTTTTCCGGCCAAACCAGGTACGATCTCAGAACTTTGACCTCATATTTGGATTCCTGGTGAAACGTAGATAAATTTCCATGTGTAGATCGTGAAAAACGGTTAAGAAATGAAGAAGTTAGAAAACCTTGAAGTTTCGGCCGGAAATGGGTGATTCTGGCGAACCAGACGGCGGCGGAGGTGGCGGTTTGGTCATCTTCTCCGGCCAGCCTCCGGCGACGGTGACGGCAGTCCGGTCATCTTCTCCGGCGAGTCACCGGTGACCGGTCGGGTCGAGTGAACCGGTCGGGTTGAGTGAACCGATCGGGTCGAGTTAGACCGGGTCAGGTTGAGCCGGACCGGGTTGGACCGGTCCAGGCGTGTGAACACTGTAGTAGCGCGTGACCGGCGCGTGAGCGCGCATGGGCGCGTGTGCCGACCTTCCGGCGGCGCGTGGCGGCGCGTGGGGCCGAGACTGAGGTCACGGCGACGCGTGGTAAGTAGTTTCGACGTTCCGAGTCTGTTGGTACCGGTTTGAGGTTGATCAGACGTCGTTTAGAGGTGGTTTTGGGCAATCCCAGCGGTAATAGTTGATCATATTAGCGGGTTTTGAGCTCAGGAAGTCAAGGTAGTTGGGACATTATTGTGCATGTGTTGCTTGGGCTAGAGCGTCCTTGAATTAAGGGTCGGTTGATGTTTGTGAGTGGACTTTGTTTTATAAACTGAAATACATGCATTCAAATATCCTTGTTTAAATACTGTTATGTATTGAGGCATTGCATTTCTGTATTTTGAGAAATGATTATTGTATACATGTTTTCCACTATTACTGTGAAAGTGTGATTTGAGAAACATCATGGTTTTAGACTCGATTTTGATATCGTTTTGACGAGGAGATTATAGAGTCAATGATTTGGGTTTTGACCCTGTTACATGAGTTTATCGGATTTGGTCAAATTGAGGGAGGCTAGGACTCGGATCGAGGATCCGTTATTAACGATGAACCCGGTGAACCTCCAATATAATGATATGATATGATATGATGGTCGAGGATACTTACCGACTAATATGATATGATATGATGGTCGAGGATACTTACCGACTGATATGATACTGATATGATACTGATATGATATGATATGATGGTCGAGGATACTTACCGACTGATATGATACTGATATGATACTGATATGATACTGATATGATACTGATATGATATGATATGATGGTCGAGGATACTTACCGACTAATATGATATGTTATGATAGTCGAGAGATGCCGACTGATATGATATGATAGTCGAGAGATGCCGACTATGCGACTATGCCGACTGATATGATATGATAGTCGAGAGATGCCGACTATGCCGATTGATATGTTATAATAGTCGAGAGATACCGACTGATATGTTATGATAGTCGAGAGATGCCGACTATGTCGACTGATATGATATGATAGTCGAGAGATGCCGACTGATATGTTATGATAGTCGAGAGATGCCGACTATGCCGACTGATATGATATGATAGTCGAGAGATGCAGACTATGCCGACTGATATGTTATGATAGTCGAGAGATGCCGACTGATATGTTATGATAGTCGAGAGATGTCGACTATGCCGACTGATATGATATGATAGTCGAGAGATGCCGACTGATATGTTATGATAGTCGAGAGATGCCGACTATGCCGACTGATATGATATGATAGTCGAGAGATGCCGACTATGCCGACTGATATGTTATGATAGTCGAGAGATGCCGACTGATATGTTATGATAGTCGAGAGATGCCGACTGATATGTTATGATAGTCGAGAGATGACGACTGATATGATATAATAGTCGAGAGATGCCGACTATGCCGACTGATATGTTATGATAGTCGAGAGATACCGACTGATATGTTATGATAGTCGAGAGATGCCGACTATGCCGACTGATATGTTATGATAGTCGAGAGATGCCGACTATGCCGACTGATATGATATGATAGTCGAGAGATGCCGACTGATATGTTATGATAGTCGAGAGATGCCGACTGATATGATATGATAGTCGAGAAATATGCCAACTGATATGATATAATACATGACTAGCACACCCCAAGGGATACCCTGGTGGCTAGGGAAAGGATAGTCGAGAGATATGCCGACTGATATGTTATGATAGCCGAAGGTTATACCGGCTGATGATACGATAGGATAGCCGAGGATATATCCGGCTCTAATATGAAACAGACGATAATGGTTATGGGCTTAATCAACCTATGAAAATACTTCGTCAGCCGGGTCAGTGGGTTGGTGTGGGCGGTGACCCAGAGGGACGAATTATGGTTGGTTCACAAGTATTTGACTAGTATGTTGTCTTGTGGTATTCCAGTAGATATGTCAGCAGTGTCTGACCTACTGATGTTTGGTGACATAGGGTATTCCTATTTGGACCACCACTATTCCGAGGTTTTGGTTTTGACCAGTATACTATCCTGCGTCTGACAGGTATGAGTGGTCAGTAAGTACAGAGGTTCTGTCGGGAACCCTGTAAGGTTTAATAAAAAATTATTCCAGAACAAAGGGTATTTCTGGTGTTTAAATTTTGAAGTAAAGAGCTGTCAGACGGGATAAGGGTTCTTTCCGGGTTTCGAGGGAAAATTCGGGAAGGGTCCTTACATGCTAAATACTTTAAGAATGAAAAGACTTAGCGTAGATACCCATGCCTAACTTGTTGCTTAGGGAAATCAATAATTTAAAGAGTAGATATCATGTCTTTAGGTTGACAAACATGAGAATCTAAAATCTGTTTTGTAGCAATGTGCATGTCGTTCGCTTAAGGAAGAAGATTAGCGGTGAACATCGAATCCCTAACTGGTTTTCTCATTGTTTTAACCTCGATCCAATTATGTTTTTAATCAAACGCTATTTTTAATATTTTGTTTCGAAATTTTCAGTTTTCAAAATCATCTTTAAATCAATTTTAAACACATATTAATCCAATCCTCGTGGGAATGATCTTGTACTTGCTTTCTATACTATTTGTCTGATCTTGTGCACTTGCAAGTTAAACTGTGCATATAGTTGCGCAATTTTTATGTTGCTATTTGTACAACACTCCACCACTGACAGATCAGACGAAACATTAGGTTTGTAGTAATCCGAGCCCACCATGTTGGCCATATTAAGAACTCTTCTAGGATGTGGCTTTTCATTAGAGAAGATCACTTTGTTCCTAGCTTCCCATAGTTGCCAACAAATCAAAAGACATTGACTAAGAGGAGAGAGATAAGTTTTGTCAGAACTTAAGAAAGGAGCTAGCCATTGAAATAGATCCCCACTAGAAGGCCTAAGGGCTGGTGAAACCTCGCCCCAAACTGATTGCTCGAAAGGGCAATCAATAAAAAGATGAGTCGTAGTTTCAAACAAGCACCCAAAAATACCACAAGTTCCATAAGAGATTTGGAAAATATGCTGTAGACGATCTCTAGTATTCAACAAGTTTCTGAGAAGTAACTTGCTGAAGATCTTAACTTTAGGAGGAATTTTAAGCCTCCACATGCCGTTCAAAATTTTAGCTTGGGGATGAACATGGTGATCACATTTAAGGAACATAATGGTAGACTTGATTGTAAATCTACCATTTAGATCAGGAGCACATATCACTTTATCTTTTGTAACATTACCTGCAACAGGAAGAGGAACAGCTCTTATAATTTGGACAATGTCATCAGGAACAAGATTTTGTAGCACTTGAAGATCCCACTAATGATTAGAGATACATTTATCAACGGATAGACTCCAATCAATGGACTGCAACTCAAAATGATCTCGAATATTTGCTAAGGGACCAGGCAAAGCCCAGTTGGAAGCCCAAAATCTTATGTTCTTACCATCTCCAACTAACCAGGACATTCCCTTATAGAGGATCTTCTTAGTGTCTAGAATTCCTTTCCAAGCCATAGAGTGATGAACGCTTTTAGAACAGAGAAATAACGGTTTGTTTCTTAGATATTTGGTTCTCATAATTTTGACCCACCAATTATCATCATCTGTAAGAATCTTCCAACCAAGCTTGGTTAGTGCAGCAGCATTAAACTGCTCCACAGATCTCAAACCTAAACCACATTTCTTCTTATTCAAGCACACTTCCTTCTAAGCCACTGAGGGGGATAAATTCTGGTTACGCCAGAAGAAATTTCTGCATTCTTTATTGATCTCTTTTGAGGCTTTCTTAGGGCAAGGGAAACAAGATAACACATTATTAGGGATACTAGTCACACTAGACTTTAACATCATTATTTTACCTGCCTGAGATAGCGTGTTCCATTTCCATCCAACAAGCTTATGTTGAATTTTCTAAATTAATTCCCTGGCATTTACCGGGTCTTTCCAAAAAAACTATATTATGAATACCCAAGTACGTACCAATGGTGGTTTTGTGCTGGATATTTAAGATATTGGCAATGCGATTCCTGTCCTGGGCGGTCACATTTGAGGAGAAATAGAGGGAAGACTTGTGAAAGTTTATTTTTTTGACCAGAAGCAAGCGTAAACGCAATGAGCACCTGTAGAGTATTCCTAGCTGCCATCTTAGAAGCCTTACCAAAAATTAGACCATCATCTGCAAACATAAGATTAGAGATTCTAACTCCATGAGGAGAGGAGAGGACTCCAACATGGGACTTAGAAGCATGAGTAAGTTCATTAAGATGTCTAATCAGAGGTTCCATACAAAAAAAAAATTGTAAGGGGAAAGAGGGTCACCCTGACGAATACCTTTGGAGGGAGTGAAAAGGCCTCAAGGAGTCCTGTTGGATAAAATAGAGAACATAAATAAATATAAAATCTATTCTATTCAGTTTAACCTTGCAAGTGCACAAATCGTACAGATAGCATAACAAATAAGAAAAAGTCAAATCCCACAAGGACTTGTCTTAACATTTAAATCTACCTTATTACTTAGATTAATTAATTAACTCAGAAGCTTAATAAAATAAAAAATAAAATAAAACACATAAATGTTGGGGGTTTAACATAATTCAAAATAAACAAATAAAAGAACCAAAATAAAAAAAATTAATAAAAATAATAGGTTAAGGCACTCAATCCACCACTAACCACAATTACTTCCTAACATGATTTTCTTGACCTAATTACTGTGCAACTTCTGAATTAAGTACCCATGCAAAGGTCCCGATGGTTGGCCCACTCCACATATATTATCCTCTCTTACTTAACATGTTCCAAGCATGATGTGTATTCTAGAACGTCTATCACCTACCGTTTAAGATGATGCATGAAGTACAAAGAGAATTTAATGACACTACACTAGCCTAGAAGAGTGATGTGTATTCCTAGAACGTCATGAATTCCGACTACAAGATCATTTCTTAACCTCAACCTCTTGATGCTAATGAATTACAAGATGATATAGTGGTCCGTCACACAATTCCATCAATAATTTATGCAAACAATGTAGCAAAGCTCATAGGCATAAAAGAATGGTAGTTAAAACAGTAATCAGAATTATTCAGCATGTTTAGCAATCAAAATCAAAAGCCAAAATCATATTAAAGAAAAACCATGGCTTGGGCTTCAAGAAGGCCTAACTTAAATAAAGAACTACAAAATAAAAGACAAGTGTTTTTCGCTCAAAGTATTATTCGTTCCTCTTCGAATCTCTCTCCCCTCTTTACATAAATCTTAGCACCTCTATTTATAGAGAATTATTAATCCTCATACAAATAGAAGTTTACATTTAATTCTATAAAGAAAATGTTTCCTAAATATTTAAGAAATCTAATTAAAAACCTTTCCTAAATATAAAAAGAGTAAAAATAATGTTCTAAAAGGAAATAGACTTCAAATCCCTATACGGGGACAAGTGTGAACACACAGTTGGAAATTCCTCAAAATAAGGCTTGAATCACGCAAAGCAGCTAGCAGAGGCTCTAGCTTGGAATTTGGTGGTCAGCGGCTGAAACTGGGCCTTAATTTCGGTGGTCAAGGCCTCAGTCAACGCGGGTCAGAGTTGTCAAGGCGCCAAAGTCTTAATGGATGATTTCGGCTTACGATTGCCGAAGGTGGAGATCAGAACAAGCACTATAGTAACGCGCAAAGCTTCTATGTTATATTCGGTAACAGACGCCGAAAGGGAAATATGTATTCGGCCAATAAGTACCGCATCCGCTGGTCAACATTGCTGGTCAATTCACTTGTTTGACTCCCTCTGATGGCCGATTCGGTAGGTGTCTACCGAAAAGACTGAGTAATCTTCTTTCTTTCATAACTTCTTCATTACAACTCCGATTGAGATGATTCTTTCGCTCAAATTCTCATAATTCTAAGCTCTATCTAATTCTGCACATTCCTCATAATATATTATTTTCTCCAATTTCATAGAACGAAATATTAACAAAACATAAGTAAAAGGGTATTAAATCATGGATAAAAAGTGTATAAATTATGACTTAACAAATACCCCCAAACCTATCTTTAGCTAGTCCTCGAGCAAAATACAAAATAAACAATTAAAAACTAAAAAGTCTCAATCTTACTTAAGATAGGACATTTAAACCCCTAGGTTCACCTAGTAGGAGGAGTTTTGTCTCTTGAGGATTATAGCAGCACGATATCCACAAACGTTTTACTTAACAGCTAAAAACTAAAAACATAACTCTCGAGAAAATTAATAAGAATCAATGTAAGTCTATCATGCTTTGCTAAACTAAAGAGATGCCATAACAAGAATGTATCATGTGTTAACTGTGAATATCAAAACTTTAAATAATCAAGCTTAAAGATAACTACATTCAAATGCATTAGAAATATTTCGCCTCGACTCTAATCCTCACTAGGAAACTCTCAATTTTCACACGAATCCTAGGCTTACACTCTTATCAAGCATATGTGATGGAATTTATGCAACGGAAATCAAATATAATTACATATGAATTGCAATGAAACATCGGCAATTTTTCTGAAAATAGATCTCATGAAAGAAATTGAAAATAAAGAACGTGGATACTTACCTCAACACCAAGCATAATTTCCCATAAGATCCGTTAGGTCTTCAATTAAGGTTGTAATGAGGCTAGGCTTAGGGTTAAAGAACAAAGGATAAGGATTTCAAAAAACTTCGGTTGTACCAAGGCATGAAGTATCATGACTTGAACTCTTCTTGAACTTTACACACTTCTAAGCACCTTCACATGCATGTTTTGCACATTTGTGACCACTCACATATTTAACTTTAATCCAAAAAGACTTAGCTTAAATCCAAAATTTTTTACTTTTTTTTTCTTCTTTCTTGAACGTTGCTTTCTATTTTCTTTTTTCCTTTCTCTCTCTTTTTTTTTTTTTTTTTTGGAATTGAACTAATCACAATTACATTGCCTTAACTAAATTGAGATGCCACCATTATCCAACTTGGATATAATTTTTCAATTTCCACATTGAAACACTTATCATAATTTGCATAAACTTCGTTCTTTCATGATCTTCAATTGGAGCAACATTAGCACAAACCTAAGTTATAGGGTATGGTCAAAACATAGGGTAAGTGTTTAGGGTGGGTTATAGTGTAGGTAATGGAGCACACAAAATGGTAGGATAAAGGCTTAATAAGGTAAAAACATGCATAGCCTACATCATCTCTTATGGTAATTCAAACTTAGAATTAAGAGCACATACATAAGAGATTAGTTCTTTAATAATCAATGCAAATAATGGTAATGAGATCAACAATTTATGAACAAAAATCGAAGAGTGTTTAAGAGTAGAAACAAAGTAAATCCCTCTCAAAGAATGACATTAGGCTAAAAAACTCACAAGGGTAATCTCCACTAATTTTCTAGAGTTCACTTAAACATAATCATCTTGTCTACTTAATCACATAAAGTATGGCATTTTGAAGTGCAAGTTATGATAAAAAAAACTAAACATGGCAAAACCTTAGTAAAGCATTAATGATTAACTTAGCATATTCATCCTTATTAACAAGCAAAAAGTCAGGAATTTCAGAAGAAAAAAAAAAAATTTAAATAAAGATTTTTTTTCCGAAAATGGTTTTTTTTTATTATTTTATTTAATAATTCCGAAAATAACTAAAAAAGAAAAAAGAAATAAATTTCTATTTTAGTTTTCTTTTTTTATTTTCAAAAATTTCCAATCCCAAGATGTTTTCCGATTTTTTAATGAAAGTCCACACCCCGAAACCTAAACTGAACATTGTCCTCAATGTGATAAAACAAATATTAAATGAAGATAGTAAAGTTGAGGCATGACATCAAACAAAAATATGAAAAACAAAAAGGAAAGGAAAGATCTAACCGGGTTGGGTTGCCTCCCAATAAGCATGTACCTAAAAAAATAACAAACTGAGTTAATAAAACAATCTAAGATATATGGACACCGTTAAGGGACAAAGTCTCGACAACGGCGCCAAAAACTTATTGGATAGAATATAGAACATAAATATATATGAAATCTATTCTATTCAGTTTAACCATGCAAGCGCACAAATCGTATAGATCGTATAGAAAATAAGCAAGGGTCGAATCCCACAAGGATTTGTCTTAACGTTTAAATCCACCTTATTTCTTATGTAACAACCCGGAATTTCAATTATTGGATTTAATTAAATTATTTATGTAAAATGACGATTTTGCCCTTGCTTGTTAAAGGGCATGGAAATCAAGTTTTGTTTCGAAACCTTTTCGGTGGTGTATTGGGTACCGTTGCGTAGGTCTCGAACTCACGAGTTCGTAGACAGGCGGCACGCGGAAAACGGAGTTCGTAGATGAGAGTTATGGGTCTAGATGTGCAAGGGCATTTTGGTAATTTTCCATGGAGGGGAGATATTTTTGTTAACAAATCAGACTTATCTGATTTGTTTCATCCTCATCTTCATTTGATCTTCTCTCTCTCTGTGACAAACTCAAACACACCCGAAACCATTGAACCCGTGCGAAAATCATCCAAAAAACCCACAAAGTCAACTTGGATTTCAAGGCTTCAACTTCCAGTTTTGATCAACTAATCGTGTTCTACTCCTTCCCACGATCACAACTGTACCAACCATCGAAGGAGAGGACCACGGAGGAAGCCGAACCGAGGATAGGAAGTTTCGGACCTTCCGATCGATTTTCCGGCTAGCACAGGTACGTGTTTGTGGTTTTGAGGTCATATTTGGATTCCTGGGTTTGAGTAGATAGATTTAGACGTAAAATTTGTGAAAAATGGTTGAGTTTTGAGGAAGTTGGAAAGCTTGGAGTTTCGGCCGGAAATGGAGGATTCCGGCGAAACCAGACGGCGGCGACGGCGACTGCCGGTCATCTTCTCCGGCCAACTTCCGGCGACGTCGACGGCAGCCGGTCGTCTTCTCCGGCGAGTCGCCGGTGACCGGTCGGGTCGAGTTGAACCGGTCGGGTCGAGTTGAACCGGTCGGGTCAAGTTGAACCGGTCGGGTTGAGTGAACCGGTCGGGTCGAGTTGGACCGGGTCAGGTTGAGCCGAACCGGGTTGGACCGGTTCAGGCGCGTGTGGTACTGTAGCAGGCGCGTGGCCGGCGCGTGAGGGCGCGTGGCGGCGCGTGAGCGCGTTTTCCGACCTTCCGTCGGCGCGTGGCGGCGCGTGGGGCTGAGTCTGATGTCACGGTGGCGCGTGACAAGTAGTTTTTGACGTTTCGGACCTGTTGGCGCAGGTTTCGAGTCGATCAGATGTCGTTTAGAGGCTGTTTCGGACGTTTTAAGGTTGCTGCGTTTTCTAGGCCAGCATAGTTAGACTCCCGGGGTTTATGGGGTTTATATTTAAGGTTCTTATGATTGGCTGGTAATCCCGATTATTAATTTGGACAAGCGATACTACTCCAGGAGCTTCAGGGGAGCGTACAGTTCGGGATTGAGCTTGCTTGAACAGGTTTGTGAGTGGACTTTTGATTTATAAACTATAATGCATGCATAAATGTATCTTTGATTTAAATACTGTTGAGTATGAGTGAAATGAATTTCTGGATTTTAGAAATGATACTGGACACATATTTTACAATATTTCAGTGAAAGTATGTTTTGAGAAATGACCTGGTTTTTGTACTCGATTTTGATATCGTTTTGACGTGGTAACTATTTGAGTATGTGATTTGGGTTGAGACCCATAATTGTGATTTTACCGATTTTGGCCATAAAATGATATTTGCAAAGAATTTGGCTAAGGCCGCGAAACAAAGATTTCGAAGTATGGATTTGATTCACTGATTCCCGTCCCGATGATTGTTGTTGCTCTGACTGGTGTTGAGGGGCCTTGCTCTACCAGTTGTTGAGGGTTCGGACCTTAGGTGTTGAGGGGTATGGCTCCGCCGGGTCGCGAAACTGTCTATGCATAGTACAGATATTACAGACAGTACATATGGTACACAGAGTTGTACAGATTTGAACACATCTCAAGGGATACCCTGGTGTGTTATGAATATGTCGGGAACAGTGAATTTGAGATATTATGTGGCAGATTGAACCAAATGATTTGATTTTGAGATATTATGTGTCCGATTGAACCAAATGATTTGATTTTGAGATATTATGTGTCCGATTGAACCAAATGATTTGAATTTGAGATAATTTGTGTCCAGATTGAATTAAATGATTTTAAACTCATTTGAAGAGAGTTTTCAAACCAAATTGTGGATCACGAGGTATTTTCATTATACAGATTTTATGTGAGTTCAACTAAGTGGTTTTAAAGATAAATGTGAATTTTGGATGATTTACATATGATGCTTTTATATGATAAATTGTTTTATGTTATGCATGCATGATTTTATAAATGGAGGGGAAGAAAGGTAATTCTTCGAAAAGGAATTTATAAATGATTATTTTTGTCCACTCATAACTTTTGTGTTTAAATCCCCCTTCAGGCAGTTCAGTAGAGTTGACGCGAACATTGATCTCGAGGCTGAGGCATTAGGATTTTGACTGCGCTGTGTTGTATATTTGAGTAGGATATCTAAATTTTACTCTTGATCCTACTTAGACGCTCTGATATTATGTTGTATTTGTTTGGTCGTTAATTACGGGAATTATTGAGTGCTTAAGTCCCTTGTCTGACAAGAGGAAGTATTTATCATGGTTATTATAATTTGTATGGATTGAAGGGTATTTTGGGAACCTTTTCTTAGGTTGTCAGACGGGATCAGGGTTCTTCCCGGGTTTCGAGGGGAAATTCGGGACGGGTCCTGACAATTGGTATCAGAGCACTAGGTTAAATTCCTGTAAAATGTACACTACGTGTACAATTATTTTGGTATTGATGAGTTATAGTTCTTAACAGCGTAATGCCTCGGAGACGCGAGTTCCGTCAACAGTCGGAAAATATTGGGGACACACCTGAACCTACAGTGGAGCCTGATATGAGGCAAACACTGGAACAATTGGGTCATACGTTGACTTCTGTACTTCAGAGTAGGACTACTACAGAGGGTTCAGACATTGAGAGAACCCAGAGATTAGGGGCTACAATATTTATGGGCGACTCTAGCCCAGATGATGCAGTAGAGTGAATTATTCGTTTCGAGCGAGTGTTCTCGGTTATGAGATGTCCTCAGGGGGACATGGGTATTAGTACTCCTACTGGGAATATGTTAGTGGTGAATCTCGTGATTCGAAATTGTCTAGTGTTAGTGGAAGGTCATGCATTAGAGGCAGATTTAATCCCCTTAGATATTTTTGATTTTGATGTGATTCTGGGGATGGATTGGTTGACTATGCACCATGCCTCTATTGATTGTTATGACAAGAGAGTGGATTTCCGGAGTCCAGGTTTACCGGAACTTACATTCAGAGGAGATCGTAGGGTACTACCCTGTGGAGTGATATCAGCTTTGACTGCTGAGAAATTGCTGAGGAAAGGTTGTGAAGGTTACTTGGCTCATGTGTTTGATTCTCGGGATACTCCGATGAGAGTGGAGGATATTCCCGTGGTGAGTGAATTCTCTGATGTATTTCCAGATGATCTTCCGGGATTGCCACCTCACCGGGAGATTGAGTTCACCATCGAGCTTTTGCCAGGTACTCAACCTATCTCACAGGCACCGTATAGGATGGCACCGGCAGAATTGCGAGAGTTAAAAACTCAGTTGCAGGACTTGGTGAATATGGGATTTATTCGCCCAAGTGTTTCACCTTGGGGTGCACCAGTGTTATTTGTGAGGAAAAAGGATGGTGGTCTGAGGTTGTGTATCGACTACCGGAAGCTAAACTTGGCTACGGTGCGGAATAAGTATCCTTGCCAAGGATAGATGATTTGTTTGATCAACTTAAGGGGGCAAGATATTTTTCGAAAATTGACCTTCGATCCGGATACCATCAGTTGAGGATCATAGAAGGGGATGTTGAGAAAACAGCTTTCAGGACTCGTTATGGTCATTATGAGTTCCTGGTGATGCCTTTCGGGTTGACTAATGCTCCAGCAGCATTTATGGATTTGATGAACAAGGTGTTCCAAAAGTATTTGGATCGGTTTGTGATTGTATTCATTAATGACATCTTGGTGTATTCGAGGAGTGCTAAGGCACATGAGAAACACTTAAGGTTGGTGCTGAATATGCTTAGGAAAAAACATTTGTTTGCCAAATTCAGTAAATGTCAGTTTGGTTGACCGAAGTTGGATTCTTAGGTCATGTGATTTCGGCTGAGGGTATCAGCGTAGATCCCCAAAAGATTGAGGCAGTGGCAAACTGGGAGCAACCGAGGACAGTGACAGAGGTGAGGAGTTTTCTGGGTTTGGCAGGATATTATCGACGGTTCGTAGAAGGATTTTCTACGATAGCAGGCCCGTTGACTCGGTTGACGAGGAAAGGAGTCAAGTTTGACTGGGGAGCTGATTGTGAACAGGGATTTCAGGAGCTGAAGAGGAGGTTGACTTCTGCTCCAGTATTGACCATTCCTGATGATACTGGTGGATTCGAGGTGTATAGTGATGCATCATTGCTGGGTATAGGCTGCGTGTTGATGCAGCATGGAAAGGTGATAGCTTATGCTTCTAGACAACTTAAACCCCATGAGTTGAATTACCCCACACATGATTTGGAATTAGCTGCAGTGGTGCATGCATTGAAAATATGGAGACATTATTTGTACGGGGAGACGTGTCGGATCTTCACCGACCATAAGAGTTTGAAGTACTTGTTCACCCAAAAAGACCTAAATCTGAGGCAGAGAAGATGGCTTGAGTTAATAAAGGATTATGATTGTACTATAGAGTACCATCCAGGGAAAGCCAATGTTGTGGCAGATGCTTTAAGCAGAAAATCCATGGGTTCTTTAGCCCATTTGCATACAGTCTACTTACCGTTACTGGTAGAGTTCCGTAGAGCAGGGATAGTACTGGACATGGATAGTCAGGGGGCTTTATTGGCTAGTTTTCATGTGAGGCCTGTTCTGATTGATCGGATTATTGAGGCTCAACTCCAGGACCCTACATTGTGCATTATCAGGATGGAGTTGGAGGCTGGAACCAGGCAGGACTATGCGCTTAGGGATGATGGAGCCTTGGTTAGGGATGGTCGGTTGTGCGTACCGAATGAACTGGAACTAAAGAGGGAAATTCTTGATGAGGCTCATAGTTCGGCTTACGCTATGCATCCAGGAGGTACCAAGATGTATCATACCCTAAGGAAACATTATTGGTGGACTGGGATGAAAAGGGAAATTGCTGAGTTTGTGAGTAGATGCCTGACGTGCCAGCAAGTGAAAGCAGAGAGGCAGAAACCATATGGGGCACTTCAACCATTACCTATTCCGGAATGGAAGTGGGATCACATTACGATGGATTTTGTGTATAAACTTCCAAGGACACAGAAAGGACATGATGGGATATGGGTAATTGTTGATAGACTCACGAAGTCTGCACATTTCTTGCCAGTGCGGGAAGATTTTCGGATGAGTCGGTATGCCAAATTGTTCATTGATGAGATCATACGGCTACATGGGACTCCAGAGTCCATTGTTTCGGACAGGGATCCTAGATTTACCTCCAGGTTTTGGCGGAGTTTGCAGAAGGCTTTTGGCACTACATTGCATTTTAGTACAGCTTTTCATCCTCAGACGGATGGTCAGTCTGAGAGGACAATCCAGATTTTGGAGGATATGATGAGAGCTTGTGTACTACAGTTTAAAGGAAACTGGGATTCACATCTGGCTCTGATGGAATTTGCTTATAATAATAGTTATCAGTCGAGTATTGGGATGTCTCCTTTCGAGGCACTGTATGGGAGGCAGTGCAGGACACCTCTATGCTGGAACGAAGTGGGTGAAAGGAAACTGTTAACACCAGAGTTGGTTGATACGACTGAGGAAAAGATAAGGATCATTAGAGAAAGGTTGAAGACAGCTCAGGATCGCCAGAAGAGCTATGCAGACCGCAGAACTAGAGACCTTGAGTTTGAGGTTGGTGACTGGGTGTTCTTGAAACTATCTCCTTGGAAGGGAGTGGTACGTTTTGGTAGACGAGGAAAACTGAGTCCTCGCTACATTGGTCCATATGAGATTCTGGAGAGGATAGGACCAGTGGCATATCGTCTTGCTTTACCATCGGAATTATCCAGAGTTCATAATGTTTTCCATGTATCTTTGCTCCGGAAATATCTGTTTGATGAATCTCACGTATTGGGAGAGCAGCCACTTGAGCTGAAAGATGATTTGACCTTTGAGGAGCAACCGGTGCAAATTTTGGATTGGAAAGAGAAGGTACTGCGCAGAAAAAGTATTCCTCTAGTTAAAGTGTTGTGGAGGAATCATAACGTGGACGAAGCCACGTGGGAAACCGAGGAACTAATGCGGACGCAGTATCCTTATTTGTTCCAAGGATAGAGTTGAATTTCGAGGAAGAAATTTCTTAAGGGGGGTAGATTGTAACAACCCGGAATTTCAATTATTGGATTTAATTAAATTATTTATGTAAAATGACGATTTTGCCCTTGCTTGTTAAAGGGCATGGAAATCAAGTTTTGTTTCGAAACCTTTTCGGTGGTGTATTGGGTACCGTTGCGTAGGTCTCGAACTCACGAGTTCGTAGACAGGCGGCACGCGGAAAACGGAGTTCGTAGATGAGAGTTATGGGTCTAGATGTGCAAGGGCATTTTGGTAATTTTCCATGGAGGGGAGATATTTTTGTTAACAAATCAGACTTATCTGATTTGTTTCATCCTCATCTTCATTTGATCTTCTCTCTCTCTGTGACAAACTCAAACACACCCGAAACCATTGAACCCGTGCGAAAATCATCCAAAAAACCCACAAAGTCAACTTGGATTTCAAGGCTTCAACTTCCAGTTTTGATCAACTAATCGTGTTCTACTCCTTCCCACGATCACAACTGTACCAACCATCGAAGGAGAGGACCACGGAGGAAGCCGAACCGAGGATAGGAAGTTTCGGACCTTCCGATCGATTTTCCGGCTAGCACAGGTACGTGTTTGTGGTTTTGAGGTCATATTTGGATTCCTGGGTTTGAGTAGATAGATTTAGACGTAAAATTTGTGAAAAATGGTTGAGTTTTGAGGAAGTTGGAAAGCTTGGAGTTTCGGCCGGAAATGGAGGATTCCGGCGAAACCAGACGGCGGCGACGGCGACTGCCGGTCATCTTCTCCGGCCAACTTCCGGCGACGTCGACGGCAGCCGGTCGTCTTCTCCGGCGAGTCGCCGGTGACCGGTCGGGTCGAGTTGAACCGGTCGGGTCGAGTTGAACCGGTCGGGTCAAGTTGAACCGGTCGGATTGAGTGAACCGGTCGGGTCGAGTTGGACCGGGTCAGGTTGAGCCGAACCGGGTTGGACCGGTTCAGGCGCGTGTGGTACTGTAGCAGGCGCGTGGCCGGCGCGTGAGGGCGCGTGGCGGCGCGTGAGCGCGTTTTCCGACCTTCCGTCGGCGCGTGGCGGCGCGTGGGGCTGAGTCTGATGTCACGGTGACGCGTGACAAGTAGTTTTTGACGTTTCGGACCTGTTGGCGCAGGTTTCGAGTCGATCAGAAGTCGTTTAGAGGCTGTTTCGGACGTTTTAAGGTTGCTGCGTTTTCTAGGCCAGCATAGTTAGACTCCCGGGGTTTATGGGGTTTATATTTAAGGTTCTTATGATTGGCTGGTAATCCCGATTATTAATTTGGACAGGCGATACTACTCCAGGAGCTTCAGGGGAGCGTACAGTTCGGGATTGAGCTTGCTTGAACAGGTTTGTGAGTGGACTTTTGATTTATAAACTATAATGCATGCATAAATGTATCTTTGATTTAAATACTGTTGAGTATGAGTGAAATGAATTTCTGGATTTTAGAAATGATACTGGACACATATTTTACAATATTTCAGTGAAAGTATGTTTTGAGAAATGACCTGGTTTTTGTACTCGATTTTGATATCGTTTTGACGTGGTAACTATTTGAGTATGTGATTTGGGTTAAGACCCATAATTGTGATTTTACCGATTTTGGCCATAAAATGATATTTGCAAAGAATTTGGCTAAGGCCGCGAAACAAAGATTTCGAAGTATGGATTTGATTCACTGATTCCCGTCCCGATGATTGTTGTTGCTCTGACTGGTGTTGAGGGGCCTTGCTCTACCAGTTGTTGAGGGTTCGGACCTTAGGTGTTGAGGGGTATGGCTCCGCCGGGTCGCGAAACTGTCTATGCATAGTACAGATATTACAGACAGTACATATGGTACACAGAGTTGTACAGATTTGAACACATCTCAAGGGATACCCTGGTGTGTTATGAATATGTCGGGAATAGTGAATTTGAGATATTATGTGGCAGATTGAACCAAATGATTTGATTTTGAGATATTATGTGTCCGATTGAACCAAATGATTTGATTTTGAGATATTATGTGTCCGATTGAACCAAATGATTTGAATTTGAGATAATTTGTGTCCAGATTGAATTAAATGATTTTAAACTCATTTGAAGAGAGTTTTCAAACCAAATTGTGGATCACGAGGTATTTTCATTATACAGATTTTATGTGAGTTCAACTAAGTGGTTTTAAAGATAAATGTGAATTTTGGATGATTTACATATGATGCTTTTATATGATAAATTGTTTTATGTTATGCATGCATGATTTTATAAATGGAGGGGAAGAAAGGTAATTCTTCGAAAAGGAATTTATAAATGATTATTTTTGTCCACTCATAACTTTTGTGTTTAAATCCCCCTTCAGGCAGTTCAGTAGAGTTGACGCGAACATTGATCTCGAGGCTGAGGCATTAGGATTTTGACTGCGCTGTGTTGTATATTTGAGTAGGATATCTAAATTTTACTCTTGATCCTACTTAGACGCTCTGATATTATGTTGTATTTGTTTGGTCGTTAATTACGGGAATTATTGAGTGCTTAAGTCCCTTGTCTGACAAGAGGAAGTATTTATCATGGTTATTATAATTTGTATGGATTGAAGGGTATTTTGGGAACCTTTTCTTAGGTTGTCAGACGGGATCAGGGTTCTTCCCGGGTTTCGAGGGGAAATTCGGGACGGGTCCTGACAATTGGTATCAGAGCACTAGGTTAAATTCCTGTAAAATGTACACTACGTGTACAATTATTTTGGTATTTATGAGTTATAGTTCTTAACAGCGTAATGCCTCGGAGACGCGAGTTCCGTCAACAGTCGGAAAATATTGGGGACACACCTGAACCTACAGTGGAGCCTGATATGAGGCAAACACTGGAACAATTGGGTCATACGTTGACTTCTGTACTTCAGAGTAGGACTGCTACAGAGGGTTCAGACATTGAGAGAACCCAGAGATTAGGGGCTACAATATTTATGGGCGACTCTAGCCCAGATGATGCAGTAGAGTGAATTATTCGTTTCGAGCGAGTGTTCTCGGTTATGAGATGTCCTCAGGGGGACATGGGTATTAGTACTCCTACTGGGAATATGTTAGTGGTGAATCTCGTGATTCGAAATTGTCTAGTGTTAGTGGAAGGTCATGCATTAGAGGCAGATTTAATCCCCTTAGATATTTTTGATTTTGATGTGATTCTGGGGATGGATTGGTTGACTATGCACCATGCCTCTATTGATTGTTATGACAAGAGAGTGGATTTCCGAAGTCCAGGTTTACCGGAACTTACATTCAGAGGAGATCGTAGGGTACTACCCTGTGGAGTGATATCAGCTTTGACTGCTGAGAAATTGCTGAGGAAAGGTTGTGAAGGTTACTTGGCTCATGTGTTTGATTCTCGGGATACTCCGATGAGAGTGGAGGATATTCCCGTGGTGAGTGAATTCTCTGATGTATTTCCAGATGATCTTCCGGGATTGCCACCTCACCGGGAGATTGAGTTCACCATCGAGCTTTTGCCAGGTACTCAACCTATCTCACAAGCACCGTATAGGATGGCACCGGCAGAATTGCGAGAGTTAAAAACTCAGTTGCAGGACTTGGTGAATATGGGATTTATTCGCCCAAGTGTTTCACCTTGGGGTGCACCAGTGTTATTTGTGAGGAAAAAGGATGGTGGTCTGAGGTTGTGTATCGACTACCGGAAGCTAAACATGGCTACGGTGCGGAATAAGTATCCTTGCCAAGGATAGATGATTTGTTTGATCAACTTAAGGGGGCAAGATATTTTTCGAAAATTGACCTTCGATCCGGATACCATCAGTTGAGGATCAGAGAAGGGGATGTTGAGAAAACAGCTTTCAGGACTCGTTATGGTCATTATGAGTTTCTGGTGATGCCTTTCGGGTTGACTAATGCTCCAGCAGCATTTATGGATTTGATGAACAAGGTGTTCCAAAAGTATTTGGATCGGTTTGTGATTGTATTCATTGATGACATCTTGGTGTATTCGAGGAGTGCTAAGGCACATGAGAAACACTTAAGGTTGGTGCTGAATATGCTTAGGAAAAAACATTTGTTTGCCAAATTCAGTAAATGTCAGTTTGGTTGACCGAAGTTGGATTCTTAGGTCATGTGATTTCGGCTGAGGGTATCAGCGTAGATCCCCAAAAGATTGAGGCAGTGGCAAACTGGGAGCAACCGAGGACAGTGACAGAGGTGAGGAGTTTTCTGGGTTTGGCAGGATATTATCGACGGTTCGTAGAAGGATTTTCTACGATAGCAGGCCCGTTGACTCGGTTGACGAGGAAAGGAGTCAAGTTTGACTGGGGAGCTGATTGTGAACAGGGATTTCAGGAGCTGAAGAGGAGGTTGACTTCTGCTCCAGTATTGACCATTCCTGATGATACTGGTGGATTCGAGGTGTATAGTGATGCATCATTGCTGGGTATAGGCTGCGTGTTGATGCAGCATGGAAAGGTGATAGCTTATGCTTCTAGACAACTTAAACCCCATGAGTTGAATTACCCCACACATGATTTGGAATTAGCTGCAGTGGTGCATGCATTGAAAATATGGAGACATTATTTGTACGGGGAGATGTGTCGGATCTTCACCGACCATAAGAGTTTGAAGTACTTGTTCACCCAAAAAGACCTAAATCTGAGGCAGAGAAGATGGCTTGAGTTAATAAAGGATTATGATTGTACTATAGAGTACCATCCAGGGAAAGCCAATGTTGTGGCAGATGCTTTAAGCAGAAAATCCATGGGTTCTTTAGCCCATTTGCATACAGTCTACTTACCGTTACTGGTAGAGTTCCGTAGAGCAGGGATAATACTGGACATGGATAGCCAGGGGGCTTTATTGGCTAGTTTTCATGTGAGGCCTGTTCTGATTGATCGGATTATTGAGGCTCAACTCCAGGACCCTACATTGTGCATTATCAGGATGGAGTTGGAGGCTGGAACCAGGCAGGACTATGCGCTTAGGGATGATGGAGCCTTGGTTAGGGATGGTCGGTTGTGCGTACCGAATGAACTGGAACTAAAGAGGGAAATTCTTGATGAGGCTCATAGTTCGGCTTACGCTATGCATCCAGGAGGTACCAAGATGTATCATACCCTAAGGAAACATTATTGGTGGACTGGGATGAAAAGGGAAATTGCTGAGTTTGTGAGTAGATGCCTGACGTGCCAGCAAGTGAAAGCAGAGAGGCAGAAACCATATGGGGCACTTCAACCATTACCTATTCCGGAATGGAAGTGGGATCACATTACGATGGATTTTGTGTATAAACTTCCAAGGACACAGAAAGGACATGATGGGATATGGGTAATTGTTGATAGACTCACGAAGTCTTCACATTTCTTGCCAGTGCGGGAAGATTTTCGGATGAGTCGGTATGCCAAATTGTTCATTGATGAGATCATACGGCTACATGGGACTCCAGAGTCCATTGTTTCGGACAGGGATCCTAGATTGACCTCCAGGTTTTGGCGGAGTTTGCAGAAGGCTTTTGGCACTACATTGCATTTTAGTACAGCTTTTCATCCTCAGACGGATGGTCAGTCTGAGAGGACAATCCAGATTTTGGAGGATATGATGAGAGCTTGTGTACTACAGTTTAAAGGAAACTGGGATTCACATCTGGCTCTGATGGAATTTGCTTATAATAATAGTTATCAGTCGAGTATTGGGATGTCTCCTTTCGAGGCACTGTATGGGAGGCAGTGCAGGACACCTCTATGCTGGAACGAAGTGGGTGAAAGGAAACTGTTAACACCAGAGTTGGTTGATACGACTGAGGAAAAGATAAGGATCATTAGAGAAAGGTTGAAGACAGCTCAGGATCGCCAGAAGAGCTATGCAGACCGCAGAACTAGAGACCTTGAGTTTGAGGTTGGTGACTGGGTGTTCTTGAAACTATCTCCTTGGAAGGGAGTGGTACGTTTTGGTAGACGAGGAAAACTGAGTCCTCGCTACATTGGTCCATATGAGATTCTGGAGAGGATAGGACAGTGGCATATCGTCTTGCTTTACCATCGGAATTATCCAGAGTTCATAATGTTTTCCATTTATCTTTGCTCCGGAAATATCTGTTTGATGAATCTCACGTATTGGGAGAGCAGCCACTTGAGCTGAAAGATGATTTGACCTTTGAGGAGCAACCGGTGCAAATTTTGGATTGGAAAGAGAAGGTACTGCGCAGTAAAAGTATTCCTCTAGTTAAAGTGTTGTGGAGGAATCATAACGTGGAGGAAGCCACGTGGGAAACCGAGGAACTAATGCGGACGCAGTATCCTTATTTGTTCCAAGGATAGAGTTGAATTTCGAGGAAGAAATTTCTTAAGGGGGGTAGATTGTAACAACCCGGAATTTCAATTATTGGATTTAATTAAATTATTTATGTAAAATGACGATTTTGCCCTTGCTTGTTAAAGGGCATGGAAATCAAGTTTTGTTTCGAAACCTTTTCGGTGGTGTATTGGGTACCGTTGCGTAGGTCTCGAACTCACGAGTTCGTAGACAGGCGGCACGCGGAAAACGGAGTTCGTAGATGAGAGTTATGGGTCTAGATGTGCAAGGGCATTTTGGTAATTTTCCATGGAGGGGAGATATTTTTGTTAACAAATCAGACTTATCTGATTTGTTTCATCCTCATCTTCATTTGATCTTCTCTCTCTATGTGACAAACTCAAACACACCCGAAACCATTGAACCCGTGCGAAAATCATCCAAAAAACCCACAAAGTCAACTTGGATTTCAAGGCTTCAACTTCCAGTTTTGATCAACTAATCGTGTTCTACTCCTTCCCACGATCACAACTGTACCAACCATCGAAGGAGAGGACCACGGAGGAAGCCGAACCGAGGATAGGAAGTTTCGGACCTTCCGATCGATTTTCCGGCTAGCACAGGTACGTGTTTGTGGTTTTGAGGTCATATTTGGATTCCTGGGTTTGAGTAGATAGATTTAGACGTAAAATTTGTGAAAAATGGTTGAGTTTTGAGGAAGTTGGAAAGCTTGGAGTTTCGGCCGGAAATGGAGGATTCCGGCGAAACCAGACGGCGGCGACGGCGACTGCCGGTCATCTTCTTCGGCCAACTTCCGACGACGTCGACGGTAGCCGGTCGTCTTCTCCGGCGAGTCGCCGGTGACCGGTCGGGTCGAGTTGAACCGGTCGGGTCGAGTTGAACCGGTCGGGTCAAGTTGAACCGGTCGGGTTGAGTGAACCGGTCGGGTCGAGTTGGACCGGGTCAGGTTGAGCCGAACCGGGTTGGACCGGTTCAGGCGCGTGTGGTACTGTAGCAGGCGCGTGACCGGCGCGTGAGGGCGCGTGGCGGCGCGTGAGCGCGTGTTCCGACCTTCCGTCGGCGCGTGGCGGCGCGTGGCGGCGCGTGGGGCTGAGTTTGATGTCACGGTGGCGCGTGACAAGTAGTTTTTGACGTTTCGGACCTGTTGGCGCAGGTTTCGAGTCGATCAGATGTCGTTTAGAGGCTGTTTCGGACGTTTTAAGGTTGCTGCGTTTTCTAGGCCAGCATAGTTAGACTCCCGGGGTTTATGGGGTTTATATTTAAGGTTCTTATGAATGGCTGGTAATCCCGATTATTAATTTGGACATGCGATACTACTCCAGGAGCTTCAGGGGAGCGTACAGTTCGGGATTGAGCTTGCTTGAACAGGTTTGTGAGTGGACTTTTGATTTATAAACTATAATGCATGCATAAATGTATCTTTGATTTAAATACTGTTGAGTATGAGTGAAATGAATTTCTGGATTTTAGAAATGATACTGGACACATATTTTACAATATTTCAGTGAAAGTATGTTTTGAGAAATGACCTGGTTTTTGTACTCGATTTTGATATCGTTTTGACGTGGTAACTATTTGAGTATGTGATTTGGGTTGAGACCCATAATTGTGATTTTACCGATTTTGGCCATAAAATGATATTTGCAAAGAATTTGGCTAAGGCTGCGAAACAAAGATTTCGAAGTATGGATTTGATTCACTGATTCCCGTCCCGATGATTGTTGTTGCTCTGACTGGTGTTGAGGGGCCTTGCTCTACCAGTTGTTGAGGGTTCGGACCTTAGGTGTTGAGGGGTATGGCTCCGCCGGGTCGCGAAACTGTCTATGCATAGTACAGATATTACAGACAGTACATATGGTACACAGAGTTGTACAGATTTGAACACATCTCAAGGGATACCCTGGTGTGTTATGAATATGTCGGGAACAGTGAATTTGAGATATTATGTGGCAGATTGAACCAAATGATTTTATTTTGAGATATTATGTGTCCGATTGAACCAAATGATTTGATTTTGAGATATTATGTGTCCGATTGAACCAAATGATTTGAATTTGAGATAATTTGTGTCCAGATTGAATTAAATGATTTTAAACTCATTTGAAGAGAGTTTTCAAACCAAATTGTGGATCACGAGGTATTTTCATTATACAGATTTTATGTGAGTTCAACTAAGTGGTTTTAAAGATAAATGTGAATTTTGGATGATTTACATATGATGCTTTTATATGATAAATTGTTTTATGTTATGCATGCATGATTTTATAAATGGAGGGGAAGAAAGGTAATTCTTCGAAAAGGAATTTATAAATGATTATTTTTGTCCACTCATAACTTTTGTGTTTAAATCCCCCTTCAGGCAGTTCAGTAGAGTTGACGCGAACATTGATCTCGAGGCTGAGGCATTAGGATTTCGACTGCGCTGTGTTGTATATTTGAGTAGGATATCTAAATTTTACTCTTGATCCTACTTAGACGCTCTGATATTATGTTGTATTTGTTTGGTCGTTAATTACGGGAATTATTGAGTGCTTAAGTCCCTTGTCTGACAAGAGGAAGTATTTATCATGGTTATTATAATTTGTATGGATTGAAGGGTATTTTGGGAACCTTTTCTTAGGTTGTCAGACGGGATCAGGGTTCTTCCCGGGTTTCGAGGGGAAATTCGGGACGGGTCCTGACATCTTAGATTAATTAACTAACTCAGAAGCTTAATAAAATAGAAAATAAAATAAAACATATAAACGTTGGGGGTTTAACATAATTAAAAATAAACAAATAAAAGAACCAAAATAAAACAATTAATAAAAATAATAGGTTAAGGCACTCAATCCACCACTAACCAATTCCTAACATGACTTTCTTGACCTAATTACTATGCAACTTCTGAATTAAATGCACATGCAAAAGTCCCGATGGTTGGCCCACTCCACGTATATTATCCTCTCTTACTTGGCATGTTCTAAACATGTTGTCTACTCTAGAACGTCTATCACCTACCGTTTAAGATGATGCATGAAGTACAAAGAAAATTTAATGACACTACAGTAGCCTAGAAGAGTGATGTGCATTCCTAGAGCGTCATGAATTCCGACTACAAGATCGGTTCTTAACCTCAACCTCTTGATGCTAATGAATTAAGAGATGCTATAGTGGTCCGTCAAGCAATTCCATCAATAATTTATGCAAACAAGGTAGCAAAGCTTATAGGCATAAAAGAATGGTAGTTAAAACAGTAATCAGAATTATTCAGCATGCATAGCAATCAAAATCAAGAGTCAAAATCATATTAAAGAAAAACCATGGCTAGGGCTTCAAGAAGCCCTAACCTAAATAAAGAACTACAAAATAAAAGACAAGTATTTTTCGCTCAAAGTATTATTCGTTCCTCTTCGAATCTCTCTCCCCTCTTTACATAAATCCTAGCACCTCTATTTATAGAGAATTATTAATCCTCATACAAATAGAAGTTTACATTTAATTCTATACAGAAAATGTTTTCTAAATATTTAAGAAATCTAATTAAAAACATTTTTCTAAATATAAAATGAGTAAAAATAATGTTCGAAAAGGAAATAGACTTCAAATCTCTATGCAATGTGGAGACAAGTGTGAACACACACTTGGAAATTCCTCAAAATAAGGCTTCAATCACGCAAGGCAGCTGGCGAAGGCTCCAGCTTGGAATTTGGTGGTCAGCGGCTGAAAAAGGGGCTCAATTTCGGTGGTTAAGTTCTCAGTCAACGCGGGTCAGAGTTGTCAAGGGGCCAAAGTCTTAATGGATTAGTTCGGCTGGTATACACCGAATATAGAGATCAGAACAATTGGGTCGAAGCTATAGTAATGCACAAAGCTTCTACGTTGTATTCGGTAGTTTCCGCCGACGATGAATTGCAGACGTCGGCAAGTCGGCACCGAATCCTCTGGTCAACATTGCTGTTCAACTCACTTGTTTGACTCCCTCTGATGGCTGATTCGGTAGGTGTCTACCGAAACTACTGAGCAATCTTGTTTCTTTCATAACTTCTTCGTTACAACTCTGATTGAGGTGATTTTTTTGCTCAAATTCTCATAATTCCAAGCTCTATCTAATTCTGCACATTCTTCACAAATATATTATTTTGTCCAATTGCATAGAACGAAATATTAACAAAACATAAGTAAAGCATATTAAATCATGGATAAAAAATGTATAAATTATGACTTTACAAGTACCATTGATCAAGGTAGAGAAAGATGCTGAAGTAATACACTTCATAACTAAATTGGTCCAATGATTCGAGAAACCAATTCTAAGGTGAAAATTTCTAATGAAGTTTTAATCTAACAGATCATAATTAAGCTTTTTCTAAATCAATTTTGGTGGCCATGGATCCTAGTCTACCTTTTTTCCTTTTAAAATCTGAAAATAACTCATGGGCTACTAAATTTTATCAAAGATAGACCTATCAAGTGCAAACGCACCTTGGTTCTTAGAGATGATAGTTTTGAGGATGCCTTGAGCGTATTGATAATGACTTTTGTTATTATCTTATAAGCAACATTACATAAACTAATAGGTATGAAATGATTAGTAGTTTAAGGGTTCTCTATCTTGGGAATTAAGGCTATATTAGTATGGTTGATAGATTTCAGAGAAGTACCATTTATGAAGAAGTCACTTACTAAGTCCATAATTTTGAATTTAATCTCAGGCCAAAATCTATGGAAAAATCTTGCGTGAATGCCGTCAGGACCAGGATCCTTCAAGGCTCCAATGATTATAAATCACTCAATATTAATTCATTGTGGGAAATACAAATTTCCAATTCCAGTCCTTCAAAGTTTAACATGGTATCAAAATAGGATTTCACCTACCTCCCAAATACTCTTTCAATTTCATCAATTTTTTATTTTATTTTGAGAATATTTTCAGCAATTCAATATGGCTGGGGATGATACATCATGTTCAACCATGGATGTTTCAAGTCCACATTACCTTCATCACTCCGATAATCCAAACAACTCGGTGGTTACACAACCGTTCATGAATTGAGAGAATTATGCCACCTGAAGTAGGGTGGTCTATATCACTCTTATTTCCAAGAATAAACTTGGCTTCATTGATGGATCACTCAAAGCACCACCCCTTGACAAAAAATAACCCAATGAGTGTGGCTTGTGGCATTGTTGCAAAAAGATGGTCATCTCTTGGTTCGTTCATTTTGTCACATCTGACTTTTATCCCACTGTAATTTTTTTCGACACCGCTCAACAGGTGTGGAAGCATCAAAATCTCTGTGTCACGCGGCAGTGCCCCCTGTTTTTTCCAAATTCAAAAAGCAATCGCTCCACACTTTCACGGCTCTATGTCCTTAGCCAATTATTTCACTAAGCTTCAAAGTCTTTGGGATGAACTAGCTTCTTATCGCACTCCACCTCAAGAAGGAAGGGATGTTGCGGTGTATTATGAACAAGATCAAACCATGCAACTTTTGATGGGGTGGAATGAGACCTATAATGTGCTTCCCGGTCAGATTTTCTTAATGAACCCCCTTCCAACTTTTCGAAAGGCATATTATCTTGTTACCACAGAAGACATGTAACGAGAAGTCGGCTCCTCCACTACCAAAAATTTCTTAGCTACCTTTGTGGTCTGCAAGTCCACCAATAATTCCAATTCGAACAACCGTGTAGGAAATAATTTTGGCTATCGATTTGGTGTATCCCTGATCAATAATCTCCAGTGTACTTTTTGTAACAAGGATCTACATACCCTTGCAACATGTCACAAGTTACATAGGTATCCCATTAGACATCCGAGCCACATTGGGAACAACAACAGTTCGGATTCTGCACCAAACAACGTGTGCAACCCATCTGCTCATCCTCCTCTCCATTAAGCCCATGCACATCAAGTCATCCAATCCGCCCATCATGCTCAACATGGCCCCATAGCAAACACGCCACTGGTATAGCCTGGGCCTTCAGCCCCGCTGAACCCATCAGACCATACAGCCCAATTATTGGGCCAATCTGGACATGCGGGCCAGCTAACCTTCCATGGGTCCACCACCTAGACAACCCATCCTTTTCAGACTCTTTTAGCCGGTCTTTGCAAAGAGCAGTGTAAGCAATTTGTGACTGTCATGGTTAAATTTCTCCAAATCAACATCTGACCATTCCTATTCCTTTGCTAATGATGTAGGTACGTCCCATTCATTTCATTTTTTTTTCATTAATTAATTATATTTGCTCTAACTCTCAGATTTTAAATAGTGGAGCCACTGATCACTCATGATTCTTCCTCTTTTGTGCATACCAATTAGTCCCCCATCTCTACTGTTGATCTCCCTATCGAGTCCTTTATTCTCATTGACTCAAAGGGGATGACTCTTTTTTATAAAGATATTACGTTAGATAATGTTTTCATGTTCCTTCTTTTCATTTAAATCTTATTTCTGCTACTAAAGTAATCAAATCTTTTAACTTTTGTATAATATTTTCTTGATTTTTATGTCATACAAGACTCGGCTATTGGAAAATGATTGTTTGGGGTATAAACAACCTGGGGGTTTGTACTTTTTGTCGCCTATCTAGAATTCAGTGATTTGTCATACGACTATTTCTACCAATACATGGCATCATCGCCTTAGCCATCCCATCTTCTGCCCATTTACATTTGCTTTCTTCTTCTAATCCTTTTTATGTCTAGTTCAATGCATATTAATTGTACTGTGTCCTACGGCAAAAGAAACCCGGATCAAGTTTTCCAATAACTATGGAATTTTGACAATAATTTTTGAAAGAACTATGCATGTTATTTTTAAAAGTTATTTTTACCAAAATTATTTTAGTGTACAACTATTTATTATAAAAAAAACAACAAAAATGACTTTTCAAAAAAGCACAGCAATACCAAACTGACCCTAAATAACAATGCACCATTTGAATGAATTCTTTGTGATATCTAGGGTCCCCATAAATACCCCACTCATAAGGGTGGACATTGCTTGGGAATTTGGGGTGGTTCCGGCCACTTGGTCTCCGATGCCTAAGTAAATATATGTTTTAGAGAGAAGATAGAGGAAATAGGATTCAAGAGAGAGGAAGTGGTTTTGACCGAGTTTCTTTGCTTACTTGAAGTTAAATTGTGATGTAGGATTAGAGGGGTATTTATATGGAAAGGAATAGGGTTGCTACTATTCAGTCATTATTTTTGCATCATCTTAATGTCTTCTAAGTACCATTTTTCATGTATTTTGAATGATTTTGTGCCAACCATAGTAGAAAATGATTAATGTTGTGAGACTAGTGCAGATTTGGAAAGATAGGTAAAATCTGAGAAGAATACAAAAAGAATGGCTCAAATCAGAGTTGGAACAAAGGAGATGTCTCAAGTTGAAGTTCGGGTATTGAGACGCCCCTAAATCGAGTCCTGGTTCCTATCAGAACGTGCCCTAAAATGTGCCCCAGAGACATATCCAATGTGTGCCCTAATCTGAGTACTAATTCGAGCCCTGAAATGAGTCCCTGACTCGTCTTCGAGGAGCCCTTAATCTGCGCCCTAATTCATGTCCAGCAAGGTCAAAACATGTCATCACCTAGCTCTCGATGGAACCAAGTGAGACACCAACCTGAATTGGACTTCAAATAATGTTAGAAAGCTAATGGAGCCTTAAGGCGTGCTCAGAAATTCCAATGACATGCCCTTGGCATTTTTTGCCCTAAAAGACGTCCCGGGAGCCCTGATTTGAGCCAAATTGGGCCATTGAGTTTTCTACGAGCTTTTGAACATGAAAAAGCCCAACATCATGCTAGATACAACATATGGAAGTAAAATAAGTGGTTTGCCCTAGCTCCATTGTAACGACCCGTAGTTTTAATTAGTGAATTTTCGTAAATTAATTTAGGAAAGGACGATTTTAAACCTCGATTTTATAAGAGGCTCAAAAGTAACTTTTTGTTTGGAGACACTTTAGGAAGTTTTTCTTGGACGGTTGCGTAGGTCTCGAACTCACGAGTTCATAGACAGGCGGCATGCGAAAAACGGAGTCCGAATGAAAAAAGTTATGAGTCTTGAAGCTTCAGGGGCAATTTGGTAATTTTGGATTGTGAGATATTTTTAAAACATCAGATTGTTTATTTCAGATTTTTACAACACATTTCTCTCTCATCTCTCAATCTCTCCCTTTCGACCGAAGAATACACACACACACACACACACTCAAATTGTGACTTTTTGATTTAGCCTGAACCACCACGAACAAATTACACCATCATCTTCCTCTCTTCATTCAGAGCATCACCATACTAGCCACGGAGCTTGACACTGTTGGGAGAAGGAGATACTAAGGTGAACAGTAACCCGCCACCTTTCCGGCCAATTTCTAGCCACCACAAGTAATGAATCTCAATTTGGACTTCATATTTGAATTCCTTGGTTCGAGTAGACAAATTTCCATTATTAGAACATCGAATTTGGTTGAGAACTGAGGGAGTTATTAAGGTTGGAAAATAGGGTGGTTATTGAGGTTTTTGTCTAGTGAACAGTAACTAGAGTGTGAGGAAGGAGGCGAGTACAGTTGCAATAACGCGTGTGGGGAGGGAGGAGTCCCGGCCTGCCACTGTCGCATGGGGCCCTTCCCTGGGTTCCAACGAATAGGTGTTTTCATGTTTTCGCTGTTCCGGACATGTTGGCGCAGGTTTCGGATCTATCAGAGTTCGTTAAGTGGTTGTTTTGGACGTCCGAAGTTGTTGTGTTTTTAGTTAGGACGCGTGTGTGTCTCCCGGGGTTTAGGGGGTTGGATTTTAAGTTTTTAATTATCGTTGGTAACCCCCGATTGTTATTTTTGATAGGAAATACATCCCTGGGTACTGCAGAGGAGCGTACAGCTCGAAATTGAGCTTATTTGGACTTCCGGTGAGTTGATTTTGGTTTTGTTAATTATAATGCATGCATAAACGAATATTTTAAATAAATTGTTATTAAGTATGAATTTTGATAAATTAGAATAATTATTCTAAAATGATTTATTAATTTTGATGAATTTCGGGAATTTAGAATAATTATTCTAGTAATTTATTTTTGGATATGAATTTCAATAACGAATTTGAAAAGGGAGTTTTGGGTTACAGCCCGACTTTATGGACTTCGATTTTATGGATTTTTGGAGTTATGGATTTTGGCTTTGACCAAGCGTATGATTTTGGGCTTAGGCCCAAGATTTCGATTTCATGAATTTTGGGCCCTTGGCCTGGGTTTTCTATGATTTTGATTAAAGTCGGGAAATAAGGATTTCAAAAGTGGATTTTGGATTTACGTACGGTTTTCACTATGTATACCATCCCCGGGTATCATGGTTTTTCTCCGACATGTGATGTGAGGTATTTTCCATCATGTGCTCGTTGAGGGTAGGGATGCCATCTTAGACACTTAGACACTTTTACTTATTATTTTGAGCTATTGTTCGTGAGGCTTGTTCACGAAGACCAAGCTGTGTTCTTGAAGATTGCTTGAAGTCGTGCTTGGAGTTGCCTTTGAGAGTATAATTTGGGTTTAATGTTTCAAATATTTATTCAATTTAATTCATGCTTTTGTCTTTCATTATGCGTAGTGAGTAGTTCTTTTAAGTTTGGGCTGATCTTGAAGCCATAACCATGACAACTTCTTAGTTTGGTTTTGGTGCTTGGTTTGATTATTTTATTTGCCTTGGTAGATTGATTCACTTCTTTAATTGCATTTATCTTGTGTTCTTAAAACTGGCCATTTTAATTTCATGACTTAATAGATGACTTTGCATAAAGGATTGTGGTAAAAATAATCTGTGAAAAGATCCATGACATTCTTAGGCTTGCACATAACTGCCTAGGGTTAGTGTAGTGTCATTAAATCCCTTTTGTACTTAATGCTTTCTTTTGTGTTATAGTGGCTTAAGAGAACTATTCCATAATTGACTAGAAGTTTAGTGGCTTGAGAGAACTAAACATACAAAGTAAGGAGAGATGAATGTGTGAGAGTAGGCTTAAGAGACCTCTTGCATGGGCACTATACCAAGAAGTAAACAAGATAATTGAACTTTGCAAACCCAGTTAGAAAACATTGTGGTTAAGTATGGATAGGGATTGCCTTAACTTCTTTGCTTATTTACAGTTTTCTTGCATTACATTGTTAAAACCATCAACGGTGTTGATTGCTTAGATTGTTTTAACTTAGTTCTTTTGTTTGTTTCAGGTACTTAGTTTTATGGCATCACAAGGTTCTGCTAGAGGATCTGTTCACGGCTCTTCAACTCCCCCATCTGCATCCTCATCAGTCCATGGTTCTCCTCACCCAAGTCCACCACCAAGCCCTAGAAGAATGGCTGATGAACGTGTCTTAGCCAATCAACCACCAGGGCTTCTTAAGGATTATTCCACTCCACCTATTAGTGAGGACCAATTCCCCATTGTCGTTCCACCTTCCACCGTGGTAAACTTTGAGCTCAAATCAGGTACAATTCACATGCTCCCCAAGTACTATGGCCTGTCGGGTGAGGACCCCCATGTGCACATCAAGGAGTGTGTGGAAGTAGGTTGAACTATAAGGATCAATGGCATGATTGAGGCTGAGATCAGATTAAGATGCTTCCATTTTAGTCTTAAGGACAAGGCTATGGCATGGTTCCATTCACTAGCACCAACATTCATTCCATCATGGAGGGACCTGTCCTCTAAGTTCCTCACTCAATACTACACCGTGGCCAAGACCAATGAGCTCAAGGCACAAATCATGGCACCCCAACAAGCTGAGGATGAATCTTTCTATGAGTTTTAGGAAAGGTTCAATCAAATGATCCAAGAATGCGCTCATCACAACATTAATGAGTGCCGCTTCATGTTGTACTTCTATGGTGGCTTGAAGACTAGTGATAGCGTGATGGTTAACTCCCAATCCAAGGGTGTCTAGGATAGCACAGCTGAGGAGGCTAGAGAAGCCTTTGAGAACATTGCTGAAAGGGAAAAATAGTTTAGTTAAGGGGGCCAACAGTCTAGGACACTTAACACCGTGAGTAGGGACAAGGATGATACCATTGCCCAACTCACGGCCATGGTCAAGCAACTCTGTGATTCCAAAACTAGGCCCACGATGTCTTTTTATGTGTGCTCAGTTCAAGGGCATGACCCTCAGACCTGTCCTATGGTAGAAGATGCCAACTACATAGGCAAGTACAATGATGGAATAAGCCCACAAAATGACCCTTACTCCAATACCTACAATCCTGGATGGAGGAACCATCCAAACTTCAAGTGGAGTAATAATCAGAATGTTCAAAACCCTAGTGCACCCCCTAGATTCCAAGGACATCCTGTGGCTCCTCAAATTCAAAATCAGGACCCTCAACCGGCACCACAAGCAAACAATAGCTTGGGAGGCAAGTTAATTGAGGAAGTACTGCTGTCTACTCAGAACATGGTGCAATCGCTACTCTAGGGCACAATTACATTTCAACAAGAGACTACGAACCATTTGGTTCAAGATGATCATGCCATTACTTCCATTGAGACCCAAATGGGCCAAATGGCCAACCGACTTAATAGATTGGCCCCTGGACCCCCATTGCCTAGCCAGGTCCAGATTAACCCTAAGAACACTTTCAATAAGGCCACTGCTAATGCCATTCACCTCAGAAGTGGAAAGGAATTGAATCAACATGATGCAGGCCCCATCTTAGACGTAGGGCCAGAATTAGGGAGTAGCCAAGAACCTGCTGAAGTGCTAGGTTTAGGGGGCATCGGGCCAAAAATAGGGCGCAACAGTTCTGACTTAGGACATGTCCCAGGACCAGAACCTGGCCAACCCGAGACACCTCAAGACATGGCAGCACCTCATAATGATCTTTCTAAACCCTTCTCATCCATAAATTCCAAATCTAAAGTTACATTTAGTGATCCTTTAGTAACTAATGATGTTAATGTGCCTTTTCCTCACAGGTTCAAAAAGAAGGATAAATATGCTCAATTTGAGCAAGAGCTCAGAAGCATGCTTCACAAGCTTCAAATCACATTGCCATTCTCTAAACTTGTGAGGACCATGCCCATCTTTGCCAAGCTTCTCAAGGATCTAGTGACTGGAAAATGTTGCTTTGACCCTAACAATATCTTAGACATTAGTGCAGCCACCTTGAACAAGTTCCAAGGCTTGCCACGTAAGGCCAATAATCTTTGGGAGACCTATCTTGGCCACTATAAATTGTGAAATTAACTTCAACCAAGGGTAGATATCTATCAAAGTGTTAGATAAGACTAGGACCTTTTCCATTCATGACATTATACAATATCCTCAAGAACCTATAATTGATTTTCATGTGAACACTATGGAAACTTTGTTGCATCAAACTATCATGAATGCTTGTATTAATGACTCTCTTGAGAAGGCCCTGACCTCGCCTTCTCAAAGTGACAATGGCCTAGATGGCCGTACGTATCATTGAGGAATTACACATGCTTGAGGTCGTACCTCCACTCATAACCCCCAAGCTATACATGTATGAAACCTTGCCCTGGAAGGAAGAAAAGACTCTTCCTTCCATCATTGAAGCTTCCAAGCTAGAGCTCAAGCCCTTGCCTGAGCATTTGAAGTATGCCTATCTTGGTAAGGATAACACATTGCATGTTATTGTTGCTTCTAATCTAACCTGTGTACAAGAATGTCAATTAGTGCAAGGTTTTCGAGATAATATGTAGGCCATTTGGAGGAGCATTGCTAACATCAAGGGGATAAGCCCTTCCAAGTGCCTGCATAGGATCATACCTGAGGAGGATGCAAAACCAACAAGAGAGGCATAAAAGCGTCTCAATCCTCCGATGAAGGAGGTAGTCCATAAGGAAGTCCTCAAACTCTTGGACGTGGGAATCATCTACCCCATCTCAGATTCCAAATGGGTCAGTCCAGTCCAAGTTGTGCCTAAGAAAAGTGGCATCACAGTCATCAAGAATGAGCAAGATGAGCTTGTTCTTCAAAGGGTCCAAACTGGATGGAGAGTATGCATAGATTAAAGGAAACTTAATTCTACTACTTGTAAAGATCACTTTCCATTACCAAATGCTTGAAAGACTTGCAAGACATTCTCACTTTTGCTTCTTAGATGGTTATTTAGGTTACAACCAAATAGCCATTGCACCTGAGGACCAAGAGAAGGCAACCTTCACATGTCCATATGGCACTATTTCCTATAGGAGGACGCCCTTTGGCCTTTGCAATGCCCCTACCACCTTTCAAAGATGCATGATGAGTATCTTTTCAGACATGGTAGAGGACATCATTGAGGTATTTATGGATGATTTTTCTGTCTTTGGAAATTCATTTGATTTATTCCTAACAAACTTGTCTAGAGTACTAGAAAGATACAGGGATTCCAATTTGATTCTCAATTGGGAAAAATGTCACTTTATGGTACAACAAGGCATTGTACTAGGCCATGTCATCTCAAGCCGTGGCATTGAAGTGGACAAGGCCAAAATTGATGTCATTAGTGGTCTGCCCTACCCCACTTTAGTCAAGGAAGTCAGATCCATCTTGGGACATGCTGGATTCTATAAGAGGTCTATGAAGGAATCTCCTACATCACACGGCCTTTGTACAATCTGCTTGCCAAGGATGCATCGTTTGACTTCAACCAAGCACGCCGTGACTCCTTTGAGGCCCTCAAGGACAAGCTCACGGCTGCCCCTATCATCACGCGACCAAGATGGGACCTGCCCTTTGAGCTTATGTGTGATGCCTCAGACTATGCCATTGGGGCAGTCTTGGGCTAAAGAATAGATAAATTTCCACATGTTATTTATTATGCAAGTAGAACTTTAAATAATGCTCAACTTAATTATTCTACTATTGAGAAGGAACTTTTAGCTGTGATATTTGCTTTAGAGAAGTTTAGGTCATATTTTCTTCAAACCAAAGTTATCATTTATACTGACCATGCAGTTGTTAAGTACCTTATTAACAAGAAGGATGCCCAGCCACGACTCATTAGGTGGATGCTATTGCTGCGAGAGTTTGATCTTGTGATCAAAGACAAGAAAGGAAGTGAGAATGTGGTAGCTGACCACTTAAGCATAATCATCCACGGGTCCAATGAGGAAGCAGACCAACTACCTCTCCAAGAGAGCTTCCTTGATGTGCAGCTCTTCCACCTCAAAACCTTTGACCCTTGGTATGCTGACATTATCAATTATCTTTCCACTAACTTGATTCCTTCTCATCTGTCTAGGTTTCAAAGGGAGAAGCTTGTCAAGTAAGCTAAATATTACATTTGGGACGAGCCCTATCTATGGAAACATTGCCCTGATCAACTCATAAGGAGGTGCATTCCAGAAAGTGAGGTTAAGTCCATCTTGGACTTCTGCAACAACAAGGTGTGTGGAGGCCACTTTTGTGCCAAAAAGACAGCTCCCAAGGTTCTTCAATGCGGCTTCTATTGCCCCACTCTTTTCAAATAGGCCCATGAACATGTCATCACGCGTGACAAGTGCCAAAGACAAGGTAATATAGGTCCTACAAATCAAATTCCCCTAAACCCCATTCTAGTTGTATAGATCTTTGATGTTTGGGGCATTGATTTAATAGGACCCTACCCAAGCTCATTTGGTTTCCATACATTCTACTTGATGTTGAATATGTTTCTAAATGGGTGGAAGCAATTACAACCAAGACTAATGATTCTAAAGTAGTGTGTAGCTTCTTTCAATCTCACATCTTGTCAAGATTTGGCACACCATGGGCCATCATTAGTGATGGTGGCTCACACTTTTGCAATATGTCCTTTGAGGCCCTTATGAAAGAATATGGATTCACACATAGGATCTCAACTCCATACCATCCCACAGCTAGTGGACAAGCTGAGATCTCAAATAGAGAAGTCAAGGCCATCTTTGAGAAAACCTTGGGACCATCAAGGAAGGACTGGTCCAATAGACTCAATGATGGCCTTTGGGAATATAAAATTGCCTTCAAGACACCAATTGGCATGTCCCCATTTAGGCTTTTCTTTGGAAAGGGTTGCCATTTACCCGTGGAGTTGGAACTCAAAGCCTTTTGGGACATCATGCATGTTAACATGGACTTGGATGAGGCAGAGCACGATAGGAAACGGCAACTTAAGAAGCTTGAGGAACTCAGGAATGAAGCTTGTGAAAGTTCAAGAATTTACAAAGAAAATTCCAAGGCCTTTCATGACAAACACTTGGTAAGAAAAACCTTCCAAGTAGGACAGAAGGTCCTGTTATTCAATTCCAGATTGAGGCTCTTCCCTGGCAAGCTCAGAACTAGTTGGATAGGACCCTACCTAGTTCTAAAGGTCTTACCCCAAGGCGCCGTGGAAATCAAGCATGAGAAGTCAGGCCTGGAATTGAAAGTCAATGGCCACCATTTGAAGCCTTACTTTGATGCCTACCAGGAATTGCCAGCTCAGGCTTTCACCTTGGCCGTGCCACCCCTTGCTTGACTTGCAAGCCACGTCTTGCCTAGACGTTAAATCCTACGAGGCAACCTAGCCCTGGTTTGTGATACCTTCCCTTTCTTTATATTTTCTGTTTAGCATGCCTCGTATGCCTCGTGACCTTTGAACTTAGTGTTTTAACTTGTTAACTTTGAGGACAATGTTTAGTTTAGGTTTGGGGGTGTGGATTAAAATAGATTTTGGAACATTTAGGTTTGGGGGTACATGGCTAGGAACTTAGTACTTTACTTGTTAATAAGTTACATTGTCGAATTAATAATTAGTGTCTTACTAGTGTCATGCCATGCTTAAGTTTGTGCCTTATATTTACACTTAATGCCTAACTTCAAGAAATTAAGCTACAAGATTACCTTGTTTAAATGATCCCAAGAAAATTAGTGGAGACTACCCTATGTGAGATTTTGAGCCTAATGCATTTCTTTTTGAGAGATTTACTTTGTTCTACTCTTAAACACTATTCAATCCTATCTATATTTATTGATCTCATTATTATTACTTTGCATTGGATTTTAAAGAACTAACATCTTATGTAGAGGTTCCTGGTTCTAAGCTTGATAAACCATAAGAAGTGATGTAGGCTATGTGTGTTTGAGCCCTCTAAAGCCATACATATCCCTTTGCATGCTCCCTTAACCCACTTTGAAGCCAAACACTTAAGCTTTTTCTTTCATCACCCACATCAAAACTGAGCCCTAGATAGGAAGCCTTCAATCTTGGCCATTTCCTATAGCTTAGGTTTTGACAAGGCCGTGCCAAATGAAGTTCATGACATGGGAAGGAAGAAGATGTATCAAGGTGTTCAAAATCATAAATAAGCTGTGAAGCTCCTAAGGACATGTCAAGCCATGTCACCGCCAAAGAGGCCAACATGTGAAGTTGATATCAAGGGAAATGTCTTAGACATCCCAAGTGACCAAAGTCCTATTTTGGACAGAAAACACAATGTAAGTCATTGCATGATCTTGGCTTAGTTTGAAAAAAAAAAATGTGAAAAAGAAAACAAAAGAGATAAGAAAAAGACTGAGCTAAGCCAAGTGAGCCAATGAGAATAAGATTCACAAATCATCATCATTCAAAGTTCAAAATTCATGAAGCCATTGAAAGCACCAAGTCTGGCAGTGGGCCAAAAAGTTGCCAAGAAGAAGATCAAGTTCCACGTCATGATATTTCATGCTTCGTCATAGCTTAGGCTTTTGAATTCCTATTCCTTTCTTCTCAAACCCATTAAGCCTAGCCCCGTTACAGCCTTTGAATGAAGACCTAACTGATCTTATGGGAAGTCTTGCTTGGAGTTAAGGTATGTCTCTACGTTCTTAAAGTTCAATTCCTTCATGATCTTAAAGTTCAATTCCTTCATGATATCTATGTTCAGAAATTCCCTTTCTTTCATACTATTTCATATGTGATTATATTTGAATCCATTACATACACTAATCACATATGCTTGCAAGAGTGAAAACCTTAGGATTCATGATAGATTTGAGAGTTGCCTAGTGAGGTTAGAGTCGAGGCAAAATCTTTCTAAGGCACTTGAACTTTGTTGTTTTAAGCTTGAAATCTTGAAGTAAAGGGGCATTCACACCTACACATGGTACTTACTTGAATTGGCATATCTTTAGTTTGGCATGACATGATTGATTTGCTGTGTTCCTCATTAACTTGTAAGTATTTTGTTTAGTATTGTGTTAGTATTTTTAGTTGTTAAGTAAAAGGAGACAAAACTCCTCCTACTAGGTGAACCTAGGGATTTAAATGTTCTATCCTTAATTAAGATTGAGTCTTTAGGTTTTACTTTAGTTTTATTCTTTGTTTTGTTCGAGGACTAGCAAAATTTAGGTTTGGGGGTATTTGTTAGGTCATAATTGTTACAAATATTTCATGTCATATTTGGCCCATTTACTTGTCTTTTTTTTTAGTTTCATGTCTTCGATAGTAGAAAGTGATGCTTTTTTGAGACATGTGCATGCTTTAGAAAGATAACCTAATTATAAGAATACTGGGAAAAGAATGGCTCAAATTGGAGTTCAAATGAAGGAGATGTCCTCAATTCAATATCGGGTCCTAAACTAGGCCCTGAACGTGTCAGTGCACCCTATTTAGGGCGCAAGTCAAGAACCTCACATCAAGTCATCCGGGTTCCAAAACCATGTCTAAGGACCTTTAGATGCAGTCCATGACATCCCCTTGTCATGCCACAATCGGATCCAAGAACCAAGCCCTAGGGTCGTGCCAAGGCGTGTTCTCCATGATGTCAAAGTGCCCATCTAGGATCCAGAGAGGGCTTGCCTTCACCACGCCTCAATGAGCCCCAGATCGTGTCCCTGACACATTTTCAAGACAAGCCTCAGACACCAAAGTCAAGACGACACTGTGCCCTAATTTCAGTTTCAAACTGCGCCTAAAATTGTTGATATTTATCGACAAGTCCAGGTCAGGTCTTGGACATGACCCGGTAAGCTCCAAAGAGGCCATTTGCCATCCAACATCTAAGTAATCGAGACATGAGGTATTTTCAGACTCTTTGGTGTGTGTAGAAGCCATTCAAGTACTAAGGCGAGCCATGGCGCGACTATGACATCCCAAGGGCCAAGTTCCAAGCTTTCAGCGCTTGACTGGGGAACCTGCCCAGATTCCAGCCTAAATGGCCATCGGTCGGCTTGTGTTTAAACTTGCCAGCTAGCATTCGCATTTCCAAGCATGTTCTGATTGGTTTTCCAAGATTTTAGGGACTTTGTATTTACAAAAAAGTGTATTGAACATTCTAGAACACTCTAGGCTAGGGTGTCTAAGTCTAATCCATGTAGTACAAGGTTTTCCCTTTTCTATAAAAGGGATCCTTTGTTCAGTGTTTGAGGGATGCCATCTTAGACACTTAGACACTTTTACATATTATTTTGAGCTCTTGTTCGTGAGGCTTGTTCGCGAATACCAAGTGGTGTTCTTGAAGATTGTTTGAAGTCGTGCTTGGAGTTCCCTTTGAGAGTATAATTTCGGTTTAATCTTTCAAATCTTTATTCAATTTAATTCATGCTTTTGTCTTTCATTATGCGTAGTGACTAGTTCTTTTAAGTTAGGGCTGATCTTGAAGTCCTAACCATGAAAACTTCTTAGTTTGGTTTTGGCGCTTGGTTTGATTATTTTGTTTGCCCTGGTAGATAGGTTCACTGCTTTAATTGCGTTTATCTTGTGTTCTTAAAACTGGCCATTTTAATTGCTTGACTTAATAGATGACTTCGCATCAAGGATTCTGGTAAAAATAATTTGTGAAAAGATCCATGACAATCCAAGGATTTGCACATCACTTCCTAGTGTAGTGTCATTAAATCCCTTTTGTGTTTAATGCTTTCTTTTGTGTTATAGTGGCTTAAGAGAACGATTGCATAATTGACTAGAAGTTTAGTGCCTTAAGAGAACTAAACATACAAAGTAAGGTGAGATGATTGTGTGAGCATGGGCTTAAGAGACCTCTTGCATGGGCACTAGACCGGGAAGTAAACATGATAATTGAACTTTTCAAACCAAGCTAGAAAACTTTGTGGTTAGGTATGGATAGGGACTCGCTTACCTTGTTCGTTTACATTGTTAAAACCCTTTTCTTGGCCCCTACCCCACCCCCCTCTGCTCCTTCTTGTCCTTGTCTTTTACTTAGTGTCTTGTTTAGTAAATGTTAAAGCATATCTAGTTAGTGTGAGTCTTTAGTTTCTGTCTTCAAACATCTAAGTACTTAACTTGTGAACTAAGTAATCTAATCTATTGAACCTCACCATTTGAGTCAATTCTTTGAGGTATTCGACTTTTGCTTGTACTGCTATTCTATCTAATGATTAGTGCACTTGCTAGGATTTCATTGTTAAGAATTGTGTTGCATTTACTTGTCATACTTTTCTTCCAACAATAGATAATTACTTTGGTTTGAAGCAAGTATGACCTAAATTTTTCGAAAGTAAAGATTACAGCTAAAAGTTCCTTCTCAGTAGTAGAATAGTTACGTTGAGGATCATTTGAAGTCCTACTTGCATAGTAAATAACATGGGGCAACTTATATATTCTTTGGCACAAGATTGCCCCAGTGGCATAGTCTGAGGCATCACACATAAGCTCAAATAGCAGGTCCCATCTTGGTGGCATGATAATGGGGGCAACTGTGAGCTTGTGCTTGAGGACTTCAAAGGAGGAACATCAATCCTCATTGAAGTCAAATGGTGCATCCTTGGCAAGCAGATTGCACAAGGGCCTTGTGATCTTGAAGAAATCCTTGATGAATGTCCTATAGATTCCAACAAGCCCAAAGAAGGATCTTATTTCCTTGACTGAAGTGGGATAGGGTAGACCACTGATGACATCAATCTTGGCTTTGTCTACCTCTATGCCACGGCTTGACATGACATGGCCATGCACAATGCCTTGTTCGACCATGTAGTGACATTTTTCCTAGTTTAGGAGTAGATTGGACTCCCTACATCTCTTAAGCACTCTAGACAAGTTTTTTAGGCATAAATCAAAGGAATTTATGAAAACAGAGAGGTCATCCATAAATACCTCAATGATGTCTTCCACCATGTCTGAAAATATGCTCATCATGCATCTTTGGAAGGTGGCAGGTGCATTGCAAAGGCCAAAGGGCATTCTCCTGTAGGTAAAAGTGCCATAGGGGCATGTGAAGGTTGTCTTCTCTTGGTCCTCGGGTGCTATGGCAATTTGGTTGTATCCTGAATAGCCATCTAAGAAACAAAAGTGAGAATGTCCTCCAAGTCTTTCAAGCATTTGGTCAATAAAAGGTAATGGAAAGTGATCTTTGCAAGTAGTAGAATTAAGCTTCCTATAATCTATGCATACTCTCCAACCAGTTTGGACCCTTTGAGGAACAAGCTTATCTTGTTCATTCTTAATGACTGTGATGCCACTCTTTTTAAACACAACTTGGACTGGACTTATCCATTTTGAATCTAAGATGGGGTAGATGATTCCCACGTCCAAGAACTTGAGAACTTCCTTCTTGACCACTTCCTTCATGGGAGGATTGAGACGTCTTTGTGCCTCCCTTGTTGGATTGGCATCTTCTTCAAGGATGATCCTATGCATGCATTTGGAAGGGCTTATCCCCTTGATGTCTGCAATGCTCCATCCAATGGCTTGCATGTTGTCCTTTAGAACCTGCACTAATTGACTCTCTTGCATGGATGTTAAATTAGAAGCAATGATGACAGGTAAGCTTTGATTCTGACCTAGGAATGCTTATTTCAAGTGCTCAGGCAAAGGCTTGAGCTCAAGCTTGGGAGCCTGAATGATAGAAGGAAGAGTCTTTTCTTCCTTGAGAGGTAAGGTTTCAAACATGAATAGCTTTGGGGTTGTGAGTGGAGGCACGGCCTCAAGCATGTGTAATTTCTCAATGACATGGACGTCTAGGCCATTGTCACTTTGAGAAGGCAAGGTGAGGGCCTTCTCAAGAGGGTCATCTATACAAGCAATTTAAATAGTTTGATTCAATAAAGATTCCATAGTGTTTAAGGGAAAATCAATGATAGGCTCTTGTGGATATTACATAGTGTCATGTATGGAAAAGGTCCTAGTTTTATCTAACACTTTGATAGATATTTGGCCTTGGTTCAAATTGATTTCACAATTTATAGTGGCCAAGAGAGGTCTCCCAAAGATCAAGGGAGGGTCCACACTTTCAATAGTCTTTTCCATTTTTAAGCTATAAAAATCAGCAAGTATGCATGTATCTCCTATTTTAACTATTACATCCTCAATCTTGCCCATAAGTTGTGTCACAGATGAATTAACAAGTCTAACATACAATTGAGTAGGTTTTAAATCTCCTAGTGCAAGTGAATTGTAAACATGAAAATGCATGATACTTACAGAGGCTCCTATGTCAGAAAGACAATGCTCAAACCATTTGGATTGAATGACACACTGCAAGGCAGGAGGGCCTAGGTCATTGGTGTTGGGTGGCAAGCCTTGGAATTTGATCAAGGTGGGTGCACTAATGTCTTGGACATTGTTAGGGTCAAAGCCACGTTTCCCAGCTACTAGGTCCTTAAAAAGCTTGGAAAAGATGGGCACGGTCCTTACAAGCTTTGAAAATTGCAATGTGTTTTGAAGCTTGTGAAGCATGCTTGTGAGTTCTAGCTCAAATTGAGCATTTTGTCCTTCTTTCCAAAACTACGAGGAAAGGTAAGTGAACATCATTAGTAACAAAAGGATTACTGAAACTAACTTTAGATATTGAATTTTTAAGGACAAAGAGGGTTTAGAAAGCCCATTATGGGCTGTTGCCATGTCTTGGTCACTGTTGTCCTGAGGTGTCTCGGATTCGCCAGATTCTGGAACTGGGACAAAACTGCGCCATAAATTGCACCCTAAATTTGGCACTACACTACGCCCTAAAGTGCGCCCTATTTCAGGCACTTGGACAGGCCCTGCGGTAGGGGCCGTGATATGGTTTTCAGCATCTTCCAAGGAAATTTGGGTCTCTGTTGAACCTTGAAGCTCCTTTCCACTCCTAAGCTTTGAATGGCATTGGCAGTGACCTTGGGGGTACAAGTTCTTAGGATTGACCTAGAGTTGGATAGGCTATTGAGGTCCAGGGTCTAATTAGTTAATTTGGCTTGCACGAAGTATTTGAAATATAGGAAAAAAATGTATGAATTAAATATGAAACCTACCATAAAAACTTAAGATTCTTAAGGAATTTCCGGGGGAGGGGGGCGTCTTTTTTTCTTTTAAGAAAAGTAAAATATATTTTTTACATTATAAGAAAATTTAAAATAAAAAATGAATATTTAATGGCACGGTCTGTCTTCTGCTGGAATGCGTGGGTGTGCTGAATCAAATCAGCCATCATATCTTCCAAGGATCTCTTTCCCATGGCAGGATTTCTTGAGGAGGATGTTGAAGGATTTGAGTGGGAACTTGAGGGGCCACGGCATGCCCTTGGAATCCAGGGAGTTTTGTGCGGTTTTGAAATTTTGGTTGTTGTTCCACTTGAAATTTGGATGTTTCCTCCATCCAGGATTGTAAGTGTTGGAATAGGGGTCATTACGTGGCCTCATGCCATCATTGTACTTTCCAATGTAATTGACATCTTCTACCATAGGACAAGTTTGAGAGTCATTAATTGAGCACACTTCACAAGTCATAGTGGGCTTGCCTTTGGAATCACAGAGTTGTTTCACCATGGCCGTGAGTTGGGCTATGGTATCATCCTTATCCCTACTCACACTGCTAAGGGTTCTAGATTGTTGGCCCCTTTTTCCAAACTGTTTTTCCCTTTGAGCAATGTTCTCAAAAGCCTCTCTAGTTTCCTCAGTAGTACTATCCAAAACTCCCTAGGATTGAGAGTTAACCGTCACCCTATCACTATTCTTCAAGCCTCCATAGAAATATAACATTAAGTGGCACTCATCAATGTTGTGATGATGGCATGCTTGAATAATTTGATTGAACCTTTCCCTTAACTCATAGAAAGGCTCATCTTCAGCGTGGATCCATGATTTCACTCTTCAATTTTTTAGTCTTGGACACAAGATAGTATTGAGTGAGGAACTTGGAATACTAGTCCCTTCAAGATGTAATTGAGGCAGGTGCAAGTGAGTGAAACCATGCCTTAGCCTTGTCCTTAAGATTAAAATGAAACAACCTTAATCTGATCTCAGCCTCAGTCATGCCATTGATTCTTAAAGTGGAACATACTTCCACTAATCCTTTATGTGCAAATGGAGGTCCTCACCCGAGAGGCCATGGAACTTAGGGAGCATATGGATTGTACCTGATTTGAGTTCAAAGTTCTGCAACGTGGAAGGTGAAAAGACAATGGGGAACTGATCCTCACTAACATGTGGAGTGGCATACTCCTTGAGCTACCATGGGGCTGGATTGGTTAGGACATGTTCCTCACATCTCTCGGCCATTGGGGATGGTGGTGGACTTGGATGTGGGGAACCTTGAATTGATGATGATGTAGATGATGGACCTGAAGAAGCTTGTATGGCGCCTCTAGCATAACCTTGTGATGACATAAAACTAAGTACCTGAAACAAAATAACTAAATAAGTTAAAACAATCTAAGCAATGGACACCGTTGAGGGACAAGTCGCCTGCAATGGCGCCAAAAACTTGTTGGAAGAAAAGTACAACAATAAAAGTAATACTCATCCAAACAATTAAACCCTAGCAAGTGCACTAATCAATAGATAATATAGTGGTACAAGGAAGGGTCGAATCCCACAAGAACTTGACTCAACATTGTAACCAAAGAATAGAGCGCTTAGCTGACAAGTTAGGTACTCAAATAAGAAAATAAGGATACTAGCTAGATATACTTAAGACTCCAATGGAAGCAACAAAGACATTAAGTATAAGACATGGACAAGGGGGGTTTTAGTTGAAAGATGCTTTGAAATAAAATAGCTTGTAATGCAAGAAACAATAAATAAACAAGGGTTGTAAACAATGTAAAGGGCAAGTTAAGGCAGTCCCTATCCACACTTAACCACAGCGGTTTCCCACTTGGTTTGCAAGGTTCAATTATCATGTTACTTCTTGGTCTAGTGCCCGTGCAACAGTCCGGCTAAGGCTCAATCACACTTTATATTTCCTTCTTATTTTGTATGTTAAGTGCATGTATGTGTACACCAACCTCTATTCAATTGGGCCCGAAAGGAAGCATTAAGAACAAAAAGAAATCTACATCACTACACTTACCCTATAAAGTGATGTGCAATCCAAGGAGTGTCATGGATCCCTTCACAAATTATTTTCACCATATTCCTTGAAGCTAAGGCATCTTGTAGAATTATGCAATTAAAATGATCAGTTTTAAGAACACAAAATAATGCAATTAAAACAGTTAATTAATCTACCAAGGTAAACACAATAACCAAACCAAGCGCCAAAACCAAATTCAGAAGTTGACATGGTTAGGGCTTCAAGATCAGCCCTAACTTAAAAGAAACTGCCTCACTACGCATAATGAAAAACATAAATAGGAATTATATTGAATAATGATTTGAAAGATTAAACCCAAACTATACTCTCAAAGGAAAACTCCAACCACAGCTTCAAGATCCTTCAAGAACACAGCTTGATCTTCGTGAAAAAACCCCACGAGCAAAGTTTCAAAATAATAAGTAAAAAGTATCTAAATGTGTCTAAGATGGCGTCTCCAAAACACGGTTGGCTGGTTTTATAATACGGAACTAACCATTCGATTAAACTCACTCCATAAAATAATATCACAATCAAACCGTTCATTTTGTATTTCATTATTCAAAGATCATCTCTGCAAAAAGTCATCCAATTTGATCATTATTTGGCTATATAACAAAATAGGTAAATATATAGACGAACACAATGCATCGGATAACACAATAAATGTTCTTATTAATAATCGAATGTCTAAGCGATTTCCGATTTAAATAAATTTGTTGCAAGAATGATCTTTGAAGAAGAATCTATAAAATGAACTGTTAAATTATAAAATTATTTAATGTAACAAGTCTCCAATTGAGTGGACCTAAGTCTTTATATAGTGTTTATATATACATATATATATATAATACATATATATAAACTTAGATCCAAAATAAATTAAAATTGCACTGATCACATGGTCGTCATGCTCCATAGAGTCCACACACAAGTAAAACAATGTTTTGGTCAAATTTTGGAGTATTCCTGCAATTAGTGCTGACTAGTTGTTGCTATTGATAGCAAATAAGGGGTGTTGTTGATAGCCATCATAAGCCGAGCCGAATCTGACAAACGGTACCTAACGGGACCTGGTCGGGACTCGCTAAGGAAAAATCCTAGGGCCCACCAAGGGGACCCACAGACGGCCTAAGCTTACAAAACTTGCCCTAGGCCCAAGCCCAAGGAGCCTAAGAGCGCTGTTCAGAAGACCCGGGTAGCACACGGTCGCCTCCCAGGACAGTGCTCGACAGCCTACCCGGGGAGCTGGTAGCTAGAGAAGGCTAGGCCATTGCAGACAACACCTGACACCTTTATATCTACAGCTGTAAACCAAGAACACTTGTCACATTTTCCATGGTGGGAAAAGTCTTGCCTCGAGAATGCCACTCACACTATCTCAGAAGGATTTGGGCAGAGATACTCCAATTTCCAAGACCCTAGACGTTAGTGTAGGGTGACAAATGTCCCTCATCGGTTGGAGTCCCCCAAAGTCAAGGCCTGATATGTGGTACCCACAGGACTAGTACCCGATTCCACGATGGGTACCATGGTCCAAAAAAAGGAGGTAACAACCCTTATTTCTTTCCCTATAAACACCCATCTACTTCTACATCACAATTTAACTTCAAGTAAGCAAAGAAACTCTTTCAAAAATACTTCCTCTCTCTAGAATCCTATTTCCTCTATCTTCTCTCCCAAACATATACTTACTTAGGCATCGGAGACCAAGTGGCCGAAGCGACATCGGACTCCCAAGCTTGACTTTCCCTTTCCTATTCCTTTTCTTTCTCTTCGCCTTATGTTCTCCCATGTATTTCCATACAAGGTGAAGAGGGACCCACTCACACGAAAAAGTCTGAACACTTGTCCTTCAAGTGATATTCCTTTGTTGTGGTAGCGGATCCGACCACCTCGTCTATAGAACCTAGGAGCTGTCCCGTCCTCCGAGGGACTCTAGAGCTGTAGGGTCTGACTCACCCATCAACAGTTGGCACCGTCTATGGCCTGAAGCAAAGACCAGCAAGCATGCATACTCTATATGGCACCCCATGGCCTAGGAGCCATAGCTCCCCGCAACACGGAAAGAAGCAAAAAGAAGCGCCAGAGAAAACCCACATAGGGGACTTGGAAGGAAGAATGTCCGAACTTCTCAGTGGAATGGAGAATATACAAATTATCAGCAGCTCACTCCACACTCAGAACATGACCTTCTAGGCCCAACACGATTCCTTACAGAACAACTCCTGTAAACTCGTGAGTGCCTTAACCAGAACGCTGCACTCGCCCAAAGAGTTGAAGATCATCTCTTTGGGCTCACTGGAACCTCTAACCCATTTGGTGCCCCAACCCTTGGAAACCCAGGAGCGTCGAACAACCAAATGGTGGGAATGGTCACCGCCGAACCAGCTACACACTAGGCGAGAACGACACTCAACATACTCTGGATCACCGGAAGGAGCTGGTAGCAAGGAAAGCCAGGACCCTAGTGGTAGACCTGGAAGATCCTAATTCGGATGGCTTGACAACGAGGCTCAGAGAACTTATGAACGAAGAGCTGAGAAGTGTGTGGGACCGCCTTGGTAAGGTGGAGGCAGGACGATCATCGGGTACATGCTCGACAAAATACCCTAAAGAAGAAATCTTGCCCTACACCCAAGATCTCTTCGCGGCTGAAAACATTGGTGACCCTAAGCCGCTGAAGATTTCTTCCTATGATGGCTCCACCGACCCCTTCGACCATCTCTAGAGCTTCAGGTACGCCATGGAGGACAGGGGTGCCAACGAGGCCAGCCGCTGCCGCATGTACCCTACCACCTTGATGAGACCTGCCCGTAACTGGTTCAAGCGCCTCACCCCTTAATCAATATCCTGCTTTGCTAACCTGAGGAAAGTCATCTTGGAGCAGTACATGATCATCTCCAACTGCCTGTATACGGCCATCGATCTTAGCGCTTTCCAACAAGGGCCAACCGAGCCACTAAGAGAATACATCACTCACTTAAGCTATGAATATGTGAAATGCATAGGCCTTGATGACGCAACGGCCCACAATGCCTTGATGGGAGCACTTAGAGCGGGTGCCTTCTTCTTTTCGTTGACTAAAAACCCTCCAGAGACCTACAAAGATCTCTTCAAGCACGTGTTCCTAACACGTTTTCAAGACAAGTTTCCAGGTGCAGAGAGAAGGGGCCAAGTACGTGTCCAACTCATAATTAAGTTGATTTTGAGTATTCCATGGACTGGCATTACTTAACCCAAATCTGTGAAATGGGTTTAATTTATTAAATTGAAAGAAAAGAAAAGAACCAATCAGCTTACAAATCATTGTCGTTTTGTTTAATACAAATCATGAATCATGTGTGGTGCTGCTGCGCGCATGAGTTTTCTGCTTTTTCAATCGCACCACCCTAGCTATTTTAGGCATGTGTTTTATTTATTTTTATAATTCCTTGCAATTATATGATGATTTTGAGTTCTTTATGGACCAACATTGTACAGCTCTGGCAATTGCGGTTCATTTTTCGAAGATCTCCAATGAATCAAACACACAACTTTATTAGGAACACAAAATATAACTTACTAACTTGATCGATGAATAAGTAATGAAATATATATGTCTTGTTTTCTACATTCTGATAAGCGTTGAATGGTGATGGGCGGTGGGCTGGATTAGGTTGTATAACTCATTTAATTTAATGCATCGTAAATGTAAAAGTGTATGTTTTTTTGTGATATGGGGTAAATTAGATACGGGATTAGATATAGAAGAAAAATTATCGATTCAAATCTTCTCAAAATAGTAGGATTAGAAGATGTAAGTTTCGTTTTATGTCTAATCTTATCTAATTCTCTTACAATGAAAGCACATCTATTTTTCAATTCAACATATATTATTAATGACAATACATGCATCCCACCCTAGTAGGACCGCCTTGTACCATCCTTTTTATTTATCGAATTATCTTTGCATATATATCATAATCGAAACCGTTCATTCTCTAAATCATCATTTCAAGATCATCTCCATAAAAATCTAACAAGATTAGAGGTCGTTTAGTCATTCTTATGTATCAAACAACTAAATGGTTTTGGTAATAATTAAGATCATCATGGTAAACCGTCTATTTAGTTGATACATATGAAGAGCTAAATTGTCTCCAATTTCGTTGATTTATTTTGCATAAATGATCTTGAAATTATGATTTAGGAGTTGAGATATTTCGATTATGATATATGTATAACGAAAATAAGATAAATCAAGAGAATTGTAGGTACGTACCACCAGAGTGGGATATATGCAAGTATATATATAGTTTACATAATGTGGCCTTTTCCTAATTTAATTAAGTAGTGAATGCGTGTATCGAAAAGTACATATATATTTTGAATCAATCATGTGATTTTCATGGCATTAATGCAGATGTGTCAACCTTGGTTTATTTAATTTGCAAATATAAAATAGGAATGGCGGGTCGACCCCATGCACATGCTGAATTGCTGATGCGATAATGGGGTCGTTTAATTCGTCTATTTATACCACGTACAGAAAGTTCATTAACAATACCAAATTAGCAATACTACTCGATCACTCTTTCTTCCCTGATCAACCCTAAGCATTAATACCCTAATTTATTATTATTATTTGAATTCATGGCACTGATAATTCCAAGCATTAATCCAAGCTTCCAACTCCAACTGGAAGTGAAATTGGCTGCATGCCAAGTGAAAGGAGAGCTTGTTCCAGCTGACAATATTCCAAGGCAAGAGCTTACCACTCTCATCAAAAGCATCATCAAAAAACAAGACCAACCCCAACCCTTTTACATTCTCGATTTGGGTGTTCTTGTCACCCTCATGGAAAAATGGAATCGTTGCCTTCCCAATATCACTCCTTTCTTCGCCGTTAAGTGCAACAATGAGCATGCATTCATTGCGGCCCTCGCCACACTCGGCGCCAGCTTCGACTGCGCCAGCAAGGCCGAGATCCAGGCCGTCCTCTCCCACGCGTAACCCCCTCCAGGATTGTCTACGCCAATCCTTGCAAAGGCGAGACCCATTTATGGTACACCGCGAGAATCGGCGTAGATCTACCTTCGACTCCATGGATGAAGTTGACAAGATCAAAATGTGCCACCCCAAATGTTGTTGAGAATGAGGCTCTGATTGAGGAGCTCGGGTGCAATGGCAATAAAGAAGAAGTCACCGCCGCAAATTCAAGGTCCTCAACAACAATATCACAATAATAATTCAACCACAACATACTCTTCAACAGTTTTCGGACCAACTTGTGATTCACTGGACACAGTTGTGCTTGATTGCAAACTGCCGGAATTGAAGTTGAATGATTATCTTGTGTTCCATAACATGGGGGCCTACACTTCATCTGCTGTAACCAAGTTCAATGGGTTTTGCATTTCTGCCATTCCCACATACCTAGCATTTACAAGTGCTAATAATTAAAACAAAAAGTAAGTCACGCATGTATTAATAAGTTCAGTGCGAGTCTTGAGATCGGCTGAACTGATGGAGTAAGTTTCGAGTGAGACGGTGACATTATTGCAATGTATGTGGTATTACAACGTCTCTGAGTTAGAAAATTATCATTCTACCGAAAAAATAGTATTTGTTTATTATATTTTTGAAGGGTGATTAAATTATGAATAAAATTGGAGTAAGTTTTGGATGAGTTGACATCGAACTTAACGTGAAACTATCCTTTTGCCGAGCGATTAGTATTTGTTAATTATATGTTTTAGGGCTGATGATTAAGTGATTGAATGAATAATAAATTACACTGTGCTCCTTGACAACACCTACTCTAATTAATTTACTTTAAAAATGTGAGTCTTTATTATTAAAAATGATAAGTCCTTCAACTAATCCTTTAATCGCAAGTCCCTCTAACAATTTGCAAGGGAATATTGCACTTATCCTTCCTCCCATACAGTATATGTGCTAATATTTGCATGCTTACTGTTGTGACTACACCAAGTTGCCCGGTGAAAGGATGTCGTGGAGCAACCGTAGGAATTCGTCGAGCCACGTTGAAAACAGCGAATCTCCGTCGGGCAAGCTCCGTTGGGCTTTTATGTTAGTCGACGACAACAGTGTATTCGTCGAGAACGTTATCTTGTCCGGCGGACTAGTTCGTCGATAAAGTCTTCGTCGAGCAACCTAAAGTCAACAACATAGTACCGACGTACAATATGCGTCGAGTAACCTTACATTATTCGTCGGGTAACTATTTAAATATCCGTCGGGTAAGTTATTAAATATCTGTGGGGACAGGTTTTAAATAGTCGTCGGGTAAGTTATTAAATATCCGTGGGGTCAGGTTTTAAATAGTTATGCACATCCGTCGGGTAATGTTATGCACATCCGTCGGGTGATTTATAGACATCCGTCGGGTTAAGTATTACACATCCGTCGGGTAGCGGTTTACACATATGTCAGGTAGCGGTTTACACATCCGTCGGGTAACGGTTTACTAATCTGTCGGGTAACGGTTTACTTATCCGTTGGGTAATGGTTTACTGATCCGTCGGGTAACGGTTTACTTATCCGTCGAGTAACGGTTTACTGACTCGTCGGGTAACAGCTTACTTATCTGTCGGGTAACATGTCCCACATTCGTCGGGCAAACTCTGAATAATTACAATATTTTATAATAAAATATTTAATTAAATAATAAAAAATAAAAAATTTAATTAAAAGAAGCAAAATAAACAAAAAATAATATTTATAAAAATTAATGTAATATTTTTACATCATTAAATATTTAAAAAATATTTTATATCTAGTACACTCTAACTACTATTCGAGGGGTCAAAGTAGGGGGATCCTGAGGGGGCTGTTGGGTGGGCGGTGAGAAAATGTCATCCAATCCACGGTCATCCAAACGTTGAAGGACCTTGTCAAGGGCTGTCTTGATTTGTTTGTTTTGGGCTTGAATCTCCGCGTATTCGGCTTTGATCATAGCATTTTCGGCCTCGAGGTTTTTCCAACGGTCCGACATCACTTGTGGATTGCCTATCCGAGATGAACTGGACGACTGAGTCGAGACATCCCGTACAATCTTGTCGCCCACCAACCGAACGACCCTCCCTGGGCGCCTCCCATGTCAGGACCCGTCCCGAATTTCCCCTCGAAACCCGGGAAGAACCCTAATCCCGTCTGACAACCTAAGGAAAGGTTCTCAAAATACCCTTCAATCCTTACAAATTATAATAACAAAAATAAATACTTCATCTTGTCAGACAAGGGACTTAAGCACTCAATAATTCCCGTAATTAACGACCAATCAAATACAATATAATATCAGAGCGTCTAAGTAGTAGGATCAAGAGTAAAATTTAGATATCCTACTCAAATATACTACACAGCGCAGTCGAAATACTAATGCCTCTGCCTCGAGATCAGTGTTCGCGTCAACTCTACTCAACTGCCTGAAGGGGGTTTAAACACAAAAGTTGTGAGTGGACAAAAATAATCATTTATAAATTCCTTTTCGAGAAAATACCTTTCTTCCCCTCCATTTATAAAATCATGCATGCATAACATAAAACAATTTATAATATAAAAACATCAAATATAAATCACCAAAAATTCTCGTTTCTCTTTAAAACCACTTAGTTGGACTCACATAAAAATCTGTCTAATAAAAATACCTCGTGACCCACAATTTGGTTTGAAAACTCTCTTCAAAGGAGTTTAAAATCATTTAATTCAATATGGACACAAAATATCTCAAATTCAAATCGTTTCGTTCAATCTGATACATAATATCTCAAATTCACTGTTCCCGACATATCCATAACACACCAGGGTATCCCTTGAGATGTGTTAAAATCTGTACAACTCTGTGTACCATCTGTATTGTCTGTACTATCTGTACTATGCATAGACAGTCTCGCGACCCGGTGGAGCAAGGCCCTTCAACACCTAAGGTCCGAACCCTCAACAACCGGTAGAGCAAGGCCCCTCAACACCAGTCAGAGCAACAATAACCATCGGGACGGGAACCAGTGAATCAAATCCATACTTCGAAATCTTTGTTTCGCGGCCTAAGCCAAATTCTTTGAAATATCATTTTATGGCCAAAATCGGTAAAATCATAATTATGAGTCTAAACCCAAATCACATACTCAAATAGTTACCACGTCAAAACGATATCAAAATCGAGTAGAAAAACCAGGCCATTTCTCAAAATACACTTTCACTGAAATATTGTAAAACATGTGTCCAGCATCATTTCTAAAATCCAAAAATTCATTGCACCCATACATAACAGTATTTAAATCAAAGATACATTTATGCATGCATTACAGTTTATAAACCAAAAGTCCACTCACAAACCTGTCGAAGCAAGCTCAATCCCGAACTGTACGCTCCCCTGAAGTTCCTGGAGCAGTATCGCCTGTCCAAATTAATAATCGGGATTACCAGCTAATAATAAGAACCTTAAATATAAACCCCTAAACCCCGAGAAGTCTGCCTATGCTGTCCTAGAAAACGCAGCAACTTTAAAACGTCCAAAACAACCCCTAAACGATGTCTGATCGACCCAAAACATGTACCAACATATCCGGAATGTCAAACACTACTTGTCACGCGCCATCGTGACCTCATACTCGGCCCCACGCGCCGCCACGCGCCGACGAAAGGTCGGAACACGCGCCCACGCTGTAAGGACCCTTCCCGAATTTTCCCTCGAAACCCGGAAATAACCCTTATCCCGTCTGACAGCTCTTTACTTCAAAATTTAAACACCAGAAATACCCTTTGTTCTGGAATAATAGTTTTTTTTTTTTTATTAAACCTTACAGGGTTCCCGACAGAACCTCTGTACTTACGGACCACTCATACCTGTCAGACGCAGGATAGTATACTGGTCAAAACCAAAATCTCGGAATAGTGGTGGTCCAAGTAGGAATAACCTATGTCACCAAACGTCAGTAGGTCAGACACTGCTGACATCTCTACTGGAATACCACAAGACAACAGACTAGTCAAATACTTGTGAACCAACCATAATTCGTCCCTCTGGGTCACCGCCCACACCAACCCACAAACCCGGCTGACGAAGTATTTTCATAGGTTGATTAAGCCCATGACCATTGTCGTCTGTTTCATATTAGAGCCGGATATATCCTCGGCTATCATATCGTATCATCAGCCGGTATAACCTTCGGCTATCATAACATATCAGTCGGCATATCTCTCGACTATCCTGTCCCTAGCCACCAGGGTATCCCTTGGGGTGTGCTAGTCATGTATTATATCATTTCAGTAGGGCATATCTCTCGACTATCATAACATATCAGTCGGCATCTCTCGACTATCATATCATATCAGTCGGCATCTCTCGACTATCATATCCCTAGCCACCAGGGTATCCCTTGGGGTGTGCTAGTCATGTATCATATCATATCAGTCGGCATATATCTCGACTATCATATCATATCAGTCGGCATCTCTCGACTATCATAACATATCAGTCGGCATCTCTCGACTATCATAACATATCAGTCGGCATAGTCGGCATCTCTCGACTATCATAACATATCAGTCGGCATCTCTCGACTATCATATCATATCAGTCGGCATAGTCGGCATCTCTCGACTATCATAACATATCAGTCGGCATCTCTCGACTATCATATCATATCAGTCGGCATCTCTCGACTATCATAACATATCAGTCGGCATAGTCGGCATCTCTCGACTATCATAACATATCAGTCGGCATCTCTCGACTATCATATCATATCAGTCGGCATCTCTCGACTATCATAACATATCAGTCAACATAGTCGGCATCTCTCGACTATCATAACATATCAGTCGGCATCTCTCGACTATCATATCATATCAGTCGGCATCTCTTGACTATCATAACATATCAGTCGTCATAGTCGGCATCTCTCGACTATCATAACATATCAGTCGGCATCTCTCGACTATCATATCATATCAGTCGGCATCTTTCGACTATCATAACATATCAGTCGGCATAGTCGGCATCTCTCGACTATCATAACATATCAGTCGGCATCTCTCGACTATCATATCATATCAGTCGGCATCTCTCGACTATCATATCCCTAGCCACCAGGGTATCCCTTGGGGTGTGCTAGTCATGTATCATATCATATCAGTCGGTAAGTATCCTCGACCATCATATCATATCATATCAGTATCATATCAGTATCACATAAGTCGGTAAGTATCCTCGACCATCGTATCATATCATATCAGTATCATATCAGTATCATATCAGTCGGTAAGTATCCTCGACCATCGTATCATATCATATCAGTATCATATCAGTCGGTAAGTATCCTCGACCATCGTATCATATCATATCAGTATCATATCAGTATCATATCAGTCGGTAAGTATCCTCGACCATCGTATCATATCATATCAGTATCATATCAGTATCATATCAGTCGGTAAGTATCCTCGACCATCGTATCATATCATATCAGTCGGTAATTATCCTCGACCATCGTATCATATCATATCAGTCGGTAAGTATCCTCGACCATCATATCATATCATATTAGTCGGTAAGTATCCTCGACCATCATATCCTATCATATCAGTATCATATCAGTCGGTAAGTATCCTCGACCATCGTATCATATCATATGAGTCGGTAAGTATCCTCGACCATCATATCCTATCAAATCAGTATCATATCAGTCGGTAAGTATCCTCGACCATCGTATCATATCATATTAGTATCATATCAGTATCATATCATATCATTATATTGGAGGTTCACCGAGTTCACCGTTAATAACGGATCCTCGTCCCGAGTCCCAGCCTCCCTCAATTTGACCAAATCCGATAAACTCATGTAACATGGTCAAAACCCAAATCATTGACTCTATAATTCCCTCGTCAAAACGATATCAAAATCGAGTCTAAAACCATGATGTTTCTCAAATCACACTTTCACAGTAATAGTGGAAAACATGTATACAATAATCATTTCTCAAAATACAGAAATTCAATGCCACAATACATAACAGTATTTAAACAAGGATATTTGGATGCATGTATTTCAGTTTATAAAACAAAGTCCACTCACAACATCAACCGACCCTTAATTCAAGGACGCTCTAGCCCAAGCAACACATGCACAATAATGTCCCAACTACCTTGACTTCCCGAGCTCAAAACCCGCTAATACGGTCAACTATTACCGCTGGGATTGCCCAAAATAACCTCTAAACGACGTCTGATCAACCTCAAACCTGTACCAACAGACTCAGAACGTCGAAAACTACTTACCACGGGTCGCCGTGACCTCAGTCTCGGCCCCACGCGCCGCCGGAAGGTCGGCACACACGCCCACGCGCGCTCACGCGCCGGTCAAGCGCTACTACAGTGTTCACGCGCCTGGACCGGTCCAACCCAGTTCGGCTCAACCTGACCCGGTCTAACTCGACCCGACCGGTTCACTCGACCCGACCGATCACCGGTGACTCGCCGGAGAAGATGACCGGACTGCCGTCACCGTCGCCGGAGGCTGGCCGGAGAAGATGACCGGACCGCCACCTCCGCCGCCATCTGGTTCGCCGGAATCCCCCATTTCCGGCCGAAACTTCAAGGTTTTCTAACTTCTTCATTTCTTAACCGTTTTTCACGATCTACACATGGAAATTTATCTACGTTTCACCAGGAATCCAAATATGAGGTCAAAGTTCCGAGATCATACCTGGTTTGGCCGAAAAACGGCCGAGAAGGTTCAGTTCACCTCCCTCCTCCGTCCGTCGCCTACGGCGGTACTCCCGCTCCAATAGCTACCCCAAAATGCTCGTGGGGTCCCGGGGAAGATCCTCCCGACCTTGGTTTCGCTCAAATCGGATCGAAATCCATCCGATGAAAATCAAGTTTCTTTGTTCACACGGGGGGGGGGGGGGGGGGGGGGGGGGGGGCGGGGGGGGTTTTCGGGTAGGAGAGAGAGAGACCATATTGACCAATCTGCCGAGGAGAGAGAAAATATCTACTATATAGTTCCAACTTCTCCAAAATTACCAAACTGCCCCTGAAGCTTCTAGACCCGTAACGAACTCACCGGGTCTCCGTTTTCCGCGTGCCGCCTGTCTACGAACTCGTGAGTTCGAGACCTACGCAACGACCCTAGAAAAATTCCCAAAAGTCTTGCTAGTCAAAAAGTGACTCCCGAACCCGTCCAAAACTGAGGGTAAAATTGTCCAATCCTCAAAATAGTTTAATTTCTGGTCCGGGTCGTTACACACGCGCCGCCATGCGCCCTCACGCGCCGGTCACGCGCCTGCTACAGTGCCCACGTGCCTGGACCGGTCCAACCCGGTCCAACTCGGCCTGACCCGGTCCAACTCGGCCTGACCTGGTCCAACTCGGCCCTACCGGTTCAACTCGACCCGACCGGTTCAACTCGACCCGACCGATTCACTCAACCCGACCGGTTCAACTGACCCGACCGGTCACCGACGACTCACCGGAGAAGACGACCGGCTGCCGTCGCCGTCGCTGGAGGTTGGCCGGAGAAGATGACTGGCAGTCGCCGTCGCCGCCGTCTGGTTTCGCCGGAATCCTCCATTTCCGGCCGAAACTTCAAGTTTTCCAACTTCCTCAAAACTCAACCATGTTTCACAAATTTTACGTCTAAATCTATCTACTTGAACCCAGGAATCCAAATATGACCTTAAAACATCAAACACGTACCTGTGCTAGCTGGAAAATGGATCGGAAGGTCCGAAACTTCCTATCCTCGGTTCGGCTTCCACCGTGGTCCTCTCCTTCGATGGTTGGTACGGTTGTGATCGTGGGAAGGAGTAGAATACGATTAGTTGATCAAAACTGGAAGTTGGAGCCTTGAAATCAAAGTTGACTATTGGTTTCTCTTTCGCACGGGTTGGGTTCGAAGTGGTTTTGTGTTTGTTTGTCCCAGAGAGAAATGAGTGAGATGATAAGGATGAAATGAAGATGGATCAGATTACACTGATTTGGGGGTTAAAAATATCTACACGAAGTAAAAAATTACCAAAATGCCCTTGCACATCTAGACCCATAACTTCGTCCACGAACTCCATTTTCTGCATACCGCCTGTCTACGAACTCGTGAGTTCGAGACCTACGCAACGGTATCCAAAACACCACCAAAAGTGTCTCGAAACAAAATTTGACTTCCATGCCCTTTACCGACCAAGGGTAAAATCGTCATTTTACATAAATAATTTACTTAAATCCAATAATTGAAATTCCGGGTTGTTACAATCTACCCCCCTTAAGAAATTTCGTCCTCGAAATTCAACTCTACCTTTGGAACAAATAAGGATACTGCGCCCGCATTAGTTCCTCGGTTTCCCACGTGGCTTCCTCCATGTTATGATTCCTCCACAACACTTTAACTAGAGGAATACTCTTTCTGCGCAGTACCTTCTCTTTCCAATCTAAAATTTGCACCGGTTGCTCCTCAAAGGTCAAATCATCTTTAAGCTCAAGTGGCTGCTCTCCCAATACGTGAGACTCATCAAACAGATATTTCCGGAGCAAAGATACATGGAAAACATTATGAACTCTGGATAATTCCGATGGTAAAGTAAGACGATATGCCACTGGTCCTATCCTCTCCAAAATCTCATATGGACCAATGTAGCGAGGACTCAGTTTTCCTCGTCTACCAAAACGTACCACTCCCTTCCAAGGAGATAGTTTCAAGAACACCCAATCACCTACCTCAAACTCAAGGTCTCTGGTTCTACGGTCTGCATAGCTCTTCTGGCGATCCTGAGCTGTCTTCAATCTTTCTCTGATGATCCTTATCTTTTCCTCAGTCGTATCAACCAACTCTGGTGTTAACAGTTTCCTTTCACCCACTTCGTTCCAACATAATGGTGTCCTGCACTGCCTCCCATACAGTGCCTCGAAAGGAGACATCCCAATACTTGACTGATAACTATTATTATAAGCAAATTCCATCAGAGCCAGGTGTGAATCCCAATTTCCTTTAAACTGTAGTACACAAGCTCTCATCATATCCTCCAAAACCTGGATTGTCCTCTCAGACTGACCATCCGTCTGAGGATGAAAAGCTGTACTAAAATGCAAGGTAGTGCCAAAAGCCTTCTGCAAACTCCGCCAAAACCTGGAGGTAAATCTAGGATCCCTGTCCAAAACAATGGACTCTGGAGTCCCATGTAGCCGTATGATCTCATCAATGAACAATTTGGCATACCGACTCATCCGAAAATCTTCCCGCACTGGCAAGAAATGTGCAGACTTCGTGAGTCTATCAACAATTACCCATATCCCATCATGTCCCTTATGTGTCCTTGGAAGTTTATACACAAAATCCATCGTAATGTGATCCCATTTCCATTCCGGAATAGGAAATGGTTGAAGTGCCCCATATGGTTTCTGCCTCTCTGCTTTCACTTGCTGACATGTCAGACATCTACTCACAAACTAAGCAATTTCCCTTTTCATCCCAGTCCACCAATAGTGTTTCCTTAGGGTATGATACATCTTGGTACCTCCTGGATGCATAGCGTAAGCCGAACTATGAGCCTCATCAAGAATTTCCTTCTTTAGTTCCAGCTCATTCGGTACGCACAACCGGCCATCCCTAACCAAGGCTCCATCATCCCTAAGCGCATAGTCCTGCCTGTTTCCAGCCTCCAACTCCATCCTGATAATGCATAATGTAGGATCCTGGAGTTGAGCCTCAATAATCCGATCAATCAGAACAGGCCTCACATGAAAACTAGCCAACAAAGCCCCCTGGCTATCCATGTCCAGTACTATCCCTGCTCTACGGAACTCTACCAATAACGGTAGGTAGACTGTATGCAAATGGGCTAAAGAACCCATGGATTTCCTACTCAATGCATCTGCCACAACATTGGCTTTCCCTGGATGGTACTCTATAGTACAATCATAATCCTTTATTAGCTCAAGCCATCTTCTCTACCTCAGATTCAGGTCCTTTTGGTTGAACAAGTATTTTAAACTCTTATGGTCGGTGAAGATCCGACTCATCTCCCCGTACAAATAATGTCGCCAGATTTTCAATGCATGCACCACTGCAGCTAATTCCAAATCATGTGTGGGGTAATTCAACTCATGGGGTTTAAGTTGTCTAGAAGCATACGCTATCACCTTTCCATGCTGCATCAACACACAGCCTATACCCCGCAATGAGGCATCGCTATACACCTCGAATCCCCCAGTATCATCAGGAAGGGTCAATACTGGACCAGAAGTCAACCTCCTCTTCAGCTCCTGAAATCCCTGTTCACAATCAGCTCCCCAGTCAAACTTGACTCCTTTCCTCGTCAACCGAGTCAACGGCCCTGCTATCGTAGAAAATCCTTCTACAAACCGTCGATAATATCCTGCCAAACCCAGAAAACTCCTCACCTCTGTCACTGTCCTCGGTTGCTCCCAGTTTGCCACTGCCTCAACCTTTTGGGGATCTACGCTGATACCCTCAGCCGAAATCACATGACCTAAGAATCCAACTTCGGTCAACCAAAACTGGCATTTACTAAACTTGGCAAACAAATGCTTTTTCCTAAGCATATTCAGCACCAACCTTAAGTGTTTCTCATGTGCCTTAGCACTCCTCGAATACACCAAGATGTCATCAATGAACACAATCACAAACCGATCCAAATACTTTTGGAACACCCTGTTCATCAAATCCATAAATGCTGCTGGGGCATTAGTCAACCTGAAAGGCATCACCAGGAACTCATAATGACCATAACGAGTCCTGAAAGCTGTTTTCTCAACATCCCCTTCTCTGATCCTCAACTGATGGTACCCGGATCGAAGGTCAATTTTCGAAAAATATCTTGCTCCTTTAAGTTGATCAAACAAATCATATATCCTTGGCAAAGGATACTTATTCCGCACCGTAGCCCTGTTTAGCTTCCGGTAGTCAATACACAATCTCAGACCGCCATCCTTTTTCCTCACAAATAACACTGGTGCACCCCAAGGTGAAACACTTGGGCGAATAAATCCCATATTCACCAAATCATGCAACTGAGTCTTCAACTCTCACAATTCTACCGGTGCCATTCTATACGGTGCATGTGAGATAGGTTGAGTATCTGGTAAAAGCTCTATGGTGAACTCAATCTCCCGGTGAGGTGGCAATCCCGGAAGATCATCTGGAAACACATCAGAGAACTCACTCACCACTGGAATATCCTCCTCTCTCATCGGAGTATCCCGAGAATCAAACACATGAGCCAAATAACCCTCATAACCTTTCCTCATCAATTTCTCAGCGGTTAAAGCTGATATCACTCCACAGGGTAGTACCCTACGATGTCCCCTGAATGTAAGTTCCGGTAAACCTGGACTCCGAAAATCCACTCTCTTGTCATAACAATCAATAGAGGCATGGTGCATAGTCAACCAATCCATCCCCAGAATCACATCAAAATCAAAAATATCTAAGGGGATTAAATCTGCCTCTAATGCATGACCTTCCACTAACACTGGACAACTACGAATCACGAGATTCGCCACTAACATATTCCCAGTAGGAGTACTAATACCCATGTCCCAACCAATCGGAGACAATTCTCTATCAGCAACCAATGTAAAACCCCGAGAAATGAAAGAATGAGTCGCCCCAGGATCTATCAAAACATAAGCATCACGGTTAAAAATAGATAACGTACCCGTGACCACATCTGGTGCTGCTCGGGCCTCCTGTTGCGACATAGCAAACACTCGGGCTTGTGTATCCAACGATCAACCACGACCCCACTGTCTGACTCTGGCCCTGTTGGACCCACGGGCCCTGTTTGTCCAATTGGCCCGGTTGGCCCCACTGGATTGACTCTGACTTCCAGCTGCAAAATCGGGTGTCTGAAATGTCCTCTGTTCAGTAGCACCCCGCCCCCAGGAACTACTGGCCGGATAAAGATGTGGGCAAAATCTCTTTATGTGACCACTCTCCCCACAGAAGAAACATCCAGTGCCACCTGAGCTGCCACTCAGTCTTCTAGTTGACTGCACTGAAGCACCACTAGAACGGGCGGATGACTGCAGTGCTTGTCTGGCTCCGCCACTGCCTGATCCGGATCCCTCACCCCCAGTAGATCCAGAGCTGGAACTGCCTCTCTTGGACGGTCCCTGACTAGAGGCTCCAATATCCCAGCGATCCCAGTGTCGCCTGGAACCCCTAAACTGCTGCTAGACTGGCACTCCCATGCTCAACTCTACTCGAGCTGCAGCGTGAGACGCTTCTCTCAATGAAGTATGGGCTGCAGCCGTTACCGCTGACCGAAGTTCGCCCCTTAGACCATTTTCAAATATGCGGCGTCTGTCCCTCTCGGTTGCCACTAGAGCTGGTGCAAAACGAGCCAACTCTATGAATTTCTGCTCATACTAAGCCACTATCATATCTCCCTGCTGTAGGTGCAAGAACTCAGCCTCCCTGGCATCTCGGTACGAGCAAGGATAAAATTGCTCAAGGAACTTCTCCCGAAAGGTCGCCCAGGTAATTGTACTGACTTCCCAACCTGATACCTCTAATGCGTTCCACCAATGATAAGCGGAACCACCCATCAGAAAAGTGGCTAACAGCACCCTGTCCCCCTGAGGACATCTCATAACCGAGAACACTCGCTCTAAACGAGTAATCCACTCTACTGCATCATCTAGACTAGAGTCGCCCATAAATATTGTAGCCCCTAATCTCTGGGCTCTCTCAATGTCGGAACCTTCAGTAGCAGTCCTACTCTGAAGTACAGAAGTCAAAGTGTGACCCAATTGTTCCAGTGTTTGCCTCATATCAGGCTCCACTGCAGGTTCAGATGTGTCCCCAATATTTTCCGACTGTTGACGGAACTCGCGTCTCGGAGGCATTACGCTGAAAAGAACTATAACTCATCAATACCAAAATAATTGTACACGTAGTGTACAGTCTACAGGAATTTAACCTAGTGCTCTGATACCAATTGTCAGGACCCGTCCCGAATTTCCCCTCGAAACCCGGGAAGAACCCTGATCCCGTCTGACAACCTAAGGAAAGGTTCCCAAAATACCCTTCAATCCTTACAAATTATAATAACAAAAATAAATACTTCATCTTGTCAGACAAGGGACTTAAGCACTCAATAATTCCCGTAATTAACGACCAATCAAATACAATATAATATCAGAGCGTCTAAGTAGTAGGATCAAGAGTCAAATTTAGATATCCTACTCAAATATACTACACAACGCAGTCGAAATACTAATGCCTCTGCCTCGAGATCAGTGTTCGCGTCAACTCTACTCAACTGCCTGAAGGGGGTTTAAACACAAAAGTTGTGAGTGGACAAAAATAATCATTTATAAATTCCTTTTCGAGAAAATACCTTTCCCCCTCCATTTATAAAATCATGCATGCATAACATAAAACAATTTATAATATAAAAACATCATATATAAATCACTAAAAATTCTCATTTCTCTTTAAAACCACTTAGTTGGACTCACATAAAATCTGTATAATAAAAATACCTCGTGATCCACAATTTGGTTTGAAAACTCTCTTCAAAGGAGTTTAAAATCATTTAATTCAATCTGGACACAAAATATCTCAAATTCAAATCGTTTCGTTCAATCTGATACATAATATCTCAAATTCACTGTTCCCGACATATCCATAACACACCAGGGTATCCCTTGAGATGTGTTCAAATCTGTAAAACTCTGTGTACCATCTGTACTGTATGTACTATCTGTACTATGCATAGACAGTCTCGCGACCCGGCGGAGCAAGGCCCCTCAACACCTAAGGTCCGAACCCTCAACAACCGGTAGAGCAAGGCCCCTCAACACCAGTCAGAGCAACAATAACCATCGGGACGGGAACCAGTGAATCAAATCCATACTTCGAAATCTTTGTTTTGCGGCCTAAGGCAAATTCTTTGAAATATCATTTTATGGCCAAAATCGGTAAAATCATAATTATGAGTCTAAACCCAAATCACATACTCAAATAGTTACCACGTCAAAACGATATCAAAATCGAGTACAAAAACCAGGCCATTTCTCAAAATACACTTTCACTGAAATATTGTAAAACATGTGTCCAGCATCATTTCTAAAATCCAGAAATTCATTACACCCATACATAACAGTATTTAAATCAAAGATACATTTATGCATGCATTACAGTTTATAAACCAAAAGTCCACTCACAAACCTGTCGAAGCAAGCTCAATCCCGAACTGTACGCTCCCCTGAAGTTCCTGGAGCAGTATCGCCTATCCAAATTAATAATCGGGATTACCAGCTAATAATAAGAACCTTAAATATAAACCCCCTAAACCCCGGGAAGTCTGCCTATGCTGTCCTAGAAAACGCATCAACTTTAAAACGTCCAAAACAACCCCTAAACGACGTCCGATCGACCCAAAACATGTACCAACAGATCCGGAACGTCAAACACTACTTGTCACGCGCCACCGTGACCTCAGACTCAGCCCCACGCGCCGACGGAAGGTCGAAACACGCCCCCACGCGCCGCCACGCGCCCTCACGCGCCGGTCACGCGCCTGCTACAGTGCCCACGCGCATTGACCGATCCAACCCGGTCCAACTCGGCCTGACCCGGTCCAACTCGGCCCGACCGGTTCAACTCGACATGACCGGTTCAACTCGACCCGACCGATTCACTCAACCCGACCGGTTCAACTGACCCGACCGGTCACCGGCGACTCGCCGGAGAAGACGAACGGCTGTCGTCGCCGTCGCCGTCGCCGGAGGTTGGCCGGAGAAGATGACTGGCAGTTGCCGTCGCCGCCGTCTGGTTTCACCGGAATCCTCCATTTCCGGTCGAAACTTCAAGCTTTCCAACTTCCTCAAAACTCAACCATTTTTCACAAATTTTACGTCTAAATCTATCTACTCGAACCCAGGAATCCAAATATGACCTTAAAATATCAAACACGTACCTGTGCTAGCCGGAAAATTGGTCGGAAGGTCTGAAACTTCCTATCCTCGGTTCGGCTTCCACCGTGGTCCTCTCCTTCGATGGTTGGTACGGTTGTGATCGTGGGAAGGAGTAGAATACGATTAGTTGAGCAAAACTGGAAGTTGGAGCCTTGAAATCAAAGTTGACTTTTGGTTTCTCTTCGGTGAGTTTTCGCACGGGTTGGGTTCGAAGTGGTTTTGTGTTTGTTTGTCCCAGAGACAAATGAGTGAGATGATAAGGATGAAATGAAGATGGATCAGATTACACTGATTTGGGGGTTAAAAATATCTACACGAAGTCAAAAATTACCAAAATGCCCTTGCACATCTAGACCCATAACTTTCGTCCACGAACTCCGTTTTCCGCGTGCCGCCTGTTTACGAACTCGTGAGTTCGAGACCTACGCAACGGTATCCAAAACACCACCAAAAGTGTCTCGAAACAAAATTTGACTTCCATGCCCTTTACCGACCAAGGGTAAAATCGTCATTTTATATAAATAATTTACTTAAATCCAATAATTGAAATTCCGGGTTGTTACATCCCAAGTCGTCACTCCAGAATTGCGATCGACATATCAGGATTAGGGAGCTACTGCTCCAACGACACTTCCGGATGCTGTTGGGTAAGCTCAGCTTGTGTCTGTTGGACGTCTTGCTGCATCGCGTCCTATAAATTCGAATAAATATTAATTAGAAATATAATTATCAAATTAAAAAATAATGTTTAATCGTCCAAAAAAATAAACTCACGTGAATTTTGTCAACCTCTTGATCCCTCGTCCAGCGTGCATTTGCAAACATATTTTATTTTCATATTTTTCCTAAAATATTTTATAATTTCCTAATTTTCTAACATATTTTCTATTTCCCTAATTTCCTAACATATTTGCTAATTTCCAAACATAATTTCGAATTTTAATAATTTCATTAAATATTTTTTATTTTCCTATTTTCCTAAAATATTTTCTAATTTCATAGTTTCCTAACATATTTTCTATTTCCCTATTTTCCCAACATATTTTCTAATTTCCAAACATATTTTCTAATTTCAATAATTTCATTACATATTTTTATATTTTCCTATTTTCTAACAAAATTTTCTAATTTCCTAACATATTTTCTATTTCCCTAATTTCCTAACATTCTTCCTAATTTCCAAACATATTTTCTAATTTCAATCATTTCATTACATATTTTTAATTTTCCTATTTTACAACAAAATTTCCTAATTTCCTAACATATTTTCTATTTTCCTAATTTCATAACATATTTTCTATTTTCATATTTTCCTAACAAATTCTAAATAATTTCTACACATTTTCCACAATAAATACAAAATTTTCTAACATAATTATATCCAACATTCTTATCAAAATTAAATTGAGAGGTAAACACAAATACCTTTTTTTAAGTATTCCTTCAAATCAACCACAAAATTCCTACAACACAAACCATAATTAATTCATAATCAAAAATCAAAATTTCAAAACTAAAAAAAATAAAATTTTCAAACCTTAATATTTGATATTTGGTGATTGATAGAGAAAAAGGATTTGATTGGTAGTGAAAATGGTGATGAGATGATAATGGTAAGTAGAGAAAAGAGAGTGAGTGAGTGAGAGATTGAGAGAGAGAGCAGAGAAGTGCTGAAGCAGAAAGGATGAAGGAGAAGAAGAAGAAGAAATGAAAGAGTCTCGGGTATTTAGTGTGTTTTGACCATTGCCCGACGAACCACATTTGCCGAGCAACTTTTAATGACCCGTCGGGCAACAAAGAGCCAACGCCAAATGTTACCCGACGAGGATTATTCGTCGTTGTATATAAGGTTACCCGACGGGGTGTACATATCGTCGGGTAACACCTTCCATTTTTGCGCGCCAACGACATGTTCTTCCCGCCAACAGGTTACCCGGCGAGTATGCTTATCCGTCGGGTAACATGTGATTACCCGGCGAGTATGCATCCGTCGAGCAAGATCTTGTCGGGCCAGACAAGATTTCTTGTAGTGTTCACTACAAGAAAAGCAGGCTTGCTCGGCGAAACGTGTTCATCTAGCAAAATTTAATGTTCATTTAAACTCGGCGATTCTGCGTCGGGCAACATCCGTCGGACTACAGCCGTCGGGTTTGAGGTTAGTCGACGAAAACAGTAATTTCGTCAAGAAATTTAATGCTTGCCGGGCGGATCCATTCGTAGCATATGACTTGTCGAGCAATCCAAAAGTCAACATATGTTGCCCAACGAAACGATTATGCGTCGGGCAAAAGGTTAATATTTAAAGGGAATTAATAATTTATTTAATTAAAATATATATATATATATATATATATATATATAATTAAAATAAATTTTAAAAAATAATTAAAAGAATAAAACGAATCAAATGAAAATAAAAAAAATATTTATAAAAACTAATGTTATGTTTTGACATAATTAAAACTAAAGCAATGTTTTACATATTAAATTCTAACTACTCGGCGACGGGTCGGGGTGGTCGGGGTAATGGGAGGGCTGTTCAGCCGGGGGCTGAGGCTGTGACATAAGCTCATCCAGCCCACGCTCACCCAAACAGTCAAGCACCTTGGCGAGAGCGGTCTTGATTTGATCGTTTTGAGTCTGGATCTGCGCGATTAGTATTCGTTAATTATATGTTTTAGGGCTGATGATTAAGTGATTGAATGAATAATAAATTACACTGTGCTCCTTGACAACACCTACTCTAATTAATTTACTTTAAAAATGTGAGTCTTTATTATTAAAAATGATAAGTCCTTCAACCAATCCTTTAATCGCAAGTCCCTCGAACAATTTGCAAGGGAATATTGCACTTATCCTTCCTCCCATACAGTATGTGCTAATATTTGCATGCTTACTGTTGTGACTACACCACGTGTGGATAATGCCAACCATTATCTCATTCCTAATTAGTCTTTGTTCTCCCACTTTCACTCTATTCACTACAAGAAAAGCAGGCTTGCTCGGCGAAACGTGTTCATCGAGCAAAATTTAATGTTCGTTGGGAAACTTTAAACTCGGCAATTCTACGTCGGGCAACGTCAGTCGGGCTAATTGGTGGAATGTCATTGCCGAATTTCAAAACCTAAATTAGGTGGAATGTCGCCTTATTTTTTACACTTTGCCCGGAAAATTAGATTATTTGCTTAGCAAGGTATAAGAATTTTTCCAGGTGAATTGTGATCGCTCGACGAACCATTCGCGACCATTGTCCTTTGTCGGGCAAACTGCACTTTAACCGTTGAATGCACTTTTTTGGACGGGCAAAATCATGCCTGACAACAGTTGCCCGGCAAGTGTTGCTAGACGGAAGTTAGCCGTTGTTAAGTTTTCCAGACGAATTATCATCTTTGCCCGACGAACGTATTTCGCATGGCAAGACTTAATTTCTTGTAGTGTATTAGCATGTGATTTAGTCAACCTCTGTTATTTAGAGTCTATTGGACACTGCTTATTTAGTAGGTTTCCACTTGATTAATAAAATTACAATCTTCTGAGCTTAAACATTCACACTTTATATATATATATATATATATATATTTGCATGATATACTTCTATTGAATTTTTAATAAGAAAGAATCATCTCTTTGCTCTTTTAGAAAAATAACACGTATAATGATATGAGCAGAATGAGGTTAATATATACAAGATACCCATATATGCTTTATATTTGCAAGATAGCTTAAAATTTCATATGTATGTTGAAGATAAGTCAAAATTGCACTATTGTCTAAGATAGACCTATGTATGTACGAAATAAATCTTGATCATGCATATATGTCCAAAATAGATTGAGAAGACCTATACCGATCGTAACTGTTCTATATGTATAAGATACTGTAACTGCACTATATTTGTAAGATAGATCATAACTGCTTTATACATATTTAAGATAAATCGAAATACCCTAAGGCTATCCTTTTTCTATATTTGTATGATCGATATATCGTAACTGGCAATGGCGGAGGTATGGTTGGGCTGGGGTGTGCTAGCACAAGGAGAAATTTTGGTGTGAAAAAAATAGTAGGTATTATATGTGTAAAATTAATAATTAAATGAATTAGGCTAGTCCAAAATTATAAGAAATTTAAGGAAACAAAAGATATTTAGTGTTGAATCTTAATTTGATTTCTTTTTAAAAAAAAATAGTAGGTATTTTGTATATATATCTTTAATTTTTATCTCAGTTTACTCCATAAGTTTATGTTACACCCTGCCCTGAATATCCACCTAGATACCGGCAACCTCGAGTGATAGCTGACACCTGGACGCTAACTCCTGATGACGAAAGTAAATAAATAAACTCCACCACTGCAAAGTTTAAGATTTATGATGATGATCATAATTGAAGTCCTAGCGACTAAGGTAGATTTTGACCTTTCTATCTCTGCAAGTAAAACATCAGTGACTAGCACGCTGATGTCATGGAATCCCTTCTAGAGATAGGAAATCATGCCCAACCAAAACATAACTCGTCTGCTCGGGTCACCGCCCACACCAACCCACTAACCACGATAACGAATATTTTCATAGGCTGACTAAGCCCATGACAATCGTCGTCAAATAATGTCAGAGCCGGTAATATCATCGGCTATCACATCACATAAGCCCGTAACCTCGGCTATCATATCATATAAGCCATCATGTATCCTCGGCTATCATTTCATTAGTCGGTGAAACCCTCGACTGGTATAAACATAAGCTGGCATAACCCTCGGCTATCATATCACATCAGTCGGCATGTATCCTTGACTGGTATAAACATAAGCCAGCATAACCCTCGGCTATCACATCACATCAGTTGGCATGTATCATCGACTGGTATATCATATCATCAGCCGACATAACCCTTGGCTGGTATACACATAAGCCGGCATGTATCCTCGGCTATCATAACACATCAGTCGGAATTTATCCTCGACTGGCATATCACATCATCAGCCGACATGTCACCTCGGCTGTCATATCACATCATCAGTTGGCATATCCCTCGGCTGGTATCATGACTCAATCATCATAATAGGTATCCCAATGGCACTTTAGTCGCACGAGTCACGCGTATGTGACAGGACTAGGTGTCTTAGCTTACCACGACCGCGTGAAGGACTGGGTGCAAGCACGATCACCACGAGTCCTCCTAGAAGCTTTGAGACCAAAAATACACATATGAGCTCGGGGACAGGACTAGCGCTATTTAACTTGTAAAGAGCGAGCGCAGGTGAATGATCACGTGGATGACTGGTTTGTGGCCTACAGACAGGAACGACACCAGCGACCTCCATATGGGTAATACCATGACTCAACATAAACATATGACTCAACCCCGACCACTGACACAGGACACCGACATATGACTCATGTACTAGGTCAACCAACACTGACCGTAGTACCATCATACTGACTTGTGTGCTACCCCAGCATGATTCCTCTACGAAAGCATACCCATGCTGACTTGTGTGCTAAGCCGGCATGACTCCTCGGCGATAGCACCTTAATTACGGGTCACTCTTTCACGATTATCATAATCGTCGCATCCTTCATCTTGCGGTGATATCGTAAATAGTATCTCGAAATCAACCCTCGAGATATACTATTATTGTGGTAGTTTATACTCATTCCGGAGTAATTTACTCTCTCTAGGGTTTTCAACCCTAAATGTTGTATTCTATAATGCCGAGCCCATTGATAAATCAGGGGTAGAATGGTCATTTTACGACCCAAGTTTTCAATTACGGCCCACAACACATTTGGCCATCACGAACGATCCAAAATTCTTTTTAGTTCAACCCGACACTTACCGGATTCCATATTCAAAATTTTAAATTCTATTTCATATTCCGGAACAGGTTGTAACAATTTAGGTATTTCGTATGTATATTTTTAATGTTTTCCCAATTTACTATGTAAGTTTTTGAAGTTTTTGTTGTTATGCTTCTGTATTCCCTTTTCAAGTTTTTATTATTATGCCTAATGTAACGACCCGGACCAGAAATTAAATTATTTTGAGAATTGGACCATTTTACCCTCAGTTTTGGATGGTTCGGGAGTCACTTTTTGACTGGTAATACTTTTGGGAATTTTTCTTGGGTTGTTGCGTAGGTCTCGAACTCACGAGTTCGTAGATAGGCGGCACGCTGAAAACGGAGATCCGATGAGTTCGTTACGGGTCTAGAAGCTGCAGGGGCAGTTTGGTAATTTTGGAAATGTTGGAATTATATAACAGATATTTTTCTCTCTCCTCGGGGGATGGGGTCGATGCAGTCTCGGTCCTACCCGAGTCCTCCCTGTGCGAACACCGAAGATCCATATTCATCAGAGGGATTTCGATCCGATTCGAACAAAACCGAGGTCGGGAGGATCTTCCCCGGGACCCCACGAGCATTTTGGGATAGTTAGTGGAGCGGGAGCACCGCCGTAGGCGACGGACGGAGGAGGGAGGTGAACCGAACCTTCTCGGCCGTTTTCCGGCCAAACCAGGTACGATCTCGGAACTTTGACCTCATATTTGGATTCCTGGTGAAAAGTAGATGAATTTACATGTGTAGATCGTGAAAAACGGTTAAGAAATGAAGAAGTTAGAAAACCTTGAAGTTCGGCCGGAAATGGGGGATTCCGGCCAACCAGACGACGGCGGAGGTGGCGGTCCGGTCATCTTCTCCGGCCAGCCTCCGGCGACGGCGAGGGCCGTCCGGTCGTCTTCTCCGGCGAGTCACCGATAACCGGTCGAGTCGAGTGAACTGGTCGAGTTGGACCGGGTCAGGTCGAGCCGGACCGGGTTGGACCGGTCCAGGCGCGTGAACACTGTAGCAGGCGCGTGACCGGCGCGTGGTAGCGCGTGGGCGCGTGTTCTGACTTTTCGGTGGCGCGTGGCGGCGCGTGGGACTGTTCCCGAAGTCACGGCGGCGCGTGACTGAGGTTTTGGGACGTTCCGGATCAGATTTTGTTGGTTTCGAGGCCATAGGAGTTCATTTAGAGCTCGGTTGGGCAATCCCAGCGGTAAGGATTGACCGTGGAGAAGGTTTTGAGTTTGGAAAGTCAAGGTAGTTGGGTCATTATGGTATAGATGTTCTGAGGCTAGAGCGTACATGAATTTTGGGTCGAATGGTGATGGTAAGAGGACTTTGATTTATAAATTGTAATGTATGTATAAATATCTTCGATTTCATCACTGTTGTGTATGGTTGTATTTATAAATTGTGATGCATGTATTAATATCCTCGATTTAATTACTGTTGTGTATGGTGGTAATTATAAATTGTAACGCATGGATTAATATTCTCGATTTAAAAATGTTGTGTATGGGTGCAATGATGGCTGGATAATTGTTGTTCCAATATTTCAATGGAAGTGCGTTGCGAGAAACGATATGATTGTTGGATTCGGTTTTGATAATGTTTGGACGTGGTAATTATTTGGGTACATGATTTTGAGTTGAAACCGTATTTGTGATAAATGATAAACAAAATATATACTTGATTTTGAATACAAAACAGATTTGATGGGGCCTAGGAGCCGGGCCTTGGTTCCGTGTTGGCGGACTCCCGGTGAACCCCTAATATAAACAAAACCGATTTGATGGGGCCTAGAAGCCGGTCCTTGGTTCCGTCTTGGCGGACTCCCGGTGAACCCCTAATATAAACAAAACCGATTTGATCGGGCCTAGAAGCCGGGCCTTGGTTCCGTGTTGGCGGACTCTCGGTGAACCCCAATATAAACAAACCGATTTGAGGGGGCCTAGGATCCGGGCCTTGGTTCCGTGTTGGCGGACTCCCGGTGAACCCCAATATAAAAGGTGATTTTGCAGAAATTGTGGTCGAGTCCAAGTAGTACATATTCTAGCACACCCGAAGGGATACCCTGGTGGCTAGGAATATGATATGATAGTCGAGAGATATGCCGGCTGATGAGATATCATAGTACAGAGAGTTGTGATACTGGACTAGCACACCCCAAGGGATACCCTGGTGGCTAGGGATATGATAATCGAGAGATATGCCGACTGATGTGATATGATAGCCGAATGTTATACCGGCTGATGATACGATATGATAGTCGATGATATTTTCGGCTCTAATATGAACCAGACGACAATTGTTATGGGCCTAATCGACATATGAAAATACGTCGTCATCCGGGTCAGTGGGTTGGTGTGGGCGGTGACCCAGATGGATGAATTATTATTGGTTCACTAGTATCTGACTAGTTTGTTGTCTTGTGGTTTTCCAGTAGAGATGTCAGCAATGTCTGACTACTGACATTTGGTATCAGAGAGTATTTCTATTTGAACCACCACTATTCCGAGGTTTTGGTTTTGACCGGTATTTTTATCCTGCGTCTGACAGTAGGAGTGATCAGTAAGTACGGAGATTCTGTTGGGAACCATGTAAAGTTTAATAAAAATTATTTAAGAATAAAGGGTATTTATGGTACTTAAATTTTGAGGTAAAAGAGCTGTCAGACGGGATAAGGGTTCTTTCCGGATTTCGAGGAAAAATTCGGGAAGGGTCCTTACAAGTGGTATCAGAGCTTTAGGTTAACTTCCTGCAGACCGCACACTTGTGTGCAACTTATTTGAGGAATTATGTTAACAAGACGCATCTGAGGAGTTTACCTCTTTAGTGACATTGAACTGAATAGGAGGTTTGTTCTTTAACCTGAGTTGGTGAAATTTCGGGGACGAAATTCCTTAAGGGGGGTAGATTGTAACCACCCAGACCAGAAATTAAATTATTTTGAGAATTGGACCATTTTACCCTCAGTTTTGGATGGGTTCGGGAGTCATTTTTGGACTGGTAATACTTTTGTGAATTTTTCTGTGGTTGTTGCGTAGGTCTCGAACTCACGAGTTCGTAGATAGGCGGCACGCTGAAAACAGAGATCTGATGAGTTCGTTACGGGTCTAGAAGCTGCAGGGGCAGTTTGGTAATTTTGGAAATGTTGGAATTATATAACATATATTTTTCTCTCTCCTCGGGGGATGGGGTCGATGCAGTCTCGGTCCTACCCGAGTCCTCCCCGTGCGAACACCGAAGATCCATATTCATCGGAGGGATTTCGGTCCGATTCGAACAAAATCGAGGTCGGGAGGATCTTCCCCGGGACCCCACGAGCATTTTGGGGTAGTTAGTGGAGCGGGAGCACCGCCGTAGGCGACGGACGGAGGAGGGAGGTGAACCGAACCTTCTCGGCCGTTTTCCGGTCAAACCAGGTACGATCTCGGAACTTTGACCTCATATTTGGATTCCTGGTGAAAAGTAGATGAATTTACATGTGTAGATCGTGAAAAACGGTTAAGAAATGAAGAAGTTAGAAAACCTTGAAGTTCGGCCGGAAATGGGGGATTCCGGCGAACCATACGGCGGCGGAGGTGGAGGTCCGGTCATCTTCTCCGGCCAGCCTCCGGCGACGGCGAGGGCCGTCCGGTCGTCTTCTCCGGCGAGTCACCGGTAACCGGTCGAGTCGAGTGAACCGGTCGAGTTGAGTGAACCGGTCGAGTTGGACCGGGTCAGGTCGAGCCGGACCGGGTTGGACCGGTCCAGGCGCGTGAACACTGTAGCAGGCGTGTGACCGGCGCGTGGTAGCGCGTGGGCGCGTGTTCTGACTTTCCGGTGGTGCGTGGCGGCGCGTGGGTAAAAGAGCTGTCAGACGGGATAAGGGTTCTTTCCAGATTTCGAGGAAAAATTCGGGAAGGGTCCTTACACCTAAGGTCATATATATTCCGGACTCGGTCATCGATAACTACTCTATATATGTAAGATATATCGTAACTGCTCTATATGTATAAAATAAATTATAAATACCCTTTTCTACATATTGAAAATAAAACGAAATTGCACTATATAATGTGTAAAAAAATAAGTTATTTGAATTCAATATTTTTTCTTTAATAAGTTCAATTTAATATTTGAAATGTGATTAAAATAACACTAAAAAAAAAAAAATAAGAAACCTTGTGGGCCATCTTGATTTGCAATTTGGTGAAGAGGAAGGGAAACAAAACATCACAGTGAGAAAGGTAATGGGGACAGTGGCATATTGAGTAAATACAGTGCTTATAATGTGCATTTAGTAGGAGGTTGAGTTGAAAAAAATCACTCGAGGACCAGCAATTCCAAATTGAGCCCATGTGGTGTTTTTAATAGATTCAAATTTGGTAAGCTCAGGCCTTTGGAGAAGGGTCGGAGAAGGGTTATAAACAAACAATTAAAGACAGCACAGAATTGTGGTCCTTGTCGATGATGTGGAGGGACCTCTTGTTAAAACTTACCTAAGTGAGGGAGTTATTTTTTTTTTAAACATCCATACAGAGAGCTTTCAAGAAGGTTTTAGAGCTGTAGGGAGCCCACAATTATTTTTGTTTTTTTGGTTTTTTGTTAATAGTGAAAGAAAGAGTGTGTGCTCCATCCCAGCGAAAAAGTAGGTCACGTATTATGTCTTTCACCCACTTTCTTTTTAGTTGAAAATGTGTGGTAGCCAGCTCTCTAAACTGGAGGTTGCATTAAGTTTTGTGTTATTAAATTAAAATTCAAAACAATATAAACTGTTAAGGAATATAGGGATGAACGTAGAATACCAAACGATAGGTTTTTGATTGAATTTTTCTTAGGATTTCAATTGTTGATGAAGAAAAAATTATCATTTGAGTTTATGTTAGATTGACTAATTTTTCATTTTTTTTTTCTTATTAGAGAATGATGATTTTTACAAGTCCAAAAATTGTGGTCGTGGTATCGATCACATTTTTTATTATGCGAATTATAAATGATTATATTAGTTGTGATCACAAGCCTTCAAAAAGAAAAAAAAATATATAATGGGAGACATCACAAATAACTATTGATAAATAAAATTGCAATGTAAATTGTTTTTCCTATACGAACAATTAATTTATTATGATGTATTCACCAAAAAAGAGATCAGAACCTGAGGATCCTTGATCCTGATTTATAATGCAAATATGAGAAGCCTAGGTTCATGTAAATTAGAATGGGGCATGATGACCCTACTTTGTGTATGAATAGAAAGTAAATAAACATGTGATTACCCTCATGATGAGTCCAATAATACCAAAAAGTATTCAAAATGGCCCACATGATCGATGGACAAATAGGTCCACATATATCACATTAGATGTTTTGTTTATATCAAGTCGATATTAAATGCTTGAATGTGAAACTTTGGGCGCATATATATTGGTATAAGTCTATATGAACTTGAAGTTCATAACTTACAAATCAATTTTGAAGCTGAAGTTTCGATAAGAATACATGAGTAAATTGAATGGTGACAGAACTTAAAGTTCAAAATTTAATATTTCAAAAAGCTGAAGTTTTTAAATTGATTTTTATAATAAAAAATTCCAATTGTGAAGTTTTGGGTATATAAATTAATATATATATATATATATATATATATATATATATATTGAAATAAGTGACAAGACATGAAGTTTAGGATTTTGTCAAGAACCTGAAATTCAAAATTTTCAATGTTTATCTTATGCTACCTTGGTGAAGGTATATGATTTAACGATCCGGAAATTTAATTAGTGAATTTTCGTAAATTAATTTGCAAAAGGACGAAATTACCCTTGGTTGTTTAAGGGGCTTGAAGGTCAATCTTTGTTTCGAGACACTTTTTGCTGTGTTTCGGGGATTGTTGCGTAGGTTTCGAACTCACGAGTTCGTAGACAGGCAGCACGTGGGAAACAGAGTTCGTGTTAGAGAGTTGTGTGTCTAGTTGTAATCCCGATTGTTACTTTTGACAGGTGATACTGCTCCGGGAACTTCGGAGGAGCGTACGACTCGGGATTGAGCTTTTTTGGACGTGTGGTGAGTGGACGTTGGTTTTGTTCAGTATAATGCATGCATAAAGGTATATTGATATAATTACTTATTACGTATTATTTTGGAAAAAATTCTGGATATTATTAAATTATTACTGGACACGTACTTTCAATAATTATTTGGAAATGACGTTTTGGGCTATGGCCTGGTATTATGGATTCGGGTTTTATATGGTGTGACTTGATTGATTTTCGATTTTGGTTGAGTCCATGTTTTTTGGGTTTAGACCCGAATTTGTTATTTTATTTGAATTTGGGCATAAACCTGGTTTTTCAATGAATTTGGCTTAGGCCAAGAAAAAAGGATTTCAAAACATGGATTTTGGTTTTCACTAAATTATTGTCCCCGAGGGTCAAGGTTTTCTCCGACTGGCATCGAGGGTCTTTCTCCGCCAGATCGTCGAGGGTTCGAGGGGTATTTTCTCCTCTAGGTCGTTGAGGCTATCTACGCGTAGTACAGGTTTATGTACAACTCGAGGTATATCGGGTGTGTGGACGGCATTGAACTACATATCGGGATTTTATTCTGGGAGTAGAGGGATATGTTTTCATATATATTTTGTGTCCATGTCGGTTTACATGATTTTAAACTCCTTTGAGGAGGGTTTTCAAAGCAGGGTTGTGGACCACGGTATGCTTTCATTATACGAATTTTCGTGGGTCCCACTAAGTGTTTTAACAAAAGATGGATTTTCCGGTGGGTTTTCGGATTATCTATAATATTTATATAAAAATGAATTTTATGCATGCATGCATGGTTTTACTCGTGGAGGGGGAAAAATGTTTATTTTTCTCGGAAATTATTTTAAACGATTATTTTATCGACTCACAATTTTCGTGTTTTAAATCCTCTCCAGTAGAATATTTATTTATGTTTTTATTTATCCTACGTAGATGCTCTGATAAGTCTTTTAGACTGATTGTAAAATTGTGTTTACATCGTTGGATGGTTGGTATTGTTTGAATTTGGAGTGTTATCTGATCCTTCGTCTGACAGGTGGAAGACGGTTAGTCAGTCCTTAAAGTGAGATTTTGCAGGATTTTTGGCAGAATTCTCATAATTATTTGTAAGGGATTAAGGGTATTCTGGGAATTTCTTTATGCGGTCAGACGGGAGCAAGGTTTTTCCCTAGTTTCGAGGGGAAATTCGGGAAGGGTCTTGTCCACTGTGTATCAGAGCATTAGGTTTAAATTCCTGTAAACCGTACACCTAGTGTACAATTGATTGCGGTATTGATGATTTATGGTTTTTTTCAGTGTAATGCCTCCGAGACGCGAGCCCCGTCAGAGATCTGGAAACGGTGAGGACATACATGAACCCGCAGTAGAGCCTGCTTTGAGGCAGACCCTAGATCAATTGGGTCGGGCTTTGACTACAGTACTTCACGGTAGGGCTACATCTGAAGCTTCGGACATTGAGCGAGCTCAGAGGTTGGGGGCATAAGTGTTTACGGGCGAGTTAGGCCCATATGATGCGGATGAGTGCATTACTTTTTTTGGAACGAGTGTTTACTATTTTGAGGTGCCCTCTAGAGGATAGGGTGCGACTAGCCACATTTCTTTGGGGTGGCTATGCGTATCGTTGGTGACATGCTTTGCAACTGACAGGCTGGGATGTCCATACTTTTAAGAGAGGCAATTTCAGTTCTGGATCTCCTAGGGGTGCAAAATCCAGATTAGGCAGTGGCTGAGTCGGTCAGGGACAACAATCATCCGCTCAGTCTAGTGGGGCTTCAGTGCAGTCGACCGGGAGACAAAGTGGCAGACATGCACATGTGGGTGACAGCAGTTGCTACTTCTGTGGGGAGACTGGTCATTTTAAGAGAGACTGTCCACATCGTCGTCTGGGCAGTAGTTCCTTGGGCCGAGATGCCGTTGAACCAAGTTAGAGAGTAGCGCAGAAATTTAGTGCTGTAGTAGGGAGCCAGACCCAGTCTAGTGGGGCCAGTAGGGCCTGTGGGGCCAACATGGCCAGAGAGAGATAGGGGGGTCGGGGTCGATCTTCTAGTACACATGCCCGAGTTTTTGCTATGACTCAGCAGGAGGCTCGAGCAGCACCGGAGGTTGTTATTGGTACGTTGTATATTTTTAATCATGATGCTCGTATTTTGATAGATCCTGGGGCTACAAATTCTTTTATTTCTCGGGATTTCACACTTTTTGCTGATAGAGAATTGTCCCCGATTGATTGGGACATGGGTATTAGCACTCCTACCAGAGATATGTTAGTGGCAAACCTCGTGATTCGTAGTTGTCTGGTAGTAGTGGGAGGTCATGAATTAGAGGCATATTTAATCACCTTGGACATTTATGATTTTGATGTGATTCTGGGGATGGATTGGTTAACCATGCACCATGCCTCCATAGATTGTTTCTTCAAGAGGGTGGTTTTTCGGAGTCCAGGCTTGCCAGAACTTACGTTTCGGGGTGATCGTGGGGTACTTCCCTCGGGAGTAATATCGACTTTAGCGGCTAAGAAATTATTGAGGAAATGTTGTGAGGGATATTTAGCTCACGTGATTGATTCTTGGGATACTCTGGTGAGAGTAGAGGATATTCATGTGGTGAATAAGTTTTCCGATGTATTTCTAGAGAATCTTCCGGGATTGCCTTATCACTGGGAAATTGAGTTCACCATGGAGCTTCTTTCGGGTACCCAACCTATATCACCGACACCAAATAGAATGGCACCGGCAGAATTGAGGGAATTGAAGACTCAATTGCTTGACTTGGTGGATATAGGATTTATTCGACCAAGTGTATCACCTTGGGGTGCACCGGTGTTATTTGTAAGGAAGAAAGATGGTGGTTTGAGTCTATGTATCGACTACCCACAGTTAAACAGGGTTACGGTGCGGAATAAGTATCCTTTGCCACGAATTGATGATTTGTTTAACCAATTAAAAGGGGCAAGATATTTCTCTAAAATTGGCCTTCGATCCGGATATCATCTGTTAAGGATCAGGGAAGGGGATGTTCCCAAAACGACTTTTAGGACATGCTATGGCATTATGAGTTCCTAGTGATGCCCTTCGGGTTAACTAATGCACCGTCATCATTTATGGAGTTGATGAACAGGATGATCCGAAGGTATTTGGATTGGTTTGTGATTGTGTTCATCGATGATATCTTGGTATATTCGAAGAGTGCTAAGGCACATGAGAAGCACTTGAGGTTGGTGCTAAATATGCTGAGGAAAAAGTAACTATTCACCAAGGTCATTAAAAGTCAGTTTTGGTTGACTAGTGTGGGATTCTTAGGTCATTTGATTTCTGCTGAGGGTATCAGCGTGGAGCTCCAAAAAGTTGAGGTAGTGGCAAATTGGGAGCAACCGAGAACAGTGTCGGAGGTGAGAAGTTTTTTTGGTTTAGCGGGATATTATTAGCGATTTTTAGAAGGATTATCTACGATAGCTGCCCCGTTAACTCGGTTCACGAGGAAATGAGTCAATTTGAATGGGATGATAAGTGTGAACAGAGCTTTCAAGAGCTAAAAAAGAGGTTGACTTCTGCCCCAGTGTTAACCCATCCAGATGATAATAAAGGATTCGAGGTGTACAGTGATGCCTCATTACGAGGTATAGGCTACGTGTTGATGCAGGATAGAAAGGTGATAGCATATGCTTCCAGGAAACTTAAACCTCATGAGTTGAATTACCCCACACATGATTTGGAGTCAGCTGCAGTGGTGCATGCACTGAAGATTTGGATACATTATTTGTATGGGGAAACATGCTGGATCTTTACTTACCATCAGAGTTTGAAATACTTCTTTACCCAGAAAGATCTAAACTTGAGACAGAGAAGGTGGCTTGAGCTGATAGAGGATTATGATTGTACCATAGAATATCACCCAGGAAAAGCCAATGTAGTGGCGGATGCCTTGAGTAGGAAGTCCCTGGGTTCCTTGGACCATTTGCATATTGTTTACCTACCGTTGTTGGTGGAATTCTGAAGAGCGGGAATTATACTTGGCATGGATAGCCAGGGGGCTTTGTTGGCTAGCTTCCATGTGGGACCTATCTTGATTGACCAAATCATTGAAGCTCAGCTCCAGGATCCTACTTTGTGTGTTATTAGGATGGATTTGGAGGCTGGGAATAGGTAGGATTATGTGATTAGGGATGATGGGGCCCTAGTTAAGGATGGCCAGTTGTGCGTACCTAATGATCTTGAGTTAAAAAGAGAAATTCTTGAGGAAGCTCATAGTTCTGCCTATGTTATGCATCCAAGCGGTACCAAGATGTATCGTACTCTTAAGGAACACTATTGATGGACTGGGATGAAAAGGGAAATAGCGGAGTTTGTGAGTAGATGCCTGATGTGTCAACAAGTAAAAGCAGAAAGGCAGAAACCATACGGGGCACTACAACCATTACCTATACCAGAATGGAAGTGGGATCACATTACTATGAATTTTGTTTATAAACTTCCTAGGACTCAAAAAGGACATGATGGAATCTGGGTAATTGTTGAAAGACTCACGAAGTCAGCACATTTCTTTGTAGTACGGGAAGATTACCGAATGGGCCAGTACGCCAAATTGTTTGTGGATGAGATCATACGGTTACATGGGACTCCATAGTCGATTGTGTCAGACAGGGATCCTAGGTTTACCTCAAGGTTTTGGCGGAGTTTGCAGAAAGCCTTTGGAACTACAAGCATTTCAGATCAACTTTTCATCCTCAGACAGACGGTCAGTCTGAGAGGACAATTCAGATTCTGGAGGATATGCTGAGAGCTTGTGTACTACAGTTTAAAGGAAAATAGGATTCACACCCGACCTTGATGGAGTTTGCATACAACAACATCTATCAGTCTAGTATTGGGATGTCTCCATTCGAGGCACTGTATGGGAGACAGTGCAGGACACCGATATGCTGGAATAAGGTAGGTGAGAGAAGATTGTTGACATTAGAGATAGTTGAAATGATAGAGGAAACTATTAGAATCATCAGGGAAAGGTTGAAGGTAGCTCAGGACCCCCAGAAAAGCTATGTGGACCGAAGGATCAGAGATCTTGAGTTTGAGCTTGGATATTAGGTTTTCTTGAAATTGTCCCCCTGGGAAGTAGTTGTACGTTTTGGTAGACGAGGAAAACTGAGTCCTCGCTACATTGGGCCTTATGAGATTATTGAGAGGATAGGGCCAGTGGCTTACAAACTTGCTTTACACACGGAACTGTCAAAGGTTCACGATGTTTTCCATGTATCCATGCTCCAGAAGTACCTATTCGATGAATCTCATGTATTGGAGGCGCAACCAATTGAGCTGACAGGCGATTTGACTTTTGAGGAGCAACCAGTACAACTTCTAGATTGGAAGGAAAAAGTACTGTGCAGAAAGACTATTCCTCTGGTTAAAGTTCTATGGAGGAATGCAGGGGCCACCTATCAGCAACTTGTCAACCAGATGTTCGCAGATCACTTGGGAAAAATAGTTGAAGTGTACGTCGACTGCATGCTGGTAAAGAGCATCTAGGCAACCCAACTCATTGGAGACTTGGCAACCACCTTCACCATCCTGAACCGGTACCACATGAAGCTGAACCCTGCCAAGTGTATTTTTGGCGTCAATGTGGAGTCATATTTGTTACACATATGTCATATCATATTTGACCCATTTACTTGTCTTTTGAGTAAATTCATGTCATCCATAGTAGAAAGTGATGCTCTTGTGAGACATGTGCTGGATTTGGAAAGATAACCTAATTCTATTAATACAGGAGAAAGAATGGCTCAAATCGGAGTTCAAATAAAGGAGTTGTCCTCAATTCAATATCGGGTCCTAGACATGTCCCAGGATGTTTCAGTGCGCCCTGTTTAGGGCACATGTCAAGTACTTCGCCTCAAGCCATCTGAGTCCCAAAACCATGTTTGGAAGTGAGCCAAGTTCCTATCGTAGAGACAAGCAGATCAAGTTCCAGGGCTGCGCCAAGGCGTGCCCTCAAGTGCCCCAGAAGAGCCCAAGTGTAATGCCAAGTCCTAGATCAAGGTTCCAGTCAGGGCGTGCCTTCGCCACGCCTCAATGCGGTCCAAGTACGTGTCCCTTACACGTTTTCAAGACAAGTTTCCAAGTGCAGTGTAAGGACCCTTCCCGAATTTTCCCTCGAAACCCGGAAAGAACCCTTATCCCGTCTGACAGTTCTTTACTTCAAAATTTAAACACCAGAAATACCCTTTGTTCTGGAATAATTTTTTTTTTAAACCTTACAGGGTTCCCGACAGAACCTTTGTACTTACTGACCACTCATACCTGTCAGACGCAGGATAGTATACTGGTCAAAACCAAAACCTCGGAATTGTGGTGGTCCAAATAGGAATACCCTATGTCACCAAACGTCAGTAGGTCAGACACTGCTGACATCTCTACTGGAATACCACAAGACAACAGACTAGTCAAATACTTGTGAACCAACCGTAATTCGTCCCTCTGGGTCACCGCCCACACCAACCCACAGACCCGGCTGACGAAGTATTTTCATAGGTTGATTAAGCCCATGACCATTGTCGTCTGTTTCATATTAGAGCCGGATATATCCTCGGCTATCATATCGTATCATCAGCCGGTATAACCTTCGGCTATCATAACATATCAGTCGGCATCTTTCGACTATCATATCATATCAGTCGGCATCTCTCGACTATCATAACATATCAGTCGGCATAGTCGGCATATCTCGACTATCATAACATATCAGTCGGCATCTCTCGACTATCATATCATATCAGTCGGCATCTCTCGACTATCATAACATATCAGTCGGCATAGTCGGCATCTCTCGACTATCATAACATATCAGTCGGCATCTCTCGACTATCATAACATATCAGTCGGCATCTCTCGACTATTATAACATATCAATCGGCATAGTCGGCATCTCTCGACTATCATATCATATCAGTCGGCATAGTCGGCATCTCTCGACTATCATAACATATCAGTCGGCATCTCTCGACTATCATAACATATCATATTAGTCGGTAAGTATCCTCGACCATCATATCATATCATATCAGTATCATATCAGTCGGTAAGTATCCTCGACCATCATATCATATCATATTAGTCAGTAAGTATCCTCGACCATCATATCGTATCATATTAGTCGGTAAGTATCCTCGACCATCATATCGTATCATATTAGTCGGTAAGTATCCTCGACCATCGTATCATATCAGTATCATATCAGTCGGTAAGTAACATCGACCATCATATCATATCATATTAGTATCATATCAGTATCATATCAGTCGGTAAGTATCCTCGACCATCGTATCATATCAGTATCACATCAGTATCATATCAGTCGGTAAGTATCCTCGACCATCATATCATATCATATTAGTATCATATCAGTATCATATCAGTCGATAAGTATCCTCGACCATCGTATCATATCAGTATCACATCAGTATCATATCAGTCGGTAAGTATCATCGACCATCATATCATATCATATCATTATATTGGAGGTTCACCGGGTTCACCGCTAATAACGGATCCTCGTCCCGAGTCCTGGCCTCCCTCAATATGACCCAAAATCGATAAACTCATACAACAGGGTCAAAACCCAAATCATTGACTCAATAATTTCCTCGTCAAAACGATATGAAATCCGAGTCTAAAACTACGATATTTCTCAAATCACACTTTTAACCGAAATAGTGGAAAACATATATCCAGTAATCATTTCTAAATTCCAGGAAATCACTGCAACAATACATAACAATATGTAAACAAGGATACATTGATGCATGCATTACAGTTTATAAACAACAGTCCACTCATATACATCAACCAACCCTTAATTCATGGACGCTCTAGCCCAAGCAACACATGCACAATAATGTCCCAACTACCTTGACTTCCCGAGCTTAAAACCCGCTAATATGGTCAACTATTACCGCTGGGATTGCCCAAAACCACCTCTAAACGACGTCTGATCAACCTCAAACCTGTACCAACAGTCTCGGCCCCACGCGCCGCCGGAAGGTCGGCACACGCGCCCACGCGCGCTCACGCGCCGGTCACGCGCTACTACAGTGTTCACGCGCCTGGACCGGTCCAACCCGGTCCGGCTCAACCTGACCCGGTCTAACTCGACCCGACCGGTTCACTCAACCCGACCAGTTCACTCGACCCGACCGGTCACCGGTGACTGGCCGGAGAAGATGACCGGACTGCCGTCACCGTCGCCGGAGGTTGGCCGGAGAAGATGACCGGACCGCCACCTCCGCCGCCGTCTGGTTCGCCGGAATCCCCCATTTCCGGCCGAAACTTCAAGGTTTTATAACTTCTTCATTTCTTAACCGTTTTTCACGATCTACACATGGAAATTTATTTACGTTTCACCAGGAATCCAAATATGAGGTCAAAGTTCCGAGATCGTACCTGGTTTGACTGGAAAACGATCGAGAAGTTTCGGTTCACCTCTCTCCTCCGTCCGTCGCCTACGGCGGTGCTCCCGCTCCCATAGCTACCCCAAAATGCTCGTGGGGTCCCGAGGATGATCCTCCCGACCTTGGTTTTACTCAACTCGGATCGAAATCCGTCCGATGAAAATCAATCGTTTGTGTTCACACGGGGGGGATTTTCGGGTAGGAGAGAGAGATACCATATTGACCAATCTGCCGAGGAGAGAGAAAATATCTACTATATAGTTCCAACTTCTCCAAAATTACCAAACTGCCCCTGAAGCTTCTAGACCCGTAACGAACTCACCGGGTCTCCGTTTTCCGCGTGCCGCCTGTCTACGAACTCGTGAGTTCGAGACCTACGCAACGACCCTAGAAAAATTCCCAAAAGTCTTGCCAGTCAAAAGTGACTCCCGAACCCGTCCAAAACTGAGGGTAAAATTGTCCAATCCTCAAAATAGTTTAATTTCTGGTCCGGGTCGTTACAATCTACCCTCCTTAAGAAATTTCGTCCCTGAAATTCTTTCATAACCATGAAACAATGAGGATATTGTGCCCGCATTAGTTCCGCGATTTCCCACGTGGCCTTCTCCACGTTATAATTCCTCCACAACACTTTAACTAGAGGAAAAGTCTTTCTGCGAAGTACCTTTTCCTTCAAATACAGAATTTGCCCCGTCACTTTATTTAACTGCCGATAGTCGATACACAATATCAGACCACCATCTTTTTTTTTCCTCACAATTAATACCGGCGCACCCCATGGTGAAACACTTGGGCGAATAAATCCCATATTCACCAAGTCCTGCAACTGAGTCTTTAACTCTCGCAATTCTGCCGGTGCCCTCTTATACGGTGCCTGTGAGATAGGTTGAATACCTGGCAAAAGCTCAATGGTGAATTAAATCTCACGGTGAGGTGGTAATCCTGGAAGATCATCTGGAACACATCAGAGAACTCACTCACCCCTGGAATATCCTACACTCTCATCGGAGTATCCCGTGAATCAAACTCATGAGCCGGATACCCCCCACAACTTTCCCTCTACAATCTCTCAGCGGTCAACGCTGATATCACTCCAAGGGTAGTACCCTACGATCTCCCCGAAATGTAAAATTCGGTAATCTTGGACTCCGGAAAAACCACTGTCTTATCATAACAGTCTATGGAGGCATGATGCATGGACAACCAATCCATCCCCTGAATCCCATCAACTCAAAAATATTTAAGGGGATTAAATCTGCCTCCAAACCATGGTCTTCAACCATCACCGGACAACTGCGAATCACTAGGTTCGTCACTAACATATCTCCGGTAGGAGTACAATTACCCATGTCCCAACCAATTGGAGACAATTCTTTATCCGCAAACAGTGCAAAACCCCGAGAAATAAAAGAATGAGTTGCTCCTGGATCTAATAAAACACAAGCATTGCGGTTAAAAATAGATAACGTACCCGTGACCACATCCGGTGCTACTCGAGCTTCCTGTTGCGTCATGGTAAAAACTCGAGCTGGTGTACCAGAAGATCGACCACGATCCCCATACCTGCCTCTGGGCCTGTTGGTGCCACTAGGTCTACCAGCCCCACCGAAATAGGTCTGCCTCCCAGCTGCAGTATCAAACATCTGTCCTGTACTCGGGCTAGGATCAGTCGCACCACGACTAAAGGAACTACTGCCCGGACGTCGTTGTGGACAGAATCTCTTGATGTGACCAGTCTCCCCACAGAAATAACAAACGGAATCACTGAAGCCACTAGATCTGCCACCCTGTCTCCTGTTGAATTGCACTGAGGCACCCCTAGGCTGTGCAAAAGATTGTCGTGTCTGACCAGCTCCGCCACTGCCTGTACTAGATCTCCAAGAAGATCCAGAACTATGACTGCCTCTTTTTGATGATCCCTGACTAGAGGTTCCGGCAGTCCAGTGATCTCGACGTCTCCTGTACCCACTGTAATGCTGTGGCATTGGGAAACCCAAACTCAACTCTACTCGAGCTGCAGCATCAGCCAAAGTCCTCAAGGAAGTGTGGTCCATAGACGTAACTGCTGACCGAATCTCACTCCGCAGTCCACTCTCAAATATGTGGCACTTGTCTGACTCGGTCGCCACCAACGTCGGTGCAAAGCGACTCAGCGCTATGAATCTCTGTTCATACTGGGCCACCGTCATGTCTCCTTGCTGTAATTGCAAGAACTCAGCCTCCTTAACGTTCCGGTGTGAGCGAGGGTAAAACTGCTTCAAGAAGCGTTCCCGGAAAGTCTGCCAAGTAAGCGTATGGACATTCCAGCCTGACACCTCCAATGAGTGCCACCAGTGGTAAGCAGAACCACCTAGTAAAAATGTGGCCAATAGAACTCTCTCCTCTAGAGGACACCTCATAATCAAAAACACCCGCTCCATGCGAGTAATCCACTCCTCAGCCTCATCTGGGCTAGAGTCACCCATGAATATCGTCGCCCCCAGTCTCTGGGCTCTCTCGATATCAGAGACTTCATGAGAAGCCCTATCCTGGAGTACAGAAGCTAAAGTCTGACCCAGCTGTTCCAATGTCTGCCTCAAATCAGGTTCCACTGCAGGTTCATGGTCATCTCCACCATTCCCTGACCGTTGACGGAATTCACGTCTTGGAGGCATTATATGTGGTGTAGAAGCTGTAAATCATTAATACCAAAATTTCACCTGTACACTAAATGTACGGTCTACAGGAATTTAACCTAGTGCTCTGATACCACTTGTAAGGACCCTTCCCGAATTTTCCCTCGAAACCCGGAAAGAACCCTTATCCCGTCTGACAGTTCTTTACTTCAAAATTTAAACACCAGAAATACCCTTTGTTCTGGAACAATTTTTTTTTTTTAAACCTTACAGGGTTCCCGACAGAACCTCTGTACTTACTGACCACTCATACCTGTCAGACGTAGGATAGTATACTGGTCAAAACCAAAACCTCGGAATAGTGGTGGTCCAAATAGGAATACCCTATGTCACCAAACGTCAGTAGGTCAGACACTGCTGACATCTCTACTGGAATACCACAAGACAACAGACTAGTCAAATACTTGTGAACCAACCATAATTCGTCCCTCTGGGTCACCGCCCACACCAACCCACAGACCCGGCTGACGAAGTATTTTCATAGGTTGATTAAGCCCATGACCATTGTCGCCTGTTTCATATTAGAGCCGGATATATCCTCGGCTATCATATCGTATCATCAGCCGGTATAACCTTCGGCTATCATAACATATCAGTCGGCATAGTCGGCATCTTTCGACTATCATATCATATCAGTCGGCATCTCTCGACTATCATAACATATCAGTCGGCATAGTCGGCATCTCTCGACTATCATAACATATCAGTCGGTATCTCTCGACTATCATATCATATCAGTCGGCATCTCTCGACTATCATAACATATCAGTCGGCATAGTCGGCATCTCTCGACTATCATAACATATCAGTCGGCATCCCTCGACTATCATAACATATCAGTCGGCATCTCTCGACTATCATAACATATCAGTCGGCATCTCTCGACTATTATAACATATCAATCGGCATAGTCGGCATCTCTCGACTATCATATCATATCAGTCGGCATAGTCGGCATCTCTAGACTATCATAACATATCAGTCGGCACCTCTCGACTATCATAACATATCATATTAGTCGGTAAGTATCCTCGACCATCATATCATATCATATCAGTATCATATCAGTATCATATCAGTCGGTAAGTATCCTCGACCATCATATCATATCATATTAGTCGGTAAGTATCCTCGACCATCATATCGTATCATATTAGTCGCTAATACGGTCAACTATTACCGCTGGGATTACCCAAAACCACCTCTAAACGACGTCTGATCAACCTCAAACCTGTACCAACAGATTCGGAACGTCGAAAACTAGTTACCACGCGCCGCCGTGACCTCAGTCTCGGCCCCACGCGCCGCCGCACGCCGCCGGAAGGTCGGCACACGCGCCCACGCGCGCTCACTTGCCGGTCACGCGCTACAACAGTGTTCACGCGCCTGGACCGGTCCAACTCGGTCCGGCTCAACCTGACCCTGTCTAACTCGACCCAACCGGTTCACTCAATCCGACCGGTTCACTCGATCCGACCGGTCACTGGTGACTGGCCGGAGAAGATGACCGGATTGCCGTCACCGTCGCCGGAGGCTGGCCGGAGAAGATGACCGGACCGCCACCTCCGCCGCCGTCTGGTTCGCCGGAATCCCCCATTTCCGGCCGAAACTTCAAGGTTTTATAACTTCTTCATTTCTTAACCGTTTTTCACGATCTACACATGGAAATTTATCTACGTTTCACCAGGAATCCAAATATGAGGTCAAAGTTCCGAGATCGTACCTGGTTTGACCGGAAAACGGTCGAGAAGTTTCGGTTCACCTCCCTCCTCCGTCCGTCGCCTACGGCGGTGCTCCCGCTCCCATAGCTACCCCAAAATGCTCGTGGGGTCCCGGGGATGATCCTCCCGACCTTGGTTTTACTCAACTCAGATCGAAATCCGTCTGATGAAAATCAATCGTTTGTGTTCACACGGGGGGGATTTTCGGGTAGGAGAGAGAGATACCATATTGACCAATCTGCCGAGGAGAGAGAAAATATCTACTATATAGTTCCAACTTCTCCAAAATTACCAAACTGCCCCTGAAGCTTCTAGACCCGTAACGAACTCACCGGGTCTCCGTTTTCCGCGTGCCGCCTGTCTACGAACTCGTGAGTTCGAGACCTACGCAACGACCCTAGAAAAATTCCCAAAAGTCTTGCCAGTCAAAAGTGACTCCCGAACCCGTCCAAAACTGAGGATAAAATTGTCCAATCCTCAAAATAGTTTAATTTCTGGTCCGGGTCGTTACATGCAGAGAGAACGTGCCAAGTACGTGTCCAACACATAATTAAGTTGATTTTGAGTATTCCATGGACTAGCATTACTTAACCAAAATCTCTGAAATGGGTTTAATTTATTAAATTGAAAGAAAAGAAAAGAACCAATCAGCTTACAAATCATTGTCGTTTTGTTTAATACAAATCATGAATCATGTGTGGTGCTGCAGCATGAGTTTTCTGCTTTTTCAATCGCACCACCCTATCTATTTTAGGCATGTGTTTTATTTTTTTTTTTTTTTTATAATTCCTTGCAATTATATGTTGATTTTGAGTTCTTTATGGACCAACATTGTGAAGCTCTGGCAATTGCGGTTCATTTTTCGAAGATCTCTAACACTACAAGAAAATCGAGGTTGTCCGACGAAGTAATTTTCGTCGAGTAAACAAGGTTTGTCCGATGAACATGAAGGTTCACCGGGTAAACTGTTGGCGGGAAGAGCAAGATGTTGGTGTGCAAAAAAGGAAAGGTGGCCCAACGATTTGGACTATCTGTCGGGCAAGAGTATTTATAACTATGAATATTCATCGTCGTATAACACTTGGCGTTGACTATATTTTGCCCGACAAATCATTAAACTTTGCCCTGCGAATATTATTCGTCGAGCAAAAGTCTAAACAAACTAAATAACCCAGACGCTCTCTCTTTCTCTCTCTATCTCTCACTCACTCACTCTCTTTCTCTCGCTACAATCATCATCTCATCACCATTTTCACTACCAATCAAATCCTTTTTCTTTATCAATCACCAAAGATCAAATTTTAAGGTTTGATAAATTTAATTTTTTTAGTTTTAAAATTTTGATTTTTGATGAGAAACTAATTATGTTTTGTGTTGTAGGAATTTTGTGATTGATTTGATGGAATACTTATAAAAAGGTATGTGTGTTTACCTCTCAATTTAATTTTGTTAAGAATTTTGGATATAATTATGTTAGGAAATTTTGTATTTATTGTGGAAAATGTGTAGAAATTGTATAGAATTTGTGGAAATTAGAAATTAGAAAATTTGTTAGGAAAATATGAAAATAGAAAATATGTTATGAAATTAGGAAAGTAGAAACTATGTTAGGAAATTAGAAAATTTTGTTGGAAAATAGGAAAATTAAAAATATGTAATGAAATTATTGAAATTAGAAAATATGTTTGGAAATTAGAAAATATGTTAGGAAATTTGAAAATATGTTAGGAAAATAGGGAAATAGAAAATATGTACGGAAATTATAAAATATGTTTGGAAATTTGAAAATATGTTAGGAAAATAGGGAAATAGAAAATATGTACGGAAATTATAAAATTGTAAACTCTGTTTTATGCATAATTAATATATGTTTGTATTTGTGAATTTGTTGTGATATTTTTTGTAAAACGCTTTATTTAGTTCTGACAGAGTTAAATATGTTCATATATCATAACCGTTTATGCGAACTTAATCGAGTTGATTAACTTCATATAGTGAAATTCAATGAAAAATCTTAGACCCGTTTGAGAGTCACTGAATCGAGTTGATTGACTGACTCTTGAATTGTCCATTTATTCGGACAGTTTGGGGGTGCGCAACTATGTGTTTTGTAGTTGGTGGTCTATGAGGTTAGGTTTCGATTGTGGAAAATTCGGTTTGTATCCCCTTAATGTTCTTCGAATGCATACTAGATATTTGTTCATAATATCTACGTTGTGCATAATTTGGGGAATTGTAGGAAGATACTGCCGAAATTTCCCTCGACTGGAACTTAGCCTTGTAGGTTGCAAACTACACAGCACAAAACGTGTACTCTCGAATGAGATAGGGCCAAATCACCGAAGGCATAAGGAGACGAGTTGCTTTTGATTTTAACTTGTTCTAATTTCGGGACAATGTTAACTCAATTACTTACGTTGACTCTATGTTGTGAAAGCATGCACAATGGATAGAGGCTGGATGCAAATGTTGGATAGATCTTCTTATCAGTATTTGGATGGGATCAACAGCTTCCTTGCCATAGCACATATTCATTGCAGTGATGAAAGACGTATCAGGTGTCCGTGCCGTAAATGTAACAATTGCAGTTGGATGTCGTTGAATGAGGTCCAAACTCATCTGGAATGGAATGGGATTGTACATAACTACACTAATTGGATCTATCACGGTGAAGAAATATTTTCCGCATCGACATCTTCGGTTCCCGGGACCCGTCGGGACGAAATTGCTTTGGATGGGCAATGTGATAATGATCAAGTCGTTTAGTTATTAACCGATGCTTTTCCTCTCACATCGGATGCTATGGACGATGAGGCACCTAGGTTGCAATCCAAAGACTCTGAGCTCCATTACGAGAGATTGTTGCAAGAAGCTCAGCGCGAATTGTACCCCGGTTGAAAATCATTTTCGATTCTAGGGGCAGTTGTGGAGTTGATGCACATGAAAGTTGAGTATAATCAAACGAACAAGCATTTTGATCACATGATGGACATCATCATCTTAATGCTCCCTGAAGACAACTGTCTCCCTAAAGATCATTATAGCTCGAAGAAGCTGTTGAAGGGCCTCGGTTTCAAGATCCATGCATGCAAGAACAACTGTACATTGTTTTACGGTGAATTCGAGCAACTTGACAAATGCCCTGTGTGCAATAGGCCTAGGTTTCAAAAAAACATGATTTTGAACAAGGTGTTACATTATTTTCCACTGAAACCAAGGTTACAAAAATTCTACATGTCGTCCCACATAGCCCGTGATATGAATTGGCACAAGGATGAACGCATTGATGATGATGTACTGAACCATTCGGTCGATGGAGAGGCTTGGAAGGAATTTGATAAGATGTATCCCGAGTTTGATGTGAAGCCAAGAAATGTCAGATTAGGACTAGCTACTGACGGGTTTAATCTGTTTGGGAGTTTTGGAAAGCCCTATAGCACTTGGCCGGTGGTTATTGTTCCGTATAACTTGCCTCCTTGGAGTTGCATGAGGAAAGAATTCACAATCCTCAGTACTTTGATACCGGGGCCCAAATCACCGAGTAATTCCATCGATGTGTATTTGCGGCCGTTGATTGACGAGCTCGTGGATCTGTGGGAAAATGGTGTCCGAACATACGACAAGTGCAGTGGAAAAATGTTCACTCTACGAGCGGCCATAATGTGGACAATTAATGATTTTCCTATTGTGGTATGTTGTCGGGATGGAGCACCAACGGCTATTTTGCTTGCCCGACATGTGGACCAGACACAACGTCCTTTTGGCACGCATCTAGGATATGATACTTGGGTGCGAGAAGGTTTCTGCCCTAGGATCACCGATGGTGAATACAATTTGACTCATTTGATGGCAAATCAGAATTATGAGCTCGACCAAGGGAGAGGTGCGGTGATGAGATATTAACAAAACTTAACAGTATACATGACTTTGTCACATAAGGATCGGAACCAGCTAAACAGGAAAATTGGATGAAAAAGGGAATATTCTTCCGGTTGGCATATTGGTCGAAATTGAAAATCAGACACATCGCGGATCCTATGCACATCGAGAAGAATGCTGCTGAGAGTGTTGTGGGAATGACTTTACCCATTGAAGGCAAGTCAAAGGACACAAAAAAGACTCGTCTGGGTATGAAAGAAATGGGGATTCGGCCTAATTTGTGGCCAAAAGTCGTCAATGGCAAATAGATCATGGCTCATTCAAGTTATACATTTACGCCGAAGAATAAGCAAAAATTCCTGAAGTGGTTGCAGGGTGTGAATTTTCCCGACGGGTACGCCGGCAACATATCTTGAAGTGTTAGTACCGACGGTGGGACCATTTATGGTATGAATAGCCATGACTATCATGTTTTGCTACAAAGACTCATTCTGATTGGTATTAGGCCTTTCTTGGAGCCTGGTGTTGTTGAGACGATAGTTTATTTGTCTAAATTCTTCCAATTACTATGTGCCAGATCGTTGGTTAAGGCGGACCTCGAAGCAATTAATGAGGATATTGTCTACATCATTTGCCGGCTAGAACAAATATATGCACCTGCATTCTTTGATGTAATGTTGCACCTACTAATACATCTTCTAGATGAGGCAAAGCTAGCTGGCTCGATGCATTATTGTTGGTTGTACCCAATCGAGAGGTATAACTTATCCCTGCTATTTGATAATATTTCCTTACTATCATGTATATATGTGAATCAAAATGTAAATTTCCTTGCAGAATTTTAGGTATGTACAAGCGGTACGTTCGAAACAAGACATGTTCTTAAGTCTCTATAGATGAGGCGTACATTGCAAAGGCACTGAAATTTTGTGCAATGTACCTTCGGAATGTTGAAACTTCCTCCAATAGGGCGTCGCGCAATGACGATGTTGGTCAACGTCCAGAGACCCTATCTGTATTTGCCCAATCTGCACGACCATTCGGTACTGGTCCAATCTCAGAGCCGTTCACCAATAGTGACCTGGAGGTGGCTCATTTGGTTCATACTAAACAACTGTGACGAAGTATGGCCCTTCCACAAGCAGCACGAGGCGTTGATGAAGGCCCAATTTCGTTCTAATTGGGAAGAAATGGACAAATAATTGTTTCCACGTTGGTTTTCCGAGCATGTAAGTCAAATATTGTATTTGTAAATTTCTTAAATTGGTTTCAAGTTTACCAATTTCGTTTCTTGTGTGTATCTTACCAGATGGCACAGCTGAAAGATGTCAACTCGCCAAATTTCAATAAAGAATTAATGCAAATGGCCATTGGCCGATTCCGAGGAGAAACGTACGCTGGTTGTCATGTTAACGGAGTTAAGTTCGTGCGCACAGAACGAGACGATAAATTGTCTATCCAAACAGCTTGGTCTTTGTGCCGGGGGATGGGGAAAATGTTGATACGGGGTTCTACGACAAATTGTTAAGTGTGGTTAAGGTGTTATACACATACCACAAGGAGGTCATCTTGTTCAAGTGTCATTGGTTTGATACGAACCCAAGTATCCCAGACAGTGTCATTAAAGATCAGTTATGTACCTCTATAAACACAAACACCTGGTGCTTTGAGGGTGATCCCTACATCCTTGCTAGTACGGCGAAACAAGTATTCTATGTGGATGATCCAAAAGCTGGTGGTGGTTGGAGAGTAGCTGAGATGGTGAATCATAGAAACATTTGGGACTTGGATGACCGATGCCATGAAGAAGATGGGGAAAAAGACGATGACAACCCGTTTACCAGGTGGATTCCTCGGCATCCACTCAAAACGTGGATGGAGTACGAACCAATGACATCATCCCACTAATTGCGATTGATGACATTTTTATTGATCTCGGTGAATTAGAACAAATTGATAATGATTCGGAGGAATCAACTATTGTACACATCTCGGATGACGAGCGTGAATGGGAGGGGAAAGCGAATATGACACCGAATGAAAGTTGTAAATTAGAAATTTCATTTATATATGTAATATCCATCTTCAAATCAATAAATGTGATTTATATGTATGTTTTATGATTTCATTCACAAAAGTTTCAATTAATCTTTTATATATTTACTAAAGCCACAAACTTTGATGTCCTCATCCTTGAATCGTCTTCCCAACATTTCATCTTATTTGATAAAATAGTGTATACAACAAACAGTTAATTATAACAAATATAAAAAATAAAAAAATTAAACTAAATCTAATTTGACTTTATAAAAACTAACAGACATTTGCCCGACGAATATACTGTTACATCCGTCGGGTAAATGCTTTAAATACCAGCAGTGCGTGTTTCTCTGTTCGGTGGGTGGTTGCCGAACTGGGAGATTTTGCCCGACGAATATTCATCTAAATCCGTTGGGCAACATATACCAGATTCAATTTACATTTATTTATTAAACAATTTTTTAAAATTAATTACGAGATGAAATGGAACGATTAACTGTCAACTTTTATGATAGGTACTCATAGATCGCCTATGCGAAAAATGACCCAATTTGGAAATCTTGGGATTAGGTAACGGTGCGCGACGATTCAATGGTTACACAACGTTTCTTCATGATCGGACGGCTTGAAATCCTCAAAACGTGAAGCTTTTCGATGGGCGAGATCTAGGCATGTAAAATCAAAAAATTAACGGTTAGATCTGTAAAATTCAATCGTTTGAATATCAATAGAACCAAAACTTAGAAAATTGTTTTGAAGTTTCCTTCAAGTGTTTAAACTCCTTGATGAATATACTTATTTTCCGATTTTTAATAATTTACAAATTGAAATGGACCGATCTAACCGTCCACATTTATGGTAGGTACTCATAGATCGCCTACGAGAAAAATTACCCAATTTGGAAATCTCAGGATTAGGTAACGGTGTGCGATGATTTAACGGTTACACAACGTTTCTTCACGATCGGACGACTTGAAATCCTCAAAACATCAAGCTTTTTTATGGGCGAGATCTAGGCATGTAAAATAAAAAATTGAACGGTTAGATCTGTAAAATTCAATTGTTTGAATATAAATAGAACCAAAACTTCGAAAATTGTTTTGAAGTTTCCTTCAAGTGTTTAAACTCCTTGATGAATATGCTTAATATCCGATTTTTAATAATTTAAAAATTGAAATGGACCGATCTAACCGTCGACATTTATGGTAGGTACTCATAGATCGCCTACGCGAAAAATTATCCAATTTGGAAATCCAGGAATTAGGTTACGGTGTGTTACGATTCAATGGTTACACAACGTTTCTTCACGATCGGACGGCTTGAAATACTCAAAACATAAAGATTTTTTACGGGTGAGGTCTACAGACTTCAAACCAAAAATTGAACGGTCCCGATGTTGAAAATTCTATCGTCGGACCTGGTTTTCAGATCAGTCATAAACACAACATCATAAGACTTAAGCCCGACGAAGTGAACTATTCACCGGGCAATATGTAATTATTCGTCGTGCTACGTAAATAAAACGCGCAATTTTTTTCCCCGAAAATTTTGAACATTCCGCTAAAATTTTCGCGAAATCTCAAACTTACCGCATATTATTTCCCGACGAATATTTAAAATGTTACCCGACGGATATTCACCGCTTGTGTTTACCCGACGAAGCTTTTAAACGGTTGCCCGACGAAGCTTTTAAACGGTTGCCCGACGGATATTTCACAATAATTTTCGCGAAATCTCAAACTTAAAGCGTATCCGCCGCTAATTGTTGCCCGACGAACATGTAAACAGTTACCCGACAAATATCCACCGTTTGTTATTACCCGACGAATCATTAAAAAGGTTGCCCGACGAACATGTTCGTCGGGCAAGTTCATTTTGACAGATAAATCAGACCGACTCTTCTTCTTGTTCCTTTTTCTTCATTTTCCTTATTTTCTCCGGAACCCGCACCTCTCTACAACTCCGACACCAGCCCTCACTCTAGCCGTTCCGGTCGCCGCAACTCCAGCCCTTTCTCGCTCTCTCTCACTCAGACTTCAGGCCTTACTCCGCCGCCCCAGAAATCTCTCACGCCGCTCAGCTTTCACCGACGTGTCCGTGTCGCCGCCGCTCCTATCCTCGCCGGCAGTTTCTTCAAGGTCGAACTCATTGTCCCTCTCTCTCTATTGTTAATTTTGATTGGTTAAATTTTAATTTTGGTTTGGATTTAAATTTCAATTTAAATTTGGTTTGGATATTATGAAATTGTATTGAAAATGGAATTTAAATTTGGATTTGATTATTGCAGATTATGCATTATTGTCAAATTTGCAGATTGAGAATTTAGGGGGAGTAGTGGAATATTGTGATTTTGGATTGGATTGGAATATAAATATTTGTTTGGTATAATGTTGAATTTTTGAAGATTTGTTTGGATTGGAATATAATAGTTGAAGATTTGTTTAAATTTTGATGTTTGGTATAATGTTGAAATTGGTATAATGTTATGAATTTTGTTATGATTTTGGATATGAATTTTATGTGAATTTTGGATATGTGAATTTTATGAATTTTGGATATTTGAATTTAAAAACATTTATGTGAATTTTTGATATGTTGTAGGATATGTGAATTTTGGATATGTGAGTTTTATAAATTTTGGATATTTGAGTTTTATAAATTTTTAATATGTGAATTTTATGATTTGGATATTATCATTGTATGTTTGGATTAATTTGTAAGTTTGATTTTATTCCTGAAATTTGGATTTAGAAATTTAGGTATAATGTTATGAATTTTGAGTTTAGTACTTTTGGATTAATTAGTATTTTAGGTTTAATTTTCGTTTGGGTTGGTTTTATTTTAAAAAATTAGAATTTGGTGGTTTTAGTTTTTAGATACTAATTTACTAATTTTTAATAAAAAAAAAAATTTGGTTTATTTATTTATTTTTATTGGAATTAAAAAATGTTGGTTAATTTTAAATGTGGTTTTGTTTTTATTTTTTTAAATTTAATATTTAATGTTAACAATGTTTGGTTTTTTTTATTTAATTAAAAATATGTTGATTAATTTTATATTAATTATTTTATATTTCTTAGTGTAGATTTTGCATCGCACCTTGATCACGTCTAGGACCCACCCCTGCCCTGATCCCGATGATGATCATGCGCCAGAAGAGGCAGCCCCTCACTCGATTGCCACAACAGCGGCGTCTGTTCAGGCATCGTTCTCGGATCATCAGCGACACGGTGCCCGATCGGCTCGTCGACAACACAGTAAGAAACGGGGGGAACCCCGTACCGACCCCCAGTCCCCACAGGATGACGCCGGAGCAGACGATCAGACGACTAATGTCGGAGCACTCCCTAAGGGTAAGTTGATTATTTTTTTTATTTAAATAACCGTTTTTATTTGTTACTCATTTTATGTACGAACGTTAATCGAATTTGCAGGGAAGTCGGTGAACGTGTGCAGGATAAACTGGGGTTTGACGTCCCAGCGGATTTGCAGGACAACGAATGCAAAGTTACTGGTGGTGTACGTTCCGCGCCTCCAGTCCGCATCGGTAAAAATCCACAGCCTCCTTGTGCATGATATTGGCGCGATTCTCCGCACCAAGTCCCTGATGATGGGGGAGACTTTCAGAACCCAACCCCCGGAGGATATCACGCGCTGTTGGGGAGAGTTATCGGAAAGCGTTTCTTCCTTTTTTTATATTAGTTTTATTTTTTTTAATTATTTTACTAACTTTAATAATTTATTGCAGATCAATTTTGAGTTCAACTTGGAGGACGTCGACGTCAGTAGATACCTGAAACACCATTGGCAGCTACGGTACGCCGACTGGAAGTACGAGCTTCACAAGTACTACAAGAGCTGGGCTTCCCTGGAGGTAGCGCGGGCAAATCCTCCGGAGGAGTTGGACAGGCCAAAATTGGCAGGGTGGTTGCAGTTGTACGACCATTTCGTATCCCCCGCCTATGTGGTACGTACTATCCACCTAGTTAAATTATTTATTTATTTTTTATGTTGTTTTCCATTTGAAAATATAATTTTTGTTTTTACGAATGAACAGCGGAAATCGGTTGCCAACACATCAAATCGGGGAGCGAAAAAATTCAACCACCATGGGGGGTCGCGATCCTTATATGTCCGACAGGAGGATCGGCGCATCGCCGGGTCGATGTTCCAGGAGGTGGATGCCTGGGAGCAAGTGTACGTTGGACGGGGGACCAAGAGGCTGACAAAATTCACGTAAGTTTATTTTTTGCTGATTAAACATTAATTTTTAATTTGATAATTATATTTCTAATTAATATTTATTTGAATTTGTAGGAGGCGATGGAGCAAGACGTCCAGCAGACACAGGATGAGCTTACACAACAGCATCTCAAAGTGTAGTTGGAGCAGCAGCTCCCGAATCCCGAGATGTTGATCGCCATCTTGGAATGACGACTTGGGAGGCGTCCAGGGAAGATCTGTAACAACCCGGACTTTTCATAATTGATATTATGCAATTATTTTTATTAAATGACGATTTTACCCTTGATCGGTAAAGGGCTTGGAAATCAAGTTTTATTTCGAGACACTTTTGGTGGTGTTTCGGGTACCGTTGCGTAGGTCTCGAACTCACGAGTTCGTAGACAGGCGGCACGCAGGAAACGGAGTTCGTATACGGAAGTTGTGGGTCTAGATGTGTAAGGGCATTTTGGTAAATTGCCATAGATGGGAGATATTTTACCTCACTTAATTTACATCTTCATTTCATCTTATCTCCTTATCTGCACTCACTCATTCACTCTGTAACAAAGACAACACAAACACAACCCATACTTTGAACCGAAAACGAGAGAAAAACGAAGAGAAACCAAAAGTCAACGACGGATTCAAGGCTTTAACTTCCCATTTGGATCAACTAATCGTATTCTACTCTTTCCCACGATCACAACCGTACCAACCATCGAAGGAGAGGACCACGGTGGAAGCCGAGCCGAGTAAAGGAAGTTTCGGATCTTTGGATCGATTTTCCGGCTTATAGAGGTACGTGTTTGATGTTTTGAGGTTATATTTGGATTCCTGGGTTTGAGTAGATAGATTTAGACGTAAAATTTGTGTAAAACGGTTGAGTTTTGAGGAAGTTGTAAAGCTTGGAAGTTCGGTCGGAAATGGCGGATTCCGGCGATCCAGATGGCGGCGGAGGTGGCGGTCCGGTCATCTTCTCCGGCCAGCCTCCGGCGACGGTGACGGCGTCCGGTTGTCTTCTCCGGCGAGTCATCGGTGACCGGTCGGGTCGAGTTGAACCGGTCGGGTCGAGTTGAACCGGTCGGGTCGAGTTGGACCGGGTCAGGTTGAGCCGAACCGGGTTGGACCGGTTCAGGTGCGTGGTTACTGTAGCAGGCGCGTGAGGGTGCGTGGGCGCGTGTGCCGACCTTCCGGCGGCGCGTGGCGGCGCGTGGGGTCGAGGCTGACGTCACGGCGGCGCGTGGTAACTAGTTTCGGACGTTCTGAATCTGTTGGTACAGGTTTCAGGTTGATCGGACATCGTTTAGACGTCGTTTTAAGTGTCCGAAGTTGCTGTGATTTTAGGAACAGCATGTATAGACTTCCCGAGGTTTAGGAAGTTGTTATATACGAGTCTTATTACTAGCCGGTAATCCCGATTGTTGTTTTTGACAGGCGATATTGTTCCGGGAACCTCAGAGGAACGAGCGAGACGGGATTGAGCTAGCTTGAACAGGTTTGTGAGTGGACTTTGTTTTATAAACTGAATTGCATGCATCAAAATATCTTTGTTAAATACGGTTATGTATTGTGGCATTGAATTTCTAAATGTTAGAAATGATTTCTAGACATATGTTCTCCACTATTTCAGTTAAAGTATGACAGTCGAGATATGCCGACTGATATGATATGATAGTCGAGATATGCCGACTGATATGATATGATAGTCGAGATATGCCGACTGATATGATATGATAGTCGAGATATGCCGACTGATATGATATGATAGTCGAGATATGCCGACTGATATGATATGATAGTCGAGATATGCCGACTGATATGATATGATAGTCGAGATATGCCGACTGATATGATAAGATAGTCGAGATATGCCGACTGATATGATATGATAGTCGAGATATGCCGACTGATATGATATGATAGTCGAGATATGCCGACTGATATGATATGCTAGTCGAGAGATATGCCGACTGATGTGATAGCATAGTACAGAGAGTTGTGATACAGTACTAGCACACCCCAAGGGATACCCTGGTGGCTAGTGGATGTGTCGATGATAGTGGATTTGAGATGTAATTGTCTAGGTGGAAAATAAATGATTTTGAACATGAAAATGCCGGTGATTTAAAGATGATGTTTTTATAACATGAATTGTTTACGTGATGCATGCATGGTTTTATAAATGGAGGGGGGAAAAGGTAATATTCCTTGGAAAGCGTTTTATAAACGATTATTTTTGTCCACTCACAACTTTTGTGTTTAAACCCCCTTCAGGCCGTAGAGTTGACGAGGACAGTATCTCGAGGCAGAGGCATTAGCACTTCCGCTACGCTGTATAGTTGTACTTGAGTAGGATATCTAATTTGTACATTGATCCTACTTAGACGCTCTGATATTCTTGTATTTGGTTGGTATTTACTTACGGGAATTTTAAGTGCTTAAATCCCTTGTCTGACAAGAGAAATTATTTATTGTTATTATATTATGCTAAGGATTGAAGGGTATTTGGGAACCTTTCCATAGGTTGTCAGACGGGATCAGGGTTCTTCCCGGGTTTCGAGGGGAAATTCGGGACGGGTCCTGACAATTGGTATCAGAGCACTAGGTTAAATTCCTGTAGACCGTACATCTAGTGTACAAGTGAAATTTTGGTATTAATGGTTTACAACTTCTTTTCAGCGTATAATGCCTCCGAGACGAGAGTTCCGTCAACGGTCAGGGAATGGTGGAGATGACCATGAACCTGTAGTGGAGCCTGATTTGAGGCAGACACTGGAACAGCTGGGTCAGACGTTAGCTTCTGTACTCCAGGATAGAGCTTCTCACGAAGTCTCTGATATTGAGAGAGCCCAGAGACTGGGGGCGACGATATTCATGGGTGACTCTAGCCCAGAGGAAGCTGAGGAGTGGATTACTTGCATGGAGCGGGTGTTTATGATTATGAGGTGTCCTCTAGAGGAGAGAGTTCTACTGGCCACATTTTTACTAGGTGGTTCTGCTTACCACTGGTGGCACTCATTGGAGGTGTCAGGCTGGAATGTCCATACGGTTACTTGGCAGATTTTTCGGGAACGCTTCTTGGAGCAGTTTTACCCTCGCTCACACCGGAGTGTTAAGGAGGCCGAGTTCTTGCATTTACAGCAAGGAGACATGACGGTGGCCCAGTATGAACAGAGATTCATAGCGCTGAGTCGCTTTGCACCGACGTTGGTAGCGACCGAGTCAGACAAGTGCCACAGATTTGAGAGTGGACTGCGGAGTGAGATTCGGTCAGCAGTTACGTCTATGGACCACACTTCGTTGAGGACTTTGGCTGATGCTGCAGCTCGAGTAGAGTTGAGTTTGGGTTTCCCAATGCCACAGCAGTACAGTGGGAACAGGAGACGTCGAGATCACTGGACTGCAGGAACCTCTAGTCAGGGACCATCAAAAAGAGGCAGTCATAGTTCTGGATCTTCTGGGAGATCTAGTACAGGCAGTGGCGGAGCTGGTCAGACACGCCAATCTTTTGCACAGTCTCGGGGTGCCTCAGTGCAGTTCAACAGGAGACAGGGTGGCAGATCTAGTGGCTTCAGTGATGCCGGTTGTTATTTCTGTGGGGAGCCTGGTCACATCAAGAGATTCTGTCCAGAACGACGTCCGGGCAGTAGTTCCTTTAGTCGTGGTGCGACTGATCCTAGCCTGAGTGCAGGACAGATGTATGATACTGCAGCTGAGAGGCAGACCTATTACGGTGGGACTGGTAGAGCTAGTGGCACCAACAGGCCCAGAGGCAGGTATGGGGATCGCGGTCGATCTTCAGGTACACCAGCTCGAGTGTTTGCCATGACGCAACAGGAAGCTCGAGTAGCACCGGATGTGGTCACGGGTACGTTATCCATTTTTAACCGCAATGCTTGTGTTTTATTAGATCCGGGAGCAACTCATTCTTTTATTTCTCGGGGTTTTGCATTGTTTGCGGATAGAGAATTGTCTCCAATTGGTTGGGACATGGGTATTAGTACTCCTACCGGAGATATGTTAGTGGCGAACCAAGTGATTCGCAGTTGTCCGGTGATGGTTGATGGCCATGGTTTGGAGGTAGATTTAATCCCCTTAGACATTTTTGAGTTTGATGTGATTTTGGGGATGGATTGGTTGTCCATGCACCATGCCTCCATAGACTGTTATAATAAGACAGTAGTTTTTCGGAGTCCAGGATTCCCTGAACTTACATTTCGGGGAGATCGTAGGGTATTACCCTATGGAGTGATATCAGCGTTAACAGCTGAGAGATTGTTGAGAAAAGGTTGTGAGGGTTACTTGGCTCATGTGATAGATGCTCGGAATACTTCGATGAGAGTGGAGGATATTCCTGTGGTGAGTGAATTCTCTGATGTGTTTCCAGATGATCTTCCAGGATTACCACCACACCGTGAGATTGAGTTCACAATCGAGCTTTTGCCAGGTACTCAACCTATCTCACAGGCACCGTACAGGATGGCACCGGCAGAATTGCGAGAGTTAAAGACTCAATTGCAGGACTTGGTGAATATGGGATTTATTCGCCCAAGTGTTTCACCATGGGGTGCACCGGTACTATTTGTGAGGAAAAAGGATGGTGGTCTGAGATTGTGTATCGACTACCGGCAGTTAAATAAAGTGACGGTGCGGAATAAGTATCCTTTGCCAAGGATTGACGATTTATTTGATCAACTGAAAGGGGCAAAGTATTTTTCAAAAATTGACCGTCGATCCGGGTACCATCAGTTGAGAATCCGGGAAGAGGATGTTCAAAAAACAGCTTTCAGGACTCGGTATGGTCATTATGAGTTCCTGGTGATGCCTTTCGGGTTGACTAATGCCCCGGCAGCGTTTATGGATTTGATGAACAGAGTATTCCAAAAGTATTTGGATCGATTTGTAATTGTGTTCATCGACGATATCTTGGTGTATTCAAGGAGTGCCAAGGCACATGAGAAGCACTTGAGGTTGGTGCTGAATATGCTTAGGAAAAAGCATTTGTTTGCCAAGTTCAGTAAATGCCAGTTTTGGTTGACCGAAGTTGGATTCTTGGGTCATGTGATTTCTGCTGACGGTATCAGCGTAGATCTCCAAAAAGTGGAGGCAGTGGCAAACTGGGAGCAACCGAGGACAGTGACAGAGATGAGGAGTTTTCTGGGTTTGGCAGGATATTATCGGCGGTTCGTAGAAGGATTTTCTACGATAGCAGGCCCATTGACTCGGTTGACTAAGAAAGGAGTCAAGTTTGACTGCGATGCTGATTGTGAGCAGAGCTTCCAGGAGCTAAAGAGAAGATTGACTTCTGCTCCAGTATTAACCCTTCCAGATGGTAACGGGGGTTTTGAGGTATATAGTGATGCATCATTGCGGGGTATTGGCTGTGTGTTGATGCAGCATGGGAAAGTGATAGCATATGCTTCCAGACAACTTAAAACACATGAGAGGAATTACCCCACACATGATTTGGAGTTGGCTGCAGTAGTGCATGCACTGAAAATATGGAGACATTACTTGTATGGGGAGACGTGTCGGATCTTCACCGACCATAAGAGTTTAAAGTACTTGTTCACCCAGAAAGACATGAATTTGAGGCAGAGAAGGTGGCTTGAGCTGATAAAGGATTATGATTGTACTATTGAGTACCACCCAGGAAAAGCCAATGTTGTGGCAGATGCCTTGAGCAGGAAATCTATGGGATCTTTGGCCCATTTGCATACAGTCTACTTACCGTTGCTGGTAGAGTTCCGTAGAGCTGGAATTGTACTGGACATGGATAGCCAGGGGGCTTTGTTGGCTAGTTTCCATGTGAGGCCTGTTCTGATTGATCGGATTATTGAGGCTCAACTCCAGGATCCTACGTTGTGCATTATCAGGATGGAGTTAGAGGCTGGAAACAGGCAGGACTATGCGGTTAGGGATGATGGAGCATTGGTTAAGGATGGACGGTTGTGCGTACCGAATGAGCTGGAGCTAAAGAGGGAAATTCTTAATGAGGCTCATAGTTCGGCTTACGCTATGCATCCAGGAGGTACCAAGATGTATCATACCCTAATGAAACATTATTGGTGGACTGGGATGAAAAGAGAAATTGCTGAGTTTGTGAGTAGATGTTTGACATGTCAGCAAGTGAAAGCAGAGAGGCAGAAACCCTATGGGACACTGCAACCATTACCTATTCCGGAATGGAAGTGGAATCACATTACGATGGACTTTGTGTATAAACTTCCAAGGACACGGAAAGGACATGATGGGATATGGGTAATTGTGGATAGACTTACGTAGTCTGCACATTTCTTGCCAGTACGAGAAGATTTTCGGATGAGTCGGTATGCCAAATTGTTCGTGGATGAGATCATACGGCTGCATGGAACTCCAGAGTCTATTGTTTCGGACAGGGATCCGAGATTTACGTCCAGGTTTTGGCGGAGTTTGCAGAAGGAATTTGGCACCACATTGCATTTCAGTACAGCCTTTCATCCTCAGACGGATGGTCAGTCTGAGAGAACAATCCAGGTTTTGGAGGATATGATGAGGGCTTGTGTACTACAGTTTAAAGGGAACTGGGAAAGAAGATTGTTAACACCCGAGTTGGTGGATTTGACTGAGGAAAAGATAAGGATCATCAGAGAAAGGTTGAAGATAGCTCAGGATCGCCAGAAGAGCTATGCAGACCGCAGAACCAGAGACCTTGAGTTTGAGGTTGGTGATTGGGTGTTCTTGACACTATCTCCGTGGAAAGGAGTGGTAAGTTTTGGTAGACGGGGAAAACTGAGTCCTCGCTACATTGGTCCATATGAGATTTTGGAAAGGATAGGACCAGTGGCATATCGTATTTCTTTACCCTCGGAATTATCCAGAGTTCATGATGTCTTTCATGTATCTTTGCTCCGGAAATATCTGTTTGATGAGTCTCATGTGTTGGAAGAGCAACCACTTGAGCTGAAAGACGATTTGACATTTGAGGAGCAACCAGTGCAAATTCTGGATTGGAAGGAAAAGGTACTTCGCAGAAAGACTATTCCTCTAGTTAAAGTGTTGTGGAGGAACCATAACGTGGAGGAAGCCACGTGGGAAACTGAGGAACTAATGCGGGCACAGTATCCTCATTTATTTCATGATTAGGAATGAATTTCGGGGACGAAATTTCTTAAGGGGGGTAGATTGTAACAACCCGGACTTTTCATAATTGATATTATGCAATTATTTTTATTAAATGACGATTTTACCCTTGATCGGTAAAGGGCTTGGAAATCAAGTTTTATTTCGAGACACTTTTGGTGGTGTTTCGGGTACCGTTGCGTAGGTCTCGAACTCACGAGTTCGTAGACAGGCGGCACGCAGGAAACGGAGTTCGTATACGGAAGTTGTGGGTCTAGATGTGTAAGGGCATTTTGGTAAATTGCCATAGATGGGAGATATTTTACCTCACTTAATTTACATCTTCATTTCATCTTATCTCCTTATCTGCACTCACTCATTCACTCTGTAACAAAGACAACACAAACACAACCCATACTTTGAACCGAAAACGAGAGAAAAACGAAGAGAAACCAAAAGTCAACGACGGATTCAAGGCTTTAACTTCCCATTTGGATCAACTAATCGTATTCTACTCTTTCCCACGATCACAACCGTACCAACCATAGAAGGAGAGGACCACGGTGGAAGCCGAGCCGAGTAAAGGAAGTTTCGGATCTTTGGATCGATTTTACGGCTTATAGAGGTACGTGTTTGATGTTTTGAGGTTATATTTGGATTCCTGGGTTTGAGTAGATAGATTTAGACGTAAAATTTGTGTAAAACGGTTGAGTTTTGAGGAAGTTGTAAAGCTTGGAAGTTCGGTCGGAAATGGCGGATTCCGGCGAACCAGACGGCGGCGGAGGTGGCGGTCCGGTCATCTTCTCCGGCCAGCCTCCGGCGACGGTGACGGCGTCCGGTTGTCTTCTCCGGCGAGTCATCGGTGACCGGTCGGGTCGAGTTGAACCGGTCGGGTCGAGTTGAACCGGTCGGGTCGAGTTGGACCGGGTCAGGTTGAGCCGAACCGGGTTGGACCGGTTCAGGCGCGTGGTTACTGTAGCAGGCGCGTGAGGGCGCGTGGGCGCGTGTGCCGACCTTCCGGCGGCGCGTGGCGGCGCGTGGGGTCGAGGCTGACGTCACGGCGGCGCGTGGTAACTAGTTTCGGACGTTCTGAATCTGTTGGTACATGTTTCAGGTTGATCGGACATCGTTTAGAGGTCGTTTTAAGTGTCCGAAGTTGCTGTGATTTTAGGAACAGCATGTATAGACTTCCCGAGGTTTAGGAAGTTGTTATATACGAGTCTTATTACTAGCCGGTAATCCCGATTGTTGTTTTTGACAGGCGATATTGTTCCGGGAACCTCAGAGGAACGAGCGAGACGAGATTGAGCTAGCTTGAACAGGTTTGTGAGTGGACTTTGTTTTATAAACTGAATTGCATGCATCAAAATATCTTTGTTAAATACGGTTATGTATTGTGGCATTGAATTTCTAAATGTTAGAAATGATTTCTAGACATATGTTCTCCACTATTTCAGTTAAAGTATGACAGTCGAGATATGCCGACTGATATGATATGATAGTCGAGATATGCCGACTGATATGATATGATAGTCGAGATATGCCGACTGATATGATATGATAGTCGAGATATGCCGACTGATATGATATGATAGTCGAGATATGCCGACTGATATGATATGATAGTCGAGATATGCCGACTGATATGATATGATAGTCGAGATATGCCGACTGATATGATAAGATAGTCGAGATATGCCGACTGATATGATATGATAGTCGAGATATGCCGACTGATATGATATGATAGTCGAGATATGCCGACTGATATGATATGCTAGTCGAGAGATATGCCGACTGATGTGATAGCATAGTACAGAGAGTTGTGATACAGTACTAGCACACCCCAAGGGATACCCTGGTGGCTAGTGGATGTGTCGATGATAGTGGATTTGAGATGTAATTGTCTAGGTGGAAAATAAATGATTTTGAACATGAAAATGCCGGTGATTTAAAGATGATGTTTTTATAACATGAATTGTTTATGTGATGCATGCATGGTTTTATAAATGGAGGGGGGAAAAGGTAATATTCCTTGGAAAGCGTTTTATAAACGATTATTTTTGTCCACTCACAACTTTTGTGTTTAAACCCCCTTCAGGCCGTAGAGTTGACGAGGACAGTATCTCGAGGCAGAGGCATTAGCACTTCCGCTACGCTGTATAGTTGTACTTGAGTAGGATATCTAATTTGTACATTGATCCTACTTAGACGCTCTGATATTCTTGTATTTGGTTGGTATTTACTTACGGGAATTTTAAGTGCTTAAATCCCTTGTCTGACAAGAGAAATTATTTATTGTTATTATATTATGCTAAGGATTGAAGGGTATTTGGGAACCTTTCCATAGGTTGTCAGACGGGATCAGGGTTCTTCCCGGGTTTCGAGGGGAAATTCGGGACGGGTCCTGACAAGATCGTTTGGGGGGCGGGCGACGGGATAGTGCGGGATGTCTTCTGTCACTCTTCGAGTTCATCTTGGGGAGCCAATCCCGAGGAGATGTCGGACCTCAAGAGAAACTATGAGTTCCTCTAGGCCGAAAATGTTGAGATCAAGTCTCAATACGTGCAGATTCATGCCTAAAACGTTGAGATCAAGGCCGTCCTCACCAAGGTGCTTGACCGCTTCGGTGAGAGTGGACTGGTTGAGGTTCCGTCACAGCATCAGCCCCCGTCCCAACTGCCTGCACAGGATCCCGACCACCCCGATCCGTCGCCGATGGTTAGAATGTAATATGTAAAATATTGCCTTACTTTTATTTATGTAAAAACATAACATTAATTTTTATAAATATTTATTTTATTTTCATTTGATTCGTTTTATTCTTTAAATTGTATATTTAAAAAAAAAATTTATTTTAATTATATATATATATATATATATATATTTAATTATATAAATTATTAAAAATTTTAAATATTAAGATTTGGCCCGACGAACAAACGGTTCATCGGGCAAAGTAATAACTTCGCCCGGTGAAACTTTTTCGTCGGGCAACATATGTTGACTTTTGGATTGCTCGACAGCTCATTTGCGACAAATGGATCCACCGAGCAAGATTTAAATTGCTCGACAAATTTACTATTGTCGTCGACTAACCTCAAGCTTGACGGACGTTCCACGACGAAGAATCGCCGAGGTTAATGTTGCTTGGCGAATGTCGAACTTTGCTCGACGAACACATTTCGCCGGGCAATCCTGCTTTTCTTGTAGTGCATTGAATCAAACATACAACTTTATTAGGAACACAAAATATAACTTACTAACTTGGTCGATGAATAAGTAATGAAATATATATATAAGTCTTGTTTTCTACATTCTGGTAAGCGTTGAATGGTGATGTGCAGTGGGCTGGATTAGGTTGTATAACTCATTTAATTTAATACATTGTAAACGTAAAAGTGTATGTTTTTTTTTGTGATATGGGGTAAATTAGATACGGGATTAGATATATAAGAAAATTTATCGATTTAAATCTTCTTAAAATAGTAGGATTAAAAGATGTAAGTTTCTTTTTATGTCTAATCTTATCTAATTCTCTTACAATGAAAGCACATCTATTTTTCAATTCAACATATATTATTAATGACAATACATGCATCCCACCCTGGTGAGACCGCCTTGTATCATCCTTTTGATTTATCGAATTATCTTTGCATATATATCATAATTGAAACCGTTCATTCTCTAAATCATCATTTCAAGATCATCTCCATAAAAATCCAACAAGATTAGAGGTCGTTTAGTCATTCTTATGTATCAAATAACTAAATGGTTTTGGTAATAATTAAGATCATCATGGTAAACCGTCTATTTAGTTGATACATATGAAGAGCTAAATTGTCTCCAATTTCGTTGATTTATTTTGCATAAATGATCTTGAAATTATGATTTAGGAGTTGAGATGTTTCGATTATGATATATGTATAACGAAAATAAGATAAATCAAGAGAATTGTAGGTACGTACCACCAGAGTGGGATATATGCAAGTATATATATAGTTTACATAATGTGTTCTTTTCCTAATTTAATTAAGTAGTGAATGCGTGTATCGAAAAGTACATATATATTTTGAATCAATCATGTGATTTTCATGGCATTAATGCAGATGTGTCAACCTTGGTTTATTTAATTTGCAAATATAAAATAGGAACGGCGGGTCGACCCCATGCACATGCTGAATTGCTGATGCGATAATGGGGCCGTTTAATTCGTCTATTTATACCACGTCCAGAAAGTTCATTAACAATACCAAATTAGCAATACTACTCGATCACTCTTTCTTCCCTGATCAACCCTAAGCATTAATACCCTAAATTATTATTATTATTTGAATTCATGGCACTGATAATTCCAAGCATTAATCCAAGCTTCCAACTCCAACTGGAAGTGAAATTGGCTGCATGCCAAGTGAAAGGAGAGCTTGTTCCAGCTGACAATATTCCAAGGCAAGAGCTTACCACTCTCATCAAAAGCATCATCAAAAAACAAGACCAACCCCAACCCTTTTACATTCTCGATTTGGGTGTTCTTGTCACCCTCATGGAAAAATGGAATCGTTGCCTTCCCAATATCACTCCTTTCTTCGCCGTTAAGTGCAACAATGAGCCTGCATTCATTGCGGCCCTCGCCACACTCGGCGCCAGCTTCGACTGCGCCAGCTAGGCCGAGATCCAGGCCGTCCTCTCCCACGGCGTAACCCCCTCCAGGATTGTCTACGCCAATCCTTGCAAAGGCGTGACCCATTTATGGTACGCCGCGAGAATCGGCGTAGATCTTGCTACCTTCGACTCCATGGATGAAGTTGACAAGATCAAAATGTGCCACCCCAAATGTTGTTGAGAATGAGGCTCTGATTGAGGAGCTTGGGTGCAATGGCAATAAAGGACTCTGGAGCAGAACTTCAATGGCAGCAACCAAGTAAATTGTTTAACACTCACTTAGCTGAAACCGATTGAATCAGGGCTAGCCTGTGATGTTCTATTACTCTTTTCTATTTCTCGATTGTTTTGTTGAATTGAATCTGAGTGATGATCACTATGATGATCAATGCACTCCAAGTGTTTGTGAAAATGCCCGAGACAATTTTGAATGGTTTTCCTCAGCTATGACAGAGGGTATATTCTTAATTGATTGAAATGAGTAAATTGAATGCATACATACTCACACTCTCTCACATTTTCTCACATTCGGTTAGTCTTGGATGCTATGACATTACAAGAGCTAATTACATTTTGACACCTAGACTAGTCTGTTATAACAGAATTCTATTGCAGCCCACGCAAGTCACACACAAACACACTAGGCACACTTCCTAATATGTTTTACACCTGCACGACACCTCTTGGTCTTCATACACCTAGCTGCCTTGTAGATTGTCCAGCTGGTAGCTTAATCAGCAACACTTCCTTCTAAGCTAGTTGCTGGTTTAACACCAAGTAAACCCTTAGGTAGTTTAGTCTCTCCTTAGGCAGAGCCTTAATAAAAATGTCAGCTATCTGATCTTTTGATCTGCAGAATATCAAACCAATCTGATTGTCTTGTAGTGCATCTCTGATGAAGTTAAACTTCCTGTTAATGTGTTTTATTTTCTGATGAAATACTGGGTTTCTTGCCATTGCTATTGCTGACATATTGTCACAAAACAAAGGTGTTGCCTCTCCTTGTTCTTCTCCAAAATCCTTAAGCACAAACCTAAGCCAAATAGCTTGAGATGTTGCCTCAGCAGCAGCAACATACTCAGCTTCTGCTGTGGACAAAGCCACTGTGCTTTGCTTCACTGAGGCCCATGAAAATACCCCACTTTCTCGAGTAAATGCATAACCTGAAGTGCTCTTCATATCGACCTCAGAACCTCCCCAATCACTGTCACAGAAACCAATCAAAGTAGAAGCTTTTCCATTAACATACTCAATGCCATAAGAAAGTGTACCTTGAATGTATCTCAGGACCCTTTTGGCAGTTCCATAGTGCTTATTTGTAGGACCATGCATAAACCTAGATAACAGACTTGTAGCATAGATTATCTTAGGTCTTGTTGCTGTCAAGTAGAGTAGGCTTCCAACTATCTTTCTGTAAAGTAGCTCCTCAACAGCTTCACATCCATCTTCCTTCATGAGTTTATCTCCTGGAACCAACGGTGTACTCACTGGTTTGCAATCCTTAAGACCAAACTTCTCTAGAAGAGTAGTTGCATACTTTCGTTGGTGTATAAAGATACTTCTGTCAGATTGTGTCACTCCCATTCTTAGGAAATGATGAAGTAGACCCAAATCTGTTATCTCATACTTACTCATCATCACCAGCTTCATCAAACTTTATGTAAAGTGTGGCTTTACTGGAACTCCTTTTAAACTCACAGCTCAACATATAGGAATCTATTTCTCCATACCAGGCCCTTGGGGCTTTCTTGAGTCCATAGAGAGCTTTCTTAAGGTTGTAGACTTTTCCTTCTTCTTCTTGAAACTCAAAACCCTCTGGCTGATCAATATACACTTCTTCTTCTAGTACTCCATTCAAAAATGCAGATTTTACATCCAAGTGGTATAATTTCCAGTTCCTCTGAGCTGCTAGAGCAATGAGAGATCTAATGGTGTCTAACCTTGCTACTGGAGCAAAAGTTTCATTGAAGTCCACACCAGGTTTTTGTGCATACCCCTTGGCTACAAGTCTGGCCTTGTACTTTTGTATAGAACCATCAAGGTTTAACTTTGTCTTGTAAACCCATTTGACGCCAATGACAGGTTTATTCATAGGTCTGTCCACTAGCTCCCATGTCTCATTCTTTTGAATCATGTCAATTTCAGCCTTCATTGCTTTTTTCCAAGCTAGGTCTTTAGCTGCTTCTTGATAGGATTCAGGTTTCATGATTCACATATGACATCGTGTATAAATATCTTGAATACTTCTGAGCTTAACAGGTGTTCCAGTAGTGGATTCATTTGTAGGTTGCACATCTCTTATCAATATTTCATTATGAGATGCAGGTTCTTGAAAAACTTCAGTTGCAGGTTCATGAGGGACCTCAGTTGCATTCTCAGGTAGAGAATTGGCATATTCAAAACCACAGTTCAATATAAGAGTGCCACCAATCTCAGCCTTTGTAGCATTCCAATCCCATTCTGCATTCTCATAAAAAACAACACTCCTAGATATCACAATCTTGTTGGTTTGCAGATTGTATAACCTGTAGCCTTTTTCACAATCTCCATATCCCATGAACACACACTTTACCCCCTTTCCATCCAGTTTCTATCTCAATTGATCAGGAATATGTGAATAGAAAATAGAACCAAAAATTCTTAGGTGTTTGACCCCTGGCCTTCTCCCACTAAACTGTTCAAATGGTGTTTTACCATTCAAAGCCTTTGTAGGACATCTATTCTGCAAATACACTACAGTATTCACAGCTTCACCCCAGAATGTGTAAGGTACACCCTTTCCATGCATCATGGCCTTAGCCATTTCAACAATGGTTCTATTCTTCCTTTCAGCAACACCATTTTGCTGAGGAGAATAAGCCACTGTCAGTTGTCTTGCTATTCCTGTCTCATCACAGAACATTTCAAACTCTTTTGAGAGGTACTCCCCACCTCTATCACTTTTGAGTCTCTTGATTGTATAACCACTTTGCAACTCAATCATGCTTTTAAAATTCTTAAACACATTTAGAACTCCAGACTTATGCTTAAGAAAGTACAACCAGCACATTCTAGTGAAATCATCAATAAAGGTCAAAAAGTACTTGTTACCTCCAATGGTTTCTACTTGCCATTGGACCACACACATCTGAGTGTATGAGTTCAAAAGGGAAAATTGCCCTCCAAGCAGGTTCCTTGTCAAACTGCTCCACATGCTGCTTTCCAGCTTGCACAAACATCAGTACTACCCTGTAGTTTAGGCATGCTAACAACCATCTGCTTTTGCTGTAAACTCTTCAAACTAGTGTGATTCAGATAACCATATCTCTTGTGCCATAAGTCTGAGTCTTCAGCAATTGTTGCTCTCATTTCAATAGGAATTACACACCCAAATGTCATAGGAAAGCATATGTTCTTTGTCATAGGGATTTTAGCTACTATGTGGCATAGCTCCTTATCTTCATAGATGTCCACTGTCTGATCTCCAAATACCAGAAAGTAGCCATGCTGAATCATTTGTCTGACACTCAGCAGGTTTTCCTCCAATCTAGGTAAGAGCATAACATCTCTTATGTGTCTTTTACCCTAGTTAGTTTGAATGACAAGAGTACCTTTTCCTTCTGCTTGAACTAACTCACCATTTCCCATCTTTGCTTTAGCTTTAATACTCCTATCAATGTCCACAAGTAGTGCTTCTTGTGCAGTCATGTGATTACTAGATGCACTATCCACATACCACACATTATCATCCTTCATAGAAATTGTGTTACACGCATAGAACAAGTTCCCATAAGTTTCAGTCATTTCTCTAGCCATATTCACAGACTTCCCATTGCAATCTTTGGCATAATGACCAAACTTATTGCAATTGTAGCATTTAGGCTTACCCTTGAAACAACACTCACCATAGTGTAATTTGTCACACACTTTGCATTTGGCTCCACTGCTCTGCCTTGTTAGAGCCTGCATTATGGTGATAATTGGATTTACCAGGGGCATTGGACTTTTGATTCCAATTTTTGTTGTTCTTGAAGAAATTCTTAAACTTGCCTTGAGGGTTACCTTGCTGGCCTTTGGGATTCACAGACAAACTAGAAAAGGCCTTGTCAACACTCCCTTCACTATGCATTTCTATTCTTTGATCAAAAGCCCTAATTGAAGCAATGACACTTTCAACATCCACATATTCCATGTCTCTGGTTTCTTCTATGATAGATACAATGGGATCATAGGGTTTAGTCAAGCTAATTATGATCTTTTGAGCTAATCTCTTTTCTGAAATGTCTTCTCCATAAGTTGTGATTTGGTTTACAACTCCATATAGTCTAGACATATACACAGACAATGATTCATCTTCTTTCATTCTTGTATATTCAAAATCACGTCTAAGAGATTGTAATTTGACAGCTCTAACCTTTGAGTCTCCTATGTATTTCCTTTTCAGAACATTCCAGGCTGCTTTTGCACTTTCTTCATTCTGGATTCTGGGAAAGATGTCATCGGCAACTGCATTCTGAAGCATGCTCAATGTCTTAGCATCTCACCAAATATGCATGAGAAGGCTGGTTCAAAACAGCTCCAGCTTCTCCTTCTACAGCCCTTGTCTCAGGTAATCCCACATCTACATATTTCCATAGATCATAGCCCTTCAGCACAATCTTCATTTTAATACTCCACACATCATTGTTAGAACCTATGAAGATCAGGGTCCTCAGCTCACCTCCACCATGTGTTTCTGTCATTGCAGATCACACACCTTCTTGATGCTATAGCCTTGCACAGATCTATGCCCAGATGATGATCAGAGACTAAGCTCTGATACCATGTTGAGAATGAGTCTCTGATTGAGGAGCTCGGGTGCAGAGGCAATGAAGAACTCGAGAGCAGAACTTCAATGGCAGCAACCAGGTAAATTTCTTAACACTCTCCATAGCTGAAACCGATTGAATCAGGGCTAGCCTGTGATGTTCTATTACTCTTTTCTATTTCTCGATTGTTTTGTTGAATTGAATTTGAGTGATGATCACTATGATGATCAATGCACTCCAAGTGTTTGTGAAAATGCCTTAGACAATTTTGAATGGTTTTCCTCAGCTATGACAGAGGGTATATTCTTAATTGATTGAAATGAGTAAATTGAATGCATACATACTCACACTCTCTCACATTTTCTCACATTCGGTTAGTCTTGGATGCTATGACATCACAAGAGCTAATTACATTTTGACACCTAGACTAGTCTGTTCTAACAGAATTCTCTTGCAGCCCATGCAAGTCACACACACACACTAGGCACACTTCCTAATCTGTTTTACACCTGCACAACACCTCTTGGTCTTCATACACCTAGCTTCCTTGTAGAATGTCCAACTGGTAGTTTAATCAGCAACAAATGTGACTTTTTGCTTCGTATTACCGTTCCGAATGACAACAGTTCATGGCGCGCATTTGGGACCAAATTCGGTGCACTGCCTGAGGAGGTGGCGCCTCTTCTTAGGCACACAGATTAGGGTTGAAAGTAGCCGGAATTTCGTTCCACGTGGGGTCAAAAGCGTCGGAATCTCAAGTGTACCGAGGTGCAATCGCCGCGGCTAGGGAGGCATTTCACGTAACTAAAGAACTCAACCTGCCGAAAATGCATGTGCTTGATATTGGTGGCGGTTTCAAAGCAAACCAACTTTTCGAGGAGATAGCTGAGACCATAAGCGATGCTATCAAAGACTACTTTCAAGTCGATGATCATGAATCCAGTTACTCCGATCTGGTGGTGATGTCGGAGCCGGGGAGGTTCTTTGCTGAAACATCCTTCACAATGGTTGCAAATGTGATGGGGAAGAGAGTGAGAGGAGAGAAAAGAGAATATTGGATTAGCGACGGAATTTACGGGTGGTTTAATCTTCCAGCATACGATAAATCTTCCATGCAAATTTCACCGCCGCAAATTCAAGGTCCTCAACAACAATATCACAATAATAATTCAACCACAACATACTCTTCAACAGTTTTTGGACCAACTTGTGATTCACTGGACACAGTTGTGCCTGATTGCAAACTGCCGGAATTGAAGTTGAATGATTATCTTGTGTTCCATAACATGGGGGCCTACAGTTCATCTGCTGGAACCAACTTCAATGGGTTTTGCATTTCTGCCATTCCCACATACCTAGCATTTACAAGTGCTAATAATGAAAACAAAAAGTAAGTCACGCATGTATTAATAAGTTCAGTGCGAATCTTGAGATCGGCTGAACTGATGGAGAAAGTTTCGAGTGAGACGGTGACATTATTGCAATGTATGTGGTATTACAACGTCTCTGAGTTAGAAAATTATAATTCTACCGAAAAAATAGTATTTGTTTATTATATTTTTGAAGGGTGATTAAATTATGAATAAAATTGGAGGAGTAAGTTTTGGATGAGATTGTAACATCGAACTTAACGTGAAACTATCATTTTGCCGAGCGATTAGTATTTGTTAATTATATGTTTTAGGGCTGATGATTAAGTGATTGAATGAATAATAAATTACACTGTGCTCCTTGACAACACCTACTCTAATTAATTTACTTTAAAAATGTGAATCTTTATTATTAAAAATGATAAGTCCTTCAGCTAATCCTTTAATCGCAAGTCCCTCGAACAATTTGCAAGGGAATATTGCACTTATCCTTCCTCCCATACAGTATGTGCTAATATTTGCTTGCTTACTGTTGTGATCACTACACCACGTGTGGATAATGCCAACCATTATCTCAGTCCTAATTAGCCTTTGTTCTCCCACTTCCACTCTATTTGTGCTACTCCAAATCATATAGGATGTTATATATTAGCGTGTTGTTTAGTCAACCTCTGTTATTTAGAGTCTATTGGACAATTCTTAATTAGCGAGTTAGGCCCAGATGATGCGGATGAGTGGATTACTCTTTTGGAACAAGTATTTGCTGTTATTAGGTGCCCTCCGGAGGATAGGGTGTGACTAGCCACATTTCTTCGGGGTGGCTATGCGTATCGTTGGTGGCATGCTTTACATCTTACAAGTTGGGATGTCCATACTTTTACTTGGGAAACTTTCCGGGAGTGCTTCCTCGAGCAATTTTATCCTCGTTCATACCGTGATGCTAGAGAGGCTGAGTTCTTGTAGCTACAGCTGGGGGACATGATGGTGGCTCAGTACCGGCTCTTGTGGAAAATTTAGATGCATAAGTGTCGAAGATTTGAGTATGGACAGAGGAATGAAGTTCAGGTAGCAGTAACTGTTGTGGTAAATACTTCTATGAGGGCTTTGTCAGACGATGCTGCCAAAGTAGAGTTGATTTTGCCAGCTCAACACAAGTTTAGTGGTTCCAGGCGACGCCGGGATCGCCAGAGTTTCAAGTCCTCTAGTGAAGGACCATCTAAGAGAGGCAGTTTCAGTTCTGGATCTCCTGGGGGTGCAAGATCAGGATCAGGCAGTGGCTGAGCCGGTCAGGGACAACAATCATCCACTCAGTCTAGCGGGGCTTCAGTGCAGTCTACTGGGAGACAGAATGGCAAACCTACACATGTGGGTGACACCGGTTGCTACTTCTATGGGGAGACTGGTCATTTTAAGAGAGTCTGTCCACATCGTCGTCTGAGCAGTAGTTCCTTAGACCGAGATCCCGCTGAACCGAGTCAGAGAGTAGCGCAGACATCTGGTACTACAGCAGGGAGCAAGACCCAGTCTAGTGGGGCTAGTAGGGCCAGTTGGGCCAGTAGGGCCAACATGGCCAGAGGGAGATAAGAGGGTCATGGTCGATCTTCTGGTACACATGCCCAAGGTTTTGCTATGACTCAGCAGGAGGTTCGAGCAGCACCAGATGTGGTTACTAGTACGTTGTCTATTTTTAATCTTGATGATTGTATTTTGATGGATCCCAGGCTACACATTCTTTTATTTCTCGGGATTTCACACTTTTTGCTGATAGAGAATTGTCCCCGATTGATTGGGACATGGGTATTAGCACTCCTATCGGAGTTATGTTAGTGGCGAACCTAGTGAGTCATAGTATCTGATAGTAGTGGGAGGTCATGAGTTAGAAGCAGATTTAATCATCTTGGATATTTATGATTTTGATGTGATTCTGGGGATGGATTGGTTAACCATGCACCATGCCTCCATAGATTGTTCTGACAAGATGGTGGTTTTCTGGAGGCCAGGCTTGCCGAAACTTTCATTTCGGGGTGATCGTAGGGTACTTCCCTCGGGAGTAATATCGGCTTTAGCAGCTGAGAAATTATTGAGGAAAGGTTGTGAGAGCTATTTAGCTCACGTGATTGATTCTCGGGATACTCTGGTGAGAGTAGAGGATATTCTTCTGGTGAATGCATTTTTCGATGTATTTCCAGAGGATCTTCTGGGATTGCCACCTCACCGGGAGATTGAGTTCACCATGGAGCTTTTTCCAGGTACCCAACCTATATCACAAGCATCGAATAGAATGGCACCAGCAGAATTGAGGGAATTGAAGACTCAATTGCAGCACTTGATGGATATGGGATTTATTCGACCAAGTGTATCACCTTGGGGTGCGCCGGTATTATTTGTAAGGAAGAAAAATGGTGGTTTGAGGCTATGTATCGACTACCGGCAGTTAAACAGGGTTACGGTGTGGAATAAGTATCCTTTTCCCAGAATTGATGATTTGTTTGACCAATTAAAAGGGTCAAAATATTTCTCTAAAATTGGCCTTCGATCAGGGTACCATCAGTTAAGGATCAGGGAAGGGGATGTTTCCAAAACGGCTTTTGGGACACGCTATGGCATTATGAGTTCATGGTGATTCCCTTCGGGCATCATTTATAGATGATGAACAGAGTATTCCGAAGGTATTTGGATCGGTTTGTGATTGTGTTTATCGATGATACCTTGGTATATTCGAAGAGTGCTAAGGCACATGATAAACACTTGAGGTTGGTGCTAAATATGCTGAGGAAAAAGCAACTATTCGCCAAGGTCATTAAATGTCAGTTTTGGTTGACTAGTGTGGGATTCTTAGGTCATGTGATTTCTGCTGAGGGTATCAGCGTGGATCTCCAAAAAGTTGAGGCAGTGGCAAATTGGGAGCAATCGAGGACAGTTTCAGAGGTGAGAAGTTTTCTTGGTTTAGCGGGATATTATCAGCGATTCGTAGAAGGATTATCTACGTTAGTTGCCCCGTTAACTCGGTTGACGAGGAAATGAGTCAAGTTTGACTGGGATGATGAGTGTGAACAGAGCTTTCAAGAGCTAAAAAGGAGGTTGACTTCTGGCCCCGTGTTAACCCTTCCAGATGATAACAGAGGATTAGAGGTGTACAGTGATGTCTCATTACGAGGTAGAGGCTGCGTGTTGATACAGCATGGGAAGGTGATAGCATATGCTTCCAGGAAAATTAAACCTCATGAGTTCAATTACCCCACACATGATTTGTAGTTAGCTACAGTGGTGCATGCACTGAAGATTTGGAGACATTATGTGCATGGGGAAACGAGCCGGATCTTTACTTACTATCAGAGTTTGAAATACTTCTTTACCCAGAAAGATCTGAACTTGAGACAGAGAAGGTGACTTGAGCTGATAAAGGATTATGACTGTACCATAGAATATCACCCATGAAAAGCCAATGTAGTGGCGGATGCCTTGAGCAGGAAGTTCATGGGTTCCTTGGACCATTTGCATATTGTTTAGCTACCGTTGTTGGTGGAATTCCGATGAGCGGGAATTATACTTGGCATGGATAGCCAGGGGGCTTTGTTGGCTAGCTTCCATGTGAGATCTGTCTTGATTGACCAAATCATTGAAGCTCAGCTCCAAGATCCTACTTTGTGTGTTATTAGGATGGAGGTGGAGGTTGGGAATAGGCAGGATTATGTGATTAAGGATGATGGGGCCTTGGTTAAGGATGACCGGTTGTGCGTACCTAATGATCTTGAGTTAAAAAGAGAAATTCTTGAGGGAGCTCATAGTTCTACCTATGTTATGCATCCAGGCGGTACCAAGATGTATCGTACTCTTAAGGAACACTATTGATGGACTGGGATGAAAAGGGAAATAGCGGAGTTTGGGAGTAGATGCCTGACGTGTCAACAAGTAAAAGCAGAGAGGCAGAAACCATACGGGGCACTACAACCATTACCTATTCCATAATGGAAGTGGGATCACATTACGATGGATGTTGTTTATAAACTTCCTTGGACTCAAAAAGGACATGATGAAATATGGGTAATTGTTGAAAGACTCACGAAGTCAACACATTTCTTTCCAGTGTGGGAAGATTATCGGATGGGCCAGTATGCCAAATTATTTGTGGATGAGATCATACTGTTACATGGGACTCCAGAGTCGATTGTGTCAGATAGGGATCCTAGGTTTACCTCGAGGTTTTGGCAGAGTGACAGTCAGTTTGAGAGGACAATTTAGATTCTGGAGGATATGATGAGAGCTTGTGTACTGCAGTTTAAAGGAAACTGGGATTCTGACCTCGCCTTGATGGAGTTTGCATACAACTACATCTATCAGCCTAGTATTGGGTTGTCTCCATTCGAGGCACTGTATGGGAGACAGTGCAAGACACCGATATGCTGGAATGAGGTAGGTGAGAGAAGACTGTTGACACTAGAGATAGTTGAAATGACAGAAGAAACGGTTAGAATCATCAGGGAAACGTTGAAGGCAGCTCAGGACCGCTAGAAAAACTACAAGGATCGAAGGATCAGAGATCTTGAGTTTGAGGTCGGAGACTGGGTTTTCTTGAATTTGTACCCCTGGAAAGGAGTTGTACATTTTAGTAGACGAGGAAAACTGAGTCCTCGCTACATTGGGCCTTATGAGATTATTGAGAGGATAGAGCCAGTGGCTTACAAACTTGCTTTACCCCCGGAACTGTCAAAGGTTCATGATGTTTTCCATGTATCCATGCTCCAGAAGTATCTATTCGATGAATCTCATGTATTGAAGGCGCAACCAATTGAGCTGAGAGATGATTTGACTTTTGAGGAGCAACTAGTAACTTCTAGATTGGAAGGAAAAAATACTGCGTAGAAAGACTATTCCTCTGGATAAAGTTCTGTTGAGTAATGCAGGGGCCACCTATTAGCGACTTGTGAACCAAATGTTCGCGGATCACTTGGGAACAATAGTTGATGTGTACGTCGACCACATGCTGGTAAAGAGTATCTAGGCAACCCAACACGTTGGAGACTTGGAAACCACCTTCACCATCCTGAACTGGTACCACATGAAGCTGAACCCTACCAAGTGCGTTTTTGGCGTCAATGTTGAGTCATAATTGTTACATATATGTCATATCATATTTGGCCCATTTACTTGTATTTTGAGTAAATTCATATCATCCATAGTAGAAAGTGATGCTCTTGTGAGACATGTGCTGGATTTGGAAAGATAACCTAATTCTAAGAATACCGGAGAAAGAATGGCTCAAATCGGAGTTCAAATGAAGGAGTTGTCCTCAATTCAATATCGGGTCCTAGACATGTCCAAAGATGTGTCGATGCACCCTATTTTGTTCGCATGTCAAGTACTTCGCATCAAGCCATCTGAGTCCCAAAACCATGTTTCGAAGTGAGCCAAGTTCCTATCCTAGAGACATGCAGATCAAGTTTCAGGGCCACGCTAAGGCGTGCCCTCGAGTGCTCCAGAAGAGCCCAAGCGTAATGCCAAGTCCTAGATCAAGGTTCCAGTCAGGGAGTGCCTTTGCCACGCCTCAATGAGGTCCAAGTACGTGTCCCTTACACGTTTTCAAAACAAGTTTCCAGTTGCAGAGAGAAGGCGCCAAGGACGTGTGCAACACATAATTAAGTTGATTTTGAGTATTCCATGGACTAGGATTACTTAACCCAAATCTCTGAAATGGGTTTAATTTATTAAATTGAAAGAAAAGAAAAGAACCAATCAGCTTACAAATCATTGTCGTTTTGTTTAATACAAGTCATGAACCATGTGTGGTGCTTCTGCATGAGTATTCTGCTTTTTAAATCGCACCACCCGAGCTATTTTAGGCATGTGTTTTATTTATTTATTTATTTATTTTTATAAGTCCTTGCAATTATATATTGATTTTGAGTTCTTTATGGACCAACATTGTACAGCTCTGGCATTTGCGGTTCATTTTTCGAAGATCTCCAATGAATCAAACACACAACTTTATTAGGAACACAAAATATAGCCTACACAATTTTATAGACCAACATTGTACAGGTCTGGCATTTGCAGGACAACGAATGCAAAGTTACTGGTGGTGTATGTGCCGCGTTTCTAGTTCGTGTCGGTAAAAATCCACAGCCTCCTTGTGCATAACATTGGCGCGATTCTTCGCATCAAGTCCCTGATGATGGGGGAGACTTTCAGAACCCAACCCCCGGAGGAGATCACGCGTTGTTGGGGACAGTTATCGGTACGCGTTTCTCCCTTTTTTTATATTAATTTTAATTTTTTTTAATTATTTTACTAACTTTAATAATTTATTGCTGATCAATTTTGAGTTCAACTTGGAGGACGTCGACATCAGTAGATACCTGAAACACCACTGGCAATTACGGTACGCCAACTGGAAGTACGAGATTCACAAGTACTACAAGAACTGGGCTTCCCTGGAGGTAGCGCGGGCAAATCCTCCGGAGGAGTTGGACGGGCCAAAACTGGCAGGGTGGTTGCGGTTGTGTGACCATTTCATATCCCCCGCCTATGTGGTATGTACTATCCACCTAGTTAAATTATTTATTTATTTTTTATGTTGTTTTCCATTTGAAAATATAATTTTTATTTTTACGAATGAACAGCGGAAATCGGTTGCCAACACATCAAACCGGGGAGCGAAGAAACTCAACCACCATTGGGGGGTCACGATCCTTATCGGATCGACAGGAGGATCGGCGCATCGCCGGGTCGGTGTTCCAGGAGGTGGATGCCTGGGGGCAAGTGTACGTTGGACGAGGCGACCAAGAGGCTGACAAAATTCACGTAAGTTTATGTTTTGCAGATTAAACATTAATTTATAATTTGATAATTATATTTCTAATTAATATTTATTTGAATTTGTAGGAGGCGATGGAGCAAGACGTCCAGCAGACACAGGATGAGTTTACACAACAGCATCTCAAAGTGCCGTTGGAGCAGCAGCTCCCGAATTTCGAGATGTTGATCGCCATCTTGGAGTGACGACTTGGGAGGCATCCAGGGAAGATCGTTCGAGGGGCGGGCGACGGGATAGTGCGGGATGTCTTCATTCACACTTCGAGTTCATCTTGAGGAGCCAATCCCGAGGAGATGTCGGACCTTAAGAGAAACTACGAGTTCCTCCAGGCCGAAAATGTTGAGATCAAGGCTCAATACGTGCAGATCCATGCCTAAAACGTGGAGATCAAGGCCATCCTCGCCAAGGTGCTTGACCGCTTCGGTGAGAGTGGACTGGATGAGGTTCAGTCACAGCATCATCCTCTATCCCAACAGCCTGCCCAGGATCCCGACCACCCCGATCCGTCGCCGATGGTTAGAATGTAATATGTAAAATATTGCCTTACTTTTATTTATGTAAAAACATAACATTAATTTTTAAAAATATTTTTTTTATTTTCATTTGATTCGTTTTATTCTTTAAATTGTATATTTAAAAAAATATTTTTATTTTAATTATATATATTTATTTATTTAATTATATAAATTATTAAAAATTTTAAATATTAAGATTTGGCTCGACGAACAAACGGTTCATCGGGCAAAGTAATAACTTCGCCCGCTGAAACTTTTTTGTCGGGCAACAAATGTTGACTTTTGGATTGCTCGACAACTCATTTGCGACAAATGGATCCACCGAGCAAGATTTAAATTGCTCGACAAATTTACTATTGTCGTCGACTAACCTCAAGCCCGATGGACGTTCCACGACGAAGAATCGCTGAGGTTAATGTTGCTCGACGAATGTCGAAATTTGCTCGACGAACACATTTCGCCGGACAATCCTGCTTTTCTTGTAGTGCAATGAATCAAACATACAACTTTATTAGGAACACAAAATATAACTTACTAACTTGGTCGATGAATAAGTAATGAAATATATATATAAGTCTTGTTTTCTACATTCTGGTAAGCGTTGAATGGTGATGTGCAGTGGGCTGGATTAGGTTGTATAACTGATTTAATTTAATGCATTGTAAATGTAAAAGTGTATGTTTTTTTGTGATATGGGGTAAATTAGATACGGGATTAGATATATAAGAAAAATTATCGATTTAAATCTTCTTAAAATAGTAGGATTAAAAGATGTAAGTTTCTTTTTATGTCTAATCTTATCTAATTTTCTTACAATGAAAACACATCTATTTTTCAATTCAACATATATTATTAATGACAATACATGCATCCCACTCTGGTGGGACCGCCTTGTACCATCATTTTGATTTAACGAATTATCTTTGCATATATATCATAATCGAAACCGTTCATTCTCTAAATCATCATTTCAAGATCATCTCTATAAAAATCCAACAAGATTAGAGGTCGTTTAGTCATTCTTATGTATCAAATAACTAAATGGTTTGAAAATAATTAAGATCATCATGGTAAACCGTCTATTTAGTTGATACATATGAAGAGCTAAATTGTCTACAATTTCGTTGATTTATTTTACACAAATGATCTTGAAATTATGATTTAGGAGTTGAGATGTTTCGATGATGATATATGTATAACGAAAATAAGATAAATAAAGAGAATTGTAAGTACGTACCACCAGAGTGGGATATATGCAAGTATATATATAGTTTACATAATGTGGCCTTTTCCTAATTTAATTAAGTAGTGAATGCGTGTATCGAAAAGTACATATATATTTTGAATCAATCATGTGATTTTCATGGCATTAATGCAGATGTGTCAACCTTGGTTTATTTAATTTGCAAATATAAAATAGGAATGGCGGGTCGACCCCATGCACATGCTGAATTGCTGATGCGATAATGGGGCCGTTTAATTCGTCTATTTATACCACGTACAGAAAGTTCATTAACAATACCAAATTAGCAATACTACTCGATCACTCTTTCTTCCCTGATCAACCCTAAGCATTAATACCCTAAATTATTATTATTATTTGAATTCATGGCACTGATAATTCCAAGCATTAATCCAAGCTTCCAACTCCAACTGGAAGTGAAATTGGCTGCATGCCAAGTGAAAGGAGAGCTTGTTCCAGCTGACAATATTCCAAGGCAAGAGCTTACCACTCTCATCAAAAGAATCATCAAAAAACAAGACCAACCCCAACCCTTTTACATTCTCGATTTGGGTGTTCTTGTCACCCTCATGGAAAAATGGAATCGTTGCCTTCCCAATATCACTCCTTTCTTCGCCGTTAAGTGCAACAATGAGCCTGCATTCATTGCGGCCCTCGCCACACTCGGCGCCAGCTTCGACTGCGCCAGCAAGGCCGAGATCCAGGCCGTCCTCTCCCATGGCGTAACCCCCTCCAGGATTGTCTACGCCAATCCTTGCAAAGGCGAGACCCATTTAAGGTACGCCGCGAGAGTCGGCGTAGATCTTTCTACCTTCGACTCCATGGATGAAGTTGACAAGATCAAAAGGTGCCACCCCAAATGTGACTTGTTGCTTCGTATTACCTTTCCGAATGACAACAGTTCATGGCGCGCATTCGGGACCAAATTCGGTGCGCTGCCTGAGGAGGTGGCGCCTCTTCTCAGGCATGCTCGCAAATTAGGGTTGAAAGTGGCCGGAATTTCGTTCCACGTGGGGTCAAAAGCGTCGGAATCTCAAGTGTACCGAGGTGCAATCGCCGCGGCTAGGGCGGCATTTCACGTTGCTAAAGAACTCAACCTGCCGAAAATGCATGTGCTTGATATTGGTGGCGGTTTCAAAGCAAACCAACTTTTCGAGGAGATAGCTGAGACCATAAGCGATGCCATCAAAGACTACTTTCAAGTCGATGATCATGAATCCAGTTACTCCGATCTGGTGGTGATGGCGGAGCCGGGGAGGTTCTTTGCTGAAACATCCTTCACAATGGTTGCAAATGTGATGGGGAAGAGAGTGAGAGGAGAGAAAAGAGAATATTGGATTAGCGACGGAATTTACGGGTCGTTTAATCTTCCAGCATACGATAAATCTTCCATGCAAATTTCACCGCTGCAAATTCAAGGTCCTCAACAACATAATCACAATAATAATTCAACCACAACATACTCTTCTACAGTTTTTGGACCAACTTGTGATTCACTGGACACAGTTGTGCCTGATTGCAAACTGCCGGAATTGAAGTTGAATGATTATCTTGTGTTCCATAACATGGGGGCCTACACTTCATCTGCTGGAACCAACTTCAATGGGTTTTGCATTTCTGCCATTCCCACATACCTAGCATTTACAAGTGCTAATAATGAAAACAAAAAGTAAGTCACGCATGTATTAATAAGTTCAGTGCGAATCTTGAGATCGGCTGAACTGATGGAGAAAGTTTCGAGTGAGACGGTGACATTATTGCAATGTATGTGGTATTACAACGTCTCTGAGTTAGAAAATTATAATTCTACCGAAAAAATAGTATTTGTTTATTATATTTTTGAAGGGTGATTAAATTATGAATAAAATTGGAGGAGTAAGTTTTGGATGAGATTGTAACATCGAACTTAACGTGAAACTATCATTTTGCCGAGCGATTAGTATTTGTTAATTATATGTTTTAGGGCTGATGATTAAGTGATTGAATGAATAATAAATTACACTGTGCTCCTTGACAACACCTACTCTAATTAATTTACTTTAAAAATGTGAATCTTTATTATTAAAAATGATAAGTCCTTCAGCTAATCCTTTAATCGCAAGTCCCTCGAACAATTTGCAAGGGAATATTGCACTTATCCTTCCTCCCATACAGTATGTGCTAATATTTGCTTGCTTACTGTTGTGATCACTACACCACGTGTGGATAATGCCAACCATTATCTCAGTCCTAATTAGCCTTTGTTCTCCCACTTTCACTCTATTCACTACAAGAAAAGCAGCTTGTCCGGCGAAACGTGTTCGTCGAGCAAAATTTAATGTTCGTCGGGCAACTTTAAATTCGACTATTCTGTGTTGGGCAAAGTCCGTCGGGCTACAGCCGTCGGGTTCAGGTTATTCGACGAAAACAGTAATTTCATCGAGCAATTTAATGCTTGCCCGGCGGATTCATTCGTCGCATATTACTTGTCGAGCAATCCAAAAGTCAACATATATATGTTGCCCGACGAAACGATTATGCGTCGGACAAATGGTTAATGTTTAAAAAGAATTAATAATTTATTTAATTAAATATATATATATATAATTAAAATAAATAAATAAAACAATTAAAAGAATAAAACGAATCAAATGAAAATAAAAAAAAAATATTTATAAAAACTAATGTTATATTTTTACATAATTAAAACTAAAGCAATGTTTTACATATTAAATTCTAACTACTCGGCGACGGATCAAGGTGGTCGAGGTCATAGGCGGGCTGTTCGGCCGGGGGCGAGGGCAGTCTTGATTTGATCGTTTGGAGCCTGGATCTGCGTGTTTTGAGCCTTGATCTCAGCATTTTCGACCTGAAGGCTCTCAAAGTTTCTTTTGAGCTCCGACATCTCCTCGGGATTGGCTCCCCAAGAAGAACTAGAAGAGTGACTGGAGACATCCCGAACTATCCTGTCGTCCGCCCCCTGGAAGATTTTCCCTTGACGCCTACAAAGTCGTCGCTTTAGGATGACGATCGACCTCTCGGGATCCGGTAGCTGCTACTCCAACGACACGTCGTGATGCTGTTGCGTGAGCTCAGCCTGTGTCTGCTGGACGTCTTGCTCCATCGCCGCCTACAAATTTGAATAAATATTAATTAGAAATATAATTATCAAATTAAAAATTAATGTTTAATATGCAAAAAATAAACTGTCGTGAATATTGTCAGCCTCTTGGTTGCTCCGGCCAGCGTACACTTGCCCCCAGACATCCACCTCTAGGAACATCGACCCGGCGATGTGCTGATCCTCCAGCCGGTCCGAAAAGGATCGCGACCCCCCATGGTGGTTGAATTTCTTCGCACCCCGGTTTGATGTGTTGGCAACCGATTTTCGATGTTCATTAGTAAAAACAAAAAATTATATTTTCAAATGGAAAATAACATAAAAAATAAATAAATAATTTAACTAGGTGGATAGTACGTACTAAATAGGTGGGGGACACGAAATGATCGCACAACCACAGCCACCCTACCAGTTTCGGCCCGTCCAACTCCTCTGGAGGATTTGCCTGAGCTTCCTCCGGGGAAGGCCAGCTATTGTAGTACTTGTGGAGCTCGTACTTCCAGTCGGCGTTCAGTAAATGCTAGTGGTTTCTCAGGTATTTACTGACGTCGGTGTCCTCCAGTTTGAACTCAAAATTGATCTGCAATAAATTATTAAAATTAGTAAAATAATTAAAAAAAATATTAATGTAAAAAAAAGGAGAAATAAGTACCGATAACTCTCCCCAACAGCACGTGATCTCCTCCGGGGGTTGGTTCCTAAAAGTATCCCCCATCATCAGGCACTTGGTGCGAAGAATCGCGCCAATGTCATGCACCACAGGGCTGTAGATTTTTACGAGCGCTAACCGGAGGCGAGGTACGTACACCACTTGGATCTTTTCATTCGTTGTCCTGCAAATCCGCAGGGATTTCAAACCTCGGTTGATCATGCGCTCGTTCACCGACTTCTCTGCAAATTTGATGAACATTCGTATATAATACGAGTAATAAATAAAAACGGTTGTTTAAATAAATAAAATAATAAACTTACCCTTAGGGAGTGCTCTGACAACAATCGCTGGTTCGTCTGCTCCGGCGTCGTCCTGTGGGAGCTGGGGGTCAGTATAGGGTTCCCCTCGTTTCTTACTGTGCTGTCGACGAGCCGATCGCGCACTGGGTCGCTGATGATTCGAGATCAGTGCCTGAACAGACGCCGCTATTAAGGCAACCGAGGTAGGGACTGCCTCCTCCGCTGGATGTTCAACGGGATCAGGGCAGGGGCGGGTCCTAGATGTGATCAAGGTGCGATGCGACATCTACAATAAGAAATTTAAAATAATTAATATAAAATTAACCAACATATTTTTAATTTAATAAAAAAAAAAAACATTTTTAATATTAAATATTAAATTCAAAAAAAAAAAAACAAAACCACATATAAAATTAACCAACATTTTTTTATTCGAATAATAAATAAATAAATAAAACAAAATTTTTTTTATTGAAAATTAGTAAATTGGTATCTAAAAACTAAAACCACCAAATTCTAATTTTTTTAAATAAAACTAACACAAACCAAAATTAAACCTAAAATACTAATTAATCCAAACAAACTTAAACCTATACTAAACTCAAAATTCACAACATTATGCCTAAATTTCTAAATCCAAATTTAGGGAATAAAATCAAACTTATAAATCAATCCAAACATACAATAATAATATCCAAAATCATAACATTCACATATAAAAAATTTATAAAACTCACATATCCAAAATTTATAAAACTCACATATCAAAATTCACATATCCTACACCATATGAAAAATTCACATAAATTTTTTAAAATTCAAATATCCAAAATTCATAAAATTCACATATCCAAAATTCATATCCAAAATCATAACAAAAATCATATGCAAAATTCATAACATTATTCCAATCTCAACATTATACCTAACATCAAAATTTCAACAAATCTTCAACATTAACCCTAAATTCCTAAATCCAAACAAACTTAGTAAACCAAATATTTATATCCCAATCCAATCCAAATTCACAATATTCAAGTAAAACCCCTAAATTCTCAATCTGCAAATTTGGGAAAAATGCACAATCTGCCAAAATCCAATCAAAATTTCAATTCCAATTTCATAATATCCAAACCAAATTTCAATTGAAATTTCAATCCAAACTAAAATTAAAATATAAAAAATCAAAATTAACAATAACCAATCCACATTAACAAAAGAGAGAGACGGAGAACGAGTTCAACCTTGAGATTTTCGCCGGCGAGAGATAGGTGCGGCGGCGAGACCTAACCTCGGTGAGAGAGAGGTGGAGTCCGAGTGAGAGAGAGCGATAAAGGGAGGGAGTGATATTGGATGCCGGCGACCTCCACATACGAGGGCTGGTTTGTGTTACAGAGAGGTGGCGGTCGGGAAAAAATTGGGAAAATGAAGAAGAAGGAAGAAGAAGAAGAGTCAGTCGCAATTTATCAGTCTGAATGACCTTGCCCGACGAAACCTAGGTCTGGCCAACTTTTAATGAATTCGTCGGATAACAAAACGAGCTGAATATTCGTCAGGTAAGAAGTTTACATTCCGTCGTGTAAATATCACGGTAAGTTTGAATTTTCGAGAATTTTTTGGCTGAATTTTTGAAATTTTCATGAAAAAAAAAATGCACGTTTTGTTTACATTGCCCGACGACGTGTGTATGGTTGCCCGACGCTTATATTTCCCGACGAATAGTTACCTTCGTCGGGCTAAATTCTTAGGTTGTTGAGTTTATGACTGATCTAAAAACTAGGTCCGACGATAGAATTTTCAGCATGGGGACCATTCAATGGTTACTTTTAAGTCTGTAGACCTCACCCGTCGAAAATCTTGATGTTTTGAGGATTTCAAGCCTTCCGATCGTGAAGGAACGTTGTGTAACCGTTGAATCGTCACGCACCGTTACCTAATCCCGGGATTTCCAAATTGGGTAATATTTCGCGTAGGCGATCTATAAGTACCTAAAATAAATGTGGACGGTTAGATCGGTCCATTTCAATTTGTAAATTATTGAAAATCATAAAACAAGCATATTCATCAAGGAGTTTAAACACTTAAAGGAAACTTCAATTCATTTTTTGAAGTTTTGGTTCTATTGATATTCAAACGATTGAATTTGACCGATCTAACCGTTCATTTTGTGGTTTTATGTGCCTTGATCTCGCCCATCGAAAATCTTGATGTTTTGAGAATTTCAAGCCGTCCGATCGTGAAGAAACGTTGTGTAACCGTTGAATCATCGTGCACCGTTACCTAATCCTGAGATTTCAAAATTGGGTAATTTTTCGCGTAGGAGATCTATGAGCACCTAAAATAAATGTTGACGGTCAGATTGATCCATTTCAATTTGTAAATTATTTTTTTTTTTCCAAAAGATCAAAAGCTTTATTAATAATGAACAAAAACACCAGCATCAAAAGCTAAGGTATCAAACAACCAATCAGTCCCCAGTTCATCCCAACAATGATGCCCACCTACCCTAACAACATAGGCGGCAACAAGATGCGCAGCTTTGTTATCCTTCCAAGATGCAAACACAAATTGGACACTTTGCAGCTGCTTAACAAGTGCATGGATATCAAAGAGAATACAAACCAAATCAGCATCACCTGGACCCTGACCATTAAGAGTGTTAATAACTCCCAACGCATTTGACTCGATCACCACACGTTCATGCCCAGCCAACATACAATGTGTAAGAGCACTCCTAACCGCTTCGGCTTCAGCCAACAAACTCGACTTCAGGCGTAGGTCACCTTGGCCACCAGAAGACACAAGCAACCCATAACAGTCACGAATCACCCAACCTACTCCACCATACACAGTCAGATTACTCCATGCACCATCACAATTAACTTTCAGGATGCCCACATCCGATTTTTTCCATTGAACCTCTACCTCACGGCCTACCAACTCCGGCGGCCTAGGCAGCGAGAACTGCCCCCGCAAGGCCGGGACCCCTAACCCACGGAATTCAGCCACGCATTTGGTGAGATTGACAATGGCCTCCTCCAGCCTCACAGCAATACCATCAAACACCATCTAATTACAGCTCTTTCAGATCCTCCAGATGCCAAAAGTAAGCGTATGAATCAACTCCTCTCTATGAGGTAAGTGGTGAAATTTAGCAATCAAGCTTTGCCAAATACCAGAAAAATCCTCCCTTACTAAAGCACTGACATCAAGCATAAGAGGGCTACCATACCAGAAGAAACTAGCAAACTGACAGTGGAAAAATAAATGGAGCTCAGTTTCCTTAGCTAGACCACAAGAGGGCAAACGGGATCCAAAAGCAGTCTACGTCGCAGCAAATTGGACCTAACTGCAAGGGTGTTGTTGCAACCGCTCCAAACAAACTGTTTAAGCTTCGGCGGGACCTTCATACACTAGATTTGACTCCATTTTAGACCTTGAGTGGAAGAAGAACTGGATTCCCCCTCCCCCCGCTTGCCCAACCCACCATTCCGATGCAGAAACAGAGCAACACCATATGCCGATTTCACCGAATACAACCATTTTTGGTAAAATTCCATATCAAAAGATCACCCATGCCCCACCGGCTGAGGGGTAGCCGTAGGATCACATGGGCTTCCTCCTTATGAAAACATCAAGCTATTACCTCTTCCCTCCAAGTATGGGTGCCCTGATCAATCAAATCTTTCACATATAGAGGAATATCAGGATGGGAAGAAGTCACCTTAAATGTATATGGAGTAGGCAGCCAAGGATCAAACCGGGACCGGACTTGGGCACCATCTCCAATCCTCCACCTCAAACTACAGCTATAATTTTCCGACCTTGGATAAGAACCTTCCAACCCCAAGGGGACCGGCGTCCCACCAAAGCCTAAAAGAACATCCTATTGGCGTAGTATTTGTCTCTCAGCACCTGAGAAATTTGCAATGAAGGATCCTGAACAATACGCCAGCCAATCTTCCCAAGCATTTCCAAATTAAAACATTCCAAGTCTCTGAAACCCATCCCTTCCACCTTCTTCACTCGGGACACCTTCTTCCAAGCCACCCAATGCACACCACGCTGACCATTTTATTTCCCCCACCAATAATTAGCAACTAGCCGCTCAATATCCCCACACATGCCAATCGGGAGTTTAAAGCACGACATAGCATAGTTTGGCATAGCCATGACCACTGCCTTTATCAATACCTCCTTACCAGCAGGGGAGAGAAATTGCTCCACCCAACCTTGCACTTTACTGGCTATTTTGTTTCAAACTTCATAAAATATTACCCTCTTGAACATACCAAAATCCGCCTGGAGACCAAGATACTTCCCAAAACCATCCTGCGTTGCGATATGAGATCTCCTAGTCAAACTTCTCCGTAGGCGCTTTGAACAATTCCCACCAAAGAACATGGAACTTTTCTCGAGATTGACAAGCTGGCATGATGCCTCTGCATAACAATCTAGTACATTCTTAACTGTATCGATCTCATTACTATTGGCATGGCAAAAAATAACCGCATCATCAACAAAGAATAGATGTGAGATCCGAAGATCACTGGACTCCACCAAACGAAACCCATGAATAGCTCCCTCCTTCTCCCGCCGGCGAAAAAGAGCAGAAAGCCCTTCAACACACACCAAGAATAGAAAAGGCGACATGGGGTCACCTTGCTGGATCCCCCTACTAGGCGTAAAACATCTTGCTTCCTCCCCATTGACCAGGACACTATAGGAGACTGAAGCCATGGATTCAAAAATCAAACCACAAAAACGATCTGCCACCCCAAGGCCTTTGAGCATATCAAACACAAAACTCCATCCACCCGGTCATAGGCCTTGGCCATATCAAGCTTCAATGCCAGTTCCTTATCCTCCAATTTACCTCGATGCTTCATGGAATGGAGAAGCTCATGGACTACAAGAATATTATCCTGTATCTGCCGTCCCGACAGAAATGATGACTGATTGATACTAATAATCCGAGCCATCACCAGTTTTACCCGATTAGTAAGAATTTTCAAAATTACCTTACAGAGGACATTACATAACGCAATAGGGTTCAACTTGGACATCTTCACCAGACTAGGAACCTTGGGAATCAGACAAAGATGGGTATGATTAATTTTCCGGAGCAGCCTCCCCGTGCACCAAAAATTTATCACCATATCACAAATATCACGCCCCACCACCTCCCAATTCTTCCGGAAAAAGCCACTAGTAAAACCATCTGGCCCTATAGCCTTTCAGGGATTAATCTAGAACACTACAGCCTTCACTTCATCTCGGGTAATGGGTGACAATAATCCCTCATTCTCCTCCGGCGTAACACACTGCTCTAGAAAAGACAATATGGCCGGACAAGTTTGAGGATGAGTAGTGGTGAACAACTACTCAAAATAGTCCACCACCACCTGAAGGAAACTTCAATACATTTTGCAAAGTTTTGGTTCTATTGATATTCAAACGATTGAATTTGATTAATCTAACCATTCACTTTGTGGTTTTACGTGCCTAGATCTCGCCCGTCGAAAATCTTGATGTTTTGAGGATTTCAAGCCGTCCGATCTTGAAGAAATATTGTGTAACCGTTGAATCGTCGCGCACTGTTACCTAATCCTGGGATTTCCAGATTGTGTAATTTTTGGCGTAGACGATCTATGAGTACCTATAATAAATGTAGACAGTTAGATCGGTCCATTTCATTTCGTAAGTAATTTAAAAAAGGTGTTTAATAAATAAATGTAAATTGAATATGGTATATATTACCCGACGAAGCTAAATGAATATTTGTCGGGCATACACTTCCAGTTTCGGCAATCGTCCACGGAACAGAGAAACACGTGATGATATTGGTATCCTTTGCCCGAAGGATGTACAAGTATATTCGTCGGGGAAATGTTATTTCCCATTTTCATACACTTCTAGTTGTTTGTCCATTTCTTCCCAATTCGAAGGAAATTGGGCCTTCATCAACGCCTTGTGCTGCTCGTGGAAGGGCCAGACTTCGTCACAGTTGTTAAGTATGAACCAATCAGCCACCTCCATGTCGCTATTGGTGAACGGCTCCGAGATTGGACCAGTGTCGAATGGTCGTGCGGGTTGGGCAAATACAGATAGGGTCTCTGGACATTGACCACCGTCATCGTTGCGCGAGGCCCTATTGAAGGAAGTTTCAACATTCCGAAGGTACATTGCACAAAATGTCAGTGCCTCCTTTGTAATGTACACCTTCGCTATAGAGCCTTCGGGACGTGTCTTGTTCCGAACATACCGATTGTACGTACCTAACATTCTACAAGGAAATATACATTATGATTCACATATATACATGACAGTAAGTAAGGAAATATTATCAAACAGCAGGAATAAGTTATACCTCTCGATTGGGTACATCCAACGATAATGAACCAGACCAGCTAGCTTTTCCGAATCCGGCATATGTATTAGTAAGTGCACCATTACATCAAGAATGCAGGTGGATATATTTGCTCTAGCCGACACATGATGTAGACAATACCCTCGTTAATTGCTTCGAGTTCCACCTTTACCAACGAGCTGGCACATAGTATCTGGAAGAATTGAGATAAATAAACTATCGTCTCAACAATGACAGGCTCCAAGAAGGGCCGAATACCAATCGGAATGTTTCGTTGTAGCAAAACATGATAGTCATGGCTCTTCATACCAGACATGGTCCCACCGTCGGTGTTAACGTTTCGGGATATGTTGCCGGCGTACCCGTCGGGAAATTTCACACCCTGCAACCACTTCTGGAATTTATTCTTATTCATTGGCGTAAATGTATAACTTGGATGAGCCATGATGTATTTTCCATTGACGACTTTTGGCAAGAAATTAGGCCGAATCCCCATTTCTTGCATACCCAGGCGAGCATTTTTTGTGTCCTTTGACTTGCCTTCAATGGGTAAAGTCGTTCCTACAGCACTCTCGGCAACATTCTTCTCGATGTGCATAGGATCCGCGATGTGTCTGATTTTCAGTTTCGACCAATACGCCAACCGGAAGAATATGCTCTTTTTCGTCCAATTTTCCTGTTCAGCTGGTTTCAATGCTCGTGTGACGAAGTCATTTATACTGTTCAGTTTGGACAATATCTCATCACCGGACCTCTCCCTTGGTCAACCTCGTAACCCATATTTGCCATTAAATGAGTCAGATTGCATTCCCCATTGGTGATCCCACGGTAGAAACCTTCTCGCATCCAAGTAGCATACCTTTGATGCGTTCCAAAAGGACGTTGTGTCTGGTCCACATGTCGGGCAAGCAAGATTGCCCTTGGTGCTCCATCCGGACAACATACCATAAGCAGGAAAATCATTAATTGTCCACATTACGGTCGCTCGTAGAGTGAATATTTCTCCACTGCACATGTTGTATGTTCGGACACCATTTTTCCATAGATCCACGAGCTCATCAATCAATGGCCGGAAATACACATCGATGGAATTACTCGGTGATTTGGGCCCTAGTATCAAAGTACTGAGGATTGTGAATTCTTTCTTCATGCATCTCCAAGGAGACAAGTTATACGGAACCATAACCATCGGCCAAGTGCTATAGGGCTTTGTAAAACTCCCAAATGGATTAAACCCGTCAGTAGTGAGCCCTAACCTGACATTTCTTGGCTCCGCAAAAAACTCGAGATACATCTTATTAAATTCCATCCAAGCCTCTCCATCGACCGGATGCCTCAGTACATCATCATCAATGCGTTCATCCTTGTGCCACCTCATATCACGGGCTGTGTGGGATGACATGTAGCATCTTTCTAACCTTGGCTTCAGTGGAAACTAATGCAACACCTTGTTTGGAATCTTGTTCTTTTGAAATCTAGGCTCATTGCACACGGGACATTTGTCAAGCTGCTCGAATTCACCGTAAAACAATGCACAATCGTTCTTGCATGCATGGATCTTGATATACCCTAAACTGAGGACCTTCAACAGCTTCTTCGAGCTATAATGATCTTTAGACAGACGGTTGTCTTCATGGAGCATTCGGATGATGATGTCCATCATATGATCAAAATGCATGTTCGTTTGATTATACTCAATTTTCATGTGCATCAACTCAACAACTGCCCCTATAACCGAAAAGGATTTACAACCGGGGTATAATTCGTACTGAGCTTCTTTCAACAATCTCTTGTAATGGAGCTCAGAATCTTCGAGTTGAAACCTAGGTGCCTCATCGTCCATATCATCCGATGTGGCAGAAAAAAAATCGATTAATAACTCAACGACTTGATCATTATCACATCACCCATCCAAAGCACTTTCGTCCCGACAGGTCCCGGGAACCGAAGATGTCGATGCGGAAAATATTTCTTCATCCTGATAGATCCAATTAGTGTAGTTGTGTACGATCCCATTCCATTCCAGATGAGTTTGGACCTCATTCAACGGCATCCAACTGCAGTTGTTGTTACATTTATGGCACAAACACCTGATACGTCTTTCATCACTACAATGACTACGTGCAAAGGCAATGAAGCTATCGATCCCATACAAATACTGATAAGAAGATCTATCCAACATTTGTATCCAGCCTCTGTCCATTGTGCCTGCTTTCACAACATAGAGCCAACGTATGTAATTAAGTTAACATTGTCCCGTAATTAGTACAAGTTAAAATTAAAAGCAGCTCGTCTCCTTATGCCTCCGGTGATTTGGTCCAATCCCATTCGAGAGTGCACGTTCTATGTTGTGTAGTTTACAACCTACGAGGCTAAGTTTCGATCGAGGGAAATTTCGGCAGCATCTCCCTACAGTTCCCCAAATGCACGACGTAGATATTATAAACAAATATCTAGTATGCATTCGAAGAACATTGAGGGGATACAAACCGAATTTCCCACAATCGAAACCTAACCTCGTAGACAGCCAACTACACAACACATAGTTGCGCACCCCCAAACTGTCAGAATAAATGGACAATTCAAGAGTTAGTCAATCAACCCGATTCACTGACTCTCAAACGGGTCTATGGTTTTTTCTTTAATTTCATTATACGATGTTAATCAACTCGATTAGCTTCGCATAAACGGTTATGAAATATGAACATATTTCACTCCGTCGGAACTACACAAAGCGCTTAACAAAAAATACCACAACAAATTGACAAATACAAACATATATTAATTATGCATAAAACAAAGTTTACAATTTTCTAATTTCCGTACATATTTTCTATTTTCCTATTTTCCTAACATATTTTCTAATTTCCTAACATATTTTCTAATTTCCATACATATGTGCCGGGATATTGAGCGGCTGGTTACCAATTATTGGTGGGGGAAACAGCTTGGTCAGCATGGTGTGCATTGGGTGGCGTGGAAGAAGGTGTCACGGGTGAAGAAGGTGGGAGGGCTGGGCTTCCGTGACTTGGAATGTTTTAATTTGGCAATGCTTGGGAAGATTGGATGGCTTATCGTGCAGGATCCTTCATTGCTATTCTCCCAGGTGCTGAGAGACAAGTACTACCCTACTAGGTCGTTCCTCCAGGCACTTGTGGGCCGCCGGTCCTTTTAGGGGTGGAAGGGCCTTATCCAAGGTCAGAAAATCCTAGCTACAGGTTTGAGGTGGAGGATTGGGGATGGTGCCCAGGTCCAGTCTCGGTCCGATCCTTGGCTACCTACTCCGTATACATTTAAGGTGACTTCTCCCCATCCTTATATTCCTCTGTATGTGAAGGATTTGATTGATCATGGCACCCACACTTTGGAGGGAAGAGGTAATAGCTCGTCGTTTTCGTAAGGAGGAAGCCCAAGTGATCCTTAGGCTGCCCCTCAGCCGGTGGGGCATGGGGGATAGGTTTATGTCGCACTTTAACAGAAATGGTTGTTATTCGGTGAAATCGGCTTATGGTGTTGCCTTGTATATGCATCGAAACGGTGAGTTAGGCAGATGGGGGGAGGGGGAACCCAGTTCCTCTCCTGATCAGGGCCCAAAATGGAGTCAAATTTGGTCTGTGAGGGTTCTGACGAAGCCTAAACAGTTTGTTTGGAGGGGTTGTACCAACACCCTTGCCGTTCGGACAAATCTGATGCGCCGACGACTGTTTGTGGATCCTGTTTGCCCTGTTTGTGGTCTTGCTGAGGAAACCAAGCTCCATTTATTTTTCCACTATCAGTTTGCTAGGGTATTCTGGTTTGGTAGCGCTCTTATGCTTGCTGTTACTATTTTAGAAGGGGAGGATTTTCCAGGTATATGGCAACGCTTGGTTGCTAAATTCCACCTCTTACCTCATAGTGCGGAGTTGATTTAGACGCTTACTTTTGGGCTCTGGAGGATATGGAAGTGCCGTAACCAGATGGTGTTTGAGGGTATTCCTATGCCGCCAGAGGAGGCCATTGTCAACCTTACCAAATGTGTGGCTGAATTCCATGAGCTAGGGGTCCCAGTCTTGAGGGGGCAATTCTCGCAGCCCAGGCCGTCGGATTTGGTTGGCAGTGTAGTGGAGCTTCGATGGAAGAAACCGGATATGGGCATCCTGAAAGTTAATTGTGATGCTGCCTAGAGCAGCCTGACTACGTGTGGTGGAGTGGGTTGGGTCATTCGGGACTGTTATGGATTGCTTGTGTCTGTTGGGGGTCAATGTAACAACCCGGAATTTCAATTATTGGATTTATGTAAATTATTTATGTAAAATGACGCTTTTACCCTTGCTTGTTAAGGGGCGTGAGAGTCAAATTTTGTTTCGAAATATTTTCGGTGGTGTTTTAGGTACTGTTGCGTAGGTCTCGAACTCACGAGTTCGTAGACAGGCGGCACGCGGAAAACGGAGTTCGTGGACGGAAGTTATGGGTCTAGATTGCTAGGGGTATTTTGGTAATTTTTGACTTGGGGTAGATATTTTTAACCCCCAAATCAGACTAATCTGATCCACTTCATTTCATCTTCATCTTCATTCTCTCTCTGTGACAAACATAAACACAAACCACCCGAAACCCGTGTGCAAAAACTCACCCAAAACCCACAAAGTCAACTTTTGATTCAAGGCTCCAACTTCCAGTTTTGATCAACTAATCGTATTCTACTCCTTCCCACGATCACAACCATACCAACCATCGAAGGAGAGGACCACGGAGGAAGCCGAATCGAGTGTAGGAAGTTTCGGATCTTTCGATCGATTTTCCGGCTTACACAGGTACGTGTTTGACGTTTTAAGGTCATATTTGGATTCCTGGGTTCAAGTAGATAGATTTAGATGTAAAATTTGTGAAAAATGGTTGAGTTTTGAGGAAGTTGTAAAGCTTGGAGTTTCGGCCGGAAATGGGGGATTCCGGCGAACCAGACGGCGACGGAGGTGGCGGTCCGGTCATCTTCTCCGGCCAGCCTCCGGCGACGACAGTCCGGTCGTCTTCTCCGGCGAGTCACCGGTAACCGGTCGGGTCGAGTTGAATCGGTCCGGTTGAGTGAACCGGTTGGGTCGAGTTGAATCGGTCGGGTTGAGTGAACCGATCGGGTCGAGTTGAACTGGTCGGGTTGAGTGAACCGGTCGGGTTGAGTAAACCGGTCGAGTTGAGTGAACCGGTCGGGTCGAGCTGGACCGGGTAAGGTTGAGCCGGACCGGGTTGGACCGGTGCAGGCGCGTGGGTACTGTAGTAGGCGCGCGACCGGCGATTTAGGGCGCGTGTTCCGACCTTCTGTCGGTGCGGGGCGGCACGTGGGGCCGAGTCTGAGGTCACGGTGGCACGTGACAGGTAGTTTTTGACGTTCCGGATCTGTTGGTACATGTTTTGAGTCGATCGGACGTCGTTTAGGGGTTGTTTTGGACGTTTTAAAGTTGCTGCGTTTTCTAGGCCAGCATAGTTAGACTCTTGGGGTTTAGGGGGTTTATATTTATGGTTCTTATTATTAACTGGTAATCCCGATTATTAATTTGGACAGGCGATACTGCTCCAAGAACTTCAGGGGAGCGTACAGTTCGGGATTGAGCTTGCTTCAACAGGTTTGTGAGTCGACTTTTGGTTTATAAACTATAATGCATGCATAAATGTATCTTTGATTTAAATACTGTTATGTATGGGTGCAATGATTTCCTGAAATTTATAATTGATTGCTGGACATTTGTTTTCCCAATATTACAGTGAAAGTGTGTTGTGAGAAATGGTATGGTTGTTGGATTCGGTTTTGATATTGTTTTGACGTGGTAATTATTTGGGTCCATGATTTTGAGTTGAAATCGTATTTGTGATAAATGATAAACAATATATATATATATATATATATATACTTGATTTTGGATACAATATCGTTTTGAGGGGACCCAAGAGCCGGGCCTAGGATCCGCTGTTGGCGGTGAATCCAATGAACCCCCAATATAAACAAAACCGATTTGAGGAGGCCCAGGAGCCGGGCCTAGGATCCGCTGTTGGCGGTGAACCCGGTGAACCTCCAATATAAAAGGTGATTTTGCAGAGATTGTGGTCGTGTCCAGATAGTACAGAGAGTTGTTGTACATATTTTAACACATCTCAAGGGATACCCTAGTGTGTTGTGGATATGTCGGAAACAGTGAATTTGAGATATTATGTGTCTAGATTGAATTAAACAATTTTAACTTCTTTGAAGAGAGTTTTCAAACCAAACTGTGGATCACGAGGTATTTTCATTATACAGATTTTCTATGATGCCAACTAAGTGATTTTAAAGGGAAATGGAAATTTTGGCGATTTACATATGATGTTTTGGTATCATAAATTGTTTTATGTGATGCATGCATGATTTTATAAATGGAGGGGGGAAATGTAATATTTCCTCGAAAAAATGATTTAGAAATGATTATTTTTGTCCACTCACAACTTTTGTGTTTAAACCCCCTTCAGGCAGTTGAGTAGAGTTGACGCGAACACTGATCTCGAGGCAGAGGCATTAGTACTTCGACTGCGCTGTGTAGTTATATTTGAGTAAGATATCTAAATTTTACTCTTGATCCTACTTAGACGCTCTGATATTATATTGTATTTGATTGGTCATTAATTACGGGAATTATTGAGTGCTTGAATCCCTTGTCTGACAAGTGGAAGTATTTATTATTATTATATTTTTTAAGGATTAAAGGGTATTTGGGAACCTTTCCTTAGGTTGTCAGACGGGATCAGGGTTCTTCCCGGGTTTCGAGGCGAAATTCGGGACGGGTCCTGATAGTCAAGGTGACCTTCGCCTGAAGTCGAGTTTGTTGGCTGGAGCTGATGCGGTGAGGTGTGCTCTTTCACATTGTTTGTTGGTTGGGCATGAATGAGTGGTGATTGAGTCAGATCCTTTGGGGCTTATTAACACTCTTAATGGTCAGAGTCCAGGTGATGCTGATTTGGGATGTATTCTCTTTGATATCCATGCACTTGCTGTGTAGTTGCGAAGTGCTCAGTTTGTGTATGCATCTCGGCAGGCTAACAAAGCTGCGCATCTTATTGCCGCCTATGTTACTAGGGTAGGTGGGTATCATTGTTGGGATGAACTGGGGACGGATTGGTTGTTTGATACCTTAGCGTGTGATGTTGGTGTCTCTGTTCGTTATTAATAAAGCTATTGATCTTTTGGTAAAAAAAAAACATATTTTCTAATTTCAATAATTTCATTACATATTTTTTATTTTCCTAAAATATTTTCTAATTTCCTAATTTCCTAATATATTTTCTATTTCCCTAATTTCATAACATATTTTCTAATTTCATATTTTCCTAACAAAGTTTCTAATTTCTAATTTCCAAAAATTCTATTCAATTTCTACACATTTTCCACAATAAATACACAATTTCCTAATATAATTATATCCAAAATTCTTCACAAAATTAAATTGAGAGGTAAACACACATACCTTTGTATAAGTATTCCTTCAAATCAACCACAAAATTCCTAAAACACAAAACATAATTTGTTTCCAATAAAAAATCAAATTTTCAAAAGTACAAAAATTAAATTTCTCAAACCTTCAAAATTGATATTGGTGATTGAGAGAGAAAGGGATTTGATTGGTAGTGAAAATGGTGATGAGATGATGATTGTAGCTAGAGAGGGAGAGATTAGGAGAGAGAGAGAAAGAGAGAGAGAGAGAGAGATAGAGAGATTGAGAGAGAGAGAGAGAGAGATTGTGAGAGTGATGAAGCAGAGAGGAAGAAGAACAAAGGAGTGTTTGGGTTATTTAGTGTGTTTAGACTTTTTCCCGACGAAGAACATTTACATGGCAAAGCTTAATGATTTGTCAGGCAAAGTTAAGTCAACACCAAGTGTTACCTGACGACCAATATTCGTCGTAAGATCTAATATTGCCCGACGGAAAGAGCAAATCATCGGGCTAACCCTTCCTATTTTACGCGCCAATAACTTGTTCTTCCCGCCAACACCTTACCTGGCAAACCTTCGATTTCGTCGGGAAAAATTTATTTACACGGCAAAAACTACTTCATCGGGCAAAATCTTATCGGGCAACCTCAATTTTCTTGTAGTGATTTGTGCTACTCAAAATCATATAGGATTTTATATATTAGCATGTTGTTTAGTCAACCTCTGTTATTTAGAGTCTATTGGACACTTCTTATTTAGATGGTTCCACTTGATTAATAAAATTACAATCTTCTGAGCATAAACATTCATCTATCTTACAAAATTAGTTCCATTTTATGTTTCTATGTTTCAATTAATCCATCATCTTATCTGATTGGTTGCAAAATTTGTTTGTTTGATAAAATAGTGTATAGAATTTTGACAAAAAAATGGGTCAGAATATTTGCCTGACGAAATACTTGCAAATTCGCTAGGCAAAATTAAGTTTTTATCTTTTCTTGACGAAATAAGTGCAAATTTGGTGGACAGCTGCTGAATTTCAGAAGCTAAATTTGGTGGAATGTCGCCTTATTTTTTACACTTTGCCCGGCGAATTGGATTATTCGCCGGGCAAGGTATACGAATTTTACCAGGCAAATTGTGATCGCTCGACGAACCTTTCGCGACCATTGTCCTTTGTCGGGCAAGCTGCACTTTGCCTATTGAATGCACTTTTTTGGACGGGCAAAATCATGCCCGACAACAGTTGCTCGCTAAGTGTTGCCCTACGGAGGTTCTTTGTGGTTAAGTTTTCCCGGCGGATTATCATCTTTGCCCGACAAACTTATTTTGCAGGGCAAGACCTGATTTCTTATAGTGTATTACCATGTTGTTTAGTCAACCTCTGTTATTTAGACTCTATTGGACACTTCTTATTTATTAGGTTCCACTTGATTAATAAAATTACAATCTTCTGATATTTAGACTCTATTGGACACTTCTTATTTATTAGGTTCCACTTGATTAATAAAATTACAATCTTCTGATATTTAGAGTCTATTGGACACTTCTTGTTTAGTCAACCTCTGTTATTTAGAGTCTATTATGATATGAGTAGAATGAGGTTAATATATACAAGACACTCGTAACAGCTTTATATTTGCAAGATAACTTATAATTTCATATGTATGTTGAATATAAGTCAATATTGCACTATTGTCTAAGATAGACCTATGTATGTACCAAATAAATCTTGATCATGCATATATGTCGAAAATAGATTGAGAAGCCCTATACCGACCATAACTGTTCTATTTATATAAGATACTATAACTGTACTATATTTGTAAGATAGATCGTAACTTCCTTATACATATTTAAGATAAATTGAAATACCCTAAGGCTATAGTTTTTCTATATTTGTATGATCGATATATCGTAACTGCCAATGGCGGAGGTAAGGTTGGGTTCAGGTGTGCGACAAGAGAAATTTTTGTGTGGAAAAAATAGTAGGTATTTTATGTGTAAAATTAATAATTAAATGAATTTAGCCCAGTCCAAAATTCTAAGAAATTTAAGGAAACAAAAGATATTTAATTTTGAATCTTAATTTGATTTCTTTTTTAAAAAAAATAGTAGGTATTTTGTATATATATCTTTAACTTTTATCTCAGTTTACTCCATAAGTTTATCTTGGGTGCTGGCCGACAACTGGACGCTAACTCGCGATGACAAAAGAAAATAAATAAACTCCACCACAGCGAAGCTTAGGATTTATGATGATGATCATAATTGAAGTCCTAGCGACTAAGGTCAATTTTAACCTTTCTATCTCTTCAAGTAAAACATCAGTGACTAGTAAGCTGATGTCATCCAGAGATGGAAAATCATGCCCAACCAAATCATAACTCGTCTGCTCGAGTCACTGCCCACACCAACCCACTGATCACTATAACGAGCATTTTCATAGGCTAACTAAGTCCGTGACAATCGTCGTCAAATCATGTCAGAGCCAGTAATATCATCGGCGATCACATCACATAAGCCCGTATGTAACCTCGGCTATCATATCATATAAGCCGGCCTGTATCCTCGGCTATCATATCATCAGTCGGTATAACCGTCGGTTGGTATAAACATAAGCCGGCATAACCCTCGGCTATCATATTACACCAGTCGGCATGTATCCTCGACTGGTATAAACATAAGTCAGCATAACCCTCGGCTATCACATCACATCAGTTGGCATGTATCATCGACTGGTATATCATATCATCAGCCGACATAACCCTTTGATGGTATACACATAAGCCGGCATGTATCCTCGACTATCATAACACATCAATCGGTATTTATCCTCGACTGGCATATCACGTCATCAGCCGGCATGTCACCTCGACTGTTATATCACATCATCAGCAAGCATATCCCTCGGCAGGTATCATGACTCAATCATCATAATAGATATCCCAATGGCACTGTAGTCGCATGAGTCACGCGTACGTGACAGGACGGGGTGTCTTAGCTTACCACAACCAAGTGAAGGACTGGGTGCAAGAACCATCACCAAGAGTCCCCATAGGAGCTATGAGACCATAAATATAAAAAGGAGCTCGGGGACAGGACTAGCGCTATTTAACTAGTATAGAGCGAGCGTTGGTGAACGATCACGTGGAGGACTAGTTTGTGGCCTACAGACATGTACGACACCAGCGACCACCATATGGGTAATACCATGACTCAACATAAACATATGACTTAACCCTGACCACTGACACAAGACACTGACAGATGACTCATGTACTAGGTCGACCAACACTAACTGTAGTACCACCATACTGACTTGTATGCTACGCCGACATGATTCCTCTATGAAAGCATACCCATGCTGACTCGTGTGCTAAGCCGACATGACTCCTTGGCGATAGCACCTCAATTACGTGTCACTCTTTCACGATTATCTTAATCGTCGCATCATTCATCTTGCAGCGATATCATAAATAGTATCTCGGAATCAACCCTCGAGATATACGATTATTGTGGTAGTTTATACTCATTCCGAAGTAATTTACCATCTCTATGGTTTTCAACCCTAAAGGTTGTATTCTATAATGACAGGCCCATTGATAAATCAGGGGTGGAATGGTTATTTTACGACCCAAGTTTTCAATTACAGCCCACAACACATTTGACCTTCACGAACAGTCCAAAATTCTTTTTACTTCAATCCGACACAAACCGGATTCCATATGCAAAATTTTAAATTCCATTTCATATTCCGGAACAGGCTGTAAGAGTTTAGGTATTTTGTATGTATATTTTTAATGTTTTTTCCAATTTACTATGTAAGTTTTTGAAGTTTTTATTGTTATGCTTCTGTATACCCTTTCCAAGTTTTTATTGTTATGCCTTGGGTCATATATATTCCGAACGGTACATACCTGAATACATGGAGCCCCTTATTAGGCTATATTATGCTCTCGATCTCCTGTAATCGGAATATGGTAAGTTGCATGTACGTATATAGTACGTATAACAAGTTGATATGTTGTTAATTCAAATTTGTTAATATATATATGTAAGACATATCGGAACTGCTCTATATATATAAGACATATCGTAACTGCTCTATATATATAAAATAAATTATAAATACCATCTACATATTGAAAATAAAACGAAGTTGCACTATATATATAATGTGTAAAAAAATAAGTTATTTGAATTCAATATTTTTTCTTTAATATGTTCATTTTAATATTTGAAATGTTATTAAAATAACACTAAAAATAAAAAAATAAATAAGAAACCTTGTGGGCCATCTTGATTTGCAATTTGGTGATGATGAAGGGTAACAAAACATCACAGTGAGGAAGGTACAGGGGACAGTGGCATATTGAGTAAATACAGCGCTTATAATGTGCATTTAGTAGGAGGTTGAGTTGAAAAAAATCACTCGAGGACCAGCAATTCCAAATTGAGCCCATGTGGTGTTTTTAATAGATTCAAATTTGGTAAGCTCAGGCCTTTGGAGAATGGTCGGAGAAGGGTTATAAACAAACAACTAAAGACAGCACAGAATTGTGGTCGATGATGTGGAGGGACCTCTTGTTAAAACTTACCTAAGTGAGGGAGTTATTTTTTTTTTAAACATATAGAGAGCTTTCAAGAAGGTTTTAGAGCTGTAGGGAGCCCACAATTATTTTTGTTTTTTGTTTTTTTGTTAATAGTTAAGGAAATAGTGTGTGCTCGATCCCAGCGAAAAAGTAGGTCACGTATTATGTCTTTCACCCACTTTCTTTTTAGTTGAAAAATGTGTGGTAGCCAGCTCTCTAAACTAGAGGTTGCATTAAGTTTTGTGTTATTAAATTAAAATTCAAAATAATATATCCTGATTGTGATCAGGGATGCGCTGCAACGCGTGTGTGAGTCTTCCCGGCCCCCAGCGCAGATTAGTCCTTGGTTGTCAGCTTTGGGATACTGCGTGTCAATGATAAAAAAAAAAAATATAGCGATGAACGTCGAATACCAAAGAATAGGTTTTTGATTGAATTTTTCTTATGATTTCAATGGTTGATGAAGAAAAAATTATCATTTGAGTTTATGTTAGATTGACTAATTTTTCATTTTTTTTTCTTGTTAGAGAATGATGATTTTTACAAGTCCAAAAATTATGGTCGTGATATCGATCACATATTTTATGATGCGAATTATAAATGATTATATTAGATGTAATCACAAGCCTTCAAAAAGAAAAAGAACAAAAATAATGGGAGACATCACAAATAACTATTGATAAATAAAATTGCAATGTAAATTGTTTTTCCTATACGAAAAATTAATTTATTATGATGTATTATCATCGAAAAAGAGATCAGAACCTGAGGATCCTTGATCCTGATTTATACATGTAGACATGAGAAGCCTAGATTCATGTAAATTAGAATGGGGCATGATGACCCTACTTTGTGTATAAATAGAAAGTAAATAAACATGTGATTACCCTCATGATAAGTCCAATAATACCAAAAAGTATTCAAAATGGCCCACATGATCGATGGACAAATAAGTCCACATATATCACATTAGATTTTTTGTTTATATCAAGTCGATATTAAATGCTTGAATGTGAAACTTTGGGCACATATATATTGGTATAAGTCTATATGAACTTGAAGTTCATAACTTACAAATCAATTTTTGAACTTGAAGTTTCGGTAAGAATACATGAGTAAATTGAATGGTGACAAAACTTAAAGTTCAAAATTTAATTGTTCAAAAACCTGAAGTTTTTAAATTGATTTGTATAATAAAAAAATTCCAATTGTGAAGTTTTGGGTATATAAATTAATATATATATATATATATATATATATATATATATATATATATATATATATATTGAAATAAGTGACAAGACATGAAGTTTAGGATTTTGTCAAGAACCTGAAATTCTAAATTTTCAATGTTTATCTTATGCTACCTTAGTGAAGGTAACGACCCGGAAATTTAATTAGTGAATTTTCGTAAATTAATTTACAAAAGGATGAAATTACCCTTGGTTGTTTAAGGGGCTTGAAGGTCAATTTTTGTTTCGAGACACTTTTTCCTGTGTCTCGAACTCACGAGTTCGTAAACAGGCGGCACGTGGGAAACGGAGTTCCTGTTAGAGAGTTGTGGGTCTAGAATATTTAGGGGCATTTTGGTAATTTGGCCTAGTTAGATATTTTTAACCCCAAGCAGATTAGATCCTCCTCATTTCACTCTCTCTCTTCGCGACTCATCCAAACCCATGACATCGAACCCAAAAACCCAAAATTTCAAACTTCAATTAGCGGCAAGATCGTCCGTTTTGGTTCCTACTCATCGGACTCTCCTCCTTCCCGCGATCCAGGACGTACCGACCGTCGCAGGAAGCAACCACGGGAGACACCGAACAGTGGAAAGGAAAAATCAAAACTGTCGATTGATTTTTCGGCCAACACAGGTATGAGTTTCGTGTTTAGACTTCATTTTTGAGTTTCTAGGTTCGAGTATATGGATTTAGACTAACAATTTGTGAAAAACGGTTAAGATTTGAGGAAGTTAGGAAAAATTCAAGGTCGCCTGGCAATAGAGTTTTCCAGTGACGACGGACATCGACACATGGCAAAGCGGTTGTCTTCTTCGGCAGCTGGTTCGGTCAGAGGAGGGCTGACGTGGCATGCCACCTGGCAGCTACATGGAGCCATGTGGATGCCACGTGGAGGCCTCCTAGCAGCCACGTGGTGCCACCTAGCGACTGAGTCAACGTCGAGTTAGGCGCGTGAGGTATTGTAGCAGGCGCGTGAGGGTACTGTAGCCGGCGTGAGGCAGCGTGTGGCGTGTGGGACCGGTACTTGGGTCACTGCAGTGCGTGTAAACAAGGTTTTGACGTTCGAGACCTGTTGGCGTAGGTTTCGGGTTAATCGGATGTCATTTAAGGGTAGTTTTGGGCGTCCGAAGTGGCTGTGTTTTTAGTGTGACGCGAACGGACCTCCCGAGGTTTTGGGAGTCTGAATGTAGGGTTTTTTAAAATTAGTTGGCAATCCCGATTGTTACTTTTGACATGCGATACTGCTCTGGGAACTTTGGAGGAGCGTACGGCTCGGGATTGAGCTTATTTGGACGTGTGGTGAATGGACTTTGGTTTTGTAAAGTATAATGCATGCATAAAGGTATATTGATATAATTACTTATTACGTATTGTTTAGGCAAAAATTATGGATATTATTAAATTATTCCTGGGCACGGACTTTCAATAATTATTTGGAAATGACGTTTTGGGCTATGGCCTAGTATTATGGATTCGGGTTTTATATGGTATGACTTGATTGATTTTGGATTTCGGCCGTGTCCATATTTTTTGGGTTTAGACCCGGATTTGTGATTTTATTTGAATTTGGGCATAAACCCGGGTTTTCAATGAGTTTGGCCTAGACCAAGAAATAAGGATTTCAAAACATGGATTTTGGTTTTCACTGAATTATTGTCCCCGAGGGTTAAGATTTTCTCCGACTGGCGTCGAGGGTCTTTCTCCGCCAGATCGTTGAGGGTTGTCCAACGCTGATGTGGATGAGTATTTTATCCACTAGGTCGTTGAGGCTGTCTATGCGTAGTACATGTTTCTGCAGAACTCGAGGTATATTGGGTGTGTGGAGGGCATCGAGCTACGGCTCGGGATTTTATTTGGGGAGCTGTGGGATATGTTTTGATATATATTTTGTGTCCAGGTCGGTTTACATGATTGTAAGCTCCTTTGATGAGGGTTTTCAAAGTAGGGTTGTGGACCATGGTAGGTTTTCATTATAAGGATTTTCGTTGGTCCCACCAAGTGTTTTAACAAAAGATGGATTTTCCTGCGGGTTTTCGGATTATCTATATATTATATTTATATAAATAGGAATTTTATGTTATGCGTGCTTGGTTTTATTCGTGGACGGGAAAAAATGTTTGTTTTCCTCGGAAATTATTTTAAACGATTATTTTGTCCACTCACAATTTTCGTGTTTTAAATCCCCTCCAAGCCGTTGAGTTGACGTGGGCATATCTAGAGGCGGATGCATTAAATTTTCAACTGCGCGTTTACCTAGAGTATCGAGTAGGATATTTATTTCAGTATTTACATATCCTACCTAGATGCACTGATAAGTCTTTTGGACAGATTGTAAAATTGTGGTTACATCGTTGGATGGTTGGTGTTGTTGGAATTTGGAGTGTTATCTGATCCTTCGTCTGACAGGTGGAAGACGGTTAACCAGTCCTTAAAGGAAGATTCTGCCGGATTTTTGGCAGAATTCTCATAATTATTTGCAAGGGCTTAAGGGTATTCTGGGAATTTCTTTAAGCGGTCAGACGATAGTAGGGTTTTTCCCGGGTTTCGAGGGGAAATTCGGGAAGGGTCCTGTCATAAGATCATATTTACAAAGAAGTTAAATTTCTTGGTTACTCGTTTTCAACAAAAACAAAAACCAGAAGTTCATATCAACTAAAGATTTGATAAAGTTTGGTGTATTGTTATATTTCCAACTTCTTACTCTATATTATATTGCAAAATCAATGAGAATATAAATTAATGTTTTGATAATTGTTACATAAATATTCTAAACTAGAAACTTTAAAGTTATATTTTGAATATAAATTCCAATTGAGTGAACCTCAAACTCGAATTTCAATTTAAATTTTTTTATGAGATAGATTATGTCAAAGAACCTGAAGTTTAGATTATTCAAATATATTATGAACTTAACGTTGTGTAGATTTTATTATATTATTATCATTTTATTTATTGTTTTACTTCACCTTTAATACTTATTTTATTTTATTAGTTTAATATCTTAGTTTATTGCACAATAAAGTATTGATAGAAATTTGAATTTGAAGTAGTTTTTGTTTTTTACTGGAGAATTTGAAGTAGTTCAAAGCACTATTATTCTTTTTATTTACACTAGCCTCCTGCACCCGCTTACGCGTGTGTGAATTTTGGAATGTGGGAGGAGTAACTGTCTACTTCTTCCACATAACAGTGAGCATGTGTCAATCCTAGTACAAATTTTTATTTTTTCTAATTTTTAGCTCCTATTTTCTCTCCAGCTCTTCTCATATATCTTCACGTTTCGTTTTTATTTAACTTTTACCTTTATTTCTTTTTCTTTTTTATTTAACTTTAACTTCTTATTTATCTATTCTAATCGATACATTACAGCTTTTTGGCCTTTAATTATATTTTTCTAATGTAGAATTATGAGGGTATTTTTGTCAGAAAATTTTGGTGAATCCTTTTAACCCTCCTCGCTTTATAATAATAGAGATATTCGAACCTGAAGTTTGGATATACTATAATATGAACTTGAAATTCATACATATCATGAGTTCAAGATTGATATGAAATTAAAAATCGTATTTCTCCATTTACCCAAAATTGTGGTAGAAAAATTGAACCCAATGTTCAAAATTTTTGGAAGCCCTACTGTTTGAAGAACTAAATGAATAAATATGAAATTAGGGCCCGAAGTTCTTTTTGAGTATCGATCCAAATTATTTGAGTGAGAAGTTCATGTATGTCATGTCTTTAAAAATGATATGAACTCAAATATCATTTTTTGATAAAAATTTAAAGTCTTGGGAACTATAAATTAAGATGATATAGAATATTAATTGAACTTGGAGTTCAATATTTGAAAGTCCTATTTTTGGAAGACCCAATGAGTCAAAATATAAAATTGGGACCAGAAGTTCCTTACGAATATTTTTCAACAGTATTTGAAAGAAATGTTCATAAAATTAGTATTTCGTGTAATGTTGGGTTTTTACTCTAACGCATGTCTTGCACATGTATTTTTATTTGTGCAATAGAAACTGTAAGTTTCTTGAGTCTCACATTCTATGTTGAATAATGAAATTGAATTTTTAAAGCATGAACAAATACTTCTTGTATTACAACCCGTTCTGAAAAATTTTAATTCGAAAATTTCAAATTACCTAAATTCCCTTGTAAGAATTAGGTTGGACCTTAAATGTGTGTTGTTGGGCTAAGTTTGGTACTGGTGTTGATGTTTCCTAGCCTATACACTTATATTGTAGAAATAGTAGTGTACAAGTAAGGGTGTCGAACCACAGAGACTGATTAGACTTCACAATTACCTCAAAGTAACCTTATAATGACTCAATTAATTAGTGAGTTCAAAAGTTGAAAAGAAAACTGATTTGAGTTTTTATTTGTGATATGTAAGAACTTAAAACTGAAAGTAAAGGTGCAAGTAAATGAAAGATAGATTAAGGCTAAGATTGAGAAAAGTATGGAGATGGAACCTTGGGTCTTGATTTCACCTATGTAACCTTAATTATGTGAAAATAGTGACTAAAGTACTCTTATCTTCCAAAACTATTCTAAGGATCATTTTCACTTAAGTAAGATAGGCCATGTCATGTGGAGCACTATCTAGTCCTTCTAATTGTAACCTAAGTATGTGTTGAAGCAGAAATCAAACACGCTAGAAAAGTCTCGACGATCCCTACAAACAGCAAACAAAAATCAATCGAAGTCAAGGTTGAAGCCCCGGGGGGGTTGTTCAACCAAGAAAGCTCCGATGTTTAAGTCAGTTTTGAGAGTGAAATCAAAAGAGCTTTAGAAGCAAAGAATGACTTACCTTAAAAGTGAGATGAGGACTTCTATTTATAGTGAAGCCTTGAGAGTCACAGAGCGTTCTGATTGGTTGATAGGTTTTGTAATTAATAAATATTCTTTTAATAAAAAATATTTTTTATTAATTAAATTTTAATAATAATTAATTCTCAAGGAGAATCTTATTATTATTGAAGCTTTAACCTGATTAAATAATACATTTAGCTGGTAAATATATTATTTAATGTGTGGGTGTCTGTAAGCCGCGAATGTCATTACCAGGCCAATTTGGACATTTTATGAATTATGGGCCACATGGCAGCTCCACAATTTTCGGGTGATTTTAGGTTCCACAAATGTTCCCACATCGTTTAGGAATTCAGGGAATCCTATGGGATGTAGGTTTTTTTTGGTAATTCCAATAAAGCATTTTGAAGTAGGACTCCGTCTTGTTTTGTATTGTTCTTGTGTCGAAAAAATTCAGTTGGGCTCAAAACTTAATATTAAACTGATACAAGTAGGCATTGGACTTGAGCTTGTGTGATTGGATTTAGCTTGGTTCTTCTGTAATTAATCTCCTCATTGATGACTGGAGGTTTTTATTTTGAAATTTATTCCCTCATTGATGATCGGTGGTTTCAATTTCTTTATTTAAAGAAAGAACAGTTAACCTTCACACTTCAAGTAAAAAATAAACTGAAATTTTGTTCTCTGCCGCTTGAGAAAGAAAAGGAAAGGAGGAAATCATCTGCCAAGTTTCGTCCTTGCTGTGAGGTAAGAGAAAATAATTTTCATTTCCCTTTGTTCTGATGTTATAAATTATTTTTCTTCGTTCTCTGTCAATGCAGGTGGCCATTTATGAGCGATGAGTTGATGAGACACAGAGCCATTCTTGTGAAAATCAGACTCTGTAAGAAGAAAGTGTTAACCAGCGTAAGCTGAGGCGAGTGCAGCGTAAGCTGGGTGAGGGGGCTTCCTCACGGCTTGGCATCTCAGCTACAGTGGCGCGTCAGGTTGGGCAAGGAGCGGCGGACTTGGCGAGGTGGGCTGGCGCAGAGCATCTGGCTTGGAGCAGGTTGGTGCTGTGGAAAGGAGGCAGGCGCTGCTGACGCTTCTTCTTTCTTCGCGGCTGGTGGCTAGTGAGAAGAAATTGAGGTGATTTCTTTTGCGTCTCTGACTTCTTTTCCCCCCCTTTTTTTTATTAAATTGTTTTTGCTTTCTTTGCTGAACACTGACCGTTCTCTTTATATACGTATATATATTTATACAAATTATTTATTTCATTTTTTTTTAAACTAATAATTAATTTCTTTATGCAGATTCATTTTTTTTTTACGATTCCGGGAGATGTGGAAGTCCGTTCGTCATGATTCAAGCAGCGTTGTGCTCTATTTTCCGAGACGGTCATTTCAAGGTGTATGAAGGCGTACTTCCAGTGAAATCTCGAAGAACTCCCTTTGTGAGAGTTGCTGATTTCAAGATGTGGTGGAGCCAACATCAAGATGGATGGATGAGATGTTGGCAAGGACTGTCTGGCTTGTCCATTCCTGTCCTTGTCAGAAGAACTGAGAAGTTTGCAAGGACTGTCTGGCTTGTCCATTCCTGTCCTCCATTCCTGTCCTTGTCAGAAGAACTGAGAAGTTTGCAAGGACTGTCTGGCTTGTCCATTCCGGTCCTTGTCAGAAGAACTGAAGTTGGCAAGGACTGTCTGGCTTGTTCATTCCTATCCTTGTCAATAGAACTAAGAAGTTGGCAAGGACTGTTTGGCCTTTGAATTCATGTCCTTGTCAGAAGAACTGAAGTTGGCAAGGACTGTTTGGCTTGTCCATTCCTACCCTTATCAGAAGAACTGAAGTTGGAAAGGAATGGCTGGCTTGTCCATTCATGTTCTTGTCAGAAGAACTGAGAAGTTGGCAAGGACTGTTTGGCTTGTCCTTTCCTTTCCTTGTTAGAAGATTGGCTTTCGACTGACGTCAGCCTTGCAACATGTGACGTCAATGTGGCCTTTTTGTTCAACAAGTGTGAAGATGGATGGTTGGGATATTGTGCGTGCATTAGACACCCTTATCCATGCTTGAGGTTGCTATGTGAAGACGAGTTTTTGGCTGTTGTCATCATTGATTAGAGTTCCTCCAGCGTTGGGTGTGACTTGATCTTGAAGGCCCCGTTGAGCTTGAAGCGGGGTGGTACGAAGGTGGGACTCGACGATCGAGGATTGGACATGCCCCATGTGAAGCCTGTGATGTCATACTTCATTGTCCTAGCCCAGTGAGGGAGGATAGCAAGTGCAAGTCTCCAGGTTATTCAGCGAAAGGCGCCGAAATGACCTCCATGAAGTTGGAGGTTATTGCAAAAGTTTTCGGAGTGGCTGACCAATTGAGGAAGACAACGCGGAAGTTCTATATGTGGAGGCGAAGCTGACACACCAAATGAAAATGCCGACACCATCTCCACTATGAGAAACAAAGGATGTGGTCCTTGATCTTAAGACAAGTGGTATGATGACACGGAGTGCTAAAGTTGCAGTGGCCATTCAGGATGATGTCGAAGTTATCTTTGTGAAGCCTAGCAATGCCAAATTTAGTGGAGCTAAAACTGTTGCCCCTTTGTTAAGTGGAAAAGAACTCGAAAATTTCAAATTCGAGCCGTATTTGCCGTTGCGTGGCCCCAAATTTCGCATCAAATTGAAGACTATGCTCCTTCAACAAGTGCCAAAACTTGAAGACTTCGTGGGATTTTTTAGGCGGAATTTTCTTGTGGAAAATTGCAATGAATCAAGAAGCGACATCTCGTGCATTGAAATCTTGTGGCCAGCTTGTTCCTTCCAACTTAGTAATCCTTGGGATTTTTTCTAAGTGTAGGAGCTTTGGTTTTTCCCATGTTTCTTATTGAAGAAAGGGACTTCTTGGTTATTCAAATGCCCCGGTGTAGTGCCATGAGCATCCACCGATAGCATTTTGACTCCAGTTGCCTCTCGGAGGAGGGTTTCGCTTTGCCTTCCAGAGAAGGGCTTTGCATTGCCTTCAAGGAAAGGCTTTTTGTTTTTTTAAATGCCCCCATTGTAGCCTTGGGCGTTCGATGTTGGGGCTTTGATTCAACTTGCCTCTCAGAGGTGGGCTTTACTTTGCTTCTCAGAAGAAGGCTTGAAGCGCTTCTCGGGGGGAAGGCTTGAAGCGCTTCTCGGGGGGAAGGCTTGGATTCTTCGCGGGGCGAAGGCTTGGATGCTTCGCGGGGCGAAGGCTTGGATGCTTCGCTGGATAAAGGCTTGGATGCTTTGCAGGGCGAAGGCTTAGATTCTTCGAAGTGCGAAGGCTTAGATGCTTCACAGGGTGAAGACTTAGATGCTTCGCAGGGCGAAGGCTTAGATGCTTCACAAGGCGAAGGCTTAGAATTTTCCCGAATGAATGCTTAGTTGCTTCCCAGAGGAAGACTTTGTTGCTTCCCGGAGGAAGGCTTGAATTGCTTTCGAGAGAAAGGTTTGGAGTGCTTCACGGAGGAAGGCTTGGTTACTTCCCGGAAGAAGGCTTGGTTGCTTCCCAGAGGAAGGCTTTGGGGTTTCCATAGCTATGAAAAATTATCTAAGTAAAATTTCAAGTTTCGTGATAATTTTATTGAAGAAAATAATACAATGGATAAATAAATTGGCGCGGAGCCTAATTCATTTTTTATGGAATTGATGCGGATCACCTTCGAATCAGGCTATTTGAGGTCTTCGTCACTGAGACGCTTTGCAGCCTTATCGGTGATATATTTGGTGCAATGCCCTTCCTGGACGAGATTTTGTAGATACCTATCGAAGGTGTTGCACGTGCTAATGGTGTGACCATAGCAGTTGTGATAGTGGCACCACCTTGTCTTGTCGGCCTTTTCTTGATCGCCTTTGACAGGTGTTGGCTCCTTGAACCAAGGCTCGTCCTTGATTTCATTGTAAATTCGATGGACGGGCACTGAGAACTACACGATGGAAGTTGAGGCCGCATTGCGTTAGCTGGACTTGCTCGATGGGGACCACCAAGTGAGCAAGAGAAACACATACAGAGCAACAAACACTTGTAGTTTTATTTTTAGGCTAGGGCTTCTCTATAAATATATGTGCTAGGATCTTCGTAAAGGGGGAGACCGAAATACATACAGAGCGACAAACACTTGTATTTTTATTTTTAGGTTAGGGCTTCTTGAAGCTCTAGCCATGATTATTCTTCAATTTGATTTTGGCGCTTGGTTTAAGTATTATGTTTGCCTTGGTGTGTTACTTTAGTGTTTGAACTGCTATTTTGGTGAGTTATTGAAACTAGCCACTTTATTGACATAGGTTATAGATGACTTACATCAAAAGGTTACGTTAAGCAATAATCTTGTAATTTAACTCATGACATTCCTAAGGTTACCGTGTAATCCCTAGGGTTAGTGTAGCGTCATTAAATTCCTTTTGTACTTAATGCTTTCTTTTGTGTTATAATCGCTTCTGGGAGGTGACATTATCTTAGGAGAGCTATTGCATAATTGATTAGAAGTTTAGTAGCTTAAGAGAACTACACATGCCAAGTTAGAAGGAATGAACGTGTGAGGGTGAGCATAAGAGACCCCTTGCATGGGCACTAGGCCAAGTAACAAACATAGTAATTGACCTTGCAAATCAAGTTGGGAAGTAATTATGGTTAGTGGTGGATTGAGTGCCTTAACCTACTATCTTTATTCATTGCTTTATTTTATGTTCTTTATTTATTTTATTTTCATTTATGTTAAAAACCCCCATGTGTGTTTGCGTTTGTGTTTTTATTTTATGTTCTATTTTTTTTTGGTTAAGTCTCTGAGTTAATTAATTAATCTAAGTAATTAAGTGGAAAATAGTTAAGACAAGTCCTTGTGGGATTCAACCCTTGCTTATTTGCTAACACACAATTGAGTAGGTTTAGGGAAAGACATGATACTTACAGAGGCTCCTATCTTGTTTTGTGAGATATAGTATGTCCAGATGAAATTAGATTTACTTTTCAGAAATTAGTACAATTAAATCTAATATTGATTATGCTTAAAATCATGAATGACTGAAATAACTTTATTTTACTAATTTGAAACTTTGAAATCTTACATATGAAATAACTAAGAAGAGCTTTACTGGAGGTCTTCTGAAAACTTAGAAATCTCAATTGGTCTTCTAAAAGTAAAATCTGTACTGACCTTCCCAATGCTTTCTGGCATAGGAAGAAACATTTAGTGCGTCTTCCCTATGTTAAAGATTTCAGTGAAAGTAAAATACCTACAAAAGCAAGACCAATCCAAATGAGTAAAGAAATATTGGAGTTCTGCAAGACAGAAATAAATGAATTACTCAGTAAAGGAATAATTAGGAAAAGTAAATCCCATGGTCATGCGCTGCATTCTATGTCCAAAAGCAAGCCGAATTAGAAAGAGGAGTCCCCAGGTTAGTCATTAATTATAAACCGCTTAACTCAGTTCTTGAATGGATTCGATACCCAATTCCTAATAAAAGAGATCTAGTCAACCGTGTAGGAAATGCCGTAGTCTTTTCAAAATTCGATATGAAAAGTGGATTTTGGAAAATCCATATTCATGAGAGTGATAGGTACAAAACTGCCTTTGTCACCCCATTTGGCCATTACGAATGGAATGTAATGCCATTTGGTCTTAAGAATGCACCTAGTGAATTCCAAAACATAATGAATGAAATATTCAACCCATATAGTGAATTTTCCATAGTCTACATTGATGATGTTCTTATCTTCTCCCAGTCCATCGAACAACATTGGAAACATCTCAGTAATTTCTTAGAAATTGTCCAGAAGAAAGGTTTAGTTGTCTCAACATCAAAACTCAAGTTATTCCAAACCAAAATTAGATTTCCTTGGTTTCGATATACTTCAATCCACAGTCAAACCAATTAACCGTGTCATTGAATTCGCTGATAAATTTCCAAATGAAATTCTCGATAAAAGTCAACTCCAAAGATTTCTAGGTTCCCACAATTATGTCTCTGATTTTTATCAAGAACTGCGAAAACAGTGTAAGCCTTTATTTGATCGTCTCCAGAGCAATCCTCCTGCCTGGACAGTCACCCATACCAACATAGTCAAACAAATCAAATTGTATGTCAAGACTCTTCCTTGTCTTGGTATTCCTTTAGCTAATTCTTTCAAAATTGTCGAAACTGATGCTTCTGACATTAGTTATGGTGGTATTCTTAAGCAAAGAACCACCCAAAGTCAATCAGAACAAATTGTTCGCTTCCATTCCGGTATTTGGAACCAATCCCAAAAAAATTATAGTACTATTAAAAAAGAGATTTTATCTATAGTATTATGCATCTCAAAATTTCAAGATGATTTGTTAAACCAAAACTTTTTAGTCATAGTCGATTGCAAAAGCGCAAAGCATGTTCTTGAAAAAGATGTTCAAAATGTTGCATCTGAACAAATTTTTGCACGATGGTAAGCTATTTTAAATATTTTTTATTTTGAAATAGAATATTTGAGAGGGAGTGATAATTGTATTCCAGATTTCTTAACTAGAGAATTCTTGCAGAGTAAACATGTCTGACAAGGCTCCAGACAAGCAGTCAACTAATACCCATGTCCCAACCAATGATAAGCGGAACCACCCAGCAGAAAAGTGGCTAACAGCACCCTGTCCCCCTGAGGACATCTCATAACCGAGAACACTCGCTCTAAACGAGTAATCCACTCTATTGCATCATATGGGCTAGAGTCGCCCATAAATATTGTAGCCCCTAATCTCTGGGCTCTCTCAATGTCTGAACCTTCAGTAGCAGTCCAACTCTGAAGTACAGAAGTCAACGTATGACCCAATTGTTCCAGTGTTTGCCTCATATCAGGCTCCACTGCAGGTTCAGATGTGTCCCCAATATTTTCCGACTGTTGACGGAACTCGCGTCTCGGAGGCATTACGCTGAAAAGAACTATAACTCATGAATACCAAAATAATTGTACACGTAGTGTACAGTCTACAGGAATTTAACCTAGTGCTCTGATACCAATTGTCAGGACCCGTCCCGAATTTCCCCTCGAAACCTGGGAAGAACCCTGATCCCGTCTGACAACCTAAGGAAAGGTTCCCAAAATACCCTTCAATCCTTACAAATTATAATAACAATAATAAATACTTCCTCTTGTCAGACAAGGGACTTAAGCACTCAAGAATTCCCGTAATTAACTTCCAATCAAATACAACACAATATCAGAGCGTCTAAGTAGGATCAAGAGTAAAATTTAGATATCCTACTCAAATATAATTACACAGCGCAGTCGAAGTACTAATGCCTCTGCCTCGAGATCAGTGTTCGCGTCAACTCTACTCAACTGCCTGAAGGGGGTTTAAACACAAAAGTTGTGAGTGGACAAAAATAATCATTTATAAATTCCTTTTCGAGAAAATAACTTTCTTCCCCTCCATTTATAAAATCATGCATGCATAACATAAAACAATTTATCATACTAAAACATCATATATAAATCACCAAAAATTCTCATTTCTCTTTAAAACCACATAGTTGGACTCACATAAAATCTGTATAATAAAAATACCTCGTGATCCACAATTTGGTTTGAAAACTCTCTTCAAATAAAATCATTTAATTTAATCTGGACACAAAATATCTCAAATTCAAATCATTTCGTTCAATCCGACACATAATATCTCAAATTTCACTGTTCCCGACAGATCCATAACACACCAGGGTATCCCTTGAGATGTGTTCAAATCTGTACAACTCTGTGTACCATCTGTACTATCTGTACTCTCTGTACTATCTGTACAATATGTACTATGCATAGACAGCTTCGCAACCTGGCGGAGCAAGGCCCCTCAACACCAAGGTCCGAACCCTCAACAACTGGCAGAGCAAGGCCCCTCAACACCAGTCAGAGCAACAATAACCATCGGGACGGGAACCAGTGAATCAAATCCATACTTTGAAATCTTTGTTTCTCGGCCTAAGCCAAATTCTTTGCAATATCATTTTATGGCCAAAATCAATAAATCATAATTATGGGTCTCAACCCAAATCACATACTCAAATAGTTACCACGTCAAAACGATATCAAAATCAAGTACAAAAACCAGGCCATTTCTCAAAACATACTTTCACTGAAATATTGTAAAACATGTGTCCAGCATCATTTCTAAAATCTAGAAATTCATTGCACCCATACATAACAGTATTTAAATCAAAGATACATTTATGCATGCATTACAGTTTATAAACCAAAAGTCCACTCACAAACCTGTTCAAGCAAGCTCAATCCCGAACTGTACGCTCCCCTGAAGTTCCTGGAGCAGTATCACCTGTCCAAATTAATAATCGGGATTACCAGCTAATAATAAGAACCTTAAATATAAACCCCCTAAACCCCGGGAGTCTAACTATGCTGGCCTAGAAAACGCAGTAACTTTAAAACGTCCGAAACAACCCCTAAACGACGTCCGATCGACTCAAAACCTGCGCCAACAGGTCCGAAATGTCAAAAACTACTTGTCACGTGCCACCGTGACCTCAAACTCCGCCCCACGTGCCGCCACGCGCCGACGGAAGGTCGGAACACGCGCCCACGCGCCGCCACGCGCCCTCACGCGCCGGCCACGTGCCTACTACAGTGCCCACGCGCCTGGACCGGTCCAACCCGATCCGGCTCAACCTGACCCGACCGGTTCAACTGACCCGACCGGTCCACTCGACCCGACCGGTCACCGGCGACTCGCCGAAGAAGACGATCGGCTGCCGTTGCCGTCGCCGGAAGCTGGCCGGAGAAGATGACCGGCAGCGCCGTCGCCGCCGTCTGGTTTCGCCGGAATCCTCCATTTTCCGGCCGAAACTCCAAGTTTTCCAACTTCCTCAAAACTCAACCATTTTTCACAAATTTTATGTCTAAATCTATCTACTCGAACCCAAGAATCCAAATATGACCTCAAAACCACAAACACGTACTTGTGCTAGCCGGAAAATCGATCGGAAGGTCCGAAACTTCCTATCCTCGGTTCGGCTTCCTCCGCGATCCTCTCTTTCGATGGTTGGTACGGTTGTGATCGTGGGAAGGAGTAGAATATGATTAGTTGATCAAAACTGCAAGTTGAAGTCTTGAAATCAAAGTTGACTTTATGGTTTTTCTTTGGTATTTTTCGCATGGTTTCGGGTTGAAGGTTTTGTGTTTATGTTTGTTTTGTCACAGAGAGAGAAGAACGAGATGATAAAGATGAAATGAAGATGAGGTGGATCAGATAAACTCTGATTTGGATAACAAAATATCTCCCCTCCATGGAAAATTACCAAAATGCCCTTGCACATCTAGACCCATAACTTCCGTCCACGAACTCCGTTTTCCGCGTACCGCCTGTCTACGAACTCGTGAGTTCGAGACCTACGCAACGGTATCCAAAACACCACCAAAAGTGTCTCGAAACAAAATTTGACTTCCATGCCCTTTACCGGCCAAGGGTAAAATTGTCATTTTACGTAAATAATTTACTTAAATCCAATAATTGAAAATCCGGGTTGTTACATTCCAAGCCCATCAACTCTTCCTCCTCCACTCTATCTCTAGATGACAAGTCCCCTGCCGAGTTTAAAGAATTGGCCCGAATGCTCATGATTCGTGCTACGCAGTTAAGCGATGAAGGTGATGATTCTGAATATAATAAAAGCCCTTCACAGTCATCCTCTTCAAGCAGTCACAAATCAACCTCTTCCTCCCCCCTGGGAAATCAAGCTGCTTCTGATTGCCCATCATCTAGTAAAAAGTCACCATCCAGTAAACAGTTAATTCCCTCAAAAGATAAGAAGAAGATTCTCTGGTCCGACTTTCAAGATAGTCAAGATCCTTACGAGCCTTATGATCTTAGTGAGCTCTAAGGCCACTGTCCTAGTCTCGTGAAGCTATAGTCAACAAAGTCACTATGCACCAACAGTACCAGTCTCGTGAAGCTACAGTATTCCGACAAAACACTATTCATGAACAATTTAACGAAATTTCCAGATATAGTCAATGAAGAAATTATACTTACACAATTGAGTAGCAAGTCTAACACACAATTGAGTAGGTTTTAATTCTCCTAATGCAAGTGAATTGTAAACATGGAAAGACATGATACTTAAAGAGGCTCCTATGTCACAAAGTCAATGCTGAAACCTTTTGGATTGGATGACACATGGTACGGCAAGAGGGCCTGGGTCATTTTCCTTTGGTGGCAAGCCTTGGAACTTGTTCAAAGTGGTTGCACTAATGTCCAAGACATTGTTAGGGTCAAATCCACGTTTTCCAGCCACTAGGTCCTTGAGAAGCTTGGAAAATATTGGCATGGTCCTCAGAAGCTTAGAGAATGGCAAAGTGATTTGAGGCTTTTGGAGCATGCTTGTGAGATCTTCCTCAAATTGAGCATTCTTGTCCTCCTTTGGAACTTGCGAAGAAAAGGTAAGTCAACACGAGTAGTCACTAATGGCTCACTAAATTTAACCTTAGACTTTGAATTTAAAGGCAAAGAAGGGTTAGAAGGCTCATTGTTTTGGCCATTTAGGGCTGTCCTGAAAGGGGCTTGTGAGCAAGCTCTCAAGTAGGCCATGCGCCTAGACTACGACCTATTTCAGGCTCCTTGACAGGTTCTCGGTTGGGCCGTAAATCAGGCTCTGCGGTAGTGGTCATGCATTGTTTTCAGAGTCATCCGAGGCACTCTAGTCATGATGTGGATTTTGAAGTTCTTTTGCCACTCTTAAGCTGAATGGCATTGGTAATAGGCTTCAGATACAAGTTCTTGGGATTGGCTTGGACTTGGTTAGGCAATTGGGGTCCAGGGTCCAGGGTCCATTTTGAACCAAATTGTAACTACTCGTTTATTTAATTAGTGAATTTTCGTAGTTATTTGAGAAAAAAGGACGATTTTACCCTCGGGGTTCGAGATTCACTTTTGGTTTGGGAATACTTTTGATGTTTTTCTTGGACCATTGCGTAGGTCTCGAATTCACGAGTTAGTAGACAGGTGGCACGCGAAAATCGGAATCCGTTTAAGTTATGGGCCTAAAACGTTGAAAGGGCATTTTGGTAAATTAGATTTAAGATATTTTGGAAAACATATCTACCTCTTTTTCTTTATTTTTCCAGAATTTTCTGACATTTTCTCTCATCTGTCCCCGTGCCTTTCTTCTCCTTCAAGCCCGTGAGACACAAAAACACACCCCACCAGCATCACCAAAATTCTTGACCATTTCGATTCAAACCAATAATAGCATCACCTCCTCTCTTCCCCATGAGCACAACCATACCCTCCTTAAGCTGAGGGAACATCTATAGACAGAGAAACAAAGGCCCAAAACTGACCGAATCCTTCCTGGGCTGTTTCCAGCTACCACAGGTATGGGATCTCAGTTTTGACTTCATTTTTGAATTCCTTGGCTCGAGTAAATAGAATTCCATTATTAGAACATCGAATTTAGTTGAAAATGAGTGAGTTATGAAGGCTTAAAAATTGGGTGGTTATGGGGTTTTCCGGACGACGAGTGAACAGTACCCCGGTGAGTGAATAGTACCCCAAATTATGCTTCCATGTTTTCGACCTTCCAGATCTTTTGGCGTAGGTTTCCGGTCCCTCGTAGTTCGTTTGGGGGCTGATTTAGACGTTCAAAGTTACTTTCAACGCGTTCAGGGCGCGTGTGTACTTCCAGGGTTTAGGGGTTGGATTTTAGGTTTATAATTGCCGTTTACTAATGCCATCGTTTTTTACAGGCGTGGTATCTCCGAAGGTCACGAGGGACCGAAAAGCTTGAAAACAGCTCATTTGGACCTTGAGGTGAGTGGACTTTAGTTTTAAAAGTATAATATGTGCATAAGTTTATGTTTCAATCATAAATATGAAATTTGGAGATTTAAATGATTATTCCAACTATTTGTTATTAATCATGAGATTTGGATATGATGGATACTCGTTTTAATGATTTATTATAGGTTACGAATTTCAATAATGATGTGAAATGATTATGGCTATTAGGCTCGGGGTTTGGCATCAAGTGGGAAAGGTTTTCGACTTAGGGCGATTTTATGATTCGGGGCTTCGGTCTAAAATGGTGATTGGGCTTTGGCTCGGGTTCAGTGTTTGGGCTCAGGCCCGGTGTTATAGTTTACATGTTGTGAGAGTATCCTTATGTATTATCCCATCGCCTTGCCAGGTTATCCATTTAGATGAAACAAGGGAAGCTATTATTGATAGGAGGAGATGATGTATGGTAGGGAGGATTCCCTCATACGCTCGGGTGGACAGTAGGAATAGCAAGGAGGATTCCCTCATACGCTCGGGCGGACAGGAGGAATAGTAGAGAGGATTCCCTCATACGCTCGGTAGGAGGCATGGCATGGTAGGGAGGATTCCCTCATACACTCAACATGATACGAAGTATAGTATGGAGGATTCCATCATACTCTCGGCAAGATATAAGCTATGGTATGGAGGATTCCATCATAGGCTCAGGGAGGTATGAGGTATGGTATGGAGGATTCCATCATACTCTCTACAAGATATGAGCTATGGTATGGAGGACTCCACCATAGGCTCGAAGAGGTATGAGATATGGTATGGAGGATTCCATGATACTCTCGGTGGGGTATCGAGCTATGGCTCGAAATTACGGTAACGGCCAGTGTATCGAACTACGGCTACGACTGGGGTATCGAGCTACTACTTGGGATTACAGCTACAACCGGGGTATCGAGCGATTACTCGAGATTACGGCTAAGCCGAGTTACCGGGTAATGACCCGGGTTATGAAAATGGCAGGTACCATCTAATAGAATGTGGGTTACCTCGAAGTAAATCGAAAGTGTCTGCTAAGTTGTATATATACTTGTATGTAAAGAACTTATTGTACTTAAGGTTTACCACGAGGTGGGATTCTCTTGATTCATATTTTTTTACTTTATTCATGTAATGTATTTATTTTTGGCCTTATGGTCCACTCTCAGATGTTTTGGTCTTGTAACCTCCAGGCCGTAGCGGGATGAGGCACCGGTGCTAGGAGAAGGCATCAAATTTTGCTGCGCCACAAGTATGTATAAATTTCACTGGATTGTAAATTTAACCTTAAAATCTAGCTTGCTCTGATTACCATGTGGGTTGGTTGGATTTAGTTTCATCTAGACTATTTAGATTGTAGTTATTCTGCATCCTTCGTCTGATAGGTAGAAGTTGGTTTAACCCGTTTACAAGGGAGATTCTGCCGAATTTTTGATAGAATCCTCGGTATTGGTTTGTTAAGCGGAGGGTATTTTTTTTTTTTGGGAACTATTTGAGGTTTCAGGAGTTTTCAGATGGGAGCAGGGCTCCTTACGAATTTCGAGGGGGAAATTCGGGAGGGTCCTGTTTCAAATGGTTCCTAGTTTCTTGTTGAAATGCCATAGTTCTTTGGACTAGGGATTGCACCATATTCTGAGTAGATTGCAGCATGTCCTCAAGTGACTTGCCTCCCATGGCATTGTTTGCTTGAGGTCCAAGTTGAAGGGCCTGGTTTTGGTATGCTCTTGGAATCCCCAGGGTGCACTAGGGTTTTGCACATTCTGATTGTTACTCCATTTGAAGTTTGGATGGTTCCTCCATCCAGGATTGTAAGTGTTGGAGTAAGAGTCATTACGTGGCCTCATGCCATCATTGTACTTGCCAATATAGTTGGCATATTCTACCATAGGACAAGTCTGAGAATCATGGCCTTGAACTGAGCACACATCACAAGTCATAGTGGGCTTGTCTTTGTTATCACATAATTCACTATAGGAAAAAGAAGGTTGGCCGACAAAAAAATATTTCGTCTGGTATATCCGTAACTAGATGGGCCAAAAAATAAACAACAAAACCTTGTCGGGCCAATTTCGTCGAGGCAGCATTGTCGGGCTAAAGTTTACTCGACGAAAAAAACCAAAAAGTCGGGTAAACCCATGCTTACCCGACAAACACAATTGGTCGTGATAACGTTGTCAGGCAATATTGGAAGGCAATATTGGAAGGTCAATGCACGCTCGCTTGACCAATATTGCTCAAATTTCGTCGAGTAAAATGGTTCATATATGGTATATAAGTATAATTGGCCCGATGAAATGTAAATTTTCGTCTGGTAAATTGTGAGGGTTCCCCGACGAATTAAAGGTTTTCCTCGGGTAAGGTGTCCATATTCATACACATTTGCCCGACGAATGTTTCAGTTTCGTAGGGCAAACTTTATAATTTAGAAATAAAAAATAAATATTTTAATTATGTTTATAATAAAAATATATATATTATAGTTAAAACAAAATATTTTTCTAAACAAATATAATTAAAGTAAATATAAAAATCAAGTATCATTAAAAAAAGGATATTGTTTTACATAAATAAAAAGATATTACGTCCTATACATCGAAAATTTCGGCGGTTGTTCGGGTTGCTGGTCGAATTGCGGGGCCGAAAGATGAGTCTTGGACTAGGGGAGGTAATTGCATCCCACTCGCACACATCGTCTCAAGCATAATCTGGAGGGTGGACTGGACGTTCGTGTAGTCAACCCTGTACTCCGCGCACTCGACTTCGACGGTCGCACATTTCTCTTGGACGTTCGTGTAGGCCTCCTTGACAATCGCGCACTTGGTCTGGACGGTCAATAACTTGATCTGGAGGTTCGTGAAGTTGGTCTGGAGCTCCGTGAACCTCTACCTCTCCTCGTTGGATGCCCGAGAAGAAATCGAAGAGCTAGTTGAGACATCCTGAACTATTGCATCTCCCGCCCCCCGTACTATCTTCCCTAGACACCGCCCTAGGTGTCTCTCCAAGATCTCCACCGACCTAGCGGGATCCGGTAGATGCTGTTCCAACGGGACCTCCGGTAGATGCTATTCCAACAGGACCTCCGGTTGTTGTTGCGACAGCTCACCCTGTACAACCTCCATGTCTTGTTGCATCCCCTCCTACAAATTCGAACAAATATTAATAAAAAATATAATTTGGAAATTAAATCTTATCATTTAATATGAAAAAAAAATTAATTACGTAAATCACGTCAACCGCCTAGTTGCCGTGTCCAGCGTAGACTTTCCCCTAGACCCCAGCTCCAGCCACATCGACCTAGACTTTCGCTTATCATCGTGCCGGTGTGCATAGGATCGCCACCCCCCGTGGTGCTCGTATTTCTTCTCGTTATGATTTTCTTTGTTGGCGCTCGAGATCCGCTGTTCATTAGTGAAAACAATCTTTATATTCAAATTAAAAATTAAATAAAAAATAATGAAAAATTCCTCACTCCGACACGTACTAGATATTAGGTGGTCTCGAAATAGGTGCACAACCATTTCCTCTCCACCAACCAATGCGGCTCCGAGTACTCGAATGGAGGATTCGCAAGGGCTTCCACCGAGGACGTCCAGCTCTCGTAGTACTTATGGACTTCGTACTTCCATTCCAAGAACCGTTTTTGCCAAAGTTTAGTGAGGTAGTCATTAATGCCAGCGTCCTCAAGATTGTACTCAAAATTGATCTTCAATAAAAAAAAAATTACTAAAACATATATAATAATGAAAACAATGATTAAAAAACGAAAATATACTTCTATTAAAAAACGGAAATATACTTACCGATAACTCAGACCAACATTTCGCCTTATGTTCGACGTCGAGCTTCTTAAAAGTCGGCGCCATCATGCGGCACTTGGTACGTAGAATATTACCAATGTCGTATACCACCAGGCAGTGGATTTTTTGCTCTGTTGCCCATAGATGAGGCAGGTAAACCAATGGGATATTTACGTTCGTTGTTCGGTATAACCGCTGCGATGCCAATCCCCTGTTGATCCCCCGCACGTTCACCGATGTCCCTACACATACGACACAAATTAGTAAAAATATGAGCAAAAAAGAAAAATGGTCATTTAAATAAACAAAGCCGTCAACTTACCAGAGGGGAGTACTCCGTCCCCAATCTCCTCTTCGCTTGATTCGACGGGTGGTGCGGGCTGTGAGGGTTGGGGGTCGGTCCATGGTTTGCCCCGTTTCTTGCTATGGCGTCGACATGCTGATCCCGTGCCGAGTCGCACGGATTCTGAGGTGTTGGCCGGGCCCTGAGTGGACTCAACCGTGGAGGCTACCGTGGCTGGGGGTGCCTCTTCCGGACAATCATCAACGGGGGTAGCGCTATGGCTCGTGGAAGTAATCAACGAGCGCGACGACATCTACATTAAAAATTTCAATGTAATTAAAATAAGACCAACATATTTCTAATTTTAATATTTAATTAAAAAAACAAAAAACCAAAATTCAAAATACTAAAATCAAAAGTCACAAAAGTACTAAAAAAAATTCACAAAATTACTAAAATCAAAATTCACAAAATTAAACCTAAAATCAAAACCAAAATTCAAAAAATTGCTAAAATTCACATAAAATCACATACTCAAAAAATCACAAAATTAAAGCTAAAATCACAAAATTAAACCTAAAATTCACATAAACTCACAAAATCAAAATTCACAAAATTACTAAAATCAAAATTCACAAAATTAAACTTAATAAATTACTAAATCCTAACAAACTTATATCCAATTCCAATATTACTAAATCAATTCCAAATTAAACTACAATTACCAATTTCCAAATTTCTTTCCTAAATTCATAGACAAATATACAAAACCCAATCAATTAACCATCCAACTCAACTAATTAACCCATTCCAATCATCCAAATTCAACCAACCCGTTCCAATTAACATCCAAATTCAACCAACCCATTCCAATTAACATCCAAATCTAACCAACCAATTAGCAATCTGAATTACTGTGAATTCCAAACATATATACAAATTCAACCAACATACAAACATCCAAATTCCAAACATATATACAAATTCAACATAATTCAAACATACAAATCCACATAATTGAACCAAACATGAATAGAAATCCAATCTTCCCAAATTTCGTAGAGAGAGAGAGAGAGGGACTTACGATGAGATAGCAAGAGGTGGTCGGTGGCGAGAGAGACGGTCGACGGCGAACAAGACGCGACGGCGAGAGAGGACGTGGGTCTGTGTTATGGTGATGGTGCGAGAGGGAGAGAGGGAGAGAGGGATGACAGAATGGTGAGAGAGGGAGAGACGGACGACGTTTGGGCGATGGGATTTGGCGGAGGATCACCGAGAGCAGAGCTGTGTTTGGTGGAGGAACCGAGAGGCGCAATGAAGAAGACGATGCCGTGTTTGTGTTTAACTTAGGGTCGAGAGTCTTGCCTAACGAAAATTGAGTAGGGCAATCATTAAATGAATTCTTCGGGCAAGCATGAAGGAATATTCCCCGGGCCAACGGCATTATATTCGTCGAGCAACCTTGAGCACTATTTCTGAATTTGTTTTGTGAAAAATTCGGTAGAAATTTTGATTTTTCGTGAATTTTTTTTTGGGAGTTTTAAAACCTTGCCTGACGAAAAAAGAAACCTTGCCCGACCAAATGTTTCAAGCTTGCCCTACGTTTGGAGTCAAATCGTTGTGCTAACTTGGATTTACGTAAAAAGTATGGGTGCTGTAAAAAGCAAGCCCAATGATTGATTTTTCAAGATCGTGACCATTCATTTTGTGGTTATACGTGCCTAGTGCTCCACCAAGGGAAAATGTCATGTAAGGGAGGTGTTTATGTGGCTATACCATTCAGTTTGCGAATTTCAAGGCATTTTTCAAAGTTTTGGTTCCATTGATATTCAAACGATTGAATTTGACCGATCTAGCCTTTCAGTTTGTGGTTTTATGTGCATAGACCTTGTCCGTCGAAAATCATGAGGTTTTGAGGAGTTTAAGCCATCCGATCGTCAAAAAACGTTTTGTATTTGTCAATTCGTCGCACACCGTTACCAAATTCCGGAAATTCCAAATTGGTTAATTTCTCGCGTAGGCGATCTATGAGTACGTTCAATAAATGTGGATGGTTAGATCAGTTGATTTCATTTCGCAAGTAATTTAAAGTCGTTGTTTAGTAATTAAATAAAAATTCAATTGGGTATATCTTGCCCTACAAAATCTGAAACATATCGTTGGGCAAAGTTGTTTTATATTCGGTGAGCATCCTCCGAAAATGTAACAACTTTTCCCCACCATTATTTCATAATTCCTCGGGCAAAATTGTTCCATTTTCGGTGGACACTCACCGAATGAGTGGGAAGTGTGAATCAACCACCAAAAGGTGGGATTACTATTGTGCCCTCATTTTTTTTTTATTAAAGTGAATATAGAGATATTAAGAGACTTGTGTACTTTTTTAATTTTTGGGTTCTTAATTTGTTTCTTTTTGCGGCAGTTTCCAATTATAGTTTTAATGCTTGCCATTAAAAGGCATGTGTATTTCTTATATTGTCGTTGTTTTTCTTAATTACTAAAATCAAAATTCACAAAATTATTACTGTAATCGGCTTCATATTTAAGTTGTATATTTTATTCAACACTTGACATCGTAAAAACACATCATAAAAACATACTATAACAGATTAATTGAAACATTTAAAACTTCAACTTTATTAATTGGAAGCATCATATTACACATATAAATGAAGTCATTTCTTTACAATTTTTATTCAGTTCCGGATTCGCTCTCCCCCTCCCAATCACGCTCGTCATCCGAGATGTGCACACTGCTTGTTTCTTCAAAATCACTTTCAATTGGTTCTAAGTCCCCGAGATAAATAAAAATCCCATCAATCGCAATTGGTGGGATGACGTCGTTGGTCCGTACTCCGTCCAAATTTAGGGTGGATACTGAGGAATCCTCCTGGTAAAAAATTTTCTAGTCATCGCCTATTTCCCCATCTGCTTCATTATCTCAGTCATCCAAATCCCAAATATTTTCTTGATTTACCATCTAAGCTACTCTCTAACCAGCATCGACTTTTGGATCATCCACAAAGAATAGTTGTTTCGTTGTACTAGCGAGGATGTAGGGATCACTCTTGTACCACAAAGTGTTGTGTTGATGGATACACAGAAGTTATCTCGAATGACCCTGCCTGGAATATTTGGGTTCGTATAAAACCAATGACACTTGAACAAAACAACTTCCTTGCGCGCTGCGTATAACACCTGAACCACACTTAACAATTTGCCAAAGAACCCCGTAGCAGTATTTTCCCCTTCCCCCAACACGAAGACCCCGCTGTTTTGAGCAGACAACTTGTCATCTCGGTCAGTGCACACGAACATTACTCCGTTAACGTGACAACCGGCATACGTTTCTCCTCAAAATGGGCCAATGGCAAGCTTCTTTAATTCTTGATTGAAGTCTGGCGAGTTGTCATCTCTCAGCTGTGCCATATGGTAAGATGCACATCACGAATTAAATTGGTCAACTTGAAACAAAAATAAGAAATTATGCAAACAAAATATTTGACCTACATGCTGGGAAAACCAACTTGGAAATAGTTGTTGGTCCATTTCTTCTCAATTCGAAGGATAATGGGCCTTCATCAATGCCTTGTGTGCTACTCGGGTAAGGGCCAGACTTCATCACAGTTGCTCACTATGAACCAATGAGCCAACTTCATGTCGCTATTGGTGAACGGCTGCAACATCGGACCAATGCCGAATGGTCATGCTGGTTGGGCAAATACGGATAGGTTCTCGGCGTATTCACCACCGTTGTCGTTCCGCGGGGCCCTATTGTAGGAAGTTTCAACCTTCCGAAGGTACATTACAAAAAACGTGAGTGACTCATTTGTAGTGTATGCTTCCGCTATAGAGCTTTTGGGACGTGTCTTGTTGCGGACGTATCGATTGTACCTACCTAACAGTTTACAAGAAAATAGACATTATGATTCATATTTATTAACAAGATATTAAAGAATAGTCCCAAAAGCAGGATGAAGTTTACCTCTCGATTGGGTACATCCAACGATAATGCACCTGGCTAGCTAGCTTTTCGTCATCTGGCAGATGAATTAGTAGGTCCACCATTATATCAAAAAATGATGGGGGATATATTTGTTCTAACCGGCACATGAGGTAGACATGTCCTCATTCATTGCAGCGACGTCTGCCTTTCTCAATGTTTTGGCACATAGTTTCTGGAATAACTGAGGTAATAAATGATTGTCTCAACAACATCATGCTACAAGTATGGACGAATACCAATCGGAAGGAGCAGTTGTAGTAAAACATGATAGTCATGGCTCTTCAAACCAGACAGGGTGCCACCGTCGGTGCTTACTTTTTGGGAGATGTTGCCGACGTACCCATCGGAAAATTTCACACACTGCAACCACTGCAAGAATCTTTTATTATTCTCCGGTGTAAATGTATAAATTGGATGACCCAATATGTATTTCCCGTTGACGAGCTTTGGCCACAAGTTACGTCAAATCCCCATTTCTTGCATACCTAGACGAGTCTTTTTCGTGTCCTTTAACTTCCCTTCGATGGGCAAAGTCATTCCCACAATACTCTCGGCAACATTCTTCTCGATGTGCATGGGATCCTCATTGTGTCTAATTTTCAATTTCGACCAGTACGGCAAACAGAAGAATATGCTCTTTTTCGTCCAATTTTCTTGTTCCGCTGGTTTCGGACCTTGTGTGACGAAGTCATGAATATTGTTCAATTTGGACAATATCTCATCACCGGACCATTGCCTTAGTCGTGTTTGTCTCTCTGTTTGGCCATCAAATTTGTTAGCCTCATTATGCCACCGGTGATCCCAGGGCAGCCATCTTCAGTGACCCAAGTAACATACCTTCGATCCGTGCCAAATGGACATTGTGTTAGGTCCACATGTCGGGCAGGCAAGATAACCCTTGGTTCTCCACCCCAAAAACATACCATAAGCAGGAAAATCATTAATTTTCCACATTACGGCCGCTCGCAAAGTGAACATTTCTCCACTGTACCGTATGTTCGGACCCCATTTTCCCACAAATCCAAGAGCTTGTCGATCAAAGGCCGCAAATAAATATCAATGGAATTACTCGGTGAATTGGGGCTAAGTATCAAAGTACTGAGGATTATGAATTCTTTTTTCGTGCATCTCCAAGGGTGCAAGTTATACGGAACCATGACCACCGGTCAAGTGCTATATGGCTTTGCAAAACTCCCAAACGGATTAAAGCTGTCAGTAGCAAGTCCTAATCTGACATTTCTTGGCTCCGCGATAAACTCAGGATACATTTTATCAAAATCCTTCCAAGCCTCTCCATCGGCCGGATGCATAAGAACATCATTATCAATGCGTTCATCATTGTGCCACCTCATATCACGGGTTGTGTGGGTCGACATGTAGAATCTTTGTAATCTTGGCTTTAGTGGAAAATAACGCAACACCTTCTTCGGAATCTTGTTCTTTAGAAACCTAGGTTCATTGCACACGGGACATTTGTCAAGCTGCTCGAATTCATCGTAAAATAATGCACAATTGTTCTTGCATGCATGGATCTTGACATACCCTAAACTGAGACCCTTCAACAGCTTCTTCGAGCTATAATGATCTTTAGGCAGACGGTTATCTTCAGGGAGCATTCAGATGATAATGTCCATCATGTGATCAAAATGCTTGTTCATTTGATTATACTCAACTTTCATGTGCATCAACTCCACAACCGCCCCTATAACCGAGAACGATTTATAACTGAGGTACAATCCACGCTGAGCTTCTTTTAACAATCTCTCGTAATGTTGATCTGAGTCTTCGGGTTAAAACCGGTGAGCCCCATCGTCCATATCACCCGATGCGGGATGAAAAACATCAGTTAATATCTCAAAGACTTGGTCATCATCAAAGCGCTCATCCGAAGCACTTTGCTCCCCACGGTTCCCGAGATCCGAAGATGTTGATGCTGTAAATATTGGTTCACCGTGATTGATCTAATTAGTATAGTTGTGTACAATCCCATTCCATGCTAGATGAATTCCGACCTCTTTCAACGTCCCCTAATTGCAGTTGTTACATTTCCGACACGGACACCTGATACGTCCACTTTCACTACAATGACTATGTGCAAAGGCAATAAAGCTGTCGATCCCATCCAAATACTCATCAAAACACCTATCATTGAATTGCATCCACCCTCTGTCCCTTGTGCCTGTTTTCACAAAATACAGTCAATGTAAGTAATTGAGTTAACAATGTCCCGTAATTAGAACAAGTTAATATCAAAAGTCGCTCGCCTCCTTATGCCTCTGGTGATTTGGCCCTGTCCCATTCGAGAGTGCACGTTCTATGTTGTGTAGTTTGTAGCCTACGAGGCTAAGTTTAGATTGAGGGAAATTTCGACAGCGTCCCCCTACAGTTCCCCAAATGCACGACGTATATTTTATAAATAAATATCTAGTATGCATTCGTAGAACATGGAGGGGATACAAACCGAATTTCCAATGATATAAACCTAGACTCGTAGACTGTAAACTACACAGCACATAGTTGCGCACCCCCAAACTGTCTGAATAAACGGACAATTCAAGAGTCGGTCAATTGCGCGGTCACACATTAAGCGTCCATGTGCGAATCAAGCTGACTCTCAAACGGGTCTAAGGGTTTTCATTGAATTTCATTATGCGAGGTTAATCAACTCGATTAAATTCGCATAAACGGTTATGAAATATCACCATATTTCACTACGTCGGAACTACTTAAATAAATAATGAAAATATCACAATAAATTGACAAATACAAACATATATTAATTACGGATATCACAAAGTTTAAATTTTTTTAATTTCCTAACAAATTTTCTATTTTCTTATTTTCCTAACATATTTTTTAATTTCCTAACATATTTTCTAGTTAATTTCCTAATTTCATAAAATATTTTCTAATTAATTTCTTAATTTCCTAATATATTTTTTAATTTTCCTAATTTCCTAACATATTATCTAGTTAATTTCATAAAATATTTTCTAATTAATTTCCTAAAATATTTTCTAATTTCAAAATTTCCTACAAAATCACGTAACACATTTTCCACAATTTTTACCAAATTAAACACAATTTCTACAAATTTTTCACAATTTATACACAATTTCCTAACATAATTATATATCCAAAAAATTTACCAAAATTAAATTCGTAGGCTAACACACATACCTCTTTATAAGTATTCCTCCAAATCAATCACAAATTTCCTATAATACAACCAATAATTAGTTTCCAATCAAAAATAAAAAATTCAAAACTAAAAAATTAAATTTCCTATGACACAACTAAAATATTTTTTATTTATTTATTTTTTCTAAAAGATCAAGAACTTTATTAAGAACGAACAGAAACACCAGCATCACATGCTAAAGTATCAAACAACCAATCCGTCCCCAGTTCATCCCAACAATGATACCCACCTACCCTAGTAACATAGGCAGCTACAAGATGCGCAAGTTTGTTAGCCTGCATGGATATCAAATAGAATACCACCCAAATTAGAATCACCTGGGCTCTGACCAAGAAGAGTGTTAATAAGACCCAAAGCATCGAACTCAATCACCACACGCTCATGTCTAGCCAACAAACAATGTGAAAGAGCACACCTCACCGCATATGCTTCAGCCAACAAATTCGACTTCAGGCAAAGGTCACCTTGACCCCCAGTAGACACCAACAACCCATAACAGTCCCCAATGACCCAACCCACGCCACCACACGCAGTCAGACTACTCCAGGCACCATCATAATTAACTTTCAGGATGCCCATAACTGGTTTCTTCCATCGAAGCTCCACCTCACGGCCAACCAAGTCCAGCGGCCTAGGCTGCGAGAACTGTCCCTCCAAGACCAGGACCCCAAGCTCACGAAATTCAGCCACATAAGTGGTAAGATTGACAATGGCCTTCTCTGGTGGCACATGAATACCCTCAAACACCATCTGATTTCGGCACTTGTAAATCCTCCAGAGCCCAAAAGTAAGGATCTGAATCAGCTCCTCGCTATGAGGTAAGAGGTGAAATTTAGGAACCAAGCGCTGCCAGATAACAGGAAAATCCTCCCATGCTAAAACACTAACATCAAGCATAAGAGGGCTTCCAAACCAGAAGACCCTGGCAAACTCACAGTGGAAAAATAAATGGAGCTCGGTTTCCTCAACAAGACCACAAACAGGGCAAACAAGATCCACAAACAAATGATGGTGCAACAAATTTGACCGAACTACAAGGGTGTTATTACAACCCCTCCAAACAAACTGTTTAAGTTTCGGCGGAACCTTCATAGGTCACATGTGACTCCATATCGGGCCCTGAGCAGGAGAGGAATTGGGCTCCCCCTTCCCCCGTCTGCCTAACTCACCGTTTCGATGCAGATACAAAGCAACACCATAAGCCGATTTCACTGAATAACAACCATATTTGCTAAAATGCCACATTAACCGATCCCCCATGCCCCACCGGCTGAGGGGCAGTGGAAGGATCACTTGGGCCTCCTCCTTACGAAAGCATCGAGCTATCAACTCTGCCCTCCAAGTGTGGGTGTCCTGATCAATCAAATCTTTCACATATAGAGGAATATCAGGATGGGGAGAAGTCACCTTAAATGTATATGGAGTAGGCAGCCAAGAATCGGACCTAGATCGGACTTGGGCACCATCACCAATCCTCCACCTCAACCAGTAGCTAGGATTTTTTGACCTTGGATAAGACCCTTCCATCCCAAGAGGACCGGCGGCCCACAAGTGCCTGGAGGAAAGAACCATTGGGGTAGTACTTGTCCGCATCACCTAGGAGAGTAGCAATGAAGGATCATGAACGATACGTCATCCAATCTTCATAATCATTGCCAAATTGAAACATTCCAAGTCACGGAAACCTAGCCCTCCCACCTTCTTTACCTGTGACACCTTCTTCCACACCACCCAATGCACACCACGTTGACCATGCTATTTCCCCCACCAATAATTGGCAACCAGCCGCTCAATAGCCCGGCTGTAACAACCCGGAATTTCAATTATTGGAATTAAGTAAATTATTTTTGTAAAATGATGATTTTACCCTTGGTCGGTAAAGGGCACGGAAGTCAAATTTTGTTTCGAGACACTTTTACTGGTGTTTTGGATACCGTTGCGTAGGTCTCAAACTCACGAGTTCGTAGACAAGCGGCACGCGGAAAACGGAGTTCGTGGACGAAAGTTATGGGTCTAGATGTGCAAGGGTATTTTGGTAATTTTTGACTTGGGGTAGATATTTTTAACCCCCAAATAAGATATTATCTGATCCACCTCATCCTCATCTTCATTTCATCTTCATCTCCTTCTTTCTCTCGGGGACAAACATACACAAACCATCGAACCAACCCGTGCGAAAATCATCCAAAAACCCATAAAGTCAACTTTGATTTCAAGGCTCCAACTTCCAGTTTTGATCAACTAATCATATTCTACTCCTTCCCACGTTCACAACCGTACCAACCATCGAAGGAGAGGACCACGGTGGAAGCCGAACCGAGGATAGGAAGTTTCGGACCTTCCGATCCATTTTCCGGCTTGCACAGGTACGTGTTTGATGTTTTAAGGTCATATTTGGATTCCTGGGTTCGAGTAGATAGATTTAGACGTAAAATTTGTGAAAAATGGTTGAGTTTTGAGGAAGTTGGAAAGCTTGGAGTTTCGGCCGGAAATGGAGGATTCCGGCGAAACCAGACGGCGATTGCCGGTCATCTTCTCCGGCCAACTTCCGGCGACGGCGACGGCAGCCGGTCGTCTTCTCCGGCGAGTCGCCGGTGACCGGTCGGGTCGAGTAAACCGGTCGGGTCGAGTGATCGGTCGGGTGATCGGTCGGGTCGAGTTGAACCAGTTGGGTCGAGTTGAACCGGGTCAGGCCGAGTTGGACCGAGTTGGACCGGTCCAGGCGCGTGGGCACTGTAGCAGGCACGTGGCCGGTGCGTGCGGGTGCGTGGCAGCGCGTGGGCACGTGTTCCGACCTTCCGACGGCGCGTGGGGCCGAGACTGAGGTCACGGTGGCGCGTGACAAGTAGTTTTTGACGTTTTGGACCTATTGGCGCAGGTTTCGAGTCGATAGGATGTCGTTTAGGGGTTGTTTCGGACGTTTTAAAGTTGCTGCGTTTTCTAGGACAGCATAGGCAGACTTTCCGGGGTTTAGGGGGTTTATATTTAATGTTCTTATTATTAGCTGGTAATCCCGATTATTAATTTGGACAGGCGATACTCCTCCAGGAACTTCAGGGGAGCGTACAGTTCGGGATTGAGCTTGCTTGAACAGGTTTGTGAGTGGACTTTGATTTATAAACTGTAAAGCATGCATAAATGTATCTTTGATTTTAAATACTGTTATGTATGGGTGCAATGAATTTCTGGATTTTAGAAATGATGCTGGACACATGTTTTACAATATTTCAGTGAAAGTATGTTTTGAGAAATGGCCTGGTTTTTGTACTCGATTTTGATATCGTTTTGACGTGGTAACTATTTGAGTATATGATTTGGGTTGAGACCCATAATTATGATTTATTGATTTTTGGCCATAAATTGATATTGCAAAGAATTTGGCTTAGGCCGAGAAACAAAGATTTCAAAGTATGGATTTGATTCACTGGTTCCTGTCCCGATGGTTATTGTTGCTCTGACTGGTGTTGAGGGGCCTTGCTCTACCAGTTGTTGAGGGTTCGGACCTTGGTGTTGAGGGGCCTTGCTCCGCCAGGTTGCGAAGCTGTCTATGCATAGTACAAAGAGTACAGATAGTACAGATGGTACACAGAGTTGTACAGATTTGAACACATCTCAAGGGATACCCTGGTGTGTTATGGATATGTCGGGAACAGTGAAAATTTGAGATATTATGTGTCGGATTGAACGAAATGATTTGAATTTGAGATATTTTGTGTCCAGATTAAATTAAATGATTTTAAACTCCTTTGAAGAGAGTTTTCAAACCAAATTGTGGATCACGAGGTATTTTTATTATACAGATTTTATGTGAGTCCAACTATGTGGTTTTAAAGAGAAATGAGAATTTTTGGTGATTTACATATGATGTTTTAGTATGATAAATTGTTTTATGTTATGCATGCATGATTTTATAAATGGTGGGGAAGAAACGTATTTTCTCGAAAAGGAATTTATAAATGATTATTTTTGTCCACTCACAACTTTTGTGTTTAACCCCCCTTCAGGCAGTTGAGTAGAGTTGACGCGAACACTGATCTCGAGGCAGAGGCATTAGTACTTGGACTGCGCTGTGTAATTATATTTGAGTAGGATTTCTAAATTTTACTCTTGATCCTACTTAGACGCTATGATATTATATGGTATTTGATTGGTCATTAATTACGGGAATTATTGAGTGCTTAAGTCCCTTGTCTGACAAGGGACTTAAGCAGTATAGTGAATTACTCGTTTAGAGCGAGTGTTCTCGGTTATGAGATGTCCTCAGGGGGACATGGGTATTAGTACTCCTACTGGGAATATGTTAGTTGCGAATCTCGTGATTCGTAGTTGTCTAGTGTTAGTGGAAGGTCATGCATTAGAGGCAGATTTAATCTCCTTAGATATTTTTGATTTTGATGTGATTCTGGGGATGGATTGGTTGACTATGCACCATGCCTCTATTGATTGTTATGACAAGATAGTGGATTTCCAGAGTCCAGGTTTACCGGAACTTACATTCAGGGGAGATCGTAGGGTACTACCCTGTGGAGTGATATCAGCTTTAACCGCTGAGAAATTGCTGAGGAAAGGTTGTGAGGGTTATTTGGCTCATGTGTTTGATTCTCGGGATACTCTGATGAGAGTGAAGGATATTCTAGTGGTGAGTGAGTTCTCTGATGTGTTTCCAGATGATCTTCCGGGATTGCCACCTCACCGGGAGATTGAGTTCACCATCGAGCTTTTGCCAGGTACTCAACCTATCTCATAGGCACCGTATAGAATGGCACCGGAAGAATTGCGAGAGTTAAAGACTCAGTTGCAGGACTTGATGAATATGGGATTTATTCGCCCAAGTGTTTCACCATGGGGTGCACCAGTGTTATTTGTGAGGAAAAAAGAGGGTGGTCTGAGATTGTGTATCGACTACCGGAAGCTAAACAGGGCTACGGTGCGGAATAAGTATCCTTTGCCAAGGATAGATGATTTGTTTGATCAACTTAAGGGGGCAAGATATTTTTCGAAAATTGACCTTCGATCCGGGTACCATCAGTTGAGGATCAGAGAAGGGGATGTTGAGAAAACAGCTTTCAGGACTCGTTATGGTCATTATGAGTTCCTGGTGATGCCTTTCGGGTTGACTAATGCCCCAGCAGCATTTATGGATTTGATGAACAGGGTGTTCCAAAAGTATTTGGATCGGTTTGTGATTGTGTTCATCGATGACATCTTGGTGTATTCGAGGAGTGCTAAGGCACATGAGAAGCACTTGAGGTTGGTGCTGAATATACTTAGGAAAAAGCATTTGTTTGCCAAATTCAGTAAATGCCAGTTTTGGTTGACCGAAGTTGGATTCTTAGGTCATGTGATTTCGGCTGAGGGTATCAGCGTAGATCCCCAAAAGGTTGAGGCAGTGGCAAACTGGGAGCAATCGAGGACAGTGATAGAGGTGAGGAGTTTTCTGGGTTTGGCAGGATATTATCGACGGTTTGTAGAAGGATTTTCTACGATAGCAGGGCCGTTGACTTGGTTGACTAGGAAAGGAGTCAAGTTTGATTGGGGAGCTGATTGTGAACAGGGATTTCAGGAACTGAAGAGGAGGTTGACTTTTGCTCCAGTATTGACCCTTCCAGATGATACTGGGGGATTCGAGGTGTATAGTGATGCATCATTGCGGGGTATAGGCTGTGTGTTGATGCAGCATGGAAAGGTGATAGCGTATGCTTCTAGACAATTTAAACCCCATGAGTTGAATTACCCCACACATGATTTGGAATTAGCTGCAGTGGTGCATGCATTGAAAATCTGGCGACATTATTTATACGGGGAGACGTGTCGGATCTTCACCGACCATAAGAGTTTAAAGTACTTGTTCACCCAAAAGGACCTGAATATGAGGCAGAGAAGATGGCTTGAGCTAATAAAGGATTATGATTGTACTATAGAGTACCATCTAGGGAAAGCCAATGTTGTGGCAGATGCATTGAGTAGGAAATCCATGGGTTCTTTGGCCCATTTGCATACAGTCTACCTACCGTTATTGGTAGAGTTCCATAGAGCAGGGATAGTACTGGACATGGATAGCCAGGGGGTTTTCTTGGCTAGTTTCCATGTGAGGCCTGTTCTGATTGATCGGATTATTGAGGGTCAACTCCAGGATCCTACATTATGCATTATCAGGATGGAGTTGGAGGCTGGAAACAGGCAGGACTATGCGCTTAGGGATGATGGAGCCTTGGTTAGGGATGGCCGATTGTGTGTACCGAATGAGCTGGAACTAAAAAGGGAAATTCTTGATGAGAAATTGCTGAGTTGGTGTTGAGGGGCCTTGCTCCGCCAGGTTGCGAAGCTGTCTATGCATAGTACAGAGAGTACAGATAGTACAGATGGTACACAGAGTTGTACAGATTTGAACACATCTCAAGGGATACCCTGGTGTGTTATGGATATGTCGGGAACAGTGAAAATTTGAGATATTATGTGTCGGATTGAACGAAATGATTTGAATTTGAGATATTTTGTGTCCAGATTAAATTAAATGATTTTAAACTCCTTTGAAGAGAGTTTTCAAACCAAATTGTGGATCACGAGGTATTTTTATTATACAGATTTTATGTGAGTCCAACTATATGGTTTTAAAGAGAAATGAGAATTTTTGGTGATTTACATATGATGTTTTAGTATGATAAATTGTTTTATGTTATGCATGCATGATTTTATAAATGGAGGGGAAGAAACGTATTTTCTCGAAAAGGAATTTATAAATGATTATTTTTGTCCACTCACAACTTTTGTGTTTAAACCCCCTTCAGGCAGTTCAGTAGAGTTGACGCGAACACTGATCTCGAGGCAGAGACATTAGTACTTCGACTGCGCTGTGTAATTATATTTGAGTAGGATATCTAAATTTTACTCTTAATCCTACTTAGACGCTCTGATATTATATGGTATTTGATTGGTCATTAATTACGGGAATTATTGAGTGCTTAAGTCCCTTGTCTGACAAGAGGAAGTATTTATTATTGTTATTATATTTTGTATGGATTGAAGGGTATTTTAGGAACCTTTGCTTAGGTTGTCAGACGGGATCAGGGTTCTTCCCGGGTTTCGAGGGGAAATTCGGGACGGGTCCTGACACCGGAACACACAAATCGGAAGTTTAAAGCACGACATAGCATAGTTTGGCATAGCCATGGCCACCGCCTTTATCAATTTCTCCTTACTAGCAACAGAGAGAAACTATGCCGTCTACCCTTGCACCTTACTGGTATTTCTGTTCCGAACATCATCAAATATTATCCTCTTGGACATACCAAAATCCGCCTGGAGACCAAGATACTTCCCAAAATCGTCCCGAGCCGTGATCTGGCATCTCTGAGACAAACTTCGCCGTAGGCGCTTAGAATAATTCCCCCCGAAGAATAGGGAACTTTTCTCAAGATTAACAAGCTGGCCTAACACCGCTACATAACAATCGAGGACACTCTTCACTGTATCAATTTCGCTACTAGTAGCATGGCAAAAGATAACCGCATCATCAGCAAAGAAAAGGTTGGAGATCCGAAGAGCACTGGACTCCACCAATCGAAAACCATGAATTGCTTCCTCCTCCTCCCGTCATCGAAAGATAGCAGAAAGCCCTTTAGTGCACACCATGAATAGAAAGGCGACATAGGATCACCCTGCCGGATCCACCTACTAGGCGAAAACTAGCCTGTTTCCTCACCATTGACCATGACACTGTAAAAAACCGAAGCCATGCATTCAAAGATCAACCCACAAAACCGATCGGCCACCCCAAGGCCTTTAAGCATATCAACCACAAAACTCCACTCCACCTGATCATAGGCCTTGGCCATATCAAGCTTCAATGCAATTCCTTGTCCTCCACTTTACCACGATGCTTCATAGAATGGAGAAACTCATGGACTACAATAATATTATCCTATATCTACCTCCCCGACACGAACGCTGACTGATTGATAATAATAATCCGATCCATCACCAGTTTCAAACGATTAGTAAGGATTTTCGAGATTACCTTATAGAGAACATTGCATAGTGCAATAGGCCGCAGCTGGACCATCTTGACCGGACAAGGGACCTTGGGAATTAGGCAGAGATGGGTGTAATTAATTTTCCGGAGCAGCCTCCCTGATTGCCAAAAAGTCATCACCATCTCACAAATATCGCCTCCCACCATTTCCCAATTCTGCAGAAGAAAACCACTAGTGAACCCATCCGGCCCAGGGGCCTTTGAGGGATGGATCTGAAACACCACAGCCTGCACCTTATCCCAGGTGATAGGTGATCAGTCATTATTTATGCATCAATTTGAGGTCTTTATATGCCTCTATTACATGTCTTTTGAATGATGTTGTGCCATAAATAGTATAAAATGATCAATCTTGTGAGACTTGTGCAAATTTAAAAAGATAGGTAAATTCTAAGAAGAATGCGGAAAGAATGACTCAAATCGGAGTTCAGATGACGGAGATGTCCTCATTTCAATATCAGGTCTTGAACTGGGTCCTAAGTGCGCCAGTGCGCCTATTTTGAGTCCTTGGCCAAGTACCTCAGATCATGCCATTCGGGTCCCAAACCTGTGTCTCATGACATCAAGTTCATGGCCTAGACGTGCCAAGCTCATGCCAAGACATGTCGAGTACATGTCCCAAGAACTTCCCATTCAAGCCCAGCCTCAGCGCCTAAATCCTAGTTCCTGTTCCGTCAGCGGTGGATAAGAGTTCATCCTCTGTGCTAAGCCTGACAACCTATGTGCCTAGCCTGAGTGAAGATGCGCTTTTACTATGCTCATGGTGTGCCTCAAAAGTGTAGTCCCAGACCCCTATGACGAAGACCTTCGAAGGGCCATGTTCTAAGTTCCAGCGTCTAACTGCGGGCTGCCCGCAGCCAGCTTGTGTTGTAACAACCCCGACTTTTCATAATTGATTTTATGCAATTATTTTTATTAAATGACGATTTTACCCTTGGTTGGTAAAGGGCTTGGAAATCAAGTTTTGTTTCGAGACACTTTTGGTGTTGTTTCGGGTACCGTTGCGTAGGTCTCGAACTCACGAGTTCGTAGACAGGCGGCACGCAGGAAACAGAGTTCGTATACGGAAGTTGTGGGTCTAGATGTGCAAGGGCATTTTGGTAATTTGCCATGGAGGGGAGATATTTTAACCTCAATTATTGTACAACTCATTTCATCTTCATCTCCTTATCTTCACTCACTCACTCTCTCTGTAACAAAGAAAACACAAACACACCCACCCAACCCGTGCGAAACTTACCCGAAGAGAAACCAAAAGTCAACGTCGGATTCAAGGCTTTAACTTCCCATTTGGATCAACTAATCGTATTCTACTCCTTCCCACGATCACAACCGTACCAACCATCGAAGGAGAGGACCACGGTGGAAGCCGAGCCGAGTAAAGGAAGTTTCGGATCTTTCGATCGATTTTCCGGCTTATACAGGTACGTGTTTGATGTTTTGAGGTTATATTTGGATTCCTGGGTTTGAGTAGATAGATTTAGACGTAAAATTTGTGTAAAACGGTTGAGTTTTGAGGAAGTTGTAAAGCTTGGAATTTCGGTCGGAAATGGCAGATTCCGGCGAACCAGACGGCGGCGGAGGTGGCGGTCCGGTCATCTTCTCCGGCCAGCTTCCGGAGACGGCGACGACAGTCCGGTCGTCTTCTCCGGCGAGTCACCGGTGACCGGTCGGGTCGAGTTGAACCGGTCGAGTTGAGTGAACCGGTCGGGTCGAGTTGGACCGGGTCAGGTTGAGCCGAACCGGGTTGGACCGGTTCAGGCGCGTGAACACTGTAGTAGGCGCGTGACCGGCGCGTGAGGGCGCGTGGGCGCGTGTGCCGACCTTCCGGCGGCGCGTGGCGGCGCGTGGGGTTGAGGCTGACGTCACGGCGGCGCGTGGTAACCAGTTTTCGACGTTCTGAATCTGTTGGTACAGGTTTCAGGTTGATCGGACATCGTTTAGAGGTCGTTTTAAGTGTTCAAAGTTGCTGTGATTTTAGGAACAGCATGTGTAGACTTCTCGAGGTTTAGGAAGTTGTTATATACGAGTCTTATTACTAGCCGGTAATCCCGATTGTTGTTTTTGACAGGCGATATTGTTCCGGGAACCTCAGAGGAACGAGCGAGACGGGATTGAGCTAGCTTGAACAGGTTTGTGAGTGGACTTTGTTTTATAAAATGAATTGCATGCATCAAAATATCTTTGTTAAATACGGTTATGTATTGTGGCATTGAATTTCTAAATGTTAGAAATGATTTCTAAACGCATGTTTTCCACTATTTCAGTTAAAGTATGATTTGAGAAATATCATGGTTTTGGACTCGATTATAATAACGTTTTGACGTGGAAAATGTTGAGTCAATGATTTGGGTTTTGACCCTGTTGTATGAGTTTATCGGATTTTGGTCTGATTTGTGGGAGGCCAGGACTCGGGATGAGGATCCGTTATTAGCGGTGAACCCGATGAACCTCCAGGATAAACATTGATATGATATGATATGATAGTCGAGATATGCCGACTGATATGATATGATAGTCGAGATATGCCGACTGATATGATATGATAGTCGAGATATGCCGACTGATATGATATGATAGTCGAGATATGCCGACTGATATGATATGATAGTCGAGATATGCCGACTGATATGATATGATAGTCGAGATATGCCGACTAATATGTTATGATAGTTGAGATATGTCGACTATGCCGACTGATGCAATATGATAGCCGTAGGTCATACCGGCTAATGATATGTTATGCTAGTCGAGAGATATGCCGACTGATGTGATAGCATAGTACAGAGAGTTGTGATACAGTACTAGCACACCCCAAGGGATATCCTGGTGGCTAGTGGATGTGTCGATGACAGTGGATTTGAGATGTTATGTGTCTAGGTGGAAATAAATGATTTTGAACATGAAAATGCCGGTGATTTAAAGATGATGTTTTTATAACATGAATTGTTTATGTGATGCATGCATGGTTTTATAAATGGAGGGGGAAAAAGGTAATATTCCTTGGAAAGCGTTTTATAAACGATTATTTTTGTCCACTCACAACTTTTGTGTTTAAACCCCCTTCAGGCCGTAGAGTTGACGCGGACAGTATCTCGAGGCAGAGGTATTAGCACTTCCGCTACGCTGTGTAGTTGTACTTGAGTAGGATATCTAATTTGTACATTGATCCTACTTAGACGCTCTGATATTCTTGTATTTGGTTGGTATTTACTTACGGGAATTTTAAGTGCTTAAATCCCTTGTCTGACAAGAGAGATTATTTATTGTTATTATCATATGCTAAGGATTGAAGGGTATTTGGGAACCTTTCCTTAGGTTGTCAGACGGGATCAGGGTTCTTCCCGGGTTTCGAGGGGAAATTCGGGACGGGTCCTGACAATTGGTATCAGAGCACTAGGTTAAATTCCTGTAGACCGTACATCTAGTGTACAGGTGAAATTTTGGTATTAATGGTTTACAACTTCTTTTCAGCGTATAATGCCTCCGAGACGAGAGTTCCGTCAACGGTCAGGGAATGGTGGAGATGACCATGAACCTGCAGTGGAGCCTGATTTGAGGCAGACACTGGAACAACTGGGTCAGACTTTAGCTTCTGTACTCCAGGATAGAGCTTCTCATGAAGTCTCTGATATTGAGAGAGCCCAGAGACTGGGGGCGACGATATTCATGGGTGACTCTAGCCCAGATGAGGCTGAGGAGTGGATTACTCGCATGGAGCGGGTGTTCTTGATTATGAGGTGTCCTCTAGAGGAGAGAGTTCTAGTGGCCACATTTTTACTAGGTGGTTCTGCTTACCACTGGTGGCACTCATTGGAGGTGTCAGGCTGGAATGTCCATACGCTTACTTGGCAGACTTTCCGGGAACGCTTCTTGGAGCAGTTTTACCCTCGCTCACACCGGAACGTTAAGGAGGCCGAGTTCTTGCATTTACAGCAAGGAGACATGACGGTGGCCCAGTATGAACAGAGATTCATAGCGCTGAGTCGCTTTGCACCGACGTTGGTAGCGACCGAGTCAGACAAGTGCCACAGATTTGAGAGTGGACTGCGGAGTGAAATTCGGTCAGCAGTTACGTCTATGGACCACACTTCGTTGAGGACTTTGGCTGATGCTGCAGCTCGAGTAGAGTTGAGTTTGGGTTTCCCAATGCCACAGCAGTACAGTGGGAACAAGAGACGTCGAGATCACTGGACTGCCAGATCCTCTAGTCAGGGACCATCAAAAAGAGGCAGTCATAGTTCTGGATCTTCTGGGAGATCTAGTATAGGCAGTGGCGGAGCTGGTCAGACACGACAATCTTTTGCACAGTCTCGGGGTGCCTCAGTGCAGTTCAACAGGAGACAGGGTGGCAGATCTAGTGGCTTCAGTGATTCCATTTGTTATTTCTGTGGGGAGACTGGTCACATTAAGTTTTAATGAAGGCCATGGTTTGGAGGTAGATTTAATCCCCTTAGATATCTTTGAGTTTGATGTGATTCTGGGGATGGATTGGTTTTCCATGCACCATGCCTCCATAGACTGTTACGATAAGACAGTAGTTTTTCGGAGTCCAGGATTCCCTGAACTTACATTTCGGGGAGATCGTAGGGTATTACCCTATGGAGTGATATCAGCGTTAACAGCTGAGAGATTGTTGAGAAAAGGTTGTGAGGGTTACTTGGCTCATGTGATAGATGCTCGGAATACTTCGATGAGAGTGGAGGATATTCCTGTGGTGAGTGAGTTCTCTGATGTGTTTCCAGATGATCTTCCAGGATTACCACCACACCGTGAGATTGAGTTCACAATCGAGCTTTTGCCAGGTACTCAACCTATCTCACAGGCACCGTACAGGATGGCACCGGCAGAATTGCGAGAGTTAAAGACTCAATTGCAGGACTTGGTGAATATGGGATTTATTCGCCCAAGTGTTTCACCATGGGGTGCACCGGTATTATTTGTGAGGAAAAAGGATGGTGGTCTGAGATTGTGTATCGACTACCGGCAGTTAAATAAAGTGACTGTGCGAAATAAGTATCCTTTGCCAAGGATTGACAAATTATTTGATCAACTGAAAGGGGCAAAGTATTTTTCAAAAATTGACCTTCGATCCGGGTACCATCAGTTGAGAATCCGGGAAGAGGATGTTCAGAAAACAGCTTTCAGGACTCAGTATGGTCATTATGAGTTCCTGGTGATGCCTTTCGGGTTGACTAATGCCCCGGCAGCGTTTATGAATTTGATGAACAGAGTGTTCCAAAAGTATTTGGATCAATTTGTAATTGTGTTCATCGACGATATCTTGGTGTATTCAAGGAGTGCCAAGGCACATGAGAAGCACTTGAGGTTGGTGCTGAATATGCTTAGGAAAAAGCATTTGTTTGCCAAGTTCAGTAAATGCCAATTTTGGTTGACCGAAGTTGGATTCTTGGGTCATGTGATTTCGGCTGAGGGTATCAGCGTAGATCTCCAAAAAGTGGAGGCAGTGGCAAACTGGGAGCAACCAAGGACAGTGACAGAGATGAGGAGTTTTCTGGGTTTGGCAGGATATTATCGGCGGTTCGTAGAAGGATTTTCTACGATAGCAGGCCCATTGACTCGGTTGACTAAGAAAGGAGTCAAGTTTGACTGGGATGCTGATTGTGAGCAGAGCTTCCAGGAGCTAAAGAGAAGATTGACTTCTGCTCCAGTATTAACCCTTCCAGATGGTAACGGGGGTTTTGAGGTATATAGTGATGCATCATTGCGGGGTATTGGCTGTGTGCTGATGCAGCATGGGAAAGTGATAGCGTATGCTTCCAGACAACTTAAAACCCATGAGAGGAATTACCCCACACATGATTTGGAGTTGGCTGCAGTAGTGCATGCACTGAAAATATGGAGACATTATTTGTATGGGGAGACGTGTCGGATCTTCACCGACCATCAGAGTTTAAAGTACTTGTTCACCCAGAAGGACCTGAATTTGAGGCAGAGAAGGTGGCTTGAGCTGATAAAGGATTATGATTGTACTATTGAGTACCACCCAGGAAAAGCCAATGTTGTGGCAGATGCCTTGAGTAGGAAATCTATGGGTTCTTTGGCCCATTTGCATACAGTCTACTTACCGTTGCTGGTAGAGTTCCGTAGAGCAGGGATTGTACTAGACATGGATAGCCAGGGGGCTTTGTTGGCTAGTTTCCATGTGAGGCCTGTTCTGATTGATCGGATTATTGAGGCTCAACTCTAGGATCCTACATTGTGCATTATCAGGATGGAGTTAGAGGCTGGAAACAGGCAGGACTATGCGGTTAGGGATGATGGAGCATTGGTTAAGGATGGACGGTTGTGCATACCGAATGAGCTGGAGCTAAAGAGGGAAATTCTTAATGAGGCTCATAGTTCGGCTTACGCTATGCATCCAGGAGGTACCAAGATGTATCATACCCTAAGGAAACACTATTGGTGGACTGGGATGAAAAGAGAAATTGCTGAGTTTGTGAGTAGATGTTTGACATGTCAGCAAGTGAAAGCGGAGAGGCAGAAACCCTATGGGACACTACAACCATTACCTATTCCGGAATGGAAGTGGGATCACATTACGATGGACTTTGTGTATAAACTTCCAAGGACACGGAAAGGACATGATGGGATATGGGTAATTGTGGATAGACTTACGAAGTCTGCACATTTCTTGCCAATAGCCGTAGGTTATACCGGCTAATGATATGTTATGCTAGTCGAGAGATATGCCGACTGATGTGATAGCATAGTACAGAGAGTTGTGATACAGTACTAGCACACCCCAAGGGATACCCTGGTGGCTAGTGGATGTGTCGATGACAGTGGATTTGAGATGTTATGTGTCTAGGTGGAAATAAATGATTTTGAACATGAAAATGCCGGTGATTTAAAGATGATGTTTTTATAACATGAATTTTTTATGTGATGCATGCATGGTTTTATAAATGGAGGGGGAAAAAGGTAATATTCCTTGGAAAGCGTTTTATAAACGATTATTTTTGTCCACTCACAACTTTTGTGTTTAAACCCCCTTCAGGCCGTAGAGTTGACGCGGACAGTATCTCGAGGCAGAGGCATTAGCACTTCCGCTACGCTGTGTAGTTGTACTTGAGTAGGATATCTAATTTGTACATTGATCCTACTTAGACGCTCTGATATTCTTGTATTTGGTTGGTATTTACTTACGGGAATTTTAAGTGCTTAAATCCCTTGTCTGACAAGAGAGATTATTTATTGTTATTATCATATGCTAAGGATTGAAGGGTATTTGGGAACCTTTCCTTAGGTTGTCAGACAGGATCAGGGTTCTTCCCGGGTTTCGAGGGGAAATTCGGGACGAGTCCTGACATGTGTTCCCACTTGTCAGCTTGCAATCACACTTCCAACCATGTTCTGATTGGTTCTAATAGATTTTAGGGACTTTGTAATTAATTAGAAGTACAATAACTATTTTAGAACATTGTAGGCTAGGGTTTTTAATTCCAATCCTTATAGGACAAAGTTTTCCCTTTGTCTATAAAAGCGAGCCTTTGTTCAGTATTTTGGGAGACCATATTTTTAGACAGATATATTTTAGACGCCATTCTGGAGATCTAGACACCCTAGCCTCGATTTACATTGTAATTCAGTTCAAAGAAAATAGTTTTTATTTTCTGCACTTTTTGGGCGTGGAGCATGGAGAGGAAGGCTCTGTCGTGGCTCTGTTGTGCCTGTTCTTCAACATTCTCTTATGTACCCTTATTTTTATTATTGCAATTTACTTATGAATTCAATTATATTTGTTTCCATTTATGTTATGAGTGAGTAGTTCCTTTCAGAATTAGGGCTGCTTAAGTGTGTGTGTGTGTGTGTTTTTTTCTATAAGTTAACAAATCTGAACTTAAGTGGTTAATCGTTGAACAAGTCCTCGAGGGATCGACCTTTGCTTGTCATTATACTATCTCCATCGATTTTGTGCACTTGCAAAGTTATACTTAGTAGAAATAAAGTTCATAATTATTATGTTCAATATTTCTTCTATCAAGTTTTTGGCGCCGCTGCCGGGGACTTGTCCCTCAACGATGCCATTTAAGTTTGGATTTTTGAACTTAGTACCACAAGCCCCACAGCTCCTTAAAGACTTTGCCATTCCCCATGTCTCAAAGGATCAATTTCCCATTGTTTTTCCTGAGTCAACAGTGGTAAATTTTGAATTAAAGTCTGGGATGATTCACATGCTTCCCACATTTCACAGACTTTCCGGTGAGGACTCGCATTTTCATATTAAGGAATTTGTTGAAGTCTGCTCGATGCTGCACCTTAATGGCATGACGAAATCTGAAATCCGCCCACGGCTTTTTCACTTCAGTCTCAAGGATCGCGCAAAGGTATGGTTTCATTCGCTGGCGCCGGCTTCCATTCACTCATGGAGGGACTTGACGTCCAAATTCTTAACACAATATTTTCCCGTGGAAAAGATGAACGAATTAAAGTCAAGAATAATGAACCCACGACAAGGCATGGAGGAGTCTTTTTACGAGTTCTGGGGACGTTTCAACCAGATGCTACGGGAGTCCCCCCCCCCCCCCCCCCCCTCCATACCGACGACCATCACCTTATGTTATACTTCTACGGAGGCTTGAAGACTAGTGATCGGACAATGGTAGACTCTCAATCCCAAGGGATTCTAGAAGGCACGGCCGAGGAAGCAAGGACCGCCTTTGAGAACATCGCTCAAAGGGAAAAAAAATTTAGCTAAAGAGGTCCTTCCTCTAGGGCTACTGGTGATACGTATACAAATCACAGTGATGACACCATTGCTCAACTCACGGAACTGGTGAAACAACTGTGTAACGAGAAGGCACAAAGAGTTCAAACCTGCGAAGTATGTTCAATTCAGGGCCACACGTCCCAAGACTTCCCAATGGTGGAAAAACCATTTTGGCTGCAAGTTTCAATAACAAGTCACGACCCCGTAATGACCCATATTCAAACACTTACCATCCGGGGTGGAAAAATCATCCAAACTTCCGCTGGAGCAACAATCAGACTGCTGCTAATCCTTTGCCTCCCCCTGGATTTCAGCATCAAGCCACAGCCCCTCAAGGGAACTCTCACGGCCCTTCCTCAAATCAGAGTGGAGGCATCAAGTCTGTGGAGGATACCCTAAATACCTTGGCCCAACAGCAACTCAAATTCATGCAAGACAGCCAGAGTCATATGGCAAAAGTGGATTGTCAAATAGGACAAATTGCAAATCAACTAAATCAGCGGGAGCAGGGAAAGTTACCAAGTCAAGTCTTGGTAAATCCTAAGGGATTTCACAATCCTACGACCAATGCCATCACTCTCTGAGTGGAACGCAAGAATGACCTAACACTGCGCCTCAAATAGATTTACCGAGAGCCATTTCCCAACTGCTATCACCAGACGTGCCAATTATCATGTCTAAGGCACAGCTGTAGGCCATGGCCGACATCCAACCTGTTCTTAAAGCCAATTCCCGGCCCTCAAATAATTCGAACTCTAAACATCAAAAGTCCAATCTTAAAGCAACTAAAACAGTAACCTCTGAGTTAGCTAATGATGTTGAAATTCCATTTCCTCGCATGTTCCAAAACATGCATAAGCAAAAGGAGGACTTTGAAGAGGAAATCATCCGCATGTTGCAGAAGCTTCAAATCACACTGCCTTTCCATAAAATCGTCAGGCACAAGCCTATATTCGCAAAACTCATCAAGGAATTAGTCGCAGGAAAGCGTGGTTTCAGCTCCACTGACATCATTAAATCCCTAAGGCATACTCTGTTGCCCTTTTGCGAATTCCCCTTAAAGCCAACGATCCTGGGCCTCCATCACTTCCATGTATCATTCAATCGAAAAGATTCGAGCATTGCTTCTGTGACACGAAACATCGGTAAACATCATGCCGTTCCACATTTACAGGTCACTCAACCTAGGGACACTCAAACCTACTCACCTATGTGTTCGATTGGCTAACGCCTCTATTACTAATCTAATGGGAGTTCTAGAGGACGTACTCGTGCAAATTGAAGACACATGCATCCCTGCAGACTTTTACGTACTCAAGATGGACAGAATTGACAAGAATGAGGAACCTCCACTCCTCTTTGGAAGACCGTTGCTAGCCACGGCTGAGTTCCTTATCGACGTCAAAAATGGCCACATCTCAATCAAGGTCTTGGACAAACTTCGGACATTCTCCATCCATGATGCCATCCAATATCCTGCGGAGCCAATTGTGGACTTCCCGTTAAACACCATGGACTTACTGCTACAGAGGGCACTTGCCAATTCTTGCATAACAGATGCTCTTGAAACGGCCATCACTTCACCAACTACTGAGCCACTTGACGTTAAGGTGATAGAGGAAGTTAGAATACTTGATTTCGTTCCTGTTCATTCATGGAACAAACAACCAGCATTTGAGGCGCTGCCTCTCATGGACCACAAGACTTTGCCGTCCACCATCCAGCCCCCAGAACTAGAACTAAAATCAGTGCCTGAACATTTAAAGTATGCTTACTTAGGTAAAGCTATGACCCTTCCGCCTCTAACTTAAGTGCGGTAGAGGAGGAGCAATTGGTGCAAGTCCTAAAGGCTCATCGTACGGCGAATGATGGACAATTGCCGATATACAAGGGATCAGTCCCGCCAAATGTATGCATCGAATACTTCTTGAAGGCGTTACCATACCATTAAGAGAAGCGCATCGAAGATTAAACCCACCTATGAAGGAGGTCGTAAAGAAGGAAGTCCTTAAACTCCTAGACGTGGGCATTATCTATCCTATAAGTGACTCTAAGTGGGTAAGCCCAGTCCAAGTAGTTCCAAAGAAAAGTGGGATTATTGTGGTAAAGAATGAGCATGATGAGGTCATACCCCAAAGAGTTCAAACCGGATGGAGGGTTTGCATTGACTACCGGAAGCTCAATACCACCACCCGTAAGGATCATTTCCCTTTGCCATTCATCGATAAAATGCTTGAGCGGTTGGTTAGCCATTCACATTATTGCTTCTTGGACAGCTACTAAGGGTTTAATCAGATTGCTATCGCCCCAGAAGACCAGGAAAAGACTACGTTCACGTGCCCCTATGGCACATTTGCCTACAGAAGGATGCCTTTTGGTCTTTGTAACGCCCCATCCACCTTTCAACGCTGCATGATGAGCATCTTCTTTGACATGGTGGAGGATATAATTGAGGTATTCATGGATGACTTCTCTGTATTTGGCCATTCATTCGAACTATGCTTTGCAAACTTATCTCGTGTACTAGAACGCTGCCAAGATAGTAACTTAGTGCTGAATTGGGAAAAATGCCACTTCATGGTCCATCAAGGAATTGTCTTGAGCCATGTGATCTCTAGCCATGGAATTGAGGTGGACAAGGCTAAGTTAGACATAGTAGAACGACTTCCATTCCCTACAACAGTCAAGGAGGTTTGATCTTTCTTAGGGAATGCCGATTTTATCGACGCTTCATTCAAGACTTCTCAAAAATCACACGGCTATTATGCAGTCTCCTAGCTGAGGAGGCCGCATTTGACTTCAACAAGGACTGCGTGAGCCATTCAATACACTCAAAGCAAAGCTCACAGCATCCCCCATCATTATGCCACCGAATTGGGACTTACCTTTCGAACTTATGTGTGATACTTCGGAGTTAGCTGTAGGAGTTGTTCTAGGACAACGTGTCAACAAGCTTCCTCACGTCATTTACTATGCAAGTCGAACCCTGAATGATGCCCAGCTGAACTACTCCATCTCTCGACTATCATATCATATCAGTCGGCATAGTCAGCATCTCTCGACTATCATAACATATCAGTCGGCATAGTCGGCATCTCTCGACTATCATATCATATCAGTTGGCATAGTCGGCATCTCTCGACTATCATAACATATCAGTCGGCATCTCTCGACTATCATATCATATCAGTCGGCATCTCTCGACTATCATATCATATCAGTCGGCATATCTCGACTATCATATCATATCAGTCGGCATATCTCGACTATCATATCATATCAGTCGGCATATCTCGACTATCATATCATATCAGTCGGCATATCTCGACTATCATATCATATCAGTCGACATAGTCGGTATCTCTCGACTATCATATCATATCAGTCGACATATCTGGACTATCATATCATATGAGTCGGCATATCTCGACTATCATATCATATCAGTCGGCATATCTCGACTATCATATCATATCAGTCGGCATATCTCGACTATCATATCATATCAGTCGGCATATCTCGACTATCATATCATATCAGTCGGCATATCTCGACTATCATATCATATCAGTCGGCATATCTCGACTATCTTATCATATCAGTCGGCATATCTCGACTATCATATCATATCAGTCAGCATATCTCGACTATCATATCATATCATATCAGTCGACATAGTCGGCATCTCTCGACTATCATATCATATCAGTCGGCATCTCTCGACTATCATATCATATCAGTCGGCATCTCTCGACTATCATATCATATCAGTCGGCATATCTCGACTATCATATCATATCAGTCGGCATATCTCGACTATCATATCATATCAGTCGGCATATCTCGACTATCATAGCATATCAGTCGGCATATCTCGACTATCATATCATATCAGTCGACATAGTCGGCATCTCTCGACTATCATATCATATCAGTCGGTATATCTCGACTATCATATCATATCAGTCGGCATATCTCGACTATCATATCATATCAGTCGACATAGTCGGCATCTCTCGACTATCATATCATATCAGTCGGCATATCTCGACTATCATATCATATCAGTCGGCATATCTCGACAATCATATCATATCAGTCGGCATATCTCGACTATCATATCATATCAGTCGGCATATCTCGACTATCATATCATATCAGTCGGCATATCTCGACTATCATATCATATCAGTCGGCATATCTCGACTATCATATCATATCAGTCGGCATATCTCGACTATCATATCATATCATATCAGTCGACATAGTCGGCATATCTCGACTATCATATCATATCATATCATATTATTATATTGGAGGTTCACCGGGTTCACCGTTAATAACGGATCCTCGTCCCGATTCCTAGCCTCCCTCAATTTGACCAAATCCGATAAACTCATGTAACAGGGTCAAAACCCAAATCATTGACTCTATAATCTCCTCGTCAAAACGATATCAAAATCGAGTCTAAAACCATGATGTTTCTCAAATCACACTTTCACAGTAATAGTGGAAAACATGTATACAATAATCATTTCTCAAAATACAGAAATGCAATGCCACAATACATAACAGTATTTAAACAGGGATATTTGAATGCATGTATTTCAGTTTATAAACAAAGTCCACTCACAAACATCAACCGACCCTTAATTCAAGGACGCTCTAGCCCAAGCAACACATGCACAATAATGTCCCAACTACCTTGACTTCCCGAGCTCAAAACCCGCTAATACTGTCAACTATTACCACTGGGATTGCCCAAAACCACCTCTAAACGACGTCTGATCAACCTCAAACCTGTACCAACAGATTCGGAACGTCGAAAACTAGTTACCACGCGCCGACGTGACCTCAGTCTCGGCCCCACGCGCTGCCACGCGCCGCCGGAAGGTCGGCACACGCACCCACGCGTGCTCACGCGCCGGTCACGCGCTACTACAGTGTTCACGCGCCTGGACCGGTCCAACCCGGTCCGGCTCAACCTGACCTGGTCCAACTCGACTCGACCGGTCCACTCAACCCGACCGGTTCACTCAACCCGACCGGTCACCGGTGACTCGCCGGAGAAGACGACCGGACGCCGTCACCGTCGCCGGAGGCTGGCCGGAGAAGATGATCGGACCGCCACCTCCGCCGCCGTCTGGTTCGCCGGAATCCTCCATTTCCGGCCGAAACTTCAAGGTTTTATAACTTCTTCATTTCTTAACCGTTTTTCACGATCTACACATGGAAATTTATCTACTTTTCACCAGGAATCCAAATATGAGGTCAAAGTTCCGAGATCGTACCTGGTTTGGCCGGAAAATGGCCGAGAAGTTTCGGTTCACCTCCCTCCTCCGTCCGTCGCCTATGGCGGTGCTCCCGCTCCAATATCTACCCCAAAATGCTCGTGGGGTCCCGGGGATGATCCTCCCGACCTTGGTTTCACTCAACTCGGATCGAAATCCGTCCGATGAAAATCAAGCTTTGTGTTCACACGGGGGGGTTTTCGGGTAGGAGAGAGAGAGACCATATTGACCAATCTGCCGAGGAGAGAGAAAATATCTACTATATAGTTCCAACTTCTCCAAAATTACCAAACTGCCCCTGAAGCTTCTAGACCCGTACTGAACTCACCGGGTCTCCGTTTTACGCGTGCCGCCTGTCTACGAACTCGTGAGTTCGAGACCTACGCAACGACCTTAGAAAAATTCCCAAAAGTCTTGCCAGTCAAAAAGTGACTCCTGAACCCGTCCAAAACTGAGGGTAAAATTGTCCAATCCTCAAAATAGTTTAATTTCTGGTCCGGGTCGTTACACTAAGCAATCGATCCATGGTACGCTTATGTTATTAATTACCTTGTCACTAAACAATTTCCTTCCTTTTTAAGAAGGTATCAAAAGGACAAGCTAGCAAAACAAGCTAAGTTCTACATCTAGGACGAGCCCTACTTGTGGAAGCATTGTCCTGATCAAATCATTCGACGATGCATTCCCGAAGCTGAGATGGAATCTGTCTTGACATTTCGCCATAGCTTGGCGTGTGGAGGCCATTTCGGAGCTAAGAAAACGGCACTCAAGGTCCTTCAAAGAGGATTCTATTGGCCTACATTATTTAAGAATGCATACGAGTTTGTACTCACTTGTGACAAATGCAAATGGCAAGGTAACATAGGCCCTCGAAATCAAATGCCATTAACCGGATCCTCGTGGTTGAGATCTTTGACGTATGGGGCATTGATCTCATGGGACCTTTTCCAAACTCTTTTGGCAATCTCTATTTTTATTAGCTGTCGATTATGTGTCTAAATGTGTGGAAGCAATTCCCATAAAAACTAATGATGCCAAAGTAGTTGTAATCTTTTTACAAAGTCACATCTTAGCTAGGTTCGGAGCGCCTAGGGCAATCATCAGCGATGGGGGAGCGCACTTCTGCAATCATTCGTTTGAAGCTTTAATAAAGAAGTATGGTGTAACCCACAAGGTCTCAACACCTTATCACCCGCAAATGAGTGGCCAAGCTGAAGTTTCCAATCGAGAAGTAAAGGCTATATTGGAGAAAACGGTGAGCCCTGGCCGCAAGGATTGGTCCCATAGATTGAACGATGCATTGTGGGCCTATAGGACAGGATACAAGACCCCGATTGGCATGTCTCCTTTCAAGCTTGTTTTTGGAAAAGGATGTCACCTACCAGTGGAATTAGAGCATAGAGCATTATGGGCAATTTAGAAAATGAACAAGAATATTGATGATGCTGGAGTACACAAAAAGTTGCAGCTAAGTGAATTAGAAGAGATTCGAAACGAGGCCTACGAAAGTGCTCGGATTTACAAGGAAAAAACCAAAGCTTTTCATGAAAAGGACATTCAGCCCAAGGACTTTCAAATCAGATAGAAAGTCCTCTTTGATTCTCGGCTCTAATTATTTCCAGGTAAGTTTCTTTCGAGATGGACTGGACCATTCATTGTTACTAACGTTTTTCCTCATGGTGCTGTTGACATCCAACACCCGGAAAGGATGACTCCGTTCAAGATAAATGGCCATCGCCACAAACACTACTTCGAGGCCATTTCCAATCCAGGCCTAGCCAACCCTGCAATCCAGCATGCGCCAAGTACCTAGCATGCCAGCCCCGTCTTGCCTAGACGTTAAATAAAGCGCTCCTAGGAGGCAGCCTAGCCCTGGTTTGTATTTCTCTCTTCCTTTGCTGTTTCTGCCCGTTATATCTCTTAAACCTTTCTACTGTTGTCATGCTTACTGCTTATCACATTGAGGACAATGTTCAGTTTAGGTTTGGGGGTGTGGATTTAAAATTTTTGCATATAGAAACAAGTAGGTTTGGGGGTGATACACGGCCAGGACTTTAGAATTTTCCGCCTTCGTTTTGTTTTTGTGTTTAGTTATTTACTTAATTTTTTGCTTTTGAATAGTATGATAACTTGCTAATAGGGATGTATATGCTAAGTTAATTGTCTTAGCCTTACTAGAGTCATGCCATGGTCAAGTAGTTCATAATTTGCACTTCACAATGCCATGTTTTAAGTGATTAAGTGAACGAAATAACTGAATTTGAATGAACCTTAGAAAATTAGTGGAGACTACCCTCTGAGATCTTTGAGCCTAATTGCCATTCTTTCTGAGGAATATACTTGTTTCTACTCTTAAACACTCATCGCTTTTGTTCTTAATTGTTGATCTCATTACATCATTTTGCATTGAATTTTAATGAACTAACACCATTTAGATACTCTTGATTTAATGTGTGTTTTGCCATAAGAAGTGATGTAGGCTATGTATGCTTTAACCTCTAAAGGCTTTATCCTACCCTATTGCATACTCCCTAAGCCAACTTTGAAGCCAAACACTTAGCCTTTTCTTTCATCACCCAAAGTATAACCTAACCCAAAATACTTAGCCATTCATCACAGCCATGCCCTATAACCTCAGTTGTGCCTTGCCGTAAATGAGATTCATGGTGAGAATGAGAGGTGAAAGAAAATGTTGCCCAATTCAAAGGACATTGGCATCAATTCAAAGTTCAAAAGTTTAAAGAAAAGCTTTACAAGTCGCAAGTTGCACGAAAGTTGAGGAAATCATTGCATGATCTTGGTTCAACTCAATTCAAAGAAAAGAAAAAATACAGAAATCAAAAGAAAGAAAAAACACAGAAATCAAAAGAAAGAAGAAAAAGTGAAAAACAAAGTGAATTAAGCCAAGTGAGCCAAGAGCCTCAAAATAAGCCATCAAGAAAGCACAATATCGTGGGCCTTAAGAAAGGATTCAGTTCAGAAATTCCAAGTTCAAGTCATGACTTCTCATGCCTTGGCACAACTCAAGTTCTTTGAATCCCATCCTTCCTTACTAAAACCCTAAGCTTAGCCCCCTTACAACCTAAAAAAAGAAGACCTAACGGATCTTATGGACAATCATGCGGAGGATTAAGGTACGTATCTATATTCTTAAAGTTCATATCCTTTCATGAGATGTTTATTTCCATAAAGTGCTATTCTTCATTGTTACTCATATGTGATTAAATTTGAATTTCATAACATAAACTCATCACATATACTTGAAAAGAGTGAAAGCCTAGGATTCTTGTGCGAATTGAGAGTTGCCGAGTGAGGATTAGAGTTGAGGCGAAATCTTTCTAGGGCACTTAGATGAAGTTGTTATCAAACAAGATCACTCTAAATATTGGCACTTATACATGTACACCTTCACTTGACACTCACGGCTATGGCATTCCTTTTAGTTCTGCAAAGCATGTCTACTTACTTTGATTCTTATTAACTTGTTAAAAGTACTATCTCTAGCATCTTATTTGTCTAAGTAAAACGTTTGTGGGTATCGTGCTGCTATAACCCTCAGGAGATAAGATCGAGTCTTTTCATTTTTTTAAAGTTAGTTTTGCTCAGGGACTAGCAAAAGATAGGCTTGAGGGTATTTGATTAGTCATTATTTATGCATCATTTTGATTCCTTTATATGCCTCTCTTAAATGTCAGGACCCGTCCCGAATTTCCCCTCGAAACCCGGGAAGAACCCTGATCCCGTCTGACAACCTAAGAAAAGGTTCCCAAAATACCCTTCAATCCATACAAATTATAATAACCATGATAAATACTTCCTCTTGTCAGACAAGGGACTTAAGCACTCAATAATTCCCGTAATTAACGACCAAACAAATACAACATAATATCAGAGCGTCTAAGTAGGATCAAGAGTAAAATTTAGATATCCTACTCAAATATACAACACAGCGCAGTCGAAATCCTAATGCCTCAGCCTCGAGATCAATGTTCGCGTCAACTCTACTCAACTGCCTGAAGGGGGTTTAAACACAAAAGTTGTGAGTGGACAAAAATAATCATTTATAAATTCCTTTTCGAAGAATTACCTTTCTTCCCCTCCATTTATAAAATCATGCATGCATAACATAAAACAATTTATCATATAAAAGCATCATATGTAAATCATCCAAAATTCACATTTATCTTTAAAACCATTTAATTGGACTCACATAAAATCTGTATAATAAAAATACCTCGTAATCCACAATTTTGTTTGAAAATCTCTTCAAAGGAGTTTAAATTCATTTGGTTCAATCTGGACACAAATTATCTCAAATTCAAAATCATTTCGTTCCAACTGCCACATAATATCTCAAATTCACTGTTCCCGACATATTCATAACACACCAGGGTATCCCTTGAGATGTGTTCAAATCTATACAACTCTGTGTACCATATGTACTGTCTGTAATATCTGTACTATCTGTACAATCTGTACTATGCATAAACAGCTTCGCGACCCGGCGGAGCAAGGCCCCTCAACACCTAAGGTCCGAACCCTCAACAACTGGTAGAGCAAGGCCCCTCAACACCAGTCAGAGCAACAACAATCATCGGGACGGGAATCAGTGAATCAAATCCATACTTCGAAATCTTTGTTTCGCGGCCTTAGCCAAATTCTTTGCAAATATCATTTTATGGCCAAAATCGGTAAAATCACAATTATGGGTCTCAACCCAAATCACATACTCAAATAGTTACCACGTCAAAATGATATCAAAATCAAGTACAAAAACCAGGATTTAGAAAGATAGGTAAATTCTGAGAAGAATGCGAAAAGAATGACTCAAATCGGAGTTCAGATGAAGGAGATTTCCTCATTTCAATATTAGGTCCTGAATTGGGTCCCGAGTGCGCCAGTGTGCCAGTGCGCCTATTTTGAGTCCTTGGCCAAGTACCTCAGATCATGCCATCCGAGTCCCAAACCTATGTCTCATGACATCAAGTTCATTTCCTAGAAGTGCTGAGCTCATGCCAGGAAATGTCGAGTACATGTCCCAAGAACTTCCCATCCGAGCCCAGCCTCTGCGCCTAAATCCTAGTTCATGTTTCGTCAGCGATGGATCAGAGTTCCTCCTCTGTGCTAAGCCTGACAACCTATGCGCCTAGCCTGAGTGAAGATGCGATTCTATTATGCTCATGGTTTGCCTCAAAAGCGCAGTCCCAGACCCCGATGACGTAGACATTCCAAGGGTCAAGTTCTAAGTTCCAGCGTCTGATCGCGGGAAGAACGCAAGCTACCTGCGGCCAGATTGTGTTCCCACTTGCCAACTTGCATTCACACTCCAGCCATGTTCTAATTGGTTCTAATAGATTTTAGGGACTTTGTAATTAATTAGAAGTACAATAACTATTCTAGAACATTCTAGGCTGGGGTTTTTAATTCCAATCCTTATAGGACAAGGTTTTCCCTTTGTCTATAAAAGGGAGCCTTTGTTTAGTATTTTGGGAGAACACATTTTTAGACAGATATATTTTAGATGCCATTATGGAGATCTAGACAACCTGGCCTCGATTTACATTGTAATTCAGTTCAAAGAAAATAGTTTTTATTTTCTGCACTTTTTGGGCGTGGAGCTTGAGAGGAAGGCTCTGTCGTGGCTCTGATGTGCCTATTCTTCAACATTCTCTTCTGTACTGTTATTTTTATTATTGCAATTTACTTATGAATTCAATTATATTTGTTTCATTTCCGTTATGTTTACGAGATTAGCTACCTTGTTTGCATAAATTATTGATGGAATTGCTTGAGTGACCGTCATATCATCCTGTGATTCATTAGCTTCAAGAGGTTGAGGTTAAGAAACAATCTTGTAATCGGAATTCATGACAACCTAGGAATGCATCTCACTTTTCTAGGCTAGTGTGGTGTCATTAAATTCTCTTAGTACTTCATACGTCATCTTAATTGGTAGGTGATAGACATTCTAGGCATATGCCCTATCTAAAACATGCTAAGTAAGAGAGAATAATATATATTTAGTGTACCAACGCCAGAACCTAGGCATGGGCACCTAATTCAGAATTGCATAGTAATTAGGTCAAGATAATCTGGTTAAGAGCTATACTTGGTTAGAGTGGATAGTAAGCCTTAATTCGCCTTAGTTAACAAACAATCAACCTTTCATTCTCGCATTGTTATTTTCTGCACTTTGATTTTCTTGTCTTTTATTTTTCAACTCGACCTTTGTTTATCATTATACTATCTGCATCGATTTTGTGCACTTGCAATGTTATACGTAGTAGAAATAAAGTTCATAATTATTGTGTTCAATATTTCTTCTATCAATAGGTGCTAAGAGGCCCTCATTTTCGGCCCACCACCACCTATTGCATTTGAACACCCTCCTCCACCCACACACCATCCTGATTTTCGAGTCCCCTCAGCCTATTAAAATGCCGGCGTTTGATTGTGGAGGGGTGAAAAATTTTTGTATTTTTATCACCCTCATGAAGCCACTGAACTCGAGCCTTTTGTTTCCAGTAACACTCCTCCACACGGATCAGTCTCTTCAACTCCAGTTCCTTCTGCCTCACCCAAACCCCATCAAAGCTAGGTTGCACATAGGCACTACATAGTTGCTGCTATAATTCATCAACAAGAACCTTACTATTTCGCTGGTTACCCCTCCTCTAGCCAAGAAGACCCGACCGCACCCCCTTCAGCTTTTAACAGACTTGATAAGCCTTCAAACCCCGAATCTCATGTTCCCAACACTCCTTAATCACCTGCCGACATTCCTATTCATTCCCCCATCTTGAATAAAAAACAAACCTCATATTTGGTAGGCGTAGCGGCGGCGACAGGCAGAGCAAAAGCATCAAGTGATCAAACCCTTCCACATGGAGGTGATGGAGAGTCGCAGCTAGGTACAACTCCACCCACTCCGTTGTGGCCAAGCCTCGATCCAAACGGGCCTGAATGAACCCCGAGTCTCTCTTATTTCTCCAAGTATACGGGTGCCCTTGGTACCCCAAATCCAGCAACCGGTTGTTAGCCACAATACTAAGGGTTCTAGATTGTTGGCCCCTATAGCAAATTTTTTTTTCCCTTTGAGCAATGTTCTCAAAGGCCTCCTTAGCAGTACTATCCAAGACTCCCTTGGACCGAGAGTTAACCGTCACCATATCACTATTCTTCAAGCCTCTATAGAAATATAACATTAAGTGGCTCTCATCAAGGTTGTGATGAGGGCATGCTTGAATCATTTAATTGAACCTTTCCCCAAACTCATAGAAAGGCTCATCCTCAGCTTGACTTGGATACATGATTTCACTCTTCAATTTGTTGGTCTTGGACACAGGATAGTATTGAGTGAGGAACTTGGAAGACAAGTCCCTTCAAGATGTAATAGAAGCAGGTGCAAGTGAGTGAAACCATGCCTTAGCCTTGTCCTTAAGACTAAAGTGAAACGACTTTAATCTTATCTCAGCCTTAGTCATGCCATTGATTCTTAAAGTGGAACACACTTCCACAAACTCCATTATGTGCAAATGGGGGTCCTCACCCGAGAGGCCATGGAACTGAGGGAGCATATGGATTGTTCCTGATTTGAGTTCAATGTTTTCCACTATGGAAGGTGGAAAGACAATGGGGAATTGCTCCTCACTGACATGAGGAGTGGCATAGTCCTTGAATAGCCGTGGTGGTGGATTGGCTAGGGCACGTTCATCAACCATTCTTTGAGGGGATGGTGGTGGACTTTGGATGTGGGGAACCTTGAATTGATGATGATGCATATGATGGACCTGAAGAACCGTGTATGGAGCCTTTAGCAGAACCTTCTGATGACATAAAAGTGCCTAAAAGAACAAAAAGAGACTAAATTAAAACAATCTAAGCAATGGACACCGTTGAGGGACAAGTCCCCGGCAACGGCGCCAAAAACTTGTTGGAAGAAAAGTATGACAAGTAAATGCAACACAATTCTTAATAATGAAATTCTAACAAGTGCACTAATCAGTAGATAGATTAGCAATACAAGCAAGGGTCGAATCCCACAAGGACTTGACTCAAATGGTGAGGTTCAATTCATTAGATTACTTAGTTCACAAGTTAAGTACTTAGATGTTTAAAGACATAAAGTAAAGACTCACACTAACTAGATATGCTTGACACTCGAAACTAAACAAGACACTAAGTAAAAGTTAAAATGCTATTGAAGAAAAGGAAAAGCGGCATCACATGGGGTTCTTAAATTTTTAACCGCAGTTCCAAAAATTTGAAGCAACCTTCAAACCTTCACAATTTTCTGTGAATTAGGTTTTTACTCTTTTCTCTCTATCAATGTTCAATAATTATTTAAGCATCATTTCGATGTCTTTAAGTACCTCTCTTACATGTCTTTTGAATGATTTTGCGCCATTAATATGAGAAAATGATAATTCTTGTGAGACTTGTGCAGATTTGGAAAGAAAGGTGAATTTTGAGAAGAATGCAAAAAGAAGGACTCAATTCGGACTTATAACGAAGAAGTTATCGTTAGTTGAAAACCGAGTCCCGGGACACGTCCCTGGCATTTCCCCACCCTAATCTTTCCCCTATCGAGTTCCAGGACCAGGTCCCTGGTGCGCCCTGCCAAGACCCAGGACGTGTCCACGCCAGGACCCAGGACGCGTCCCCGCCCTAACCGTGTCCCAGCAGTGCACTCTTTTAGACCTCTACGATGAAGGCCATGTCCCGAGGTACCAACTAAGGGCTTAGTGCGCTTCTATCAATCAAAATGTGTTCTACAAATGCGCACTACCAGTGCAGGCATTGGGTGATGTCCAAATCACGCCACGGTCATGTCCACATCGTGTCCCGGGGCGTGTCCCAGACTCAGTCTGCGCCCTAATTAGGGCGTAGTTTTGCGATCTCTGCTTTCCACCAGTCTTTTGAGGGATCCTAGGTTATGAATCATCAAAGTGGACTATATGGAGTCCAGGACGTGGCTAGACTCAATTGCTAAGGCCCAGAACATGCACACATTTTATCAAGCCTTTAAATGGCCACAAAGTGCCTAATAAAGGTCCATATCTGCTCTGAATGTGCAAGGCTTGGCCCAGTCCATTACGTGACGTCCAAGAAGCCCTAGAAGGTTCTCACACACTGCCTTGTCATGAAAGGAAGCTTAGAAGACTAATCCTAAGTCTTTGCCGTGTAGAAGTTATACTCCTTGTTCTAAAAGGATTGCTTTTTTGTTCTTCTAACCTTACTAGGACAACAGTGTTAAGTCAGTTTGTAATTGGATTTCTATCCTGATTAGTCTCCTAAACTTTAGGGGACTAGGCACCCTATAAATAGGAGCCTTAAGCTCACGGGTGGGGGACGTTTAGAACCCTAACCGAAAAGTCTCTTTGTAATTCAGTTTTAAATTGAAACAGTTTTTATTTTTTCCAAAGTTGAGAGTGTTGTGCGTGGAGCTTGGAGAGGAAGGCCTTGCCTTGTCTCTGCTGTGCATCATTGTTCATCATCGTTCTTTACTTTAAGCTTTTATTTCATTGTAATTCTATATGAGAATTTGCATTATGTCTTTAATTTCAGTTATGCGTGAGTAGTTGTTGGTAGATTTAAAGAGCAAGAAATATGCAATTCAATTCTAACAGTTATAAATCCTTGCAAGTGCACAAATCGATAAGTATAGTATAGTAGCACAGCAAGAGTCGATCCCTCGAGGACTTGTATCAACGTTATGACCAATTTAGTTCAGATTTGTTAACTTAAATAAAAACACACACACACACACACAGGGGGGGGGGGGGGGGGGGGGGGGGGGGGGGGTTTATGATGTGATAACTGAAATTTAAAGACAAGTAAATCAAAGTGCAGAAAATAACAATGCAAGAATGAAAGGTTGTTAACTAAGGCGAATTAAGGCTTACTATCCACTCTAACCAATTATAGCTTTTAACCAGATTTCCTTGATCAAATTACTATGCATTTTCTGAATTAGGTGCCCGTGCCTAGGACCTGGCGTTGGTTCACTAGACACATCTTATTCCCTCTTACTTAGCATGTTCTAAACAGGGCATATGCCTAGAACGTCTATCACCTACCTTTTAAGATGATGCATGAAGTTTAAAGAGAATTTAATGACACCACATTAGCCTAGCAAAGTGGCATGCAATCCTAGGTCGTCATGAGTTAAGATTACAAGTACGAATACTTTCGATGCTCCAAATCACCAGATGATATGACGGTCACTCAAGCAATTACATCTATAATTATATGCAAACAAGGTAGCTAATCTTATAGGCATAAATTAAGTTCATTAAGCATGGTAATCCAACTTATTCAGCATGCATAGCAATCATAATCAAGAGCCAGAAATCCAATCAATAAGCTAACATGGCTAGGGCTTCAAGCAGCCCTAATCCTAATGACTACTCACACATAACTGAAATAAACACAAGTATAATTGAATCCATAAGTAAATTGTAATAATGAAAATAAGGGTACAGAAGAGATTGTTAAGAACAGATGCAGCAGAAGACACGGCAGGGCCTTCTTCTCCAAGCTCCACGTCCAATAATCTAAGTGAAAGATTATCTCCGAAAATATATGGTCCCTAATTCTCTAGAAAACCAAAACGGAACTCTGTGGCTCAGGTCTCTGTTTTCCCAGAAACCAAAACGTCCCTAGCTAATTATCTCCCCCAAAACACTGAACAAAGGCTCCCTTTTATAGACAAAGGGAAAACATTGTTCTATAAGGATTGGTATAACCTTGTTCTATACAGATTGGTAAAACCATGTCCTATAGGAATAGGGAAAGTTATTTTACTTTTAATTAATTATAAAGTCTTTAAAATCTATTCGAACCAATCAGAGCATGGCCGGAAGTGTGAATGCAAGCTGGCAAGTGGGAACGCAAGCTGGCCAAACTTGGATTTTTGACTGTCTTCGTAATCAGGATCTGGGACCGCGCTTTTGAAGTACGTTAGGAGTATAATAGAAGCGCATCGTCGTTCAGGCTTGGCGCAAATGTTGTCATGCTTGGCGCAGAGGGAGAACCTCGGATCCACCGCTGGCGGAACAGGGACCCCGGCTTGGGCGCACTTCTGGGCTCGGATGGGAGTTCTTGGGACATGTCCTCGACCTGCCTTGGCGCGACCTTGGCACTTCTAGGACTTGAACTTGATGTCATGAAACACAAGTTCGGGACCCAGAGGGCCTGATATGAGGTACTTGGCCAGTGGCCCAAAATAGGCGCACTGGCGCACTGGCGCACTCAGGACTCCGTTCAGGACCTGATATTGAAATGAGGACATCTCCTTCATCTGGACTCCGATTTGAGTCATTCTTTTTGCGTTCTTTCCAGATTTTACCTATCTTTCTAACTCTGCACAAGTCTCACAAGATTGATCATTTTCTACTATTGATGGCACGAAATCATTCAAAAGACATGTAAGAGAAGCATATAAAGACCTCAAAATGATGCATAAATAACGACTGATCAAATACCCCCAAACCTATCTTTTGCTAGTCCCTGAGCAAAACAAATGCTAACAAAATGAAAAGACTCAATTTTAGTTAAGATAGAACATTTAAACCCCTAGGTTCACCTAGTAGGAGGAGTTTTGTCTCCTGAGGCTTATAACAGTACGATACCCACAAACGTTTTACTTAAACAAAAAGATGCTAGATATAGTACTCTTAACAAGCTAATAAGAATCAAAGTAAGTAGACATGCTTTGCAGAACTAAAAGGAATGCCATAGCCGTGAGTGTCATGTGAAGGTGTACGTGTATAAATGCCAATATTTTCAGGTGATCAAGTTTGAAAAGAACTTCATCTAAGTGCCCTAGAAAGATTTCGCCTCGACTCTAATCCTCACTAGGCAACTCTCAATTCACACAAGAATCCTAGGCTTACACTCTTTTCAAGCATATGTGATGAGTTTATGTTATGAAATTCAAATTTAATCACATATGAGTAACAATGAAGAATAGCACTTTATGGAAATAAAGATCTCATGAAAGGAATTGAACTTTAAGAACATAGATACTTACCTTAATCCGCAGTATGATTGTCCATAAGATCAGTTAGGTCTTCCTTTTTAGGTTGTATTGGGGCTAAGCTTTGGGGTTTAGCAAGGAAGGATGGGATTCAAAGAACCTGAGTTGTGCCAAGGCATGAGAAGTCATGAATTGAACTTGGAATTTCTGAACTGAATCCTTTCTTAAGGCCCACGACATTGTGCTTTCCTGATGACTTATTTTGAGGCTCTTGTGGCTTATTTTGAGGCTCTTGGCTCACTTGGCTCAATTCACTTTGTTTTTCACTTATTTTTTTTTTCTTCTTTTTCTCAACGTTTCTTTCGTTCTTTGGATTTGAACGTTTTTTTGTTTTTGTTTATGTTCGTCTTTGAATTGAATTGAACCAAGATCATGCAATGATTTCCTCAAATTTTCATGCAGCTTGCAACTTGTAAATCTTTTCTTTACTTTTGAACTTTCAATTGACGCCAATGTCCTTTGAATTGGCCATCATCTTCTTTCACCTCTCATTCTCACCATGAATCTCATTTATGGCAACCTTAGCACAAACTGAGGTTATAGGGTATGGCTGTGATGAATGGCTAAGTATTTTGGGTTAGGTTATACTTTGGGTGATGAAAGAAAAGGCTGAGTGTTTGGCTTAAAAATTGGCTTAGGGAGCATGCAATAGGGTAGGATAAGGCCTTTAGAGGTTAAAGCACACATAGCCTACATCATTTCTTATGGCAAAGCATATATTAAATAAAGAGTATCTAAATGATGTTAGTTCTTTAAAATTCAATGCAAATATGATGTAATGAGATCAACAATTAAGAACAAAAGTGATGAGTATTTAAGAGTAGAAACAAGTATATCCCTCAGAAAGAATGGCAATTAGGCTCAAAGATCTCACAGGGTAGTCTCCACTAATTTTCTAAGGTTCACTCAAATTCAGTTATTTCGTTCACTTAATCACTTAAAACATGGCATTATGAAGTGCAAATTATGAACTACTTGACCATGGCATGACTCTTAGTAAAGCAAAGATAGTTAACTTAGCATATACATTCCTATTAACAAGTTATCATACTAATCACAAGCAGAAATTTAAATGTCCTGGCCGTGTATCACCCCCAAACCTACTTGTTTCTATATGCAAAATTTTAAATCCACACCCCCAAACCTAAACTGAACATTGTCCTCAATGTGATAAGCAATAAGCATGACAACAGTAGAAAGGTTTGAGAGATATAACGGGCAGAAACAGAAAAGGAAGTGAGAAATACAAACCAGGGCTAGGCTGCCTCCTAGGAGCGCTTTATTTAACGTCTAGGCAAGACGGGACTGACATGCTAGGAGCTGGGCGCATGCGGAGTTGCAGGGTTGACTGCGCTTGGATTAGAAAGGTCCTTCAAGTAGTGTTTGAGGCGGTGGCCATTTACCTTGAACGGATCCTGCCGTTCCGGGTGCTGGATTTCAACTGCACCATGAGGAAAAACGTTAGTAATAATAAATGGTCCAGTCCATCTTGAACGCAACTTACCTGGCATTAGTCTGAGCCGGGAGTCAAAGAGGAGGACTTCCTGTCCGATGTGAAAGTCCTTGGGCTGAATGCGCTTGTCGTGGAAAGCTTTGGTCTTTTCCTTGTAGATACGAGCACTGTCAAAGGCCTCGTTTCGCAACTCCTCTAATTCACTTAGCTGAAGCTTCCTATGTATTCCAGCGTCATCGAAGTTCAGGTTCATCTGCTTAATAGCCCAGAATGCTTTATGCTCCAATTCCACAGGTAGGTGGCAGCCTTTTCCAAAAACCAGCCGGAAGGGAGACATGCCAATCGGGGTCTTGTATGCGGTCCGATAGGCCCACAGCGCATCATTCAATTTGCTGGACCAATCTTTGCGGTTAGGATTTACCGTTTTTTCCAATATGGCCTTTACTTCCCGATTGGACACTTCCGCTTGGCCACTCGTTTGAGGGTGATACGGTGTTGAGACCTTGTGGGTGACGCCATACTTCTTCATTAGGGCTGCAAACGAATGATTGCAGAAGTGTGCCCCCCCATCGCTGATGATTGCCCTAGGTGCGCCGAATCTGGCTAAGATGTGACTCTGTAAAAAACGCACCACTACTTTGGCGTCGTTAGTTTTGGTGGGAATTGCTTCCACCCATTTGGAGACATAATCAACTGCAAGCAGAATATAAAGATTGCCAAAGGAATTCGGAAAAGGCCCCATAAAATCAATGCCCCATACGTCGAAGATTTCGACCACAAGAATAGGGTGTAATGGCATTTGATTTCGAGGGCCGATGTTACCTAGGCGTTGGCAGCGGTCACAGGTGAGTACAAATTCGTGTGCATCCTTGAAAAGTGTGGGCCAGTAGAGTCCACTTTGGAGTACCTTGAGGGCTGTTTTCTTAGCTCCAAAATGGCCCCCACATGCCAAACTATGGCAAAAAGTCAAGACGGATTTCAGGGTCAGTAGAGTCCAGAAGAGCTGTTCGTCAGGAAAGGTCTCGAGGAGGGGCAACTGATCGGCCTCTTCATTGGAACTGTGAAGCAATCGGCTCATATGGTCAGCGACCACGTTTTCGCTGCCCTTCTTGTCTCTGATTTCAAGGTCGAATTCCTGGAGCAGTAGCATCCAACGTAGCAACCTTGGCTTGGCGTCCTTTTTAGTGAGCAGATACTTCAAGGCAGCATGATCCGTGTATACTATGACCTTGGTTTGAATTAGATATGAACGGAACTTTTCCAGGGCAAAGATAACAGCAAGGAGCTCCTTCTCGGTGGTGGAGTAGTTCAGCTGGGCATCATTCAGGGTTCGGCTTGCGTAGTAAATGACATGAGGGAGCTTGTCAACACGCTGTCCTAAAACCGCTCCTATGGCGAAGTCTGAGGCATCACACATTAGTTCGAATGGTAAGTCCCAATTCGGTGGCATGATGATGGGTGATGCCGTGAGCTTTGCCTTGAGTGTGTTGAATGCCTCACGGCATCCCTTAGTGAACTCGAATGTGGCGTCCTTGGCTAGAAGATCACACAAAGGTCTTGTGATTTTCGAGAAATCTTTGATGAATCTGCGGTAAAAGCCAGCATGCCCTAAGAACGATCGAACCTCTTTGACTGTAGTGGGGTACGGCAGCCTCTCTACTATGTCTAACTTTGCTTTGTCCACTTCAATGCCTCGGCTAGAGATCACATGACCCAAGACAATTCCATGTTGTACCATGAAATGGCACTTTTCCCAGTTCAGCACTAAGTTGCTTTCTCTGCACCGTTCCAGTACTCGGGTTAGGTTAACTAAGCACAGTTCGAATGAATGTCCAAACACTGAGAAGTCGTCCATGAATACTTCAATTATATCTTCCACCATATCGGAGAAGATGCTCATCATGCAACGCTGAAAGGTAGCTGGGGCATTGCACAATCCAAACGGCATTCTTCTGTATGCAAAGGTGCCATATGGGCATGTGAATGTTGTTTTTTCTTGATCTTCGGGTGCAATAGCAATCTGATTGTATCCTGAGTAGCCGTCCAAGAAGCAATAGTGGGAGTGTCCAGCCAGGCGCTCGAGCATTTGATCAATGAAGGGCAAAGGAAAGTGGTCCTTGCGTGTGGTTATATTTAGCTTTCGATAGTCGATGCACACTCTCCATCCTGTTTGAATCCGTTGAGGTACAAGCTCATCCTGCTCGTTTTTAACCACTGTGATCCCACTTTTCTTTGGCACGACCTGGACTGGGCTCACCCACTTGGAGTCACTAATTGGATAGATGATTCCAACGTCCAAAAGATTTAGGACTTCTTTCTTCACGACCTCCTTCATAGGTGGATGCAATCGCCTCTGTGCCTCCCGTGATGGTTTGGAGTCTTCCTCTAGCAGTATCCGATGCATGCATTTTGCGGGACTTATGCCTTTGATGTCAGCTATTGTCCATCCAATTGCCGTTTGATTGACCTTAAGGACGTGAACCAATGCCTTTTCCTCTTTCGTACTTAGGGTAGATGCAATGATGACTGGAAGGGTTTGATTGTCGCCCAAATATGCATACTTTAAGTGCTCGGGCAAGGGCTTCAGCTCGAGTTCAGGAGCCTTTATGATGGACGGCAGGGTTTTCTGACTTGTGAATGGTAACGCTTCGAAGGGAGGCCTGTGCAATGGGAGGGCTGGCATGATGTCAAGGGCTCGTACCTCTTCAATCACGCTATCTGTAAGTGAATCCACAGTGTGTGGGTTACTAGTAACGGCCTTCTCAAGGTCATCCATCATGCAAGAATGAGCAATTGTCTCCCGTAGCAGTAAGTCCATTGTGTTTAACGGAAAATCTACAATAGGCTCGGCAGGGTACTGGATGGTGTCATGGATGGAGAATGTCCGAAGCTGGTCCAGGACCTTGATGGAGACCTGGCCCTTTCTGACGTCGATGAGGCACTCGGCTGTGGCTAGTAAGGGCCGTCCGAAGATGAGGGGAGGTTCCTCACTTTTGTCAATTCTGTCCATTCTTAGTACGTAGAAGTCGGCAGGGATGCATGTATCTCCGATTTGTACCAGTACGTCTTCAAGAACCCCCATTAGGTTGGTTACAGAAGCGTTAGCCAACCTGACACATAGGTGCGTGGGCTTGAGTGCGCCTAGGTTGAGTGACCTGTAAATGTGGAATGGCATGATGTTCACTGATGCTCCCGTGTCGCAAAGGCAATGTTCGAATCTTTTTGACTGAATGACACATGGAAGGGATGGCGGCCCAGGATCATTGGCCTTAAGGGGCATGCGCAAAAGGGCAGCCGAGCAGGCCATAGGGATGTCAATGGTGTCCGTGGAGCTAAAACCACGCTTTCCTGCAACTAAGTCCTTGATCAGCTTTGCAAAGATAGGCATGTGCTTGACAATTTTATGGAAAGGCAGTGTGATCTGAAGCTTCTGCAACATGCTGATGATTTCTTCCTCAAAGTCCTCCTTTTGCTTATTCCTGTTTTGGAACCTGCGAGGAAATGGATAATCAACATTATTAGCTAACTCAAAAGTGACTTTTTTAGAATTGGAATTCTGAGGTTTAGAGTTAGAAGTATTCGAGTGCTGCGACTTGGGCTTAGGAGCAGGTTGCATGCCAGCCGTGGCCGAAGTAGGCGCAGTGTCAGGTCCTCTTTGCGGTAGGGCACTTGGTGACTCATTGGACTGGTTCTGCGCCAGAGGTGTTGGCCGTGGCATGTTTTGCGGCGCCCCCTGGTCGGTGATCCTTGGCAGAGTAGGTTGAGGCTCAGATTCAGGTCCTGTGAGGGTGGCATATGTGGGGTCTTGAAGTGGTGTTTCCTTCTCCAGCGTGATGGCATTAGCCGTAGGATTGTGAAATCCTTTCGGATTTACCAGGACTTGACTCGGTAGCTTGCCCTGCTCCCGCTGATTTAGTTGGTTCGCCACCTGTCCCATTTGACGCTCCAAGTTTGCAATTGCACTTTTGAAGTCTCCCGTCTGACTCTGGCTATCGTGCATGAATTTTATGAGTTGAGCCTGCTGTTGAGTCAGGATATGGATGGAGTCCTCAACAGACTTGCTTCCGCCATTCTGGTTTGAGGAAGGACCGTGGTAGTTCCCCTGAGGGCCTGCGGCTTGCTGCTCAAATCCAGGGGGTGGCATGGGATTCGCGGCTGCTTGATTGTTGCTCCAACGGAAATTAGGATGATTTCTCCACCCCGGATTGTAAGTGTTGGAATATGGGTCATTCCGGGGTCGAGAATTGCTATTGAACCCTCCAGCAAAGTTGGCCTCTTCCACAACCGGGCAGTCCTGGGATGTGTGGCCCTGAATTGAACATACCTCGCAGATGTGAACTCCTTTGGCTTTCTCGCTACACAATTGTTTTACCATTGCCGTGAGCTGAGCAATGGCGTCATCTTTGTATTTGGCGGATGCATCACCCGTAGCTCTAGAGGAGGGACCCCTGTAGCTGAACTGTTTTTCCCTTTGAGCAATGTTCTCAAAGGCGGTCCTTGCTTCCTCGGCTGTGCCTTCTAGAATCCCTTGGGATTGAGAATCCACCATTGTCCGATCGCTAGTTTTCAAGCCTCCATAGAAGTATAGCATAAGATGATGGGCATCAATATGGTGGTGGGGGCACGCCCGTAACATCTGATTGAACCGCTCCCAAAACTCGTAGAAAGACTCCTCCATGTCTTGCCGTGGGTTCATGATCTTGGACTTTAACTCATTTGTCTTTTCCACGGGAAAGTACTGTGTTAAGAATTTGGACGTCAAGTCCCTCCAAGAGTGAATGGAAGCCGGCGCCAATGAATGAAACCATGTCTTGGCGCGATCCTTGCGACTGAAGTGAAAGAGCCGCAGGCGGATTTCCGATTCTGTCATACCATTGATGCGCAGTGTTGAACAAACCTCAACAAATTCCTTGATATGAAAGTGCAGGTCCTCGCCAGCAAGGCCGTGGAATGTAGGCAGCATGTGAATTGTCCCCGACTTTAATTCGAAGTTTGCCACTGTTGACTCGGGAAAAACAATTGGAAATTGATCCTCCGAGACATGGGGCATGGCAAAATCCTTAAGGCGCCATGGGGCTTGCGGTACTAGGCCACGTTCCAGGCCCTGCTCTTCTCTGTGGTCCGCCATCCTCCTTGGGCTTGGTGGCGGGGAGCCGTGGACTGAAGATGCTTGCGATGATGGTCCACTTGATGACCCGTGCACTGAACCTTGGAATGACATACACGGGTACCTAACAAAAAAGAAAAAAAAAAACTAAGTTACAAATCTAAACTTGAATGGGCACCGTTGAGGGACAAGTCCCCGGCAACGGCGCCAAAAACTTGTTGGTAGATTTAAAGAGCAAGAAATATGCAATTCAATTCTAACAGTTATAAAATCCTTGCAAGTGCACAAATCGATAAGTATAGTATAGTAGCACAGCAAGAGTCGATCCCTCGAGGACTTGTATCAACGTTATGACCAATTTAGTTCAGATTTGTTAACTTAAATAAAAACACACACACACACACACAGGGGGGGGTTTATGATGTGATAACTGAAATTTAAAGACAAGTAAATCAAAGTGCAGAAAATAACAATGCAAGAATGAAAGGTTGTTAACTAAGGCGAATTAAGGCTTACTATCCACTCTAACCAATTATAGCTTTTAACCAGATTTCCTTGATCAAATTACTATGCATTTTCTGAATTAGGTGCCCGTGCCTAGGACCTGGCGTTGGTTCACTAGACACATCTTATTCCCTCTTACTTAGCATGTTCTAAACAGGGCATATGCCTAGAACGTCTATCACCTACCTTTTAAGATGATGCATGAAGTTTAAAGAGAATTTAATGACACCACATTAGCCTAGCAAAGTGGCATGCAATCCTAGGTCGTCATGAGTTAAGATTACAAGTACGAATACTTTCGATGCTCCAAATCACCAGATGATATGACGGTCACTCAAGCAATTACATCTATAATTATATGCAAACAAGGTAGCTAATCTTATAGGCATAAATTAAGTTCATTAAGCATGGTAATCCAACTTATTCAGCATGCATAGCAATCATAATCAAGAGCCAGAAATCCAATCAATAAGCTAACATGGCTAGGGCTTCAAGCAGCCCTAATCCTAATGACTACTCACACATAACTGAAATAAACACAAGTATAATTGAATCCATAAGTAAATTGTAATAATGAAAATAAGGGTACAGAAGAGATTGTTAAGAACAGATGCAGCAGAAGACACGGCAGGGCCTTCTTCTCCAAGCTCCACGTCCAATAATCTAAGTGAAAGATTATCTCCGAAAATATATGGTCCCTAATTCTCTAGAAAACCAAAAAGGAACTCTGTGGCTCAGGTCTCTGTTTTCCCAGAAACCAAAACGTCCCTAGCTAATTATCTCCCCCAAAACACTGAACAAAGGCTCCCTTTTATAGACAAAGGGAAAACATTGTTCTATAAGGATTGGTATAACCTTGTTCTATACAGATTGGTAAAACCATGTCCTATAGGAATAGGGAAATTTATTTTACTTTTAATTAATTATAAAGTCTTTAAAATCTATTCGAACCAATCAGAGCATGGCCGGAAGTGTGAATGCAAGCTGGCAAGTGGGAACGCAAGCTGGCCAAACTTGGATTTTTGACTGTCTTCGTAATCAGGATCTGGGACCGCGCTTTTGAAGTACGTTAGGAGTATAATAGAAGCGCATCGTCGTTCAGGCTTGGCGCAAATGTTGTCATGCTTGGCGCAGAGGGAGAACCTCGGATCCACCGCTGGCGGAACAGGGACCCCGGCTTGGGCGCACTTCTGGGCTCGGATGGGAGTTCTTGGGACATGTCCTCGACCTGCCTTGGCGCGACCTTGGCACTTCTAGGACTTGACCTTGATGTCATGAAACACAAGTTCGGGACCCGGAGGGCCTGATATGAGGTACTTGGCCAGTGGCCCAAAATAGGCGCACTGGCGCACTGGCGCACTCAGGACCCCGTTGAGGACCTGATATTGAAATGAGGACATCTCCTACATCTGGACTTCGATTTGAGTCATTCTTTTTGCGTTCTTTCCAGATTTTACCTATCTTTCTAACTCTGCACAAGTCTCTCAAGATTGATCATTTTCTACTATTGATGGCACGAAATCATTCAAAAGACATGTAACAGAGGCATATAAAGACCTCAAAATGATGCATAAATAACGACTGATCAGTAGTCATTTTAGGATTAGGGCTGCTTGAAGCCCTAGCCATGTTAGTTCGTTTGTTAGATTTTTGGTTCTTGATTTTAATTGCTATGCATGCTCAATAAGTTAGATTACAATACTTAATGACCTTAATTTATGCCTATAAGACTATCTACCTTGTTTGCATATAATTATTGACGCAATTGCTTGAGTGATCGTCATATTATCTTGTGATTTGTAGCATCAAGGGTATTTGGGACATTTACCTGTAATCTTAATTCATGACGACCTATGATTGCATGTAATTTGTTTAGGCTAGTGTAATATCATTAAGTTCTCTTTGTACTTCATGCATCATCTTAAACGGTAGGAGATAGACGTTTAGGCATATGCCCTATTTAGAAAATGCTAAGTAAGAGGGAATAAGATGTGTCTAGTGAACCAACTCTAGGACATAGACACAGGTACCTAATTCAGAGAATGCATAGTAATTAAGTCAGAGAAATCTGATTAGTAACTATAAATGATTAGAGTGGATAATAAATCTTAATTGGTCTTAGTTAATTAAATTATTCTCCCGTCATTCTCCATGCCTACGTTGTCCCACTCTCTAACAGACACAGGTATGTAACTTTTATTTCTTTCAAAATTGAATTGGGGCTTCGGTTTTAAATAAGGATTTTGATTTTCGAAGTTCAATATCCTATAATTTTTGTTAATGAACTTAAAATTTTCTTTTTGTTAATAGAATTGCTTGATTCTTGAAGCTTTGAACTCCTGTGAGGAACAATTTCATGAATCGATGGATCCTTCTGGTAAGTAGAACTGGTTTGATTTTAGGTGAAATTTATTGTTGTTTAATTATTTCTGACTCTCTTCTATGTTTAAGTTAATACATGTTTTGGGAGCAATGAGTTTTTGACGCTGGGATGAGGCTTCAATGAAGAAAATTTGAGAAGAAATTAAGGTCCTGGTTACCGTGTTGGTCTCGTCGCAGATTCAACTCGAACTCCCAAATGGCTTCAGAGAAGAAGTTAGCGAACCCCATGAGGGATATCAAGGTCCAGAAGCTGGTCCTCAACATCTCCGTTGGTGAGAGTGGAGATCGACTCACCAGGGCCGTTAAGGTAGCCATTTTTATCCTCACCACCCATCTCACACAAAGGTGGACGAGGAGTCCAAGCAGGTGTCATACAAAGTTGTAAGGGATGAGAATGGGAATCTTAAACTTGATTGCTCTGCTAGTGGGAAACACTTTTCTGCTAAGGAACTTTCAGCTCAGGTGTGAATTTAATTATTATATTATGGCATGGGCTGTTCAAATTTTACGGTGATGGGCTGTTCAAATTTTACTTGTTTTCCTGTCTTTTAAATTTGGAGAAAATAAAATTTGGTGTGGTTTTGGGTGATGGATTTTGTAGATTTTAATTCTCCATCCTTGTCTCTTTGCTTATTTTTCCACCAAATCATTCCCCTTTTTTTTTTTCTCTCGTTCCTACTCTGCTATCAATCTTCTTTTTGTGTGTGTTTTTTTTCTGGAAAATTTCTTCTCCAATCAATCAAATACATTTAGCAGTGAAAAGATTCGTGACATTGTTAACTGCTTTTTTTCTTTGGTTGAAAGTAATTTACGAAAGAAATTATAGGACAAGAAAAGAGGTCCCTGCTAGGTGTTTCTCTTTGACCCATACAATTCAAAGATAGGCCAAAACAGATACCTCTAATACTTATGCTGAAAAAAGGGTGCTGAATGAATAATATTTCTCTGCTCTGATTTGTATTATGATTTTCATGAAGCCGTATTTCATAAAGGATTGTACATATTACAATTGAAAAAGTTCTATTAATTTGAAATATCAAAACTTGCTGAATGTTTTTTACATCATGTGTTGTTGAAATTAATTTTCGTAACATCATGTTTTGTTGAAATTAATTTTCGTAACATCTCATTAGGAATTTGATGTTCAAGAGAGGATGAAGCAACAAATGACAGTTGAAAAAGTTTCTTTACCAACTAATGTTAGTCATGGTAAGTTCACATTAGTTTCAGATATCTCTATTGAAGGTGTGTAATGTTTTTTGGCTTAGTCATATACCTTAGGATGATATGTTCTTTATTACATATGTAAGTTGCCTTTCCTTCATGTATGGTTGCACCCAATTATCCTTGGTGCTAGTTAATTAATATAAATCCTTGATAGATGCTGGGTTCTGAGCTAGTCGGTTGGGTTGTATTCATATATATGTCTACAAACATATCAATATGAAGGTTTCCCTGGGAATTTATGCTGCCATGATTTTACTTTTTATTATTATGTTTTAATTTTGTTTATGTTTGAATGTTTGTGTCTCCTGTAACCAGAATGGTTCACTCCTACTTACTGCATTATGGCTATGGCGATACACTCAACTCATTTGACATGGCTGGTAAAACAATTGTTCCTCCTGTACATATAGTTCAGGAGAATGGTTTTGATCCACAGGAATTTGTGTTTGCACTAAATGAGAGAGAGACTCTTAGACAGGTATTGATTTACTTAAATTACAATGTCTCTTTAAATGTAAGTTATTCACTAATATCGTTTTCTGCTTTCTTTCTTTCTTTTATTTTTTAGAACCAAGTCCATTGTAAGCTTTCTTATATTTGCATGAACAGATCCCAGTTGTTTAGGATGGGTTTTTTTTGGATTTTAACTAAAAGGTTTCCAGATACTAGAAATAATATGTAGCTGTGATAGTTTGGATGTAGTGTTCAATACAACTGTTCAACCATGAGGCTTGTGAGATAATCAAAGAATTTATTCTTCTTAGAATAATAACATGGATGAGATATACATTGAATCTGACATTTTCAGGTTTAATTGTTTGGTGGTTTACATAATTGCTTGTTTAAGTATTTAAGGATGCTGCATTTTTACATCTATAAAGAGCTTATCTGTAAACATTAGTTCCCTGCGACATGTTGATGTATTTGTCATGTTTGGTTGAAATCAGCCTATGAATGGTACTTTTTTCATTGCATTTATTTGAAGATATCTTTACCTGGTCATCTTTGCTTTTATTTGTCTTAGTCCATCTGCTCGTGTCTTATGGATTGCTCTATGTGCGAATTATGCAATTGTTCAGATGTAGCTATGATACCATTCCTTGTCTTTTACTCTTGGGTCTCTTGATTGTATGTATTTATTGATGGGAAAAATAATTTTACCAAACGAATCCTATAGGCCTGAATGTGATAGTACATAAATGTTTGTAGTGCTGTCTTATGAAACTATCTACTTTAACTTTGGGAACCATCACAAAATCAGTTTATGTAACATTTGATATATAATATTTCTTTCCCTTTGTTATAGTTGCTCCGTCTCTGAGCGCGTTTTAGTTTTTCATTTTATAGTATTTAGCCACTATATATTAATTTTTACAGTAAGATTTGCACCTGGCAGAACAATTTTCTCTGCAACTGAAGCTTATCAGGAATGGGGAGATCGACTATGCATATGTTAAACTCCGTGAATGGTATCTGATCAGTCGTTATTTATGCATCATTTTGAGGTCTTTATATGCCTCTCTTACATGTCTTTTGAATGATTTCGTGCCATCAATAGTAGAAAATGATCAATCTTGTGAGACTTGTGCAGAGTTAGAAAGATAGGTAAAATCTGGAAAGAACGCAAAAAGAATGACTCAAATCGGAGTCCAGATGAAGGAGATGTCCTCATTTCAATATCAGGTCCTCAACGGGGTCCTGGGTGCGCCAGTGCGCCAGTGCGCCTATTTTGGGCCACTGGCCAAGTACCTCATATCAGGACCTCCGGGTCCCGAACTTGTATTTCATGACATCAAGGTCAGGTCCTAGAAGTGCCAAGGTCGCGCCGAGGCAGGTCAAGGACATATCCCAAGAACTCCCATCCGAGCCGAGATGTGCGCCTAAGCTCGGGGTCCCTGTTCCGCCAGCGGTGGATCAGAGGTTCTCCCTCTGCGCTAAGCCTGACAACATTTGCGCCAAGCCTGAACGACGACGCGCTTCTATTATACTCCTAACGTACTTCAAAAGCGCGGTCCCAGATCCTGATTACGAAGACAGTCAAAAATCCAAGTTTGGCCAGCTTGCGTTCCCACTTGCCAGCCTGCATTCACACTCCCGGCCGTGCTCTGATTGGTTCGAATAGATTTTAAAGACTTTGTAATTAATTAAAAGTAAAATAACTTTCCCTATTCCTATAGGACATGGTTTTACCAATCTGTATAGAACAAGGTTATACCAATCCTTATAGAACAAGGTTATACCAATCCTTATAGAACAAGGTTTTCCCTTGTTTATAAAAAGGAGAATCAGATAGAGGATTGGGGGCGTTTTTGTTTCTGGGAAAACAGAGACCTGAGCCACAGAGTTCCGTTTTGGTTTTCTAGAGAATTAGGGACCATATTTTGGGAGATAATCTTTCACATAGATTATTGGACGTGGAGCTTGGAGATGAAGGCTCTGCCGTGTCTTCTGTCGCACCTGTTCTTAAAAAATCTCTGATGTACCCTTATTTTCATTATTGCAATTTACTTATGAATTCAATTATACTTGTGTTTATTTCAGTTATGTGTGAGTAGTCATTAGGATTAGGGCTGCTTGAAGCCCTATCCATGTTAGCTTGTTGATTGGATTTTTGGCTCTTGATTATGATTGCTATGCATGCTGAATAAGTTGGATTACTATGCTTAATGAACTTAATTTATGCCTATAAGATTAGCTACCTTGTTTGCATATAATTATAGATGTAATTGCTTGAGTGACCGTCATATCATCTTGTGATTTGGAGCATCGAAAGTATTCGTACTTGTAATCTTAACTCATGACGACCTAGGATTGCATGCCACTTTGCTAGGCTAATGTGGTGTCATTAAATTCTCTTTAAACTTCATGCATCGTCTTAAAAGGTAGGTGATAGACGTTCTAGGCATATGCCCTGTTTAGAACATGTTAAGTAAGAGGGAATAAGATGTGTTTAGTGAATCAACGCCAGGTCCTAGGCACGGGCACCTAATTCAGAAATAAATTGGTGTGTGTGTGTGTGTTTTTTTATTTAAGTTAACAAATCTGAACTAAATTGGTCATAACGTTGATACAAGTCCTCGAGGGATCGACTCTTGCTGTGCTACTATACTATCCTTATCGATTTGTGCACTTGCAAGGATTTTATAACTGTTAGAATTGAATTGCATATTTCTTGCTCTTTAAATCTACCAACAAGTTTTTGGCGCCGTTGCCGGGGACTTGTCCCTCAACGGTGCCCATTAATTCAGATTTAGTTAACTAAATTTTGTATAGTAACTATTTAGATTTCTTTTAGATTTTTTTTTTTTTACTAACTTGGCTTGTCATCTTTCTCATGTACATATGAACAACTCATAAGTGGATATGGGACCATGGAATTATCCATACATGGAGATGGGAGCTTGGAACAATCCATCCCCAACTTCATTCAATCAGGGGTGGAGCAATCACGAAAACCCAGAACCATACAACCCGGGTTGGAGCAATCACGGAAATCCAGAACCATACAACCCAGGATGGTGCCAGCAGCCTAATTTCACATGGAATTCCCCGCAAATATTTCCTCACTTCGAACCCACTCCTGACCTCCTACCTTCGCTGAGGGCCTTGGTGCAATACATGGAGGCTCGTAATCAATGCATGGCAGCTTTTTGTGAAGAACAACGAGAGCAAAGCCAGTGCTTGGAGGAGATACTGGAAAAGAGCAAGAGGGTGTTTGAGTTAATCGTATGTCAAACAGAAGAAAGGGCACGTCCCCTACCAAGTGAGGCCGTGAATGAAGAGCATAATAAGGACACCACAAGGCTAACACTTCGACAAGTGCTTGCCATGGATGCCCTGAATTCCGCCCAAGGCCATGCCGTGATAGTGTCTCCCGATTATGCTCAGATTGAGCAGTAGGACGCACCCAATTCATACCCTCCAGTATACTCTTCCTTTTATAATGATTTTGATTCTGATTTCATGTCTAACTATACTTCTTTGCCTTGCACTAACAGATTGGAAAGCGAAATGGAAGAAAACTGGGAGGAAGAGAATATGACGGAGGATGGTGACGAGGACATCCAGGTCAAACCCATGCCCCTGCCCTATGCGCTGCCCAGCAGCAACGCAGTGCCCCACGACGTGTTCCACAGCCATGACCACGTTCTGCCTACTGCCCTGCCGCGAACCCAGGATCCTGATGAGTCCCAGGACTTGCTAAATGCCCTACCGCAACCACAGCCCAGCGCCACAGAACCTGGATATGTCCAGGGAACAACTTCAACGCACCAAGCTGCGCCAACTGATTCACTGCAGGGCAAGTCCTTAGCCGCTGCACCAGAACCTTCCCAGCACGCATCTGAGACACGCAGCGCTGCGGCCACGCTTCAAGACACATCCACGGCAGAACCCAAGGACCAGCCCGTGCCTCCCAATCTGTAGCCAGCTGTGTCTCAGCCCCTGCCCAAGGGCAAGGACCCGGTTTTGAAATTCAATGCGCCTTCTCAACTCAATCCTGAAACATTTAACTTTCATTTTAATAAGGCAAACTTGGATTTGAATTCTGATTTAGCTCCTAATGCTGTTGAACTTTTCTCGTGCAGGTTCCACCCTAAAAACACCAAGAATTTGCTAAAGGCCCTCAACTTGGTCCCCCTCTACAAGTTCCGAAGGAAAAATCAACGGAAGGGACCAAGGATGAAGTCTAGAACGTACAGGGCACAACCAAAGCTGTTCCCCCACGGGCATTATCCAAGGAAAACATTCAAGAGTGGACAGAAACTGCTCTCATTCAAATCACTCCTCAATCTCTTTCCCGATAAGTTACGTTCTCGACGGTGGATTCCTTTAAGTGTTTCTAACTTTTTTCTCCATGATGCAGCGCAGATTCTACAGCAAGATGCTCATAATCGGTTCCATGTTGATGCTGAAATCCTGGGCACACCATCAAATGCCTAGCATGCCAGCCCCGTCTTGCCTAGACGTTAAATAAAGCGCTCCTAGGAGGCAGCCTAGCCCTGTTTTGTATTTCTCACTTCCTTTTCTGTTTCTGCCCGTTATATCTCTCAAACCTTTCTACTTTTGTCATGCTTACTGCTTATCACATTGAGGACAATGTTCAGTTTAGGTTTGGGGGTGTGGATTTAAAATTTTGCATATAGAAACAAGTTGGTTTGGGGGTGATACACGGCCAGGACATTTAAATTTCTGCTTGTGATTAGTATGATAACTTGTTAATAGGAATGTATATGCTAAGTTAACTATCTTTGCTTTACTAAGAGTCATGCCATGGTCAAGTAGTTCATAATTTGCACTTCACAATGCCATGTTTTAAGTGATTAAGTGAACGAAATAACTGAATTTGAGTGAACCTTAGAAAATTAGTGGAGACTACCCTGTGAGATCTTTGAGTCTAATTGCCATTCTTTCTAAGGGATATACTTGTTTCTACTCTTAAACACTCATCACTTTTGTTCTTAATTGTTGATCTCATTACATCATATTTGCATTGAATTTTAAAGAAATAACATCATTTAGATACTCTTGATTTAATGTGTGGTTTGCCATAAGAAGTGATGTAGGCTATGTATGCTTTAACCTCTAAAGGCTTTATCCTACCCTATTGCATGCTCCCTAAGCCAATTTTGAAGCCAAATACTCAGCCTTTTCTTTCATCACCCAAAGTATAACCTAACCCAAAATACTTAGCCATTCATCACAGCCATACCCTATAACCTCAGTTTGTGCTAAGGTTGCCATAAATGAGATTCATGGTGAGAATGAGAGGTGAAAGAAGTTGATGCCCAATTCAAAGGGCATTGGCGTCAATTGAAAGTTCAAAAGTAAAGAAAAGTTTTACAAGTTGCAAGCTGCATGAAAATTTGAGGAAATCATTGCATGATCTTGGTTCAATTCAATTCAAAGACGAACAGAAACAAAAAAACGTTCAAATCAAAAGAAAGAAAGAAACGTTGAGAAAACGAAGGAAAAAAAATAAGTGAAAAACAAAGTGAATTGAGCCAAGTGAGCCAAGAGCCTCAAAATAAGCCACAAGAGCCACAAAACAAGTCATCAGGAAAGCACAATGTCGTGGGCCTTAAGAAAGGATTTAGTTCAGAAATTCCAAGTTCAATTCATGACTTCTCATGCCTTGGCACAACTCAGGTTCTTTGAATCCCATCCTTCCTTGCTAAACCCCAAAGCTTAGCCCCAATACAACCTAAAAAGGAAGACCTAACTGATCTTATGGACAATCATGCTGAGGATTAAGGTACGTATCTATGTTCTTAAAGTTCAATTCCTTTCATGAGATCTTTATTTCCATAAAGTGCTATTCTTCATTGTTACTCATATGTGATTAAATTTGAATTTCATAACATAAACTCATCACATATGATTGAAAAGAGTGTAAGCCTAGGATTCTTGTACGAATTGAGAGTTGCCTAGTGAGGATTAGAGTCGAGGCGAAATCGTTCTAGGGCACTTAGATGAAGTTGTTTTCAAACTTGATCACCTGAAAATATTGGCATTTATACACGTACACCTTCACATGACACTCACGGCTATGGCATTCCTTTTAGTTCCGCAAAGCATGTCTACTTACTTTGATTCTTATTAGCTTGTTAAGAGTACTATATCTAGCATCTTTTTGTTTAAGTAAAACGTTTGTGGGTATCGTGCTGTTATAACCCTCAGGAGACAAAACTCCTCCTACTAGGTGAACCTAGGGGTATAAATGTTCTATCTTAACTAAAATCGAGTATTTTCATTTTGTTAGCATTTGTTTTGCTCAGGGACTAGCAAAAGATAGGTTTGGGGGTATTTGATCAGTCGTTATTTATGCATCATTTTGAGGTCTTTATATGCCTCTGTTACATGTCTTTTGAATGATTTCGTGCCATCAATAGTAGAAAATGATCAATCTTGAGAGACTTGTGCAGAGTTAGAAAGATAGGTAAAATCTGGAAAGAACGCAAAAAGAATGACTCAAATCGAAGTCCAGATGTAGGAGATGTCCTCATTTCAATATCAGGTCCTCAACGGGGTCCTGAGTGCGCCAGTGCGCCAGTGCGCCTATTTTGGGCCACTGGCCAAGTACCTCATATCAGGCCCTCCGGGTCCCGAACTTGTGTTTCATGACATCAGGGTCAGGTCCTAGAAGTGCCAAGGTCGCGCCGAGGCAGGTCGAGGACATGTCCCAAGAACTCCCATCCGAGCCCAGATGTGCGCCTAAGCCCGGGGTCCCTGTTCCGCCAGCGGTGGATCAGAGGTTCTCCCTCTGCGCTAAGCCTGACAACATTTGCGCCAAGCCTGAACGACGATGCGCTTCTATTATACTCCTAACGTACTTCAAAAGCGCGGTCCCAGATCCTGATTACGAAGACAATCAAAAATCCAAGTTTGGCCAGCTTGCGTTCCCACTTGCCAGCCTGTATTCACACTCCCGGCCGTGCTCTGATTGGTTCCAATAGATTTTAAAGACTTTGTAATTAATTAAAAGTAAAATAACTTTCCCTATTCCTATAGGACATTGTTTTTCCAATCTGTATAGAACAAGGTTATACCAATCCTTATAGAACAAGGTTATACCAATCCTTATAGAACCAGGTTTTCCCTTGTCTATAAAAAGGAGAATCAGATAGAGGATTGGGGGCGTTTTTGTTTCTGGGAAAACAGAGACCTGAGCCACAGAGAGTTCCATTTTGGTTTTCTAGAGAATTAGGGACCATATTTTGGGAGATAATCTTTCACATAGATTATTGGACGTGGAGCTTGGAGAAGAAGGCTATGCCGTGTCTTCTGCTGCACCTGTTCTTAACAATCTCTTCTGTACCCTTATTTTCATTATTGCAATTTACTTATGAATTCAATTATACTTGTGTTTATTTCAGTTATGTGTGAGTAGTCATTAGGATTAGGGCTGCTTGAAGCCCTAGCCATGTTAGCTTGTTGATTGGATTTCTGGCTCTTGATTATGATTGCTATGCATGCTGAATAAGTTGGATTACTATGCTTAATGAACTTAATTTATGCCTATAAGATTAGCTACCTTGTTTGCATATAATTATAGATGTAATTGCTTGAGTGACTGTCATATCATCTTGTGATTTGGAGCATCGAAAGTATTCGTACTTGTAATCTTAACTCATGACGACCTAGGATTGCATGCCACTTTGCTAGGCTAATGTGGTGTCATTAAATTCTCTTTAAACTTCATGCATCATCTTAAAAGGTAGGTGATAGACGTTCTAGGCGTATGCCCTGTTTAGAACATGCTAAGTAAGAGGGAATAAGATGTGTCTAGTGAACCAACGCCAGGTCCTAGGCACGGGCACCTAATTCAGAAAATGCATAGTAATTAGGTCAAGGAAATTTGGTTAAGATCTATAATTGGTTAGAGTGGATAGTAAGCCTTAATTCGCCTTAGTTAACAACCTTTCATTCTTGCATTGTTATTTTCTGCACTTTGATTTACTTGTCTTTAAATTTCAGTTATCACCGCCCCCCCCCCCCCCCTGTGTGTGTGTGTTTTTATTTAAGTTAACAAATCTGAACTAAATTGGTCATAACGTTGATACAAGTCCTCGAGGGATCGACTCTTGCTGTGCTACTATACTATTCTTATCGATTTGTGCACTTGCAAGGATTTTATAACTGTTAGAATTGAATTGCATATTTCTTGCTCTTTAAATCTACCAACAGTATCCCCAAATTGTTCTGGTAAACTATCTAATGTTTTAATTTTATTTTTTGGGTGGTCATCTCTATTTTCCTCTATTTCTTTGCTCTTGATGTCCAGAAGATTTCCTTGCAACGTGCTGTAAATTCTGTGAACTGTGTTTGAGAGCGTTCAAATGCGTGTTCACTTAATTCCAAATGATTTTTTTTTAGCTACTTAATATTCTATCCTGTTAGTTTGATAAAAGTAGCCAATTTTTAGCCTTCAATCCTTTTCCTTTGTATTTTTATTGGTAATTCCTTTTTAAAACAATTCATTATATTAAGTGTGTATGTCTTGAATTCTTATTTCATAAATTGGTGTCCAGTTATATTTTTCAAGAAAAAGTTTTAACGACACATGAGGCACATAGTTTATAAAATTTAATAAAGTATTGCTACTGAATTTCTTATTGCATCACAGTTAATATTCATAATACTAGAACTTTATGATACTTTTCTGTATCCAAATCTTGGAATACGAGAACTCATGCCAAATTATTTATCAATTATTTTACCGTTGTTTGTGTAGGCTTTCAAATCAGATATCCAGAGGTTATACACTCAGGTGGCAGGGAATGGTGTAGGTTGGATTCAAACTATTATTCTTTCTTTAGTGATTCTGGTTGTTTTGGATTTGGTATCCAGGAGCACATTGATTTGGGAATCAAGTAAATTGCGTTATTCCCCACATTTGTTTATCCATTTTATTTCACTAAAATTTGAATCATTAATCCCAATATTTACTTTGATTTCATGTCATTTGAAGCTGTTTGTTGTTTATTGATGAATGGGTTTGTGATCACTTATATGCATTTTCTGGAGGTTGAATATATATGTATCATGGACTTTGGATGATGGAATTGGAGGACACTCTAGCAGCAAATTAAGTTATTATATGACAGTTTATGTACGCAAGGACAAACATGATATATGTATAATGATTATGAAGTTTTATGTTGATAGTTCATGTACAATGGATATTAAGCTTTTTGTGTTTGATTTGTGGATTGGATATGAGCTTTCATATTATGAAATAAATTTCTAAACCTATTTTGTGTTTGATGGTAGAAAACTATGTTAGGAAGCTGGAGAAAATCTGGAAAATCTTCGATAACATTCTGGAAGAGGATTTTGAAATGTTATGGAACAGGAATTTGAAATCTGGAAAATGTTTAACTGAGTTCCAAAAAACGCTATGGAAAGACAACGACAGCGTTCTTCTGAAACGTTGTGGAAACGCTATAGCACCCCCATTGGACTGACATTCATAGCATTCTGGAACCGCTATAAAAAAAACTTTCTATAGCACTTCAAAAATACTATAAATAGAGACGTTCTATAGGACTTCATAAACGCTATGGTAGGTGTCGGCTGTTACAACGTTTTCTATAACGCTATGGTAGGCTATTAAAGCGTTTTTGGAGTGCTATCGATGTAAATTATTGGCGTAGTGAATGCAACAAACAAAGGTTTTTAACAAATTAGAGGAACAAGTTAAGGCAGTCTCTATCCACACCTAACCATAACGGTTTCCAACTTTGTTTGCAAGGTTTAATTATCATGTTTACTTCTTCGTCTAGTGCCCGTGCAAGGAGTCTCTTAAGCTCACCCTCACACATGTTATCTCTTCTTACTTTGTATGTTTAGTACGTCTCTTAAGCTACTAAACTTCTAATCAATTATGCAATAGTTCTCTTAAGCTACCAAAGCACAAAAGAAAGTATTAGGTACAAAAGGGATTTAATGACACTACACTAACCCTAGGAAGTGATGTGCAATCCTAGGAATGTCATAGATCTCTTCACAGATTATTTTTACCATAATCCTTTATGCAAAGTCATATTTTTAAAGTTACGCAATTAAAATGATCAGTTTTAAGAACACAAAATTATATCAATTAAAATAGTGAATCAATATATCAAGGTAAACACAATAACCAAACCAAGCGCCAAAACCAAATTAAGAAGTTGCCATGGTTAGGGCTTCAAGATCACCCTTAACTTAAAAGAAACTACTCACTACACATAATGGAATACAAAAGCATGAATTATATTGAATAAAGATTCGAAAGACTAAACCCAAATTATACTCTCACAGACAAACTCCAAACACGGCTTCAAGCAATCCTCCAAGAACACAACTTGGTCTTCGAGAACAAACCTCACGAACAAAGCTTCAAAAAAATAAGTAAAAAGTGTCTAAATGTGTGATAGTAAAAATAAAGGATAAGAATATGTACTCTATCTTTAACAGTTATATCTTTGCAAATATTCAAAATCGGTTATGATAATATATTGGCAAACAAAGGTCGATCCCTCGAGGACTTGTTTCAATGATTAAGTTCACTTAAGTTTAGATCTTATTAACTTGATTAAAAACACACAAAACACTAAAAGAAAACAAAGAACACGCTTAAACCTAGACTCACACTACTCAAAATAAGGACACAACAATAACACACGGCAAGAGGGGAGGGGGGGTGGGGGGTGGTTGTTTGGTTTTATGCTTTTGAAATTCTGAAAAGTAAAACAAGTAAATAAAATGCAGAAAATAACAATGCAAGATTGATTGATTGATTGATTTTACGAATTAAGGCTTACTATCCACCCTAACCAATTATAGTTATTAACCAGATTTCCTTGATTCAATTACTATGAACTCTCTGCATATAGTGCCCATGCAACGGTCCCTATGGTTGGCGCACTTCACACATGTTATTCTCTCTTACTTGACATGTCCTAAGCATGATGTGTACCTAGAACGTCTATCACCTACTGTTTAAGATGATGCATGAAGTACAAAGGGAATTTAATGACACTACACTATCCCTAGAAAAGTGATGTGCAATCCTAGGTTGTCATGAGTTTAGATTACGAGTAGGTGTCTCTCCACCTACCAGTGATGCAACAAATCACAAGATGATATGATGGTCCGTCAAGCAATTACATCAATAATTATATGCAGACAAGGTAGCTAAGCTTATAGGCATAAATTAAGTTCATTAAGCATAGTAATCCAACTTATTCAACATTCATAACAATTAAAATCAAGAGCTAAAAATTTAATTAAATAACTAACATGGCTAGGGCTTAAAGCAGTCCTAATCCTATAAAGAGACTACTCACGCATGATTGAAATTGAAACAATGATAATTGAATTCATAAAGTAAAAGCAGTAAAAGTAAAGATACGAAGGAGATATTGAGGATGAAGTACAGCAGAAGACCAAGCTAAGGCTTGTTCCTCCACTGCTCACGCACAACTCTCTCACAAGCAGAAAACTAAACTGTTTGAATTGAAAAATTGAATTACAATAATAAAGTACGGCTAGGGTGTCTACAATAATAATAGTTTGCTAGACATTTATAGAGTCTTAAACTATTATTTAGAGTTTATAATTAAGTAGGTTACTACCTGCATAAAGTCTTCACAACTAAGTTAAAGACTTGTGTGGACTTGGAATACTTAAGTCCAAGCGGTGGTTAATATTGGTAACTAATGATGAGTTGCTCTTGAAAATTGCCACAATTGTGTGGCCAAGAAGAAAACCAAAGTGAGTGGGTTTGTGGCCTAGTCGGCTAAACCAACTCTATAAATAGAGTTGTAATGTTATGATGTTATGTATGCAATCAAAAAGAAGGAGATGAAAGAGACAATAAGTCTGCAACCGGATAAGCGGTTGTAGTTGGTTACCATCGGCGGTTGGATGGATGGAACCTGTTAAGAGCATGCTGGATTCTGGCGTCGCATGGCTACAAAACGTGTTCCCCAGATTTGCATTGTCCTGTTGAACAAACTTAAGAGTACAAACACAATACTTGCATTACACTAACAACGTATTACAACACAAATCTCAATGAAAAACCAATTCTAACAAGCACTCTTTCTCATCACCAAAAAACACAAGGACTCTTTGAAAGAAACTTCAACCTTCCTACTCTTCTAATTGTCTTTCTTCTTCTCTCCTTTTTCTCTTTCTTTTTGATTGCATACATAACATCATAACATTACAACTCTATTTATAGAGTTGGTTTAGCCGACTAAGCCACAAACCCACTCACTTGGGTTTTCTTCTTGGCCACACAATTGTGGCAATTGTCAATAGCAACTCATCATTAGTTGCCAATATTGACCTCCGCTTGGACTTAAGTATTCCAAGTCCACATAAGTCGTTAGTTGTGAAGACTTTGTGCAGGTTAAGTGACCTATTTAATTATAAATTCTAAATAATAGTATGCTAGAAATTTTTAGAGTCTTTGTAAGATATCAATGCAACTTCTAAACTACCAATTCAACTTGTAAGATATCAAATCAACTTCTAAGTTACCAATTCAACTTGTAAGATATCAATTCAACTTCTAAGATATCAAATCAACTTCTAAGATTTCAAATCTACTTCTAAGCTACCAAATCAACTTCTAAGATATCAATTCAACTTCTAAGCTACCAATTCAACTTCTAAGATATCAAATCTACTTCTAAGCTACCAATTCTAGTTCTAATGTATGAAATCAACTTCTAAGCTACCAATTCTACATCTAAGATATCAATTCAACTTCACAACTATCAAATCAACTTCTAAGATTTCAAATCAACTTCTAAGCTACCAATTTAACTTCTAAGATATCAATTCAACTTCTAAGCTACCAATTCAACTTTTAAGATGTCAAATCAACTTGCAAGATATGAACTCAACTACTAAGCTACCAATTCAACTTCTAAGATATCAAATCTACTTCTAAGCTACCAATTCTACTTCTAATATATCCAATCAACTTCTAAGCTACTAATTCTACTTCTAATGTATGAAATCAACTTCTAAGTAACCAACTGAACTTTTCCTTGCACTTGAGAATGTTATGCCCCACTTCACCACAATTGCTTCACTTAAGCTCAGTGTGGTACCTTCCTAACTTGGTTGGATTTTGGGGTAGGTCTGCCTCACTAGCATATGTTTTCATGCTTTTCCTTAGTCTTCCTGGTTGTTTGTGGTATTTTGGTGGCTTCAAAGGAGGTAACCCCGTGGACAGCCATCGATCTAGACTTGTCATTGGCTCAATAATCATTTCATAGCATCTCAAGTATGCCTCTTTGCTGTAGCATTCATGTACATAATCTTCGGGTTTCCCATGCATTCTACTGATTGCTGAACAAGTATGTGGACAAGGGATTCAATTTAGGTCCCATTCTCTACATGAACACTTCTTGCCCTTCAAATCCACTCTAAATTGCCTCCCACTTTGATGAGTTACTTCAAACACTTCATTCCCTGCATGCCTTGGCATATACCACTGCCCCTCTTTCTTTCTTCTCCAAAATAGTCCTTATCCTTAGACCAATTTGATGCCCATTCCAATTCACAGCTGTCATCTTCTTTGTAGAGTACAATATCATGCCATATGTTCTGATTCTTTCCAATATTGTTATGATTGGCTTGTCCCTAGCCGGAAATATTGACTTGTTGTTTGAGGCGATGACCATTCACCTTGAACGGCTCCTGCTTGACCGGGTGCTAAATTTCAACTGCACCATGGGGAAATACGTTAGTAACAACATATGGTCCAGACCACCTAGAATGCAACTTGCATGGGAATAGCTTGAGGTGTGAATTGAAGCGAAGTACTTTCTATCTGATTTGAAAGTGCTTTGGCAGAATCTACTTGTCGTGAAAAGCTTTGGTCATTTCCTTATAAAATCGTGCACTTTCATATGCCTCATTCCATAGCTCATCCAATTCACTTAGCTAAAGCTTTCTATGAATTCCCGCTTCATCCAAATGTAACGACCCGGATCAGAAATTAAATTATTTTGAGAATTGGACGATTTTACCCTCGATTTTAGACGGGTTCGGGAGTCACTTTTTGACTGGCAGTACTTTGGGAAATTTTTCTTGGGTCATTGCGTAGGTCTCGAACTCACGAGTTCGTAGACAAGCAGCACGCGGAAAACGGAGACCCGGTGAGTTCGTTACGGGTCTAGAAGCTTTAGGGGCAGTTTGGTAATTTTGGAAAAGTTGGAACTATATAGGAGATATTTTTTCTCTCTCCTCGGTAGATTGGTCCGTCTCTCTCCTACCCGAATCCTCCCCGTGCGAACACCGAAGACCCATTTTCATCGGAGGGATTTCGATCCGATTTGACTGAAACCAAGGTCGGGAAAATCTTCCCCGGGACCCCACGAGCATTTTGGGGTAGTTATTGGAGCGGGAGCACCGCCGTAGGCGACGAACGGAGGAGGGAGGGAACCGAATATTCTCGGCTATTTTTCCGGCCAAACCAGGTACGATCTCTGAACTTTGACCCCATATTTGGATTCCTGGTGAAAAGTAGATGAATTTACATTTGTGGATCGTGAAAAACGGTCAAGAAATGAAGAAGTTAGAAAACCTTGAAAATCGACCGGAAATGGCGATTTCCGGCGAACCAGACGGCGGCGGAGGTGGCGGTCCGGTCATCTTCTCTGGCCAGCCTCCGACGACAGCGACGGCCGTCCGGTCGTCTTCTCCGGCGAGTCACCGGAGACCGGTCGGGTTGAGTGAACTGGTCGGGTTGAGTGAACCGGTCGGGTCGAGTTGGACCGGGTCAGGTTGAGCCGGACCGGGTTGGACCGGTTCAGGCGCGTGAACACTGTAGCAGGCGCGTGACCGGCGCTTGATAGCGCGTGGGACCGTGTACCGAACTTCCGGCGGCGCATGGGGCCGAGTCTGAGGTCACGGCGGCGCGTGGTAACTAGTGTTCGACGTTTCGAATCTGTTGGTACAGGTTTCAGGTTGATCGGACGTCGTTTAGAGGTCATTTTGGGCAATCCCAACGGTAATAATTGACCGTATTAGCGGATTTTGAGCTCGGAAAGTTAAGGTAGTTGGGTTATTATAGTGTTAGTAGTATTTGATGTAATTATGTGTGTGGTGATGAATGTTTGGTTGACTATTAATATATTTATGGAATGAGAATGATGCAAGATGATGATAGGAAATCTAGATTATGCTAGGGTTAGCTTTAGAACCCAGCATTGTTAATTATGAGATGTGAGTATAAACTACCACTAGATTAGGGTATCTCGAGGGTCAATTCCGAGATACGTATCACGATATCAAGTCGTGGGGTATGATACATTCGGTGAAATACATGAGTCACAGCGAGATATCATGTTGACATGGTAATTATTTGATTCCATGATTTTGAGTTGAAACCGTAATTGTGATTATTAAATATCTTTTATTTAAATACTGTTATGTATGAGGGCAATGATTTCCTGGAATTTATAATTGATTGCTGGACATTTGTTTTTCCAATATTTCAGTGAAAGTGTGTTGTGAGAAATGGCATGGTTGTTGGATTCGATTTTGATATTGTTTTGACGCGGTAATTATTTGAGTCCATGATTTGAAGTTGAAACCGTATTTGTGATTATAAAATACTTGATTTTTTATCCAATACCGATTTGAGGAGGCCAGGATCCGGGGCTAGGATCCGCTGAGACGGTGAACCCGGTGAACCTCCAAAATAAACAATACCGATTTGAGGGGGGGCCAGGATCTGGGCCAGGATCCGCTATTGGCGGTGAACCCGGTGAACCTCCGAGATAAACATTGATTGAGGGAGGCTAGGATCTGGGCCAGGATCCTCTATTGGCGGTGAACCCGGTGAACCTCCGAGATAAACATTGATTGAGGGAGGCTAGGATCTGGGCCAGGATCCGCTATTGGTGGTGAACTTGGTGAACCTCTAAGATAAACATTGATTGAGGGAGGCTAGGATCTGGGCCAGGATCCGCTATTGGCGGTGAACCCGGTGAACCTCCGAGATAAACATTGATTGAGGGAGGCTAGGATCCGGGCCAGGATCCGCTATTGGCGGTGAACCCGGTGAACCTCCGAGATAAACATTGATTGAGGTAGGCTAGGATCTGGGCCAGGATCCGCTATTGGCGGTGAACCCGGTGAACCTTCAATATAATTGGTTACTATTCTTCAAATAGCATCGAGAGTTTTACTCTGTTGGTTCGTTGAGTGCTCCGACTCTGGCATCAAGGAGTTTTGGATCCGCTGGGTTGCGAGGCTATTTATGCATAGTACAGAGAATTGTGATACAGGACTAGCACACCCCAAGGGATACCCTGGTGGCTAGGGATATGTTAGTCTAGGGATATGCCGACTGATGTGATATGATAGCCGAAGGTTTTACCAGCTGATGATATGACATGATAGTCGAGGATACTTACCGACTGATGTGATATCATAGTACAGAGAGTTGTGATACAGGACTAGCACACCCCAAGGGATACCCTGGTGGCTAGGGATATTCCAGTCTAGGGATATGCCGACTGATGTGATATGATAGCCGAGGATATTTCCGGCTCTAATATGATTTGACGATGCTTGTCATGGGCTTAATCAGCCTACGGAAATACTTCGTCATCCTGGTCAGTGGGTTGGTGTGGGCGGTGCCTAGAGTGAGGAATTATTGTTGGTTCACAAATATCTGACTAGTCAGTTGTCTTGTGATATTCCAGTAGAGGTGTCAGCAGTGTTTGACCTACTGACATTTGGTGTCAGAGGGTATTCCTATTTGGACCACCACTATTCCGAGGTCTTGGCTTTGACCTGTATGCTATCCTGCGTCTGACAGGTAGGAGTGGTGAGTAAGTATAGAGGTTCTGTCGGGAACCCTGTAAGGTTTACTAAATATTGTTTTTGTAAGGATAAAGAGTATTCCTGGTATTTAATGTTTGAGGTAAAAGAGCTGTCAGACAGGATAAGGGTTCTTCCCGGGTTTCGAGGGGAAATTCGGGATGGGTCCTTACACCAAATCCTTGTTCATTTTCTTGATGGCCCAGAATGCTTTATGCGCCAACTCCACCGGTAAGTGACTGATAGTTAAAATAAAGAACACAATAAATATGAACTCTATTTTCACAATTATATCTTTGCAAGTGCACAAAATCGAATATGTCAATATAGCAGCAAGCAAAGGTCGATCCCTTGAGGACTTGTTCAATGATGATGTTCCAATTAATTTCAGATTTAATTAACTTAAACAAATGACACAAAATACTAAAAGACAATAAAGAACACGCCTAGACCTAGACTCACACGACTTTAGATATGCAAAAGACACTAACACATGATAACAGGGGGGGGGGGGGGGGGGGGGGGGGTGGGGTGTTATACTTTTAGAATTGAAAATAAAAGACAAGTAAATTAAAGTGCAGGAAATAACAATGAAACAATAATAGATTGATTGTTTGTTAACTAGGGCGAATTAAGGCTTACTATCCACTCCAACCAATTATAGTGATGAACTAGATTTCCTTGACCTAATTACTATGAAAATTCTGAATTAAGTGCCCAATGCAAAGGTCCCAATGGTTGGCCCACTTCACATATACTATCCTCTCTTATTTGGCATGTTCTACGGATGATGTGTACTCTAGAACGTCTATCACCTACCGTTTATATCAGGACACGTCCCGAATTTCCCCTCGAAACCCGGGAAGAACCCTGATCCCGTCTGACAACCTAAGCAAAGGTTCCCAAATACCCTTCAATCCTTACCAATTATAATAATAATAAATACTTTCACTTGTCAGACAAGGGATTTTAGCACTTAAAATTCCCATAAGTAAATATCGACCAAATACAAAAATATCAGAGCATCTAAGTAGGATCAAGATACAAATTAGATATCCTACTCAAGTACAACTACACAGCGTAGCCGAACGTGCTAATGCCTCTGCCTCGAGATAATGTCCGCGTCAACTCTACTGCCTGAAGGGGGTTTAAACACAAAAGTTGTGAGTGGACAAAAATAATCGTTTATAAATCATTTTCCAAGGAATATTACCTTTTCCCCCCTCCATTTATAAAACTATGCATGCATCACATAAACAGTTCATGTTATAAAAACATCATATTTAAATCACCGGCATTTCCCTTTCTCTTTAAAACCACTCAGTAGGACTCACACAAAATCCATATAAGGAAAACACATTGTGATCCACAATCTGGTTTGAAAATCATCCTCAAAGGAATTCAAAATCATTTAATTCAACCTAGACACATAATATCTCAAATCCACTGTTGCCGACACATCCACTAGCCACTAGGGTATCCCTTGGGGTGTGCTAGTCCTGTATCACAACTCCCTGTACTATGCATAGACACTCTCGCGACCCGACGGAGTCAAAACTCTACAATGCCAGAGTCGGAGCACTCAACAAACCAGCGGAGCAAAACTCTCGACGTTAGTCGGAGAATCAATCACCAATTATATTGGAGGTTCACCGGGTTCACCGATAATAACGGATCCTCGTCCCGGGTCCTGGCCTCCCTCAAATTAGAGTTTATCTTGGAGGTTCACCGGGTTCACCGCTAATAACGGATCCTCGTTCCGAGTCCTGGCCTCCCTCAAATCAGTGTTTATCTTGGAGGTTCACCGGGTTCACCGCTAATAACGGATTCTCGTCCCGGGTCCTGGCCTCCCTCAAATATGACCAAATCTGATAAACTCATACAACAGGGTCAAAACCCAAATCATTGACTCAATAATTCCCACGTCAAAACGTTATAAAAAATGAGTCCAAAAACTATGATATTTCTCAAATCACACTTTAACCGAAATAGTGGAAAACATGTGTCTAGTAATCATTTCTAAAATCCAGAAATTCAATGCCACAATACATAACAGTATTTACACAAAGATATTTTGATGCATGCATTTCAGTTCATAAAACAAAAGTTCACTCACAAACTTGTTCAAGCTAGTTCAATCCCGTCTTGCTCGTTCCTCTGAGGTTCCTGGAACAATATCGCCTGTCAAAAATAACAATCGGGATTACCGGCTATTAATAAGACTCTTATATAACAACTTCCTAACCTTGGGAAGTCTACCCTTGCTGTTTCTAGAAAACACAGCCACTTCGGACACTCAAAACGACCTCTAAACGATGTCCGATCAACCTGAAACCTGTACCAACAGATTCAGAACGTCGAAATCTAGTTACCACACGCCGCCGTGACATCAGCCTCGGCCCCACACGCCGCCACGCGCCACCGGAAGGTCGGTACACGCGCCGACCACTCGCCTGCTACAGTGTTCACGCGCCTGGACCGATCCAACCCGGTCTGGCTCAACCTGACCAGGTCCAACTCGACCCGACGGGTCACCGGTGACTCGCCGAAGAAGACGACCGAACTGTCGTCGCCGTCGCCGGAAGCTGGCCTGAGAAGATGACCGGACCTCCACCTCCGCTGCCGTCTAGTTTGCCGGAATTCCCCATTTCCGACCGAAACTCCAAGCTTTACAACTTCCTCAAAACTCAACCATTTTACACAAATATTATGTCTAAATCTATCTACTCGAACCCAGGAATCCAAATATAACCTCAAAACATCAAACACGTACCTGCGTAAGCCGGAAAATCGATCCAAAGATCCGAAACTTCCTTTACTCGGTTCGGCTTCCACCGTGGTCCTCTCCTTCGATGGTTGGTACGGTTGTGATCGTGGGAAGGAGTAGAACACGATTAGTTGATCAAAACAGGAAGCTAAAGCCTTGAAATCAAAGTTGACTTTTGGTTTCTCTTCGAGTATTTTCGCACACGGGTCGATGGTTTGGTGTTTATGTTTGTCACAGAGAGAGAATGAGTTGAAGATGAAATGAAGATGAAAATGAAATAAATCAGATAAGTCTGATTTTGGGTAACAAAATATCTCCCCTCCAGGGAAAATTACCAAAATGCCCTTGCACATCTAGACCCATAACTTCCGTCCACGAACTCTGTTTTCTGCGTGCCGCCTGTCTACGAACTCGTGAGTTCGAGACCTACGCAACGGTACCCAAAACAACCCCAAAAGTGTCTCGAAATAAAACTTGATTTCCAAGCCCTTTACCGACCAAGAGTAAAATTTTCATTTTACAAAAATAATTGCATAAACCCAATAATTAAAATTCCGGGTTGTTACAGTTTAAGATGATGCATGAAGTACAAAGAGAATTTAATGACACTACACTAGCCTAGAAAAGTGATGTGCATTCCTAGGTTGTCATGAATTCTGATTGCAAGATTGTTTCTTAACATCAACCTCTTGATGCTAATGAATTACAAGATGATATAGTGGTCCGTCAAGCAATTCCATCAATAATTTATGGAAACAAGGTAGCTAATCTCATAGGCATAAAAGAATGGTAGTTTAGGCAGTAATCAAAATTATTCAGCATGCATAGCAATAAATGTCACGACCCGTCCCGAATTTCCCCTCGAAATCCGAGAAGAACCCTGATCCCGTCTGACAACCTAAGGAAAGGTTCCCAAATACCCTTCAATCCTTACAAATTATAATAATAATAAATACTTTCACTTGTCAGACAAGGGATTTAAGCACTTAAAATTCCCATAAGTAATTACCAACCAAATACAACATAATATCAGAGCGTCTAAGTAGGATCAAGATACAAATTAGATATCCTACTCAAGTACAACTACACAGCGCAGCCGAGAGTGGTAATGCCTCTGCCTCGAGATAATGTCTGCGTCAACTCTACTGCCTGAAGGGGGTTTAAACACAAAAGTTGTGAGTGGACAAAAATAATTGTTTATAAATCATTTTCCAAGGAATATTACCTTTTTCCCCCTCCATTTATAAAACTATGCATGCATCACATAAACAGTTCATGTTATAAAAACATCATCTTTAAATCACCGGCATTTCCCTTTCTCTTTAAAACCACTCAGTAGGACTCACACAAAATCCATATAAGGAAAACACATTGTGATCCACAATCTGGTTTGAAAATCATCCTCAAAGGAATTCAAAATCATTTAATTCAACCTAGACACATAATATCTCAAATCCACTGTTCCCGACACATCCACCAGCCACCAGGGTATCTCTTGGGGTGTGCTAGTCCTGTATCACAACTCCCTGTACTATGCATAGACACTCTCGCGACCTGACGGAGTCAAAACTCTACAATGCCAGAGTCGGAGCACTCAACAAACTAACGGAGCAAAACTCTCGACGCTAGTCGGAGAATTAATCACCAATTATATTGGAGGTTCACCGGGTTCACCGCTAATAACGGATCCTCGTCCCGAGTCCTGGCCTCCCTCAAATCAGAGTTTATCTTGGAGGTTCACCGGGTTCACCGCTAATAACGGATCCTCGTCCCGAGTCCTGGCCTCCCTACATAAAAGTATTTACACAAAGATATTTTGATGCATGCATTTCAGTTTATAAAACCAAAGTCCACTTACAAACCTGTTCAACCTAGCTCAATCCCGTCTTGCTTGTTCCTCTAAGGTTCCCAGAACAATATCGCTTGTCAAAAACAACAATCGGGATTACCGGCTAGTAATAAGACTCTTATATAACAACTTCCTAATCTTGGGAAGTCTACCCTTGCTGTTTCTCGAAAACACAGCAACTTCGGACACTCAAATCGACCTCTAAACAACGTCCGATCAACCTGAAACCTGTACCAACAGATTCAGAACGTCGAAAACTAGTTACCACGCGTCGCCGTGACGTCAGAGTCAAGCTTTACAACTTCCTCAAAACTCCAAGCTTTACAACTTCCTCAACCGGAATCCCCCATTTCCGACCGAAACTCCAAGCTTTACAACTTCCTCAAAACTCAACCGTTTTACACAAATTTTACGTCTAAATATATCTACTCAAACCCAGGAATCCAAATATAACCTTATAACATCAAACACGTACCTGTGTAAGCCGAAATATCGATCCAAAGATCCGAAACTTCCTTTACTCGGTTCGGCTTCCACCGTGGTCCTCTCCTTTGATGGTTGGTACGGTTGTGATCGTGGGAAGGAGTAGAATACGATTAGTTAATCAAAACTGGAAGTTAAAGCCTTGAAATCAAAACTTGATTTCCAAGCCCTTCGAAACAAAACTTGATTTCCGAGCCCTTCGAAACAAAACTTGATTTCCAAGCCCTTTACCGACCAAGGGTAAAATCGTCATTTTACAAAAAATAATTGCATAAACCCAATAATTAAAATTCCGGGTTGTTACAATCTACCCTCCTTAAGAAATTTTGTCCTCGAAATTCATTCCTAACCATGAAACAATTGAGGATATTGTGCCCGCATTAGTTCCTCAGTTTCCCACGTGGCTTCCTCCACGTTATGATTCCTCCATAAGACTTTAATTAGAGGAATAGTCTTTCTGCGAAGCACCTTTTCCTTCCAATCCAGAATTTGCACCGGTTGCTCCTCAAATGTCAAATCGTCTTTCAGCTCAAGTGGTTGCTTTTCCAACACATGAGACTCATCAAACAGATATTTCCGGAGCAAAGATATATGAAATACATCATGAACTCTGGATAATTCCGAGGGTAAAGAAATACGATATGCCACTGGTCCTATCCTCTCCAAAATCTCATATGGACCAATGTAACGAGGACTTAGTGTAACAACCCGGAATTTCAATTATTGGATTTAAGTAAATTATTTATGTAAAATGACGATTTTACCCCTGCTTGTTAAGGGGCGTGAGAGTCAAATTTTGTTTCGAAACATTTTCAGTGGTGTTTTGGATACCGTTGTGTAGGTCTCGAACTCACGAGTTCATAGACAGGCGGCACGCGGAAAATGGAGTTCGTGGACGGAACTGATGGGTCTAGATGTGCAAGGGCATTTTGGTAATTTTGTTTTGGGAGAAGATATTTTAACCCAATCATTGTCTCATCTTCATTTCACTTTCATCTTCATCTCATTATCATTTCATTCTCATCTTTCTCTGAAACATACACAAACCATCGAACCCGTGTGCGACTTTCACACCAAAAACCCATAAATTCCAAGTTTGATTCAAGGCTTCAACTTCTAGTTTTGATCAACTAATCATATTCTACTCCTTCCCACGATCACAACCGTACCAACCATCGAAGGAGAGGACCACGGAGGAAGCCGAACCGAGGATAGGAAGTTTCGGACCTTCCGATCGATTTTTCGGCTAGCACACAGGTACAGGTTTGTGGTTTTGAGGTCATATTTGGATTCCTGGGTTTGAGTAGATAGATTTAGACATAAAATTTGTGAAAAATGATTGAGTTTTGAGGAAGTTAGGAAAGCTTGAAGTTTCGGCCAGAAATGGAGGATTCCGGCGGAAACCAGAAGGCGCCGGCAGCCGGTCGTCTTCTCCGGCGAGTCGCCAGTGACCGGTCGGGTCGAGTAAACCGGTCCGGTTGGGTGACTGGTCGGGTCGAGTTGAACCGGTCGAGTCGAGTTGGACCGGGTCAGGCCGAGTTTGTAACGACCCGGACCAGAAATTAAATTCTTTTGAGAATTGGACAATTTTACCCTCAGTTTTGGACGGGTTCGGGAGTCACTTTTTGACTGCCAGTACTTTTGGGAATTTTTCTTGGGTTGTTGCGTAGGTCTCGAACTCACGAGTTCGTAGACAGGCGGCACGCGGAAAACGGAGACCCGATGAGTTCGTTACGGGTCTAGAAGCTTCAGGGGTAGTTTGGTAATTTTAGAAAAGTTGGAATTATATAGAAGATATTTTTCTCTCTCCTCAGAGATTGGCCCGTTCAATCTCGCTCCACCCGAAGACCTCCCCGTGTGAACACCGAAGACCCATTTTCATCGGATGGGTTTCGATCTGATTCGAACAAAACCAAGGTCGAGAGGATCTTCCCCGCGACCCCACGAGTCTTTTGGTGGAATCATCGGAGTGGGAGCACCGCCGTGGGCGACGGACGGAGGAGGGAGGTGAACCGAACCTTCTCGGCCGTTTTCCGGCCAAACCAGGTACAATCTCGGAACTTTGACCTCATATTTGGATTCCTGGTGAAAAGTAGATGAATTTCCATGTGTAGATCGTGAAACACGGTTAAGAAATGAAGAAATTAGAAAACCTTGAAGTTCGGCCGGAAATGGGGGATTCTGGCGAACTAGACGGCGGCGGAGGTGGTGGTCCAGTCATCTTCTCCGGCCAGCCTCCGGCCATGGCGAGGGCCGTCCGATTGTCTTCTCCGGCGAGTCACTGGTAACCGGTCGAGTCGAGTGAACCGGTCGAGTGAGTGAACCGGTCGGGTTAAGTCGAGTTGGATCGAGTCAGGTCGAGCCGGGCCGGGTTGGACCGGTCCAGGCGCGTGAACACTGTAGCAGGCGCGTGACTGGTGCGTGGCGGCGCGTGAGCGCATGTTCTGGCCTTCCGGTGGCGCGTGGCAGCGCGTGAGACTGTTCCCGAAGTCACGACGGCGCGTGACTAGGGTTTTGGGACGTTCCGGATCAGATTTTGTTGGTTTCGAGGCCATAGGAGTTCATTTAGAGCCCCGTTGGGCAATCCCAGCGGTAAGGCTTGACCGTGGAGAGGGTTTTGAGCTCGGAAAGTCAAGGTAGTTGGGTGATTATTGTGTAGGTGTTTCTTAGGCTAGAGCATCCATGAATTTTGGGTTGGATGATGTTGGTAAGCGGACTTTTGATTTATAAATTGTAATGCCAGGTATGAATATCTTTGATTTAAATACTGTTGTGTATGGTTGTATTTTTAAATTGTAATGCATGTATAATATCCTTGATTTAAATACTTTTGTATATGGTTGTAATGATTACCTAGAATTTATAAATGATTGCTGGATATTTGTTTTTCCAATATTTCAGTGGAAGAGTGTTGTGAGAAATGATATGGTTGTTGGATTCAGTTTTGATATTGTTTTGACGTGGTAATTATTTGGGTCCGTGATTTGGAGTTGAAACTGTATTTGTGATAAATGATAAACAAAATATATACTTGATTTTGGATACAATATCATTTTAAGGGGGCCTAGGATCCGCTGTTGGCGGTGAACCCGGTGAACCCCCAATATAAACAAAACTGATTTGAAGGGGCCTAGGAGCCGGGCCTTGGTTCCGTGTTGGCGGACTCCCGGTGAACCCCCAATATAAACAAAACCGATTGGAAGGGGCATAGGAGCCGGGCCTTGTTTCCGTGTTGGCGGACTCCCGGTGAACCCCCAATATAAACAAAACCGATTTGAAGGGGCCTAGGAGCCGGGCCTTGGTTCCGTGTTGGCGGACTCCCGGTGAACCCGCAATATAAACAAAACCGATTTGAAGGGGCCTAGGAGCCGGGCCTTGGTTCCGTGTTGGCAGACTCCCGGTGAACCCCCAATATAAACAAAACCGGTTTGAGGGGTGTAACAACCCGGAAATTTTAATTATTGATTTTATGCAATTATTTTTATTAAATGACGATTTTACCCTTGATCGGTAAAGGGCTTGGAAATCAAGTTTTGTTTCGAGACACTTTTGGTGGTGTTTCGGGTACCATTGCATAGGTCTCGAACTCACGAGTTCGTAGACAGGCGGCACGCAGGAAACGGAGTTCGTATACGGAAGTTGTGGGTCTAGATGTGCAAGGGCATTTTGGTAATTTGCCATGGAGGGGAGATATTTTAACCTCAATTATTGTACAACTTCATTTCATCTTCATCTGCTTATCATTTCACTCACTCTCTCTGTAACAAACATAACACAAACACACCGAAATACATTGAACCCGAAACCGTGCGAAAAACCAAGAGAAAAACCATAAAGTCAACTTCAGATTCAAGGCTTTAACTTCCCATTTGGATCAACTAATCGTATTCTACTCTTTCCCACGATCACAACCGTACCAACCATCGAAGGAGAGGACCACGGTGGAAGCCGAGCCGAGTAAAGGAAGTCTCGGATCTTTGGATCGATTTTTCGGCTTATACAGGTACGTGTTTGATGTTTTGAGGTTATATTTGGATTCCTGGGTTTGAGTAGATAGATTTAGACGTAAAATTTGTGTAAAACGGTTGAGTTTTGAGGAAGTTGTAAAGCTTGGAATTTCGGTCGGAAATGGCGGATTCCGGCTAACCAGACGGCGGCGGAGGTGGCGGTCCGGTCATCTTCTCCGGCCAACTTCCGGCGACAGCGACGACAGTCCGGTCGTCTTCTCCGGCGAGTCACCAGTGACCGGTCGGGTCGAGTTGAACCGGTCGAGTTGAGTGAACCGGTCGGGTCGAGTTGGACCGGGTCAGGTTGAGCCGAACCGGGTTAGACCGGTTCAGGCGCGTGAACACTGTAGCAGGCGCGTGAACACTGTAGCAGGCGCGTGACCGACGCGTGATGGAGCGTGGGCCCGTGTGCCGACCTTCCGGCGGCGCGTGGGGTCGAGGCTGATGTCATGGCGGCGCGTGGTAACCAGTTTTCGACGTTCTGAATCTGTTGGTATAGGTTTCAGGTTGATCGGACATCGTTTAGGAAAAAGCATTTGTTTGCCAAGTTCAGTAAATGCCAGTTTTGGTTGACCGAAGTTGGATTCTTGGGTCATGTGATTTCGGCTGAGGGTATCAGCGTAGATCTCCAAAAAGTGGAGGCAGTGGCAAACTGGGAGCAACCAAGGACAGTGACAGAGATGAGGAGTTTTCTGAGTTTGGCAGGATATTATCGGCGGTTCGTAGAAGGATTTTCTACGATAGCAGGCCCATTGACTCGGTTGACTAAGAAAGGAGTCAAGTTTGACTGGGATGCTGATTGTGAGCAGAGCTTCCAGGAGCTAAAGAGAAGATTGACTTCTGCCCCAGTATTAACCCTTCCAGATGGTAACGGGGGTTTTTAGGTATATAGTGATGCATCATTGCGGGGTATTGGCTGTGTGCTGATGCAGCATGGGAAAGTGATAGTGTATGCTTCCAGACAACTTAAAACCCATGAGAGGAATTACCCCACACATGATTTGGAGTTGGCTGCAGTAGTGCATGCACTGAAAATATGGAGACATTATTTGTATGGGGAGACGTGTCGGATCTTCACCGACCATCAGAGTTTAAAGTACTTGTTCACCCAGAAGGACCTGAATTTGAGGCAGAGAAGGTGGCTTGAGCTGATAAAGGATTATGATTGTACTATTGAGTACCACCCAGGAAAAGCCAATGTTGTGGCAGATGCCTTGAGCAGGAAATCTATGGGTTCTTTGGCCCATTTGCATACAGTCTACCTACCGTTATTGGTAGAGTTCCGTAGAGCAGGGATTGTACTAGACATGGATAGCCAGGGGGCTTTGTTGGCTAGTTTCCATGTGAGACCTGTTCTGATTGATCGGATTATTGAGGCTCAACTCCAGGATCCTACGTTGTGCATTATCAGGATGGAGTTAGAGGCTGGAAACAGGCAGGACTATGCGGTTAGGGATGATGGAGCATTGGTTAAGGATGGACGGTTGTGCGTACCGAATGAGCTGGAGCTAAAGAGGGAAATTCTTAATGAAGCTCATAGTTCGGCTTACACTATGCATCCAGGAGGTACCAAGATGTATCATACCCTAAGGAAACACTATTGGTGGACTGGGATGAAAAGAGAAATTGCTGAGTTTGTGAGTAGATGTTTGACATGTCAGCAAGTGAAAGCGGAGAGGCAGAAACCCTATGGGACACTGCAACCATTACCTATTCTGGAATGGAAGTGGGATCACATTACGATGGACTTTGTGTATAAACTTCCAAGGACACGGAAAGGACATGATCGGATATGGGTAATTGTGGATAGACTTACGAAGTCTGCACATTTCTTGCCAGTGCGAGAAGATTTCCGGATGAGTCGGTATGCCAAATTGTTCGTGGATGAGATCATACGGCTGCATGGGATTCCATAGTCTATTGTTTCGGACAGGGATCCTAGATTTACCTCCAGGTTTTGGCGGAGTTTGCAGAAGGATTTTGGCACCACATTGCATTTCAGTACAGCCTTTCATCGTCACACGGATGGTCAGTCTGAGAGAACAATCCAGGTTTTGGAGGATATGATGAGGGCTTGTGTACTACAGTTTAAAGGGAACTGGGATTCACACTTGTCTCTGATGGAATTTGCATATAATAACAGTTACCAGTCGAGTATCGATATGTCACCTTTCGAGGCACTGTATGGGAGGCAGTGCAGAACACCTTTGTGTTGGAGTGAAATAGGTGAAAGAAGACTGTTAACACCCGAGTTGGTGGATTTGACTGAGGAAAAGATTAGAATCATCAGAGAAAGGTTGAAGATAGCTCAGGATCGCCAGAAGAGCTATGCAGACCATCGAACCAGAGACCTTGAGTTTGAGGTAGGTGATTGGGTGTTCTTGAAACTATCTCCATGGAAGGGAGTGGTACGTTTTGGTAGACGGGGAAAACTAAGTCCTCGCTACATTGGTCCATATGAGATTTTGGAAAGGATAGGACCAGTAGCATATCGTATTTCTTTACCCTCGGAATTATCCAGAGTTCATGATGTCTTTCATGTATCTTTGCTCCGGAAATATCTGTTTGATGAGTCTCATGTGTTGGAAGACCAACCACTTGAGCTGAAAGACGATTTGACATTTGAGGAGCAACCAGTGCAAATTCTGGATTGGAAGGAAAAGGTACTTCGCAGAAAGACTATTCCTCTAGTTAAAGTGTTGTGGAGGAATCATAACGTGGAGGAAGCCACGTGGGAAACTGAGGAACTAATGCGGGCACAGTATCCTCATTTATTTCATGATTAGGAATGAATTTCGGGGACGAAATTTCTTAAGGAGGGTAGATTGTAACAACCCGGAAATTTTAATTATTGATTTTATGCAATTATTTTTATTAAATGACGATTTTACCCTTGATCGGTAAAGGGCTTGGAAATCAAGTTTTGTTTCGAGACACTTTTGGTGGTGTTTCGGGTACCGTTGCGTAGGTCTCGAACTCACGAGTTCGTAGACAGGCGGCACGCAGGAAACGGAGTTCGTATACGGAAGTTGTGGGTCTAGATGTGCAAGGGAATTTTGGTAATTTGCCATGGAAGGGAGATATTTTAACCTCAATTATTGTACAACTTCATTTAATCTTCATTTCATCTTCATCTCCTTATCATTTCACTCACTCTCTCTGTAACAAACATAACACAAACACACCGAAATACATTGAACCCGAAACCGTGGGAAAAACCAAGAGAAAAACCATAATGTCAACGTCAGATTCAAGGCTTTAACTTCCCATTTGGATCAACTAATCGTATTCTACTCTTTCCCACGATCACAACCGTACCAACCATCGAAGGAGAGGACCACGGTGGAAGCCGAGCCGAGTAAAGGAAGTTTTGGATCTTTGGATCGATTTTCCGGCTTATACAGGTACTTGTTTGATGTTTTGAGGTTATATTTGGATTCCTGGGTTTGAGTAGATAGATTTAGACGTAAAATTTGTGTAAAACGGTTGAGTTTTGAGGAAGTTGTAAAGCTTGGAATTTCGGTCAGAAATGGCGGATTCCGGCGAACCAGACGGCGGCGGAGGTGGCGGTCCGGTCAACTTCTCCGACCAACTTCCGGTGACGGCGACGACAGTCCGGTCGTCTTCTCCGGCAAGTCACCGGTGACCGGTCGGGTCGAGTTGAACCGGTCGAGTTGAGTGAACCGTTCGGGTCGAGTTGGACCGGGTCAGGTTGAGCCGAACCGGGTTGGACCGGTTCAGGCGCGTGAACACTGTAGCAGGCGCGTGACCGGCGCGTGAGGGTACGTGGGCGCGTGTACCGACCTTCCGGTGGCGCGTGGTGGCGCGTGGGGTCGAGGCTGACGTCACGGCGGCGCGTGGTAACCAGTTTTCGACGTTCTGAATCTGTTGGTATAGGTTTCAGGTTGATCGGACATCGTTTAGAGGTCGTTTTAAGTGTTCGAAGTTGCTGTGATTTTAGGAACAACATGTGTAGACTTCCCGAGGTTTAGGAAGTTGTTATATACGAGTCTTATTACTAGCCGGTAATCCCGATTGTTGATTTTGACAGGCGATATTGTTCCGGGAACCTCAGAGGAACGAGCGAGACGGGATTGAGCTAGCTTGAACAGGTTTGTGAGTGGACTTTGTTTTATAAACTGAATTGCATGCATCAAAATATCTTTGTTAAATACGGTTACGTATTGTGGCATTGAATTTCTGAATGTTAGAAATGATTTCTAGACACATGTTTTCCACTATTTCAGTTAAAGTATGATTTGAGAAATATCATGGTTTCAGACTCGATTTTGATAATGTTTTGACGTAGAAATTATTGAGTCAATGATTTGGGTTTTGATCTTGTTGTATGCGTTTATCGGATTTGGTCATATTTGAGGGAGGCCAGGACTCGGGATGAGGATCCGTTGTTAGCGGTGAACCCGGTGAACCTCCAATATAATGATATGATATGCTAGTCGAGAGATAGGCCGACTGATCCAATATAATGATATGATATGCTAGTCGAGAGATAGGCCGACTGATCCAATATAATGATACGATATTCTAGTCGAGAGATAGGCCGACTGATCCAATAGATAGGCCGACTGATCCAATATAATGATATGATATGCTAGTCGAGAGATAGGCCGACTGATCCAATATAATGATATGATATGCTAGTCGAGAGATAGGCCGACTGATGTGATAGCATAGTACAAAGAGTTGTGATACAGTACTAGCACACCCCAAGGGATACCCTGGTGGCTAGTGGATGTGTCAGGAACAGTGGATTTGAGATATTATGTGTCTAGGTTGAATTAAATGATTTTGAATTCCTTTGAGGATGATTTTCAAACCAGATTGTGGATCACAATGTGTTTTCCTTATATGGATTTTGTGTGAGTCCTACTGAGTGGTTTTAAAGAGAAAATGAAATGCCGGTGATTTAAAGATGATGTTTTTATAACATGAATTGTTTATGTGATGCATGCATGGTTTTATAAATGGAGGGGGAAAAAGGTAATATTCCTTGGAAAATGTTTTATAAACGATTATTTTTGTCCACTCACAACTTTTGTGTTTAAACCCCCTTCAGGCAGTAGAGTTGACGTGGACATTATCTCGAGGCAGAGGCATTAGCACTTCCGGCTACGCTGTGTAGTTGTACTTGAGTAGGATATCTAATTTGTATCTTGATCCTACTTAGACGCTCTGATATTCTTGTATTTGGTTGGTATTTACTTACGGGAATTTTAAGTGCTTAAATCCCTTGTCTGACAAGAGAAAATATTTATTGTTATTATCATTTGCTAAGGGTTGAATGGTATTTGGGAACCTTTCCTTAGGTTGTCAGACGGGATCAGGGTTCTTCCCGGGTTTCGAGGGGAAATTCAGGACGGGTCCTGACAAGGGAGGCCTAGGATCCGGGCCTTGGTTCCGTGTTGGCGGACTCTCGGTGAACCTCCAATCTAAAAGGTGATTTTGCAGAGATTGTGGTCGAGTCCAAGTAGTACATATTCTAGCACACCCCAAGGGATACCCTGGTGGCTAGGGATATGATATGATAGTCGAGAGATATGCCGACTGATATGATATGATAGTCGAGAGATATGCCGACTGATATGATATGCCAGTCGAGAGATATGCCGGCTGATGAGATGATATTGTCAGGACCCGTCCCGAATTTCCCCTCGAAATCCGGGAAGAACCCTGATCCCGTCTGACAACCTAAGAAAAGGTTCCCAAAATACCCTTCAATCCTTAAAAAATATAATAACAATAATAAATACTTCCTCTTGTCAGACAAGGGACTTAAGCACTCAATAATTCCCGTAATTAATGACCAATCAAATACCATATAATATCAGAGCGTCTAAGTAGGATCAAGAGTAAAATTTAGATATCCTACTCAAATATAATTACACAGCGCAGTCGAAGTACTAATGCCTCTGCCTAGAGATCAGTGTTCGCGTAAACTCTACTGAACTGCCTGAAGGGGGTTTAAACACAAAAGTTGTGAGTGGACAAAAATAATCATTTATAAATTCCTTTTCGAGAAAATACGTTTCTTCTCCTCCATTTATAAAATCTTGCATGCATAACATAAAACAATTTATCATACTAAAACATCATATGTAAATCACCAAAAATTCTCATTTCTCTTTAAAACCACATAGTTGGACTCACATAAAATCTGTATAATAAAAATACCTCGTGATCCATAATTTGGTTTGAAAACTCTCTTCAAAGGAGTTTAAAATCATTTAATTTAATCTGGACACAAAATATCTCAAATTCAAATCATTTCGTTCAATCCGACACATAATATCTCAAATTTTCACTGTTCCCGACATATCCATAACACACCAGGGTATCCCTTGAGATGTGTTCAAATCTGTACATCTCTGTGTACCATCTGTACTATCTGTACTTTCTGTACTATGCATAGACAGCTTCGCAACCTGGCGGAGCAAGGCCCCTCAACACCAAGGTCCGAACCCTCAACAACTGGCAGAGCAAGGCCCCTCAACACCAGTCAGAGCAACAATAACCATCGGGACGGGAACTAGTGAATCAATTCCATACTTTGAAATCTTTGTTTCTTGGCCTAAGCCAAATTCTTTGCAATATCATTTTATGGCCAAAATCAATAAATCATAATTATGGGTCTCAACCCAAATCACATACTCAAATAGTTACCACGTCAAAACGATATCAAAATCGAGTACAAAAACCAGGCCATTTCTCAAAACATACTTTCACTGAAATATTGTAAAACATGTGTCCAGCATCATTTCTAAAATCCAAAAATTCATTGCACCCATACATAACAGTATTTAAATCAAAGATACATTTATGCATGCATTACAGTTTATAAATCAAAGTCCACTCACAAACCTGTTCAAGCAAGCTCAATCCCGAACTGTACACTCCCCTGAAGTTCCTGGAGCAGTATCGCCTGTCCAAATTAATAATCGGGATTACCAACTAAGAATAAGAACCTTAAATATAAACCCCGGGAGTCTAACTATGCTGGCCTAGAAAACGCAGCAACTTTAAAACGTTCGAAACAACCCCTAACCGACGTCCGATCGACTCAAAACCTGCGTCAACAGGTCCGAAACGTCAAAAACTACTAGTCACGCGCCACCGTGACATCAGACTCGGCCCCACGCGCCGCCACGTGCCGACGGAAGGTCGGAACACGCGCCCACGCGCCGCCACGCGCCGGTCACGCGCCTGCTACAGTACCCACGCGCCTGGACCGGTCCAAACCGGTCCAACTCGGCCTGACCCGGTCCAACTCGGCCTGACCGGTTCACTTAACCCGACCGGTTCAACTCGACCCGACCGGTTCAACTGACCCGACCGGTTCTCTCGACCCGACCGGTCACCGGCGACTCGCCGGAGAAGACGACCGGCTGCCGTTGCCGGAAGTTGGCCGGAGGAGATGACCGGCAGTCGCCGTCGCCGCCGTCTGGTTTCGCCGGAATCCTCCATTTCCGGCCGAAACTCCAAGCTTTCCAACTTCCTCAAAACTCATCCATTTTTCACAAATTTTATGTCTAAATCTATCTACTCGAACCCAGGAATCCAAATATGACCTCAAAACATCAAACACGTACCTGTGCTAGCCGGAAAATGGATCGGAAGGTCCGAAACTTCTTATCCTCGGTTCGGCTTCCTCCGTGGTCCTCTCCTTTGATGGTTGGTACGGTTGTGATCGTGGGAAGGAGTAGAATATGATTAGTTGATCAAAACGGGAAGATAAAGCCTTGAAATCAAAGTTGACTTTGTGGGTTTTTGGATGATTTTCGCACGGGTTCAGTTCGATGGTTTGTGTATATCCTTCTTTCAAAGAGAGGATGAGTGACTGATAATGATAAGGATGAAATGAAGATGGATCAGATTACACTGATTTGGGGGTTAAAAATATCTACCCCAAGTCAAAAATTACCAAAATGCCCTTGCACATCTAGACCCATAACTTCCGTACACGAACTCCGTTTTCTGCATGCTGCCTGTCTACGAACTCGTGAGTTCGAGACCTACGCAACGGTATCCAAAACACCAACAAAAGTGTCTCGAAACAAAATTTGACTTCCATGCCCTTTACCGACCAAGGGTAAAATCGTCATTTTACATAAATAATTTACTTAATTCCAATAATTGAAATTCCGGGTTGTTACAATCTACCCCCCTTAAGAAATTTCGTCCTCGAAATTCAACTCTACCCTTGGAACAAATAAGGATACTGCGCCTGCATTAGTTCCTCAGTTTCCCACGTGGCTTCCTCCACGTTATGATTCCTCCACAACACTTTAACTAGAGGAATACTCTTTCTGCGCAATACCTTCTCTTTCCAATCCAAAATTTGTACCGGTTGTTCCTCAAAGGTAAAATCATCCTTCAGCTCAAGTGGCTGCTCTCCCAATACGTGAGATTCATCAAACAGATATTTCCGGAGCAAAGATACATGGAAAACATTATGAACTCTGGATAATTCCGATGGTAAAGCAAGACGATATGCCACTAGTCCTATCCTCTCCAGAATCTCATACAGACCAATGTAGCGAGGACTCAGTTTTCCTCGTCTACCAAAACGTACCACTCCCTTCCAAGGAGATAGTTTCAAGAACACCCAGTCACCTACCTCAAACTCAAGGTCTCTGGTTCTACGGTCTGCATAGCTCTTCTGGCGATCCTGAGCTGTCTTCAACCTTTCTCTGATGATCCTTATTTTTTCCTCAGTCGTATCAACCAACTCTGGTGTTTACAGTTTCCTTTCACCCACTTCGTTCCAACATAATGGTGTCCTGCACTGCCTCCTATACAGTGCCTCAAAAGGAGACATCCCAATACTCGACTGATAACTATTATTATAAGCAAATTCCATCAGAGCCAGGTGTGAATCCCAGTTCCCTTTAAACTGTAGTACACAAGCTCTCATATCCTCCAAAACCTGGATTGTCCTCTCAGACTGACCATCCGTCTGAGGATGAAAACCTGTACTAAAATGCAAGGTAGTGCCAAAAGCCTTCTGCAAACTCCGCCAAAACCTGGAGGTAAATCTAGGATCCCTGTCTGAAACAATTGACTCTGGAGTCCCATGTAGCCGTATGATCTCATCAATAAACAATTTGGCATACCAACTCATCCGAAAATCTTCCCGCACTGGCAAGAAATGTGCAGACTTCGTGAGTCTATCAACAATTACCCAAATCCCATCATGTCCCTTCTGTGTCCTTGGAAGTTTATACACAAAATCCATCGTAATGTGATCCCACTTCCATTCCGGAATAGGTAATGGTTGAAGTTCCCCATATGGTTTCTGCCTCTCTGCTTTCACTTGCTGACACGTCAGGCATCTACTCACAAACTCAGCAATTTCCCTTTTCATCCCAGTCCACCAATAGTATTTCCTTAGGGTATGATACATCTTGGTACCTCCTGGATGCATGGCGTAAGCCGAACTATGAGCCTCATCAAGAATTTCCCTTTTTAGTTCCAGCTCATTCGGTACGCATAATCGGCCATCTCTAACCCAGGCTCCATCATCCCTAAGCGCATAGTCCTGCCTGTTTCCAGCCTCCAACTCCATCTTGATAATGCACAATGTAGGATCCTGGAGTTGAGCGTCAATAATCCGATCAATCAGAACAGGCCTCACATGGAAACTAGCCAATAAAGCCCCCTGGCTATCCATGTCCAGTACTATCCCTGCTCTACGGAACTCTACCAGTAACGGTAGGTAGACTGTATGCAAATGGGCCAAAGAACCCATGGATTTATGCTCAATGCATCCGCCACAACATTGGCTTTCCCTGGATGGTACTCTATAGTACAATCATAATCCTTTATTAGCTCAAGCCATCTTCTCTGCCTCAGATTCAGGTCCTTTTGGGTGAACAAGTACTTTAAACTCTTATGGTCGGTGAAGATCCGACACGTCTCCCCGTACAAATAATGTCGCCAGATTTTCAATGCATGCACCACTGCAGCTAACTCCAAATCATGTGTGGGGTAATTCAACTAATGGGGTTTAAGTTGTCTAGAATCATACGCTATCACTTTTCCATGCTGCATCAACACACAGCCTATACCCCGCAATGAGGCATCACTATACACCTCGAATCCCCCAGTATCATCAGGAAGGGTCAATACTGGAGCAGAAGTCAACCTCCTCTTCAGTTCCTGAAATCCCTGTTCACAATCAGCTACCCAGTCAAACTTGACTCCTTTCCTCGTCAACCGAGTCAACGGCCCTGCTATCGTAGAAAATCCTTCTACAAACCATCGATAATATCCTGCCAAACCCAGAAACTCCTCACCTCTGTCACTATCCTCGGTTGCTCCCAGTTTGCCACTACCTCAACCTTTTGGGGATCTACGCTGATACCCTCAGCCGGAATCACATGACCTAAGTATCCAACTTCGGTCAACCAAAACTGGCATTTACTGAACTTGGCAAACAAATGCTTTTTCCTAAGCATATTCAGCACCAACCTTAAGTGTTTCTCTTGTGCCTTAGCACTCCTCGAATACACCAAGATGTCATCGATGAACACAATCATAAACTGATCCAAATACTTTTGGAACACCCTGTTCATCAAATCCATAAATGCTGCTGGGGCATTAGTCAACCCGAAAGGCATCACCAGGAACTCATAATGACCATAACGAGTCCTGAAAGCTGTTTTCTCAACATCCCCTTCTCTGATCCTCAACTGAGGGTATCCGGATCGAAGGTCAATTTTCGAAAAATATCTTGCCCCCTTAAGTTGATCAAACAAATCATCTATCCTTGGCAAAGGATACTTATTCCGCACCGTAGCCCTGTTTAGCTTCCGGTAGTCGATACACAATCTCAGACCACCATCCTTTTTCCTCACAAATAACACTGGTGCACCCCAAGGTGAAACACTTGGGCGAATAAATCCCATATTCACCAAGTCCTGCAACTGAGTCTTTAACTCTCGCAATTCTGCCGGTGACATTCTATATGGTGCCTGTGAGATAGGTTGAGTACCTGGTAAAAGCTCTATGGTGAACTCAATCTCCCGGTGAGGTGGCAATCCCGGAAGATCATCTGGAAACACATCAGAGAACTCACTCACCACTGGAATATCCTCCACTCTCATCAGAGTATCCCGAGAATCAAACACATGAGCCAAATAACCCTCACAACCTTTCCTCAACAATTTCTCAGCGGTTAAAGCTGATATCACTCCACAGGGTAGTACTCTACGATCTCCCCTGAATGTAAATTCCGGTAAACCTAGACTCCGGAAATCCACTCTCTTGTCATAACAATCAATAGAGGCATGGTGCATAGTCAACCAATCCATCCCCAGAATCACTTCAAAATCAAAAATATCTAAGGGGATTAAATCTGCCTCTAATGCATGACCTTCCACTAACACTGGACAACTACGAATCACGAGATTCGCCGCTAACATATTCCCAGTAGGAGTACTAATACCCATGTCCCAACCAATCAGAGACAATTCTCTACATCCTCTGGGCTAGACTCGCCCATCAATATTGTAGCCCCTAGTCTCTGGGCTCTCTCAATGTCTGAACCTTCAGTAGCAGTCCTACTCTAAAGTACAGAAGTCAACGTATGACCCAATTGTTCCAGTGATTGCCTCATATCAGGATCCACTGCAGGTTCATGTGTGTCCCCAATATTTTCCGATTGTTGACGGAACTCGCGTCTCGGAGGCATTACGCTGAAAAGAAATATAACTCATCAATACCAAAATAATTATACACGTAGTGTACAGTCTACAGGAATTTAACCTAGTGCTCTGATACCAATTGTCAGGACCCGTCCCGAATTTCCCCTCGAAATCCGGGAAGAACCCTGATCCCGTCTGACAACCTAAGAAAAGGTTCCCAAAATACCCTTCAATCCTTACAAAATATAATAACAATAATAAATACTTCCTCTTGTCAGACAAGGGACTTAAGCACTCAATAATTCCCGTAATTAATGATCAATCAAATACCATATAATTTCAGAGCGTCTAAGTAGGATCAAGAGTAAAATTTAGATATCCTACTCAAATATAATTACACAGCGCAGTCGAAGTACTAATGCCTCTGCCTCGAGATCAGTGTTCGCGTCAACTCTACTGAACTGCCTGAAAGGGGTTTAAACACAAAAGTTGTGAGTGGACAAAAATAATCATTTATAAATTCCTTTTCAAGAAAATACGTTTCTTCTCCTCCATTTATAAAATCTTGCATGCATAACATAAAACAATTTATCATACTAAAACATCATATGTAAATCACCAAAAATTCTCATTTCTCTTTAAAACCACATAGTTGGACTCACATAAAATCTGTATAATAAAAATACCTCGTGATCCACAATTTGGTTTGAAAACTCTCTTCAAAGGAGTTTAAAATCATTTAATTTAATCTGGACACAAAATATGTAAGGACCCTTTCCGAATTTTCCCTCGAAACCCGGAAAGAACCCTTATCCCGTCTGACAGCTCTTTTACCTCAAAATTTAATTACCAGAAATACCCTTTGTTCTTAAATAATTTTTATTAAACCATACAGGGTTCCCAACAGAATCTCTGTACTTATTGATCACTCCTACTGTCAGACGCAGGATAAAATACCAGTCAAAACCAAGACCTCGGAATAGTGGTGGTTCAAATAGAAATACTCTCTGATACCAAATGTCAGTAGTCAGACATTGCTGACATCTCTACTGGAAAACCACAAGACAAAAGACTAGTCAGATACTAGTGAACCAATAATAATTCGTCCCTCTGGGTCACCGCCCACACCAACCCACTGACCCGGATGACGACGTATTTTCATATGTTGATTAGGCCCATAACAATTGTCGTCTGGTTCATATCAGAGCCGAAAATATCCTCGACTATCATATCCCTAGCCACCAGGGTATCCGTTGGGGTGTGCTAGAATATGTACTACTTGGACTCGACCACAATCTCTGCAAAATCACCTTTTATATTGGAGGTTCACCGGGAGTCCGCCAAGACGGAACCAAGGCCCGGCTTCTAGGCCCCATCAAATCGGTTTTGTTTATATTAGGGGTTCACCGGGAGTCCGCCAACAAGGAACCAAGGCCCGGCTTCTAGGCCCCATCAAATCGGTTTTGTTTATATTAGGGGTTCACCGGGAGTCCGCCAACACGGAACCAAGGCCCGGCTTCTTGGCCCCATCAAATCGGTTTTGTTTATATTAGGGGTTCACCGGGAGTCCGCCAACACGGAACCAAGGCCCGGGTTCTAGGCCCCATCAAATCGGTTTTGTATCCAAATCAAGTATATATTTTGTTTATCATTTATCACAAATACGGTTTCAACTCATAACCATGTACCCAAATAATTACCCCGTCCAAACAATATCAAAACCGAATCCAACAACCTTATCATTTCTCACAATACACTTCCACTGAAATATTGGAACAACAATTATCCAGCAATCATTGCTCCCATACACAACAGTATTTAAATCGAGGATATTAATACATGCATTACAATTTATAAATACAACCATACACAACAGTAATTAAATCAAAGATATTTATACATGCATTACAATTTATAAATCAAAGTCCGCTTACCATCACCATCCAACCCAAAATTCATGTACGCTCTAGCCTCAGAACACCTACACCATAATGACCCAACTACCTTGACTTTCCAAGCTCAAAACCCTCTCCACGGTCAATCCTTACCGCTGGGATTGCCCAACCGAGCTCTAAATGAACTCCTATGGCCTCGAAACCAACAAAATCTGATACGGAACATCCCAAAACCCTAGTCACGCGCCGCCGTGACTTCGGAAACAGTCCCACGCGCCGCCACGAGCCACCGGAAGGTCAGAACACGCGCCTGAACCGGTCCAACCAGGCCCGGCTCGACCTGACCCGGTCCAACTCGACCGGTTCACTCGACTCGACCGGTTACCGGCGACTCACCGGAGAAGACGACCGGACGGCCCTCGCCGTCTTCGGAGGCAGGCCGGAGAAGATGACCGGACCGCCACCTCCGCCGCCGTCTGGTTCGCCGGAAACTGCCATTTCCGGCCGATTTTCAAGGTTTTCTAACTTCTTCATTTCTTGACCGTTTTTCACGATCTACACATAGAAATTCATCTACTTTTCACCAGGAATCCAAATATGAGGTCAAAGTTCCGAGATCGTACCTGGTTTGGCCGAAAAACGGCTGAGAATGTTCGGTCCACCTCCCTCCTCCGTCCGTCGCCTACGGCGGTGCTCCCGCTCCAATAACTACCCCAAAATGCTCGTGGGGTCCCGGGGAAGATCCTTCCGACCTTGGTTTTGTTCGAATCGGATCGAAATCCCTCCGATGAATTTGGACCTTCGGTGTTCGCACGGGGAGGACTCGGGTAGGACCGAGACTGCAACGACCAATCTCTCGAGGAGAGAGAAAAATATATGTTTTATAATTTCAACTTTTCCAAAATTACCAAACTGCCCCTGCGTGCCGCCTGTCTACGAACTCGTGAGTTCGAGACCTACGCAACAACCCAAGAAAAATTCCCAAAATTATTACCAGTCAAAAAGTGACTCCCGAACCCATCCAAAACTGAGGGTAAAATTGTCCAATTCTCAAAATAATTTAATTTCTGGTCCGGGTCGTTACAAAATATCTCAAATTCAAATCATTTCGTTCAATCCGACACATAATATCTCCGTTTTCCGCGTGCCGCCTGTCTACGAACTCGTGAGTTCGAGACCTACGCAACAACCCAAGAAAAATTCCCAAAATTATTACCAGTCAAAAAGTGACTCCCGAACCCATCCAAAACTGAGGGTAAAATTGTCCAATTCTCAAAATAATTTAATTTCTGGTCCGGGTCGTTACAAAATATCTCAAATTCAAATCATTTCGTTCAATCCGACACATAATATCTCAAATTTTCACTGTTCCCGACATATCCATAACACACCAGGGTATCCCTTGAGATGTGTTCAAATCTGTACAACTCTGTGTACCATCTGTACTATCTGTACTTTCTGTACTATGCATAGACAGCTTCGCAACCTGGCGGAGCAAGGCCCCTCAACACCAAGGTCCGAACCCTCAACAACTGGCAGAGTAAGGCCCCTTAACACCAGTCAGAGAAACAATAACCATCGGGACGGGATATTCAAATATCAATAAATCAAAATTATGGGTCTCAACCCAAATCACATACTCAAATAGTTATCACATCAAAATCGAGTACAAAAACCAGGCCATTTCTCAAAACATACTTTCACTGAAATATTGTAAAACATGTGTCCAGCATCATTTCTAAAATCCAGAAATTCATTGCACCCATACATAACAGTATTTAAATCAAAGATACATTTATGCATGCATTACAGTTTATAAATCAAAGTCCACTCACAAACCTGTTCAAGCAAGTTCAATCCCGAACTTTACGCTCCCCTGAAATTCCTGGAGCAGTACCGCCTGTCCAAATTAATAATCGGGATTACCAGCTAATAATAAGAACCTTAAATATAAACCCCCTAAACCCCGGGAGTCTAACTATGCTGGCCTAGAAAACGCAGTAACTTTAAAACGTCCGAAACAACCCCTAAACGACGTCCGATCGACTCAAAACCTGCGCCAACAGGTCCGAAACGTCAAAAACTACTAGTCACGCGCCACCGTGACATCAGACTCGGCCCCACGCGCCGACGGAAGGTCGGAACACGCGCCCACGCGCCGGTCACGCGCCTGCTACAGTACCTACGCGCCTGGACCGGTCCAACCCGATCCAACTCGGCCTGACCCGATCCAACTCGGCCTGACTGGTTCACTCAACCCGACCGGTTCAACTCGACCCGACCGGTTCAACTGACCCGACCGGTTCACTCGACCCGACCGGTCATCGGCGACTCGTCGGAGAAGATGACCGGCTGCCGTCGTCGTCGCCGGAAGTTGGCCGGAGGAGATGACCGGCAGTCCCCATCGCCACCGTCTGGTTTCGCCGGAATCCTCCATTTCCGGCCGAAACTCCAAGCTTTCCAACTTCCTCAAAACTCAACCATTTTTCACAAATTTTATATCTAAATCTATCTACTCGAACCCAGGAATCCAAATATGACCTCAAAACATCAAACACGTACCTGTGCTAGCCGGAAAATGGATCGGAAGGTCCGAAACTTCTTATCCTCGGTTCGGCTTCCTCCGTGGTCCTCTCCTTCGATGGTTGGTACTGTTGTGATCGTGGGAAGGAGTAGAATATGATTAGTTGATCAAAACGGGAAGCTAAAGCCTTGAAATCAAAGTTGACTTTGTGGGTTTTTGGATGATTTTCGCACGGGTTCGGTTCGATGGTTTGTGTATATCCTTCATTCAAAGAGAGGATGAGTGACTGATAATGATAAGGATGAAATGAAGATGGATCAGATTACACTGATTTGGGGGTTAAAAATATCTACCCCAAGTCAAAAATTACCAAAATGCCCTTGCACATCTAGACCCATAACTTCCGTACACGAACTCCGTTTTCTGCGTGCCGCCTGTCTACGAACTCGTGAGTTCGAGACCTACGCAACGGTATCCAAAACACCACCAAAAGTGTCTCGAAACAAAATTTGACTTCCATGCCCTTTACCGACCAAGGGTAACATCGTCATTTTACATAAATAATTTACTTAATTCCAATAATTGAAATTCCGGGTTGTTACATATCATAGTACAGATAGTTGTGATACTGGACTAGCACACCCCAAGGGATACCCTGGTGGCTAGGGATATGATAATTGAGAGATATGCCGACTGATGTGATATGATAGCCGAATGTTATACCGGCTGATGATACGATATGATAGCCGAGGATATTTCCGGCTCTAATATGAACCAGACGGCAATTGTCATGGGCTTAATCAACCTATGGAACTACTTCGTTATCCGGGTCAGTGGGTTGGTGTGGGCGGTGACCCAGAGGGACGAATTATTGTTGATTCACCAGTATCTGACTAGTCTGTTGTCTTGTGGTTTTCCAGTAGAGATGTCAGCAATGTCTGACCTACTAACATTTGGTGTCAGAGAGTATTTCTATTTGAATCACCACTATTCCGAGGTCTTGGCTTTGACCTGTATATTATCCTGCGTCTGATAGTAGGAGTGGGTAGTAAGTACAGAGGTTCTGTTGGGAACCCTGTAAGGTTTAATAAAAATTATTTAAGAACAAAGGGTATTTCTGGTATTTAAATTTTGAGGTAAAAGTGCTGTCAGACGGTATAAGGGTTCTTTCCGGGTTTCGAGGGAAAATATGGGAAGGGTCCTTACAAGTTGGACCGGGTCAGGTCGAGTTGGACCGGTCCAGGCGCGTGGGTACTGAAGCAGGCGCGTGACCGGCGAGTGAGGGCGCGTGGGTGTGTGTTCCGACCTTCCGTCGGCGCGTGGCGGCGCGTGGGGCCGAGTCTGACGTCACGGTGACGCGTGGTAACTAGTTTTCGACGTTATGAATCAGTTGGTACAGGTTTCAGGTTGATCGGACGTCGTTTAGGGGTTGTTTTGGGCGTTTTAAAGTTGCTGCGTTTTCTAGGTCAGCATAGTTAGACTCCCGGGGTTTAGGGGGTTTATATTTAAGGTTCTTATTATTAGCTGGTAATCCCGATTATTAATTTGGACAGGCGATACTGCTCCAGGAACTTCAGGGGAGCGTACAGTTCGGGATTGAGCTTGCTTGAACAGGTTTGTGAGTGGACTTTTGGTTTATAAACTATAATGCATGCATAAATGTATCTTGATTTAAATACGGTTATGTATGGGTGCAATGATTTCATGGAAATTATAATTGATTGCTGGACATTTGTTTTTCCAATATTTCAGTGAAAATGTGTTGTAAGAAATGATATGGTTGTTGGATTCGGTTTTGATATTGTTTTGACGTGGTGATTATTTGGGTCCATTATTTTGAGTTGAAACCGTATTTGTGATAAATGATAAACAAAATATATACTTGATTTTGGATACAATATCATTTTGAGGGGGCCCAGGAGCCGGTCCTTGGTTCCGTGTTGGCGGACTCCCGGTGAACCCCCAATATAAACAAAACCGATTTGAGGGGGCGTAGGATCCGGGCCTTGGTTCCGTGTTGACGGACTCCCGGTGAACCTCCAATATAAAAGGTGATTTTGCAGAGATTGTGGTCGAGTCCAAGTAATACAGATTTTAACACATCTCAAGGGATACCCTGGTGTGTTGCGGATATGTCGGGAATAGTGAATTTGAGATATTATGTGTCCAGATTGGATTAAATGATTTTTAACTCCTTTGAAGAGAGTTTTCGAACCAAACTGTGGATCACGAGGTATTTTCATTATACAGATTTTCTGTGATACCAACTAAGTAGTTTAAAGAGAAATGGAAATTTTGGTGATTTACATATGATGTGTTTATATTATAAATTGTTTTATGTTATGCATGCATGATTTTATAAATGGAGGGGGGGAAAAATTAATATTTGCTCGAAAAATGATTTAGAAATGATTATTTTTGTCCACTCACAACTTTTGTGTTTAAACCCCCTTCAGGCAGTTGAGTAGAGTTTACGCGAACACTGATCTCGAGGCAGAGGCATTAGTACTTCGACTGCGCTGTGTAATTATATTTGAGTAGGATATCTAAATTTTACTCTTGATCCTACTTACACGCTCTGATATTATATTGTATTTGATTGTTCATTAATTACGGGAATTATTGAGTGCTTGAATCCCTTGTCTGACAAGTGGAAGTATTTATTGTTATTATATTTTGTAAGGATTGAAGGGTATTTTGGGAACCTTTTCTTAGGTTGTCAGACGGGATCAGGGATCTTCCCGGGTTTCGAGGGGAAATTCGAGACGGGTCCTGACACTTAGTTTTCCTCGTCTACCAAAACGTACCACTCCTTTCCATGGAGATAGTTTCAAGAACACCCAGTCACCTACCTCAAACTCAAGGTCTCTGGTTCGATGGTCTGCATAGCTCTTCTGGCGATCCTGTGCTGTTTTCAACCTTTCTCTGATGATTTTAATCTTTTCCTCAGTCAAATCCACCAACTCGGGTGTTAACAGTCTTCTTTCACCTATTTCACTCCAACACAAAGGTGTTCTGCACTGCCTCCCATACAGTGCCTCGAAAGGTGACATCCCAATACTCGACTGGTAACTGTTATTATATGCAAATTCCATAAGAGACAAGTGTGAATCCCAGTTCCCTTTAAACTGTAGTACACAAGCCCTCATCATATCCTCCAAAATCTGGATTGTTCTCTCAGACTGACCATCCGTCTGAGGATGAAAGGCTGTACTGAAATGCAATGTCGTGCCAAAAACCTTCTGCAAACTCCGCCAAAACCTGGAGGTAAACCTAGGATCTCTGTCCGAAACAATAGACTCTGGAGTCCCATGCAGCCGTATGATCTCATCCATGAATAATTTGGCATACCGACTCATCCGAAAATCTTCTCGCACTGGCAAGAAATGTGCAGACTTCGTACTTCTATCAACAATTACACATATCCCATCATGTCCCTTCCGTGTCCTTGGAAGTTTATACACAAAATCCATCATAATGTGATCCCACTTCCATTCTGGAATAGGTAATGGTTGCAGTGTCCCATAAGGTTTCTGCCTCTCCACTTTCACTTGCTGACATGTCAAACATCTACTCACAAACTCAGCAATTTCTCTTTTCATCCCATTCCACCAATAATGTTCTTTTAGGGTATGATACATCTTGGTACCTCTTGGATGCATAGCGTAAGCCGAACTATGAGCCTCATCAAGAATTTCCCTCTTTAGCTCCAGCTCATTCGGTACGCACAACCGTCCATCCTTAACCAATGCTCCATCATCCCTAACTGCATAGTCCTGCCTGTGTCCAGCCTCCAACTCTATCCTGATAATACACAATGTAGGATCCTGGAGTTGAGCCTCAATAATCCGATCAATCAGAACAGGCCTCACATGGAAACTAGCCAACAAAGCCCCCTGGCTATCCATGTCTAGTACAATCCCTGCTCTACGGAACTCTACCAGCAACGGTAGGTAGACTGTATGCAAATGGGCCAAAGAACCCATAGACTTCCTGCTCAAGGCATCTGCAACAACATTGGCTTTTCCTGGGTGGTACTCAATAGTACAATCATAATCCTTTATTAACTCAAGCCACCTTCTCTGCCTCAAATTCAGGTCCTTCTGGGTGAACAAGTACTTTAAACTCTAATGGTCGGTGAAGATCCGACACGTCTCCCCGTACAAATAATGTCTCCATATTTTCAGTGCATGCACCATTGCAGCCAACTCCAAATCATGTGTGGGGTAATTCATCTCATGTGGTTTAAGTTGTCTGGAAGCATACGCTATCACTTTCCCATGCTGCATCAGCACACAGCCAATACCCCGCAATGATGCATCACTATATACCTCAAATCCCCCGTTACCATCTAGAAGGGTTAATACTGGAGTAGAAGTCAACCTTCTCTTTAGCTCCTGAAAGCTCTACTCACAATCAGCATCCCAGTCAAACTTGACTCCTTTCTTAGTCAACCGAGTCAATGGACCTGCTATCGTAGAAAATCCTTCTACGAACCGCCGATAATATCCTGCCAAACCCAGAAAACTCCTCACTTCTGTCACTGTCCTCGGTTGTTCCCAGTTTGCCACTGCCTCAACTTTTTGGAGATCTACGCTGATACCCTCAGCCGAAATCACATGACCCAAGAATCCAACTTCGGTCAACCAAAACTGGCATTTACTAAACTTGGCAAACAAATTCTTTTTCCTAAGCATATTCAGCACCAACCTCAAGTGCTTCTCATGTGCCTTGGAACTTCTTGAATACACCAAGATATCGTCGATGAACACAATTACAAATCGATCCAAATACTTTTGGAACACTCTGTTCATCAAATCCATAAACGCTGCCGGGGCATTAGTCAACCCGAAGGGCATCACCAGGAACTCATAATGACCATACCGAGTCCTGAAAGCTGTTTTCTGAACATCCTCTTCCCGGATTCTCAACTGATGGTACCCGGATCGTAGGTCAATTTTCGAAAAATACTTTGCCCCTTTCAGTTGATCAAATAAATCGTCAATCCTTGGCAGAGGATACTTATTTCGTACCGTCACTCTATTTAACTGCCGGTAGTCGATACACAATCTCATACCACCATCCTTTTTCCTCACAAATAATATCGGCGCACCCCGTGGTGAAACACTTGGGCGAATAAATCCCATATTCACCAAGTCCTGCAACTGAGTCTTTAACTCTCGCAATTCTGCCGGTGCTATTCTGTACGGTACCTGTGAGATAGGTTGAGTACCTGGCAAAAGCTCGATGGTGAACTCAATCTCACGGTGAAGTGGTAATCCTGGAAGATCATCTGGAAACACATCAAAGAACTCACTCACCACAGGAATATCCGACACTCTCATCGGAGTATCCCGAGAATCAAACACATGTGCCAAGTAACCCTCACAACCTTTTCTCAACAATCTCTCAGCGGTCAACGCTGATATCACTCCATAGGGTAGTACCCTACGATCTCCCCGAAATGTAAGTTCTGGTAATCCTGGACTCCGAAAAACTATTGTCTTGTCGTAACAGTCTATGGAGGAATGATGCATCGACATTCCAGCCTGACACCTCTAATGAGTGCCACCAGTGGTAAGCAGAACCACCTAGCAAAATTGTAGCCAACAGAACTCTCTCCTCTAGAGGACAACTCATAATCAAAAACACCCGCTCCATACGAGTAATCCACTCCTCAGCCTCATCTGGACTAGACTCGCCCATAAATATCGTCGCCCCCAGTCTCTGGGCTCTCTCGATATCAGAGACTTCATGAGAAGCCCTGTCCTGGAGTATAGAAGCTAAAGTCTGACCCAGCTGTTCAAGTGTCTGCCTGAAATCAGGCTCCACTGCAGGTTCATGGTCATCTCCACCATTCCTCGACCGTTGACGAAACTCTCGTCTCGGAGGCATTATACGCTGAAAAGAAGTTGTAAACCATTAATACCAAAATTTCACCTGTACACTAGATGTACGGTCTACAGGAATTTAACCTAGTGCTCTGATACCAATTGTCAGGACCCGTTCCGAATTTCCCCTCGAAACCCGGGAAGAACCCTGATCCCATCTGACAACCTAAGGAAAGGTTCCCAAATACCCTTCAATCCTTACAAATTATAATAATAATAAATACTTTCACTTGTCAGACAAGGGATTTAAGCACTTAAAATTCCCGTAAGTAATTACCAATCAAATACAACATAATATCAGAGCGTCTAAGTAGGATCAAGATACAAATTAGATATCCTACTCAAGTACAACTACACAACGCAGCCGAGAGTGCTAATGCCTCTGCCTCGAGACAATGTCCGCGTCAACTCTACTGCCTGAAGGGGGTTTAAACACAAAAGTTGTGAGTGGACAAAAATAATCGTTTATAAATCATTTTCCAAGGAATATTACCTTTTTCCCCCTCCATTTATAAAACTATGCATGCATCACATAAACAGTTCATGTTATAAAAACATCATCTTTAAATCACCGGCATTTCCCTTTCTCTTTAAAACCACTCAGTAGGACTCACACAAAATCCATATAAGGAAAACACATTGTGATCCACAATCTGGTTTGAAAATCATCCTCAAAGGAATTCAAAATCATTTAATTCAACCTAGACACATAATATCTCAAATCCATTGTTCCCGACACATCCACTAGCCACCAGGGTATCCCTTGGGGTGTACTAGTCCTGTATCACAACTCCCTGTACTATGCATAGACACTCTCGTGACTTGACGGAGTCAAAACTCTACAATGCCAGAGTCGGAGCACTCAACAAACTAACGGAGCAAAACTCTCGACGCTAGTAGGAGAATCAATCACCAATTATATTGGAGGTTCACCGGGTTCACCGCTAATAACGGATTCTCGTCTCGAGTCTTGGCCTCCCACAAATCAGAGTTTATCTTGGAGGTTCACCGGGTTCACCGGGTTCACCGGGTTCACCGCAAATAACGGATCCTCATCCCGGGTCCTGGCCTCCCTCACATATAACCAAATCCGATAAACTCATACAATAGGGTCAAAACCCAAATCATTGACTCAATAATTTCCTCGTCAAAACGATATCAAAACTGAGTCCAAAAACCATGATATTTCTCAAATCACACTTTAATCGAAGTAGTGGAAAACATGTGTCTAGTAATCATTTCTAAAATCCAGAAATTCAATGCCACAATACATAACAGTATTTACACAAAGATATTTTGATGCATGCATTTCAGTTTATAAAACCAAAGTCCACTCACAAACCTGTTCAAGCTAGCTCAATCCCGTCTTGCTCGTTCCTCTGAGGTTCTCGGAACAATATCGCCTGTCAAAAACAACAATCGGGATTACCGGCTAGTAATAAGACTCTTATATAACAACTTCCTAATCTCGGGAAGTCTACCCTTGCTGTTTCTAGAAAACACAGCAACTTCGGACACTCAAATCGACCTCTAAACAACGTCCGATCAACCTGAAACCTGTACCAACAGATTCAGAACGTCGAAAACTAGTTACCACGCGCCGCCGTGACGTCAGACTCGGCTCCACGCGCCACCGGAAGGTCGACACACGCGCCCACGCGCCGGCCACGCGCCTACTACAATGTTCATGCGCCTGGTACAGTGTTCACGCGCCTGGACCGGTCCAACCCGTTCTGGCTCAACCTGACCCGGTCCAACTCGACCCAACCGGTTCAACTAGACCCGACCGGTTCAACTCGACCCGACCGGTCACCGGTGACTTGCCGGAGAAGACGACCAGACTGTCGTCGCCGTCGTCGGAAGCTGGCCGGAGAAGATGACCGGACCGCCACCTGCGCCGCCACCTGCGCCGCCGTCTGGTTCGCCGGAATCCCCCATTTCCGACCGAAACTCCAAGCTTTACAACTTCCTGAAAACTCAACCGTTTTACACAAATTTTACGTCTAAATCTATCTACTCGAACCCAGGAATCCAAATATAACCTTAAAACATCAACCACGTACCTGTGTAAGCCGGAAAATTGATCGAAAGATCCGAAACTTTCTTTATTCGGTTCGGCTTCCACCGTGGTCCTCTCCTTCGATGGTTGGTACGGTTGTGATCGTGGGAAGGAGTAGAACACGATTAGTTGATCAAAACTGGAAGTTGAAGCCTTAAAATCAAAGTTGACTTTTGGTTTCTCTTCGGGTATTTTCGCACACGGGTCGATGGTTTGGTGTTTATGTTTGTCACAGAGAGAGAATGAGTGTGAAGGAGATGAAGATGTAACATGAGATGGATCAGATTAAACTCTGATTTGGGTAACAAAATATCTCCCCTCCATGGAAAATTACCAAAATGCCCTTGCACATCTAGACCCATAACTTCCGTCCACGATGTAACGACCCGGACCAGAATTTAAATTCTTTTGAGAATTGGACCATTTTACCCTTAGTTTTGGACGGGTTCGGGAGTCACTTTTTGACTGGGAGTACTTTTGGGAAATTTTCTTGGGTTGTTGCGTAGGTCTCGAACTCACGAGTTCGTAGACAGGCGGCACGCGGAAAACGGAGACCCGATGAGTTCGTTACGGGTCTAGAAGCTTCAGGGGCAGTTTGGTAATTTTGGAAAAGTTGGAATTATATAGAAGATATTTTTCTCTCTCCTCGGGAGATTGGTCCGTTCAATCTCGCTCCACCCGAAGACCTCCCCGTGTGAACACCGAAGAGCCATTTTCATCGGATGGGTTTCGATCCGATTCGAACAAAACCAAGGTCGGGAGGATCTTCCCCGCGACCCCACGAGTCTTTTGGTGTAATCATCGGAGTGGGAGCACCGCCGTAGGCGACGGATGGAGGAGGGAGATGAACCGAGTCTTCTCGGCCGTTTTCCGGCCAAACCAGGTACGATCTCGGAACTTTGACCTCATATTTGGATTCCTGGTGAAACGTAGATGAATTTCCATGTGTAGATCGTGAAAAACGGTTAAGAAATGAAGAAATTAGAAAACCTTGAAGTTCGGCCGGAAATGGGGGATTCCGGCGAACCAGAAGACGGCGGAGGTGGCGGTCCGGTCATCTTCTCCGGCTAGCCTCCGGCGACGGCGAGGGCCGTCCGGTCGTCTTCTCCGGCGAGTAACCGGTGACCGGTCGGGTCGAGTTGGACCGGTCGGGTCGAGTTGGACCGGTCGGGTCGAGTTGAACCGGTCGGGTTGAGTAAACCAGTCGAGTTGAGTGAACCGATCGGGTCGAGTCTAGTTGGACCGGGTCAGGTTGAGCCGGACCGGGTTGGACCGGTCCAGGAGCGTGAATACTGTAGCAGGCGCGTGACCGGCGCGTGAGGGCGCGTGGGCGCGTGTGCCGACCTTCCAGTGGCACGTGGCGGCGCGTGGGGTCGAGTCTGAGGTCCCGACGACGCGTGGTAACTAGTTTCGACGTTCCGAATCTGTTGGTACAGGTTTCAGGTTGATCGGACGTCGTTTAGAAATCATTTTGGGCAATCCCAGCTGTAATGGTTGACCTTATTAGCGGGTTATGAGCTCGGAAAAATCAAGGTAGTCGGGTCATTATTGTGCATGTGTTTCTTGGGCTAGAGTGTCCATGAATTATAGGTTGGATGATTTAAATACTGTTGTCTTGTGGTTTTCCAGTAGAGATGTCAGCAATGTCTGACCTACTGACATTTGGTGTCAGAGAGTATTTCTATTTGAATCACCACTATTCCGAGGTCTTGGCTTTGACCTGTATATTATCCTGCGTCTGATAGTAGGAGTGGGTAGTAAGTACAGAGGTTCTGTTGGGAACCCTGTAAGGTTTAATAAAAATTATTTAAGAACAAAAGATATTTCTGGTATTTAAATTTTGAGGTAAAAGGGCTGTCAGACGGGATAAGGGTTCTTTCCGGGTTTCGAGGGAAAATTCGAGAAGGGTCCTTACACACGAATTCCGTTTCCTGCGTGTCGCCTGTCTACGAACTCGTGAGTTCGAGACCTACGCAACGGTACCCGAAACACCACAAAAAGTGTCTCGAAACAAAACTTAATTTCCAAGCCCTTTACCGACCATAGGTAAAATCGTCATTTTACAAAAATAATTGCATAAACCCAATAATTAAAATTCCGGGTTGTTACAATAAAAATCATGAGCCAAAATCTAATTAACGAACTAACATGGCTGGGGCTTCAAGCAACCCTAATCCTAAAATGACTACTCACGCATAATTGAAATGGAAACCAACATAATTGAATTCATTAAAGTAAAAGCAATAAAAGTAGAGATACAAAGGAGATTATTGAAGATGAGACACAACAGAAGACCACGCCAGAGCTTGTCCTCCAATGCTCACTTCCAACTCTCTCACACGCAGAAACTAAAAACTGTTTTAATTTAAAAACTGGATTACAATGTAAATTGTGGCTAGGGTGTCTAGAGGTCCTCAACCGTGAACCCTAAGGTCCTTTTAATAGTCCTCTAAACCTTTACAATGTAGGAGATAGTTTAGGAAAAATCCTTATTAAAAACAGACTTAAACTTCCTATCCTAGTTTGAATTGAAAAGGAACTAGAAAAAGCAATCCTTTTTGGAATTGGAGAGGATTTGCGGCAATACTTGTGATAAACACTTCTGAGCTTTCTTGCACACCAAGGCAGCTTATGGAGTCTTCTGGAGGTTGCTTGGACATCAAGAACTAGGTTGGGACTCCTCCTGGACATATTTTACACAGCAGGGCCCTAGATTAGCACTTTTAGGCCTCTTAAGGATTTATTGAAAACTTGACATGTCTTGGACCAATGTGACTGAGCCAAACTACTTCTTGGGCTAGAATATGATGTGACATGATGGATTATGGGCTTTGGGTCACTCAGAAGCTGGCAGAACCTGGAGATTGCAAAACTGCGCATGGCTTGAATTGGTGCATGACTTCCTAATTGGCGCAGCTTGGCAGAGCAGGGACATGTAACGGGACATGTCCTGCCGTGGCATGACTAGGATAGGAACTTGGTGCATGGCCCAGATTTAGTGCATGGCTTGAGGCTGGAACTCGATAGGGGGTCCTACTGACATGTCGCGGGACACGACCTGGAATGTCTTCGGCACTTCTAGGACGTGGCCTTGATGTCATGAGACACAAGTTTGGGACCCGGATGGCCTGATCTGAGGTACTTGGCCAAGGACCCAAAATATGGCGGACTGGTGCTCTAAGGAACCAGTTATGGACCCGATATTGAAATGAGGACTTCTCCTTCATCTGAACTCAGATTTGAGTAATTCTTTTTGCGTTCTTCTCAGAATTTACCTATCTTTCCAAATGTACACAAGTCTCACTGGATTGATCATTTTATACTATTGATGGCAAGAAATCCTTCAAAAGACAAGAAAGAAAGGTACTTAAGGACATCAAAATGATGCATAAATAATGACTAAATAGTGACATCGTTTCCCGAAGACAAGTCTGAAGGGAGACATGCCAATAGGGGTCTTGTATGCCGTCCTATAGGCCCACAATGCGTCGTTCAATCTGTTGGTCCAATCTTTACGGATTGGGATTACAGTTTTTTCCAAAATGGCCTTCACTTCTTGAGTGGAAATTTTAGCTTGACCACTTGTTTGAGGGTGATAAGGCGTGGAGATCCTATGGGAGACACCATAGTTCTTCATTAAAGCTTCAAAGGATCGATTGCAAAAGTGCATGCCCCCATCACTGATGATTGCCCTAGGTCGTAATCAAATTAAAAGGCAAGTTAAGGCAGTCCCTATCCACACCAAACCACAACATTTTCTAGCTTGGGTTGCAAAGTTCAATTATCATGTTTACTTCTTGGTCTACGAGCCCTGTTAAGCCTACTCTCACACATTCATTCCTTCTTACTTTGTACGTTTAGGTCTCTTATGCGCTCTAAACTTCTACTCAATTATGTCTTATGTCTCTTAAGCTATTATAACACAAAAGAAAGCATTAAGTATAAAAGGAGTTTAATGACACTACACTAACCCTAGGAAGTGGTATGCAATCCTAGGAATGTCATGAGTTACATTACAAAATTAATGCTTATCGTAACCATTTGATGTCAATCATCTACACTTCATGTAATTAAAATGGCCAATTCCAATAACACAAAGAAATATCAGTTTAAACCGTAAAGTAACACACCAAGATAAACACAATCATCAAACCAACGCAGAACCAAGCTAAGAAATTGCCATGGTTAGGGCGTCAAGATCAGCCCTAACTTAAAAGAAACTACTAAATACTCATAATGAAAAACAAAAGCATAAATTGTTTTAGATATAGATTCGAAAGACTAAACCTGAACTATACTCTCAAAGGGGAACTCCAAGCACAGCCGTGAGCACTTCTTCAAGGACATAGCCTGGTCTTCGTGAACACACCTCACGAACAAAGCTTAAAAATAACAAGTAAACAGTGTCTCAATGTATCTAGAATGGCATGTCTAAAACACTGAACAAGGCCCCCCTTTTATAGACAAGGGAAAACTTTTTCCTACATGGATTAGAAATAGAAACCTAGGCTACAGTGTTATAGAATGTTAAATACAATCCTAAACAACTAATAAATCCTTAAACTGCTGGAAAACTAAGCAGAACACGGTTGGAATTGAGAAATGCCAGTTGGCAAGTGTGAACACAAGCTGGCCGCGGGCAGTCCGCGGTCTTCCTACGGTCAGATGCTGGAAACTTTGAACTTCGCCCCTAGGATATCTTCGTCGCGCCACGACGCGCCTTGATAATTGAAAGGCTTTATTACATATCAAAGAGTCTAAAAATACTTCGTTTCTCGATCAAATGGTGGTAGCCTTTCAAATTTCCTCCTTGAAGCTTACTAGGTCAAGTCAAGGACCTAGAACCATTGTGGTCCTCAGGAAATCATCTTTGGCGTAGTTGCATCTTTTCTTGAAATTGTGTCAGGAACACAAGCTTGGGCACATTTAGGTGTGGCAAAGACACGCCTTGGCTGGAACCTCGATTTGGATTTAGCACTTTGGTGGACACGCATTGGCGCACTCCCAGACATGTCAAGGACATGATATGGACCTCGGTCTTGGGTGTCTTTGGGACATGTCCTTACTCTACCTTCTCCATGTGACAATGAGCCTAAGGGCCGTGTCATTGAGGCACTCAATCTCCTTGAGGCCGTGCCAAGCCATGGCTTCACTAAACAGCCCCCTTTTTGTGTCTTTGATGATGAAGGAAGGCAGGACTTTGCCTTCTATCATTGCGGCCCCTAAGCTAGAGTTAAAACCTTTGGCTGAGCACTTAAAATATGCATATCTAGGTCAAAATAATACATTGCCTGCCATTATTGCTTAAAACCTAACCCATGCACAAGAGAGACAATTAGTGCTGGTTCTAAAGGCCAAAGGGTCCAAATAGTCATCAAGAAAGAACAAGATGAGCTTGTTCCCCAAAGGGTCCAAACTAGATGGAGAGGATTTGCGGCAATACTTGTGATAAACACTTCTGAGCTTTCTTGCACACCAAGGCAGCTTATGGAGTCTTCTGGAGGTTGCTTGGACATCAAGAACTAGGTTGGGACTCCTCCTGGACATATTTTACACAGCAGGGCCCTAGATTAGCACTTTTAGGCCTCTTAAGGATTTATTGAAAACTTGACATGTCTTGGACCAATGTGACTGAGCCAAACTACTTCTTGGGCTAGAATATGATGTGACATGATGGATTATGGGCTTTGGGTCACTCAGAAGCTGGCAGGACCTGGAGATTTCAAAACTGCGCATGGCTTGAATTGGTGCATGACTTCCTAATTGGCGCAGCTTGGCAGAGCAGGGACATGTAACGGGACATGTCCTGCCGTGGCATGACTAGGATAGGAACTTGGTGCATGGCCTAGATTTAGTGCATGGCTTGAGGCTGGAACTCGATAGGGGGTCCTACTGACATGTCGCGGGACACGACCTGGAATGTCTTTGGCACTTCTAGGACGTGACCTTGATGTCATGAGACACAAGTTTGGGACCCGGATGGCCTGATCTGAGATACTTGGCCAAGGACCCAAAATATGGCGCACTGGTGCTCTAAGGAACCAGTTATGGACCCGATATTCAAATGAGGACTTCTCCTTCATCTGAACTCAGATTTGAGTAATTCTTTTTGCGTTCTTCTCAGAATTTACCTATCTTTCCAAATGTACACAAGTCTCACTGGATTGATCATTTTATACTATTGATGGCAAGAAATCCTTCAAAAGACAAGAAAGAAAGGTACATAAGGACATCAAAATGATGCATAAATAATGACTAAATAGTGACATCGTTTCCCGAAGACAAGTCTGAAGGGAGACATGCCAATAGGGGTCTTGTATGCAGTCCTATAGGCCCACAATGCGTCGTTCAATATGTTGGTCCAATCTTTACGGATTGGGATTACAGTTTTTTCCAAAATGGCCTTCACTTCTTGAGTGGAAATTTTAGCTTGACCACTTGTTTGAGGGTGATAAGGCGTGGAGATCCTATGGGAGACACCATAGTTCTTCATTAAAGCTTCAAAGGATCGATTGCAAAAGTGCATGCCCCCATCACTGATGATTGCCCTAGGTCGTAATCAAATTAAAAGGCAAGTTAAGGCAGTCCCTATCCACACCAAACCACAACATTTTCTAGCTTGGGTTGCAAAGTTCAATTATCATGTTTACTTCTTGGTCTACGAGCCCTGTTAAGCCTACTCTCACACATTCATTCCTTCTTACTTTGTACGTTTAGGTCTCTTATGCGCTCTAAACTTCTACTCAATTATGTCTTATGTCTCTTAAGCTATTATAACACAAAAGAAAGCATTAAGTATAAAAGGAGTTTAATGACACTACACTAACCCTAGGAAGTGGTATGCAATCCTAGGAATGTCATGAGTTACATTACAAAATTAATGCTTATCGTAACCATTTGATGTCAATCATCTACACTTCATGTAATTAAAATGGCCAATTCCAATAACACAAAGAAATATCAGTTTAAACCGTAAAGTAACACACCAAGATAAACACAATCATCAAACCAACGCAGAACCAAGCTAAGAAATTGCCATGGTTAGGGCGTCAAGATCAGCCCTAACTTAAAAGAAACTACTAAATACTCATAATGAAAAAAAAAAGCATAAATTGTTTTAGATATAGATTCGAAAGACTAAACCTGAACTATACTCTCAAAGGGGAACTCCAAGCACAGCCGTGAGCACTTCTTCAAGGACATAGCCTGGTCTTCGTGAACACACCTCACGAACAAAGCTTAAAATAACAAGTAAACAGTGTCTCAATGTATCTAGAATGGCATGTCTAAAACACTGAACAAGGCCCCCCTTTTATAGACAAGGGAAAACTTTTTCCTACATGGATTAGAAATAGAAACCTAGGCTACAGTGTTATAGAATGTTAAATACAATCCTAAACAACTAATAAATCCTTAATCTGCTGGAAAACTAAGCAGAACACGGTTGGAATTGAGAAACGCCAGTTGGCAAGTGTGAACACAAGCTGGCCGCGGGCAGTCCGCGGTCTTCCTACGGTCAGATGCTGGAAACTTTGAACTTCGCCCCTAGGATATCTTCGTCGCGCCACGACGCGCCTTGATAATTGAAAGGCTTTATTACATATCAAAGAGTCTAAAAATACTTCGTTTCTCGATCAAATGGTGGTAGCCTTTCAAATTTCCTCCTTGAAGCTTACTAGGTCAAGTCAAGGACCTAGAACCATTGTGGTCCTCAGGAAATCATCTTTGGCGTAGTTGCATCTTTTCTTGAAATTGTGTCAGGAACACAAGCTTGGGCACATTTAGGTGTGGCAAAGACACGCCTTGGCTGGAACCTCGATTTGGATTTAGCACTTTGGTGGACACGCATTGGCGCACTCCCAGACATGTCAAGGACATGATATGGACCTCGGTCTTGGGTGTCTTTGGGACATGTCCTTACTCTACCTTCTCCATGTGACAATGAGCCTAAGGGCCGTGTCATTGAGGCACTCAATCTCCTTGAGGCCGTGCCAAGCCATGGCTTCACTAAACAGCCCCCTTTTTGTGTCTTTGATGATGAAGGAAGGCAGGACTTTGCCTTCTATCATTGCGGCCCCTAAGCTAGAGTTAAAACCTTTGGCTGAGCACTTAAAATATGCATATCTAGGTCAGAATAATACATTGCCTGCCATTATTGCTTAAAACCTAACCCATGCACAAGAGAGACAATTAGTGCTGGTTCTAAAGGCCAAAGGGTCCAAATAGTCATCAAGAAAGAACAAGATGAGCTTGTTCCCCAAAGGGTCCAAACTAGATGGAGAGTATGCATAGATTATTGGAAGCTTAATTCAACTACTTGCTAAGATCACTTTCCATTACCTTTTATTGATCAAACGCTTCAAAGACTTGCAGGAAATTCTCACCTTTGTTTCTTAGATGGCTATTCAAGGTACAACCATATTTCCATCACACCTGAGGACCAAGAGAAGACAACCTTCACATGTCCCTATGGCACTTTTGCATATAGGAGGATGCCCTTTGGTCTCTGCGATGCTCTTGCCACCTTCCAAAGATGCATGATGAGCATATTTTCAGACATTGTCGAGGACAACATTGAGGTATTCAGGGATGACTTTTAAGTTTTTGGTAACTCCTTTTATTTATGTCTAACAAACTTGCCGAGAGTCATAGAATGATGCAGGGAGTCCAATTTACTTCTAAACTGGGAAAAGTGTCACTTCATGGTCCAGCAAGGTATTTTGCTTGGCCATGTCATATCCAGCGGAGGCATAGAGGTAGACAAGCCCAAGATTGATGTTATAAGTGGCATGCCCTATCCCCTTTCAATCAAGGAGGTAAGATCCTTCTTGGGACTTGCTGGATTCTGTAGGAGGTTTATCAAGGAATTCTCCAAAATCACAAGGCCCTTGTGTAACTTGCTAACCAATGATGTTGTCTTTGACTTCACCAAGGAATGTCGTGAGTCCTCTAAGAACCTCAAGGACAAGCTCATGGCTGCACCTATCATTATGTCACCAAGATGGGACTTGCCATTTGAGCTCATGTGTGATGCCTCAGACTATGTCATTGGGGCAGTGTTGGGACAAAGAATAGATAAGTTGCCACTTGTTATTTACTATGCAAGTAGGACCTGAAATGATGCTCAACTTAACTATTCTACTACTGAGAAAGAACTATTGGCTTCTATATTTGCTTTAGAGAAGCTTAGGTCATATTTGCTTCAGACAAAGGTTATCATTTGTACTGACCATGCAGCTCTTAAGTCCCTCCTTAACAAGAAGGATGCCAAGCCACGGCTCATAAGTTGGATGCTATTGCTTCAAGAGTTTGATCTTGTGATCGAGGACAAGAAAGGAAGTGAGAATGTGGTAGCTGACCACTTGAGTAGACTCATCCATGGGTCCAATGAGGTAGTGGACCAACTGCCTCTCCAAGAAAGCTTCCCTGACGAGCAGCTCTTCCATCTCAAGGTCATTGACCCCTGGTATGCTGACATTATCAATTATCTTGCTACTCAACTAACCCCTTTTCATGTGTCTAGGTGTCAAAGGGACAAGCTTGTCAAGCAAGCCAAATACTACATCTGGATGAACCCTATCTATGGAAGCACTGCACTGACCAGTGCATAAGGAGGTGCATCCCTGAAAATGAAGTCAAGTCCATCTTGGATTTCTTCCACAACTAGGCGTATGGAGGACGCTTTGGCGCCAACAAGACAACTCTTAAGGTCCTTCAATGTGGGTTCAATTGGCCCACTATCTTCAAGGATGCTCATGAGCACGTCCTCACATGTGACAAGTGCCATAGACAAGGTAATATTGGCCCTTGAGATCAAATGCCCCTAAAGCCTAATTCGCAGCACTCAACTAATTCTAGCTCTAAAACTCAAAATTCCAATTGTAAAAAAACACAGTAACATTTGAGTTAGTTAATGACGTTAAAATTCCATTCCCTCGCAGGTTCCAAAACAAGAATAAGCAAAAGAAGGAATTCGAGGAGGAAATCATAAGCCTGCTGCAAAAGCTCCAAATCACGTTTCCATTCCATAAAATCGTCAAGCACAAGCCTATCTTCACAAAGCTCATCAAGGACTTTGTCGCAGGAAAGCGTGAGCTGCTCTTGAAGGACACAACCTGATTTTCATGAACACACCTCACGAATAAAGCTTAAAAACTATAAGTAAACAGTGTCTCAATATATCTAGAATGGCGTGTCTTTGGGATATGTCCAAGACATGTCCTGGCTCCTATAGTGGTATGATAAGGGGATGTCATGGACTTCCTTTGAAGGTCCTCATACACAACTTTGGGACCCGGTTGGCCTGATCTGTGGTACTTGGTCTCCACCTAAAATAGGGCGCATTGGATATGCTCTGGGACCTAGTTCAGGACCCGATATTTGAATGAAGACATCTCCTTCATTTGAACTCCGATTTGAGTCATTCTTTTCCAGCATTTTTAGAATTTCATTATCTTTCTAAAGCCTGCACATGTCTCACAAAAGCATCACTTTCTACTATGGATGGCCTGATTTCTAACAAAAGACAAGTAAAGGGACTAAATATGTCATGAAATGCATGTTGGAAATATGACTTGACAAATACCCCAAAACCTAGCTTTTGATAGTCCTCGAGCAAAACAAAGTATAAACTGAAGTAAAAACTAAAAGACTCAATCTAATTAAGGATAGAACATTTAAACCCCAAGGTTCACCTAGTAGGAGGAGTTTTGTCTCATTTTACTTAACAACTAAAACACAACAAAAATGCTAAACAAAATACTTAACAAATTAATAAGAATCACAGCAAATCAATCACATCTTGCCAAACTAAAGATATGCCAATTTTGAGTAAGTACCATGTGTAAGTGTGAATGCCTTTGCTTCAAGATTTCAAGCTTAAAAACAACTAAGATCAAATGCCTTAGAAGATTTTGCCTTGACTCAAACCTCACTAGAAAGATTTTGCCTTGTGATTAGTTTATGTCATGGAATCAAATATAATCACATATGAAATGGTATGAAAGAAAGACAATTTCTAAACATTGATCTCATGAAGGAATTGAACTTCAAGAACGCAGAGACATACCTTAACTCCAAGCAAGACTTTCCATAAGATCAGTTAGGTCTTTATTCAAGGGTTACAATGGGGCTAGGCTCACGGGTTTAGAAGAAGGGGATTGAAATTCAAAAGCCTAGGCTATGACAAGGCATGAAGTAGAATGACTTGAAAACTTGATCTTCTTTTCTTGAACTCAGGACCAGACTTAGTATTTGCACTGGTTCCGTATGCCGAGGTCTGATTTCCTTGAATAATGATGATTTGTGACTTCTATTCTCATTGGCTCACTTGGCTTAGCTCAGTATTTTTTTTTTCTTTTCACTTTTTTTATGTATTTTTCAAACTAAGCCAAGATCATGCAATGGTTTACATTGTTTTGGTTTCTGTCCAATATAGGACTTTTGGTCACTTGGGATGTCTAAGACATTCCCCTGATATCAACTTCACATTTTGGCCTCGTTTGGCCGTGACATGGCATTGATAAGCTCCACAACTTGACTTTGATTTTGAACACTTGAACTTGTCTTTCCTTTCCACGTAATGAACTCCATTTGATGCTGCCTTCTCACCACTTAGACTATAGGGTATGGCCAAGATTTAGGGCTTCCTATCTAAGGCTTAGGTTATGATTTGGGTGATGAAAAAAAAGTCTAAGTGTCTGGCTTCAAAGTGGCTTAGGGAGCATACAGAAGGGACATATATGGCTTTTAGTGGTTCAAACATGCATAGCCTACATCACTTCTTATGGTACATCCAACTGAGAATCAAGAGCCTCTACATAAGATGTTAGTTCTTTAAAATTCAATGCAAAGTGATAATAATGAGATGAATGAATATAGAAAGAATTGAATAGTGTTTAAGAGTAGAACAAAGTAAATCTCTCAAAAAGAAAGGCATTAGGCTCAAAATCTCACATAGGTAGTCTCCACAAATTTTCTAAACTTCACTTAAACAAAGTTATCTTTGAGCTCAAATTCTTGAAGTTAGGCATTAAGCGTAATGAATATGACACAAACTCAAGCATGGCATGGCTCTACTAAGACACTAATGACTAGTTCACAATGTAATTTATTAACAAGAAAAGTATTAAGTACATAGTCGTGTACCCCCAAACCTAAATGTTGCAAAATTTTGATCCACACCTGCAAACCTAAACTAAACTTTGTCCTCAATGTTAACAAGTTAAAACACTAAAATCAAAATAAGTAAAGATTTAAAGGAGGCATGCAAAACAGAAAACAGGAAGAGAAGGGAATGATACACAACGCAGGACTAGGCTACCTCCTAGGAGCGCTAGATTTAACGTCTAGGGAAGACGTGGCTTGCAAATCAAGTAAGGGGAGAAAAACAGGTGCTGGAACAACTTCTAAGTATGGTTTCAGGCGATGGGCATTGACCTTCAATTTGAAGCAATGGTATGACTTGACCTCCACGGCACCATGAGGTAGGACTTTAAGGATAGTGTAGGGGCCTGACCATCATGATCTAAGCTTTCCTGGAAAGAACTAGAGGCTGGAATTGAACAAGAGGACCTTCTGTCCTTCCTCGAAGGACTTACGGACCAGGTGCTTGCCTTGATAAGCCTTGGATTTTTCTTTGTAGATTCTAGAGCTTTCATAGGCTTCATTTCTTTATTCTTCAAGCTATTGAAGCTGAAGCTTCCGATGATGTACTGCCTTATCTATGTCCATGTTGACACGCTTGATGGCCCAAAAGGCCTTGTGCCCCAAGTCCACGGGTAAGTGGCAACCTTTGCCATAAACAAGCCTGAATGGGGACTGTTAGTAAAAATATCGAACACAATAAAGATGAACTTTATTTCCACTAGTTATAACATTGCAAGTGCATAAAATCGATTTCCCGCCACCTACCGTTGATGCTACAAATTACAAGATGATATGATGGTCCGTCAAGCAATTACATCGATAATTATATGCAAACAAGGTAGCTAATCTTATAGGCATAAATTAAGGTCATTAAGAAAGGTAATCCAACAAATTCAGCATGCATAGGAATTATAATCAAGCCAGAAATATAATTAACGAACTAACATGGTTAGGGCTTCAAGCAGCCCTAATCCTAAAATGACTACTCACGCATAACTGTAATTAAAGACATATTGTAAATTCTCATTTATAATTTCAATGAAATAAAAATGTAAAGTAAAGGGGGATTGTTGACAATAAGGCACGGCAGAAGAACTTAGCAGGTCCTACTCCTCCCCAAGCTCCACGCCAAACTTGCAGAAGTTAACTTGAAAAATAAAAGTGTTAAATTATAAAACCGAAGTACAATGTAAATTGCGGCTAGGGTCTAAGGTCCTTCAGCCATGAACCCTAAGGTCCTAATTATAGGACTCAAAACCTTTACAATGTAGGAGTCATTCTTCGACAAAATCCTAATAAAAAATTGACTCCAAACGCTATCCTTGTTTGAATTGAAAAGCAACTCAAAAAGGCAATCCTTGTTGGATTTGGTGTAGAAGTGTGCCGCAACCTTGTGAAATCAGTCTTCTGGACTTTCTTGCACACCAAGGAAACATCTGAGATCCTTCTAGGGTTGCTTGGACGTCACTCAATGGGATGGGCCAAGCCTTGGACATTCACAGCTCGTCTGGACCTCAATTTAACCGTTTAGGGCCTCTTTAAAGACTTCCTGAAACTTGGCATGTCATGAACCTTACCAACTGGCCCAAACATGTCTCGGGCTTCCTAAGGATGTACTTTGATGGTTTGAAACCTGGGGCTCACTTAAAAACTAGACGAGACACCTAATCTCAAAACTGCGCCCTAATTAGGGCGCAGACACGTCCTGGAGCACATTCTGGACACGATCTGCAACACACCCCAATCCTTACTCTGGTAATGCGCTTCTAAGGTGCACCACACACTTATTAAACACGTGGCATGAAATGGCTAAGTGCATAGGTCTGGTTCTGAAGAAATTGGAACTTGGCGGAATTGGTCAAGGACATGAGAGAAGTCCTGAGCTCTCCGATGGGGTGTCTTTGAAGGACCAGAGACGCATCCATGACCTGATCTTAGACTGCGCTTCTGAAGCTTTCCAGGCATTTTTTACAAGCCCTGCTTGGCTCAACTAGGCGCATGGCATGTAAATTTGCCGCATGAGTGTAAACTAGGTGCTACCGCTGGCGGACCAGGGACATGTCATGTGACATGTCCTGGGACATAGTTTAGGTGTAGTCTGGGACTCGGCAGGGACATGGCATGGACTCGGTTTTCAACTTGAGATAACTTCTTCGTTATAACTCCGATTTGAGCCATTCTTTTTGCGTTTTTCATAGAATTCACCTATCTTTCCAAATATGCACAAGTCTCATAAGATTGATCATTTTCTACTATGGTTCACATGAAATCATTCAAAAGACATGTAAGAGAGGTACTTAGTGACATCCAAATGATCCTTAAATACTGGCTGAAAAAATACCCCCAAACCTATCTTTTGCTAGTCCTTCAGCAAAACAAACTTAAATAAAATGAAAATACTCGATCTTAGTTAAGATAGAACATTTAAACCCCTAGGTTCACCTAGTAGGAGGAGTTTTGTCTCCTAAGGATTATAACAGCACGATACCCACAAATGTTTTACTTCAACAACTGAAATGCTAGAATTAGTACTTTGAACAAGCAATAGGAATCAAAGTAAGTAGACATGCTTTGTAGAACTAAAAGGGATGCCATAGCCGTGAGTGTCATGCGCAGGTGTAATGTTTAAGTGCCAATATTTCGAGTGATCATGTTTGAAAACAACCTCATCTAAGTGCCTCAGAAAGAATTCGCCTCGACTCTAATCCTCACTAGGAAATTCTCAATTCGCACAACAATCCTAGGCTCTCACTCTTTTCAAGCATATGTGATGAGTTTATGTTATGGAATTCAAGTTTAATCACATATGATTAGCAATAAAGAACAACACTTTTTGGAAAATAAAGGTCTCATGAAAGGAATACATATAACTTTAAGAACATAGATACGTACCGTAATCCTTAGCACGATTGTCCATAAGATGAGTTAGGTCTTCCATTTTGGGTTGTAGTGGGGCTAAGCTTAGGGGTTTAGAAAGCAGGATAGGATTCAAAGAACCTGAGTTGTGCTAAGGCATGAGAAGTCATGGCTTGAACTTAGAATTTCTAAACTGAATCCTTGCTTAGGGTCCACGACATTGTGACTTCTTGCTGGCTTATTTTGAGGTCATTGGCTCACTTGGCTCAATTCACTTTGTTTTTCACTCTTTTTTTCTTTTTTCTTTTCTCTTATTTTTTAACATTCTTCTTTCTTTCTTTTTTATTTTTATTTTTATTTTTCTTTTGAATTGAATTGAACCAAGATCATGCAATGATTTCCTCATTCTTGTTATGTCGCTTACCACTTGTAAAGCTAGAACTTTTCAAAACTTTGAACTTTTATCCTATGATAAAAACACCAATGTCTTTGGAATTGGGCCGCACTTTCTTTCACTTCTCATTCTCACCATGAATCTCATTTAGGGCAACCTTAGCACAAACTGAGGTTATAGGGCATGGCTTTGATGAATGTCTAAGTGATTTGGTTAGGTTATACTTTGGGTGATGAAAGAAAGGGCCTAGTGTTTGGCTTCAAAGTTGGCTTAGGGAACATGCAATAGGGTAGGTTAATGCCTTTAGAGGTTAAAACACACCTAGCCTACATCACTTCTTATGGAAAACCACACATTAAATCATGAGCATCTAAATGTTGTTAGTTGTTTAAAATTCAATGCAAATATGATGTAATGAGATCAACAATTAAGAATAAAAGTGATGAGTGTTTAAGAGTAGAAACAAGTATATCCCTCAGAAAGAATGGCAATTAGGCTCAAAGATCTCACAGGGTAGTCTCCGCTAATTTTCTAAGGATCACTCAAATTCAGTTATTTTGTTCACTTAATCACTTAAAACATGGCATTATGAACTTACTAACTATGGAATAACTCTTAATAAGGCAAAGATTTGCAACTGAGCATGTACGTCCCTATTAACAAGTTATAATACTATCACTAGCAAAAACTTAACTAATTAACAACTTAAATCTTAACTTTCTTGGTCGTGTATTACCCCCAAACCTAGATGTTTCTATGTGAAAAATTTTAAATCCACACCCTCAAACCTAAACTGAACGTTGTCCTCAATGTGATAAGCAATAAGCAAGACAACAGAATAAAGGTTTTGAGAGATATAGAAGTAGAAACAGTAAAGGAAGAGAGAACACAAACCAAGGCTAGGCTGCCTCCTAGGAGCACTTTATTTAACGTCTGGGAAAGACGCAGCTGGCATGCTAGGTACTTAGTGTTTTCTGAGTGGCAGGAGCATCCATGAGTGGATTGGGAAGGACCTCGAAGTTGTGCTTGAGGCGATGGCCATGTACCTTGAATGGTTCCTACTTGACTGGGTGTTGGATCTCTACTTCCCCATGAGGAAAAATGTTAGTAATCATATAGGGACCCGACCATCTAGAACGTAACTTACCTGGGAATAGTTTGAGGCGTGAATTGAAGAGAAGGACTTTCTATCCAATCTGAAAGTGCGTGCGTTGAAGCTGCTTGTCATGAAAAACCTTAGTTTTTTCCTTGTAAATCCGAGCACTTTCATATGCCTCGTTTCTGAGCCCGTGCAATTCACTTAGCCGCATCCAAGTCCTTCTGCATTTTCTTGATAGCCCAAAACACCTTATGCTCTAATTCCACCGGTAAGTGACATGCTTTCCCGAAGACAAGTCTGAATGGAGACATGCCAATTGGGGTCTTGTAAGCCGTCCTATAAGCCCAAAAAGCGTCTTTCAATCTGGTGGACCAGCCTTTACAGTTTGGATTGACAGTCTTTTCTAATATGGCCTTTACTTCCCGATTCGAAATTTTAGCTCGACCACTTGTTTGAGGGTGATAGGGTGTGGAGATCCTATGGGTGACGCCATACTTCTTCATTAGGGCTTCAAATGATTGATTGTAGAAGTGCGTGCCCCCATCACTGATGATTGCCCTAGGTGCTCTGAACCTTGCAAAGATGTGACTCTGCACAAAACTCACAACTACTTTGGCATCGTTAGTTTTAGTAGGAATTGCTTCCACCTATTTAGACACATAATCAACGGCCAATAAAATGTAAATATTACAAAAATAATTTGGAAAAGGTCCCATGAAATCAATGCCCCAGACGTCAAGGATTTCCACCACAAGGATAGGGTTTAATGACATTTGATTTCGAGGGCCTATGTTAACTTGCCGTTGGCTTCTGTCACAAGTGAGTATGAACTCGTATGCATCTTTGAAAAGTGTGGGCCAGTAAAAGCCGCTTTGAAGTACCTTGAGTTCCATTTTCTTAGCTCCAAAATGCCATTTACACACCAAGCTATGGTAGAAAGTTAGAATAGGTTTCATCTCAACTTCCGGGAAGCAATCTTCAAATGATTTGATCGGGACAATGATTCCATAAGTAGGGGTCGTCCCATATGTAGTACTTAGCCTGTTTAGCTAGCTTGTCCTTTTGATACATGCTCAAAGATAAAGGAAATTGCTTAGTGGCAAGGTAATTAATGAGATCTGCATACCATGGATCGATGGCTGGTGAGTGAAGAGTTCTTTGTCTGGGAATGTCTCAAGGAGTGGCAAGTGATCAACCTCGTCATTGGATCCATGTATCAAGCGGCTCATATGGTCAACCACTACGTTTTCACTCCCCCTTTTATCTCGAATTTCGAGGTCAAACTCTTGGAGAAGTAGCATCCATTGAGAAACCTTGGCTTGGTGTTCGTCTTAGTGAGTAAGTACTTTAAGGCCGCAGGATCAATGTAGGCAATGACCTTGGTTTGAATCAAGTACGATATGAACTTCTAAAGAGCGAAGATAACATCAAGGAGCTCTTTCTCAATGGTGAAGTAGTTCAATTGGGCGTCATTCGGAGTTTGACTTGCATAGTAGATAACGTGAGGGAGCTTTCTTACACGCTGTCCAAAAATAGCTCCTACAACGAAGTCCGAAGAATCACACATAAGTTCAAATGGTAAATCCCAATTTGGTGGCATAATGATGGGTGATGCCGTGAGCTTTTCCTTGAGTGTGTTGATTGCCTCACGACATTCCTTGTTGAATTCTAATGCGGCATCTTTAGCTAGGAGGTTGCACAACAGCCTTGTGATATTTGAAAAGTCATTAATGAAGCATCGATAAAAATTGGCGTGCCCTAAGAAAGATCGAACCTCCTTGATTGTTGTAGGGTATGGCAGCCTTTCCACTATGTCCAACTTAGCTTTGTCTACCTCAATTCCACGGCTAGAGGTCACATGGCCCAGGACGATTCCTTGTTGTACCATGAAGTGGCACTTCTCCCCATTTAGCACTAAGTTTCTTTCTTGGTAGCGGTCTAGTACTCAGGGACAGGTTAGCTAAGCAAAGCTTGAATGAATGTCTAAAGACAGAGAAGTCATCCATGAACACCTCAATTATGTCCTCCATCATATCAGAGAAGATACTCATCTTGCAGTGTTGGAACGTAGCTGGGGCATTAGAAAGACCAAAAGGCATCCTTCGGTAGGAAAATGTGCCATTGGGGCACGTGAATGTAGTATTTTCTTGGTCTTCTGGGGCGATAGCAATTTGATTATACCCTGAGTAGCCATATAAGAAGTAGTAGTTAGAGTGTCCCGCTAATCGCTCAAGCATTTGATCAATGAAGGGCAAGGGGAAGTGATCCTAGCATGTGGTAGTGTTGAGCTTTCGGTAGTCAATGCAAACCCTCCATGTTGTTTGAACTCGTTAAGGTACGAGCTCATCATGCTCATTCTTAATCACGGTAGTTCCACTCTTCTTTGGCACGACTTGGATGGGGCTCACCCATTTGGAATCGGAGATGGGTTAGATGATTCCTTCATAGGTGGATTCAGCCTTTGTTGCACTTCTTTTGATGGTTTGGCATCATCTTCAAGAAGTATTCGATGCATGCACTTTGTAGGACTAATGCCTTTAATATCTGCGATTGTCCAACCAATTGCCGTTTGATTAGCTTTGAGAACTTGGACCAATGCCTTCTCTTCCTCTGTACTTAAGTTAGATGCAATGATGACCGGGAATGTTTGATCGTTGCCTAAGTACGCATACTTCAAGTGTTCAGGCATCGGCTTTAGTTCGAGTTCAGGCGCTTTGACGATGGATGGAAAGATCTTCTGGGCCGTGGGAGGTAAAGCTTCAAAGGGATGCTTGTAGATTGGAAGGGAAGGCATGACATTGAGGAACCTTAGCTCTTTAATCATGTTCTCATCAAGGGACTCCTCGATGTGTGCAGTGTTGGTGATGGCTTTCTCTAAATCATCCTTCATGCATGAATTGGCAATTGCTTTCTGCAGTAGAGTATCCATCGTATTCAACGGAAAGTCCATGATAGGTTCCACATGATATTGAATCCCGTCGTGAATAGAGAATGTCCGCAGCTTGTCCAAGACTTTGATGGATACTTGAGGCACTCTGTCGTGGCTAGTATTGGCATGCCAAAGATGAGTGGAGCTTCCTCGTTCTTGTTGATTCTGTCGATCCTTAGAATGTAGAAATCAACCGGGATGCATGTATCGCCAATTTGTACCAACATGTCCTCTAATACAGCCATGAGATTAGCAACATAAGCGTTAGGTAATCTCACACATAAGTGTGTTAGTTTGAGCTCTCCCAAGTTGAGTGATTTGTAGATGTGATATGGCATGATATTGACTGAAGCTCCCGTATCGCAAAGGAAATGCTTGAAGAGTTTAGATTGGATAACACACGGGAGTGATAGAGGCCTAGGATCATTCGCTTTGAGTGGGATGCGCAGAAGTGCAGCAGAGCATGCCTTAGGAATTTCAATGATGTTGGTTGAGCTGAAACCATGCTTTCTTGCGACTAAGTCCTTGATGAACTTTGCGGAGATAGGCATGTGCTAGACGATTTTATGGAATGGAAACGTGATTTGGAGTTTTTGCAGCGTGCTTATGATTTCCTTCTCAAATTCCTCCTTTTTCTTATTCTTGCTTTGGAACCTGCGAAGGAATGGAATTTCAACGTCATTAGCTAACTCAAATGTTACTGTGTTGTTTTAAGATTGGAATTTTGAGTTTTAGAGTGAGAATTAGTTGAGTGCTGTGAATTAGGGTTTAAGGGAATTTGATCTCTAGGGTCAATATTACCTTTTCAATGGCACTTGTCACAAGTGAGGACGTGCTCATGAGCATCCTTGAAGATAGTGGGCCAATTGAACACACATTGAAGGACGTTAAGAGCTGTCTTGTTGGCGCCAAAGTGTCCTCCAAATGCCTGGTTGGGGCAGAAGTCGAAGATAGACTTGACTTCATTTTCAGGGATGCACCTCCTTATGAGTTGGTCAGGGCAGTGCTTCCATAGATAGGGTTTATCCCAAATGTAGTATTAGGCTTGCTTGACAAACTTGTCCCTTTGAAACCTAGACACATGAGAAGTGATCAGTTTAGTAGCAAGATAATTGATAATGTCAACATACCTGGGGTCAAAGGCCTTGAGATGGAAGAGCTGCTAGTCAGGGAAGCTTTCTTGGAAAGGCAGTTGGTCCACTTCCTCATTGGACCTGTGGATGAGACTACTCAAGTGGTCAGATACTAGATTCTCACTTCCTTTCTTATCCTTGATCACAAGATCAAACTCTTGAAGCAATAGCATCCATCTGATGAGCCGTGTCTTGGCATCCTTCTTGTTAAGGAGGTACTTAAGAGCTGCATGGTCAGTCTAAATGATAATTTTTGTTTGAAGTAAATATGACCTAAACTTCTCTGAAGAAAATATAGAAGCGAATAGTTCTTTCTCAGTAGTAGAATAGTTAAGTTGAGCATCATTTAAAGTCCTACTTGCATAGTAAATAACAAGTGGCAACTTATCGATTCTTTGTCCGAAGACTACCCCAATGGCAAAGTCTTAGGCATCACACATGAGCTAAAAGGGCAGGTCCCATCTTGATGGCATAATGATTGGTGCAGCTGTGAGCTTGTCCTTGAGGTTCTCAAAGGACTCACGGCATTCCTTGGTGAAGTCAAAGGCAGCATCATTGGCTAACAAGTTACACATGGGTCTTGTGATTTTGGAGAATTCCTTGAAAACCCTCCTATAGAATCCATCAAGACCCAAGAAGGATCTTACCTCCATGACTGAAATGGGATAGGGAAGGCTACTTATGACATCAATATTGGGCTTGTCTACCTCTATTCCTCCGCTGGGTATGACATGGCCAAGCAAAATACCTTGTTGGACTATGAAGTGACACTTTTCCCAATTTAGAAGTAAATTGCACTCCCTGCATCGTTCTACGACTCTCGAAAAGTTTGTTAAATAAAAGGTGTTACCAAAAACTTAAAAGTCATCCCTGAATACCTCAATGTTGTCCTCCACCATGTCTGAAAATATGCTCATCATACACCTTTGGAAGGTGGCGAGAGCATTGCAGAGACCAAAGGGCATCCTCCTATAAGCAAAAGTGCCATAGGGACATGTGAAGGTTGTCTTCTCTTGGTCCTCAGGTACAATGGCAATCTGGTTGTATCCTGAATAGCCATGTAAGAAACAAAGGTGAGAATGTCCTGCAAGTCTTTGAAGCATTTGATCAATAAAAGGTAATGGAAAGTGACCTTTGCAAGTAGTAGAATTAAGCTTCCAATAATCTGTGCATATGCTCCATCTAGATTGGACCCTTTGGGGAACTAGCTCATCTTGTTCATTCTTGATGTCTTTTATGCCACTCTTCTTAGGCACACCTTGAACCAGGCTGACCCATTTTGAAACTGAGATGGTGTAGATAATCCTCATTTTGAACATCCTTCTTGACCACTTCCTTCATGGTAGGATTGAGGCACCTCTGAGCTTCCCTTGTAGGCTTGGGATCCTCTTCAAGGATGATTATGTGCATGCACTTTGAAGGGCTTATCTCCTTGATATCAGCTATGCTCCGCCCAATGGCTTGCATGTTGGCCTTTAGAACCAGCACTAATTGCCTCTCTTGTGCATGGATTAGGTTTGAAGCACTAATGAAAGGGAATGTATTATTTTGACCTAGATATGCATATTTTAAGTGCTTTGCAAAGGTTTTAACTCTAGGTTTGGGGCCTCACTAATAAAAGGCAGAATCCTGCCTTCCTTCATCGTCAAAGACTCAAAAGGGGGTTGTTTAGTGAAGCCATGGCTTGGCACGACCTCTAGGAGATTGAGTGCCTCAATGACATGACGCTCAGGCTCATTGTCACTTGGAGAAGGCAGAGGAAGGGCCTTTTCAATAGGGTCTTTTATTCAAGCATTCATGATGGTTTGATATAATAAGGCTTCCATAGTATTCAAGGGAAAATCAATTATAGACTCTTGGTGGTATTGCATAGTATCATGAATAGAGAAGGTCCTTGTCTTATCTAACACCTTAATAGAAATTTGGCCTAGGTTTAGATTGATTTCACAGTTTATAGTGGCCATGAGAGGTCTCCCAAAGATCAAGGGAGGATCCTCACTTTCAATTGTTTTTTCCATTTTTAAGATGTAAAAATCAGCTAGAATGCATTTGTCTCCTATTTGAACTATTACATCTTCTATCATGCCCATAAGTTGTGTTACAGAAGAATTAGCAAGTGTAACAGACAATTGAGTAGGTTTTAAATCTCGTAAAGCTAGTGAATTGTAGACATGAAATGGCAAGATACTTACAGAGGCTCCTGTGTAACAAAGACAATGTTCAAACCTTTTGGATTGGATGACACACGGTAGGGCATGAGGGCCTGGGTCACTTGCCTTGCGTAGCAGACCTTGGAACTCATTCAAGGTGGCTGCACAAATGTCTAGGACATTGTTGGGGTCAAAGCCACATTTTCTAGCTACTAGGTCCTTGAGGAGCTTGGCAAAGATGGGCATGGTCCTCACAAGCTTAGAGAATGGCAAGGTGATTTGAAGCTTATGAAGAATGCTTGTGATCTCTTTCTCAAATTGAGCATTCTAGTCCTTCTTTGGGAACCTACGAGGAAAAAGGTAAGTCCACATCTTTAGTAACTAGTGGATTACTGAAACTAACTTTAGATTTAGAATTTAAAGACAAAAAGGGTTTAGAAAGCTCATTAGGGGCTACTGCCATGTCCTGGACACTACTGTCCTTGGATGTCTCGGATTGGTCAGGTGCTGGCGCAGAGGCGGAACCGCACCCTAATTCTGGTTCTCGGCTGGGACTGCGCCCTAAAACTGGTGCATGGGCAGATTTTGCAGCAGTGGTTTGGACTTGATTTTCAGCCTCGTCCAAGGTCTCTTGGGTCTCAATTGAGCCTTGAAGCTCCTTTCCACTCCTAAGCTAAATGGCATTGGCCTTGGGATACATGTTCTTGGGATTGACTTGGACTTGGCTTGCCAATTGGGGTCCAGGGTCTAGCTTGTTTAGTTGTCTTCCCATTTGACCTACCTGAGTATCCAAGGCTGTGATGGCACAATCTGTCTTATGCTGGAAATTTGTGGTGTGTTGAAGTAGATTTTGTTGGAAAGTAGCATTACTCTGAATTAGATCAGCCATCATGTCTTGCAAGGATCTCTTTGCGGGGGTAGGATAGCCTTGAGGATGTTGAAGAACTTGAGTGGGAACCTGAGGGGCAAAGGCATTCCCTTGGGATCTAGGGGGTACCATGGGGTTTTGAACATTCTGATTGTTGTTCCACTTGATGTTTGGATGGTTCCTCCATCCAGGACTATAGGTGTTGGAATAGGGATCATTCCTAAGCATTATGCCATCATTGTACCTTCCAATGTAATTTGCATACTCAACCATAGGACAAGACTAAGAGTCATGGCCTTGAACTGAGCACACATTACACGTCATAGTGGGCTTAGCCTTGGCATTATATAGTTGCTTCACCATAGCCATGAGTTGAGCTATGGTGTCATCCTTATCCCTACTCACACTATTGAGAGTCCTAGACTATTGTCCCCTATAGCTAAACTGCTTTCCTCTCTGAGCAATGCTCTCAAATGCTGCCCTAGCTTCCTCAGACGTGCTCTCCAAGACTCCCTTGGATTGAGAGTTCACCATTACCCTATCACTAGTCTTCAAGCCACCATAGAAGTATAGCATTAAGTGGCACTCATCAATTTTGTGGTGAAGACATTCTTGAATCATTCCATTGAACCATTCCCAAAACTCATAGAAAGATTCATCCTCTGCTTGTTGGGGTGCCATGAGCTGAGCCTTGAGTTTATTGGACTTGGATACGGGGTAGTACTGAGTAAGGAACTTGGAAGATAAGTCCTTCGATGATGTAATAGATCCTGGTGCCAAGGAATGGAACCATGCCTTAGCCTTATCCTTAAGGCTAAAGTGAAACAATCTCAACCTGATCTCAGCCTCAGTGAAGCCATTGATTCTCAAGGTGGAAGCGACTTCCAAAAACTCCTTAATGTGTAGATGGGGGTCCTTACCGGAGAGGCCATGGTACTTAGGCAGCATATGGATTGTGCTTGACTTGAGCTTAAAGTTTTCCACCATGGAGGGTGGAAAGGTGATAGGGAATTGATCCTCACATATATGAGGGGTTGCATAATCCTTAAGCAGCCATGGTGTTGGGTTAGCTAAGACACGTTCCTTAGCCATTCTTCTAGGGCTTGGTGGTGGACTTGGACGAGGAGAACCTTGGATAGATGATGAAGTAGATGATGGAATTGAAGAGCCATGAACAAATCCCCTAACAGAACCTCGTGATGACACAAATGTACCTAAACAACAAAACAAACTAAATTTAATCAATCTAAACATTGGACACCGTTGAGGGACAAGTCCCCGACAACGGCGCCAAAAACTTGTTGGAAGAAAAGTATGACTAGTAAATGCAATACAAATCTTAAAAATTCAAACCTTGCTAGTGCACAAGTGAAAAGATAGCCATTGCGCCTTATTTTAGGTGCAGGTCAGGCCATCCGGGTCCCAAAGGTGTGTCTGAGGACCTTCAGAAGTAGTCCATGAAATCACATTAACATGCCACTATAAGAGCCTAGACATGTCCGAAAAACACACAAACCAAGGCCCAGATTATGTCCTTGACATGTCTGGGAGTGTGCCAATGTGTGTACGCCGAAGTGCTAAGTCGAAATTGAGGTTCCAGCCAAGGTGTGCCTTTTCCACACTCAAGACAAGGCGCAACTGTCTTCCAAGGGCCAAGTCACTGACATTCAGGTCATGACCGAGCCAATTGTCTACCAAAAGTGCCAACTAGCATTTCTCAATTCTAGCCGTATTCTGCTTACTTTTCAAGCAGTTTAAGGATCTCTTAGTAGCTTAGGATTGTATTTAACATTCTAGAACACTCTAGCCTAGGTTTCTATTTCTAATCCTTGTAGGACAAGGTTTTCCCTTGCCTATAAAATGGGGGCCTTGTTTAGTGTTTTGGACACGCCATTCTACATACATTGAGACACTGTTAACTTATTGTTTTTGAGCTTTGTTTGTGAAGTTTGTTCACGAAGACCAGGTTGTGTCCTTGAAGAAGTGCTCACGGCTGTGCTTAGAGTTCTCCTTTGAGAGTATAGTTTGGGTTTAATCTTTTGAATCTTTATCTAATTTAATTCAAATTTTTGTTTTTCTTTATGAGTAGTGAGCAGTTTCTTTTAAGTTAGGGCTGATCCTGAAGCCCTAAGCATGGCAACTTCTTAGTTTGGTTTTGCGTTGGTTTGATGATTGTGTTTATCTTGGTGTGTTACTTTAATGCTTAAACACATATTTATCTGTGTTATTGGAATTGGCCATTTTAATTACATGAAGTATAGATGACTTTCATCAAAAGGTTACGGTAAGCAATAATCTTGTAGTTTAACTCATGACATTCCTAGGAATGCATACCACTTCCTAGGAATGTAATAATCTTGTAATTCTTTCTTTTGTGTTCTAATAGCGTAAGAGACTTATGACATAATTGACTAGAAGTTTAGAGCACTTCAGAGACCTAAACGTACGAAGTAAGAAGGAATGAATGTGTGAGAGTATGCTTAACAGGGCTCTTGCATGGGCACTAGACACCGAAGTAAACATGATAATTGAACTTTGCAAACCAAGCTAGAAAACGTTGTGGTTAGGTGTGGATAGACTGCCTTAAAAAGCCTTTAATTTGATTTCAATACTTTGTTATTACTTTTTTTCTTGCATTACAAGCCTTTGTATGTGTCTTACTTAGTAGTCTTTGTTTAGAGTCTTTGTTTAGTTAAGTGTCAAAGCATATCTAATTAGTGTGTCTTTTATTTTCCGTTTTAAAGAGTCGAAGTACCTTAATCTATGATAACTTGAGCATCAGGAAACCTAATCAATTGAACATCATCGTTGAGTCAAGTCTTCGTGGGATCGACCCTAGCTTGTACTGCTATTTGTATTGCATATATTGTTGTACTTTTCTTACAAAAAGTTTTTGGTGTTGTTGCCGGGGACTTGTCCCTCAACGGTGTCCATTTCTTAGATTGTTTTAACTTAGTTCCTTTTTTTGTTTGTTTTAGGTACTTTTTTGTCATCTCAAGGTTCTGCTAGGGGAACGGTTCATGGGTATTCAATTCCATCATCTGCTTCATCATCTGTCCACGGTTCTCCTCATCCAAGTCCACCACCAAGCCAGGGGAGAATGGCTGATGAACATATCCTAGCTAACCCACCCCCAAGGCTGCTTAAGGATTATTCTACCCCTTATGTCAGTGAGGACTAATTCCCTATCATCTTTCCACCATCCATGGTGGAAAAGTTTGAACTCAAGTCAGGCATAATCCATATGCTGCCTAAGTACCATGGCCTCTCGGGTGAGGACCCCCATCTACACATTAAGGAGTTTGTGGAAGTTTGTTCCACGTTGAGAATCAATGGCATGATTGAGGCTGAGATTAGGTTGAGATTGTTTAACTTTTGCCTTAAGGTCATGGCTATGGCATGGTTCCATTCAGTGACACCAGGATCTATTACATCATGGAAGGACTTGTCTTCAAAGTTCCTTGCTCAGTACTACTCCATGTCCAAGACTTATAAACTCAAGGCTCAGAACATGGTACCACAACAAGCTAAGGATGAATCTTTCTATGAGTTTTGGGAAAGGTTCAATGGAATGATTCAAGAATGTCCTCACCACAACATTGATGAGTGCCACTTAGGGCTATACTTCTATGGTGGCTTGAAGACTAGTGATAGGGTAATGGTGAACTGTCAATCCAAGGGAGTCTTGGAGAGAATGGTTGAGGAAGTTAGGGCAGCATATGTGAGCATTGCTCAGAGAGAAAAGCAGTTTAGCTATAGGGGACAATAGTCTAGGACTCTCAATAGTGTGAGTAGGGACATGGATGACACCATAGCTCAACTCACGGCTATGGTGAAGCAACTATGTGATGCCAAGGCTAAGCCCACTATGACGTGTGATGTGTGCTCAGTTCACGGCCATGATTCTCAGTCATGTCCTATGGTCGAGGATGCAAACTACATTGGAAGGTACAATGATGGCATAATGCTTAGGAATGATCCCTATTCCAACACCTATAGTCCAGCCCTGGACAAAACCTGTGCCGCAGGCACTGCAGCAGGAACTGCAGAAGACCCTGCCTCAGGCACCTCAGTAGACCCTTCCAAGTGCCCTGCCGCAGCCCCATCCCAGCGCCACAGAACCTGGACGCGTCCAGGGCACGCCTTCAACGCTCCATACTGCGCCAACCGATTCCCTGCCGGGCAAGTCCTTAGCCGCTGCACCAGAACCTTCCCAGCACACATCTGAGATGCGCAGCGCTGCGGCCTAGTTCCAAGACACGTCCATGGTAGAACCCAAGGACTAGCCCGTTCCTCCCCATCTGCAGCCAGCCGTGTCTCAGGTCATGCCCATGGACAAGGTCCCGGTTTTTAAATTCAATGTGCCCCCTCAACTTAATCCTGAAACACTTGACTTTAATTTTAAGAAGGTGCATTTGGATGTGAATTCTGATTCAGTTCCTAAATATATTACACCTTTCATCGCATGTCCCACAATGAAAACAAAAGGAAGGTGATGGCAGCCCTCAACTTGGTCCCCCTCTTCAAGTTCAAAAGGAAAAATCAACGAAAGGGACCAAGGAAGACTTCTAGGGCGTACAAGGCACAACCAAAGTTGTTCCCCCATGAGCATTGTCCAAGGAAGACATTCAAGAATGGACAGAAACTGCTCTCATTCAAATCACTTCTCAATCTCTTTCACGATAAGTTACGTTCTCGTCGATCGATTCCTTTGTGTGTTTCTAACCTTTTTCTCATGATGCAGTGTAGATTCTATCGCAAGAGGCTCATAATCGGTTCCATGTTGACGCTGAAATCTTGGGCACACCACCAAATGCCCAGCAAGCCAGGCTACGTCTTTCCTAGACATTAAATAAAGCGCTCCTAGGAGGCAACCTAGCACTGATATGTTCTTCCGTTCATTATATTGTTTCTTCCCTATTGCACTCTCTGAACCTTCTTTCTAGTTTTGTCATGCATATTGCATTGAGGACAATGCTCAGTTTAGGTTTGGGGGTGTGGATTGACTTTTTGCATATAGAAACAAGTAGGTTTGGGGGTGATACACGGCCAGAACTTTTGAGTTTTCAGTTTTAGTTTTTTTTTTTTATGTGTTAAGTTTTTGCTTTTTAATAGTATTATAACTTGTTAATAGGGATGTACATAATATGTTAACTATATTTTCCTTACTAAGAGTAATGCCATGGTCAAGTAGTTCATAATCTGCACTTTACAATGCCATGTTTTAAGTGATTAAGTGAACAAAACAACTGAATTTGAGTGACCTTAGAAAATTAGTGGAGACTTCCCTGTGAGATTTTTGAGCCTAATTGCCATTTTTTCTGAGGGATATACTTGTTTCTACTCTTGATTTAATGTGTGGTTTGCCATAAGAAGTGATGTAGGCTATGTGTGCTTTAACCTCTAAAGGCCTTATCCTACCCAATTGCATGCTCCCTAAGCCAACTTTGAAGCCAAACACTCTACCTTTTCTTTCATCACCCAAAGTATAACCTCACCACAATACTTGTTCATTCATGAAAGCCATACCTTATAACCTAAGTCTGTGCAAAGGTTGCCCTAAATGAGATTCATGGTGAGAATGAGAAATGAAAGAAAATGCTGGCCAATTCCAAGGACATTGGCGTCAATTCAAAGTTCAAAAGTTTAAAGAAAAGCTTAAAGATGACAAGCTGCAAGAAAGTTTGAGGAAATCATTGCATGATCGTGGCTCAATTCAATTCAAAAGAAAAAGGAAAACAATATAAAAGAAAGGAAGAAGAAAAGAAAGAAAAATGTTGAAATAGAAAAGAAAAGAAACAAAAAGTGAAAAACAAAGTGAATTGAGCCAAGTGAGCCAGGAGCCTCAAAATAAACCATCAAGAAAGCACAATGTCGTGGGCCTTAAGTAAGGATTCAGTTCAAAAAAATTAGCCCCATTACAACCCAAAATGGAAGACCTAACTGATCTTATGGACAATCATGCGGAGGATTAAGGTACATATCTATGTTCTTAAAATTCAATTCCTTTCATGAGATCTTTATTTCCATAAAGTGTTGTTCTTCATTGATACTCATATGTGATTAAATTTGAATTTCATAAAATAAACTCATCACATATCTTGAAAGGAGTGAAAGCCTAGGATTCTTGTGCGAATTGAGAGTTGCCTAGTGAGGATTAGAGTTAAGGCGAAATCTTTCTAGGGCACTTAGAAGAAGTTGTTCTCAAACATGATCACTTGAAACTATGGCACTTATACACGTACACCTTCACATGACACTCACGGCTATGGCATACCTTTTAGTTCTGCAAAGCATGTCTACTTACTTTGATTCTTATTAGCTGGTTAAAGTACTATATCTAGCATCTTTTTTGTCTAAGTAAAAAGTTTGTGGGTATCGTGCTTCTATAACCCTCAAGAGACAAAACTCCTCCTACTAGGAGAACCTAGGGGTTTAAATATTCTATCTTAACTAAGATCAAGTCTTTTCATTTTGTTGAAGTTTGTTTTTCTCAGGGACTAGCAAAAGATAGGTTTGGGGGTATTTGTTCAATCATTATTTATGCATCATTTTGATGTCTTTATATGCCTCACTTACATGTCTTTTGAATGATTTCGTGCCATCAATAGTAGAAAATCAACAATCTTGTGAGACTTGTGCAAATTTGGAAAGATGGGTAAATTCGGAGAAGAACGCAAAAAGAATGACTCAAATCGGAGTTCAGATGAAGGAGATGTCCACATTTCAATATCAGGTTCTGAATTGGGTCCTGAGTGCACCAGTGCCCCCTAGTTTGGGTCCTTGGCCAAGTACCTTAGATCATGCCATATAGGTCCCATACCTGTATCTCATGACATCAAGTTCGTGTCCTACAAGTGCCAAGGTCATACTAGGTTGTGTCCCACAACATGCCCCAAGGACACCCTTTCGAGTCCCAGGCGTGTTCCTGCCAAGTCCCAGCCGAGCCCAGCGCATGCACCTAAACTCTGGCTCCTATTCCGCCAGCGGTGGAACAAAGTTCGTCCTCTACGCTAAGCTTGACAAGCTGTGCGCCTAGCTTGAGCCATGACGCGCTTCTACTACACCCATTGTACTCCTCAAACGAGCAGTCCCCGTTTGTGCTAAAAATGATTTCCTGGTCCCTTGTCCCAAAGAGATTCTTTGCCCCTTATTTTAGGGCCGGAAGATTCAGAAGAGGCTCTGACCTGCAATTCAAAGGAACAAAGCGAGACAAAGCCCAAAACTATACTAGATACATCATTTGGAAGTGCTTGGAATGGTTTGTTTCGAGTGGATTGATCAATGCCATTTAAGTTCTCAAAAGTCCAAGTTTGAAGGTTTTGTGCCCATAATCTGGCCCAGCTGTGTTCGAAGTGCTTAGGCATGGCTCAGCCTAGTTCTTGACGTCCAAGTAACATTCAGAAGATTCTGGAAGTTTCCTCGGTGTGCAAGAAAGCTCAGAAGACTTATTGTACAGTGTTGCCGCAAATCCTAGTACGAGTCCAAGAAGGATTTCTCTTTTAAGTCCTTTTTGATATCCAATTAGAATAGGAGTTTTGAGACAATTTCTGATTAGGATTTTATCCAAAACTATCTCCTACATTGTAAAGGTTTAGAGGCCTATATAAAGGAACTTAGGGTTCGTGGGTGGATATCTCTAGACACCCTAGCCGCAATTTACTTTGTAATTTAGCTTTTAAATTTAAACAGTTTTTAATTCCGCGTGAGAGAGAGTTGGACGTGAGTATTGGAGGACAAGCTCTAGCGTGGTCTTCTGGTGTGTCTCATCTTCAATAATCTCCTCTGTATCTTTACTTTTATTGCTTTTACTTTAATAAATTCAATTGTGTTTGTTTCAATTTCAGTTATGCGTGAGTAGTTATTTTTAGGATTATGGCTGCTTGAAGCCCTAGCCACGTTAGTTCGTTAATTAGATTTTGGCTTTTGATTTTGAATGCTAACCATACTGAATAATTCTGATTACTCCTCAAACTACCATTCTTTTATACCTATGAGCTTTGCTACCTTGTTTGCATAAATTATTGATGGAATTGCTTGACGGACCACTATATCATCTTGTAAGTCATTTGCATCAAGAGGTTAAGGTTACGAAACAATCTTGTAGTCGGAATTCATGACACTCTAGGAATGCACATCACTTTTCTAGGCTAGTGTAGTGTCATTAAATTCTCTTTGTACTTCATGCATCATCTTAAAAGGTATGTGATAGACGTTCTAGAGTACACATCATGCTTAGAACATGCCAAATAAGAGAGGATGACATATGTGGTTCAAAAGAGGCCTTGACCTTCAATTCAATGGAACAAAGCGAGACAAAGCCCAAAACTATACTAGATACATAATTTGGAAGTGCTTGGAAATGTTTGTTTCTAGTGGATTGATCAATGGAATTTTAAGATCTCAAAAGTCCAAGTTTGAAGGTTTTGAGCCCAGAATCTGGCCCAGCTATGTTCGAAGTGCTTAGGCATGGCTCAGCCCAGTTCTTGACGTTTAAGTAACATCCAGAACATTTCAGAAGTTTCCTCGGCGTGAAAGAAAGCTCAGAAGACTTATTGTACAGTGTTGCCGCAAATCCTAGTCCGAGTCCTAGAAGGATTTCTCTTTTAAGTCCTTTTTGTTATCCAATTAGAATAGGAGTTTTGAGTCAATTTCTGATTAGGATTTTATCCAAAACTATCTCCTACATTGTAAAGGTTTAGAGGCCTATATAAAGGAACTTAGGGTTCGTGGGTGGATATCTCTAGACACCCTAGCCGCAATTTACATTGTAATTTTGCTTTTAAATTTAAACAGTTTTTAGTTCCGCGTGAGAAAGAGGTGGACGTGAGTATTGGAGGACAAGCTCTGGCGTGGTCTCCTGGTGTGTCTCATCTTCAATAATCTCCTCTGTATCTTTACTTTTATTTCTTTTACTTTAATAAATTCAATTGTTTTTGTTTCAATTTCAGTTATGCGTGAGTAGTTATTTTTAGGATTATGGGTGCTTGAAGCCCTAGCCACGTTAGTTCGTTAATTAGATTTTGGCTTTTGATTTTGATTGCTATGCATACTGAATAATTCTGATTACTCCTCAAACTACCATTCTTTTATACCAACGAGCTTTGCTACCTTTTTGCATAAATTATTGATGGAATTTCTTGACGGACCACTATATCATCTTGTAAGTCATTTGCATCAAGAGTTTAAGGTTAAGAAACAATCTTGTAGTCGGAATACATGACACTCTAGGAATGCACATCACTTTTCTAGGCTAGTGTAGTGTCATTAAATTCTCTTTGTACTTCATGCATCATCTTAAAAGGTAGGTGATAGACGTTCTAGAGTACACATCATGCTTAGAACATGCCAAATAAGAGAGGATGACATATGTGGTTCAGAAGAGGCCTTGACCTTCAATTCAATGGAACAAAGCGAGACAAAGCCCAAAACTATACTAGATACATCATTTGGAAGTGCTTGGAAATGTTTGTTTCTAGTGGATTGATCAATGGAATTTTAAGATCTCAAAAGTCCAAGTTTGAAGGTTTTGAGCCCAGAATCTGGCCCAGCTATGTTCGAAGTGCTTAGGCATGGCTCAGCCTAGTTCTTGACATTTAAGTAACATCCAGAAGATTCTGGAAGTTTCCTCGGTGTGAAAGAAAGCTCAGAAGACTTATTGTACAGTGTTGCCGCAAATCCTAGTCCGAGTCCAAGAAGGATTTCTCTTTTAAGTCCTTTTTGATATCCAATTAGAATAGGAGTTTTGAGTCAATTTCTGATTAGGATTTTATCCAAAACTATCTCCTACATTATAAAGGTTTAGAGGCCTATATAAAGGAACTTAGGGTTCGTGGGTGGATATCTCTGGACACCCTAGCCGCAATTTAAATTGTAATTTTGCTTTTAAATTTAAACAGTTTTTAGTTCCGCGTGAGAAAGAGTTGGACGTGAGTATTGGAGGACAAGCTCTGGCGTGGTCTTCTGGTGTGTCACATCTTCAATAATCTCCTCTGTATTTTTACTTTTATTGCTTTTACTTTAATAAATTCAATTGTGTTTGTTTTAATTTTAGTTATGCGTGAGTAGTTATTTTTAGGATTATGGCTGCTTGAAGCCCTAGCCACGTTAGTTCGTTAATTAGATTTTGGCTTTTGATTTTGATTGCTATGCATACTGAATAATTCTGATTACTCCTCAAACTACCATTCTTTTATACCAACGAGCTTTGCTACCTTGTTTGCATAAATTATTGATGGAATTGCTTGACGGACCACTATATCATCTTGTAAGTCATTTGCATCAAGAGGTTAAGGTTAAGAAACAATCTTGTAGTCGGAATTCATGACACTCTAGGAATGCACATCACTTTTCTAGGCTAGTGTAGTGTCATTAAATTCTCTTTGTACTTCATGCATCATCTTAAAAGGTAGGTGATAGACGTTCTAGAGTACACATCATGCTTAGAACATGCCAAATAAGAGAGGATGACATATGTGGTTCAGAAGAGGCCTTGACCTTCAATTCAATGGAACAAAGCGAGACAAAGCCCAAAACTATACTAGATACATCATTTGGAAGTGCTTGGAAATGTTTGTTTCTAGTGGATTGATCAATGGAATTTTAAGATCTCAAAAGTCCAATTCTGAAGGTTTTGAGCCCAGAATCTGGCCCAGCTATGTTCGAAGTGCTTAGGCATGGCTCAGCCTAGTTCTTGACGTTTAAGTAACATCCAGAAGATTCTGGAAGTTTCCTCGGCGTGAAAGAAAGCTCAGAAGACTTATTGTACAGTGTTGCCGCAAATCCTAGTCCGAGTCCAAGAAGGATTTCTCTTTTAAGTCCTTTTTGATATCCAATTAGAATAGGAGTTTTGAGTCAATTTCTGATTAGGATTTTATCCAAAACTATCTCCTACATTATAAAGGTTTAGAGGCCTATATAAAGGAACTTAGGGTTCGTGGGTGGATATCTCTGGACACCCTAGCCGCAATTTACATTGTAATTTTGCTTTTAAATTTAAACAGTTTTTAGTTCCGCGTGAGAAAGAGTTGGACGTGAGTATTGGAGGACAAGCTCTGGCATGGTCTTCTGGTGTGTCTCATCTTCAATAATCTCCTCTGTATCTTTACTTTTATTGCTTTTACTTTAATAAATTCAATTGTGTTTGTTTTAATTTCAGTTATGCGTGAGTAGTTATTTTTAGGATTATGGGTGCTTGAAGCCCTAGCCACGTTAGTTCGTTAATTAGATTTTGGCTTTTGATTTTGATTGCTATGCATACTGAATAATTCTGATTACTCCTCAAACTACCATTCTTTTATACCAACGAGCTTTGCTACCTTGTTTGCATAAATTATTGATGGAATTGCTTGACGGACCACTATATCATCTTGTAAGTCATTTACATCAAGAGGTTAAGGTTAAGAAACAATCTTGTAGTCGGAATTCATGACACTCTAGGAATGCACATCACTTTTCTAGGCTAGTGTAGTGTCATTAAATTCTCTTTGTACTTCATGCATCATCTTAAAAGGTAGGTGATAGACGTTCTAGAGTACACATCATGCTTAGAACATGCCAAATAAGAGAGGATGACATATGTGGTTCAGAAGAGGCCTTGACCTTCAATTCAATGGAACAAAGCGAGACAAAGCCCAAAACTATACTAGATACATCATTTGGAAGTGCTTGGAAATGTTTGTTTCTAGTGGATTGATCAATGGAATTTTAAGATCTCAAAAGTCCAATTCTGAAGGTTTTGAGCCCAGAATCTGGCCCAGCTATGTTCGAAGTGCTTAGGCATGGCTCAGCCTAGTTCTTGACGTTTAAGTAACATCCAGAAGATTCTGGAAGTTTCCTCGGCGTGAAAGAAAGCTCAGAAGACTTATTGTACAGTGTTGCCGCAAATCCTAGTCCGAGTCCAAGAAGGATTTCTCTTTTAAGTCCTTTTTGATATCCAATTAGAATAGGAGTTTTGAGTCAATTTCTGATTAGGATTTTATCCAAAACTATCTCCTACATTATAAAGGTTTAGAGGCCTATATAAAGGAACTTAGGGTTCGTGGGTGGATATCTCTGGACACCCTAGCCGCAATTTACATTGTAATTTTGCTTTTAAATTTAAACAGTTTTTAGTTCCGCGTGAGAAAGAGTTGGACGTGAGTATTGGAGGACAAGCTCTGGCATGGTCTTCTGGTGTGTCTCATCTTCAATAATCTCCTCTGTATCTTTACTTTTATTGCTTTTACTTTAATAAATTCAATTGTGTTTGTTTTAATTTCAGTTATGCGTGAGTAGTTATTTTTAGGATTATGGGTGCTTGAAGCCCTAGCCACGTTAGTTCGTTAATTAGATTTTGGCTTTTGATTTTGATTGCTATGCATACTGAATAATTCTGATTACTCCTCAAACTACCATTCTTTTATACCAACGAGCTTTGCTACCTTGTTTGCATAAATTATTGATGGAATTGCTTGACGGACCACTATATCATCTTGTAAGTCATTTACATCAAGAGGTTAAGGTTAAGAAACAATCTTGTAGTCGGAATTCATGACACTCTAGGAATGCACATCACTTTTCTAGGCTAGTGTAGTGTCATTAAATTCTCTTTGTACTTCATGCATCATCTTAAAAGGTAGGTGATAGACGTTCTAGAGTACACATCATGCTTAGAACATGCCAAATAAGAGAGGATGACATATGTGGTTCAGAAGAGGCCTTGACCTTCAATTCAATGGAACAAAGCGAGACAAAGCCCAAAACTATACTAGATACATCATTTGGAAGTGCTTGGAAATGTTTGTTTCTAGTGGATTGATCAATGGAATTTTAAGATCTCAAAAGTCCAATTCTGAAGGTTTTGAGCCCAGAATCTGGCCCAGCTATGTTCGAAGTGCTTAGGCATGGCTCAGCCTAGTTCTTCACGTTTAAGTAACATCCAGAAGATTCTGGAAGTTTCCTCGGCGTGAAAGAAAGCTCAGAAGACTTATTGTACAGTGTTGCCGCAAATCCTAGTCCGAGTCCAAGAAGGATTTCTCTTTTAAGTCCTTTTTGATATCCAATTAGAATAGGAGTTTTGAGTCAATTTCTGATTAGGATTTTATCCAAAACTATCTCCTACATTATAAAGGTTTAGAGGCCTATATAAAGGAACTTAGGGTTCGTGGGTGGATATCTCTGGACACCCTAGCCGCAATTTAAATTGTAATTTTGCTTTTAAATTTAAACAGTTTTTAGTTCCGCGTGAGAAAGAGTTGGACGTGAGTATTGGAGGACAAGCTCTGGCGTGGTCTTCTGGTGTGTCTCATCTTCAATAATCTCCTCTGTATCTTTACTTTTATTGCTTTTACTTTAATAAATTCAATTGTGTTTGTTTTAATTTTAGTTATGCGTGAGTAGTTATTTTTAGGATTATGGGTGCTTGAAGCCCTAGCCACGTTAGTTCGTTAATTAGATTTTGGCTTTTGATTTTGATTGCTATGCATACTGAATAATTCTGATTACTCCTCAAACTACCATTCTTTTATACCAACGAGCTTTGCTACCTTGTTTGCATAAATTATTGATGGAATTGCTTGACGGACCACTATATCATCTTGTAAGTCATTTGCATCAAGAGGTTAAGGTTAAGAAACAATCTTGTAGTCGGAATTCATGACACTCTAGGAATGCACATCACTTTTCTAGGCTAGTGTAGTGTCATTAAATTCTCTTTGTACTTCATGCATCATCTTAAAAGGTAGGTGATAGACGTTCTAGAGTACACATCATGCTTAGAACATGCCAAATAAGAGAGGATGACATATGTGGTTCAGAAGAGGCCTTGACCTTCAATTCAATGGAACAAAGCGAGACAAAGCCCAAAACTATACTAGATACATCATTTGGAAGTGCTTGGAAATGTTTGTTTCTAGTGGATTGATCAATGGAATTTTAAGATCTCAAAAGTCCAATTCTGAAGGTTTTGAGCCCAGAATCTGGCCCAGCTATGTTCGAAGTGCTTAGGCATGGCTCAGCCTAGTTCTTGACGTTTAAGTAACATCCAGAAGATTCTGGAAGTTTCCTCGGCGTGAAAGAAAGCTCAGAAGACTTATTGTACAGTGTTGCCGCAAATCCTAGTCCGAGTCCAAGAAGGATTTCTCTTTTAAGTCCTTTTTGATATCCAATTAGAATAGGAGTTTTGAGTCAATTTCTGATTAGGATTTTATCCAAAACTATCTCCTACATTATAAAGGTTTAGAGGCCTATATAAAGGAACTTAGGGTTCGTGGGTGGATATCTCTGGACACCCTAGCCGCAATTTACATTGTAATTTTGCTTTTAAATTTAAACAGTTTTTAGTTCCGCGTGAGAAAGAGTTGGACGTGAGTATTGGAGGACAAGCTCTGGCATGGTCTTCTGGTGTGTCTCATCTTCAATAATCTCCTCTGTATCTTTACTTTTATTGCTTTTACTTTAATAAATTCAATTGTGTTTGTTTTAATTTCAGTTATGCGTGAGTAGTTATTTTTAGGATTATGGGTGCTTGAAGCCCTAGCCACGTTAGTTCGTTAATTAGATTTTGGCTTTTGATTTTGATTGCTATGCATACTGAATAATTCTGATTACTCCTCAAACTACCATTCTTTTATACCAACGAGCTTTGCTACCTTGTTTGCATAAATTATTGATGGAATTGCTTGACGGACCACTATATCATCTTGTAAGTCATTTACATCAAGAGGTTAAGGTTAAGAAACAATCTTGTAGTCGGAATTCATGACACTCTAGGAATGCACATCACTTTTCTAGGCTAGTGTAGTGTCATTAAATTCTCTTTGTACTTCATGCATCATCTTAAAAGGTAGGTGATAGACGTTCTAGAGTACACATCATGCTTAGAACATGCCAAATAAGAGAGGATGACATATGTGGTTCAGAAGAGGCCTTGACCTTCAATTCAATGGAACAAAGCGAGACAAAGCCCAAAACTATACTAGATACATCATTTGGAAGTGCTTGGAAATGTTTGTTTCTAGTGGATTGATCAATGGAATTTTAAGATCTCAAAAGTCCAATTCTGAAGGTTTTGAGCCCAGAATCTGGCCCAGCTATGTTCGAAGTGCTTAGGCATGGCTCAGCCTAGTTCTTCACGTTTAAGTAACATCCAGAAGATTCTGGAAGTTTCCTCGGCGTGAAAGAAAGCTCAGAAGACTTATTGTACAGTGTTGCCGCAAATCCTAGTCCGAGTCCAAGAAGGATTTCTCTTTTAAGTCCTTTTTGATATCCAATTAGAATAGGAGTTTTGAGTCAATTTCTGATTAGGATTTTATCCAAAACTATCTCCTACATTATAAAGGTTTAGAGGCCTATATAAAGGAACTTAGGGTTCGTGGGTGGATATCTCTGGACACCCTAGCCGCAATTTAAATTGTAATTTTGCTTTTAAATTTAAACAGTTTTTAGTTCCGCGTGAGAAAGAGTTGGACGTGAGTATTGGAGGACAAGCTCTGGCGTGGTCTTCTGGTGTGTCTCATCTTCAATAATCTCCTCTGTATCTTTACTTTTATTGCTTTTACTTTAATAAATTCAATTGTGTTTGTTTTAATTTTAGTTATGCGTGAGTAGTTATTTTTAGGATTATGGGTGCTTGAAGCCCTAGCCACGTTAGTTCGTTAATTAGATTTTGGCTTTTGATTTTGATTGCTATGCATACTGAATAATTCTGATTACTCCTCAAACTACCATTCTTTTATACCAACGAGCTTTGCTACCTTGTTTGCATAAATTATTGATGGAATTGCTTGACGGACCACTATATCATCTTGTAAGTCATTTGCATCAAGAGGTTAAGGTTAAGAAACAATCTTGTAGTCGGAATTCATGACACTCTAGGAATGCACATCACTTTTCTAGGCTAGTGTAGTGTCATTAAATTCTCTTTGTACTTCATGCATCATCTTAAAAGGTAGGTGATAGACGTTCTAGAGTACACATCATGCTTAGAACATGCCAAATAAGAGAGGATGACATATGTGGTTCAGAAGAGGCCTTGACCTTCAATTCAATGGAACAAAGCGAGACAAAGCCCAAAACTATACTAGATACATCATTTGGAAGTGCTTGGAAATGTTTGTTTCTAGTGGATTGATCAATGGAATTTTAAGATCTCAAAAGTCCAAGTTTGAAGGTTTTGAGCCCAGAATCTGGCCCAGCTATGTTCGAAGTGCTTAGGCATGGCTCAGCCTAGTTCTTGACGTTTAAGTAACATCCAGAAGATTCTGGAAGTTTCCTCGGCGTGAAAGAAAGCTCAGAAGACTTATTGTACAGTGTTGCCGCAAATCCTAGTCCGAGTCCAAGAAGGATTTCTCTTTTAAGTCCTTTTTGATATCCAATTAGAATAGGAGTTTTGAGTCAATTTCTGATTAGGATTTTATCCAAAACTATCTCCTACATTATAAAGGTTTAGAGGCCTATATAAAGGAACTGAGGGTTCGTGGGTGGATATCTCTGGACACCCTAGCCGCAATTTAAATTGTAATTTTGCTTTTAAATTTAAACAGTTTTTAGTTCCGCGTGAGAAAGAGTTGGACGTGAGTATTGGAGGACAAGCTCTGGCGTGGTCTTCTGGTGTGTCTCATCTTCAATAATCTCCTCTGTATCTTTACTTTTATTGCTTTTACTTTAATAAATTCAATTGTGTTTGTTTTAATTTTAGTTATGCGTGAGTAGTTATTTTTAGGATTATGGCTGCTTGAAGCCCTAGCCACGTTAGTTCGTTAATTAGATTTTGGCTTTTGATTTTGATTGCTATGCATACTGAATAATTCTGATTACTCCTCAAACTACCATTCTTTTATACCAACGAGCTTTGCTACCTTGTTTGCATAAATTATTGATGGAATTGCTTGACGGACCACTATATCATCTTGTAAGTCATTTGCATCAAGAGGTTAAGGTTAAGAAACAATCTTGTAGTCGGAATTCATGACACTCTAGGAATGCACATCACTTTTCTAGGCTAGTGTAGTGTCATTAAATTCTCTTTGTACTTCATGCATCATCTTAAAAGGTAGGTGATAGACGTTCTAGAGTACACATCATGCTTAGAACATGCCAAATAAGAGAGGATGACATATGTGGTTCAGAAGAGGCCTTGACCTTCAATTCAATGGAACAAAGCGAGACAAAGCCCAAAACTATACTAGATACATCATTTGGAAGTGCTTGGAAATGTTTGTTTCTAGTGGATTGATCAATGGAATTTTAAGATCTCAAAAGTCCAAGTTTGAAGGTTTTGAGCCCAGAATCTGGCCCAGCTATGTTCGAAGTGCTTAGGCATGGCTCAGCCTAGTTCTTGACGTTTAAGTAACATCCAGAAGATTCTGGAAGTTTCCTCGGCGTGAAAGAAAGCTCAGAAGACTTATTGTACAGTGTTGCCGCAAATCCTAGTCCGAGTCCAAGAAGGATTTCTCTTTTAAGTCCTTTTTGATATCCAATTAGAATAGGAGTTTTGAGTCAATTTCTGATTAGGATTTTATCCAAAACTATCTCCTACATTATAAAGGTTTAGAGGCCTATATAAAGGAACTTAGGGTTCGTGGGTGGATATCTCTGGACACCCTAGCCGCAATTTACATTGTAATTTTGCTTTTAAATTTAAACAGTTTTTAGTTCCGCGTGAGAAAGAGTTGGATGTGAATATTGGAGGACAAGCTCTGGCGTGGCCTTCTGGTGTGTCTCATCTTCAATAATCTCCTATGTATCTTTACTTTTATTGCTTTTACTTTAATAAATTCAATTGTGTTTGTTTTAATTTCAGTTATGCGTGAGTAGTTATTTTTAGGATTATGGCTGCTTGAAGCCCTAGCCACGTTAGTTCGTTAATTAGATTTTGGCTTTTGATTTTGATTGCTATGCATACTGAATAATTCTGATTACTCCTCAAACTACCATTCTTTTATACCAACGAGCTTTGCTACCTTGTTTGCATAAATTATTGATGGAATTGCTTGACGGACCACTATATCATCTTGTAAGTCATTTGCATCAAGAGGTTAAGGTTAAGAAACAATCTTGTAGTCGGAATTCATGACACTCTAGGAATGCACATCACTTTTCTAGGCTAGTGTAGTGTCATTAAATTCTCTTTGTACTTCATGCATCATCTTAAAAGGTAGGTGATAGACGTTCTAGAGTACACATCATGCTTAGAACATGCCAAATAAGAGAGGATGACATATGTGGTTCAGAAGAGGCCTTGACCTTCAATTCAATGGAACAAAGCGAGACAAAGCCCAAAACTATACTAGATACATCATTTGGAAGTGCTTGGAAATGTTTGTTTCTAGTGGATTGATCAATGGAATTTTAAGATCTCAAAAGTCCAATTCTGAAGGTTTTGAGCCCAGAATCTGGCCCAGCTATGTTCGAAGTGCTTAGGCATGGCTCAGCCTCGTTCTTCACGTTTAAGTAACATCCAGAAGATTCTGGAAGTTTCCTCGGCGTGAAAGAAAGCTCAGAAGACTTATTGTACAGTGTTGCCGCAAATCCTAGTCCGAGTCCAAGAAGGATTTCTCTTTTAAGTCCTTTTTGATATCCAATTAGAATAGGAGTTTTGAGTCAATTTCTGATTAGGATTTTATCCAAAACTATCTCCTACATTATAAAGGTTTAGAGGCCTATATAAAGGAACTTAGGGTTCGTGGGTGGATATCTCTGGACACCCTAGCCGCAATTTACATTGTAATTTTGCTTTTAAATTTAAACAGTTTTTAGTTCCGCGTGAGAAAGAGTTGGACGTGAGTATTGGAGGACAAGCTCTGGCGTGGTCTTCTGGTGTGTCTCATCTTCAATAATCTCCTCTGTATCTTTACTTTTATTGCTTTTACTTTAATAAATTCAATTGTGTTTGTTTTAATTTCAGTTATGCGTGAGTAGTTATTTTTAGGATTATGGATGCTTGAAGCCCTAGCCACGTTAGTTCGTTAATTAGATTTTGGCTTTTGATTTTGATTGCTATGCATACTGAATAATTCTGATTACTCCTCAAACTACCATTCTTTTATACCAACGAGCTTTGCTACCTTGTTTGCATAAATTATTGATGGAATTGCTTGACGGACCACTATATCATCTTGTAAGTCATTTGCATCAAGAGGTTAAGGTTAAGAAACAATCTTGTAGTCGGAATTCATGACACTCTAGGAATGCACATCACTTTTCTAGGCTAGTGTAGTGTCATTAAATTCTCTTTGTACTTCATGCATCATCTTAAAAGGTAGGTGATAGACGTTCTAGAGTACACATCATGCTTAGAACATGTCAAGTAAGAGAGGATGATATATGTGGAGTGGGCCAACCATCGGGACCTTTGCATGGGCAGTTAATTCAGAAGTTGCATAGTAATTAGGTCAAGAAAATCTGGTTAAGGACTATAATTGGTTAAAGTGGATTGTAAGCCTTAAACCCAGCGACACAACATCCCTAAACCACCCCCCATCCCCCCCCCCCCCCCCCCCCCCCCCCCCCCCCCCAATTGGCGTGTGTGTGTGTGTGTGTTTTTCTCTAAGTTAATAAATCTAAACTTAATTGGATTAATCGTTGAACAAGTCCTCGAGGGATCGACTCTTGCTATGCTACTAAATTATTTTTATCGATTTGTGCACTTGCAAGGATTTTATAACTGTTAGAATTATGTTGCATATTTCTTGTTCTCTAATTTTACCAACAAGCCTTGTCAGGACCCGTCCCGAATTTCCCCTCGAAACCCGGGAAGAACCCTGATATCGTCTGACAACCTAAGGAAAGGTTCCCAAAATACCCTTCAATCCTTACAAATTATAATAATAATAAATACTTTCACTTGTCAGACAAGGGATTCAAGCACTCAATAATTCCCGTAATTAATGACCAACCGAATAAAATATAATATCAGAGCGTCTAAGTAGGATCAAGGGTACAATTTAGATATCCTACTCAAGTACAACTACATAGTGCAGCCAAGAGTACTAATGCCTCTGCCTCGAGATAAGTGTCAGCGTCAACTCAACAGCCTGAAAGGGGTTTAAACACAAAAGTTGTGAGTGGACAAAAATAATCATTTATAAATCGTTTTCCAAGGAATATTACCTTTTTCCCCCTCCATTTATAAAACCCTGCATGCATCACATAAACAATTCATGATATAAAAACATCATCTTTAAATCACCGGCATTTCCATTTCTGTTTAAAAACACTTAGTAGGACTCACACAAAATCCATATAAGGAAAACACATTGTGGTCCACAGTCTGGTTTGAAAATCATCCTCAAAAGAGTTCAAAATCATTTAATTCAACCTGGACACATAATATCTCAAATCCACTGTTCCCGACACATCCACTAGCCACCAGGGTATCCCTTGGGGTGTGCTAGTCCTGTATCACAACTCTCTGTACTATGCATAGACATCCTCGCGACCCGACGGAGCTAAAACTCGACGATGCCAGAGTCGGAGCACTCAACGAACCAACGGAGTAAAACTCTCGATGCTAGTCGAAGAAACAGTAACCAATTATATTGGAGGTTTACCGGGTTCACTGCCAACAGCGGATCCTAGTCCCATATCCTGGTCCTCCTTAAATATATTTATCTTGGAGGTTCACCGGGTTCACCGCTAATACGGATCCTAGTCCCGGGTCCTGGCCTCCTTCAAATCAATGTTTATCTTGGAGGTTCACCGGGTTCACCGTTAATAACGGATCCTAGTCCCAGTTCCTGGCCTCCCTCAAATATGTCCAAATCTGATAAACTCATACAACCGGGTCAAAACCCAAATCATGGACTCAATAATTTCCACGTCAAAACGATATCAAAACCGAGTCCAAAAACCATGATATTTCTCAAATCACAATTTAACTGAAATAGTGGAAAACATGTGTCCAGTAATCATTTCTAAAATCCAGAAATTCAATGCCACAATACATAACAGTATTTAAACAAAGATATTTTGATGCATGCATATTAGTTTATAAAACAAAAGTCCACTCACAAACCTGCTCCAGCAAGTTCAATCTCGTCTTGTTTGTTCCTCCGAGGTTACCAGAACAAGATCGCCTGTCAAAAATAACAATCGGGATTACCGGCTATTATTAAGACTCTTATATAACAACTCCCTAAACCCCGGAGGTCTACCCATGCTGTTTCTAGAAAACACAGCAACTTCGGACTCCCAAAATGACCTCTAAACAACGTCTGATCAACCCGAAACCTGTACGACCAGATTCGGAACGTCGAAAACTAGTTACCACTCGTCGCTGTGACCTCAGACTCGGCCACATGTGCTGCCACGCGCTGCCGTAAGGTCGGAACACGCGCCGGTCACGCGCTTGCTACAGTGTTCACGCACCTGGATAGGTCCAACCCGGCCCGGCTTGACCTGACCCGGTCCAACTCGACCCAACCGGTTCACTCAACTCGACCGGTTCACTCGACCCGACCATTTCACTCGACCCGACCGGTTCACTCGACCCGATCGGTTCACTCAACCCGACTGGTCACCAATGACTCGCTGAAGAAAACGACCGGCTGCCGGTGCCGTCGCCAAAGTATGGCCGGAGAAGATGACCGGTCGTCGCCGTCGCTGGCGTCTGGTTTCGCCGGAATCCCCCATTTTTGGCCGAAACTTCAAGCTTTTATAACTTCTCCAAAACTCAACCATTTCTCACAAATTTTATGTCTAAATCTATCTACTCAAACCCAAGAATCCAAATATGACCTCAAAACCACAAACAGGTACCTATGTAAGCTGGAAAATTGATCGGAAGATCCGAAATTTCCTATACTCAGTTCGGCTTCCCCCGTGGTCCTCTCCTTCGATGATTGATACGGTTGTGATCATGGGAAGGAGTAGAATACGATTAGTTGATAAAAAATGGAAGCTAAAGCCTTGAATCAAAAGTTGACTTTGTGGATTTTTGGTGTTTTTTTCGCACGGGTCGGTGTGTTTATGTTTCGGAGAGAGAGATGAGTGTGAAGAATGAAGACGAAGTTAAGATGTAAATGAAGATGTAAAAATGATTGGGGTTAAAATATCTTCTTCCAAACCAAAATTACCAAAATGCCCTTGCACATCTAGACCCATAACTTTCGTCCACGAACTCCGTTTTTTGCGTGCCGCCTGTCTACGAACTCGTGAGTTCGAGACCTACGCAACAGTACCCGAAACACCGCCTAATAAGTTTCGAAACAAAACTTGATTTCCATACTCTTTACCAACCAAGGTTAAAATCGTCATTTTACAAAAATGATTGCGTAAACCCAATAGTTAAAATTTTGGGTTGTTACAATCCACCCCCCTTAAGAAATTTCGTCCACGAAATTCATTCCTAACCATGGAACAAATGAGGATACTATGCCCGCATTAGTTCCTTGGTTTCCCACATGGCCTCCTCCACGTTTTGATTCCTCCACAACACTTTAACTAGAGGAATATTCTATCTGCGAAGTACCTTGTCCTTCCAATTCATAATTTGCACCGGTTGCTCCTCAAACGTCAAATCCTCTTTCAACTCAAGTGGTTGCTCTTCCAACACATGAGACTCATCAAACAGATATTTCCGGAGCAAAGATACATGAAAGACATCATGAACTCTGGATAATTCCGAGGGTAAAGAAATACGATATGCTACTGGTCCTATCCTTTCCAAAATCTCATATGGACCAATGTAGCGAGGACTTAGTTTTCCCCGTCTACCAAAACGTACCACTCCCTTCCATGGAGATAGTTTCAAGAACACCCAGTCACCAACCTCAAACTCAAGGTCTTTGGTTCGACGGTCTGCATAGCTCTTCTGGCGATCCTGGGCTGTCTTCAACTTTTCTCTGATGATTCTAATCTTTTCCTCAGTCAAATCCACCAACTCGGGTGTTAACAGTCTCCTTTCACCTATTTCACTCTAGCACAAAGGTGTCCTGCACTGCCTCCCATACAATGCCTCGAAAGGAGACATCCCAATACTCGACTGGTAACTGTTATTATATGCAAATTCCATCAGAGACAAGTGTGAATCCCAGTTCCCTTTAAACTGTAGTACACAAGCCCTCATCATATCCTCCAAAACCTGGATTGTTCTCTCAGACTGACCATCCGTCTGAGGATGAAAGGCTGTACTGAAATGCAATGTAGTGCCAAAAGCCTTTTGCAAACTCCGCCAAAACCTGGAGGTAAACCTAGGATCCCTGTCCGAAACAATAGACTCTGGAGTCCCATGTAGCCGTGTGATCTCATCCACGAACAATTTGGCATACCGACTCATCTGGAAATCTTCTCGCACTGGCAAAAAATGTGCAGACTTCTTAAGTCTATCCACAATTACCCATATCCCATCATATCCCTTATGTGTCCTTGGAAGTTTATACACAAAGTCCATTGTAATGTGATCCCACTTCAATTTCGGGATAGGTAATGGTTGCAGTGTCCCATAGGGTTTTGCCTCTCTTCTTTCACTTGCTGACATGTCAGGCATCTACTCACAAACTCAGCAATTTCTCTTTTCATCCCACTCCACCAATAATGTTCTTTTAGGGTATGATACATCTTGGTACCTCCTGGATGCATAGCGTAAGCCAAACTATGAGCCTCATATAGAATTCCCTCTTTAGCTCCAGCTCATTCGGTACGCACAACCGTCCATCCTTAACCAATGCTCCATCATCCCTAACCGCATAGTCCTGCCTGTTTTTGGTCTCCAACTCCATCCTGATAATGCACAAAGTAGGATCCTAGAGTTGAGCCTCGATAATCCGATCGACTAGAATGGGCCTCACATGGAAACTAGCCAACAAAGCCCCCTGGCTATCCATGTCCAGTACTATCCCTGCTCTACGGAACTCTACCAATAACGGTAGGTAGACTGTATGCAAATGGGCCAAAGAACCCATAGACTTCCTGCTCAAGGCATCTGCCACAACACTGGCTTTTCCTGGATGGTACTAAATAGTACAATCATAATCCTTTATCAGTTCAAGCCACCTTCTCTGCCTTAAATTCAGGTCCTTCTGAGTAAACAAGTATTTCAAACTCTAATGGTCGGTGAAGATCCGACACGTCTCCCTGTACAAATAATGTCTCCATATTTTCAGTGCATGCACCACTGCAGCTAACTCCAAATCATGTGTGGGGTAATTCATCTCATGGGGTTCAAGTTGTCTGGAAGCATACGCTATCATTTTCCCATGCTGCATCAGCACACAACCTATACCCCGCAATGATGCATCACTATATACCTCAAATCTCCCGTTACCATCAGAAAGGGTTAATACTGGAGCAGAAGTCAACTTTCTCTTTAGCTCCTGAAAGCTCTGCTCACATTCAGCATCCCAGTCAAACTTGACTCCTTTCCTGGTCAACCGAGTCAATGGGCCCGCTATCGTAGAAAATCCTTCTACGAACCGCCGATAATATCCTGCCAAACCCAAAAAGCTCCTCACTTCTGTCACTGTCCTCGGTTGTTCCCAGTTTACCACTGCCTCCACTTTTTGGAGATCTACGCTGATACCCTCAGCCGAAATCACTTGACCCAAGAATCCTACCTCAGTCAACCCAAAACTGGCATTTATTGAACTTGGCAAACAATTGATTTTTCCTAAGCATATTCAGCACCAACCTCAAGTGCTTCTCATGTGCCTTGGCACTTCTTGAATATACCAAGATATCGTCGATGAACACAATTACAAATAGATCCAAACACTTTTGGAATACCCTGTTCATCAAGTCCATAAACACTGCCGGGGCATTAGTCAACCCGAAGGGCATCACCAGGAACTCATAATGACCATACCAAGTCCTGAAACCTGTTTTCTAAACATCCTCTTCCCAGATCATCAACTGATGGTACCCGGATCGAAGGTCAATTTTCGAAAAATATTTTCCCCCCTTCAGTTGATGAAATAAATCGTAAATCCTTGGCAGAGGATACTTATTTCGAACCGTCACTCTATTTAACTGTCGGTAGTCAATATACAATCTCAGACCACCATCCTTTTTCCTCACAAATAATACCGGCACACTCCATGGTGAAACACTTGGGCGAATAAATCCCATATTCACCAAGTCCTGCAACTGAGTCTTTAACTCTCGCAATTCTACCGGTGCCATTCTGTATGGTACCTGTGAGATAGGTTGAATACCTGGTAGAAGCTCTATGGTAAACTCAATCTCACGGTAAGGTGGCAATCCTAGAAGATCCTCTGGAAACACATCAGAGAACTCACTCACCACAGGAATATCCCCCACTCTCATTGGAGTATCCCGAGTATCAAACACATGAGCGAAGTACCTGACCAGTTGTTATGTATGCATCATTTTGAGGTCTTTATATGCCTCTCTTACATGTCTTTTGAATGATTTCGTGCCATCAATAGTAGAAAATGATCAATCTTATGAGACTTGTGCAGAGTTAGAAAGATAGGTAAAATCTGGAAAGAACGCAAAAAGAATGACTCAAATCGGAGTCTAGATGAAGGAGATGTCCTCATTTCAATATCAGGTCCTCAACGGGGTCCTGAGTGCGCCAGTGCGCCTATTTTGGGCCACTGGCCAAGTACCTCATATCAGGCCCTCCGGGTCTTAAACATGTGTTTCATGACATCAAGGTCAAGTCCTAGAAGTGCCAAGGTCGCGCTAAGGCAGGTCGAGGACATGTCCCAAGAACTCCCATCCGAGCCCAGATGTGCGCCTAAGCCGGGGTCCCTGTTCCGCCAGCGGTGGATCAGAGGTTCTCCCTCTGCGCTAAGCCTGACAACATTTGCGCCAAGCCTGAACGACGATGCGCTTCTATTATACTCCTAACGTACTTCAAAAGCGCGGTCCCAGATCCTGATTACGAAGACAGTCAAAAATCCAAGTTTGGCCAGCTTGCGTTCCCACTTGCCAACTTGCATTCACACTCCCAGCCGTGTTCTGATTGGTTCTAATAGATTTTAAAGACATTGTAATTAATTAAAAGTAAAATAACTTACCCTATTCCTATAGGACAAGGTTTTACCAATCTGTATAGAACAAGGTTATACCAATCCTTATAGAACAAGGTTTTCCCTTGTCTATAAAAAGGAGAATCAGATAGAGGATTAGGGGCGTTTTTGTTTCTGGAAAAACAGAGACCTGAGCCACAGAGTTCCGGTTTGGTTTTCTAGAGAATTAGGGACCATATTTTCGGAGATAATCTTCCACATAGATTATTGGACGTGGAGCTTGGAGAAGAAGGCCCTGCCGTGTCTTCTGCTGCATCTGTTCTTAACAATCTCCTCTGTACCCTTATTTTCATTATTATAATTTACTTATGGATTCAATTATACTTGTGTTTATTTCAGTTATGTGTGAGTAGTCATTAGGATTAGGGCTGCTTGAAGCCCTAGCCATGTTACCTTATTGATTGGATTTCTGGCTCTTGATTATGATTGCTATGCATGCTGAATAAGTTGGATTACTATGCTTAATGAACTTAATTTATGCCTATAAGATTAGCTACCTTGTTTGCATATAATTATAGATGTAATTGCTTGAGTGACCGTTATATCATCTTGTGATTTGGAGCATCGAAAGTATTCGTACTTGTAATCTTAACTCATGACGACCTAGGATTGCATGCCACTTTGCTAGGCTAATGTGGTGTCATTAAATTCTCTTTAAACTTCATGCATCATCTTAAAAGGTAGGTGATAGACGTTCTAGGCATATGCCCTGTTTAGAACATGCTAAGTAAGAGGGAATAAGATGTGTCTAGTGAACCAACGCCAGGTCCTAGGCACGGGCACCTAATTCAGAAAATGCATAGTAATTAGGTCAAGGAAATTTGGTTAAGAGCTATAATTGGTTAGAGTGGATAGTAAGCCTTAATTCGCCTTAGTTAACAACTTTTCATTCTTGCATTGTTAATTTCTGTACTTTGATTTACTTGTCTTTAAATTTCAGTTATCACATCATAAACCCCCCCACCCCCCGCCCCCCCCCCCCCCCCCCCCCCCCCCCCCCCCCCCCCCCCCCCCCCCCTGTGTGTGTGTGTGTGTGTGTGTGTGTTTTTAATTAAGTTAACAAATCTGAACTAAATTGGTCATAACGTTGATACAAGTCCTCGAGGGATCGACTCTTGCTGTGCTACTATACTATACTTATCGATTTGTGCACTTGCAAGGATTTTATAACTGTTAGAATTGAATTGCATATTTCTTGCTCTTTAATTTTACCAACAAGTTTTTGGCGCCGTTGCCGGGGACTTGTCCCTCAACGGTGCCCATTCAAGTTTAGATTTGTAACTTAGTTTTTTTTCTTTTTTGTTAGGTACCCGTGTATGTCATTCCAAGGTTCAGTGCACGGGTCATCAAGTGGACCATCATCGCAAGCATCTTCAGTCCACGGCACCCCGCCACCAAACCCAAGGAGGATGGCGGACCACAGAGAAGAGCAGGGCCTGGAACGTGGCCTAGTACCGCAAGCCCCATGGCGCCTTAAAGATTTTGCCATGCCCCATGTCTCGGAGGATCAATTTCCAATTGTTTTTCCCGAGTCAACAGTGGCAAACTTCGAATTAAAGTCGGGGACAATTCACATGCTGCCTACATTCCACGGCCTTGCTGGCGAGGACCCGCACTTTCATATGAAGGAATTTGTTGAGGTTTGTTCAACACTGCGCATCAATGGTATGACAGAATCGGAAATCCGCCTGCGGCTCTTTCACTTCAGTCTCAAGGATCGCGCCAAGACATGGTTTCATTCATTGGCGCCGGCTTCCATTCACTCTTGGAGGGACTTGACGTCCAAATTCTTAACACAGTACTTTCCCGTGGAAAAGACAAATGAGTTAAAGTCCAAGATCATGAACCCACGGCAAGACATGGAGGAGTCTTTCTACGAGTTTTGGGAGCGGTTCAATCAGATGCTACGGGCGTGCCCCCACCACCATATTGATGCCCATCATCTTATGCTATACTTCTATGGAGGCTTGAAAACTAGCGATCGGACAATGGTGGATTCTCAATCCTAAGGGATTCTAGAAGGCACAGCCGAGGAAGCAAGGACCGCCTTTGAGAACATTGCTCAAAGGGAAAAACAGTTAAGCTACAGGGGTCCCTCCTCTAGAGCTACGGGTGATGCATCCGCCAAATACAAAGATGACGCCATTGCTCAGCTCACGGCAATGGTAAAACAATTGTGTAGCGAGAAAGCCAAAGGAGTTCACATCTGCGAGGTATGTTCAATTCAGGGCCACACATCCCAGGACTGCCCGGTTGTGGAAGAGGCCAACTTTGCTGGAGGGTTCAATAGCAATTCTCGACCCCGGAATGACCCATATTCCAACACTTACAATCCGGGGTGGAGAAATCATCCTAATTTCCGTTGGAGCAACAATCAAGCAGCCGCGAATCCCTTGCCACCCCCTGGATTTGAGCAGCAAGCCGCAGGCCCTCAGGGGAACTACCACGGTCCTTCCTCAAACCAGAATGGCGGAAGCAAGTCTGTTGAGGACTCCATCCATATCTTGACTCAACAGCAGGCTCAACTCATAAAATTCATGCATGATAGCCAGAGTCAGACGGGAGACTTCAAAAATGCAATTGCAAACTTGGAGCGTCAAATGGGACAGGTGGCGAACCAACTGAATCAGCGGGAGCAGGGCAAGCTACCGAGTCAAGTCCTGGTAAATCCGAAAGGATTTCACAATCCTACGTCTAATGCCATCACGCTGGAGAAGGAAACACCACTTCAAGACCCCACATATGCCACCCTCACAGGACCTGAAACTGAGCCTCAACCTACTCTGCCAAGGATCACCGACCAGGGCGCGCCGCAAAACATGCCACGACCAACACCTCTGGCGCAGAACCAGTCCAATGAGTCACCAAGTGCCCTACCGCAAAGAGGACCTGACACTGCGCCTACTTCGGCCACGGCTGGCATGCAACCTGCTCCTAAGCCCAAGTCGCAGCACTCGAATACTTCTAACTCTAAACCTCAGAATTCCAATTCTAAAAAAGTCACTTTTGAGTTAGCTAATAATGTTGATTATCCATTTCCTCGCAGGTTCCAAAACAGGAATAAGCAAAAGGAGGACTTTGAGGAAGAAATCATCAGCATGTTGCAGAAGCTTCAGATCACACTGCCTTTCCATAAAATTGTCAAGCACATGCCTATCTTTGTAAAGCTGATCAAGGACTTAGTTGCAGGAAAGCGTGGTTTTAGCTCCACGGACACCATTGACATCCCTATGGCCTGCTCGGCTGCCCTTTTGCGCATGCCCCTTAAGGCCAATGATCCTGGGCCGCCATCCCTTCCATGTGTCATTCAGTCAAAAAGATTCGAACATTGCCTTTGCGACACGGGAGCATCAGTGAACATCATGCCATTCCACATTTACAGGTCACTCAACCTAGGCGCACTCAAGCCCACGCACCTTTGTGTCAGGTTGGCTAACGCTTCTGTAACCAACCTAATGGGGGTTCTTGAGGACGTACTGGTACAAATCGGAGATACATGCATCCCTGCAGACTTCTACGTACTAAGAATGGACAGAATTGACAAAAGTGAGGAACCTCCCCTCATCTTTGGAAGACCCTTACTTGCCACAGCCGAGTGCCTCATCGACGTCAGAAAGGGCCAGGTCTCCATCAAGGTCCTGGACCAGCTACGGACATTCTCCATCCATGACACCATCCAGTACCCTGCCGAGCCTATTGTAGATTTTCCGTTAAACACAATGGACTTACTGCTACGGGAGACAATTGCTCATTCTTGCATGACGGATGACCTTGAGAAGGCCGTTACTAGTAACCCACACACTGTGGATTCACTTACAGATAGCGTGATCGAAGAGGTACGAGCCCTTGACATCATGCCAGCCCTCCCATTGCACAGGCCTCCCTTCGTAGCGTTACCATTCACAAGTCAGAAAACCCTGCCGTCCATCATAAAGGCTCCTGAACTCGAGCTGAAGCCCTTGCCCGAGCACTTAAAGTATGCATATTTGGGCGACAATCAAACCCTTCCAGTCATCATTGCATCTACCCTAAGTGCGAAAGAGGAAAAGGCATTGGTTCACGTCCTTAAGGTCAATCAAACGGCAATTGGCTGGACAATAGCTGACATCAAAGGCATAAGTCCCACAAAATGCATGCATCAGATACTGCTGGAAGAAGACTCCAAACCATCACGGGAGGCGCAGAGGTGATTGCATCCACCTATGAAGGAGGTCGTGAAGAAAGAAGTCCTAAAGCTTTTGGACGTTGGAATCATCTATCCAATTAGTGACTCCAAGTGGGTGAGCCCAGTCCAGGTCGTGCCAAAGAAAAGTGGGATCACAGTGGTTAAAAACGAGCAGGATGAGCTTGTACCTCAATGGATTCAAACAGGATGGAGAGTGTGCATCGACTATCGAAAGCTAAATATAACCACACGCAAGGACCACTTTCCTTTGCCCTTCATTGATCAAATGCTCGAGCGCCTGGCTGGACACTCCCACTATTGCTTCTTGGACGGCTACTCAGGATACAATCAGATTGCTATTGCACCCGAAGATCAAGAAAAAACAACATTCACATGCCCAAATGGCACCTTTGCATACAGAAGAATGCCGTTTGGATTGTGCAATGCCCCAGCTACCTTTCAGCGTTGCATGATGAGCATCTTCTCCGATATGGTGGAAGACATAATTGAAGTATTCATGGACGACTTCTCAGTGTTTGGACATTCATTCGAACTGTGCTTAGTTAACCTAACCCGAGTACTGGAACGGTGCAGAGAAAGCAACTTAGTGCTGAACTGGGAAAAGTGCCATTTCATGGTACAACAGGGAATTGTCTTGGGTCATGTGATCTCTAGCCGAGGCATTGAAGTGGACAAAGCAAAGTTAGACATAGTAGAGAGGCTGCCGTACCCCACTACAGTCAAAGAGGTTCGATCGTTCTTAGGGCATGCTGGCTTTTACCGCAGATTCATCAAAGATTTCTCGAAAATCACAAGACCTTTGTGTGATCTTCTAGCCAAGGACGCCACATTTGAGTTCACTAAGGGATGCCATGAGGCATTCAACACACTCAAGGCAAAGCTCACGGCATCACCCATCATCATGCCACCAAATTGGGACTTACCATTCGAACTAATGTGTGATGCCTCAGACTTCGCCATAGGAGCGGTTTTGGGACAGCGTGTTGACAAGCTCCCTCATGTCATTTACTACACAAGCCGAACCCTGAATGATGCCCAGCTGAACTACTCCACCACCGAGAAGGAGCTCCTTGCTGTTATCTTTGCCCTGGAGAAGTTCCGTTCATATCTAATTCAAACCAAGGTCATAGTATACACGGATCATGCTGCCTTGAAGTATCTGCTCACTAAAAAGGACGCCAAGCCAAGGTTGCTACGTTGGATGCTACTGCTCCAGGAATTCGACCTTGAAATCAGAGACAAGAAGGGCAGCGAAAACGTGGTCGCTGACCATATGAGCCGATTGCTTCACAGTTCCAATGAAGAGGCCGATCAGTTGCCCCTCCTCGAGACCTTTCCTAACGAACAGCTCTTCGCAATCCAAGCTATTGATCCATGGTATGCCGATCTCGTTAATTACCTTGTCACTAAGCAAATTCCTTCATCTTTAAACAGGTACCAAAAGGACAAGATGGCTAAACAAGCTAAGTACTTCATATGGGATGAGCCGTACCTATGGAAGCATTGTCCAGACCAAATCATTCGGCGCTGCATCCCAGAAGACGAGATGAAATCCGTCTTGACGTTTTGCCATAGTTTGGCATGTGGGGGCCATTTTGGAGCTAAGAAGACAGCCCTCAAGATACTCCAAAGTGGACTCTACTGGCCCACACTTTTCAAGGATGCACACGAATTTGTACTCACCTGTGACCGCTGCCAACGCCTAGGTAACATCGGCCCTCGAAATCAAATGCCATTACACCCTATTCTTGTGGTCGAAATCTTCGACGTATGGGCATTGATTTTATGGGGCCTTTTCCGAATTCCTTTGGCAATCTTTATATTCTGCTTGCAGTTGATTATGTCTCCAAATGGGTGGAAGCAATTCCCACAAAACTAACGACGCCAAAGTAGTGGTGCATTTTTTACAGAGTCACATCTTAGCCAGATTCGGCGCACCTAGGGCAATCATCAGCGATGGGGGGGCACACTTCTGCAATCATTCGTTTGCAGCCCTAATGAAGAAGTATGGCGTCACCCACAAGGTCTCAACACCGTATCACCCTCAAACGAGTGGCCAAGCGGAAGTGTCCAATCGGGAAGTAAAGGCCATATTGGAAAAAACGGTAAATCCTAACCGCAAAGATTGGTCCAGCAAATTGAATGATGCGCTGTGGGCCTATCGGACCGCATACAAGACCCCAATTGGCATGTCTCCCTTCCGGCTGGTTTTTGGAAAAGGCTGCCACCTACTAGTGGAATTGGAGCATAAAGCATTCTGGGCTATTAAGCAGATGAACCTGAACTTCGATGATGCTAGAATACATAGGAAGCTTCAGCTAAGTGAATTAGAGGAGTTGCGAAACGAGGCCTTTGACAGTGCTCGTATCTACAAGGAAAAGACCAAAGCTTTCCACGACAAGCGCATTCAGCCCAAGGACTTTCACATCGGACAGGAAGTCCTCCTCTTTGACTCCCGGCTCAGACTAATGCCAGGTAAGTTGCGTTCAAGATGGACTGGACCATTTATTATTACTAACATTTTTCCTCATGGTGCAGTTGAAATCCAGCACCCGGAACGGCAGGATCCGTTCAAGGTAAATGGCCACCGCCTCAAACACTACTTGAACGACCTTTCTAATCCAAGCGCAGTCAACCCTGCAACTCCGCATGCGCCCAGCTCCTAGCATGTCAGCCCCGTCTTGCCTAGACGTTAAATAAAGCGCTCCTAGGAGGCAGCCTAGCCCTGGTTTGTATTTCTCACTTCCTTTTCTGTTGCTGCCCGTTATATCTCTCAAACCTTTCTACTGTTGTCAAGCTTACTGCTTATCACATTGAGGACAATGTTCAGTTTAGGTTTGGAGGTGTGGATTTAAAATTTTGCATATAGAAACAAGTAGGTTTGGGGGTGATACACGGCCAGGACATTTAAATTTCTGCTTGTGATTAGTATGATAACTTGTTAATAGGAATGTATATGCTAAGTTAACTATCTTTGCTTTACTAAGAGTCATGCCATGGTCAAGTAGTTCATAATTTGCACTTCACAATGCCATGTTTTAAGTGATTAAGTGAACGAAATAACTGAATTTGAGTGAACCTTAGAAAATTAGTGGAGACTACCCAGTGAGATCTTTGAGCCTAATTGCCATTCTTTCTGAGGGATATACTTGTTTCTACTCTTAAACACTCATCACTTTTGTTCTTAATTGTTGATCTCATTACATCATATTTGCATTGAATTTTAATGAACTAACATCATTTAGATACTCTTGATTTAATGTATGTTTTGCCATAAGAAGTGATGTAGGCTATGTGTGCTTTAACCTCTAAAGGCCTTATCCTACCCTATTGCATGCTCCCTAAGCCAATTTTGAAGCCAAACACTCAACCTTTTCTTTCATCACCCAAAGTATAACCTAACCCAAAATACTTAGCCATTCATCACAGCCATACCCTATAACCTCAGTTTGTGCTAAGGTTGCCACAAATGAGATTCATGGTGAGAATGAGAGGTGAAAGAAGATGATGCCCAATTCAAAGGACATTGGCGTCAATTGAAAGTTCAAAAGTAAAGAAAAGATTTACAAGTTGCAAGCTGCATGAAAATTTGAGGAAATCATTGAATGATCTTGATTCAATTCAATTCAAAGACGAACAGAAACAAAAAAACGTTCAAATCAAAAGCAAGAAAGAAACGTTGGGAAAAAGAAGGAAAAAAATAAGTGAAAAACAAAGTGAATTGAGCCAAGTGAGCCAAGAGCCTCAAAATAAGCCACAAGAGCCTCAAAATAAGCCACAAGAGCCTCAAAATAAGCCACAAGAGCCACAAACTAAGTCATCAGGAAAGCACAATGTCGTGCGCCTTAAGAAAGGATTCAGTTCAGAAATTCCAAGTTCAATTCATGACTTCTCATGCCTTGGCACAACTCAGGTTCTTTGAATCCCATCCTTCCTTGCTAAACCCCAAAGCTTAGCCCCAATACAACCTAAAAAGGAAGACCTAACTGATCTTATGGACAATCATGCTGAGGATTAAGGTACGTATCTATGTTCTTAAAGTTCAATTCCTTTCATGAGATCTTTATTTCCATAAAGTGCTATTCTTCATTGTTACTCATATGTGATTAAATTTGAATTTCATAACATAAACTCATCACATATGCTTGAAAAGAGTGTAATCCTAGGATTCTTGTGTGAATTGAGAGTTGCCTAGTGAGGATTAGAGTCGAGGCGAAATCTTTCTAGGGCACTTAGATGAAGTTGTTTTCAAACTTGATCACCTGAAAATATTGGCATTTATACACGTACACCTTCACATGACACTCACGGCTATGGCATTCCTTTTAGTTCTGCAAAGCATGTCTACTTACTTTGATTCTTATTAGCTTGTTAAGAGTACTATATCTAGCATCTTTTTGTTTAAGTAAAACGTTTGTGGGTATCGTACTGTTATAAGCCTCAGGAGACAAAACTCCTCCTACTAGGTGAACCTAGGGGTTTAAATGTTCTATCTTAACTAAAATCGAGTCTTTTCATTTTGTTAGCATTTGTTTTGCTCAGGGACTAGCAAAAGATAGGTTTGGGGGCATTTGATCAGTCGTTATTTATGCATCATTTTGAGGTCTTTATATGCCTCTCTTACATGTCTTTTGAATGATTTCGTGCCATCAATAGTAGAAAATGATCAATCTTGTGAGACTTGTGCAAAGTTAGAAAGATAGGTAAAATCTGGAAAGAACGCAAAAAGAATGACTCAAATCGGAGTCCAGATGAAGGAGATGTCCTCATTTCAATATCAGGTCCTCAACGGGGTCCTGAGTGCGCCAGTGCGCCTATTTTGGGCCACTGGCCAAGTACCTCATATCAGGCCCTCCGGGTCTCAAACCTGTGTTTCATGACATCAAGGTCAAGTCCTAGAAGTGCCAAGGTCGCACCAAGGCAGGTCGAGGACATGTCCCGAGAACTCCCATCCGAGCCCAGATGTGCGCCTAAGCCGGGGTCCCTGTTCCGCCAGCGGTGGATCAGAGGTTCTCCCTCTGCGCTAAGCCTGACAACATTTGCGCCAAGCCTGAACGACGATGCGCTTCTATTATACTCCTAACGTACTTCAAAAGCGCGGTCCCAGATCCTGATTACGAAGACAGTCAAAAATCCAAGTTTGGCCAGCTTGCGTTCCCACTTGCCAGCTTGCATTCACACTCCCAGCCGTGTTCTGATTGGTTCTAATAGATTTTAAAGACTTTGTAATTAATTAACAGTAAAATAACTTACCCTATTCCTATAGGACAAGGTTTTACCAATCTGTATAGAACAAGGTTATACCAATCCTTATAGAACAAGGTTTTCCCTTGTCTATAAAAAGGAGAATCAGATAGAGGATTAGGGGCGTTTTTTTTTCTGGAAAAACAGAGACCTGAGCCACAGAGTTCCGGTTTGGTTTTCTAGAGAATTAGGGACCATATTTTCGGAGATAATCTTTCACATAGATTATTGGACGTGGACCTTGGAGAAGAAGGCCCTGCCGTGTCTTCTGCTGCATCTGTTCTTAACAATCTCCTCTGTACCCTTATTTTCATTATTACAATTTACTTATGGATTCAATTATACTTGTGTTTATTTCAGTTATGTGTGAGTAGTCATTAGGATTAGGGCTGCTTGAAGCCCTAGCCATGTTAGCTTATTGATTGGATTTCTGGCTCTTGATTATGATTGCTATGCATGCTGAATAAGTTGGATTACTATGCTTAATGAACTTAATTTATGCCTATAAGATTAGCTACCTTGTTTGCATATAATTATAGATGTAATTGCTTGAGTGACCGTCATATCATCTTGTGATTTGGAGCATCGAAAGTATTCGTACTTGTAATATTAACTCATGACGACCTAGGATTGCATGCCACTTTGCTAGGCTAATGTGGTGTCATTAAATTCTCTTTAAACTTCATGCATCATCTTAAAAGGTAGGTGATAGACGTTCTAGGCATAAGCCCTGTTTAGAACATGCTAAGTAAGAGGGAATAAGATGTGTCTAGTGAACCAACGCCAGGTCCTAGGCACGGGCACCTAATTCAGAAAATGCATAGTAATTAGGTCAAGGAAATTTGGTTAAGAGCTATAATTGGTTAGAGTGGATAGTAAGCCTTAATTCGTCTTAGTTAACAACTTTTCATTCTTGCATTGTTAATTTCTGTACTTTGATTTACTTGTCTTTAAATTTCAGTTATCACATCATAAACCCCACCCCCCCCCCCCCCTGTGTGTGTGTGTGTGTGTGTGTGTTTTTAATTAAGTTAACAAATCTGAACTAAATTGGTCATAACGTTGATACAAGTCCTCGAGGGATCGACTCTTGCTGTGCTACTATACTATACTTATCGATTTGTGCACTTGCAAGGATTTTATAACTGTTAGAATTGAATTGCATATTTCTTGCTCTTTAAATTTACCAACAAGTTTTTGGCGCCGTTGCCGGGGACTTGTCCCTCAACGGTGCCCATTCAAGTTTAGATTTGTAACTTAGTTTTTTATATTTTTTGTTAGGTACCCGTGTATGTCATTCCAAGGTTCAGTGCACGGGTCATCAAGTGGACCATCATCGCAAGCATCTTCAGTCCACGGCTCCCCGCCACCAAGCCCAAGGAGGATGGCGGACCACAGAGAAGAGCAGGGCCTGGAACGTGGCCTAGTACCGCAAGCCCCATGGCGCCTTAAGGATTTTGCCATTCCCCATGTCTCGGAGGATCAATTTCCAATTGTTTTTCCCGAGTCAACAGTGGCAAACTTCGAATTAAAGTCGGGGACAATTCACATGCTGCCTACATTCCACGGCCTTGCTGGCGAGGACTCGCACTTTCATATCAAGGAATTTGTTGAGGTTTGTTCAACACTGCGCATCAATGGTATGACAGAATCGGAAATCCGCCTGCGGCTCTTTCACTTCAGTCTCAAGGATCGCGCCAAGACATGGTTTCATTCATTGGCGCCGGCTTCCATTCACTCTTGGAGGGGCTTGACGTCCAAATTCTTAACACAGTACTTTCCCGTGGAAAAGACAAATGAGTTAAAGTCCAAGATCATGAACCCACGGCAAGACATGGAGGAGTCTTTCTACGAGTTTTGGGAGCGGTTCAATCAGATGCTACGGGCGTGCCCCCACCACCATATTGATGCCCATCATCTTATGCTATACTTCTATGGAGGCTTGAAAACTAGCGATCAGACTGGTATTTTATCCTGCGTCTGACAGTAGGAGTGATCAGTAAGTACAGAGATTCTGTTGGGAACCCTGTAAGGTTTAATAAAAATTATTTAAGAACAAAGGGTATTTCTGATAATTAAATTTTGAGGTAAAAGAGCTGTCAGACGGGATAAGGGTTCTTTCCGGGTTTCGAGGGAAAATTCGGGAAGGGTCCTTACAAGTGGTATCAGAGCTTTAGGTTAACTTCCTGCAAACCGCACACTTGTGTGCAAATTATTTAAGGAATTATGTTAACAAGATGCATCCGAGGAGTTTACCTCTTTAGCGACCTTGAACTGAATAGGAGGTTGGTTCTTTAACCTATGTTAGGAAAATTTCGGGGACGAAATTTCTGTAAGGGGTGTAGATTGTAACGACCCGGACCAGAAATTAAATTATTTTGAGAATTGGACAATTTTACCCTCAGTTTTGGATGGGTTCGGGAGTCACTTTTTGACTGGTAATACTTTTGGGAATTTTTCTTGGGTTGTTGCGTAGGTCTCGAACTCACGAGTTCGTAGATAGGCGGCACACGGAAAACGGAGATCCGATGAGTTCGTTACGGGTCTAGAAGCTGCAGGGGCAGTTTGGTAATTTTGGAAAAGTTGAAATTATATAACAGATATTTTTCTCTCTCCTCGAGAGATTGGTCGATGCAGTCTCGGTCCTACTCGAGTCCTCCCCGTGCGAACACCGAAGGTCCATATTCATCGGAGGGATTTCGATCCGATTCGAACAAAACCAAGGTCGGGAGGATCTTCCCTGGGACCCCACGAGCATTTTGGGGTAGTTATTGGAGCGGGAGCACCGCCGTAGGCGACGGACGGAGGAGGGAGGTAAACAGAACATTCTCGGCCATTTTCTGGCCAAACCAGGTACGATCTCGGAACTTTGACCTCATATTTGGATTCCTGGTGAAAAGTAGATGAATTTCCATGTGGAGATCGTGAAAAACGGTCAAGAAATGAAGAAGTTAGAAAACCTTGAAAATCGGCCGGAAATGGCAGTTTCCGGCGAACCAGACGGCGACGGAGGTGGCGGTCCGGTCATCTTCTCCAGCCAGCCTTCGGCGACGGCGAGGGCCGTCCGGTCGTCTTCTCCGGCGAGTCGCCGGTAACCGATCGAGTCGAGTGAACTGGTCGAGTTGGACCGGGTCAGGTCGAGTCGGGCCGGGTTGGACCCGTCCAGGCGCGTGAACACTGTAGCAGGCGCGTGACCGGCGCGTGTTCTGACCTTCCGGTGGCGCGTGGGACTGGTCCCGAAGTCACGGCGGCGCGTGAATAAGGTTTTGGGACGTTCCGGATCAGATTTTGTTGGTTTCGAGGCCATAGGAGTTCATTTAGAGCTCGGTTGGGCAATCCCAGAGGTAAGGATTGACCGTGGAGAGGGTTTTGAGCTTGGAAAGTCAAGGTAGTTGGGTCATCATGGTGTAGGTGTTCTGAGGCTAGAGCGTACATGAATTTTGGGTTGGATGGTGATGGTAAGCGGACTTTGGTTTATAAACTATAATGCATGCATAAATGTATCTTTGATTTAAATACTGTTATGTTTGGGTGTAATGAATTTTTGGATTTTAGAAATGATGCTGGACACATGTTTTCCAATATTTCAGTGAAAGTGTGTTTTGAGAAATGGCCTGATTTTGTACTTGATTTGGATACAAAACCGATTTGATGGGGCGGGGCCTTGGTTCCGTGTTGGCGGACTCCCGGTGAACCCCTAATATAAATAAAACCGATTTGATGGGGCCTAGAACCCAGGCCTTGGTTCCGTGTTGGCGGACTCCCGGTGAACCCCTAATATAAATAAAACCGATTTGATGCGGCCTAGAACCCGGGCCTTGGTTCCGTGTTGGTGGACTCCCGGTGAACCCCTAATATAAATAAAACAGATTTGATGGGGCCTAGAACCCGGGCCTTGGTTCCGTCTTGGCAGACTCCTGGTGAACCTCCAATATAAAAGGTGATTTTGCAGAGATTGTGGTCGAGTCCAAGTAGTATATATTCTAGCACACCCCATGTAACAACCCGGACTTTTCTATTTGATATTATGCAATTATTTTTATTAAATGACGATTTTACCCTTGATCGGTAAAGGGTTTGGAAATCAAGTTTTATTTCGAGACACTTTTGGTGTTGTTTCGGGTACCGTTGCGTAGGTCTCGAACTCACGAGTTCGTAGACAGGCGGCACGCAGGAAACGGAGTTCGTATACGGAAGTTGTGGGTCTAGATGTGTAAGGGCATTTTGGTAATTTGCCATGGAGGGGAGATATTTTAACCTCAATTATTTTCATCATCATTTCATCTTTATCTCCTCATCTTCACTCACTCACTCTCTCTGTAACAAAGAAAACACAAACACTCACCCAACCCGTGCGAAACTTACCCGAGGAGAAACCAAAAGTCAACGACGGATTCAAGGCTTTAACTTCCCATTTGGATCAACTAATCGTATTCTACTCCTTCCCACGATCACAACCGTACCAACCATCGAAGGAGAGGACCACGGTGGAAGCCGAGCCGAGTAAAGGAAGTTTCGGATCTTTGGATCGATTTTTCGGCTTATAGAGGTACGTGTTTGATGTTTTGAGGTTATATTTGGATTCCTGGGTTTGAGTAGATAGATTTAGACGTAAAATTTGTGTAAAACGGTTGAGTTTTGAGGAAGTTGTAAAGCTTGGAATTTCGGTCGGAAATGGCGGATTCCGGCGAACCAGACGGCGGCGGAGGTGGCGGTCCGGTCATCTTCTCCGGCCAGCCTCCGGCGACGGTGACGGCGTCCGGTTGTCTTCTCCGGTGAGTCATCGGTGACCGGTCGGGTCGAGTTGAACCGGTCGAGTTGAGTGAACCGGTCGGGTCGAGTTGGACCGGGTCAGGTTGAGCCGAACCGGGTTGGACCGGTTCAGGCGCGTGGTTACTGTAGCAGGCGCGTGACCGGCGCGTGAGGGCGCGTGGGCGCGTGTGCCGACCTTCCGGCGGCGCATGGCGGCGCGTGGGGTCGAGGCTGACTTCACGGCGGCGCGTGGTAACTAGTTTCGGACGTTCTGAATCTGTTGGTACAGGTTTCAGGTTGATCGGACATCGTTTAGAGGTCGTTTTAAGTGTCCGAAGTTGCTGTGATTTTAGGAACAGCAAGGGTAGACTTCCCGAGGTTTAGGAAGTTGTTATATACGAGTCTTATTACTAGCCGGTAATCCCGATTGTTGTTTTTGACAGGCGATATTGTTCCGGGAACCTCAGAGGAACGAGCGAGACGGGATTGAGCTAGCTTGAACAGGTTTGTGAGTGGACTTTGTTTTATAAACTGAATTGCATGCATCAAAATATCTTTGTTAAATACGGTTATGTATTGTGGCATTGAATTTCTGAATGTTAGAAATGATTTCTAGACATATGTTCTCCACTATTTCAGTTAAAGTATGATAGTCGAGATATGCCGACTGATATGATATGATAGTCGAGATATGCCGACTGATATGATATGATAGTCGAGATATGCCGACTGATATGATATGATAGTCGAGATATACCGACTGATATGATATGATAGTCGAGATATGCCGACTGATATGATATGATAGTCGAGATATGCCGACTGATATGATATGATAGTCGATATATGCCGACTGATATGATATGATAGTCGAGATATGCCGACTGATATGATATGATAGTCGAGATATGCCGACTGATATGATATGATAGTCGAGATATGCCGACTGATATGATATGATAGTCGAGATATGCCGACTGATATGATATGATAGTCGATATATGCCGACTGATATGATATGATAGTCGAGATATGCCGACTGATATGATGTGATAGTCGAGATATGCCGACTGATATGATGTGATAGTCGAGATATGCCGACTGATATGATATGATAGTCGAGATATGCCGACTGATATGATATGATAGTCGAGATATGCCGACTGATATGATATGATAGTCGAGAGATAGGCCGACTGATGTGATAGCATAGTACAGAGAGTTGTGATACAGTACTAGCACACCCCAAGGGATACCCTGGTGGCTAGTGGATGTGTCGATGAAAGTGGATTTGAGATGTTATGTGTCTAGGTGGAAATAAATGATTTTGAACATGAAAATGCCGGTGATTTAAAGATGATGTTTTTATAACATGAATTGTTTATGTGATGCATGCATGGTTTTATAAATGGAGGGGGAAAAAGGTAATATTCCTTGGAAAGCGTTTTATAAACGATTATTTTTGTCCACTCACAACTTTTGTGTTTAAACCCCCTTCAGGCCGTAGAGTTGACGAGGACAGTATCTCGAGGCAGAGGCATTAGCACTTCCGCTACGCTGTATAGTTGTACTTGAGTAGGATATCTAATTTGTACATTGATCCTACTTAGACGCTCTGATATTCTTGTATTTGGTTGGTATTTACTTACGGGAATTTTAAGTGCTTAAATCCCTTGTCTTACAAGAGAAATTATTTATTGTTATTATATTATGCTAAGGATTGAAGGGTATTTGGGAACCTTTCCTTAGGTTGTCAGACGGGATCAGGGTTCTTCCCGGGTTTCGAGGGGAAATTCGGGACGGGTCCTGACAATTGGTATCAGAGCACTAGGTTAAATTCCTGTAGACCGTACATCTAGTGTACAGGTGAAATTTTGGTATTAATGGTTTACAACTTCTTTTCAGCGTATAATGCCTCCGAGACGAGAGTTCCGTCAACGGTCAGGGAATGGTGGAGATGACCATGAACCTGCAGTGGAGCCTGATTTGAGGCAGACACTGGAACAGCTAGGTCAGACATTAGCTTCTGTACTCCAGGACAGGGCTTCTCACGAAGTCTCTGATATTGAGAGAGCCCAGAGACTGGGGGCGACGATATTCATGGGTGACTCTAGCCCAGAGGAAGCTGAGGAGTGGATTACTCGCATGGAGCGGGTGTTTATGATTATGAGGTGTCCTCTAGAGGAGAGAGTTCTACTGGCCACATTTTTACTAGGTGGTTCTGCTTACCACTGGTGGCACTCATTGGAGGTGTCAGGCTGGAATGTCCATACGGTTACTTGGCAGATTTTCCGGGAACGCTTCTTGGAGTAGTTTTACCCTCGCTCACACCGGAGTGTTAAGGAGGCCGAGTTCTTGCATTTACAGCAAGGAGACATGACGGTGGCCCAGTATGAACAGAGATTCATAGCGCTGAGTCGCTTTGCACCGACGTTGGTAACGACCGAGATAGACAAGTGCCACAGATTCGAAAGTGGACTGAGGAGTGAGATTCGGTCAGCAGTTACGTCTATGGATCACACTTCCTTGAGGACTTTGGCTGATGCTGCAGCCCGAGTAGAGTTGAGTTTGGGTTTCCCAATTCCGCAGCAGTACAGTGGTTACAGGAGACGTCGAGATCACTGGACTGCAGGATCCTCTAGTCAGGGACCATCAAAAAGAGGCAGTCATAGTTCTGGATCTTCTGGGAGATCTAGTACAGGCAGTGGCAGAGCTGGTCAGACACGACAATCTTTTGCACAGTCTCGGGGTGCCTCAGTGCAGTTCAACAGGAGACAGGGTGGCAGATCTAGTGGCTTCAGTGATGCCGGTTGTTATTTCTGTGGGGAGCCTGGTCACATCAAGATATTCTGTCCAGAACGACGTCCGGGCAGTAGTTCCTTTAGTCGTGGTGCGACTGATCCTAGCCCGAGTGCAGGACAGATGTATGATACTCCAGCTGAGAGGCAGACCTATTACGGTGGGGCTGGTAGAGCTAGTGGGACCAGCAGTGCTAGAGGCAGGTATGGGGATCGTGGTCGATCTTCAGGTACAGCAGCTCGAGTGTTTGCCATGACGCAACAGGAAGCTCGAGTAGCACCGGATGTGGTCACGGGTACGTTATCCATTTTTAACCGCAATGCTTGTGTTTTATTAGATCCGGGAGCAACTCATTCTTTTATTTCTCGGGGTTTTGCATTGTTTGCGGATAGAGAATTGTCTCCAATTGGTTGGGACATGGGTATTAGTACTCCTACCGGAGATATGTTAGTGGCGAACCAAGTGATTCGCAGTTGTCCGGTGATGGTTGAAGGCCATGGTTTGGAGGTAGATTTAATCCCCTTAGACATTTTTGAGTTTGATGTGATTTTGGGGATGGATTGGTTGTCTATGCACCATGCCTCCATAGACTGTTATAATAAGACAGTAGTTTTTCGGAGTCCAGGATTCCCTGAACTTACATTTCGGGGAGATCGTAGGGTATTACCCTATGGAGTGATATCAGCGTTAACAGCTGAGAGATTGTTGAGAAAAGGTTGTGAGGGTTACTTGGCTCATGTGATAGATGCTCGGAATACTCCGATGAGGGTGGAAGATATTCCTGTGGTAAGTGAATTCTCTGATGTATTTCCAGATGATCTTCCAGGATTACCACCACACCGTGAGATTGAGTTCACAATCGAGCTTTTGCCAGGTACTCAACCTATCTCACAGGCACCGTACAGGATGGCACCGGCAGAGTTGCGAGAGTTAAAGACTCAATTGCAGGACTTGGTGAATATGGGATTTATTCGCCCAAGTGTTTCACCATGGGGTGCACCGGTACTATTTGTGAGGAAAAAGGATGGTGGTTTGAGATTGTGTATCGACTACCGGCAGTTAAATAAAGTGACGGTGCGAAATAAGTATCCTTTGCCAAGGATTGACGATTTATTTGATCAACTGAAAGGGGCAAAGTATTTTTCAAAAAATTGACCTTCGATCCGGGTACCATCAGTTGAGAATCCGGGAAGAGGATGTTCAAACAACAGCTTTCAGGACTCGGTATGGTCATTATGAGTTCCTGGTGATGCCCTTCGGGTTGATTAATGCCCCGGCAGCGTTTATGGATTTGATGAACAGAGTGTTCCAAAAGTATTTGGATCGATTTGTAATTGTGTTCATCGACGATATCTTGGTGTATTCAAGGAGTGCCAAGGCACATGAGAAGCACTTGAGGTTGGTGCTGAATATGCTTAGGAAAAAGCATTTGTTTGCCAAGTTCAGTAAATGCCAGTTTTGGTTGACCGAAGTTGGATTCTTGGGTCATGTGATTTCTGCTGACGGTATCAGCGTAGATCTCCAAAAAGTGGAGGCAGTGGCAAACTGGGAGCAACCGAGGACGGTGACAGAGATGAGGAGTTTCTGGGTTTGGCAGGATATTATCGGCGGTTCGTAGAAGGATTTTCTACGATAGCAGGCCCATTGACTCGGTTGACTATGAAAGGAGTCAAGTTTGACTGGGATGCTGATTGTGAGCAGAGCTTCCAGGAGCTAAAGAGAAGATTGACTTCTGCTCCAGTATTAACCCTTCCAGATGGTAACGGGGGTTTTGAGGTATATAGTGATGCATCATTGCGGGGTATTGGCTGTGTGTTGATGCAGCATGGGAAAGTGATAGCATATGCTTCCAGACAACTTAAAACCCATGAGAGGAATTACCCCACACATGATTTGGAGTTGGCTGCAGTAGTGCATGCACTGAAAATATGGAGACATTACTTGTACGGGGAGACGTGTCGGATCTTCACCGACCATAAGAGTTTAAAGTACTTGTTCACCCAGAAAGACCTGAATTTGAGGCAGAGAAGGTGGCTTGAGCTGATAAAGGATTATGATTGTACTATTGAGTACCACCCAGGAAAAGCCAATGTTGTGGCAGATGCCTTGAGCAGGAAATCTATGGGATCTTTGGCCCATTTGCATACAGTCTACTTACCGTTATTGGTAGAGTTCCGGAGAGCAGGGATTGTACTGGACATGGATAGCCAGGGGGCTTTGTTGGCTAGTTTCCATGTGAGGCCTGTTCTGATTGATCGGATTATTGAGGCTCAACTCCAGGATCCTACATTGTGCATTATCAGGATGGAGTTAGAGGCTGGAAACAGGCAGGACTATGCGGTTAGGGATGATGGAGCATTGGTTAAGGATGGACGGTTGTGCGTACCGAATGAGCTGGAGCTAAAGAGGGAAATTCTTAATGAGGCTCATAGTTCGGCTTATGCTATGCATCCAGGAGCTACCAAGATGTATCATACCCTAAGGAAACACTATTGGTGGACTGGGATGAAAAGAGAAATTGCTGAGTTTGTGAGTAGATGTTTGACATGTCAGCAAGTGAAAGCAGAGAGGCAGAAACCCTATGGGACACTGCAACCATTACCTATTCCGGAATGGAAGTGGGATCACATTACGATGGACTTTGTGTATAAACTTCCAAGGACACGGAAAGGACATGATGGGATATGGGTAATTGTGGATAGACTTACGAAGTCTGCACATTTCTTGCCAGTGCGAGAAGATTTTCGGATGAGTCGGTATGCCAAATTGTTCGTGGATGAGATCATACGGCTACATGGAACTCCAGAGTCTATTGTTTCGGACAGGGATCCGAGATTTACCTCCAGGTTTTGGCGGAGTTTGCAGAAGGAATTTGGCACCACATTGCATTTCAGTACAGCCTTTCATCCTCAGACGGATGGTCAGTCTGAGAGAACAATCCAGGTTTTGGAGGATATGATGAGGGCTTGTGTACTACAGTTTAAAGGGAACTGGGATTCACACTTGTCTCTGATGGAATTCGCATATAACAACAGTTACCAGTCAAGCATCGGGATGTCACCTTTCGAGGCACTGTATGGGAGGCAGTGCAAAACACCTTTGTGTTGGAGTGAAATAGGTGAAAGAAGACTGTTAACACCTGAGTTGGTGGATTTGACTGAGGAAAAGATTAGAATCATCAGAGAAAGGTTGAAGATAGCTCAGGATCGCCAGAAGAGCTATGCAGACCGCAGAACCAGAGACCTTGAGTTTGAGGTTGGTGATTGGGTATTCTTGAAACTATCTCCATGGAAGGGAGTGGTACGTTTTGGTAGACGGGGAAAACTAAGTCCTCGCTACATTGGTCCATATGAGATTTTGGAAAGGATAGGACCAGTGGCGTATCGTATTTCTTTACCCTCGGAATTATCCAGAGTTCATGATGTCTTTCATGTATCTTTGCTCCGGAAATATCTGTTTGATGAGTCTCATGTGTTGGAAGAACAACCACTTGAGCTGAAAGACGATTTGACATTTGAGGAGCAACCAGTGAAAATTCAGGATTGGAAGGAAAAGGTACTTCGCAGAAAGACTATTCCTCTAGTTAAAGTGTTGTGGAGGAACCATAACGTGGAGGAAGCCACGTGGGAAACTGAGGAACTAATGCGGGCACAGTATCCTCATTTATTTCATGATTAGGAATGAATTTCGGGGACGAAATTTCTTAAGGAGGGTAGATTGTAACAACCCGGACTTTTCTATTTGATATTATGCAATTATTTTTATTAAATGACGATTTTACCCTTGATCGGTAAAGGGTTTGGAAATCAAGTTTTATTTCGAGACACTTTTGGTGTTGTTTCGGGTACCGTTGCGTAGGTCTCGAACTCACGAGTTCGTAGACAGGCGGCACGCAGGAAACGGAGTTCGTATACGGAAGTTGTGGGTCTAGATGTGTAAGGGCATTTTGGTAATTTTCCATGGAGGGGAGATATTTTAACCTCAATTATTTTCATCATCATTTCATCTTTATCTCCTCATCTTCACTCACTCACTCTCTCTGTAACAATGAAAACACAAACACTCACCCAACCCGTGTGAAACTTACCCGAGGAGAAACCAAAAGTCAACGACGGATTCAAGGCTTTAACTTCCCATTTGGATCAACTAATCGTATTCTACTCCTTCCCACGATCACAACCGTACCAACCATCGAAGGAGAGGACCACGGTGGAAGCCGAGCCGAGTAAAGGAAGTTTCGGATCTTTGGATCGATTTTCCGGCTTATAGAGGTACGTGTTTGATGTTTTGAGGTTATATTTGGATTCCTGGGTTTGAGTAGATAGATTTAGACGTAAAATTTGTGTAAAACGGTTGAGTTTTGAGGAAGTTGTAAAGCTTGGAATTTCGGTCGGAAATGGCGGATTCCGGCGAACCAGACGGCGGCGGAGACGGCGGTCCGGTCATCTTCTCCGGCCAGCCTCCGGCGACGGTGACGGCGTCCGGTTGTCTTCTCCGGTGAGTCATCGGTGACCGGTCGGGTCGAGTTGAACCGGTCGAGTTGAGTGAACCGGTCGGGTCGAGTTGGACCGGGTCAGGTTGAGCCGAACCGGGTTGGACCGGTTCAGGCGCGTGGTTACTGTAGCAGGCGTGTGACCGGCGCGTGAGGGCGCGTGGGCACGTGTGCCGACCTTCCGGCGGCGCATGGCGGCGCGTGGGGTCGAGGCTGACTTCACGGCGGCGCGTGGTAACTAGTTTCGGACGTTCTGAATCTGTTGTTACAGGTTTCAGGTTGATCGGACATCGTTTAGAGGTTGTTTTATGTGTCTGAAGTTGCTGTGATTTTAGGAACAGCAAGGGTAGACTTCCCGAGGTTTAGGAAGTTGTTATATACGAGTCTTATTACTAGTCGGTAATCCCGATTGTTGTTTTTGACAGGCGATATTGTTCCGGGAACCTCAGAGGAACGAGCGAGACGGGATTGAGCTAGCTTGAACAGGTTTGTGAGTGGACTTTGTTTTATAAACTGAATTGCATGCATCAAAATATCTTTGTTAAATACGGTTATGTATTGTGGCATAGAATTTCTGAATGTTAGAAATGATTTCTAGACATATGTTCTCCACTATTTCAGTTAAAGTATGATAGTCGAGATATGCCGACTGATATGATATGATAGTCGAGATATGCCGACTGATATGATATGATAGTCGAGATATGCCGACTGATATGATATGATAGTCGAGATATGCCGACTGATATGATATGATAGTCGAGATATGCCGACTGATATGATATGATAGTCGAGATATGCCGACTGATATGATATGATAGTCGAGATATGCCGTCTGATATGATATGATAGTCGAGATATGCCGGCTGATATGATGTGATAGTCGAGATATGCCGACTGATATGATATGATAGTCGAGATATGCCGACTGATATGATATGATAGTCGAGATATGCCGACTGATATGATATGATAGTCGAGATATGCCGACTGATATGATATGATAGTCGAGATATGCCGACTGATATGATATGATAGTCGAGATATGCCGACTGATATGATATGATAGTCGAGATATGCCGTCTGATATGATATGATAGTCGAGATATGCCGGCTGATATGATGTGATAGTCGAGATATGCCGACTGATATGATATGATAGTCGAGATATGCCGACTGATATGATATGATAGTCGAGATATGCCGACTGATATGATATGATAGTCGAGATATGCCGACTGATATGATATGATAGTCGAGATATGCCGTCTGATATGATATGATAGTCGAGATATGCCGGCTGATATGATGTGATAGTCGAGATATGCCGACTGATATGATATGATAGTCGAGATATGCCGACTGATATGATATGATAGTCGAGATATGCCGACTGATATGATATGATAGTCGAGATATGCCGACTGATATGATATGATAGTCGAGATATGCCGACTGATATGATATGCTAGTCGAGAGATAGGCCGACTGATGTGATAGCATAGTACAGAGAGTTGTGATACAGTACTAGCACACCCCAAGGGATACCCTGGTGGCTAGTGGATGTGTCGATGAAAGTGGATTTGAGATGTTATGTGTCTAGGTGGAAATAAATGATTTTGAACATGAAAATGCCGGTGATTTAAAGATGATGTTTTTATAACATGAATTGTTTATGTGATGCATGCATGGTTTTATAAATGGAGGGGGAAAAAGGTAATATTCCTTGGAAAGCGTTTTATAAACGATTATTTTTGTCCACTCACAACTTTTGTGTTTAAACCCCCTTCAGGCCGTAGAGTTGACGAGGACAGTATCTCGAGGCAGAGGCATTAGCACTTCCGCTACGCTGTATAGTTGTACTTGAGTAGGATATCTAATTTGTACATTGATCCTACTTAGACGCTCTGATATTCTTGTATTTGGTTGGTATTTACTTACGGGAATTTTAAGTGCTTAAATCCCTTGTCTGACAAGAGAAATTATTTATTGTTATTATATTATGCTAAGGATTGAAGGGTATTTGGGAACCTTTCCTTAGGTTGTCAGACGGGATCAGGGTTCTTCCCGGGTTTCGAGGGGAAATTCGGGACGGGTCCTGACACCCCAAGGGATACCCTGGTGGCTAGGGATATGATAGTCGAGAGATATGCCGATTGATGTGATATGATAGCCGAATGTTATACCGGCTGATGATACGATATGATAGCCGAGGATATTTTCGGCTCTAATATGGTTTGACGACGATTGTCATGTGATTAATCAGCCTATGAAAATACTTCGTCATCCGGGTCAGTGGGTTGGTGTGGGCGGCGACCCATAGGGACGAATTATTATTGGTTCACTAGTATCTGACTAGTCTTTTGTCTTGTGGTTTTCCAGTAAAGATGTCAGCAATGTCTGACTACTGACAATTGGTATCAGAGAGTATTTCTATTTGAACCACCACTATTCCGAGGTCTTGGTTTTGACTGGTATTTTATCCTGCGTCTGACAGTAGGAGTGATCAGTAAGTACAGAGATTCTGTTGGGAACCCTGTAAGGTTTAATAAAAATTATTTAAGAACAAAGGGTATTTCTGATAATTAAATTTTGAGGTAAAAGAGCTGTCAGACGGGATAAGGGTTCTTTCCGGGTTTCGAGGGAAAATTCGGGAAGGGTCCTTACAGCAGTCAACGCTGATATCACTCCAAAGGGTAGTACCCTACGATCTCCCCGAAATGTAAGTTCCGGTAATCCTGGACTCCGGAAAACCACTGTCTTGTCATAACAGTCTATGGAGGCATGGTGCATGGACAACCAATCCATCCCCAGAATCACATCAAACTCAAAAATATCTAAGGGGATTAAATCTGCCTCCAAACCATGGCCTTCAACCATCACCGGACAACTGCGAATCACAAGGTTCGCCACTAACATATCCCCGGTAGGAGTGCTAATACCCATGTCCCAACCAATCGGGGACAATTCTCTATCCGCAAACAGTGTAAAATCCCGAGAAATAAAAGAATGAGTTGCCCCGGGATCTAATAAAACATAAGCATTGCGGTTGAAAATAGATAATGTACCCGTGACCACCTCCGGTGCTACTTGAGCCTCCTGTTGCGTCATGGCAAATACTCGAGATGGTGTACCCGAAGATCGACCACGATCCCCATACCTGCCTCTAGCCCTGCTGGTCCCACTAGCTCTACCGGCCCCACTGAAATGGGTCTGACTCCCAGCTGCAGTATCAAACATCTGTCCAGTCCTCGGGCTAGGATCAGTCGTACCACGACCCAAGAAACTACTGCCCGGACGACGTTGTGGACAGAATCTCTTGATGTGACCAGTCTCCCCACAGAAATAACAACTGGAATCACTGAAGCCACTAGATCTGCCACCCTGTCTTCTGTTGAACTGCACTGAGGCACCGCTAGACTGTGCATAAGATTTTCGTGCCTGACCAGCTCCGCCACTGCCTGTACTAGATCTCGCATTCCCAGAAGATCCATAACTATGACTGCCTCTTTTGGATGGTCCCTGACTAGAGGTTCCGGCAGTCCAGTGATCTCGACGTCTCCTGTAACCACTGTACTGCTGCGGAATTGGGAAACCCAAACTCAACTCTACTCGGGCTGCAGCATCAGCCAAAGTCCTCAAGGAAGTGTGATCCATAGACGTAACTGCTGACCGAATCTCACTCCTCAGTCCACTTTCGAATCTGTGGCACTTGTCTATCTCGGTCGCCACCAAAGTCGGTGCAAAGCGACTCAGCGCTATGAATCTCTACTCATATTAGGCCACAGTCATGTCTCCTTGCTGTAAATTCAAGAACTCGGCGTCCTTAACATTCCGGTGTGAGCGAGGGTAAAATTGCTCCAGGAAGTGTTCCCGGAAAGTCTTCCATGTAAGTGTATGGACACTCCAGCCTGACACCTCCAATGAGTGCCACCAGTGGTAAGCAGAACCACCTAGTAAAAATGTGGCCAACAGAACTCTGTCCCCTAGAGGACATCTCATGATCAAAAACACCCGCTCCATGCGAGTAATCCACTCCTCAGCCTCATCTGGGCTAGACTCGCCCATAAATATCGTCGCCCACAGTCTCTGGGCTCTCTCAATATCCGAGACTTCATGAGAAGCCCTATCCTGGAGTACAGAAGCTGAAGTCTGACCCAACTGTTCCAGTGTCTGCCTCAAATCAGGCTCCACTGCAGGTTCATGGTCATCTCCACCATTCCCAGACCGTTGACGGAACTCACGTCTCGGAGGCATTATACGCTGAAAAGAAGCTGTAAATCATTAATACCAAAATTTCACTTGTACACTAGGTGTACAGTCTACAGGAATTTAACCTAGTGCTCTGATACCAATTGTCAGGACCCGTCCCGAATTTCTCCTCGAAACCCAGGAAGAACCCTGATCCCGTCTGACAACCTAAGGAAAGGTTCCCAAAATACCCTTCAATCCTTACAAATTATAATAATAATAAATACTTTCACTTGTCAGACAAGGGATTCAAGCACTCAATAATTCCTGTAATTAATGACCAACCGAATAAAATATAATATCAGAGCATCTAAGTAGGATAAAGGGTACAATTTAGATATCCTACTCAAGTACAACTACACAACGCAACCGAGAGTACTAATGCCTCTGCCTCGAGATAAGTGTCCGCGTCAACTCGACAGCCTGAAGGGGGTTTAAACACAAAAGTTGTGAGTGGACAAAAATAATAATTTATAAATCATTTTCCAAGGAATATTACCTTTTCCCGCCTCCATTTATAAAACCATGCATGCATCACATAAACAGTTAAAGATATAAAAACATCATCTTTAAATCACCGGCATTTCCATTTCTCTTTAAAAACACTTAGTAGGACTCACACAAAATCCAATAAGGAACACACATTGTGGTCCACAGTCTGGTTTGAAAATCATCCTCAAAAGAGTTCAAAATCATTTAATTCAACCTGGACACATAATATCTCAAATCCACTGTTCCCGACACATCCACTAGCCACCAGGGTATCCCTTGGGGTGTGCTAGTCCTGTATCACAACTCTCTGTACTATGCATAGACATCCTCGCGACCCGACGGAGCTAAAACTCCACGATGTCAGAGTCGGAGCACTCAACGAACCAACGGAGTAAAACTCTCGACGCTAGTCGAAGAAACAGTAACCAATTATATTGGAGGTTTACCGGGTTCATCGCCAACAGCGGATCCTAGTCCCATATCCTGGTCCTCCTCAAATATATTTATCTTGGAGGTTCACCGGGTTCACCGGGTTCACCGCTAATACGGATCCTAGTCCCGGGTCCTGGCCTCCTTCAAATCAATGTTTATCTTGGAGGTTCACCGGATTCACCGTTAATAACGGATCCTAGTCCTAGTTCCTGGCCTCCCTCAAATATGTCCAAATCTGATAAACTCTTACAACTGGGTCAAAACCCAAATCATGGACTGAATAATTTCCACGTCAAAACGATATCACAACCGAGTCCAAAAACCATGATATTTCTCAAATCACAATTTAACTGAAATAGTGGAAAACATGTGTCCAGTAATCATTTCTAAAATCCAGAAATTCAATGCCACAATACATAACAGTATTTAAACAAAGATATTTTGATGCATGCATATCAGTTTATAAAACAAAAGTCCACTCACAAACCTGTTTCAGCAAGTTCAATCCCGTCTTGTTCGTTGCTCCGAGGTTCCCGGAACAAGATTGCCTATCAAAAACAACAATCGGGATTACCGGCTATTATTAAGACTCTTATATAACAACTCCCTAAACCCCGGGAGGTCTACCCATGCTGTTTTTAGAAAACACAGCAACTTTGGACGCCCAAAACGACATCTAAACAATGTCCGATCAACCTGAAACCTATACCAACAGATTCGGAACGTCGAAAACAAGTTACCACGCGCCGCCATGACCTCAGACTCGGCCCCACGCGCTGCCACGAACCTCCGTAAGGTCGGAACACGCGCCACGCGCCCTCACGCGTCGGTCACGCGCTTGCTACAGTGTTCACGCGCCTGGACTGGTCCAACCCGGCCCGGCTCGATCTGACCCGATCCAACTCGACCCGACCGGTTCACTCAACCCGACCAGTTCACTCGACCCGATCGATTCACTCGATCCGACCGGTTCACTCAACCCGACCGGTCACCGGTGACTTGCCAGAGAAGACGACCGGCTGCCGACGCCATCGCCGAAGTCTGGCTGGAGAAGATGACCGGCCGCCGCCTTCGCCGGTGTTTGGTTTCACCGGAATCCCCCAATTCCGGCCGAAACTTCAAGCTTTTATAACTTCTCGAAAACTCAACCATTTCTCACAAATTTTATGTCTAAATCTATCTACTCAAACCCAAGAATCCAAATATGACCTCAAAACCACAAACACATACATGTGTAAGCCAGAAAATCGATCGGAAGATCCGAAACTTCCTATACTCGGTTCGGCTTCCCCCGTGGTCTTCTCCTTCAATGATTGGTATGGTTGTGATCGTGGGAAGGAGTAGAATACGATTAGTTGATAAAAAATGGAAGCTAAAGCCTTGAATCAAAAGTTGACTTTGTGGGTTTTTGGTGTTTTTTTCGCACGGGTCGGTGTGTTTATGTTTCAGAGAGAGAGATGAGTGTGAAGAATGAAAATGAAGTTAAGATGTAAATGAAGATGTAAAAATGATTGGGGTTAAAATATCTTCTCCCAAACCAAAATTACCAAAATGCCTTTGCACATCTAGACCCATAACTTTCGTCCACGATGTAACAACCCACCCCCGCTCGTAAGCCTTACGGGATGGCCATTGTTATGGCCGCCAGGAATCCTCCCAAAGCGAAGCCCCTGGTTCACCCACACAAGGGGTCCCTCCCCGCACTCAAGGTATTGTAGGCTTGTCCATTCTAATCCCCCAGTCTGCAGCCTTTGGGTTTCGAACTCAGGACCAAGCCCTTTTATTCCTCTCAAGGAGGACACCTTTCACCAATTGAGCTGCAGCCAGGACCAAGCCCTTTTATTCCTCTCAAGGAGGACACCTTTCACCTTTCACCTTTCACCAATTTAGGTTGAGGGGTCACCCACCGTCTTCGCTAACCACCCGTCCTCACGTGGCGGCTCCCTGCTCGCTCACGGGTCCGACCGCAGTGCGTTAGGATCCTTAGGTAGCATGACGCTCTTCCCTCAAGGTATTGTTATGCCAGTCCTATATTCGTCCCAGTCTGCAGCCTATAGGATCGAACTCAGGACCTGGCCTTTTGCTCCCCTCAAGAGGGACACCTCATACCAATTCACCTCATACCAAGGGTAGAGTTGAATTTCGAGGACGAAATTTCTTAAGGACGGTAGATTGTAACAACCCGGAATTTTAATTATTGGGTTTACGTAATTATTTTTGTAAAATGACGATTTTACCCTTGTTTGGTAAAGGGCATGGAAATCAAGTTTTGTTTTGAGACACGTTTGGTGGTGTTTTTGGTACTGTTGCGTAGGTCTCGAACTCACGAGTTCGTAGACAGGCGGCACGCAAAAAACGGAGTTCGTGTACGGAAGTTATGGGTCTAGATGTGCAAGGGCATTTTGGTAATTTTTGACTTGGGGTAGATATTTTTAACCCCAAATCATTGTCTCATCTTCATTTCATTTTCATCTTCATCAGATCATCATCTCATTCTCATCTTTATCTCTGAAACAAACGCAAACCACCCTAACCAGTGTGCGAAAATCATCCAAAAACCCACAAAGTCAACTTTGATTTCAAGGCTCCAACTTCCAGTTTTGATCAACTAATCATATTCTACTCCTTCCCACGATCACAACCGTACCAACCATCGAAGGAGAGGACCACGGAGGAAGCCGAACCGAGGATAGGAAGTTACGGACCTTCCGATCGATTTTCCGGCTAGCACAGGTACGTGTTTGTGGTTTTGAGGTCATATTTGGATTCCTGGGTTCGAGTAGATAGATTTAGACATAAAATTTGTGAAAAATGGTTGAGTTTTGAGGAAGTTAGGAAAGCTTGAAGTTTCGGCCGGAAATGGAGGATTCCGGCGAAACCAGACGGCGGCGACGGCGACTGCCGGTCATCTTCTCCGGCCAACTTCCGGCGACGGCGACGACAGCCGGTCGTCTTCTCCAACAAGTCGCCGGTAATCGGTCGGGTCAGTTGAACCGGTCGGGTCGATTTGAACCGGTCGGGTTGAGTGAACCGGTCAGGCTGAGTTGGATCGGGTCAGGCCGAGTTGGATCGGGTTGGACCGGTCCAGGCGCGTGATCGGCGCGTGAGGGCGCGTGGGGGCGCGTGGGCGCGTGTTCCGACCTTCCGTCGGCTCGTGGCGGCGCGTGGGGCCGAGTCTGATGTCACGGTGGCGCGTGACAAGTAGTTTTTAACGTTTTGGACCTGTTGGCGCAGGTTTCGAGTCGATCGGATGTCGTTTAGGGGTTATTTCAGACGTTTTAAAGTTACTGCGTTTTCTAGGCCATCATAGTTAGACTCCCGGGGTTTAGGGGGTTTATATTTAAGGTTCTTATGATTAGCTGGTAATCCCGATTATTAATTTGGACAGGCGATACTGCTCCAGGAGCTTCAGGGGAGCGTACAGTTCGGGATTGAGCTTGCTTGAACAGGTTTGTGAGTGGACTTTGATTTATAAACTGTAATGCATGCATAAATGTATCTTTGATTTAAATACTGTTATGTATGGGTGCACTGAATTTCTGGATTTTAAAAATGATGCTGGACACATGTTTTACAACATTTCAGTGAAAGTGTATTTTGAGAAATGGCCTGGTTTTTGTACTCGATTTTGATATCGTTTTGACGTGGTAACTATTTGAGTATGTGATTTGGGTTTAGACTCATAATTGTGATTTTACCGATTTTGGCCATAAAATGATATTGCAAAGAATTTGGCTTAGGCCGCGAAACAAAGATTTCGAAGTATGGATTTGATTCACTGGTTCCCGTCCCGATGGTTATTGTTGCTCTGACTGGTGTTGAGGGGCCTTGCTCTACCAGTTGTTGAGGGTTCGGACCTTGGTGTTGAGGGGCCTTGCTCCGCTAGGTTGCGAGACTGTCTATGCATAGTACAGAGAGTACAGATAGTATAGATGGTACATAGAGTTGTACAGATTTGAACCCATCTCAAGGGATACCCTGGTGTGTTATGGATATGTCGGGAACAGTGAAATTTGAGATATTATGTGGCAGATGGAACGAAATGATTTGAATTTGAGATAATTTGTGTTCAGATTGAATTAAATGATTTTAAACTCCTTTGAAGAGAGTTTTCAAACCAAATTGTGGATCACAAGGTATTTTTATTATATAGATTTTATGTGAGTCCAACTAAATGGTTTTAAAGAGAAATGAGAATTTCTGGTGATTTACATATGATGTTTTTATTGATAAATTGTTTTATGTTATGCATGCATGATTTTATAAATGGAGGGGAAGAAAGGTATTTCTTCGAAAAGGAATTTATAAATGATTATTTTTGTCCACTCACAACTTTTGTGTTTAAACCCCCTTCAGGCAGTTGAGTAGAGTTGACGCGAACATTGATCTCGAGGCTGAGGCATTAGTACTTCGACTGCGCTGTGTAATTATATTTGAGTAGGATATCTAAATTTTACTCTTGATCCTACTTAGACGCTCTGATATTATATTGTATTTGATGGGTCATTAATTACGGGAATTATTGAGTGCTTGAATCCCTTGTCTGACAAGTGGAAGTATTTATTGTTATTATATTTTGTAAGGATTGAAGGGTATTTTGGGAACCTTTTCTTAGGTTGTCAGACGGGATCAGGGTTCTTCCCGGGTTTCGAGGGGAAATTCGGGACGAGTCCTGACACACGAACTCCGTTTTCTGCGTGCCGCCTGTCTACAAACTCGTGAGTTCGAGACCTATGCAACGGTACCCGAAACACCGCCTAATAAGTTCCGAAACAAAACTTGATTTTCATGCTCTTTACCAACCAAGGGTAAAATCATAATTTTACAAAAATAATTGCGTAAACCAAATAATTAAAATTCTGGGTTGTTACAAGCCTCCTCCTGGACATACTTTACACAGTAGGGCCTTAGATTAGCACTTTTAGGCCTCTTAAGGATTTATTGAAAACTTGACATGTCTCAGACCAATGTGGCTGAGCCAAACCACGTCTTGGGCTCGCATATGATGTGGCTTCATGGATTATGGGCTTTGGCTCACTCAGAAGCAGGCAGAACCGGGAGATCGCAAAATTGCGCCCTAATTAGGGCGCAGACGTGTCTTTAGGGTGCTCCTTCCGTTTAGGGATCTGGGACCGCGCCTTCGCCGCATACCATAGGCGTCTTAAAGGCACTGCTTCACCTTGTAGAATTGGAGCAAGGCATGAACTCTATTCTACCATTGGCGCATCCTTGAGGGACCAGGGACGTGGCACAGGATATGTCTTGGCATGCCGTGAATTGGCGCATGACTTCCTGATTGGCACAGCTTGGCAGAGTTGAGACATGTCACGGGGCATGTCCTGCCATGGCGTGACTAGGACAGTAGCTTAGCGCAGGGCCTGGATTTAGTGCATGGCTTGAGGTTCTCGGCTGGAACTCAATAGGGTGTCCTTGGGACATGTCGCGGGACACGACCTGACATGACCTTGGAACTTCTAGGACATGCACTTGATGTCATGAGACACAAGTTTGGGACCAGGATGGCCTTATCTGAGGTATTTGACCAAGGACCCAAAATAGGGCGCATTGGTGCACACAAGACCCAGTTCAGGACCCGATATTGAAATGGGAACATCTCCTTCGTTCGAACTCCGATTTGAGTAATTCTTTTTGCGTACTTCTCAGAATTTACCTTTCTTTCCAAATTTGCACAAGTCTCATAGGATTGATCATTTTCTACTATTGATGGCACGAAATCATTCAAAAGACATGTATGAAAAGTACTTAAGGACATCAAAATGATGCATAAATAATGACTGAACATATACCCCCAAACCTATCTTTTGCTAGTCCATGAGCAAAACAAAGTTAAACAAAAAGAAAAGACTCGATCTTAGTTAAGATAGAACATTTAAAACCCTAGGTTCACCTAGTAGGAGGAGTTTTGTCTCCTGAAGGTTATAGCAGCACGATACCCACAAACGTTTCACGTAGACAACTAGGATGCTAGAGCTAGTACTTTTAATAAGCTAATAAGAATCAAAGTAAGTAGACATGCTTTGCAGAACTAAAAGGAATGCCAAAGCCGTGAGTGTCATGTGAAGGTCTAGATGTTTAAGTGCCATAGTTTCAAATGATCATGTTTGAAAACAACTTCATCTAAGTGCCCTAGAAAGATTTCACCTCGACTCTAATCCTCACTAGGCAACTCTCAATTCGCACAAGAATCATAGACTTTCATTCTTTTCAAGCATATGTGATGAGTTTAGGTTATGAAATTCAAATATAATCACATATGAGTATCAATGAAGAATAGCACTTCATGGAAATAAAAATCTCATGAAAGGAATTAAAATTTAAGAACATAGATACATACCTTAATCCTTACCATGATTGTCCATAAGATCAGTTAGGTCTTCCACTTAAGGTTGTAATGGGGCTAAGCTTTAGGATTTAGAAAGGAATGATGAATCCTTGCTTAAGGCGCATGGCATTGTGCTTTGTTGATGGCTTATTTCGAGGTTCTTAGCTCACTTGACTCAATTCACTTTGTTTTTCCACTTTTTTTTTTTTCTTTCTCTTTTCTTTTCTATTTCAACATTTTTCTTTCTTTTCTTCTTCCTTTCTTTTATATTTTTGTTCTTTTTCTTTTGAATTCAATTGAACCAAGATCATGTAATGATTTCCTAGTTCCTTTAATGTAGCTTGTCACCTGTAGAGCTGTTTACTCTTCAAAACATTGAACTTTGAACTTTCATCCTTTGATAAAAACGCCAATGTCATTGGAATTGGGCAACACTTCCTTTCACTTCTCATTCTCACCATGAATCTCATTTAGGGCAACCTTAGCACAAACTGAGGTTATAGGGCATGAATTTTATGAATGGCTAAGTATTTGGGTAAGGTTATACTTTGGGTGATGAAACAAAAGGATGAGTGTTTGGCTTCGAAATTGGCTTAGGGAGCATGCAATTGTGTAGGATAAAGCTTTTAGAGGCCTACATCAATTGTTATGGCAAACCACACATCAAATCAAGAGTATCTAAATTATATTAGTTTTTAAAATTCAATGCAAAATGATGTAATGAGATCAGCAATTAGGAACAAAAGCGATCAGTGTTTAAGAGTAGAAACAAGTATATCCCTCAGAAAGAATGGCAATTAGGCTCAAAGATCTCACAGGGAAGTCTTCACTAATTTTCTAAAGTTCACTCAAATTAAGTTATTTGTTCACTTAATCACTTAAAACATGGCATTATGAAGTGCAGATTGTGAACTACTTGACCATGGCATGACTCTTAGTAAGGCTAAGATAGTAACTTAGCATATACATCCCTATTAACAAGTTATGATACTATTACAAGCAAAAACTTAACTAAACAGAAAAAAACTAAAACGGAAAACTCAAAAGTCCTGGACGTGTATCACCCCCGAACCTACTTGTTTCTATATGAAAAAATTAAATCCACACCCCCAAACCTAAACTGAACATTTTCCTCAATGTGATAAGCAATATTCATGACAAAAACAGAATGAAGGTTTAGAGAGAGCAATAGGGCAGAAACAATAGAATGAAAGGAAACACAAACCAGTGCCAGGTTGCCTCCTAGGAGCACTTTGTTTAACATCTGGGCAAGACGTGCCATGGCTTGCTAGGCATTTAGTGGTGTGCCCATGATTTTAGCATCAATATGGAACCGATTATGAGCCTCTTGCTGCAGAATCTGCGCCGCATCATGGAGAACAAAGTTAGAAACGCATAAAGTGCAGGAAATAACAATGAAACAATCATAGATTGATTGTTGGTTAACTAAGGCAAATTAAGGCTTACTATCCACTCTAACCAATCATGGTCACTAACTAGATTTCCTCGACCTAATTACTATGCAACTTCTGAATTAACTGCCCATGCAAAGGTCTCGATGGTTGGACCACTCCACATATCTTATCCTATCTTACTTGGCCTGTTCTAAGCATGTTGTGTACTCTAGAACATCTATCACCTACCGTTTAAGATGATGCATGAAGTACAAAGAGAATTTAATGACACTACACTAGCCTATAAAAGTGATGTGCATTCCTAGGTTGTCATGAATTCCGATTACAAGATTGTTTCTTAACCTCAACCTCTTGATGCTAATGAATTACAAGATGATATAGTGGTCCGTCAAGCAATTCCATCAATAATTTGTGCAAACAAGGTAGCTAATCTCATAGGCATAAAAGAATGGTAGTTTAAGCAGTAATAAAAATTATTCAGCATGCATAACAATCAAAATCAAGAGCCAAAATTTAATTAACAAACAACATGGCTAGGGCTTCAAGCTGCCCTAATCCTAAAAAGACTACTCACACATAATTGAAATTGAAACAAACATAATTGAATTCATTAAAGTAAAAGCAATAAAAGTAGAGATACAAAGGAGATTATTGAAGATGAGACACAGCAGAAGACCACGCCAGAGCTTGTCCTCCATTGCTCACGTCCAACTCTCTCACATACAGAAACTAAAAACTGTTTTAATTTAAAACTGGATTACAATGTAAATTGCGGCTAGGGTGTCTAGAGGCCTTCACCCAGGAGCCTTAAGGTCCTTTTAATAGGCCTCTAAACCTTTACAATGTAGGAGATAGTTTAGAAAAAAATCCTAATTAAAAACTTAAACTTCCTACCCTAGTTTGAATTGAAAAGGAACTAAAAAAAGCAATCCTTGTTGGAATTGTAGTAGGATTTGCGGCAATACTTGTGATAAACACTTCTGAGCTTTCTTGCACGCCAAGGCAGCTTCTGGAATCGTCTGGAGGTTTCTTGGACATCAAGAACTGAACTGGGCCTCCTCCTCGACATACAATACACAACAGGGCCCTAGATTAGCACTTTTAGGCCTCTTAAGGATTTATTGAAAACTTAACATGTCTTGGACCAATGTTACTGAGCCAAACCTAGTCTTGGGCTAGCATATGATGTGACTTGATGGATTATGGGATTTGGCTCACTCATAAGCGAGCAGAACCTGGAGATCGCAAACTTACGCCCTAATTATGGCGCAAACATGTCTTTAGGGCGCACCAAGGCGGATCTTGAGGAAGTGTCCTTGTAGGGATCTGGAACCGCGCCTTCGCGGCGTACCATAGGCTTGTTAAAGGCGTGGCTTGGCCTTGCTAAGCTCATAGGATGTAGAATTGGAGTAGGGCATGAACTCTGTTCTACCGCTAGTGCATCCTTAAGGGACCAGGGACGTGGCGCAGGATACGTCTTGGCATGGCGTGAATTGGCGCATGACTTCCTGATTGGTGTAGCTTGGCGGAGTAGGGACATGTCACAAGACATGTCCTGCCGTGGCGTGACTAGGACAGGAACTTGGCGCAGGGCCCGAATTTAGTCCATGGCTTGAGGTTCTCGGCTGGAACTCGATAGGGTGTCCTTGGGACATGTCGTGGGGCACGACCTGGCAGGACCTTTGCACTTCTAGGACATGGAGTTGATGTCATGAGACACAAGTTTGGGACTTGGATGGCCTGATCTAAGGTACTTGGCCAAGGACCCAAAATAGGGCGCACTGGCGTGCTCAAGACCCAGTTTAGGACCCGATATTAAAATGAGGACATCTCCTTCATCTGAAATCCGATTTGAGTCATTCTTTTGCGTTCTTCTTAGAATTTACCTATCTTTCCAAATATGCACAAGTCTGACAGGATTGATCCTTTTCTACTATTCATGGCACGAAATCATTCAAAAGACATGTAAGAAATGTACTTAAGGACATCAAAATGATGCATAAATAATGATTGAACACTTAGCTCCAAGCATGACTTTCATAAGATCAATTAGGTCTTCATTCAAGGATTGTAACGGGGCTAGGCTTTAAGGGTTTAGATGAAAAGGATTGGACTTCAAAAACCTAAGTTGAGGCAAGGCGTGAAGGAGCATGACTTGGAACTTGATCTTCTTTTCCGGAACTTCTTCTTGGCCCACGGCCAAACTTTGGCTTTCTTTAATAACTTCATACATTGAGGCTTGAACTCCTTGAATGATGATTTGTGACTTTCACTCTCATTGGCTCACTTGGTTTAACTTATTTGTTCTCTTTTCTTTTGTTTTTCATGTAAGGACCCTTCCCGAATTTTTCCTCGAAACCCGGAAAGAACCCTTATCCCGTCTGACAGTTCTTTTATCTCAAAATTTAAATACCAGAAATACCCTTTATTCTTAAATAATTTTTAGTAAACCTTACCGGTTTCCCGACAGAACCTCTGTACTTACTGACCACTCCTACCTGTCAGACGCAGGATAGTATACAGGTCAAAGCCAAGACCTCGGAATAGTGGTGGTCCAAATAGGAACACCCTCTGATACCAAATGTCAGTAGGTCAGACACTACTGACATCACTACTGGAATACCACAAGACAACTGACTAGTCAGATATTTGTGAACCAACAATAATTCGTCACTCTGGGTCACCGCCCACACCAACCCACTGACCCGGATGACGAAGTATTTCCATAGGCTGATTTATCACATGACAATAGTCGTCAAACCATATTAGAACTGGAAATATCCTTAGCTATCATATCACATCAGTCGGCATATCCCTAGCCACCAGGGTATCCCTTGGGGTGTGCTAGTCATGTATCACAACTCTCTGTACTATGCATAAATAGCCTCGCGACCTGGCGGAGCCAAAACTCCTCAATGCCAGAGTCGGAGCACTTAACGAACCAATTATATTGAAGGTTCATTGGGTTCACCGCTAACAGCGGATCCGAGTCCCATATTCTAGTCTACCTCAAATATCTTTATCTTGGAGGTTCACCGAGTTCACCGCCAACAGCGGATCCTAGCCTCGGCTCCTGGGCCCCCTCAAAACCGTATTGTTTATATTGGAGGTTCACCGAGTTCTCCGTCTCAGCGGATCCTTACCCCGGCTCCTGGGCCCCCTCAAAACCGTATTGTTTATATTGGAGGTTCACCGGGTTCTCCATCTCAGCAGATCCTTACCCCGGCTCCTGGGCCCCCTCAAAACCGTATTATTTATATTGGAGGTTCACCGGGTTCTCCGTCTTAGCGGATCCTTACCCCGGCTCCTGGGCCCCCTCAAAACCGTATTGTTTATATTGGAGGTTCACCGGGTTCTCCGTCTCAGCGGATCCTTACCCCGGCTCCTGGGCCCCCTCAAAACCGTATTGTTTATATTGGAGGTTCACTGGGTTCTCCGTCTCAGCGGATCCTTACCCCGGCTCCTAGGCCCCCTCAAAACCGTATTGTTTATATTGGAGGTTCACCGTCTTAGCGGATCCTTACCCCGGCTCCTGGGCCCCCTCAAAACCGTATTGTTTATATTGGAGGTTCACCGGGTTCTCCGTCTCAGCGGATCCTTACCCCGGCTCCTGGGCCCCCTCAAAACCGTATTGTTTATATTGGAGGTTCTCCGTCTCAGCGGATCCTTACCCCGGCTCCTGGGCCCCCTCAAAACCGTATTGTTTATATTGGAGGTTCACCAGGTTCTCCGTTTTCCCGTGCCGCCTGTCTACGAACTCGTGAGTTCAAGACCTACGCAACGACCCAAGAAAAACTCCCAAAAGTACTGCCAGTCAAAAAGTGACTCCCGAACACGTCCAAAATCGAGGGTAAAATCGTCCAATTCTCAAAATACTTTAATTTCTGGTCCAGGTCGTTACATTTCAAATTTTTTTTCTTTTCTTTTCACTTTTTTTCTTAAATTAAGCCAAGATCATGCAATGACTTACAACATTGTGTTCTCTGTTCAATTTAGGACTTTGGTCACTTGGGATGTCGAAGACATTCCCCTTTACATCACATATGTGCTTTGGCACCTTTTAGCTGTGAGATGGCCTTGACATGCCCTTAGGAGCTCCACAGCTTGTTTATGAATTTGAACACCTTGATGATTGTGTTTCCTTATCATGAACTTCATTTGACATAGCTTATCAAAACCTAAGCTCTAGGGAATCGCCAAGATTTTGGGCTCACTATCTAGGGCTTGGTTTTGATTTGGGTGATGAAAGAAAGGCTTAAAGTGTTTGGCTTCAAAGTGGGTTAAGGAAGCATGCAAAGGGACATATATGGCTTTTAGAGGGCTTAGACGTGCATAGCCTACATCCCTTCTTATGGTTTATCAAGCTTAGAATCAGGAGCCTCTACATAAGATGTTAGTTCTTTAAAATTCAATGAAAAGTAATAATAATGAGATCAACCAATGTAGAATGAATTAAATAGTGTTTAAGACTAGAACAATGTTATTCTCTCAAAAAGAAAGGCATTAGGCCTTAAAATCTCACATAGGGTAGTCTCCACTAATTTTATAGGGTTCACTTAAACAAAGTCATTTTTTAGCTCAATTTCTTGAAGTTTGGCATTAAGTGAAAACATAAGGCAAAAATTAAGCATCGTAGTGCTCTAGTAAGACACTACATATTAATTCAACAATGTAACTTATTAACAAGTAAATGTTGCAAAATTTTGATCCACACCCCCAAACCTAAACTAAACATTGTCCTCAATGTTAATAGTTTAAAATATTAAGATCAAAAGCAAATATTTATAAGAGGCTTCTGAAATAGAAAACATCAAGAAAAGGGAATAAAACACAAATCAGATCTAGGTTGCCTCCTAGGAGCGCTGGATTTAACGTCTTGGAAAGACATTCCTTTGCAAGTCAAGCAAGGGAAGGAACAGCCAGGTCTACTTTGTAAGGACCCTTTCCGAATTTTCCTCGAAACCCGGAAAGAACCCTTATTCTTTCTGACAGCTCTTTTACCTCAAAATTTAAATACCCGAAATACCCTTTGTTCTTGAATAATTTTTATTAAACCTTATAGGGTTCCCGACAGAACCTCGGTACTTACTGACCACTCCTACCTGTCAGACGCAGGATAGTATACAGGTCAAAGCCAAGACCTCGGAATAGTGGTGGTTCAAATAGGAATGCCTTCTGACACCAACGTCAGTAGGTCAGACACTGCTGACATCTCTACTGGAATACCACAAGACAACAGACTAGTCAGATACTTGTGAACCAACAATAACTCGTCACTCTGGGTCACCGCCCACACCAACCCACTGACCGGATGACGAAGTATTTTAATAGGTTGATTAAGCCCATGACAATTGTCGTCTGGTTCATATTAGAGCCGGAAATATCCTCGGCTATCATATCGTATCGTCAGCTGGTATAACATTCGGCTATCTTATTACATCAGTCGGTATATCTCTCGACTATCATATCCCTAGCCACCAGGGTATCCCTTGGGGTGTGCTAGTCTTGTATCACAACTCTCTATACTATGCATAAATAGCCTCGTGACCCGGCGGACCCAAAACTCCTCGATGCCAGAGTCGGAGTACTCAACGAACCAACAGAGTAAAATTCTCGATGCTAGTCGAAGAACAGTAACCAATTATATTGAAGGTTCACCGCCAATAGCGGATCCTGGTCCAGATCATGGCCTCCCTCAATCAATGTTTATCTCGGAGGTTCACCGGATTCTCCGTCAGCGGATCCTTACCCCGGCTCCTTGGCCCCCTCAAAATCGTATTGTTTATATTAGGGGTTCACCGGGTTCTCCGTCTCAGCGGATCCTTACCCCGGCTCCTTGGTCCCCTCAAAACCGTATTGTTTATATTGGAGGTTAACCGGGTTCTCCGTCTCAGCGGATCCTTACCCCGGCTCCTTGGCCCCCTCAAAACCGTATTTTTTATATTGGAGGTTCACCGGGTTCTCCGTCTCAGCGGATCCTTACCCCGGCTCCTTGGCCCTCTTAAAACCGTATTGTTTATATTAGAGGTTCACCGGGTTCTCCGTCTCAGCGGATCCTTACCCCGGCTCCTTAGCCCCCTCAAAACCGTATTGTTTATATTGGAGGTTCACCGGGTTCTCCGTCTCAGCGGATCCTTACCCGGCTCCTTGTCCCCCTTAAAACCGTATTGTTTATATTGGAGGTTCACCGGGTTCTCCGTCTCAGCGGATCCTTACCCCGGCTCCTGGGCCCCCTCAAAACCGTATTGTTTATATTGGAGGTTCACTGGGTTCTCCGTCTCAGCGGATCCTTACCCCGGCTCCTTGGCCCCCTTAAAACCGTATTGTTTATATTGGAGGTTCACCGGTGACTCACCGGAGAAGACGACCGAACAGCCATCGCCGTCACCGGAGGCTGGCCAGAGAAGATGACCGGACCGCCACCTCCGCCGCCGTCTGGTTCGCCGGAAATTTCCATTTCCGGTCAATTTTCAAGGTTTTCGAACTTTTTCATTTCTTGACCGTTTTTCACGATCTACACATGGAAATTCATCTACTTTTCACCAGGAATCCAAATATGATGTCAAAGTTCCGAGATCGTACCTGGTTTGGCCGAAAAACGGCCGAGAAGGTTTGGTTCACCTCCCTCCTCCGTCCGTCGCCTACGGCGGTGCTCCCGCTCCAATAACTACCCCAAAATGCTCGTGGGGTCCCGGGGAAGATCCTCCCGACCTTGTTTTCGTTCGAATCGGATCAAAATCCATCCGATGAAAATGGGCCTTTGGTGTTCGCATGGGGAGGACTCAGGTAGGAGCGAGACTGAATGGACCAATCTCCCGAGGAGAGAGAAAAATATCTGTTATATAATTCCAACTTTTCCAAAATTACCAAACTGCCCCTGAAGCTTCTAGACCCGTAATGAACTCATCGGGTCTCCGTTTTCCGCGTGCTGCCTGTCTACGAACTCGTGAGTTCGAGACCTACGCAACAACCCAAGAAAAATTCCCAAAAGTACTGCCAGTCTAAAAGTGACTCCCGAACCCGTCCAAAACTGAGGGTAAAATTGTCCAATTCTCAAAATAATTTAATTTCTGGTCCGGGTCGTTACATACTTCTTAAATTGCTGGCTCTGAAAAAGCTTCTAGGTATGATTTCAGGCGATGGCAATTGACCTTCAATTCGAATCCATTGCGGTATGCCTTGATCTCCACGGAACCATGAGGTAGTACCTTGAGGACAGTGTAGGGTCCGGACCATCTTGATCGTAGCTTGCCTGGAAAGAACTTGAGACGTGAATTGAAGAAGAGGACCTTCTATCCTACCTTGAAGGACTTTCGGACCAAGTGTTTTTCATGATAAGCCTTGGACTTTTCCTTGTAGATTCTTGAGCTTTCATAAACTTCATTCCTTAGCTCCTCAAGCTCTTGCAATTAAAGCTTACGGTGGCGCCCTGCCTCATCATGGTCCATGTTGACACGTTTGATGGCCCAAAAAACCTTGTGCTCTAATGGGGACATGCCAATTGGTGCCTTGTAGGCTGTCCTATATGCCCAAAGGGCATCATTGAGCCTATTGGACCAATCCTTCCTTGATGGTCCCATGGTTTTCTCAAGGATGGCCTTGACTTCTCTATTTGAGATGTCAGCTTGTCCACTACTTTGAGGATGATATGGAGTTGAGATTATGTGTGTGACTCCATATTTCGTCACGAGTACCTCAAAAGACTCACGACATTCTTTGTTGAAGTCAAAGGCAGCATCCTTGGCAAGTAGATTTCACAAGGGCCGTGTGATCTGAGAATATTTTGGATGAACTGGAGTCCCTGCATCTCTCAAGTACTCTAGAAAAGTGGCAGGGGCATTGCAAAGGCCAAAGGGCATCCTTCTATAGGTAAAAGTGTCATTGGGGCATGTGAAGGTTATCTTCTCTTGGTCCTCAGGTGCTATGGCAATTTGATTGTAACCTGAATAGCCATCTAAGAAACAAAAGTGAGAATGTCCTGCAAGTCTTTTAAGAATTTGGTCAATAAAAGGTAATGGAAAGTAATCTTTTCAAGTAGTAGCACTTAACTTCCTATAATCTATGCATACTCTCTAGCCTCTTGGCACTCTTTGAGGAACAAGCTCATCTTGTTCATTCTTAATGACTGTGATGCCACTCTTTTTCGGCACTACTTGGACTGGACTGACCTACTTGGAATCTGAGATGGCGTAGATGAATCCCACGTCCAAGAGCTTGAGGACTTCCTTTTTTTACCACTTCTTTCAATGGAGGGTTTAGACATCTTTGTGCCTCCCTAGTAGGCTTGGCCTCCTCCTCAAGTATGATTCTATGCATGCACTTGGAAGGGCTTATCCCTTTGATGTTAGCAATGCTCCATCCAATGGCTTGCATGTTGTTCCTCAGAACCTGCACTAATTGACCTTCTTGCACAGATGTTAGATTAGAAGTAATAATGACAGGTAGTATTTGATTTTTACCTAGGAATGCATACTTCAAGTGTGCAGGCAAGGGCTTAAGGTCAAGCTTGGGAGCTTCAATGATAGAAGAATCTTTTCTTCCTTGATGGGCAAGGACTCAAACATGAATGGCCTGTTGTACATGTGTTGAGGCACGGCCTCAAACATATTTAGTTCCTCAATGACACAGCCATCTTGGCCATTGTCACTATGAGAGGGAAAAGTGAGGGCCTTCTCAACAGGGTCATCTATGCATGCAGTCATGATAGTTTGATGCAACAAAGATTCCATAGTGTTTAAGGGAAAATCAATTATAGGCTCCTGGGATATTGCATAGTATCATGAATAGAAAAGTCCTAGTTTTATCTAACACCTTGATAGATATTTGGCCACGGTTCAAATTGATTATACAGTTTATGGTAGCCAAGAGAGGTCTCCAAAGATCAAGGGAGGGTCCTCACTTTCGATAACTTTTTCCATTTTCAAGATATAAAAATCAGGAGGATGCATGTATCTCTAATTTGTACTATAACATCCTCAATCATGCCCATAAGTTGTGTCACATAAAAATTTGCAAGTCTAACACATAATTTAGTAGGTTTTAAGTCTCCTAAAGAAAGTGAATTGTAAACATGAAAGGGCATGATACTTACAGAGGCTCCTATATTACAAATACAATGCTCAAACCTTTTGGATTGAATGACACACGGCAGGGCAGGAGGGCCTTGCTCATTTTCCTTGGGTGGCAAGCCTTGGAACTTGTTCAGTTTGGCTACACTAATGTCTAGGATATTGTTGGGGCAAAGCCATGTTTACCAGCCAATAAGTCCTTAAGAAGTTTGGCAAAGATGGGCATGGTCCTCACAAGCTTGGAAAATGGAAATGTGATTTGAAGCTTGTGAAGCATGCTTGTAAGCTCTTGCTCAAATTGAGCGTTCTTGTCTATCTTTTGAAACCTACAAGGAAAAGGTAAGTCAACATCATTTGTAACTAGAGGATCAGTAAAAGTAACTTTAGACTTTGAATTTAAGGACAAAGAGGGTTTAGAAGGCTCATAATGGGCTGCTGCCATGTCTTGGTCAGTGTTATCCGGAGGTGTCTCGGATTGGCCAGGTTCTGGAACTAGGACATGTCCTAAGACAAAACTGCGCACTAAACTACGCCCTAAATCTAGCATTGGAACAAGTTCTCGGCTACGCCCTATAACTGGCACTCCGCCTAAAACAGGGTCTGCAATAGGTCCTGCTGCGTCTTGGATGTGCCCTTGGCCTTGCGAAGGTTAATTTAATTATTTTCCACTCCTGAGTTGATTAGAATTGGTAGTGGCCTTTGGATACACGTTTTTGGTATTGACTTGGACTTGGCTAGGCAATTGGGGTCTAGGGTCCAATCGGTTAAGGTTGCTTGCCATCTGGCCTACTTGGGTTTCCAAGGCTGTAATGGCACGATCAGTCTTCTGCTGGAATGTAGTGGTGTGCAGAATGAGATCAGCCATCATGTCTTCCAAAGATCTTCTTCCTAGGGCAGGATTGGCTTGAGGTGGATGTTGAAGAACTTGAGTGGGAACTTGAGGGGCCACGGCTTGCCCTTGGAATCTAGGGGTGCAGTTGGGTTTTGCATGTTTTGGTTGTTGTTCCAGTTGAAATTTGGACGGTTCCTCCATCCAGGATTGTAAGCGTTGGAATAGGGGTCATTAGGCGGCCTTATGCCAGCATTGAACCTTCCAATGTAATTGGAATCTTCTATCATAGGACATGTCTGAGAATCATGGCCTTGAATTGAGCACACATCCTAAGTCATAATGGGCTTGGCTTTGGAATCACATAGCTGATTTACCATGGCTGTGAGTTGGGCTATGGTGTCATCCTTATCCCTACTCACACTACTAAGGGTTCTAGATTGTTGGCCCATATAGCTAAATGCTTCTCCCTTTGAGCAATGCTCTCAAAGGCTACCTTAGCCTCCTCAACAGTACTATCCAAGACTCCCTTGGAATGAGAATTAACCATCACTCTACCACTATTCTTCATGCCACCAAAGAAGTATAACATTAAGTGGCACTCATCAATGTTGTGATGAGGGCATGCTTGAATCATCTGATTGAACGTTTCTCAGAACTCATAGAAAGATTCATCCTCAGCTTGTTGAGGTGCCATGATCTCAGCCTTGAGCTTGTTGCTTTTGGCCACGAGATAGTATTGAGTGAGGAACCTTGAGGACATATGGATGGTTCCTTATTTGAGTTTAAAGTTTTCCACCATGGAAGGTGGAAAGACAATGGGGAATTGATCCTCACTGATATGAGGAGTGGCTTACTCCTTGAGCAGATGTGGTGGGGGATTCGCTAGGACACGTTCATCAGCCATTCTTTGAGGGAATGGTGGAGGACTTGGATGTGGGGAACCTTCAATTGATGATGATGCAGATGATGGGCCTGAAGAACCGTGTATGGAGCCTCTAGAAAAATCTTGTGATGACATATGATGTTTATATATTATAAATTGTTTTATGTTATGCATGCATGAATTTATAAATGGAGGGGAAGAAAGGTATTTCCTCGAAAAGGAATTTATAAATGATTATTTTTGTCCACTCACAACTTTTGTGTTTAAACCCCCTTCAGGCAGTTGAGTAGAGTTGACGCGAACATTGATCTCAAGGCAGAGGCATTAGTATTTCGACTGCGCGGTGTAGTTATATTTGAGTAGGATATCTATATTTTACTCTTGATCCTACTTAGACGCTCTGATATTATATTGTATTTGATTGGTCATTAATTACGGGAATTATTGAGTGCTTGAATCCCTTGTCTGACAAGTGGAAGTATTTATAATTATTATAATTTGTAAGGATTGAAGGTAATTTTGGGAACCTTTTCTTAAGTTGTCAGACGGGATCAGGGTTCTTCTCGGGTTTCGAGGGGAAATTCGGGATGGGTCCTGACAATTGGTATCAGAGCACTAGGTTAAATTCCTGTAGACTGTACACTAAGTGTACAATTATTTTGGTATTGATGAGTTATAGTTCTTTTCAGCGTAATGCCTCCAAGACGCGACTTCCGTCAACAGTCTGAAAATATTGGGGACACGCATGAACCTGCAGTGGAGCCTGATATGAGGCAAACACTGGAACAATTAGGTCACACGTTGACTTCTGTACTTCAGAGTAGGGCTGCTACTGAAGGTTTAGACATTAAGAAAGCCCAGATGATGCAGCGGAGTGGATTACTAGTTTAGAGCGAGTGTTCTCAGTTATGAGATGTCCTCAGGGGGACAGGGTGTTGTTAGCCAATTTTCTGCTAGGTGGTTCCGCTTATCATTGGTGGAACGCATTAGAGCTATCAGGCTGGGATGTCAGTACAATTACCTGGGGCGACTCATTCTTTCATTTCTCGGGGTTTTACATTGTTTGCTGATAGAGAATTGTCTCCAATTGGTTGGGACATGGGTATTAGTACTCCTACTGGGAATATGTTAGTGGAGAATCTCGTGATTCGTAGTTGTCCAGTGTTAGTGGAAGGTCATGCATTAGAGGCAGATTTAATCCCCTTAGATATTTTTTATTTTGATGTGATTCTGGGGATGGATTGGTTGACTATGCACCATGCCTCTATTTATTGTTATGACAAGAGAGTAGATTTCCGGAGTCCAGGTTTACTGTAACTTACATTCAGGGGAGATCGTAGGGTACTACCCTGTGGAGTGATATCAGCTTTGACCGCTGAGAGATTGTTGAGGAAAGGTTGTGAGGGTTACTTGGCTCATGTGTTTGATTCTCGGGATACTCTGATGAGAGTGGAGGATATTCCAGTGGTGAGTGAGTTCTCTGATGTGTTTCCAGATGATCTTCTAGGATTGCCACCTCACCGGGAGATTGAGTTCACCATCGAGCTTTTGCCAGGTACTCAACCTATCTCACAGGTACCGTACAGAATGGCACCAGTAGAATTGCAAGAGTTAAAGACTCAGTTGCAGGACTTGGTGAATATGGGATTTATTCGCCCAAGTGTTTCACCATGGGGTGCGCCAGTATTATTTGTGAGGAAAAAGGACGGTGGTCTGAGATTGTGTATCGACTACCGGCAGTTAAATAGAGTGACGGTACGAAATAAGTATCCTCTGCCAAGGATTGATGATTTATTTGATCAACTGAAGGGAGCAAAGTATTTTTTGAAAATTGACCTTCGATCCGGATACCGTTAGTTGAGGATCAGAGGAGGGGATATTGAGAAAACAGCTTTCAAGACTCGTTATGGTTATTATGAGTTCCTGGTGATTCCCTTTTGGTTGACTAATGCCCCGGCAGCGTTTATGGATTTGATGAACAGAGTATTCCAAAAGTATTTGGATCGGTTTGTGATTGTGTTCATCGACGATATCTTGGTGTATTCGAGGAGTGCCAAGGCACATGAGAAGCACTTGAGGTTGGTGCTGAATATGCTTAGGAAAAAGCATTTGTTTGCCAAGATTAGTAAATGCCAGTTTTGGTGGACCGAAGTTGGATTCTTGTGTCATGTGATTTCGGCTGAGGGTATCAGCGTAGATCTCCAAAAAGTGGAGGCAGTGGCAAACTGGGAGCAACCGAGGACAGTGACCGAGGTGAGGAGTTTTCTTGGTTTGGCAGGATATTATCGGCGGTTCGTAGAAGGATTTTCTACGATAGCAGGCCCATTTACTCGGTTGACTAAGAAAGGAGTCAAGTTTGACTGGGATACTGATTGTGAGCAGAGCTTTCAGGAGCTAAAGAGAAGGTTGACTTCTGCTCCAGTATTAACCCTTCCAGATGGTAACGGGGGATTTGAGGTATATAGTGATGCATCATTGCGGGGTATAGGCTGTGTGCTGATGCAGTATGGGAAAGTGATAGCGTATGCTTCCAGACAACTTAAACCCAATGAGATGAATTACCCCACACATGATTTGGAGTTGGCTGCAGTGGTGCATGCACTGAGAATATGGAGACATAATTTATTCGGGGAGACGTGTCGGATCTTCACCGACCATCAGAGTTTAAAGTACTTGTTCACCCAGAAGGACCTGAATTTGAGGCAGACAAGGTGGCTTGAGTTGATAAAGGATTATGATTGTACTATTGAGTACCACCCAGGAAAAGCCAATGTTGTGGCAGATGCCTTGAGCAGGAAGTCTATGGGTTCTTTGGCCCATTTGCATACAGTCTACCTACCGTTGCTGGTAGAGTTCCGTAGAGCAGGGATTGTACTGGACGTGGATAGCCAGGGGTCTTTGTTGGCTAGTTTCCATGTGAGGCCTGTTCTGATTGATCGAATTATTGAGGCTCAACTCCAGGATCCTATAATGTGCATTATCAGGATAGAGTTGGAGGCTGGAAACAAGCAGGATTATGCGGTTAGGGATGATGGAGCATTGGTTAAGGATGGACGGTTGTGCGTACCGAATGAGATGGAGCTAAAGAGGGAAATTCTTGATGAGGCTCATAGTTTGGCTTACGCTATGCATCCAAGAGGTACCAAGATGTATCATACCCTAAAAGAACATTATAGGTGGACTGGGATGAAAAGAGAAATTGCTGAGTTTGTGAGTAGATGTCTGACATATCAGCAAGTGAAAACGGAGAGGCAGAAACCCTATGGGACACTGCAACCATTACCTATCCTAGAATGGAAGTGGGATCACATTACGATGGATTTTGTGTATAAACTTCCAAGGACACGGAAGGGACATGATGGGATATGGGTAATTGTTGATAGACTTACGAAGTCTGCACATTTCTTTCCAGTGCGAGAAGATTTTCGGATGAGTCGGTATGCCAAATTGTTCGTGGATGAGATCATACGGCTGCATGGGACTCCAGAGTCTATTGTTTCGGACAGGGATCCTAGGTTTACCTCCAGGTTTTGGCGGAGTTTGCAGAAGGTTTTTGGCACTACATTGCATTTCAATACAGCCTTTCATCCTCAGACGGATGGTCAGTCTGAGAGAAAAATCCAAGTTTTGGAGGATATGATGAGGGCTTGTGTACTACAATTTAAAGGGAACTGGGATTCACACTTGTCTCTGATGGAATTTGCATATAATAACAGTTACCAGTCGAGTATTGGGATGTCTCCTTTCGAGGGACTGTATGGGAGGCAGTGCAGAACACCTTTGTGCTGGAGTGAAATAGGTGAAAGAAGACTGTTAACACCCGAGTTGGTGGATTTGACTGAGGAAAAGATTAAAATCATCAGAGAAAGGTTGAAAACAGCTCAGGATCGCCAGAAGAGCTATGCAGACCGTAGAACCAGAGACCTTGAGTTTGAGGTAGGTGACTGGGTGTTCTTGAAACTATCTCCTTGGAAGGGAGTGGTACGTTTTGGTAGACGAGGAAAACTGAGTCCTCGCTACATTGGTCCGTATGAGATTTTGGAGAGGATAGGACCAGTGGCATATCGTATTTCTTTACCCTCGGAATTATCCAGAGTTCATGATGTCTTTCATGTATCTTTGCTCCGGAAATATCTGTTTGATGAGTCTCATGTATTGGGAGAGCAGCCACTTGAGCTGAAGGATGATTTGACCTTTGAGGAGCAACCGGTGCAAATTTTGGATTGGAAGGAGAAGGTACTGCGCAGAAAGAGTATTCCTCTAATTAAAGTGTTGTGGAGGAATCATAACGTGGAGGAGGCCACGTGGGAAACCGAGGAACTAATGCGGGCGCAATATCCTCATTTGTTCCAAGGGTAGAGTTGAATTTCGAGGACGAAATTTCTTAAGGGGGGTAGATTGTAACAACCCGGAATTTCAATTTTTGGATTTACGTAAATTTTTTTAAGTAAAATGACGATTTTACCCTTGTTTGTTAAGGGGAGTGAAAGTCAAATTTTGTTTCGAAACATTTTTGGTGGTGTTTTGGATACCGTTGCGTAGGTCTCGAACGAACGAGTTCGTAGATAGGCGGCACGCGGAAAACGGAGTTCGTGGACGAAAGTTACGGGTCTAGATGTGCAAGGGTAGTTTGGTAATTTTCCATGGAGGGGAGATATTTTAAACCCCCAAATCAGACTAATCTGATCCACCTTATTTTCATCTTCATCCTTTCACTCATTCTCTCTCTCTGTGACAAACTTAAACATAAACACCAAACCATCGACCCGTGTGCGAAACTCACCCGAAGAGAAACCATAAAGTCAACTTTGATTTCAAGGCTTTAGCTTCCCGTTTTGATCAACTAATCATGTTCTACTCCTTCCCACGATCACAACCGTACCAACCATCGAAGGAGAGGACCACGGTGGAAGCCGAACCGAGTGTAGGAAGTTTCGGATCTTCCGATCGGTTTTCCGGCTAGCACAGGCGATACTGCTCCAGGAACTTCAGGGGAGCGTACAGTTCGGGATTGAGCTTGCTTGGACAGGTTTTGAGTGGACTTTTGGTTTATAAACTATAATGCATGCATAAATGTATATTTGATTTAAATACTGTTATGTATGGGTGCAATGAATTTCTGGAATTTTGAAATGATGCTGGACACATGTTTTCCAATATTTAAGTGAAAGTGTGTTTTGAGAAATGGCCTGATTTTGTACTCAATTTTGATATCGTTTTGACGTGGTAACTATTTGAATATGTGATTTGGGGTTTAGACCCATAATTATGATTTTATTGGTTTTGGCCATAAAATGATATTGCAAAGAATTTGGCTTAGGCTGAGAAACAAAGATTTCGAAGTATGGATTTGGTTCACTGGTTCATGTCCCGATGGTTACTGTTGCTCTGACCGGTGTTGAGGGGTTTTGCTCCGCTGGTTGTTGAGGGCTCGGACTTTGGTGTTGAGGGATTTTGCTCTGCCGGGTCGCGAGACTGTCTATTTATAGTACAGATTGTACAGATAGTACAGATAGTATAGAGAATTGTTGTACAGATTTTAACACATCTCAAGGGATACCCTGGTGTGTTGTTGTGGATATGTCGGGAACAGTGAATTTGAGATATTATGTGTTCAGATGGAATTAAATGAATTTGAGATATTATGTGTCCAGATTGAATTAAATGATTTTTAACTCTTTTGAAGAGAGTTTTCAAACCAAACTTTGGATCACGAGGTATTTTCATTGTACAGATTTTATGTGAGTCCAACTAAGTGGTTGTAAAGAGAAATGAGAATTTTGGTGATTTACATATGATGTTTATATATTATAAATTGTTTTCTGTTATGCATGCATGATTTTATAAATGGAGGGGAAGAAAGGTATTTCCTCGAAAAGGAATTTATAAATGATTATTTTTGTCCACTCACAACTTTTGTGTTTAAACCCCCTTCAGGCAGTTGAGTAGAGTTGACTCGAACACTGATCTCGAGGCAGAGGCATTAGTATTTCGACTGCGCGGTGCAGTTATATTTGAGTAGGATATCTAAATTTTACTCTTGATCCTACTTAGACGCTCTGATATTATATTGTATTTGATTGGTCATTAATTACGGGAATTATTGAGTGCTTGAATCCCTTGTCTGACAAGTGGAAGTATTTATAATTATTGAGGCGTGTCAAAGGCACACCTTGACTAGAACCTCGATTTGGTACTTGGCATTAAGGAGTACATGTCTTGGGCTCTTCTGGGGCACTCGAGGGCACGCCTTGGCAGGGCCCTTGGACTTGATTTGCATGACTATCGGGCAAGAACTTGGCTCACTTCTCGACCTGTCAAGAACATGTCTAAGGATTGATTCTTGGCATGACAAGGGCATGTCATGGGCTTCATCTGTCCTCATACATGGTTTTGGGATCTAGATGGCTTGATGCGAGGTACTTGATCTGTGCCCTTAATAGGCGCACTAACACGTCCTGGGACATGTCTAGGACCCGATATTAAACTGAGGATAACTCCATCATTTGAAATCTAATTTGAGCCATTCTTTTTTCAGTATTCTTAGAATTAGGTTATCTTTCCAAATCCTGCACAAAAGACAAGTTAAGGGGCCAAATATGACATAAAATACATGTAGAAATTATGACTTAACAATTACGTCCTACCGAACATATGATGGAATCCTCCTTGCCATTCGTCCTGTAAGGACCCTTCCCGAATTTTCACTCGAAACTCGGAAAGAGCCCTTATCCCGTCTGACAGCACTTTTACCTCAAAATTTAAATACCATAAATACCCCTTGTTCTTAAATAATTTTTATTGAACCTTACAGGGTTCCCGACAGAACCTCTGTACTTACTGACCACTCCTACCTGTCAGACGCAGGATAGTATACAGATCAAAGCCAAGACCTCGGAATTCTCTACTAGAATACCACACGACAACCGACCAGTCTATTACTTGTGAACCAACAATAATTTGTCACTCTGGGTCACCGCCCACACCAACCCACAGACCCGGATGAAAAAGTATTTCCATAGGCTGATTTATCCCATGATAATCGTCGTCAAACCATATTAGAGCTGGAAATATCCTCAGCTATCATATTACATCAGTCGGCATATCCCTAGCCACCAGGGTATCACTTGGGGTGTGCTAGTCTTGTATCACAACTCTCTGTACTATGCATAAATAGCCTCGCGACCCGGCGGAGCCAAAACTCCTCGATGCCAGAGTCGGAGCACTCAACGAACCAACGGAGTAAAACTCTCGATGCTATTCGAAGAACAGTAACCAATTATATTGAAGGTTCACCGGGCTCACCGCCAATAGCGGATCCTGGCCCAGATCCTAGCCTACCTCAATCAATGTTTATCTCGGAGGTTCACCGGGTTCACCGCCAATAGCGGATCCTGGCCCAGATCCTAGCCTCCCTCAATCAATGTTTATCTCGGAGGTTCACCGGGTTCACCGCCAATAGCGGATCCTGGCCCATAGCCTAGCCTCCCTCGATCAATGTTTATCTTGGAGGTTCACCGGGTTTACCGCCAATAGTGTATCCTGGCCTAGATCCTAGCCTCCCTCGATCCATGTTTATCTCGGAGGTTCACCGGGTTCACCGCCAATAGCGGATCCTAGCCCGGATCCTGGCCCCCTCAAATTGGTATTGTTTATTTTGGAGGTTCACCGGGTTCACCGTCTCAGCGGATCCTAGCCCGGATCCTGCCCCTCTCAAAACAGTATTGGATCCAAATTCAAGTATTTTATATTCACAAATACGGTTTCAACTCAGAATCATGGACTCAAATAATTACCACGTCAAAACGATATCTCGCCGTGATTCATGTATTTTACCGAATGTATCATACCTCACGACTTGATATCGTGATACGTATCTCGGAATTGACCCTCGAGATACCCTAATCTAGTGGTAGTTTATACTCATTCCAGAGTACCAACTTCTCATCGATATTCTAATTTAAATCTCAGAATCTATCTTTGAAATGTACCACTAAAGTATTAGTTTATACTCGTTTCAAAGTACCTACATCTCATAATTAACAATGCTGGGTCCTAAAGCTAACCCTAGCATAGTCTAGATTTCCTATCATCATCTTGCATCATTCTCATTCCATAAATATATTATTAGTCAACCAAACATTCATCATCATACCCATAATTACATCAAATACTACTCACACAATTAAATCAATCTTCATTCAATTAAAATTCTAGACATCACATAATCTATCACATAACAGTACATAAGTCATAAAGGTATGAGTTCAGGAAAGGATTCCACTCGCAAACATCATCCAACCCAAAATTGATGGACGCTCTAGCCCAAGGAACACATGCACAATAATAACCCAACTACCATCACTTTCCGAGCTCAAAATCCACTTCAAGGTCAACCATTACCACTGCAATTGCCCAAATTAGACCTTAAATGGACTCCTATGACCTCGAAACCAATAAAATCTGATCCGGAACGTCCCAAAACCCTAGTCACGCGCCGCCGTGACATCGGGAACAATCCCACGCGCCGCCACGCGCCACCGGAAGTACGACACACGCGCCACGCGCGGGTCACGCGCCGTGACGCGCCTTCTACAGTGTTCACGCGCCTGGACCAGTCCAACCCGGCCCGGCTCAACCTGACACGGTCCAACTCGACTCAACCCGACCGATTCACTCAACTCGACCGGTTCACTCAACCCGACCGGTTCACTCAACCCGACCGGTTCACTCGACCCAACCCGATCTGACTCGACTCGACCGGTCGCCGGAGAACACGATCGGCTGCCATCGTCGTCGCCGAAGTCTGGCCGGAGAAGATGACCGGTAGTCGCCGTCGCCGCCGTCTGGTTTTGCCGGAATCCTCCATTTCCGGCCGAAACTTCAATCTTTCGTAACTTCCTCAAAACTCAACCATTTTTCACAAATTTTATGTCTAAATCTATCTACTCAAACCCAGGAATCCAAATATGACCTCAAAACATCAAACAAGTACATGTGCTAGCTGGAAAATTAATCGAAATATCCCAAACTTCTTATACTCGGTTCGGCTTCCCCCATGGTCCTCTCCTTCGATGGTTGGTACGGTTGTGTTCGTGGGAAGGAGTAGAATACGATTTGTGGAATAGAAATCGAAGTCTTGGCCTTGAATCAAATTTAGAATTTGTGGGTTTTGGGTGTGAAAGTCGCACACTGGTTCGATGGTTTTGGGATAAAAATAGGTGGTTCCGAGAGAGAGATCAGAATGATATCCTCCTCCCAGATGTAACAATGATTTGGGTTAAAAATATCTACCCCAAGTCAAAAATTACCAAAATGCCCTTACACGTCTAGACCCATAACATTCGTCCACGAACTCCGTTTTCTGCGTGCCGCCTGTCTACGAACTCGTAAGTTCCAGACCTACGCAACGGTACTCGAAACACCACCTAATAAGTTTCGAAACAAAACTTGATTTTCATGCTCTTTACCGACCAAAGGTAAAATCGTCATATTCTCAAAATAATTAAATTTCTGGTCCGGGTCGTTACAAATTTCCCCCCTTATAGAAATTTCGTCCCCGAAATTTCACTAACTCCAGTTAAAGAACCAACCTCTTATTCAGAATAAGGTCGCTAAAGAGGTAAACTGCTCGGAGGCATCTTGTTAACAGAAATCCTTAAATAATTTGCAAACAAGTGTGTGGTCTGCAGGAAATTAAATTAGGGATTTGATACCACTTGTAAGGACCCTTCCCGAATTTTCAATCGAAACCCGGAAAGAGCCCTTATCCCGTCTGACAGCACTTTTACCTCAAAATTTAAATACCAGAAATACCCCTTGTTCTTAAATAATTTTTATTAAACCTTACATGGTTCCCAACTTCTTATACTCGGTTCGGCTTCCCCCGTGGTCCTCTCCTTCGATGGTTGGTATGGTTGTGATCGTGGGAAGGAGTAGAATACGATTTGTGGAATAGAAATGGAAGTCTTGGCCTTGAATAAAATTTGGAATTTGTGGGTTTTGGGTGTGAAAGTCACACACGGGTTCGATGGTTTTGGGATAAAAAGGGGTGGTTCCGAGAGAGAGATCAAAATGAGATCCTCCTCCCAGATGTAACAATGATTTGGGTTAAAAATATCTACCCCAAGGCAAAAATTACGAAAATGCCCATATACGTCTAGACCCATAACTTTCGTCCACGAACTCCGTTTTCTGCGTGCCGCCTGTCTACGGACTCGTAAGTTCGAGACCTACGCAACGGTACTCGAAACACCACCAAATAAGTTTCGAAATAAAACTTGATTTTCATGCTCTTTACCGACCAAGGGTAAAATCTTCATATTCTCAAAATAATTAAATTTTTGGTCCGGGTCATTACAAATTTCCCCCCTTATAGAAATTTCGTCCCCGAAATTTCACTAACTCCAGTTAAAGAACCAACCTCCTATTCAGTTCAAGGTCACTAAAGAGGTAAACGCCTCGGAGGCATCTTGTTAACAGAAATCCTTCAATAATTTGCACACAAGTGTGCGGTCTGCAGGAAATTAACCTAGAGCTTTGATACCACTTGTAAGGACCCTTCCCGAATTTTCACTCGAAACCCGGAAAGAGCCCTTATCCCGTCTGACAGCACTTTTACCTCAAAATTTAAATACCAGAAATACCCCTTGTTCTTAAATAATTTTTATTAAACCTTATAGGGTTCCCAACAGAACCTCTGTACTTACTGGCCACTCCTACCTGTCAGACGCAGGATAGTATACAGATCAAAGCTAAGATCTCGGAATTCTCTACTAGAATACCACATGACAACCGACTAGTCTATTACTTGTGAACCAACAATAATTCGTCACTCACCACCCACACCAACCCACAGACCCGGATGACAAAGTATTTCCATAGGCTGATTTATCACATGACAATCGTCGTCAAACCATATTAGAGCTGGATATATCCTCAGCTATCATATTACATCAGTCGGCATATCCCTAGCCACTAGGGTATCCCTTGGAGTGTGCTAGTCCTGTATCACAACTCTCTGTACTATGCATAAATAGCCTCGCGACCTGGCGCAGCCAAAACTCCTCGATGCCAGAGTCGGAGCACTCAACGAACCAACGGAGTAAAACTCTCGATGCTATTCGAAGAACAGTAACCAATTATATTGAATGTTCACCGGGTTCACCGCCAATAGCGGATCCTGGCCCAGATCCTAGCCTACCTCAATCAATGTTTATCTCGGAGGTTCACCGGGTTCACTGCCAATAGCGGATCCTGGCCCAGATCCTAGCCTCCTTCAATCAATGTTTATCTCGGAGGTTCACCGGGTTCACCGCCAATAGCGGATCCTGGCCCAGATCCTAGCCTCCCTCGATCAATGTTTATCTCGGAGGTTCACCGGGTTCACCGCCAATAGCGGATCCTGGCCCAGATCCTAGCCTCCCTCGATCAATGTTTATCTCGGAGGTTCACCGGGTTCACCTCCAATAGCGGATCCTAGCCCGGATCCTGGCCCCCTCAAATTGGTATTGTTTATTTTGGAGGTTCACCGGGTTCACCGTCTCAGCGGATCCTAGCCCGAATCCTGGCCCTCTGAAAACCGTTTTGGATCCAAAATCAAGTATTTTATATTCAGAAATACGGTTTCAACTCAGAATCATGGACTCAAATAATTACCACGTCAAAACGATATCTCGCTGTGATTCAAGTATTTCACCGAATGTATCATACCTCACGGCTTGATATCGTGATACGTATCTCGGAATTGACCCTCGAGATACCCTAATCTAGTGGTAGTTTATACTCATTCCAGAGTACCTACTTCTCATCGATATTCTAATTTAAATCTCGGAATCTATCTTTGAAATGTACCACTAAACTATTAGTTTATACTCATTTCAAAGTACCTACATCTCATAATTAACAATGCTGGGTCCTAAATCTAACCCTAGTATAGTCTAGATTTCCTATCATCATCTTTCATCATTCTCATTCCATAAATATATTATTAGTCAACCAAATATTCATCATCATACCCATAATTACATCAAATACTACTCACACAATTAAATCAATCTTCATTCAATTGAAATTCTAGACATCACATAATCTATCACATAACAGTACATAAGTCATATATGTATGAGTTCAGGAAAGGATTCCACTCACAAACATCATCCAACCCAAAATTCATGGACGCTCTAGCCCAAGGAACACATGCACAATAATAACCCAACTACCATGACTTTCCGAGCTCAAAATCCACTTCAAGGTCAACCATTACCGCTGCAATTGCCCAAATCGAGCCTTAAACGGACTCCTATTGCGTCGAAACCAATAAAATCTTATCCGGAACGTCCCAAAACCCTAGTTACGCGCCGCCGTGACATCCGGAATAGTCCCACGTGCCGCCACGCCCACTGGAAGTACGATACATGAGCCACGCACCGGTCACGCCCCGTCACACGCCTGCTACAGTGTTCACGCGCCTGCACCGGTCCAACACGACCCGGCTTAACCTGACCCGGTCCAACTCGACTCAACCCGACCGGTTCACTCAACTCGACCGGTTCACTCAACACGACCGGTTCACTCAACCCGACCGTTTCACTCGACCCGACCCGATTTGACCCAACTTGGCCGGTCGCCGGAGAAGACGATCGACTGCCGTCGCCGTCGCCGAAGTCCGGCCGGAGAAGATGACCGGCAGTCGCCGTCACCGCTGTCTGGTTTCGCCGGAATCCTCCATTTCCGGCCGAAACTTCAATCTTTCGTAACTTCCTCAAAACTCAACCATTTTTCACATATTTTATGTCTAAATCTATCTAATCAAACCTAGGAATCTAAATATGACCTCAAAACATCAAACACTTACCTGTGCTAGCCGACAAATCGATCGAAATATCCGAAACTTCTTATACTCGGTTCGGCTTCCCCCATGGTCCTCTCCTTCGATGGTTGGTACGGTTGTGATCGTGGGAAGGAGTAGAATACGATTTGTGGAATAGAAATGGAAGTCTTGGCCTTGAATAAAATTTGGAATTTGTGGGTTTTGGGTGTGAAAGTCGCACACGGGTTCGATGGTTTTGGGATAAAAAGGGGTGGTTCCGAGAGAGAGATCAAAATGAGATCCTCCTCCCAGATGAAACAATGATTTGGGTTAAAAATATCTACCCCAAGTCAAAAATTACCAAAATGCCCTTACACGTCTAGACCCATAACTTTCGTCCACAAACTCCGTTTTCTGCGTGCCGCCTGTCTACGGACTCGTAAGTTCGAGACCTACGCAACGGTACCCGAAACACCACCTAATAAGTTTCGAAACAAAACTTGATTTTCATGCTCTTTACCGACCAAGGGTAAAATCGTCATATTCTCAAAATAATTAAATTTCTGGTCCGGGTCATTACAAATTTCCCCCCTTATAGAAATTTCGTCCCCGAAATTTCACTAACTCCAGTTAAAGAACCAACCTCCTATTCAGTTCAAGGTCGCTAAAGAGGTAAACACGTCGGAGGCATCTTGTTAACAGAAATCCTTCAATAATTTGCACACAAGTGTGCGGTCTGCAGGAAATTAACCTAGAGCTTTGATACCACTTGTAAGGACCCTTCAGAAATTTTCACTCAAAACCCGGAAAGAGCCCTTATCCCGTCTGACAGCACTTTTACCTCAAAATTTAAATACCAGAAATACCCCTTGTTCTTAAATAATTTTTATTAAACCTTATAGGGTTCCCAACATAACCTCTGTTCTTACTGGCCACTCCTACCTGTCAGACGCAGGATAGTATACAGATCAAAGCTAAGACCTCGGAATTCTCTACTAGAATACCACACGACAACCGACTAGTCTATTACTTGTGAACCAACAATAATTCGTCAATCTGGGTCACCGCCCACACCAACCCACAGACCCGGATGACAAAGTATTTCCATAGGCTGATTTATCACATGACAATCGTCGTCAAACCATATTAGAGCTGGAAATATCCTCAGCCATCATATTACATCAGTCGGTATATCCCTAGCCACCAGGGTATCCCTTGGGGTGTGCTAGTCTTGTATCACAACTCTCTGTACTATGCATAAATAGCCTCGCGACCCGGCGGAGCCAAAACTCCTCGATGCCAGAGTCGGAGCACTCAACGAACCAACGGAGTAAAACTCTCGATGCTATTTGAAGAACAGTAACCAATTATATTAAAGGTTCACCGGGTTCACCGCCAATAGCGGATCCTGGCCCAGATCCTAGCCTACCTCAGTCAATGTTTATCTCGGAGGTTCACCGAGTTCACCGCCAATAGCGGATCCTGGCGCAGATCCTAGCCTCCCTCAATTAATGTTTATCTCGGAGGTTCACCGGGTTCACCGCCAATAGCGGATCCTGGCCCAGATCCTAGCCTCCCTCGATCAATGTTTATCTCGGAGGTTCACCGGGTTCACCGCCAATAGCGGATCCTGGCCCAGATCCTAGCCTCCCTCGATCAATGTTTATCTAGGAGGTTCAACGGGTTCACCGGCAATAACAGATCCTAGCCCGGATCCTGGCCCCCTCAAATTGGTATTGTTTATTTTGGAGGTTCACCAGGTTCACCGTCTCAGCGGATCCTAGCCCGGATCCTGCCCCTCTCAAAACCGTATTGGATCCAAAATCAAGTATTTTATATTCACAAATACGGTTTCAACTCAGAATCATGGACTCAAATAATTACCACGTCAAAACGATATCTCGCTGTGATTCATGTATTTCACCGAATGTATCATACCTCACGACTTGATATAGTGATACGTATCTCGGAATTGACCCTCGAGATACCCTAATCTAGTGGTAGTTTATACTCATTCCAGAGTACCTACTTCTCATCGATATTCTAATTTAAATCTCAGAATCTATCTTTGAAATGTACCACTAAAGTATTAGTTTTTACTCGTTTCAAAGTACCTACATCTCATAATTAACAATGCTGGGTCCTAAAGCTAACCCTAGTATAGTCTAGATATCCTATCATCATCTTGCATCATTCTCATTCCATAAATATATTATTAGTCAACCAAACATTCATCATCATACCCATAATTACATCAAATACTACTCACACAATTAAATCAATCTTCATTCAATTGAAATTCTAGACATCACATAATCTATCACATAACAGTACATAAGTCATATATGTATGAGTTCAGGAAAGGATTCCACTCACAAACATCATCCAACCCAAAATTCATGGACGCTCTAGCCCAAGGAACACATGCACAATAATAACCCAACTACCATGACTTTCCGAGCTCAAAATCCACTTCAAGGTCAACCATTACCCGCTGCAATTGCCCAAATCGGGCCTTAAACGGACTCCTATGGCCTCGAAACCAATAAAATCTGATCCGGAACGTCCCAAAACCCTAGTTACACGCCGCCGTGACATCGGGAATAGTCCCACGTGCCGCCACGCGCCACTGGAAGTACGACACACGAGCCACGCGCCGGTCACGCCCCGTCACACGCCTGCTACAGTGTTCACGCGCCTGGACCGGTCCAACACGACCCGGCTCAACCTGACCCGGTCCAACTCGACTCAACCCGACCGGTTCACTCAACCCGACCGGTTCACTCGACCCGACCCGATTTGACCCGACTCGGCCGGTCGCCGGAGAAGACAATCGGATGCCGTCGCCGTCGTCGAAGTTCGGCCGGAGATGATGACCGGCAGTCGCCGTCGCCGCCGTCTGGTTTCGCCGGAATCCTCCATTTCCGGCCGAAACTTCAATCTTTCGTAACTTCCTCAAAACTCAACCATTTTTCACATATTTTATGTCTAAATCTATCTACTCAAACCCAGGAATCCAAATATGACCTCAAAACATCAAACACGTACCTGTGCTAGCCGAAAAATCGATCGAAACATCCGAAACTTCTTATACTCGGTTCGGCATCCCCCATGGTCCTCTCCTTCGATGGTTGGTACGGTTGTGATCGTGGGAAGGAGTAGAATACGATTTGTGGAATAGAAATGAAAGTCTTTGCCTTGAATCAAATTTGGAATTTGTGAGTTTTGGGTGTGAAAGTTGCACACGGGTTCGATGGTTTTGGGATAAAATTGGGTGGTTCCGAGAGAGAGATCAGAATGACATCCCACTCCCCCCCCCCCCTAACTCCCAGGAGTACACACGCGTTCAAAGTAACTGAGGATGTCCAAAACAGCCCCTAAACGAACTCTGATGGACTCGAAACCCGGAAAGAACCCTTATCCCGTCTGACAGCCCTTTTACCTCAAAATTTAAATACCAGAAATATCCTTTGTTCTTAAATAATTTTTATTAAACCTTACAGGGTTCCCAACATAACCTCTGTACTTACTACCCACTCCTACTATCAGACGCAGGATAATATACAGGTAAAAGCCAAGACCTCGGAATAGTGGTGATTCAAATAGAAATACTCTCTGACACCAAATGTCAGTAGGCCAGACATTGCTGACATCTCTACTGGAAAACCACAAGACAACAGACTAGTCAGATACTGGTGAATCAACAATAATTCGTCCCTCTGGGTCACCGCCCACACCAAGCCACTGACCCGGATAACGAAGTATTTCCATAGGTTGATTAAGCCCATGATAATTGCCGTCTGGTTCATATTAGAGCCGGAAATATCCTCGGCTATCATATTGTATCATCAGCCGGTATAACATTTGGCTATCATATCACATCAGTCGGCATATCTCTCGATTATCATATCCCTAGCCACCAGTGTATCCCTTGGGGTGTGCTAGTCCAGTATCACAACTCTCTGTACTATGATATCTCATCAGCCGGCATATCTCACAACTGGCATATCATATCAGTCGGCATATCTCTCGACTATCATATCATATCAGTCGGCATATCTCTCGACTATCATATCATATCCGTCGGCATATCTCTCGACTATCATATCATATCCCTAGCCACCAGGGTATCCCTTGGGGTGTGCTAGAATATGTACTACTTGGACTCGACCACAATCTCTGCAAAATCACCTTTTATATTGGAGGTTCACCGAGAGTCCGCCAACACGGAACCAAAATTCATGTACGCTCTAGCCTCAGAACACCTACACCATAATGACCCAACTACCTTGACTTTCCAAGCTCAAAACCCTCTCCACGGTCAATCCTTACCACTGGGATTGCCCAACCGAGCTCTAAATGAACTCCTATGGCCTCGAAACCAACAAAATCTGATCCGGAACGTCCCAAAACCTTAGTCACGCGCCGCCGTGACTTCGGGAACAATCCCACGCGCCACCGGAAGGTCAGAACACGCGCCCACGCGCTGCAACGCGCCGGTCACGCGCCTGCTACAGTGTTCACGCGCCTGGACCGGTCCTACCCGGCCCGGCTCGACCTGATGTAACAACCCGGAATTTTAATTATTGGGTTTACGTAATTATTTTTGTAAAATGACGATTTTACCCTTGGTTGGTAAGGGCATGGAAATCAAGTTTTGTTTCGAAACATTTTCGGTGCTGTTTTGGATACCGTTGCATAGGTCTCGAACTCACGAGTTCGTAGACAGGCGGCATGCGGAAAACGGAGTTCATGGACGAAAGTTTTGGGTCTAGATGTGCAAGGGCATTTTGGTAATTTTTGACTTGGGGTAGATATTTTTAACCCCCAAATCAGTGTAATCTGATCCATCTTCATTTCATCCTTATCATTATTAGTCACTCATCCTCTCTTTGAAACAAGGAAAAACACAAACCACCCGAACCCGTGCGAAAATCATCCAAAAATCCACAAAGTCAACTTTGATTTCACGGCTTTAACTTCCAGTTTTGATCAACTAATCGTATTCTACTCCTTCCCACGATCACAACCGTACCAACCATCGAAGGAGAGGACCACGGAGGAAGCCGAACCGAGGATTGGAAGTTTTGGACCTTCCGATTGATTTTCTGGCTAGTACAGGTACGTGTTTGATGTTTTGAGGTTATATTTGGATTCCTGGGTTCGAGTAGATAGATTTAGACGTAAAATTTGTGAAACATGGTTGAGTTTTGAGGAAGTTGGAAAGCTTGGAGTTTCGGCCGGAAATGGAGGATTCCGGCGAAACCAGACGGCGGCGACGGCGCTGCCGGTCATCTTCTCCGGCCAGCTTCCGGTGACGGCGACGGCAACCGGTCGTCTTCTCCGGCGAGTCGCTGGTGACCGGTTGGGTCGAGTTGAACCGGTCGGGTTGAGTGAACCGGTCGGGTCGAGTTGAACCAGTCGGGTCGAGTTGAACCGATCGGGTCGAGTTGGACCGGGTCAGGTTGAGCCAAACCGAGTTGGACCGGTTCAGGCGCGTGAACACTGTAGCAGGCGAGTGGCCGGCGCGGGAGGGCGCGTGGCGGCGCGTGGGCGCGTGTTCCGACCTTCCGTCGGCGAGTGGCGGCGCGTGGGGCCGAGTCTCAGGTCACGGTGGCGCGTGACAAGTTGTTTTTGACGTTTCGGACCTGTTGGCGCAGGTTTCGAGTCGATCGAATGTCGTTTAGGGGTTGTTTCGGACGTTTTAAAGTTGCTGCGTTTTCTAGGCCAGCATAGTTAGACTCCCGGGGTTTAGGGGGTTTATATTTAAGGTTCTTATTACTAGCTGGTAATCCCGATTATTAATTTGGACAGGCGATACTGCTCCAGGAACTTTAGGGGAGCGTACAGTTCGGGATTGAGCTTGCTTGAACAGGTTTGTGAGGGGACTTTGATTTATAAACTGTAATGCATGCATAAATGTATCTTTGATTTAAATACTGTTATGTATGGGTGCAATGAATTTCTGGATTTTAGAAATGATGCTGGACACATGTTTTACAATATTTCAGTGAAAGTATGTTTTGAGAAATGGCCTCGTTTTTGTACTTGATTTTGATATCTTTTTGACGTGGTAACTATTTGAGTATGTGATTTGGGTTGAGACCCATAATTATGATTTATTGATTTTGGCCATAAAATGATGTTGCAAAGAATTTGGCTTAGGCCGAGAAACAAAGATTTCAAAGTATGGATTTGATTCACTGGTTCCCGTCCCGATGGTTATTGTTGCTCTGACTGGTGTTGAGGGGCCTTGCTCTGCCAGTTGTTGAGGGTTCGGACGTTGGTGTTGAGGGGCCTTGCTCTGCCAGGTTGCGAAGCTGTCTATGCATAGTACAGAGAGTACAGATAGTATAGATGGTACACAGAGTTGTACAGATTTGAACACATCTCAAGGGATACCCTGGTGTGTTATGGATATGTCGGGAATAGTGAAATTTGAGATATTATGTGTCGGATTTAACGAAATGATTTGAATTTGAGATATTTTGTGTCCAGATTAAATTAAATGATTTTAAACTCCTTTGAAGAGAGTTTTCAAACAAAATTGTGGATCACAAGGTATTTTTATTATACAGATTTTATGTGAGTCCAACTATGTGGTTTTAAAGAGAAATGAGAATTTTTGGTGATTTACATATGATGTTTTAGTATGATAAATTGTTTTATGTTATGCATGCATGATTTTATGAATGGAGGGGAAGAAACGTATTTTCTCGAAAAGGAATTTATAAATGATTATTTTTGTCCACTCACAACTTTTGTGTTTAAACCCCCTTCAGGCAGTTGAGTAGAGTTGACGAGAACACTGATCTCGAGGCAGAGGCATTAGTACTTCGACTGCGCTGTGTAATTATATTTGAGTAGGATATCTAAATTTTACTCTTGATCTTACTTAGACGCTCTGATATTATAATGTATTTGATTGGTCGTTAATTACGGGAATTATTGAGTGCTTAAGTCCCTTGTCTGACAAGAGGAAGTATTTATTATTGTTATTATAATTTGTAAGGATTGAAGGGTATTTTGGGAACCTTTCTTTAGGTTGTCAAACGGAATCAGGGTTCTTCCCGGGTTTCGAGGGGAAATTCGGGACGGGTCCTGACACCTGAACCGGTCCAACTCGACCGGTTCACTCGACTCGACCGGTTACCGGCGACTCGCCGGAGAAGACGACCGGACGGCCGTCGCCGTCGCCAGAGGCTTGCCGGAGAAGATGACCGGACCGACACCTCCGCCGCCGTCTGGTTCGTCGGAAACTGCCATTTCCGGCCGATTTTCAAGGTTTTCTAACTTCTTCATTTCTTGACCGTTTTTCACGATCCACACATGGAAATTCATCTACTTTTCACCAGGAATCCAAATATGAGGTCAAAGTTCCGAGATCGTACCTCGTTTGGCCGAAAAACGGCCGAGAATGTTCGGTTCACCTCCCTCCTCCGTCCGTCGCCTACGGCGGTGCTCCTGCTCCAATAACTACCCCAAAATGCTCGTGGGGTCCCGGGGAAGATCCTCTTGACCTCGATTTTGTTCGAATCGGATCGAAATCCCTCCGATGAATATGGACCTTCGGTGTTCGCACGGGGAGGACTCGGGTAGGACCGAGATTGCATCGACCAATCTCCCGAGGAGAGAGAAAAATATCTGCTATATAATTTCAACTTTTCCAAAATTACCAAACTGCCCCTGCAGCTTCTAGACCCGTAACGAACTCATCGGATCTCCGTTTTTCGCGTGCCGCCTGTCTACGAACTCGTGAGTTCGAGACCTACGTAACAACCCAAGAAAAATTCCCAAAAGTATTACCAGTCAAAAAGTGACTCCTGAACCCATCCAAAACTGAGGGTAAAATGGTCCAATTCTCAAAAGAATTTAAATTCTGGTCCGGGTCGTTACATTGCCCCACGTGACGCCAAGTATCGGTAAAAGGCTGGCGGCCCTCCCACATGCCGGCACTCGCCTTACCACCTGCCTGGCCCTCGCAACTGCAGGGTTCAGTCGGATTCTACCTCTAGCTCGCCAAGCGCCGTCGTTGCCGGCCGTGATCCGAGATCTACCATTTCCGGCCGGTTTTTTAAGCTTTCCAAAACTTCCAATTTTTTACCAAACTAACTATCTAATAGTCCAAATCTATCTACTTGAGTCCAGGAATCCAAATCTATCTACTCGAGCCCATGAATCCAAATCTAAGCTGAAAATTGAGAACCTTCACATGTGGTGGACGAAAATTGGCTGGAAAGATTCGAAGATTTTCTCCTCCTCGGTTCTCGGCCTACAGTTGCTACTCGTGGCAACGCATGGAAGATGATGGTGGTAAGACCGACGACCGTCGTGGCCGAAATCAGAGTGCTAGGTGGTGGGGCTTTCAGTTTCCTGCTGAGGAAGAGAGAGAAAGATCGAGAGAGGAAAGAGAGTGTCCACTTCGCCCGTCCTATGAGGAGAGAGAAATGGGAGTAACAGGACCCCTCCTGAATTTCCCCTCGAAATCCATGAGATGTCCTGCTCCTGTCTTACAACACTTGAAACCTCAAAATAATTTCTGAAATACCCTCACCAGTCTAATAAGACGGCTCGGAGGGGACGCAAAACAAGAAAAAGTGTGAGCGGATAAAAATAATAATCATTTAAAACACAAATTCCGAGGAAAATGTAGTTTTTCCTCCGTAAATAAATCCATGCATGCATAATGTAAAATCCTTTTTAAGTAACCAACTAAGTAAAAATAATTACGAAAGAATTTACCAAAAAATCAGTTTCAATTTAATACCCGGCGGGACCCACTAATAATCCTCATAATATAAAACACCTCGTGGTCCACGACTATGCTTTGACAACCCTCCTCGAAGTAGTTTAAAATCATAAGATACCTGGATATTTTAAACCATGAAAAAATTCTGCCATCCTCAAAGTATTCCCGAGCCGGAGCTCAATAGCCAGGGCAGTCCAACCTAGGGACTGTTGATGTATCCTAGCCTATACATTTCTACTGTAGTAATAGTAATGCACAAGTAAGGGTATCGAACCATAGTGACTGATTAGGCTTCACAATTACCTCAAACTAACCCTATAATGACTCAATTAACTAGTGAACGAAAAAAAACTGAAAAGCAAATAGATTTGAGTTTTGATTTGTGAAATCTAAAAAACTTATAACTGAAACTAAAGGTGCAAGTAAATGAAAGATAGATTAAGGCTAAGATTGATAAAAGTATGGAGATGGAACCTAGGGTCTTGACTTCACCTATGTAACCTTTGTAAGGACCCTTCCCGAATTTTCCCTCGAAACCCGGAAAGAACCCTTATCCCGTCTGACAGCTCTTTTACCTCAAAATTTAATTACCAGAAATACCCTTTGTTCTAAAATAATTTTTTATTAAACCTTTTATATAGGAGGTTCACCGGGATTCCACCAAGACGGAACCAAGGCCCGGCTTCTAGGCCCCATCAAATCGGTTTTGTTTATATTGGGGGTTCACCGGGAGTCCGCCAACACGGAACCAAGGCCCGGCTCCTAGGCCCCTTCAAATCGGTTTTGTTTATATTGGGGGTTCACCGGGAGTCCGCCAACACGGAACCAAGGCCCGGGCCCCATCAAATCGGTTTTGTATCCAAATCAAGTATATATTTTGTTTATCATTTATCACAAATACGGTTTCAACTCATAACCATGTACCCAAATAATTACCACGTCCAAACAATATCAAAACCGAATCCAACAACCATATCATTTCTCACAATACAATTCCACTGAAATATTGGAACAACAATTATCCAGCAATCATTGCACCCATACACAACAGTATTTAAATCGAGGATATTAATACATGCATTACAATTTATAAATACAACCATACACAACAATAATTAAATCAAAGATATTTATACATGCATTACAATTTATAAATCAAAGTCCGCTTACCATCACCATCCAACCCAAGATTCATGTACGCTCTAGCCTCATAACACCTACACCATAATGACCCAACTACCTTGACTTTCCAAGCTCAAAACCCTCTCCACGGTCAATCCTTACCGCTGGGATTGCCCAACCGAGCTCTAAATGAACTCCTATGGCCTCGAAACCAACAAAATCTGATCTGGAACGTCCCAAAACCTTAGTCACGCGCCGCCGTGACTTCGTAACAGTCCCACGCGCCGCCACGCGCCACCGGAAGGTCAGAACACGCGCCCACGCGCTGCCACGCACCGGTCACGCGCTTGCTACAGTGTTCACACGCCTGGACCGGTCCAACCCGGCCCGGCTCGACCTGATGTAACAACCCGGAATTTTAATTATTGGGTTTACGTAATTATTTTTGTAAAATGACGATTTTACCCTTGGTTGGTAAGGGCTTGGAAATCACGTTTTGTTTCGAAACATTTTTGGTGGTGTTTTGGATACCGTTGCATAGGTCTCGAACTCACGAGTTCGTAGACAGGCGGCACGCGGAAAATAGAGTTCGTGGACGAAAGTTATGGGTCTAGATGTGCAAGGGCATTTTGGTAATTTTTGACTTGGGGTAGATATTTTTAACCCCCAAATCAGTGTAATCTGATCCATCTTCTTTTCATCCTTATCATTATTAGTCACTCATCCTCTCTTTGAAACAAGGAAAAACACAAACCACCCGAACCCGTGCGAAAATCATCCAAAAATCCACAAAGTCAACTTTGATTTCAAGGCTTTAACTGCCAGTTTTGATCAACTAATCGTATTCTACTCCTTCCCACGATCACAACCGTACCAACCATCGAAGGAGAGGACCACGGAGGAATCAGAACTGAGGATAGGAAGTTTTGGACCTTCCGATTGATTTTCCGGCTAGTACAGGTACATGTTAGATGTTTTGAGGTTATATTTGGATTCCTGGGTTCGAGTAGATAGATTTAGACGTAAAATTTGTGAAAAATGGTTGAGTTTTGAGGAAGTTGGAAAGCTTGGAGTTTCGGCCGAAAATGGAGGATTCCGGCGAAACCAGACGGCGGCGACGGCGCTGCCGGTCATCTTCTCCGGCCAGCTTCCGGCGACGGCGACGGCAGCCGGACGTCTTCTCCGGCGAGTCGCCGGTGACCGGTTGGGTCGAGTTGAACCGGTCGGGTTGAGTGAACCGGTCTGGTCGAGTTGAACCAGTCGGGTCGAGTTGAACTGGTCGGGTCGAGTTGGACCGGGTCAGGTTGAGTCGAACCGGGTTGGACCGGTTCAGGCGCGTGAACACTGTAGCAGGCGTGTGGCCGGCGCGTGAGGGCGCGTGTGACGGCGCGTGAGGGCGCGTGAGGGCGCGTGTTCCGACCTTTCGTCGGTGCGTGGCGGTGCGTGGGGCCGAGTCTGAGGTCACGGTGGCGCGTGACAAGTAGGTTTTTACGTTTCGGACCTGTTGGCGCATGTTTCGAGTTGATCGGATGTCGTTTAGGGGTTGTTTCAGACGTTTTAAAGTTGCTGCGTTTTCTAGGCCAGCATAGTTAGACTCCCGGGGTTTATATTTAAGGTTCTTATTATTAGCTGGTAATCCCGATTATTAATTTGGACAGGCGATACTGCTCCAGGAACTTCAGGGGAGCGTACAGTTCGAGATTGAGCTTGCTTGAACAGGTTTGTGAGTGGACTTTGATTTATAAACTGTAATGCATGCTAAATGTATCTTTGATTTAAATACTGTTATGTATGGGTGCAATGAATTTCTGGATTTTAGAAATGATGCTGGACACATGTTTTACAATATTTCAGTGAAAGTATGTTTTGAGAAATGGCCTGGTTTTTGTACTTGATTTTGATATCGTTTTGACGTGGTAACTATTTGAGTATGTGATTTGGGTTGAGACCCATAATTATGATTTATTGATCTTGGCCATAAAATGATATTGCAAAGAATTTGGCTTAGGCCGAGAAACAAAGATTTCAAAGTATGGATTTGATTCACTGGTTCCCGTCCCGATGGTTATTGTTGCTCTGACTGGTGTTGAGGGGCCTTGCTCTGCCAGTTGTTGAGGGTTCGGACCTTGGTGTTGAGGGGCCTTGCTCCGCCAGGTTGCGAAGCTGTCTATGCATAGTACAGAGAGTACAGATAGTACAGATGGTACACAGAGTTGTACAGATTTGAACACATCTCAAGGGATACCCTGGTGTGTTATGGATATGTCGGGAACAGTGAAATTTGAGATATTATGTGTCGGATTGAACGAAATGATTTGAATTTGAGATATTTTGTGTCCAGATTAAATTAAATGATTTTAAACTCCTTTGAAGAGAGTTTTCAAACCAAATTGTGGATCACGAGGTATTTTTATTATACAGATTTTATGTGAGTCCAACTATGTGGTTTTAAAGAGAAATGAGAATTTTTGGTGATTTACATATGATGTTTTAGTATGATAAATTGTTTTATGTTATGCATGCAAGATTTTATAAATGGAGGAGAAGAAACGTATTTTCTCGAAAAGGAATTTATAAATGATTATTTTTGTCCACTCACAACTTTTGTGTTTAAACCCCCTTCAGGCAGTTGAGTAGAGTTGACGCGAACACTGATCTCGAGGCAGAGGCAGAGGCATTAGTACTTCGACTGCGCTGTGTAATTATATTTGAGTAGGATATCTAAATTTTACTCTTGATCCTACTTAGACGCTCTGATATTATATTGTATTTGATTGGTCATTAATTACGGGAATTATTGAGTGCTTAAGTCCCTTGTCTGACAAGAGGAAGTATTTATTATTGTTATTATAATTTGTAAGGATCGAAGGGTATTTTGGGAACCTTTCCTTAGGTTGTCAGACGGGATCAGGGTTCTTCCCGGGTTTCGAGGGAAAATTCGGGACGGGTCCTGACACCTGACCCGGTCCAACTCGACCGGTTCACTCGACTCGACCGGTTACCGACGACTCGCCGGAGAAGACGACCGGACGGCCGTCGCGCGGAGGCTTGCCGGAGAAGACGACCGGACGGCCGTCGCCGGAGGCTGGCCGGAGAAGATGACCGGACCGCCACCTCCGCCACCGTCTGGTTCGCCGGAAACTGCCATTTTCGGCCAATTTTCAAGGTTTTCTAACTTCTTCATTTCTTGACCGTTTTTCACGATCTACACATGGAAATTCATCTACTTTTCACCAGGAATCCAAATATGAAGTCAAAGTTCCGAGATCGTACCTGGTTTGGCCGAAAAACGGCCGAGAATGTTTGGTTCACCTCCCTCCTCCGTCCGTCGCCTACGGCGGTGCTCCCGCTCCAATAACTACCCCAAAATGCTCGTGGGGTCCCGGGGAAGATCCTCCCGACCTCGATTTTGTTGGAATCGGATCGAAATCCCTCCGATGAATATGGACCTTCGATGTTCGCACGGGGAGTACTCGGGTAGGACCGAGACTGCATCGACCAATCTCCCGAGGAGAGAGAAAAATATCTGTTATATAATTTCAACTTTTCCAAAATTACCAAACTGCCCCTGCACCTTCTAGACCCGTAACGAACTCATCGGATCTCCGTTTTTCGCGTGCCGCCTGTCTACGAACTCGTGAGTTCGAGACCTACGCTACAACCCAAGAAAAATTCCCAAAAGTATTACCAGTCAAAAAGTGATTCCCAAACCCATCCAAAACTGAGAGCAAAAGGCTGGCGGCTCTCCCACATGCCGGCACTCGCCTTCCCACCTGCCTGGCCCTCGCAACTGCAGGGTTTAGTCGCATTCTACCTCTAGCTCGCCAAGCGCCGTCGTCGCCGGTCGTGATCCGAGATCTACCATTTCCGGCCGGTTTTTTAAGCTTTCAAAAACTTCCAATTTTTTACCAAACTATCTAATAGTCCAAATCTATCTACTTGAGTCCAAGAATCCAAATCTATCTACTCGAGCCCATGAATCCAAATCTAAGCTGAAAATTGAGAACCTTCACATGTGGTGGACGAAAATTGGCTGGAAAGATTCGAAGATTTTCTCCTCCTCTGTTCTCGGCCTATAGTGGCTACTCGTGCCAACGCATGGAAGATGATGGTGGTAAGACCGACGACCGTCATGGCCGAAATCAGAGTGCTAGGTGGTGAGGTTTTCAGTTTCCTGCTGAGGAAGAGAGAGAAAGATCGAGAGAGGAAAGAGAGTGTCCACTTCGCCCGTCCTATGAGGAGAGAGAAATGGGAGTAACAGGACCCCTCCTGAATTTCCCCTCGAAATCCATGAGATGTCCTGCTCCTGTCTTACAACACTTGAAACCTCAAAATAATTTCTGAAATACCCTCACCAGTCCAATAAGACGGCTCGGAGGGGACGCAAAACAAGAAAAAGTGTGAGTGGATAAAAATAATAATCATTTAAAACACAAATTCCGAGGAAAATGTAGTTTTTCCTCCGTAAATAAATCCATGCATGCATAATGTAAAATCCTTTTTAAGTAACCAACTAAGTAAAAATAATTACGAAAGAATTTACCAAAAAATCAGTTTCAATTTAATACCCGGCGGGACCCACTAATAATCCTCATAATATAAAACACCTCGTGGTCCACGACTATGCTTTGACAACCCTCCTCGAAGGAGTTTAAAATCATAAGATACATGGATATTTTAAACCATGAAAAAATTCTGCCATCCTCTAAAGTAATCCCGAGCCGGAGCTCAATAGCCGGGGCACTCCAACCCAGGGACTGTTGATGTATCCTAGCCTATACACTTCTACTGTAGTAATAGTAATGCACAAGTAAGGGTATCGAACCACAGAGACTGATTAGGCTTCACAATTACCTCAAACTAACCCTATAATGACTCAATTAACTAGTGAATGAAAAAAAACTGAAAAGCAAATAGATTTGAGTTTTGATTTGTGAAATCTAAAAAACTTATAACTGAAACTAAAGGTGCAAGAAAATGAAAGATAGATTAAGGCTAAGATTGATAAAAGTATGGAGATGGAACCTAGGGTCTTGACTTCACCTATGTAACCTTTGTAAGGACCCTTCCCAAATTTTCCCTCGAAACTCGGAAAGAACCCTTATCCCGTCTGACAGCTCTTTTACCTCAAAATTTAATTACCAGAAATACCCTTTGTTCTTAAATAATTTTTTATTAAACCTTTTATATTGGAGGTTCACCGGTAGTCCTCCAAGACGGAACCAAGGCCCGGCTTCTAGGCCCCATCAAATCGGTTTTGTTTATATTAGGGGTTCACCGGGAGTCCGCCAACACGGAACCAAGGCCCGGGTTCTAGGCCCCATCAAATCAGTTTTGTTTATATTAGGGGTTCACCGGGAGTCCGCCAACACGGAACCAAGGCCCGGGCCCCATCAAATCGGTTTTGTATCCAAATCAAGTATATATTTTGTTTATCATTTATCACAAATACGGTTTCAACTCGTAACCATGTACCCAAATAATTACCACGTCCAAACAATATCAAAACCGAATCCAACAACCATATCATTTCTCACAATATACTTCCACTGAAATATTGGAACAACAATTATCCAGCAATCATTGCACCTATACACAACAGTATTTAAATCGAGGATATTAATACATGCATTACAATTTATAAATACAACCATACACAACAGTAATTAAATCAAAGATATTTATACATGCATTACAATTTATAAATCAAAGTCCGCTTACCATCACTATCCAACCCAAAATTCATGTACGCTCTAGCCTCAGAACACCTACACCATAATGACCCAACTACCTTGACTTTCCAAGCTCAAAACCCTCTCCACGGTCAATCCTTACCGCTGGGATTGCCCAACCGAGCTCTAAATGAACTCCTATGGCCTCGAAACCAACAAAATCTGATCCGGAACGTCCCAAAACCTTAGTCATGCGCCGCCGTGACTTCGGCAACAATCCCACGCGCCGCCACGCGCCACCGGAAGGTCAGAACACGCGCCCACGCGCTGCCACGTGCCGGTCACGCGCCTGCTACAGTGTTCACGGGCCTGGACCGGTCCTACCCGGCCCGGCTCGACCTGACCCGGTCCAACTCGACCGGTTCACTCGACTCGACCGGTTACCGGTGACTCGCCGGAGAAGACGACCGGACGGCCCTCGCCGTCGCCGGAGGCTGGCCGGAGAAGATGACCGGACCGCCACCTCCGCCGCCGTCTGGTTCGCCGGAAACTGCCATTTCCGGCCGATTTTCAAGGTTTTCTAACTTCTTCATTTCTTGACCGTTTTTCACGATCTACACATGGAAATTCATCTACTTTTCACCAGGAATCTAAATATGTGGTCAAAGTTCCGAGATCGTACCTGGTTTGGCCGGAAAATGGCCGAGAATGTTCGGTTCACCTCCCTCCTCCGTTCGTCGCCTACGGCGGTGCTCCCGCTCCAATAACTACCCCAAAATGCTCGTGGGGTCCCGGGGAAGATCCTCCCGACCTTGGTTTTGTTCGAATCGGATCGAAATCCCTCCGATGAATATGGACCTTCGGTGTTCGCACGGGGAGGACTCGGGTAGGACCGAGACTGCATCGACCAATCTCTTGAGGAGAGAGAAAAATATCTGTTATATAATTTCAACTTTTCCAAATTTACCAAACTGCCCCTGCAGCTTCTAGACCCGTAATGAACTCATCGGATCTCCGTTTTCTTCGTGTCGCCTGTCTACGAACTCGTGAGTTCGAGACCTACGCAACAACCCAAGAAAAATTCCCAAAAGTATTACCAGTCAAAAAGTGACTCCCGAACCCATCCAAAACTGAGGGTAAAATTGTCCAATTCTCAAAATAATTTAATTTCTGGTCCGGGTCGTTACAATCTACCCCCCTTACAGAAATTTCGTCCCCGAAATTTTCCTAACACAGGTTAAAGAACCAACCTCCTATTCAGTTCAAGGTCGCTAAAGAGGTAAACTCCTCGGATGCATCTTGTTAACATAATTCCTTAAATAATTTGCGCACAAGTGTGCGGTCTGCAGGAAGTGGAGATGGTAATTAAATTTTGAGGTAAAAGAGCTGTCAGACGGGATAAGGGTTCTTTCCGGGTTTCGAGGGAAAATTTGGGAAGGGTCCTTACAACCTTAATTCTAGGAAAATTGTGACTAAAGTACTGTGATCTTCCAAAACTATTCTAAGGATAATTTTCACTTAAGTAAGATAGGCCATGGCATGTGGAACACTATCTAGTCCTTCTAATTGCAACCTAAGTATGGCATGTACATTAGATTACTCCTAGAAAGTGAGTATGAGAAAACACATAAAAGTGACCAAACAGATTCACTTGCATGGCATGTGCTCACTAACCCTATTTTCTCATTCATAGATCAATTAAGCTTATGCATGGCATGTGCTCCAAGCTTATGAATCAATAATTATAATGAAAGAAACAAAGAAGTGTTTGGAAGAAACTGAATACTTTAATCATAACATAAAATTGAGTTTACATGGTTACATCAAGAACCCTAGATGGAAAATGTCAGGACCCGTCCCGAATTTCCCTTCGAAACCCGGGAAGAACCCTGATCCCGTCTGACAACCTAAGAAAAGGTTCCCAAAATACCCTACAATCCTTACAAATTATAATAACAATAATAAATACTTCATCTTGTCAGACAAGGGACTTAAGCACTTAATAATTCCTGTAATTAACGACCAATCAAATACCTTTCTTCCCCTCCATTTATAAAATCATGCATGCGTCACATAAACAATTTATCATATAAAAACATCATATGTAAAACACTAAAATTCACATTTCTCTTTAGAACCACTTAGTTGAACTCATATAAAATCTGTATAAAAATACCTCGTAATCCACAATTTGTTTTGAAAATCTCATCATTTGTTTCAATCTGGACACAAATTATCTCAAATTCAAATCATTTGGTTCCAACTGCCACATAATATCTCAATTTCACTGTCCCGACATAATCATAACACACCAGTCAAACATTGCTGACATCTCTACTGGAAAACCACAAGACAACAAACTAGTCAGATACTAGTGAACCAATAATAATTCGTCCATCTGGGTCACCGCCCACACCAACCCACTGACCCGAATGACGTCGTATTTTCATATGTTGATTAGGCCCATAACAACTGTCGTCTGGTTCATATTAGAGCCGAAAATATCCTCGACTATCATAACATATCAGTCGGCATCTCTCGAATATCATATCATATCAGTCGGCATCTCTCTACTATCATATCATATCAGTCGGCATATATCTCGCTATCATATTCCTAGTCACCAGGGTATCCCTTGGGGTGTACTAGAATATGTACTACTTGGACTCGACCACAATCTCTGCAAAATCACCTTTTATATTGGGGTTCACCGGGAGTCCGCCAACACGGAACCAAGGCCCGGCTCCTAGGCCCCATTAAATCAGTTTTGTTTATATTAGGGGTTCACCGGGAGTCCGCCAACACGGAACCAAGGCCCGGCTCCTAGGCCCCTTCAAAACGGTTTTGTATCCAAAATCAAGTATAAATTTGTTTATCATTTACCACAAATACGCTTTCAACTCAAAATCATGTACCTCAATAATTACCACGTCCAAATACTATCAAAACCGAATCCAACAACCATATCGTTTCTCACAACACACTTCCACTGAAATATTGGAACAACCATTATCCAGCAATCATTGCATCCATACACAACAATATTTACATATCGAGGATATTAATACATGCGTTACAATTTGTAAATACCACCATACACAACAGTAATTAAATCGAAGATAATTATACATACATTACAATTTATAACTCAAAGTCCGCTTACCATCACCATCCAACCCAAAATTCATGTACGCTCTAGCCTCAGAACACATACACCATAATGACCCAACTACCTTGACTTTCCAAACTCAAAACCCTCTCCACGGTCAATCCCTACCGTTGGGATTGCCCAAACGAGCTCTAAATGAACTCCTATGGCCTCGAAACCAACAAAATCTGATTCGGAACGTCCCAAAACTTTGGTCAAGCGCCGCCGTGACTTCGGGAACAGTCCCACGTGCCGCCAGAAGGTCAGAACACGCGCCCACGCGCTGCCACGCGCCGGTCACGCGCCTGCTACAGTGTTCACGCGCCTGGACCGGTCCAACCCAGCCCGGCTCGACCTGACCCGGTCCAACTCAACCGGTTCACTCGACTCGACCGGTTCACTCGACTCGGCCGGTTCACTCGACTCGGCCGGTTCACTCGACTCGACCGGTTCACTCGACTCGACCGGTTACCGGTGACTCGCCGGAGAAGACGACCGGACGGCCCTCGCCGTCGCCGGAGGCAGGCCGGAGAAGATGACCGGACCGCCACCTCCGCCGCCGTCTGGTTCGCCGGAAATTGCCATTTCCGGCCAATTTTCAAGGTTTTCTAACTTCCTCATTTCTTAACCGTTTTTCACGATCTACACATGTAAATTCATCTACTTTTCACCAGGAATCCAAATATGAGGTCAAAGTTCCGAGATCATACCTGGTTTGGCCGGAAAACAGCCGAGAAGATTCGGTGAACCTCCCTCCTCCGTCCGTCGCCCACGGAGGTGCTCCCACTCCGATAATCACACCAAAAGACTCGTGGAGTCGCGGGGAAGGTCCTCCCGACCTCGGTTTTGTTCGAATCGGACCGAAACCCCTCCGATGAATATGGCCTTCGGTGATCGCACGGGGAGGGCTCGGATAGGGCCGAGACTGCATCGACCAATCCCCCGAGGAGAGAGAAAAATACCTGTTATATAATTCCAACATTTCCAAAATTACCAAACTGCCCCTGCAGCTTCTAGACCCGGAACGAACGCATCGGATCTCCGTTTTCAGCGTGCCGCCTGTCTACGAACTCGTGAGTTCGAGACCTATGCAACAACCCAAGAAAAATTCCCAAAAGTTTTACCAGTCAAAAAGTGACTCCCAAACCCATCCAAAACTGAGGGTAAAATTGTCCAATTCTCAAAATAATTTAATTTCTGGTCCGGGTCGTTACAATCTACCCCCCTTAAGGAATTTCGTCCCCGAAATTTCACTAACTCAGGTTAAAGAACCAACCTCCTATTCAGTTCAAGGTCACTAAAGAGGTAAACTCCTCGGATGCATCTTGTTAACATAATTCCTTAAATAATTTGCACACAAGTGTGCGGTCTACAGGAAATTAACCTAAAGCTCTGATACCACTTGTCAGGACCCGTCCCGAATTTCCCTTCGAAACCCGGGAAGAACCCTGATCCCGTCTGACAACCTAAGAAAAGGTTCCCAAAATACCCTACAATCCTTACAAATTATAATAACAATAATAAATACTTCATCTTGTCAGACAAGGGACTTAAGCACTTAATAATTCCTGTAATTAACGACCAATCAAATACCTTTCTTCCCCTCCATTTATAAAATCATGCATGCGTCACATAAACAATTTATCATATAAAAACATCATATGTAAAACACTAAAATTCACATTTCTCTTTAGAACCACTTAGTTGAACTCATATAAAATCTGTATAAAAATACCTCGTAATCCACAATTTGTTTTGAAAATCTCATCATTTGTTTCAATCTGGACACAAATTATCTCAAATTCAAATCATTTGGTTCCAACTGCCACATAATATCTCAATTTCACTGTCCCGACATAATCATAACACACCAGTCAAACATTGCTGACATCTCTACTGGAAAACCACAAGACAACAAACTAGTCAGATACTAGTGAACCAATAATAATTCGTCCATCTGGGTCACCGCCCACACCAACCCACTGACCCGAATGACGTCGTATTTTCATATGTTGATTAGGCCCATAACAACTGTCGTCTGGTTCATATTAGAGCCGAAAATATCCTCGACTATCATAACATATCAGTCGGCATCTCTCGAATATCATATCATATCAGTCGGCATCTCTCTACTATCATATCATATCAGTCGGCATATATCTCGCTATCATATTCCTAGTCACCAGGGTATCCCTTGGGGTGTACTAGAATATGTACTACTTGGACTCGACCACAATCTCTGCAAAATCACCTTTTATATTGGGGTTCACCGGGAGTCCGCCAACACGGAACCAAGGCCCGGCTCCTAGGCCCCATTAAATCAGTTTTGTTTATATTAGGGGTTCACCGGGAGTCCGCCAACACGGAACCAAGGCCCGGCTCCTAGGCCCCTTCAAAACGGTTTTGTATCCAAAATCAAGTATAAATTTGTTTATCATTTACCACAAATACGCTTTCAACTCAAAATCATGTACCTCAATAATTACCACGTCCAAATACTATCAAAACCGAATCCAACAACCATATCGTTTCTCACAACACACTTCCACTGAAATATTGGAACAACCATTATCCAGCAATCATTGCATCCATACACAACAATATTTACATATCGAGGATATTAATACATGCGTTACAATTTGTAAATACCACCATACACAACAGTAATTAAATCGAAGATAATTATACATACATTACAATTTATAACTCAAAGTCCGCTTACCATCACCATCCAACCCAAAATTCATGTACGCTCTAGCCTCAGAACACATACACCATAATGACCCAACTACCTTGACTTTCCAAACTCAAAACCCTCTCCACGGTCAATCCCTACCGTTGGGATTGCCCAAACGAGCTCTAAATGAACTCCTATGGCCTCGAAACCAACAAAATCTGATTCGGAACGTCCCAAAACTTTGGTCAAGCGCCGCCGTGACTTCGGGAACAGTCCCACGCGCCGCCAGAAGGTCAGAACACGCGCCCACGCGCTGCCACGCGCCGGTCACGCGCCTGCTACAGTGTTCACGCGCCTGGACCGGTCCAACCCGGCCCGGCTCGACCTGACCCGGTCCAACTCAACCGGTTCACTCGACTCGACCGGTTCACTCGACTCGGCCGGTTCACTCGACTCGGCCGGTTCACTCGACTCGACCGGTTCACTCGACTCGACCGGTTACCGGTGACTCGCCGGAGAAGACGACCGGACGGCCCTCGCCGTCGCCGGAGGCAGGCCGGAGAAGATGACCGGACCGCCACCTCCGCCGCCGTCTGGTTCGCCGGAAATTGCCATTTCCGGCCAATTTTCAAGGTTTTCTAACTTCCTCATTTCTTAACCGTTTTTCACGATCTACACATGTAAATTCATCTACTTTTCACCAGGAATCCAAATATGAGGTCAAAGTTCCGAGATCATACCTGGTTTGGCCGGAAAACAGCCGAGAAGATTCGGTGAACCTCCCTCCTCCGTCCGTCGCCCACGGAGGTGCTCCCACTCCGATAATCACACCAAAAGACTCGTGGAGTCGCGGGGAAGGTCCTCCCGACCTCGGTTTTGTTCGAATCGGACCGAAACCCCTCCGATGAATATGGCCTTCGGTGATCGCACGGGGAGGGCTCGGATAGGGCCGAGACTGCATCGACCAATCCCCCGAGGAGAGAGAAAAATACCTGTTATATAATTCCAACATTTCCAAAATTACCAAACTGCCCCTGCAGCTTCTAGACCCGGAACGAACGCATCGGATCTCCGTTTTCAGCGTGCCGCCTGTCTACGAACTCGTGAGTTCGAGACCTATGCAACAACCCAAGAAAAATTCCCAAAAGTTTTACCAGTCAAAAAGTGACTCCCAAACCCATCCAAAACTGAGGGTAAAATTGTCCAATTCTCAAAATAATTTAATTTCTGGTCCGGGTCGTTACAATCTACCCCCCTTAAGGAATTTCGTCCCCGAAATTTCACTAACTCAGGTTAAAGAACCAACCTCCTATTCAGTTCAAGGTCACTAAAGAGGTAAACTCCTCGGATGCATCTTGTTAACATAATTCCTTAAATAATTTGCACACAAGTGTGCGGTCTACAGGAAATTAACCTAAAGCTCTGATACCACTTGTCAGGACCCGTCCCGAATTTCCCTTCGAAACCCGGGAAGAACCCTGATCCCGTCTGACAACCTAAGAAAAGGTTCCCAAAATACCCTACAATCCTTACAAATTATAATAACAATAATAAATACTTCATCTTGTCAGACAAGGGACTTAAGCACTTAATAATTCCTGTAATTAACGACCAATCAAATACCTTTCTTCCCCTCCATTTATAAAATCATGCATGCGTCACATAAACAATTTATCATATAAAAACATCATATGTAAAACACTAAAATTCACATTTCTCTTTAGAACCACTTAGTTGAACTCATATAAAATCTGTATAAAAATACCTCGTAATCCACAATTTGTTTTGAAAATCTCATCATTTGTTTCAATCTGGACACAAATTATCTCAAATTCAAATCATTTGGTTCCAACTGCCACATAATATCTCAATTTCACTGTCCCGACATAATCATAACACACCAGTCAAACATTGCTGACATCTCTACTGGAAAACCACAAGACAACAAACTAGTCAGATACTAGTGAACCAATAATAATTCGTCCATCTGGGTCACCGCCCACACCAACCCACTGACCCGAATGACGTCGTATTTTCATATGTTGATTAGGCCCATAACAACTGTCGTCTGGTTCATATTAGAGCCGAAAATATCCTCGACTATCATAACATATCAGTCGGCATCTCTCGAATATCATATCATATCAGTCGGCATCTCTCTACTATCATATCATATCAGTCGGCATATATCTCGCTATCATATTCCTAGTCACCAGGGTATCCCTTGGGGTGTACTAGAATATGTACTACTTGGACTCGACCACAATCTCTGCAAAATCACCTTTTATATTGGGGTTCACCGGGAGTCCGCCAACACGGAACCAAGGCCCGGCTCCTAGGCCCCATTAAATCAGTTTTGTTTATATTAGGGGTTCACCGGGAGTCCGCCAACACGGAACCAAGGCCCGGCTCCTAGGCCCCTTCAAAACGGTTTTGTATCCAAAATCAAGTATAAATTTGTTTATCATTTACCACAAATACGCTTTCAACTCAAAATCATGTACCTCAATAATTACCACGTCCAAATACTATCAAAACCGAATCCAACAACCATATCGTTTCTCACAACACACTTCCACTGAAATATTGGAACAACCATTATCCAGCAATCATTGCATCCATACACAACAATATTTACATATCGAGGATATTAATACATGCGTTACAATTTGTAAATACCACCATACACAACAGTAATTAAATCGAAGATAATTATACATACATTACAATTTATAACTCAAAGTCCGCTTACCATCACCATCCAACCCAAAATTCATGTACGCTCTAGCCTCAGAACACATACACCATAATGACCCAACTACCTTGACTTTCCAAACTCAAAACCCTCTCCACGGTCAATCCCTACCGTTGGGATTGCCCAAACGAGCTCTAAATGAACTCCTATGGCCTCGAAACCAACAAAATCTGATTCGGAACGTCCCAAAACTTTGGTCAAGCGCCGCCGTGACTTCGGGAACAGTCCCACGCGCCGCCAGAAGGTCAGAACACGCGCCCACGCGCTGCCACGCGCCGGTCACGCGCCTGCTACAGTGTTCACGCGCCTGGACCGGTCCAACCCGGCCCGGCTCGACCTGACCCGGTCCAACTCAACCGGTTCACTCGACTCGACCGGTTCACTCGACTCGGCCGGTTCACTCGACTCGGCCGGTTCACTCGACTCGACCGGTTCACTCGACTCGACCGGTTACCGGTGACTCGCCGGAGAAGACGACCGGACGGCCCTCGCCGTCGCCGGAGGCAGGCCGGAGAAGATGACCGGACCGCCACCTCCGCCGCCGTCTGGTTCGCCGGAAATTGCCATTTCCGGCCAATTTTCAAGGTTTTCTAACTTCCTCATTTCTTAACCGTTTTTCACGATCTACACATGTAAATTCATCTACTTTTCACCAGGAATCCAAATATGAGGTCAAAGTTCCGAGATCATACCTGGTTTGGCCGGAAAACAGCCGAGAAGATTCGGTGAACCTCCCTCCTCCGTCCGTCGCCCACGGAGGTGCTCCCACTCCGATAATCACACCAAAAGACTCGTGGAGTCGCGGGGAAGGTCCTCCCGACCTCGGTTTTGTTCGAATCGGACCGAAACCCCTCCGATGAATATGGCCTTCGGTGATCGCACGGGGAGGGCTCGGATAGGGCCGAGACTGCATCGACCAATCCCCCGAGGAGAGAGAAAAATACCTGTTATATAATTCCAACATTTCCAAAATTACCAAACTGCCCCTGCAGCTTCTAGACCCGGAACGAACGCATCGGATCTCCGTTTTCAGCGTGCCGCCTGTCTACGAACTCGTGAGTTCGAGACCTATGCAACAACCCAAGAAAAATTCCCAAAAGTTTTACCAGTCAAAAAGTGACTCCCAAACCCATCCAAAACTGAGGGTAAAATTGTCCAATTCTCAAAATAATTTAATTTCTGGTCCGGGTCGTTACAATCTACCCCCCTTAAGGAATTTCGTCCCCGAAATTTCACTAACTCAGGTTAAAGAACCAACCTCCTATTCAGTTCAAGGTCACTAAAGAGGTAAACTCCTCGGATGCATCTTGTTAACATAATTCCTTAAATAATTTGCACACAAGTGTGCGGTCTACAGGAAATTAACCTAAAGCTCTGATACCACTTGTCAGGACCCGTCCCGAATTTCCCTTCGAAACCCGGGAAGAACCCTGATCCCGTCTGACAACCTAAGAAAAGGTTCCCAAAATACCCTACAATCCTTACAAATTATAATAACAATAATAAATACTTCATCTTGTCAGACAAGGGACTTAAGCACTTAATAATTCCTGTAATTAACGACCAATCAAATACCTTTCTTCCCCTCCATTTATAAAATCATGCATGCGTCACATAAACAATTTATCATATAAAAACATCATATGTAAAACACTAAAATTCACATTTCTCTTTAGAACCACTTAGTTGAACTCATATAAAATCTGTATAAAAATACCTCGTAATCCACAATTTGTTTTGAAAATCTCATCATTTGTTTCAATCTGGACACAAATTATCTCAAATTCAAATCATTTGGTTCCAACTGCCACATAATATCTCAATTTCACTGTCCCGACATAATCATAACACACCAGTCAAACATTGCTGACATCTCTACTGGAAAACCACAAGACAACAAACTAGTCAGATACTAGTGAACCAATAATAATTCGTCCATCTGGGTCACCGCCCACACCAACCCACTGACCCGAATGACGTCGTATTTTCATATGTTGATTAGGCCCATAACAACTGTCGTCTGGTTCATATTAGAGCCGAAAATATCCTCGACTATCATAACATATCAGTCGGCATCTCTCGAATATCATATCATATCAGTCGGCATCTCTCTACTATCATATCATATCAGTCGGCATATATCTCGCTATCATATTCCTAGTCACCAGGGTATCCCTTGGGGTGTACTAGAATATGTACTACTTGGACTCGACCACAATCTCTGCAAAATCACCTTTTATATTGGGGTTCACCGGGAGTCCGCCAACACGGAACCAAGGCCCGGCTCCTAGGCCCCATTAAATCAGTTTTGTTTATATTAGGGGTTCACCGGGAGTCCGCCAACACGGAACCAAGGCCCGGCTCCTAGGCCCCTTCAAAACGGTTTTGTATCCAAAATCAAGTATAAATTTGTTTATCATTTACCACAAATACGCTTTCAACTCAAAATCATGTACCTCAATAATTACCACGTCCAAATACTATCAAAACCGAATCCAACAACCATATCGTTTCTCACAACACACTTCCACTGAAATATTGGAACAACCATTATCCAGCAATCATTGCATCCATACACAACAATATTTACATATCGAGGATATTAATACATGCGTTACAATTTGTAAATACCACCATACACAACAGTAATTAAATCGAAGATAATTATACATACATTACAATTTATAACTCAAAGTCCGCTTACCATCACCATCCAACCCAAAATTCATGTACGCTCTAGCCTCAGAACACATACACCATAATGACCCAACTACCTTGACTTTCCAAACTCAAAACCCTCTCCACGGTCAATCCCTACCGCTGGGATTGCCCAAACGAGCTCTAAATGAACTCCTATGGCCTCGAAACCAACAAAATCTGATTCGGAACGTCCCAAAACTTTGGTCAAGCGCCGCCGTGACTTCGGGAACAGTCCCACGCGCCGCCAGAAGGTCAGAACACGCGCCCACGCGTTGCCACGCGCCGGTCACGCGCCTGCTACAGTGTTCACGCGCCTGGACCGGTCCAACCCGGCCCGGCTCGACCTGACCCGGTCCAACTCAACCGGTTCACTCGACTCGACCGGTTCACTCGACTCGGCCGGTTCACTCGACTCGGCCGGTTCACTCGACTCGACCGGTTCACTCGACTCGACCGGTTACCGGTGACTCGCCGGAGAAGACGACCGGACGGCCCTCGCCGTCGCCGGAGGCAGGCCGGAGAAGATGACCGGACCGCCACCTCCGCCGCCGTCTGGTTCGCCGGAAATTGCCATTTCCGGCCAATTTTCAAGGTTTTCTAACTTCCTCATTTCTTAACCGTTTTTCACGATCTACACATGTAAATTCATCTACTTTTCACCAGGAATCCAAATATGAGGTCAAAGTTCCGAGATCATACCTGGTTTGGCCGGAAAACAGCCGAGAAGATTCGGTGAACCTCCCTCCTCCGTCCGTCGCCCACGGAGGTGCTCCCACTCCGATAATCACACCAAAAGACTCGTGGAGTCGCGGGGAAGGTCCTCCCGACCTCGGTTTTGTTCGAATCGGACCGAAACCCCTCCGATGAATATGGCCTTCGGTGATCGCACGGGGAGGGCTCGGATAGGGCCGAGACTGCATCGACCAATCCCCCGAGGAGAGAGAAAAATACCTGTTATATAATTCCAACATTTCCAAAATTACCAAACTGCCCCTGCAGCTTCTAGACCCGGAACGAACGCATCGGATCTCCGTTTTCAGCGTGCCGCCTGTCTACGAACTCGTGAGTTCGAGACCTATGCAACAACCCAAGAAAAATTCCCAAAAGTTTTACCAGTCAAAAAGTGACTCCCAAACCCATCCAAAACTGAGGGTAAAATTGTCCAATTCTCAAAATAATTTAATTTCTGGTCCGGGTCGTTACAATCTACCCCCCTTAAGGAATTTCGTCCCCGAAATTTCACTAACTCAGGTTAAAGAACCAACCTCCTATTCAGTTCAAGGTCACTAAAGAGGTAAACTCCTCGGATGCATCTTGTTAACATAATTCCTTAAATAATTTGCACACAAGTGTGCGGTCTACAGGAAATTAACCTAAAGCTCTGATACCACTTGTCAGGACCCGTCCCGAATTTCCCTTCGAAACCCGGGAAGAACCCTGATCCCGTTTGACAACCTAAGAAAAGGTTCCCAAAATACCCTACAATCCTTACAAATTATAATAACAATAATAAATACTTCATCTTGTCAGACAAGGGACTTAAGCACTTAATAATTCCTGTAATTAACGACCAATCAAATACCTTTCTTCCCCTCCATTTATAAAATCATGCATGCGTCACATAAACAATTTATCATATAAAAACATCATATGTAAAACACTAAAATTCACATTTCTCTTTAGAACCACTTAGTTGAACTCATATAAAATCTGTATAAAAATACCTCGTAATCCACAATTTGTTTTGAAAATCTCATCATTTGTTTCAATCTGGACACAAATTATCTCAAATTCAAATCATTTGGTTCCAACTGCCACATAATATCTCAATTTCACTGTCCCGACATAATCATAACACACCAGTCAAACATTGCTGACATCTCTACTGGAAAACCACAAGACAACAAACTAGTCAGATACTAGTGAACCAATAATAATTCGCCCATCTGGGTCACCGCCCACACCAACCCACTGACCCGAATGACGTCGTATTTTCATATGTTGATTAGGCCCATAACAACTGTCGTCTGGTTCATATTAGAGCCGAAAATATCCTCGACTATCATAACATATCAGTCGGCATCTCTCGAATATCATATCATATCAGTCGGCATCTCTCTACTATCATATCATATCAGTCGGCATATATCTCGCTATCATATTCCTAGTCACCAGGGTATCCCTTGGGGTGTACTAGAATATGTACTACTTGGACTCGACCACAATCTCTGCAAAATCACCTTTTATATTGGGGTTCACCGGGAGTCCGCCAACACGGAACCAAGGCCCGGCTCCTAGGCCCCATTAAATCAGTTTTGTTTATATTAGGGGTTCACCGGGAGTCCGCCAACACGGAACCAAGGCCCGGCTCCTAGGCCCCTTCAAAACAGTTTTGTATCCAAAATCAAGTATAAATTTGTTTATCATTTACCACAAATACGCTTTCAACTCAAAATCATGTACCTCAATAATTACCACGTCCAAATACTATCAAAACCGAATCCAACAACCATATCGTTTCTCACAACACACTTCCACTGAAATATTGGAACAACCATTATCCAGCAATCATTGCATCCATACACAACAATATTTACATATCGAGGATATTAATACATGCGTTACAATTTGTAAATACCACCATACACAACAGTAATTAAATCGAAGATAATTATACATACATTACAATTTATAACTCAAAGTCCGCTTACCATCACCATCCAACCCAAAATTCATGTACGCTCTAGCCTCAGAACACATACACCATAATGACCCAACTACCTTGACTTTCCAAACTCAAAACCCTCTCCACGGTCAATCCCTACCGCTGGGATTGCCCAAACGAGCTCTAAATGAACTCCTATGGCCTCGAAACCAACAAAATCTGATTCGGAACGTCCCAAAACTTTGGTCAAGCGCCGCCGTGACTTCGGGAACAGTCCCACGCGCCGCCAGAAGGTCAGAACACGCGCCCACGCGTTGCCACGCGCCGGTCACGCGCCTGCTACAGTGTTCACGCGCCTGGACCGGTCCAACCCGGCCCGGCTCGACCTGACCCGGTCCAACTCAACCGGTTCACTCGACTCGACCGGTTCACTCGACTCGGCCGGTTCACTCGACTCGGCCGGTTCACTCGACTCGACCGGTTCACTCGACTCGACCGGTTACCGGTGACTCGCCGGAGAAGACGACCGGACGGCCCTCGCCGTCGCCGGAGGCAGGCCGGAGAAGATGACCGGACCGCCACCTCCGCCGCCGTCTGGTTCGCCGGAAATTGCCATTTCCGGCCAATTTTCAAGGTTTTCTAACTTCCTCATTTCTTAACCGTTTTTCACGATCTACACATGTAAATTCATCTACTTTTCACCAGGAATCCAAATATGAGGTCAAAGTTCCGAGATCATACCTGGTTTGGCCGGAAAACAGCCGAGAAGATTCGGTGAACCTCCCTCCTCCGTCCGTCGCCCACGGAGGTGCTCCCACTCCGATAATCACACCAAAAGACTCGTGGAGTCGCGGGGAAGGTCCTCCCGACCTCGGTTTTGTTCGAATCGGACCGAAACCCCTCCGATGAATATGGCCTTCGGTGATCGCACGGGGAGGGCTCGGATAGGGCCGAGACTGCATCGACCAATCCCCCGAGGAGAGAGAAAAATACCTGTTATATAATTCCAACATTTCCAAAATTACCAAACTGCCCCTGCAGCTTCTAGACCCGGAACGAACGCATCGGATCTCCGTTTTCAGCGTGCCGCCTGTCTACGAACTCGTGAGTTCGAGACCTATGCAACAACCCAAGAAAAATTCCCAAAAGTTTTACCAGTCAAAAAGTGACTCCCAAACCCATCCAAAACTGAGGGTAAAATTGTCCAATTCTCAAAATAATTTAATTTCTGGTCCGGGTCGTTACAATCTACCCCCCTTAAGGAATTTCGTCCCCGAAATTTCACTAACTCAGGTTAAAGAACCAACCTCCTATTCAGTTCAAGGTCACTAAAGAGGTAAACTCCTCGGATGCATCTTGTTAACATAATTCCTTAAATAATTTGCACACAAGTGTGCGGTCTACAGGAAATTAACCTAAAGCTCTGATACCACTTGTCAGGACCCGTCCCGAATTTCCCTTCGAAACCCGGGAAGAACCCTGATCCCGTTTGACAACCTAAGAAAAGGTTCCCAAAATACCCTACAATCCTTACAAATTATAATAACAATAATAAATACTTCATCTTGTCAGACAAGGGACTTAAGCACTTAATAATTCCTGTAATTAACGACCAATCAAATACCTTTCTTCCCCTCCATTTATAAAATCATGCATGCGTCACATAAACAATTTATCATATAAAAACATCATATGTAAAACACTAAAATTCACATTTCTCTTTAGAACCACTTAGTTGAACTCATATAAAATCTGTATAAAAATACCTCGTAATCCACAATTTGTTTTGAAAATCTCATCATTTGTTTCAATCTGGACACAAATTATCTCAAATTCAAATCATTTGGTTCCAACTGCCACATAATATCTCAATTTCACTGTCCCGACATAATCATAACACACCAGTCAAACATTGCTGACATCTCTACTGGAAAACCACAAGACAACAAACTAGTCAGATACTAGTGAACCAATAATAATTCGCCCATCTGGGTCACCGCCCACACCAACCCACTGACCCGAATGACGTCGTATTTTCATATGTTGATTAGGCCCATAACAACTGTCGTCTGGTTCATATTAGAGCCGAAAATATCCTCGACTATCATAACATATCAGTCGGCATCTCTCGAATATCATATCATATCAGTCGGCATCTCTCTACTATCATATCATATCAGTCGGCATATATCTCGCTATCATATTCCTAGTCACCAGGGTATCCCTTGGGGTGTACTAGAATATGTACTACTTGGACTCGACCACAATCTCTGCAAAATCACCTTTTATATTGGGGTTCACCGGGAGTCCGCCAACACGGAACCAAGGCCCGGCTCCTAGGCCCCATTAAATCAGTTTTGTTTATATTAGGGGTTCACCGGGAGTCCGCCAACACGGAACCAAGGCCCGGCTCCTAGGCCCCTTCAAAACAGTTTTGTATCCAAAATCAAGTATAAATTTGTTTATCATTTACCACAAATACGCTTTCAACTCAAAATCATGTACCTCAATAATTACCACGTCCAAATACTATCAAAACCGAATCCAACAACCATATCGTTTCTCACAACACACTTCCACTGAAATATTGGAACAACCATTATCCAGCAATCATTGCATCCATACACAACAATATTTACATATCGAGGATATTAATACATGCGTTACAATTTGTAAATACCACCATACACAACAGTAATTAAATCGAAGATAATTATACATACATTACAATTTATAACTCAAAGTCCGCTTACCATCACCATCCAACCCAAAATTCATGTACGCTCTAGCCTCAGAACACATACACCATAATGACCCAACTACCTTGACTTTCCAAACTCAAAACCCTCTCCACGGTCAATCCCTACCGCTGGGATTGCCCAAACGAGCTCTAAATGAACTCCTATGGCCTCGAAACCAACAAAATCTGATTCGGAACGTCCCAAAACTTTGGTCAAGCGCCGCCGTGACTTCGGGAACAGTCCCACGCGCCGCCAGAAGGTCAGAACACGCGCCCACGCGCTGCCACGCGCCGATCACGCGCCTGCTACAGTGTTCACGCGCCTGGACCGGTCCAACCCAGCCCGGCTCGACCTGACCCGGTCCAACTCAACCGGTTCACTCGACTCGACCGGTTCACTCGACTCGGTCGGTTCACTCGACTCGGCCGGTTCACTCGACTCGACCGGTTCACTCGACTCGACCGGTTACCGGTGACTCGCCGGAGAAGACGACCGGACGGCCCTCGCCGTCGCCGGAGGCAGGCCGGAGAAGATGACCGGACCGCCACCTCCGCCGCCGTCTGGTTCGCCGGAAATTGCCATTTCCGGCCAATTTTCAAGGTTTTCTAACTTCCTCATTTCTTAACCGTTTTTCACGATCTACACATGTAAATTCATCTACTTTTCACCAGGAATCCAAATATGAGGTCAAAGTTCCGAGATCATACCTGGTTTGGCCGGAAAATAGCCGAGAAGATTCGGTGAACCTCCCTCCTCCGTCCGTCGCCCACGGAGGTGCTCCCACTCCGATAATCACACCAAAAGACTCGTGGAGTCGCGGGGAAGGTCCTCCCGACCTCGGTTTTGTTCGAATCGGACCGAAACCCCTCCGATGAATATGGCCTTCGGTGATCGCACGGGGAGGGCTCGGATAGGGCCGAGACTGCATCGACCAATCCCCCGAGGAGAGAGAAAAATACCTGTTATATAATTCCAACATTTTCAAAATTACCAAACTGCCCCTGCAGCTTCTAGACCCGGAACGAACGCATCGGATCTCCGTTTTCAGCGTGCCGCCTGTCTACGAACTCGTGAGTTCGAGACCTATGCAACAACCCAAGAAAAATTCCCAAAAGTTTTACCAGTCAAAAAGTGACTCCCAAACCCATCCAAAACTGAGGGTAAAATTGTCCAATTCTCAAAATAATTTAATTTCTGGTCCGGGTCGTTACAATCTACCCCCCTTAAGGAATTTCGTCCCCGAAATTTCACTAACTCAGGTTAAAGAACCAACCTCCTATTCAGTTCAAGGTCACTAAAGAGGTAAACTCCTCGGATGCATCTTGTTAACATAATTCCTTAAATAATTTGCACACAAGTGTGCGGTCTACAGGAAATTAACCTAAAGCTCTGATACCACTTGTCAGGACCCGTCCCGAATTTCCCTTCGAAACCCGGGAAGAACCCTGATCCCGTTTGACAACCTAAGAAAAGGTTCCCAAAATACCCTACAATCCTTACAAATTATAATAACAATAATAAATACTTCATCTTGTCAGACAAGGGACTTAAGCACTTAATAATTCCTGTAATTAACGACCAATCAAATACCTTTCTTCCCCTCCATTTATAAAATCATGCATGCGTCACATAAACAATTTATCATATAAAAACATCATATGTAAAACACTAAAATTCACATTTCTCTTTAGAACCACTTAGTTGAACTCATATAAAATCTGTATAAAAATACCTCGTAATCCACAATTTGTTTTGAAAATCTCATCATTTGTTTCAATCTGGACACAAATTATCTCAAATTCAAATCATTTGGTTCCAACTGCCACATAATATCTCAATTTCACTGTCCCGACATAATCATAACACACCAGTCAAACATTGCTGACATCTCTACTGGAAAACCACAAGACAACAAACTAGTCAGATACTAGTGAACCAATAATAATTCGCCCATCTGGGTCACCGCCCACACCAACCCACTGACCCGAATGACGTCGTATTTTCATATGTTGATTAGGCCCATAACAACTGTCGTCTGGTTCATATTAGAGCCGAAAATATCCTCGACTATCATAACATATCAGTCGGCATCTCTCGAATATCATATCATATCAGTCGGCATCTCTCTACTATCATATCATATCAGTCGGCATATATCTCGCTATCATATTCCTAGTCACCAGGGTATCCCTTGGGGTGTACTAGAATATGTACTACTTGGACTCGACCACAATCTCTGCAAAATCACCTTTTATATTGGGGTTCACCGGGAGTCCGCCAACACGGAACCAAGGCCCGGCTCCTAGGCCCCATTAAATCAGTTTTGTTTATATTAGGGGTTCACCGGGAGTCCGCCAACACGGAACCAAGGCCCGGCTCCTAGGCCCCTTCAAAACAGTTTTGTATCCAAAATCAAGTATAAATTTGTTTATCATTTACCACAAATACGCTTTCAACTCAAAATCATGTACCTCAATAATTACCACGTCCAAATACTATCAAAACCGAATCCAACAACCATATCGTTTCTCACAACACACTTCCACTGAAATATTGGAACAACCATTATCCAGCAATCATTGCATCCATACACAACAATATTTACATATCGAGGATATTAATACATGCGTTACAATTTGTAAATACCACCATACACAACAGTAATTAAATCGAAGATAATTATACATACATTACAATTTATAACTCAAAGTCCGCTTACCATCACCATCCAACCCAAAATTCATGTACGCTCTAGCCTCAGAACACATACACCATAATGACCCAACTACCTTGACTTTCCAAACTCAAAACCCTCTCCACGGTCAATCCCTACCGCTGGGATTGCCCAAACGAGCTCTAAATGAACTCCTATGGCCTCGAAACCAACAAAATCTGATTCGGAACGTCCCAAAACTTTGGTCAAGCGCCGCCGTGACTTCGGGAACAGTCCCACGCGCCGCCAGAAGGTCAGAACACGCGCCCACGCGCTGCCACGCGCCGATCACGCGCCTGCTACAGTGTTCACGCGCCTGGACCGGTCCAACCCAGCCCGGCTCGACCTGACCCGGTCCAACTCAACCGGTTCACTCGACTCGACCGGTTCACTCGACTCGGTCGGTTCACTCGACTCGGCCGGTTCACTCGACTCGACCGGTTCACTCGACTCGACCGGTTACCGGTGACTCGCCGGAGAAGACGACCGGACGGCCCTCGCCGTCGCCGGAGGCAGGCCGGAGAAGATGACCGGACCGCCACCTCCGCCGCCGTCTGGTTCGCCGGAAATTGCCATTTCCGGCCAATTTTCAAGGTTTTCTAACTTCCTCATTTCTTAACCGTTTTTCACGATCTACACATGTAAATTCATCTACTTTTCACCAGGAATCCAAATATGAGGTCAAAGTTCCGAGATCATACCTGGTTTGGCCGGAAAACAGCCGAGAAGATTCGGTGAACCTCCCTCCTCCGTCCGTCGCCCACGGAGGTGCTCCCACTCCGATAATCACACCAAAAGACTCGTGGAGTCGCGGGGAAGGTCCTCCCGACCTCGGTTTTGTTCGAATCGGACCGAAACCCCTCCGATGAATATGGCCTTCGGTGATCGCACGGGGAGGGCTCGGATAGGGCCGAGACTGCATCGACCAATCCCCCGAGGAGAGAGAAAAATACCTGTTATATAATTCCAACATTTCCAAAATTACCAAACTGCCCCTGCAGCTTCTAGACCCGGAACGAACACATCGGATCTCCGTTTTCAGCGTGCCGCCTGTCTACGAACTTGTGAGTTCGAGACCTATGCAACAACCCAAGAAAAATTCCCAAAAGTTTTACCAGTCAAAAAGTGACTCCCAAACCCATCCAAAACTGAGGGTAAAATTGTCCAATTCTCAAAATAATTTAATTTCTGGTCCGGGTCGTTACAATCTACCCCCCTTAAGGAATTTCGTCCCCGAAATTTCACTAACTCAGGTTAAAGAACCAACCTTCTATTCAGTTCAAGGTCACTAAAGAGGTAAACTCCTCGGATGCATCTTGTTAACATAATTCCTTAAATAATTTGCACACAAGTGTGCGGTCTACAGGAAATTAACCTAAAGCTCTGATACCACTTGTCAGGACCCGTCCCGTATTTCCCTTCGAAACCCGGGAAGAACCCTGATCCCGTCTGACAACCTAAGAAAAGGTTCCCAAAATACCCTACAATCCTTACAAATTATAATAACAATAATAAATACTTCATCTTGTCAGACAAGGGACTTAAGCACTTAATAATTCCTGTAATTAACGACCAATCAAATACCTTTCTTCCCCTCCATTTATAAAATCATGCATGCGTCACATAAACAATTTATCATATAAAAACATCATATGTAAAACACTAAAATTCACATTTCTCTTTAGAACCACTTAGTTGAACTCATATAAAATCTGTATAAAAATACCTCGTAATCCACAATTTGTTTTGAAAATCTCATCATTTGTTTCAATCTGGACACAAATTATCTCAAATTCAAATCATTTGGTTCCAACTGCCACATAATATCTCAATTTCACTGTCCCGACATAATCATAACACACCAGTCAAACATTGCTGACATCTCTACTGGAAAACCACAAGACAACAAACTAGTCAGATACTAGTGAACCAATAATAATTCGTCCATCTGGGTCACCGCCCACACCAACCCACTGACCCGAATGACGTCGTATTTTCATATGTTGATTAGGCCCATAACAACTGTCGTCTGGTTCATATTAGAGCCGAAAATATCCTCGACTATCATAACATATCAGTCGGCATCTCTCGAATATCATATCATATCAGTCGGCATCTCTCTACTATCATATCATATCAGTCGGCATATATCTCGTTATCATATTCCTAGTCACCAGGGTATCCCTTGGGGTGTACTAGAATATGTACTACTTGGACTCGACCACAATCTCTGCAAAATCACCTTTTATATTGGGGTTCACCGGGAGTCCGCCAACACGGAACCAAGGCCCGGCTCCTAGGCCCCATTAAATCAGTTTTGTTTATATTAGGGGTTCACCGGGAGTCCGCCAACACGGAACCAAGGCCCGGCTCCTAGGCCCCTTCAAAACGGTTTTGTATCCAAAATCAAGTATAAATTTGTTTATCATTTACCACAAATACGCTTTCAACTCAAAATCATGTACCTCAATAATTACCACGTCCAAATACTATCAAAACCGAATCCAACAACCATATCGTTTCTCACAACACACTTCCACTGAAATATTGGAACAACCATTATCCAGCAATCATTGCATCCATACACAACAATATTTACATATCGAGGATATTAATACATGCGTTACAATTTGTAAATACCACCATACACAACAGTAATTAAATCGAAGATAATTATACATACATTACAATTTATAACTCAAAGTCCGCTTACCATCACCATCCAACCCAAAATTCATGTACTCTCTAGCCTCAGAACACATACACCATAATGACCCAACTACCTTGACTTTCCAAACTCAAAACCCTCTCCACGGTCAATCCCTACCGCTGGGATTGCCCAAACGAGCTCTAAATGAACTCCTATGGCCTCGAAACCAACAAAATATGATTCGGAACGTCCCAAAACTTTGGTCACGCGCCGCCGTGACTTCGGGAACAGTCCCACGCGCCGCCAGAAGGTCATAACACGCGCCCACGCGCTGCCACGCGCCGGTCACGCGCCTGCTACAGTGTTCACGCGCCTGGACCGGTCCAACCCGGCCCGGCTTGACCTGACCCGGTCCAACTCAACCGGTTCACTCGACTCGACCGGTTCACTCGACTCGGCCGGTTCACTCGACTCGGCCGGTTCACTCGACTCGACCGGTTCACTCGACTCGACCAGTTACCAGTGACTCGCCAGAGAAGACGACTGGACGGCCCTCGCCGTCGCCGGAGGCAGGCCGGAGAAGATGACCGGACCGCCACCTCCGCCGCCGTCTGGTTCGCCGGAAATTGCCATTTCCGGCCAATTTTCAAGGTTTTCTAACTTCCTCATTTCTTAACCGTTTTTCACGATCTACACATGTAAATTCATCTACTTTTCACCAGGAATCCAAATATGAGGTCAAAGTTCCGAGATCATACCTGGTTTGGCCGGAAAACAGCCGAGAAGATTCGGTGAACCTCCCTCCTCCGTCCGTCGCCCACGGAGGTGCTCCCACTCCGATAATCACACCAAAAGACTCGTGGAGTCGCGGGGAAGGTCCTCCCGACCTCGGTTTTGTTCGAATCGGACCGAAACCCCTCCGATGAATATGGCCTTCGGTGATCGCACGGGGAGGGCTCGGATAGGGCCGAGACTGCATCGACCAATCCCCCGAGGAGAGAGAAAAATACCTGTTATATAATTCCAACATTTCCAAAATTACCAAACTGCCCCTGCAGCTTCTAGACCCGGAACGAACGCATCGGATCTCCGTTTTCAGCGTGCCGCCTGTCTACGAACTCGTGAGTTCGAGACCTATGCAACAACCCAAGAAAAATTCCCAAAAGTTTTACCAGTCAAAAAGTGACTCCCAAACCCATCCAAAACTGAGGGTAAAATTGTCCAATTCTCAAAATAATTTAATTTCTGGTCCGGGTCGTTACAGAAAATTAGCTACACATGGATCTCATCAACACAAAAACATTAATTAGAGTCATAGGTGCAGCAAACTCTTAGTAGAAGTCACCCTTGAAGTGTTCTTCTTCTCCAAATCTGAAAAGAGATTCTTCTTCTCATCAACAAAGATGGTGGATGATGAATTTGATGAAGGAATTTGGGGTTTTTCTGATGGGAGATTGATGTAGATGGGAAAGGGATAAAAAGGGTTGGAAGAGATGAGAGGATGAAGGAAGGGGAGGGGAATAAAGAGATGAGTTTTATTTTTGGGTTTTTCTGAATGGAAGAGAATATAAGAAGGTTGTGGGAGGCTAGATCTGAATTTCTTTGTTATGTGGAGGCTAGGGTTGATTTTGAGAGCTAAGAGGGCTTTATATAGGTAGAGAACTTGAGGGACAAATCTAGAATGAATAGTAAATTTGTCACTGTTCACATGAATAGTACTGCGTGAATAGTATTCATGAATAGTGACAGCTAAAATCCTTGCTCTCCAAGTTATTTTGTCAGGACCCGTCCCGAATTTCCCCTCGAAACCCGGGAAGAACCCTCATCCCGTCTGACAACCTAAGAAAAGGTTCCCAAAATACCCTTCAATCCTTACAAAATATAATAACAATAAATACTTCCACTTGTCAGACAAGGGATTCAAGCACTCAATAATTCCCGTAATTAATGACCCATCAAATACAATATAATATCAGAGCGTCTAAGTAGGATCAAGAGTAAAATTTAGATATCCTACTCAAATATAATTACACAGCACATGTAACAACCCAGAATTTTAATTATTGGATTTAATTAAATTATTTATGTAAAATGACGATTTTGCCCTTGCTTGTTAAAGGGCATGGAAATCAAGTTTTGGTTTCGAAACCTTTTCGGTGGTGTTTTGGGTACCGTTGCGTAGGTTTCGAACTCACGAGTTCGTAGACAGGCGGCACGCGGAAAACGGAGTTCGTAGACGAGAGTTATGGGTCTAAATGTGCAAGGGCATTTTGGTAATTTTCCATGGAGGGGAGATATTTTGGTAACAAATCAGATAAGTCTGATTTGTTTCATCCTCATCTTCATTTCATCTTCATCTCACTCATCTCTCTCTGTAACAAACATAACACAAACACACCCGAAATCATTGAACCAAACCGTGCGAAACTTACCCGAAGAGAAACCAAAAGTCAATGTTGATTTCAAGGCCTCATCTTCCAGTTTTGATCCACTAATCGTGTTCTACTCCTTCCCGTGATCACAACCATACCAACCATCGAAGGAGAGGACCACGGAGGAAGCCGAACCGAGAATAGGAAGTTTCGGACTTTCCGATCGATTTTCCGGCTAGCACAGGTATGTGTTTGATGTTTTAAGCTCATATTTGGATTCCTGGGTTTGAGTAGATAGATTTAGACGTAAAATTCGTGAAAAATGGTTGAGTTTTGAAGAAGTTGGAAACCTTGGAGTTTCGGCCGGAAATGGAGGATTCCGGCGAAACCAGACGGCGGCGGAGGTGGTGGTCCGGTCATCTTCTCCGGCCAACCTCCGGCGACGGTGACGGCAGCCGGTCATCTTCTCCGGCGAGTCTCCGGGGACCAGTCAGGTTGAGTTGAACCGGTCGGGTCGAGTTGAACCGGTCGGGTTGAGTGAACCGGTCAGGCTGAGTTGGACCGGGTCCGGCCGAGTTGGACCGGGTTGGACCGGTCCAGGCGCGTGGGTACTGTAGCAGGCGCGTGACCGGCGCGTGTGGGCGCGTGGCGGCGCGTGAGCGCGTGTTCCGACCTTCCGTCGGCGCGTGGCGGCGCGTGGGGCCGAGTCTGAGGTCACGGTGGCGCATGACAGTTAGTTTTTGACGTTTCGGACCTGTTGGCGCAGGTTTCGAGTCGATCGGATGTCTTTTAGGGGTTGTTTCGAACGTTTTAAGGTTGCTGCGTTTTCTAGGACAGCATCGTTAGACTCCCGGGATTTATGGGGTTTATACTTAAGATTATTATTATTAGCTGGTAATCCCGATTATTAATTTAGACAGGCGATACTGCTCCAGGAACCTCAGGGGAGCGTACAGTTCGGGATTGAGCGTGCTTGAACAGGTTTGTGAGTGGACTTTGATTTATAAACTGTAATGCATGCATAAACGTATCTTTGCTTTAAATACTGTTGAGTATGAGTGCAATGAATTTCTGGATTTTAGAAATGATGCTGGACACATATTTTACAATATTTCTGTGAAAGTATGTTTTGAGAAATGGCCTGATTTTGTACTCGATTTTGATATCGTTTTGACGTGGTGACTATTTGAGTATGTGATTTGGGTTTTGACTCATAATTGTGATTTTACCGATTTTGGCCATAAAATGATATTTTAAAGAATTTGGCTTAGGCCGCGAAACAAGATTTCGAAGTATGGATTTGATTCACTGATTCCCGTCCCGATGATTGTTGTTGCTCTGACTGGTGTTGAGGAGCATGACTCTACCAGTTGTTGAGGGTTCGGACCTTAGGTGTTGAGGAGTATGTCTCCGCCGGGTCGCGAAACTGTCTATGCATAGTACAGATATTACAGACAGTACATATGGTACACAGAGTTGTACAGATTTGAACACATCTCAAGGGATACCCTGATGTGTTATGAATATGTCGGGAACAGTGAATTCTTGATTTTGAGATATTTGCCAAATGGAACCAAATGATTTGAAATTGAGATATTCGTGAGTTTGAACCAAATGATTTGAATTTGAGATATTATGTGTCCGATTGAACCAAACGATTTGGATTTGAGATAATTTGTGTCCATATTGAATTATATGATTTTAAACTCCTTTGAAGAGAGTTTTCAAACCAAATTGTGGATTACGAGGTATTTTTATTATACAGATTTTATGTGAGTCCAATTCATGATTTTAAAGATAAATGTGAATTTTGGATGATTTACATATGATGCTTTTATATGATAAATTGTTTTATGTTATGCATGCATGATTTTATAAATGGAGGGGGAGAAAGGTAATTCTTCGAAAAGGAATTTATAAATGATTATTTTTGTCCACTCACAACTTTTGTGTTTAAATCCCCCTTCAGGCAGTTGAGTAGAGTTGACGCGAACATTGATCTCGAGGCTGAGGCATTAGGATTCTGACTGCGCTGTGTTGTATATTTGAGTAGGATATCTAAATTTTATTCTTGATCCTACTTAGACGCTCTGATATTATGTTGCATTTGATTTGTCGTTAATTACGGGAATTATTGAGTGCTTAAGTCCCTTGTCTGACAAGAGGAAGTATTTATTATGGTTATTATAAATTGTATGGATTGAAGGGTATTTTGGGAACCTTTTCTTAGGTTGTCAGACGGGATCAGGGTTCTTCCCGGATTTTGAGGGGAAATTCGGGACGGGTCCTGACAGCACAGTCGAAGTACTAATGCCTCAGCCTCGAGATCAATGTTCGCGTCAACTCTACTCAACTGCCTGAAGAGGGTTTAAACACAAAAGTTGTGAGTGGACAAAAATAATCATTTATAAATTCCTTTTCGAAGAAATACCTTTCTTCCCCTCCATTTATAAAATCATGCATGCATAACATAAAACAATTTATCAATAAAAACATCATATGTAAATCACCAGAAATTCTCATTTCTCTTTAAAACCATTTAGTTGGACTCACATAAAATCTATATAATAAAAATACCTCATGATCCACAATTTGGTTTGAAAACTCTCTTCAAAGGAGTTTAAAATCATTTAATTCAATCTGGACACAAATTATCTCAAATTCAAATCATTTCGTTCCATCTGCCACATAATATCTCAAATTTCACTGTTCCCGACATATCCATAACACACTAGGGTATCCCTTGAGATGTGTTCAAATCTGTACAACTCTGTGTACCATCTGTACTATCTGTACTCTCTGTACTATGCATAGACAGCTTCGCGACCCGGCGGAGCAAGGCCTCTCAACACCAAGGTCCGAACCCTCAACAACTGGTAGAGCAAGGCCCCTCAACACCAGTCAGAGCAACAATAACCATCGGGACGGGAACCAGTGAATCAAATCCATACTTAGAAATCTTTGTTTCTTGGCCTAAGCCAAATTCTTTGCAATATCATTTTATGACCAAAATCAATAAATCATAATTATGGGTCTCAACCCAAATCACATACTCAAATAGTTACCATGTCAAAACGATATTAAAATCGAGTACAAAAACCATGTCATTTCTCAAAACACACTTTCACTGAAATATTATAAAACTTGTGTCCAGCATCATTTTTAAAATCCAGAAATTCATTGCACCCATACATAACAGTATTTAAATCAAAGATACATTTATGCATGCATTACAGTTTATAAATCAAAGTCCACTCACAAACCTGTTCAAGCAAGCTCAATCCCGAACTGTACGCTCCCCTGAAGTTCCTAGAGCAGTATCGCCTGTCTAAATTAATAATCGGGATTACCAGCTAATCATAAGAACCTTAAATATAAATCCCCTAAACCCCTGGAGTCTAACTATGCTGGCCTAGAAAACGCAGCAACTTTAAAACGTCCGAAACAACCCCTAAACGACGTCCGATCGACTCGAAACCTGCGCCAACAGGTCCGAAACGTCAAAAACTACTTGTCACGCGCCACCGTGACCTCAGACTCGGCCCCACGCGCCGCCACGCGCCCTCACGCGCCGGTCACGCGCCTGCTACAGTACCCACGCGCCTGGACCGGTCCAACTCGGTCCGGCTCAACCTAACCCGGTCCAACTCGACCCGACCGGTTCAACTCGACCATTTTTCACAAATTTTATGTCTAAATCTATCTACTCGAATCCAGGAATCCAAATATGACCTCAAAACCACAAACACGTACCTGTGCTAGCCGGAAAATCGATCGGAAGGTCCGAAACTTCCTATCCTCGGTTCGGCTTCCTCCGTGGTCCTCTCCTTCGATGGTTGGTACGGTTGTAATCGTGGGAAGGAGTAGAATATGATTAGTTGATCAAAACTGGAAGTTGGAGCCTTGAAATCAAAGTTGACTTTGTGGGTTTTTGGATGATTTTCGCACACGGGTTCGGGTGGTTTGTGTTTATTTCAGAGATAAGGATGAGAATGAGATGATGATCTGATGAAGATGAAAATGAAATAAAGATGAGACAATGATTTGGGGTTAAAAATATCTACCCCAAGTCAAAAATTACCAAAATGCCCTTACACAGCTAGACCCATAACTTTCGTCCATGAACTCCGTTTTCCGCATGCCGCCTGTCTACGAACTCGTGAGTTCGAGACCTACGCAACGATATCTAAAACACCACCAAAAGTGTCTCAAACCAAATTTGACTTCCATGCCCTTTACCGACCAAGGGTAAAATCGTCATTTTAAATAAATAATTTACTTAAATCCAATAATTGAAATTCCGGGTTGTTACATATTTTTCCTTTCTCCCTAAGTTGGCTCATCCAGCCCCAAATTGTTTCATTCTTTCATCAAAATCTTTGTAATTTAATGGGCTATCCAATCCTGCACCATTCTCACAAAAAAAATATCATTTTCTCCTATATGATGAAAAATGCTAATGCTAAATCATAGGTAAAAAGACATGACAAAATACATCAAATATGACTTAACAAATATCCCCAAACCTATATTTTGCTAGTCCTCGAACAAAACAAACTACAAAAGCACAAACAAAATAAAGACTCGATCTTACTTAGACAGAACATTTAAACCCCTAGTTGTCCCTAGTAGTAGGAGTTTTGTCTCCTGAGGGTTTAACAAAGGTAGCACCCATAAACACCATCTAGACTCCCTTGAAAACAATAGAGCATAATGGGAACAAAGTAATATGAACCAATGAAACTTTAGTCATACCTTCACCATCCCGAATTCACCATGTTCAGCAACTAACTTAGTGTAAAAGTGAACACATATACTCCTAGATCCATGGCTTCAAAGGTATCAATCTCAAACCCGAAGATAGAATTCATCTCAATTCTAAGTCTCACATATTCACTCAATCACTCTGAACCTAAGGTTTAATCTCTCGTCAAGCATATGTGAGTGAATTTATCTAAATTGAAAGCAAATATTCTCACATATGAAGTATAAGAAAAAGTGGCACAATTTCGGGTTCGATCTCATGAAAGAATTGAAAACTAAGAATTAGATAGAGCACATACCTACTAGCATTCTTGTCATTGCCCGAAATGATCAACTTAGGTCTTAATCTATGTAGATTGTAATAGGGCTTGGTTGAGGGCAAAATGAAAGAAGGATAGGAATAGCAAGGAACTTAGAATCATACCAAGGGACCATTGAAAACTTATATGGCAAGGCTTAATGTCATTTCCAGCAGCTGCTCTCTTTGAGTTGAATGGAATGGACTTGCTTTTTGATGCACTTTGCTCAGATCATACTTGAACTTCTTTTTTCTTTCCTTTTTTTTTCACAGAAGCTTTGCTTGATTTATTTTCTCTTTTCTCTTGGTTTTAACTTCTTTTGAAACTGTCCATAAACTTTTGATCCATCTGTGGCATCACTTCTCCTTACTTCAGATTTCTTATTTGAATAACCTTGTCACATTGTAAGCTATAGGGTATGGGCACAAATAGGCTAGTTATCTCAAAGTGAGATACAAAAGGGAAGGAGTGATGTAGGTTATGAAAGAAATGGCAACAAGTGTTTGGCTGCAAAATTGGCTAATGGAGCTATTAGGACCCGTCCCGAATTTCCTCTCGAAACCCGGGAAAAACCCTGATCCTGTCTGACAACCTAAGAAAAAGTTCCCAAAATACACTTCAATCCTTACAAAATATAATAATAATAAATACTTCCACTTGTCAGACAAGGGATTCAAGCACTCAATAATTCCCGTAATTAATGACCAATACAATACAATATAATATCAGAGCGTCTAAGTATGATCAAGAGTAAAATTTAGATATCCTACTCAAATATAATTACACAGCGCAGTCGAAGTACTAATGCCTTTGCCTCGAGATCAGTATTCTCGTCAACTCTATTCAACTGCCTGAAGGGGGTTTAAACACAAAAGTTGTGAGTGGACAAAAATAATCATTTCTAAATAATTTTTTGAGGAAATATTACATTTTTCCCCCCCTCCATTTATAAAATCATGCATGCTTCACATAAACAATTTATAATATAAAAACAACATATGTAAATCACCAAAATTTCCATTTCTCTTTAAACTACTTAGTTGGTATCACAGAAAATCTGTATAAAGAAAATACCTCGTGATTCACAGTTTGGTTCGAAAACTCTCTTCAAATGAGTTAAAAATCATTTAATCCAATCTAGACACATAATATCTCAAATTCACTATTCCCGACATATCCACAACACACCAGGGTATCCCTTGAGATGTGTTAAAATCTGTATTACTTGGACTCGACCACAATCTCTGCAAAATCACCTTTTATATTGGAGGTTCACCGGGAGTCCGCCAACATGGAACCAAGGCCCGGATCCTAGGCCCCCTCAAATCGGTTTTGTTTATATTGGGGGTTCACCGGGAGTCCGACAACACGGAACCAAGGCCTGGCTCATGGGCCCCCTCAAAACGATATTATATCCAAAATCAAGTATATATTTTGTTTATCATTTATCACAAATACGGTTTCAACTCAAAATCATGGACCCAAATAATCACCACGTCAAAACAATATCAAAACCGAATCCAACAACCATATCATTTCTTACAACACACTTTCACTGAAATATTGAAAAAACAAATGTCCAGCAATCAATTATAAATTCCAGGAAATGATTGCACCCATACATAACCGTATTTAAATCAAGATACATTTATGCATGCATTATAGTTTATAAACCAAAAGTCCACTAACAAACCTGTTCAAGAAAGCTCAATCCCGAACTGTACGCTCCCCTGAAGTTCCTGGAGCAGTATCGCCTATCCAAATTAATAATCGGGATTACCAGCTCATAATAAAAACCTTAAATATAAACCCCCTAAACCCCGGGAGTCTAACTATGCTGGCCTAGAAAACGCAGCAACTTTAAAACGTCTGAAACAACCCCTAAACGACGTCCGATCGACTCAAAACCTGCGCCAACAGGTCCGAAACGTCAAAAACTACTTGTCACGCGCCACCGTGACCTCAGAATCGGCCCCACACGCCGCCACGCGCCGACGGAAGGTCGGCACATGCACCTTCACGCGCCGCCACGCGCCTTCACGCGCCGGCCACTCGCCTGCTACAGTGTTCACGCGCCTGAACCGGTCCAACTCGGTTCGACTCAACCTGACCCGATTCAACTTGACCCGATCGGTTCAACTCGACCCGACCGGTTCAACTCGACTCGACTGGTTCAACTCGACCCGACCTGTCATCGGCGACTCGCCAGAGAAGACGACCGGCTGCCGGAAGCTGGCCGGAGAAGATGACCGGCAGCGCCGTCGCCGCAGTCTGGTTTCATCGGAATCCTCCATTTCCGGCCGAAACTCCAAGCTTTCCAACTTCCTCAAAACTCAACCATTTTTCACAAATTTTACGTCTAAATCTATCTACTCGAACCCAGGAATCCAAATATAACCTCAAAACATCAAACACGTACCTGTATAGGCCGGAAAATCGATCGAAAGATCCGAAACTTCCTTTACTAAGTTCGGCTTCCACCGTGGTCCTCTCCTTCGATGGTTGGTACGGTTGTGATCGTGGGAAGGAGTAGAATACGATTAGTTGATCCAAATGGGAAGCTAAAGCCTTGAATCTAACATTGACTTTATGGTTTTTCTCTTGGTTTTTCGCACGGTTTCGGGTGGGTGTGTTTGTGTTTTTGTTACAGAGAGAGTGAATGAGTGATAAAGATGAAATGAAGATGATATGGATCAGATAAGTCTGATTTGGGGGGGTTAAAATATCTTCTCCCAAAACCAAATTACCAAAATGCCCTTGCACATCTAGACCCATAACTTCCGTACACGAACTCCGTTTTCCGCGTGCCGCCTGTCTACGAACTCGTGAGTTCGAGACCTACGCAACGGTATCCAAAACACCATCGAAAAGGTTTCGAAACAAAATTTGACTTTCATGCCCTTTACCGACCAAGGGTAAAATCGTCATTTTACATAAATAATTTACTTAAATCCAATAATTGAAATTCTGGGTTGTTACAATCTACCCCCTTAAGAAATTTCATCCTCGAAATTCAACTCTACCCTTGGAACAAATAAGGATACTGCGCCCGCATTAGTTCCTCGGTTTCCCACGTGGCTTCCTCCACGTTATGATTCCTCCACAACACTGGACTACTACGAATCGCAAGATTCGCCACTAACATATTCCCAGTAGGAGTACTAATATCCATGTCCCAACTAATCGGAGATAATTCTCTAACAACAAACAATGTGAAATCCCAAGAATTGAATAATTGAGTCACCCCGGGATATATTAAATCATAAGTATCACGGTTAAAAAAAAATAGATAACGTACCCGTGACCACATCTGGTGCTGCTAGAGCCTCTTGTTGCGACATAGCAAAAACTCGGGCCGGTGAACCGAAAGGTCGATCACGACCCCACTATCTGCCTCTGGTCCTATTGGACCCACTAGCCCCGCTGGCCCCACTGTATTGGGCCTGGTTCCCTATTGAAGTACCAAAAGTCTGCCCTGTCCTCTGACTCTGCTCAGTCGCACGATGACCCAAGAAACTACTATTTCGTCGATGCTGTGGACAGTATCTCCTTATATGACCAGTCTCTCCACAGGTGTAACATCTTGGGGCATCATATCCGCCACTCTGTCTACCAGTTGACTGTATTGAAGCACCACTAAACTGAGTGGATGACTGCGGTGCCTATCCGACTCCGCCACTGCCCGATCCAGATCTTGCACCCCCAGAAGATCCAGAATTGATACTGCCTCTCTTAGACGGTCCCTGACTAGAGGTGCCAATATCCCAGCGATCCAGATGTCGCCTGGAACCACTAAACTGCTGCTGGACTGGCAAACCCATGCTCAACTCTACATGAGCTGCAGCGTCAGACGCTTCTCTCAATGAAGTATGGGCTGCAGCCGTTACCGCTGACCGAAGTTCGCCCCTCAGCCCATTTTCAAATTTGCGTCGTCTGTCCCTCTCAGTTGCCACTAGAGCTGGTGCAAAACGAGCCAACTCTATGAATTTCTGCTCATACTGAGCCACTGTCATATCTCCCTGCTGTAAGTGCAGGAACTCAGCCTCCCTGGCATCTCGGTACGAGCAAGGATAAAATTGCTCAAGGAACTTCTCCCGAAAGGTCGCCTAGGTAATTGTACTGACTTCCCAACCTGATAATGCGTTCCACCAATGATAAGCGGAACCACCCAGCATAAAAATGGCTAACACCACCCTGTCCCCCTGAGGACATCTCATAACCGAGAACACTCGCTCTAAACGAGTAATCCACTCTATTGCATCATCTGGGCTAGAGTCGCCCATAATTATTGTAGCCCCTAATCTCTGGGCTCTCTCAATGTCTGAACCTTCAGTAGCAGTCCTACTCTGAAGTACAGAAGTCAACGTATGACCCAATTGTTCCAGTGTCCACCTTGAGTGGAATAAAAAGCCTTGGTCCATGGTTCGATCCTCAGTGGCTGCAGATAGGGGGATGTCGAATGGGACCTTGGTAACAATACCTTTGGGCTGGTGTGCGCTTTGGGAGGATTCCCGGTGGCACAAGGGGCTTCGCTTTGGGAGGATTCCCTGCGGCCATAACGTATCGATGCTTCCTAGGGACCCCGTGTAACAACCCGGAATTTTAATTATTGGGTTTACGTAATTATTTTTGTAAAATGACAATTTTACCCTTGTTTGGTAAAGGGCTTGGAAATCAAGTTTTGTTTCGAGACACGTTTGGTGGTGTTTTGGATACCGTTGCGTAGGTCTCGAACTCACGAGTTCGTAGACAGGCGGCATGCGGAAAATGGAGTTCGTGGACGAAAGTTATGGGTCTAGATGTGCAAGGGCATTTTGGTAATTTTCCATGGAGAGAAGATATTTTGACCCCAATCATTTATATCTTCATTTCATCTTCATTTCATCTTTATCACTCATTCTTCTCTCTCTGTCACAAAACAAAGATAAACACAACCATTGAACCCAACCCGTGCGAAAAACTAACCCACAAAACCATAAAGTCAACTTTGATTTCAAGGCTTCAACTTCCAGTTTTGATCAACTAATCATATTCTACTCCTTCCCACGATCACAACCGTACCAACCATCGAAGGAGAGGACCACGGAGGAAGCCGACCGAGGATAGGAAGTTTCGGACCTTCCGATCGATTTTTCGGCTAGCACAGGTACGTGTTTGTGGTTTTGAGGTCATTTTGGATTCCTGGGTTCGAGTAGATAGATTTAGACGTAAAATTTGTGAAAAATGGTTGAGTTTTGAGGAAGTTAGGAAAGCTTGAAGTTTCGGCCGGAAATGGAGGATTCCGGCGAAACCAGACGGTGACGACGGCGCTGCCGGTCATCTTCTCCGGCCAACTTCCGGCGACGGCGACGGCAGCCGGTCGTCTTCTCCGGTGAGTCGTCGGTGACTGGTCAAGTCGAGTTGAACTGGTCGGGTTGAGTGAACCGGTCAGGCCGAGTTGGATCGATCAGGCCGAGTTGGACCGGGTCAGGCCGAGTTGGACCGGGTCAGGCCGAGTTGGACCGGGTTGGACCGGTCCAGGCGCGTGGGTACTGTAGCAGGCGCGTGACCGGCGCGTGAGGGCGCGTGGCGGCGTGTGGGCGCATGTTCCGACCTTCCGTCGGCGCGTCGCGGCGCGTGGGGCCGAGTCTGAGGTCACGGTGGCGCGTGACAAGTAGTTTTTGACGTTTCGGACCTGTTGGCGCAGGTTTTGATTCGATCGGACGTCGTTTAGGGGTTGTTTCGGACATTTTAATGTAACGACCCGGACCAAAATTTAAATTCTTTTGAGAATTGGACCATTTTACCCTCAGTTTTGGATGGGTTCGGGAGTCACTTTTTGACTGGTAATACTTTTGGAAATTTTTCTTGGATCGTTGAGGGGCCTTGCTCTACCAGTTGTTGAGGGTTCGGACCTTGGTGTTAAGGGGCCTTGCTCCGCCAGGTTGCGAAGCTGTCTATGCATAGTACAGAAAGTACAGATAGTACAGAGAGTACAGATAGTACAGATGGTACACAGAGTTGTATAGATTTGAACACATCTCAAGGGATATCCTGGTGTGTTATGGATATGTAGGGAACAGTGAAATTTGAGATATTATGTGGCAGATGGAACGAAATGATTTGAATTTGAGATATTTTGTGTCCAGATTAAATTAAATCATTTTAAACTCCTTTGAAGAGAGTTTTCAAACCAAATTGTGGATCACGAGGTATTTTTATTATACAGATTTTATGTGAGTCCAACTAAGTGGTTTTAAAGAGAAATGAGAATTTTTGGTGATTTACATATGATGTTTAGTATGATAATTGTTTTATGTTATGCATGTATGATTTTATAAATGGAGGGGAAGAAAGGTATTTCTTCGAAAAGGAATTTATAAATGATTATTTTTGTCCACTCACAACTTTTGTGTTTAAACCCCCTTCAGGCAGTTGAGTAGAGTTGACGCGAACATTGATCTCGAGGCTGAGGCATTAGTACTTCGACTGCGCTGTGTAATTATATTTGAGTAGGATATCTAAATTTTACTCTTGATCCTACTTAGACGCTCTGATATTATATGGTATTTGATTGGTCATTAATTACGGGAATTATTGAGTGCTTAAGTCCCTTGTCTGACAAGAGGAAGTATTTATTATTGTTATTATATTTTGTAAGGATTGAAGGGTATTTTGGGAACCTTTTCTTAGGTTGTCAGACGGGATCAGGGTTCTTCCCGGGTTTCGAGGGGAAATTCGGGAAGGGTCCTGACACCCCGAGTGGGAGACGGAGGGTCGGTGTAAGGACCCTTCCTGAATTTTCCCTTGAAACCCGGAAAGAACCCTTATCCCGTCTGACAGCTCTTTACTTCAAAATTTAAATACCAGAAATATCCTTTGTTCTTAAATAATTTTTTATTAAACCTTACAGGGTTCCCAACAGAACCTCTGTACTTACTACCCACTCGTACTATCAGACGCAGGATAATATACAGGTCAAAGCCAAGACCTCGGAATAGTGGTGATTCAAATAGAAATACTCTCTGACACCAAATGTCAGTAGGTCAGACATTGCTGACATCTCTACTGGAAAACCACAAGACAATAGACTAGTCAGATACTGGTGAATCAACAATAATTCGTCCCTCTGGGTCACCGCCCACACCAACCCACTGACCCGGATAACGAAGTATTTCCATAGGTTGAATAAGCCCATGATAATTGTCGTCTGGTTCATATTAGAGCCGGAAATATCCTCGGCTATCATATCATATCAACAGCCGGTATAACATTCGGCTATTATATCACATCAGTCGGCATATCTCTCGATTATCATATCCCTAGCCACCAGGGTATCCCTTGGGGTGTGCTAGTCCAGTATCACAACTCTCTGTACTATGATATCTCATCAGCCGGCATATCTCTCGACTGGCATATTATATCAGTCGGCATATCTCTCGACTATCATATCATATCCCTAGCCACCAGGGTATCCCTTGGGGGTGTGCTAGAATATGTACTACTTGGACTCGACCACAATCTCTGCAAAATCACCTTTTATATGGGAGGTTCACCGGGAGTCCGCCAACACGGAACCAAGGGCCGGATCCTAGGCCCCCTCAAATCGATTTTGTTTATATTGGGGGTTCACCGGGAGTCCGCCAACACGGAACCAAGGCCTGGCTCCTAGGCCCATTCAAATCGATGTTGTTTATATTGGGGGTTCACCGGGAGTCCGCCAACACGGAACCAAGGCCCGGCTCCGAGGCCCCTTCAAATCGATTTTGTTTATATTGGGGGTTCACCGGGAGTCCGCCAACACGGAACCAAGGCCCGGCTCCTAGGTCCCTTCAAATCAATTTTCTTTACATTGGGGGTTCACCGGGAGTCTGCCAACACGGAACCAAGGCCCGGCTTCTAGGCCCCTTCAAATCGATTTTGTTTATATTGGGGGTTCACCGGGAGTCTGCCAACACGAAACCAAGACCCGGCTCCTAGGCCCCTTCAAATAAGTTTTGTATCCAAATCAAGTATATATTTTGTTTATCATTTATCACAAATACGGTTTCAACTCATAACCATGTACCAAAATAATTACCACGTCCAAACAATATCAAAACCGAATCCAACAACCATAGCATTTCTCACATTACACTTCCACTGAAATATTGGAACAACAATTATCCAGCAATCATTGCACCCATACACAACAGTATTTAAATCGAGGATATTAATACATGCATTACAATTTATAAATACAACCATACACAACAGTAATTAAGTCAAAGATATTTATACATGCATTACAATTTATAAATCAAAGTCCGCTTACCATCACCATCCAACCCAAAATTCATGTACACTCTAGCCACAGAACACCTACACCATAATGACCCAACTACCTTGACTTTCCAAGCTCAAAACTCTCTCCACGGTCAATCCTTACCGCTGAGATTGCCCAACCGAGCTCTAAATGAACTCCTATGGCCTCGAAACCAACAAAATCTGATCCAGAACGTCCCAAAACCTTAGTCACGCGCCGCCGTGACTTCGGGAACAGTCCCATGCGCCGCCACACGCCACCGGAAGGTCAGAACACGCTCCCACGCGCTGCCACGCGCCGGTCACGCGCCTGGACCGGTCCTACCCGGCCCGGCTCGACCTGACCCGGTCCAACTCGATCGGTTCACTCGACTCGACCGGTTACCGGTGACTCGCCGGAGAAGACGACCGGACGGCCCTCGCCGTCGCCGGAGGCTGGCCGGAGAAGATGACAGGACCGCCACCTCCGCCGCCGTCTGCTTCGCCAGAAACTGCCATTTCCGGTCGATTTTCTATGTTTTCTAACTTCTTCATTTCTTGACCGTTTTTCACGATCTACACATGGAAATTCATCTACTTTTCACCAGGAATCCAAATATGAGGTCAAAGTTCCGAGATCGTACTTGGTTTGGCCGGAAAACGGTCGAGAATGTTGGGTTCACCTCCCTCCTCCGTCTGTCGCCTACGGCGGTGCTCCCGCTCCAATAACTACCCCAAAATGCTCGTGGGGTCCCGGGGAAGATCCTCCCGACCTCGGTTTTGTTCGAATCGGACCGAAATCCCTCCGATGAATATGGACCTTCGGTGTTCGCACGAGGAGGACTCGGGTAGGACCGAGACTGCATCGACCAATCTCTCGAGGAGAGAGAAAAATATCTGTTATATAATTTCAATTTTTCCAAAATTACCAAACTGCCCCTGCAGCTTCTAGACTCGTAACGAACTCATCGGATCTCCGTTTTCCGCGTGCCGCCTGTCTACGAACTCGTGAGTTCGAGACCTACGCAACGGTCCAAGAAAAATTCCCAAAAGTATTACCAGTCAAAAAGTGACTCCCTAACCCATCGAAAACTGAGGGTAAAATGGTCCAATTCTCAAAAGAATTTAAATTCTGGTCCAGGTCGTTACAGTCGGTCGTTACAAAAAAAAAAATTTATAATATAAAAACAACATATGTAAATAACCAAAATTTCCATTTCTCTTTAAACTACTTAGTTGGTATCACAGAAAATCTGTATAAAGAAAATACCTCGTGATTCACAGTTTGGTTCGAAAACTCTCTTAAAATGAGTTAAAAATCATTTAATCCAATCTAGACACATAATATCTCAAATTCACTATTCCCGACATATCCACAACACACCAGGGTATCCCTTGAGATGTGTTAAAATCTGTATTACTTGGACTCGACCACAATCTCTGCAAAATCACCTTTTATATTGGAGGTTCACCGGGAGTCCGCCAACATGGAACCAAGGCCCGGATCCTAGGCCCCCTCAAATCGGTTTTGTTTATATTGGGGGTTCACCGGGAGTCCGCCAACACGGAACCAAGGCCCGGATCCTAGGCCCCCTCAAATCGGTTTTGTTTATATTGGGGGTTCACCGGGAGTCCGCCAACATGGAACCAAGGCCCGGCTCCTGGGCCCCCTCAAAACGATATTGTATCCAAAACCAAGTATATATTTTGTTTATCTTTTATCACAAATACGGTTTCAACACAAAATCATGGACCCAAATAATCACCACGTCAAAACAATATCAAAACCGAATCCAACAACCATATCATTTCTTACAACACACTTTCACTGAAATATTGAAAAAACAAATATCCAGCAATCAATTATAAATTCCAGGAAATCATTGCACCCATACATAACCGTATTTAAATCAAGATACATTTATGCATGCATTATAGTTTATAAACCAAAAGTCCACTCACAAACCTGTTCAAGCAAGCTCAATCCCGAACTGTACGCTCCCCTGAAGTTCCTGGAGAAGTATCGCCTGTCCAAATTAATAATCGGGATTACCAGCTAATAATAAGAACCTTAAATATAAACCCCCTAAACACCGGGAGTCTAACTATGCTGGCCTAGAAAACGCAGCAACTTTAAAACGTCCGAAACAACCCCTAAACGACGTCCGATCCACTCAAAACCTGCGCCAACAGGTCCGAAACGTCAAAAACTACTTGTCACGCGCCACCGTGACCTCAGACTCGGCCCCACGCGCCGACGGAAGGTCGGAACACGCGCCCACGCGCCGCCACGCGCCCTCACGCGCCGGCCACTCGCCCTCACGCGCCGGCCACTCGTCCTCACGCGCCGGCCACTCGCCTGCTACAGTGTTCACGCGCCTGAACCGGTCCAACCCGGTTCGGCTCAACCTGACCCGGTTCAACTGGACCCGACTGGTTCAACTCACGCTGCCGTCTGGTTTCGCCGGAATCCTCCATTTCCGGCCGAAACTCCAGGCTTTCTAACTTCCTCAAAACTCAACCATTTTTCACAAATTTTACGTCTAAATCTATCTACTCGAACCCAGGAATCCAAATATAACCTCAAAACATCAAACACATACCTGTATAAGCTGGAAAATCGATCGAAAGATCCGAAACTTCCTTTACTCGGTTCGGCTTCCACCGTGGTCCTCTCCTTCGATGGTTGGTACGGTTGTGATCGTGGGAAGGAGTAGAATACGATTAGTTGATCCAAATGGGAAGCTAAAGCCTTGAATCCAACGTTGACTTTATTGTTTTTCTCTTGGTTTTTCGCACGGTTTCGGGTGGGTGTGTCTGTGTTTTTGTTACAGAGAGAGTGTATGAGTGATAAAGATGAAATGAAGATGATATGGATAAGATAAGTCTGATTTGGGGGGGTTAAAATATCTTCTCCCAAAACCAAATTACCAAAATGCCCTTGCACATCTAGACCCATAACTTCCGTACACGAACTCGATTTTTCGCGTGCCGCCTGTCTACGAACTCGTGAGTTCGAGACCTACGCAACGGTATCCAAAACACCATCGAAAAGGTTTCGAAACAAAATTTGACTTCCATGCCCTTTACCGACCAAGGGTAAAATCGTCATTTTACATAAATAATTTACTTAAATCCAATAATTGAAATTCCGGGTTGTTACAGGAGCACACAAAGGTAGGATTTAGAGAAAGGCTTTTAGGAGGTTATGCACAGAAAGCCTAGTATCATTTCAAAAGGGATACTCCATGAATGAAGGGCATGTGATATCTGAAATGATGAAAAATTCTAGTTTTCAAGCAAAAATGATAATGAGACCAGATAATAATGAATTAGAAAGAAAGAATTGGAGTAGCACATTAAACCCTCTCAAGAAAGCATGTCGGTACAAATACATCACAAGGCTAGTCTCCACTATTCTTCTTCATTTGTTTGATCAAGTACCTTATTCACCATAATTCTAAGAGTACAAGGTCAGAATGCACAACTAATCAGATGCCTATTCAAGGCTTACTTCTAAATGACAATTGTATGCCTTAGTTTACATAAATATTCCATTACAAAGTTTCAAAAATGCTCTAACAAACTGACTCTAAAACACACAAAATTTTCAATTCCCCACCCCCAAACCTAAACTAAACAATGTCCTCAATGTATAAAAGAGAAAAGAATAAATTCAATGTGAAGATAGTATGAAGGAAGAGAATGAAAATGAAAATGAAGTAACTAAGTTAAAGAGTTAGAAAGACAAAAGAGTGTAAGAGTGTGTTGGTAGATTTAAAGAGCAAGAAATATGCAATTCAATTCTAACAGTTATAAAATCCTTGCAAGTGCACAAATCGATAAGACTAGTATAGTAGCACAGTAAGAGTCGATCCCTCGAGGACTTGTATCAACGTTATGACCACTTTAGTTCAGATTTATTAACTTAGTGAAAACACACACACACACACACGCAGGGGGGTTTATGATGTGAGAACTGAAATTTAAAGACAAGTAAAATAAAATGCAGAAAATAACAATGCAAGAATTAACGGTTGATTGATTATTAACTAAGGCGAATTAAGGCTTACTATCCACTCTAACCAATTATAGCTCTTAACTAGATTTCCTTGACCAAATTACTATGCATTTTCTGAATTAGGTGCCCGTGCCTAGGACCTGGCGTTGGTTCACTAGACACATCTTATTCCCTCTTACTTAGCATGTTCTAAACAGGGCATATGCCTAGAACGTCTATCACCTACCTTTTAAGATGATGCATGAAGTTTAAAGAGAATTTAATGACACCACATTAGCCTAGCAAAGTGACATGCAATCCTAGGTCGTTATGAGTTAAGATTACAAGTAAGAATACTTTCGATGCTCCAAATCACAAGATGATATGACGGTCACTCAAGCAATTACATCTATAATTATATGCAAACAAGGTAGCTAATCTTATAGGCATAAATTAAGGTCATTAAGCATAGTAATCCAACTTATTCAGCATGCATAGCAATCATAATCAAGAGCCAGAAATCCAATCAACAAGCTAACATGGCTAGGGCTTCAAGCAGCCCTAATCCTAATGACTACTCACACATAACTGAAATAAAACAAGTATAATTGAATTCATAAGTAAATTGAAATAATGAAAATAAGGGTACATAAGAGATTGTGAAGAACAGGTGCAGCAGAAGACACGGCAGAGCCTTCTTCTCCAAGCTCCACGTCCAATAATCTATGTGAAAGATTATCTCCCAAAATATGGTCCCTAATTCTCTAGAAAACCAAAACGGAACTCTCTGTGGCTCAGGTCTCTGTTTTCCTAGAAACAAAAACGCCCCCAATCCTATATCTGATTCTCCTTTTTATAGACAAGGGAAAACCTTGTTCTATAAGGATTGGTATAACCTTGTCCTATAAGGATTGGTAAAACCATGTCCTAAAGAATAGGGAAAGTTATTTTACTTTTAATTAATTACAAAGTCCTTAAAATCTATTAGAACCAATCAGAGCACGGCTGGGAGTGTGAATGCAAGCTGGCAAGTGGGAACGCAAGCTGGCCAAACTTGGATTTTGGACTGTCTTCGTAATCAGGATCTGGGACTGCGCTTTTGAACCAAAATCATGAGTACATTAGAAGCGCAACTTCTTTCAGGCTTGGCGTAAATGTTGTCAGGCTTAGCGCAGAGGGAGAACCTCTGATCTACCGCTGGCGGAACAGGGACCCCGGGCTTAGGCGCACATCTGGGCTCGGATGGGAGTTCTTGGGACATGTCCTCAACCTGCCTCGGTGCGACCTTGGCACTTCTAGGACCTGACCCTGATGTCATGAAACACAAGTTCGGGACCCGGAGAGCCTGATACGAGGTACTTGGCCAGTGGCCCAAAATAGGCGCACTGGCGCACTCAGGACCCCGTTGAGGACCTGATATTGAAATGAGGATATCTCCTTCATCTGGACTCCGATTTGAGTAATTCTTTTTGCGTTCTTTCCAGATTTTACCTAAATTTCTAACTCTACACAAGTCTCACAAGATTGATTATTTTCTACTATTGATGGCACGAAATCATTCAAAAGACATGTAAGAGAGGCATATAAAGACATCAAAATGATCCATAAATAACGACTGATCAGAGTGTCCACCATCTGAGCTATGGGAACATCCATGTTAGCTATCAAGTATGGCTTCAATATATGGCCATTCTCTTTCAAAATGTTTCCATTGCTGAGATTCTTTATTTCAACAGCCCCATGAGGATACACTTTGATCACTTTGAAAGGTCTAACCCATCTAGACTTAAGTTTACCTGGAAAGAGACGTAAACATGAGCCATATAATAAAACATTCTGATCAGGGAAGAATATCTTTCTAGAGATACCTTTTCATGGTAAAGCTTGGTCCTCTCTTTGTAAATCTTTGCACTTTCATAAGCCTCATTCCTTAGCTCCTCAAGCTCATTGAGTTGAAGCTTTCTTGACATTCCAGCTTTTGTGAAGTCGAGGTTTAGCTTCTTAATTACCCATAAGGCCCGATGCTCCAACTCCATTGGAAAATGACAGGCTTTCCCAAAAACAATCCTATAAGGGCTCATCCCGATGGGAGTCTTGTAAGCTATTCTATAGGCCTAAAGAGCATCATTTAACTTCATAGACCAGTCCTTCCTTGTCGAATTCACAATCTTCATTAGAATTTCGTGATCTCCTTATTGTTTATCTCCACTTAGCCAGAAGTTTAAGGATGATATGGTGTGCTCACGCTATGTGTGATGCCATATTTCTTCGTCAAGGCTTCAAATGGCTTGTTACAGAAGTGAGTACTGATAAGTCATTATTTATGCATCATTTTGATGTCTTTATATGCCTCTCTTACATGTCTTTTGAATGATTTCGTGCCATCAATAGTAGAAAATTATCAATCTTGTGAGACTTGTACAGATTGGGAAAGATAGGTAAATACTGAGAATGCAAAAAGAATAACTCCAATCGGAGTTCAGATGAAGGAGATGTCCTCATTTCAATATCAGGTCCTGAGTGCGCTAGTGCGCCAGTGCGCCTATTTTGAGTCTTTGACCAAGTACCTCAGATCATGCCATCCAGGTCCCAAACCTGTGTCTCATGACATCATGTTCATGTCCTAGAAGTGCCAAGGTCGTGCTAGGACATGTCGAGTACAGGTCCAAAGAACTTCCCATCCGAACCCAGCCTCTGCGCCTAAACCCTAGTTCCTGTTTCCGCCAGCGGTGGATCAAAGTTACTCCTCTCTGCCAAGCCTTACAACCTGTGCACCTGGCCTAAGCGAAGATGCGCTTCTACTATGCTCATGTGTGCCTCAAAAGCGCAGTCCCATACCCTATGACGAAGACATTCGAAGGGCCAAGTTCTAAGTTCCAGCGTCTGATCGCGGGAAGACCGCGGGCTGCCTGCGGTCAGCTTGTGTTCCCACTGGCCAGCTTGCATTCACACTCCCAACCGTGTTCTTATTGGTTCAAATATATTTTAAGGACTTTGTAATTAATTAGAAGTACAATAACTATTCCAGAACATTCTTGGATAGGGTTTTTAATACCAATCCTTATAGGACAAGGTTTTCCCTTTGTCTATAAAAGGGAGCCTTCGTTCAGTGTTTTTTAGAGATAATATTTTACACACAGATTATTAGGCGTGGAGCTTGGAGAAGAAGGCTCTGCCGTGGCTCTGCTGTGCTTGTTCTTCAACAATCTCTTCTGTACCCTTATTTTTATCATTGCAATTTAATTATGAATTCATTTATATTTGTTTTAATCCCAGTTATGCATGAGTAGTTCTTGCTAGGATTAGGGCTGTTTGAAGCCCTATGTTAGTTTGTTAATTAGATTTTAGCTCTTGATTTTGATTGCTATGCATGTTGAATAACTCTGATTACTGCTTTAACTGCCATTCCTTTATGCTTATGAGCTTTGCTCCCTTGTTTGCATAAATTATTGATGGAATTGCTTGAGTGACCACTATATCATCTTATAATTCATGAGCATCAAGACATTGAGGTTAAGAAACAATCTTGTAGCCGAAATTCACAATGCTCTAGGAATGCACATCACTTTTCTAGGCTAGTGTAGTGTCATTAAATTCTCTTTGTACTTCATGCATCATCTTAAACGGTAGGTGATGGACGTTCTAGAGTACACATCATGCTTAGAACATGTCAAGTAAGAGAGAATAATATATGTGGAGTGGGCCAACCATCGGGACCTTTGCATGGGCACTTAATTCAGAAGTTGCATAGTAATTAGGTCAAGAAAATCTAGTTAAGGACTATAATTGGTTAGAGTGGATAGTAAGCCTTAATTCGCCTTAGTTAATAATCAATCAATCTATCATTCGTGCATTTTAATTTACTGTTTTACTTTCGTCTGTGTTTCTCAAAATCATAAACCCCCTCTCCTTTGGCATGTGTGTGTGTGCTTTTATCGAAGTTACATAAATCTGAACTTAATTGGATTAATCGTTGAGGCAAGTCCTCGAGGGATCGACTCTTGCTGTGCTACTATACCATTCTTATCGATTTGTGCACTTGCAAGGACTTTATAACTTTTAGAATTAGATTGCATATTGCTTGTTCTCTAATTTTGCCAACAAGTTTTTGGCGCCGTTGCCAGGGACTTGTCCCTTAACAGTGCCCATTTACGTTTGAATTTATAACTTAGTTTTTCCTTCTTTTTAGGTACCCGTGTATGTCATTCCAAGGCTCGGTGCACGGATCGTCAAGTGGGCCATCTTCAAAAGAATCTTCAGTAAACGGCTCACCACCACCAGATCCCAGGAGGATGGCAGATAAGAGAGAAGAGCAAGGCCGAGACCGTGACCTAGTACCACAAGCCTGACGGTTCCTTAAAGACTTTGCCATTCCCCATGTCTCAGAGGATCAATTTCCCATTGTTTTTCCTGAGTCAACAGTGGCGAATTTCGAATTAAAGTCTGGGACGATTCACATGCTGGCCACTTTTCATGGACTTTTTGGCGAGGACCCGCACTTTCATATCAAGGAATTTGTTGAAATCTGCTCAACGCTGTGCATTAATGGCATGACGGAATCTGAAATCCGCCTACGGCTTTTTCACTTCAGTCTCAAGGATCGCGCAAAGGTATGGTTTCATTCGCTGGCACTGGCTTCCATTCACTCATGGAGGGACTTGACATCCAAATTCTTAACACAATATTTCCCTGTGGAAAAGACGAACGAATTAAAGTCCAGAATAATGAACCCACGACAAGACATGGAGGAATCCTTTTATGAGTTATGGGGACGTTTCAACTAGATACTACGGGCGTGCCCCCACCACCATATCGAAGACCATCACCTTATGTTATACTTCTATGGAGGCTTGAAGACTAGTGATCGGACAATGGTAGACTCTCAATCCCAAGGGATTCTAGAAGGCACGGCCGAGGAAGCAAGGACCGCCTTTGAGAACATCGCTCAACGGGAAAAAAAATTCAGCTACAGAGGTCCTTCCTCTAGGGCTACTGGTGATACGTACACAAATCACAATGATGACGCCATTGCTCAACTCACTGCAATGGTGAAACAACTGTGTAACGAGAAGGCAAAAGAAGTTCAAACCTGCGAAGTATGTTCAATATAGGGCCACACATCGTAAGACTGTCCAATGGTGGAAGACGTCAATTTTTCTGGTGGTTTCAATAACAATTCAAGACCCCGGAATGACCCATATTCAAACATTTACAATCCGGGGTGGAAAAATCATCCAAACGTCCACTGGAGCAACAATCAGACTGCCGCCAATCCTTTGCCATCCCCTGGATTTCAGCAACAAGTTGCTGCCCCTCAAGGGAGCTCTCACGGGCCTTCCTCAAATCGGAGTGGAGGCATCAAGTCTGTGGAGGATACTATCAATAACTTTGCTCAACAGCAAGTCCAATTCATGCAAGACAGCCAGAGTAAGACGACAAACACAAATAATGCAATTGCCCACTTGGATCGACAATTGGGGCAAATTGCAAATCAACTAAATCAGCGGGAGCAGGGAAAGCTTCCAAGTCAAGTCCTGGTCAATCCGAAAGGATTTCACAATCCTACGGCCAAAACTATCACTCTACGGACTGGAACACAACTTCAGAGTCTTACATCGTGTGCCCTCGAAGGGAAAAACGAAAGACTTGACACTAAGGAGGACGACTTCCCCATGACATCCTTGAGGCACAGCACAACGTCGCCAACCATGTTCCAGCCTCCACCGGGAGACCTGCCACAAGAAGGACCAGACCCTTCACCTCAATTGCCTCTGCCAAGAACCGCTAACCAGGGCGTGCCACTAAACTCGCCACAGCCGAAACGGCAGGCACAGAGCCTACCCAGCGACTCAATAAGCACCTCAACAAAAGAAGCCTCTGAACTTGTGCCTACTTCGGCTTCGCCCAGAGCCATGCCCAGATGCTATCGCAAGAATCGCCAAGGATCATGTCCAAGGCACTGCAGCAGGCCCCGACTGACATCCAACTTGCTCCTACGGCACATTCGCAGCATCCAAATACTTCTAACTCTAAAACTCAAATTTCCAATATGAAACCAACTAAAAAAGTAATGTTTGAGTTAGCTAATAATGTTGAAATCCCATTTCCTCACAGGTTCCAAAACAGGAATAAGCAAAAGGAGGACTTTGAGGAGGAAATCATCAGCATGTTGCAGAAGCTTCAAATCACACTACCTTTCCATAAGATCGTCAAGCATATGCCTATCTTCGCAAAGCTCATCAAAGACTTAGTCGTAGGAAAGCGTGGTTTCAGCTCCACTGACATCATTGAAATCCCTAAGGCATGCTATGCTGCCCTCTTGCGCATGCCCCTTAAAGCCAACGACCCGGGGCCTCCCTCACTTCCATGTGTCATTCAATCAAAAAGATTCGAGCATTGCCTCTACGACAGGGGAGCTTCAGTGAACATGATGCCATTCCACATTTACAAGTCACTCAACCTAGGCGCACTCAAACCTACGTACCTATGTGTTAGATTAGCTAACGCCTCTGTTACTAATCTAATGGGAATTCTAGAAGACTAGAAGACGTACTTGTGCAAATTGGAGACACATGCATCCCAGCGGACTTTTACGTACTCCAAATGAACAAAATTGACAAGAATGAGGAATCCCCACTCATCTTGGGAAGACCTTTGCTAGCTACGACTGAGTGCCTTATCAATGTCAAAAATGGCCAAGTCTCCATCAAGGTCTTGGAAAAACTTTGGACATTCTCCATCCATGATGCCATCCAATACCCTGCATGACCAATTGAGGACTTCCCGTTAAACACCATGGACTTACTGTTGTAGAAGGCACTCGCCAATTCCTGCATAATAGATTCTCTTAACACAGCCATCACTTCACCAAATGCTGAGACACTTGATGAGAAGGTGACGGAGGAAGTCAGAATTCTTGATATTGTTCCTGTTTATTCATGGAACAAACAACTAGCTTTTGAGGCGCTACCTCTCATGGACCAAAAGACTCGGCCGTCCACCATCCATCCCCCAGAATTATAATTAAAACCACTGCCTGCTCATTTAAAGTATGCCTTCTTAGGCAAGAATCAGACCCTTCCGGTCATCATTGCCTCTCACTTAAGTGTGGCCGAGGGAGAGCAGTTGGTGCGAGTCTTGAAGGATCATCATAAGGCAATTGGATGGACCATAGCCGATATAAAAGGAATCAGTCCTACCAAATGCATGCATCAAATACTTCTTGAGGACGATACCAAACCATCAAGAGAGATGCAACGAAGATTAAATCCACCTATGAAGGAGGTCGTAAAGAAGGAAGTCCTCAAACTCCTAGACGTGGGAATTATCTATCCTATAAGTGACTCCAAGTGGGTAGGCCCGCTAAAAGTAGTTCCAAAAAAAAGTGGGATTACTGTGGTAAAGAATGAGCATGATGAGCTCGTACCGCAAATAGTTCAAACCGGATGGAGGGTTTGCATTGACTATCAGAAGCTCAATACCACCACCCGCAAAGATCATTTCCCTTTGCCATTCATTGATCAAATGCTTGAGCGGTTGGCTAGCCATTCACATTATTGCCCCTATCGCACATTTTCCTACCGAAGAATGCCTTTTGGTCTGTGTAACGCCCTAGCCACCTTTCAACGCTGCATGATGAGCATCTTCTCTGACAAGGTGGAGGATATAATTGAGGTATTTATGGATGACTTCTCTGTATTTGGCCATTCATTCGAACTTTGCCTAGTTAACTTGTCCCGAGTACTAGAACGTTGCCAAGATAGTAACTTAGTCCTGAATTGGGAAAAGTGCCACTTCATGGTACAAAAAGGAATTGTTTTGGGCCATGTGATCTCTAGCCATGGAATTGAGGTGGACAAAGCTAAGTTAGACATAGTGGCAAGACTATCGTACCCTACAACAGTCAAGGAGGTTCGATCTTTCTTAGGGCACGCAGGTTTTTATCGACACTTCATTCAAGACTTCTCAAAAATCACAAGGCCGTTGTGCAGTCTCCTAGCTAAAGAGGCCGCATTTGACTTCAAAAAGGATTGCCGTGAGGCATTCAATACTCTGAAAGCAAAGCTCACAGCATCCCCCATCATTATACCACCAAATTGGGACTTACCTTTCGAACTTATGTGTGACGCTTCGGACTTCGCTGTAGGAGCTGTTTTAGGACAACGTGTCAACAAGCTTCCTCACGTCATCTACTATGCAAGTCGAACCCTGAATGATGCCCAGCTGAACTACTCCACCACCGCGAAAGAGCTCCTTGCTGTTATCTTCGCTCTTGAGAAATTCATATCATACTAGATTCAGACCAAGGTCATCATCTGCACCGATCATGCGGCCTTGAAGTACTTACTCACAAAGAAGGACGCCAAGCCAAGGTTGCTGCGATGGATGCTACTTCTCCAAGAGTTTGACCTCGAAATTCGAGAAAAAAAGGGAAGTGAAAACGTAGTGGCTAATCATATGAGCCGCTTGATACATGGATCCAACGAAGAGGCTGACCAATTGCCGCTCCTAGAGACATTCCCAGATGAACAACTCTTCGCACTCCAAGCAATCGATCCATGGTACGCTGACCTCATTAATTACCTTGTCACTAAACAATTTTCTTCCTCTTTAAGCAGGTATTAGACGGACAAGCTAGCTAAACAGGCCAAGTACTACATCTGGGACGAGCCCTACTTATGGAAGAATTGTCCTGATCAAATCATTCGACGATGCATTCCTGAAGCTGAGATGGAATCTGTCCTAACATTTTGTCATAGCTTGGCGTGTGGAGGCCATTTCGGAGCTAAGAAAATGGCACTCAAGGTCCTTCAAAGCGGATTCTATTGACCTACACTGTTTAAGAATGCATACGAGTTTGCACTCACTTGTGACAGATGCCAACAACAAGGTAACATAGGCCCTCAAAATCAAATGCCACTACACCCTATCCTCGTGATTGAAATCTTTGACGTCTGGGGCATTGATTTCATGGGACCTTTTCCAAACTCTTTTGGCAATCTATATATTTTATTAGCTGGCGACTATGTGTCTAAATGGGTGGAAGCAATTCCCAATAAAACTAATGATGCCAAAGTAGGGCTGAGCTTTTTGCAGAGTCACATCTTAGCCAAGTTCGGAGCACCTAGGGCAATCATCAGCGATGGCGGAGCACACTTCTGCAACCGTTCGTTTGAAGCTTTAATAAAGAAGTATGGTGTAACCCACAAGGTCTCAACACCTTATCACCCGCAAACGAGTGGCGAAGCAGACGTTTCCAATTGAGATGTAAAGGCTATATTGGAGAAAACGGTATGCCCTGGCTGCAAGGATTGGTTCCATAGATTGAACGATGCATTATGGGCCTATAGGACAGCATACAAGACCCCAATTGGCATGTCTCCGTTCAGGCATGTTTTCAAAAAAAGATGTCACCTACCAGTGGAATTGGAGCATAGAGCATTCTGGGCAATTAAGAAGATGAACATGAATATCGATGATGCTGGAGTACACAGAATGCTGCAGTACACAGAATGCTGCAGCTAAGTGAATTGGAAGAGCTCCGAAATGCGGCTTATGAAAGTGCTCGGATTTACAAGGAAAAGACAAAAGCTTTAGACGACAGGAACATTCAGCCCAAGGCCTTTCAAATTGGACAGAAAGTCCTCCTCTTTAACTCACGCCTCAAGATGTTCCCAGGTAAGTTGAGTTCAAGGTGGGCTGGTCCTTTTGTGATTACTCATGTTTTCTCTCATGGTGCAGTTGAAATTCAGTACCCAGTTAAGAGGGAGCCATTCAAAGTGAATGGTCATTGCCTAAAAGCCTACTTCGAAGTCCTCCCCAGTCCAATAATGGTTACAATTAACCTTCCACCAGCGCCAAGTAGCCCGCTTGCACCAACTACATAACTAGACAGCCCCGTCTTGCCTAGACGTTAAATAAAGCGCTCCTAGGAGGCAGCCTAGCCCTGGTTTGTATTTCTATCTTCCTTTCCTGTTTCTGCCCATTATATCTCTCAAACCTTTCTACTGTTGTCATGCTTACTGCTTAGGTTTGGGGGTGTGGATTTAAATTTTGCATATAGAAAGAAGTAGGTTTGGGGGTGATACACAACTAGGACTTTTGAATTTTCAGCCTTAGTTTTTTTTGTCTTTAGTTAGTTACTTAATTTTTTGCTTTTGAATAGTATGATAACTTGTTAATAGGAATGTATATGCTAAGTTAACTGTCTTAAACTTACTAAGAGTCATGCCATGGTCAAGTAGTTCATAATCTGTACTTCACAATGCCATGTTTTAAGTGATTAAGTGAACGAAATAACTAAATTTGAGTGAACCTTAGAAAATTAGTGGAGACTATCCTGTGAGATCTTTGAGCCTAATTTCCATTCTTTCTGAGGGACATACTTGTTTCTACTCTTAAACACTCATCACTTTTGTTCTTAATTGTTGATCTCATTACATCATATTTGCATTGAATTTTAAAGAACTAACACCATTTAGATACTCTTGATTTAATGTGTGGTTTGCCATAAGAAGTGATGTAGGCTATGTATGCTTTAACCTCTAAAGGCTTTATCCTACCCTATTGCATGCTCCCTAAGCCAATTTTGAAGCCAAACACTCAGCCTTTTCTTTCATCACCCAAAGTTTAACCTAGCCGAAATACCTAGCCATTCATCACAGCCATACCCTATAACCTCGGTTTGTGCTAAGGTTGCCGTAAATGAGATTCATGGTGAGAATGAGAGGTGAAAGAAGATGCTGCCCAATTCAAAGGACATTGGCGTCAATTCAAAGTCCAAAAGGAAAGAAAAGCTTTACAAGTTGCAAGCTGCACAAAAATTTGAGAAAATCATTGCATGATCTTGGTTCAATTCAATTCAAAGAAAAGAAAAAAGTAAGAAGAAAAAAATGAAAAACAAAGTGAATTGAGCCAAGTGAGCCAAGAGCATCAAAATAAGCCATCAAGAAAGCACAATGCCATGGGCCTTAAGAAAGGATTCAATTCAAAAATTCCAAGTTCCAATCATGACTTCTCATGCCTTGGCACAGCTCAGGTTCCTTGAATCCCATCCTTCCTTGCTAAACCCCTAAGTTTAGCCCCATTACAACCTAAAAAGGAAGACCTAACTGATCTTATGGACAATCATGCTGAGGATTAAGGTACGTATCTATGTTCTTAAAGTTCAATTCCTTTCATGAGATCTTTATTTCCATAAAGTGCTATTCTTCATTGTTACTCATATGTGATTAAATTTGAATTTCATAACATAAACTCATCACATATGCTTGAAAAGAGTGAAATCCTAGGATTCTTGTGCGAATTGAGAGTTGCCTAGTGAGGATTAGAGTCGAGGTGAAATCTTTCTAGGGCACTTAGATGATGTTGTTCTCAAACATGATCACTTGAAAATTTTGGCACTTATACACGTACGCCTTCACATGATACTCACGGCTATGGCATTCCTTTTATTTCTACAAAGCATGTCTACTTACTTTGATTCTTATTAGCTTGTTAAAAGTACTATCTCTAGTATCTTTTTGTCTAAGTAAAACGTTTGTGGGTATCGTGGTGCTATAACTCTCAGGAGACAAAACTCCTCCTAGTAGGTGAACCTAGGGGTTTAAATATTCTATCTTAACTAAGATCGAGTCTTTTCATTTTGTTAAAGTTTGTTTTGCTCAGGGACTAGTAAAAGATAGGTTTTGGGGTATTTGATCAGTCATTATTTATGCATCATTTTGATGTCTTTAAATGCATATCTTTCATGTCTTTTGAATGATTTTGTGCCATCAATACTAGAAAATGGTCATTCTTGTAACAACCCGGAATTTTAATTATTGGGTTTACGCAATTATTTTTGTAAAATGACGATTTTACCCTTGGTCGGTAAAGGGCTTGTAAATCAAGTTTTGTTTCGAGACACTTTTGGTGGTGTTTTGGGTACCGTTGCGTAGGTCTCAAACTCACGAGTTTGTAGACAGGTGGCACGCAGAAAACGGAGTTCGTGGATGGAAGTTATGGGTCTAGATGTGAAAGGGCGTTTTGGTAATTTTGGTTTGGAGAGAAGATATTTTAATCCAATCATTGTCTTATCTTCATCTTCATTTCATCTTCATCTCCTTCTCTCATCCTCTCTGTGACAAACTCAAACACAAAACACACATTGAACCAACCCGTGCGAAAAATACCCGAAGATAAACCGAAAGTCAACTTTGATTTCAAGGCTTTAACTTCCAGTTTTTATTAACTAATCGTATTCTACTCCTTCCCACGATCACAACCGTACCAACCATCGAAGGAGAGGACCACGGTGGAAGCCGAACCGAGTAAAGGAAGTTTCAGATCTTTGGATCGATTTTCCGGCTTACACAGGTATGTGTTTGATGTTTTAAGGTTATATTTGGATTCCTGGGTTCGAGTAGATTGCTTTAGACGTAAAATTTGTGTAAAAATGTTGAGTTTTGAGGAAGTTCTAAAGCTTGGAGTTTTCGTCGGAAATGGGGGATTCCGGCGAACAAGACAGCGGCGGAGGTGGCGGTCCGGTCATCTTCTCCGGCCAGCTTCCGGCGACGACGACGACAGTCCGGTCGACTTCTCCGGCTAGTCACCGGTGATCGGTCGGGTCGAGTTGAACCGGTCGGGTTGAGTGAACCGGTCGGGTCGACTTGGACAGGGTCAGGTTGAGCCAGACCAGTCCAAGCGAGTGAACACTGTAGCAGGCGCGTGACCAGCGCGTGAGGGCGCGTGGGCGCGTGTGCCGACCTTCCGGCGGCACGTAGCGGCGCGTGGGGTCGAGTCTGACGTCACGGCGACGCGTGGTAACTAGTTTTCGACATTCTGAATCTGTTGGTACAGGTTTCAGGTTGATCGAACATCGTTTAGAGGTCGTTTTGAGTGTCCGAAGTGGCTGTGTTTTCTAGAAACAGCAAGGGTAGACTTCCCGAGGTTAGGAAGTTGTTATTTAAGAGTCGTATTACTAGCCAGTAATCCCGATTGTTGTTTTTGACAGGCGATATTGTTCCGGGAACCTCAGAGGAACGAGCAAGACGGGATTTGTAAGGACCCTTCCCGAATTTTCCCTCGAAACCCGGGAAGAACCCTTATCCAGTCTGACAGCTCTTTTACCTCAATATTTAATTACCAGAAATACCCCTTGTTCTTAAATAATTTTTATTAAACTTTACCGGATTCCCCACAGAATCTTTATACTTACTGACCACTCCTACTGTCAGACGCAGGATAAAATACCGGTCAAAACCAAGACCTCGGAATAGTGGTGGTTCAAATAGAAATACTCTCTGATACCAAATGTCAGTAGTCAGACATTGCTGACATCTCTACTGGAAAACCACAAGACAACAGACTAGTCAGATACTAGTGAACCAATAATAATTCGTCCCTCTGGGTCACCGCCCACACCAACCCACGGACCCGGATAACGAAGTATTTCCATAGGTTGATTAAGCCCATGACAATTGCCGTCTGGTTCATATTAGAGCCGAAAATATCCTCGGCTATCATATCGTATCATCAGCCGGTATAACATTCGGCTATCATATCACATCAGTCAGCATATCTCTCGATTATCATATCCCTAGCCACCAGGGTATCCCTTGGGGTGTGCTAGAATATGTATCACTTGGACTCGACCACAATCTCTGCAAAATCACCTTTTATATTGGAGGTTCACCGGGAGTCCGCCAACACGGAACCAAGGCCTGGATCCTAGGCCCCCTCAAATCGGTTTTGTTTATATTGGGGGATCACCGGGAGTCCGCCAACACGGAACCAAGGCCCGGCTTCTAGGCCCAATCAAATCAGTTTTGTTTATATTGGGGGTTCACCGGGAGTCCGCCAACACGGAACCAAGGCCCGGCTCTTGGGCCCCCTCAAAACGATATTGTATCCAAAATCAAGTATATATTTTGTTTATCATTTATAACAATTACGGTTTCAACTCCAAATCATGTACCCAAATAATTACCACGTCCAAACAATATCAAAGCCGAATCCAACAACCATATCATTTCTCACAACACACTTCCACTGAAATATTGGAAAAACAAATATCCCGCAATCATTTATAAATTCTAGGTAATCATTGCACCCATACATAACAGTATTTAAATCGAGGATATTAATACATGCATTACAATTTATAAATACAACCATACACCACAGTAATTAAATTAATGATATTTATACATGCATTACACTTTATAAATCAAAAGTCCGCTTACCATCACCACCCAATCCAAAATTCATGGACGCTCTAGCCCAAGCAACACATGCACAATAACGACCCAACTACCTTGACTTCCCGAGCTCAAAACCCGCTAATACGGTCAATCATTACCGCTGGGATTACCACGCGCCGCCGTGACCTCAGTTTCGGCTCCACGCGCCGCCACGCGCCGCCGGAAGGTCGGCACACTCGCCCACGCGCTCTCACGCTCCGGTCACGCGCCTACTACAGTGTTCACTCAACCCGACCGGTTCACTCAACTCGACCGGTTACCGGTGACTCGCCGGAGAAGAAGACCGGACGGCCCTCGCCGTCGTCGGAGGCTGGCCGGAGAAGATGACCGGACCACCACCTCCGCCGCCGTCTGGTTCGCCGGAATCCCCCATTTCAGGCCGAACTTCAAGGTTTTCTAATTTCTTCATTTCTTAACCGGTTTTCACGATCTACACATGGAAATTCATCTACTCTTCACCAGGAATCCAAATATGAGGTCAAAGTTCCGAGATCGTACCTAGTTTGGCCGGCAAATGGCCGAGAAGGTTCGGTTCACCTCCCTCCTCCGTCCGTCGCCTACGGCGGTGCTCCCGCTCCAATAACTACCCTAAAATGCTCGTGGGGTCCCGGGGAAGATCCTCCCGACCTTGGTTTTGTTCGAATCGGATCGAAACCCATCCGATGAAAATCAAGTCTTTGTGTTCACACGGGGGGGGGGGGGGGGGTTTCGGGTAGTGTCATTAAATTCTCTTTGTACTTCATGCATCATCTTAAACGGTAGGTGATGGACGTTCTAGAGTACACATCATGCTTAGAACATGTCAAGTAAGAGAGAATAATATATGTGGAGTGGGCCAACCATCGGGACCTTTGCATGGGCACTTAATTCAGAAGTTGCATAGTAATTAGGTCAAGAAAATCTAGTTAAGGACTATAATTGGTTAGAGTGGATAGTAAGCCTTAATTCGCCTTAGTTAATAATCAATCAATCTATCATTCGTGCATTTTAATTTACTGTTTTACTTTCGTCTGTGTTTCTCAAAATCATAAACCCCCTCTCCTTTGGCATGTGTGTGTGTGCTTTTATCGAAGTTACATAAATCTGAACTTAATTGGATTAATCGTTGAGGCAAGTCCTCGAGGGATCGACTCTTGCTGTGCTACTATACCATTCTTATCGATTTGTGCACTTGCAAGGACTTTATAACTTTTAGAATTAGATTGCATATTGCTTGTTCTCTAATTTTGCCAACAAGTTTTTGGCGCCGTTGCAAGGGACTTGTCACCAGGAATCCAACTTTTAGAATTAGATTGCAGATTGCATATTGCTTGTTCACGATCTACACATGGAAATTCATCTACTCTTCACCAGGAATCCAAATATGAGGTCAAAGTTCCGAGATCGTACCTGGTTTGGCCAGCAAATGGCCGAGAAGGTTCGGTTCACCTCCCTCCTCCGTCCGTCGCCTACGGCGGTGCTCCCGCTCCAATAACTACCCTAAAATGCTCGTGGGGTCCCGGGGAAGATCCTCCCGACCTTGGTTTTGTTCGAATCGGATCGAAACCCATCCGATGAAAATCAAGTCTTTGTGTTCACACGGGGGGGGGGGGGGGGGTTTCGGGTAGGAGAGAGAGACTGATTGCCCAATCTCCCGAGGAGAGAGAAAAATATCTACTATATAGTTCCAACTTCTCCAAAATTACCAAACTGCCCCTGAAGCTTCTAGACCCGTAACGAACTCATCGGGTCTCCGTTTTCCACGTGCCGCATGTCTACAAACTCGTGAGTTCGAGACCTACGCAACGACCCAATAAAAATTCCCAAAAGTACTGCCAGTCAAAAAGTGACTCCCGAACCCGTCCAAAACTAAGGGTAAAATTGTCCAATTCTCAAAAGAATTTAATTTCTGGTCTGGGTCGTTACAGGATTGAGCTAGCTTGAACAGGTTTGTGAGTGGACTTTGGTTTTATAAACTGAAATGCATGCATCAAAATATCTTTGTGTAAATACTGTTATGTATTGTGGCATTGAATTTCTGGATTGTAGAAATGATTACTAGACACATGTTTTTCCACTACTTCGATTAAAGTGTGATTTGAGAAATATCATGGTTTTTAGACTCAGTTTTGATATCGTTTTGACGAGGAAATTATTGAGTCAATGATTTGGGTTTTGACCCTATTGTATGAGTTTATCGGATTTGGTTATATGTGAGAGAGGCCAGGACCCAAGATGAGGATCCGTTATTAGCGGTGAACCCGGTGAACCTCCAAGATAAACTCTGATTTGAGGGAGGCCAGGACTTGGGACGAGGATCCGTTATTAGCGGTGAACCCGGTGAACCTCCAAGATAAACTCTGATTTGAGGGAGGCCAGGACTCGGGATGAGGATCCATTATTAGCGGTGAACCCGGTGGACCTCCAAGATAAACTCTTATTTGAGGGAGGCCAGGACTCGGGATCAGGATCCGTTATTAGCGGTGAACCCGGTGAACCTCCAAGATAAACTCTGATTTGAGGGAGGCCAGGACTCGGGATGAGGATCCGTTATTAGCAGTGAACCCGGTGAACCTCCAAGATAAACTCTGATTTGAGGGAGGCCAGGACTCGGGACGAGGATCCATTATTAGCGGTGAACCCGGTGAACCTCCAAGATAAACTCTGATTTGAGGGAGGTCAGGACTCGGGACGAGGATCCGTTATTAGCGGTGAACCCGGTGAACCTCCAATATAATTGGTGATTGATTCTCCGACTAGCGTCGAGAGTTTTGCTCCGTTAGTTTGTTGAGTGCTCCGACTCTGGCATTGTAGAGTTTTGACTCCGTTGGGTCGCGAGAGTGTCTATGCATAGTACAGGGAGTTGTGATACAGGACTAGCACACCCCAAGGGATACCCTGGTGGCTAGTGGATGTGTCGGGAACAGTGGATTTGAGATATTATGTGTCTAGGTTGAATTCAATGATTTTGAATTCCTTTGAGGATGATTTTCAAACCAGATTGTGGATCACAGTGTGTTTTCCTTATATGGATTTTGTGTGAGTCCTACTGAGGTGTTTTAAAGAGAAAGGGAAATGCCGGTGATTTAATGATGATGTTTTTATAACATGAACTGTTTATGTGATGCATGCATAGTTTTATAAATGGAGGGGGAAAAAGGTAATATTCCTTGGAAAATGATTTATAAACGATTATTTTTGTCCACTCACAACGTTTGTGTTTAAACCCCCTTCAGGCAGTAGAGTTGACGCGGACATTATCTCGAGGCAGAGGCATTAGCACTCTCGGCTGCGCTGTGTAGTTGTACTTGAGTAGGATATCTAATTTGTATCTTGATCCTACTTAGACGCTCTGATATTATGTTGTATTTGGTTGGTAATTACTTACGGGAATTTTAAGTGCTTAAATCCCTTGTCTGACAAGTGAAAGTATTTATTATTATTATAATTTGTAAGGATTGAAGGGTATTTGGGAACCTTTCCTTAGGTTGTCAGACGGGATCAGGGTTCTTCCCAGGTTTCGAGGGGAAATTCGGGACGGGTCCTGACAGTTGGTATCAGAGCACTAGGTTAAATTCCTGTAGACCGTACATCTAGTGTACAGGTGAAATTTTGGTATTAATGGTTTACAACTTATTTTCAGCGTATAATGCCTCCGAGACGATAGTTCCGTCAACGGTCGGGGAATGGTGGAGATGACCATGAACCTGCAGTGGAGCCTGATTTGAGGCAGACACTAGAACAGCTGGGTCAGACTTTAGCTTCTGTACTCTAGGATTGGGCTTCTCATGAAGTCTCTAATATCGAGAGAGCCCAGAGACTGGGGGCGACGATATTTATGGGCTAGTCTAGTCCAGATGAGGCTGAGGAGTGGATTACTCGCATGGAGCGGGTGTTTTGGATTATGAGATGTCCTCTAGAGGAGAGAGGTATGTTGGCTACATTTTTGCTAGGTGGTTCTGCTTACCACTGGTGGCACTCATTGGAGGTGTCATGCTAGAATGTCCATACGCTTACTTGGTAGACTTTCCGGGAACGCATCTTGGAGCAATTTTACCCTCGCTCACACCGGAATATTAAGGAGGCCGAGTTCTTGCATTTACAGCAAGGAGACATGACTGTGGCCCAGTATGAACAGAGATTCATAGCGCTGAATCGCTTTGCACCGACTTTGGTGGCGGCCGAGTTAGACAAGTGCCACAGATTCGAAAGTGGACTGCGGAGTGAGATTCGGTCAACAGTTATGTCTATGGATCACACTTCCTTGAGGACTTTGGCTGATGCTGCAGCTCGAGTAGAGTTGAGTTTGGGTTTCCCAATTCTGCAGCAGTACAGTGGGTACAGGAGACGTCGAGATCACTGGACTGCCGGAACCTCTAGTCAGGGACCATCAAAAAGAGGCAGTCATAGTTCTGGATCTTCTGGGAATGCGAGATCTAGTACAGGCAGTGGCAGAGCTGGTCAGGCACGACAATCTTATGCAATGTCTAGCGGTGCCTCAGTGCAGTTCAACAGAAGTCAGGGTGGCAAATCTAGTGGCTTTAGTGATTCCATTTGTTATTTCTGTGGGGAGACTGGTCACATCAAGAGATTTTGTCCACAACGTCGTTCGGGCAGTAGTTCCTTTGGTCGTGGTGCGACTGATCCTAGCCCGAGTACATGACAGATGTTTGATACTGCAACTGGGAGTCAGACCCATTTCAGTGGGGGTGGTAGAGCTAGTGGGACCAGCAGGGCCAGAGGCAGGTATGGGGATCGTGGTCGATCTTCGGGTACACCAGCTCGAGTTTTTTCCATGACGCAACAGGAGGCTCGAGTAGCACCGGAGGTGGTCACGGGTAAGTTGTCTATTTTCAACCGCAATGCTTGTGTTTTATTAGATCCAGGAGCAACTCATTCTTTTATTTCTCGGGGTTTTACACTGTTTGCGGATAGAGAATAGTCCCCGATTGGTTAGGACATGGGTATTAGTACTCCTACCGGGGATATGTTAGTGGCGAACCTCGTGATTCGTAGTTGTCCGGTGATGGTTGAAGGCCATGGTTTGGAGGCAGATTTAATTCCCTTAGATATTTTTGAGTTTGATGTGATTCTGGGGATGGATTGGTTGTCCATGCATCATGCCTCCATAGACTGTTACGACAAGACAGTAGTTTGTCGGAGTCCAGGATTACCGGAACTTACATTTCGGGGAGATCGTAGGGTACTACCCTATGGAGTGATATCAGCGTTGACCGCTGAGAGATTGTTGAGAAAAGATTGTGAAGGTTACTTGGCTCATGTGTTTGATTCTCGGGATACTCCGATGAGAGTGGAGGATATTCCTATGGTGAGTGAGTTCTCTTATGTGTTTCCAGATGATCTTCCAGGATTACCACCACACCGTGAGATTGAGTTCACCATCGAGCTTTTGCCAGGTACTCAACCTATCTCACAGGTACCGTATAGGATGGCACCGGCAGAATTGCGAGAGTTAAAGACTCAGTTGCAGGACTTGGTGAATATGGGATTTATTCGCCCAAGTGTTTCACCATGGGGTGCGCCGGTATTTTTTGTGATGAAAAAGGATGGTGGTCTGGGATTGTGTATCGACTACCGGCAGTTAAATAGAGTGACGGTACGAAATAAGTATCCTCTGCCAAAGATTGACGATTTATTTGATCAACTAAAAGGGGCAAACTATTTTTTGAAAATTGACCTTTGATCCGGGTACCATCAGTTGAGGATTCGGGAAGAGGATGTTCAGAAAACAGCTTTCAGGACTCGGTATGGTCATTATGAGTTACTGGTGATGCCCTTCGGGTTGACTAATGCCCCGGCAGCGTTTATGGATTTGATGAACAGAGTGTTCCAAAAGTATTTGGATTGATTTGTAATTGTTTTCATCGACGATATCTTGGTGTATTCAAGGAGTGCCAAGGCACATGAGAAGCACTTGAGGTTGGTGCTGAATATGCTTAGGAAAAAGCATTTGTTTGCCAAGTTCAGTAAATGCCAGTTTTGGTTGACCGAAGTTGGATTCTTGGGTCATGTGATTTCAGCTAAGGGTATCAGTGTAGATCTCCAAAAAGTGGAGGCAGTGGCAAACTGGGAACAACCGAGGACAGTGACAGAAGTGAGGAGTTTTCTGGGTTTGGCAGGATATTATCGACGGTTCGTAGAAGGATTTTCTACGATAGCAGGTCCATTGACTCGGTTGACTAAGAAAGGAGTCAAGTTTGACTGGGATGCTGATTGTGAGCAGAGCTTTCAGGAGCTAAAGAGAAGGCTGACTTCTGTTCCAGTATTAACCCTTCCAGATGGAAACGGGGGATTTGAGGTATATAGTGATGCATCATTGCGGGGTATTGGCTATGTGCTGATGCAGCATGGGAAAGTGATAGCGTATGCTTCTAGACAACTTAAACCCCATGAGATGAATTACCCCACACATGATTTGGAGTTGGCTGCAGTGGTGCATGCACTGAAAATTTGGAGACATTATTTATACGGGGAGACGTGTCGGATCTTCACCGACCATCAGAGTTTAAAGTACTTGTTCACCCAAAAGGACCTGAATTTGAGGCAGAGAAGGTGGCTTGAGTTGATAAAGGATTATGATTGTACTATTGAGTACCATCTAGGAAAAGCCAATGTTGTGGCAGATGCCTTGAGCAGGAAGTCTTTGGGTTCTTTGGCCCATTTGCATACAGTCTACTTACCGTTGCTGGTAGAGTTCCGTAGAGCAGGGATTGTACTGGACATGGATAGCCAGGGGGCTTTGTTGGCTAGTTTCCATGTGAGGCCTGTTCTGATTGATCGGATTATTGAGGCTCAACTCCAGGATCCTACATTGTGCATTATCAGGATAGAGTTGGAAGCTGGAAACAGGCAGGACTATGCGGTTAGGGATGATGGAGGATTGGTTAAGGATGGACGGTTGTGCGTACCGAATGAGCTGGAGCTAAAGAGGGAAATTCTTGATGAGGCTCATAGTTCGGCTTACGCTATGCATCCAGGAGGTACCAAGATGTATCATACCCTAAGGAAACACTATTGGTGGACTGGGATGAAAAGAGAAATTGCTGAGTTTGTGAGTAGATTTTTGACATGTCAGCAAGTGAAAGCGGAGAGACAGAAACCTTATGGGACACTGCAACTATTACCTATCCCATAATGGAAGTGGGATCACATTACGATGGATTTTGTGTATAAACTTCCAAGGACATGGAAGGGACATGATGGGATATGGGTGATTGTTGATAGACTTACGAAGTCTGCACATTTCTTGCCAGTGCGAGAAGATTTTCGGATGAGTCGATATGCCAAATTATTCGTGGATGAGATCATACGGCTGCATGGGACTCCAGAGTCTATTGTTTTGGACAGAGATCCTAGGTTTACCTCCAGGTTTTGGCGGAGTTTACAGAAGGTTTTTGGCACGACATTGCATTTCAGTACAGCCTTTCATCCTCACACGGATGGTCAGTCTGAGAGAACAATCCAGGTTTTGGAGGATATGATGAGGGCTTGTGTACTACAGTTTAAAGGGAACTGGGATTCACACTTGTCTCTGATGGAATTTGCATATAATAATAGTTACCAGTCGAGTATTGGGATGTCACCTTTCGAGGCACTATATGGGAGGCAGTGCAGAACACCTTTGTGTTGGAGTGAAATAGGTGAAAGAAGACTGTTAACACCCGAGTTGGTCAATTTGACTGAGGAAAAGATTAGAATCATCAGAGAAAGGTTGAAAACAGCCTAGGATCGCCAGAAGAGCTATGCTGACCATCGAACCAGAGACCTTGAGTTTGAGGTAGGTGACTGGGTGTTCTTGAAACTAACTCCATGGAAAGGAGTGGTACGTTTTGGTAGACGAGGAAAACTAAGTCCTCGTTACATTGGCCCGTATGAGATTTTGGAGAGGATAGGACCAGTGGCATATCGTATTTCTTTACCCTCGGAATTATCCAGAGTTCATGATGTCTTTCATGTATCTTTGCTCCGGAAATATCTGTTTGATGAGTCTCATGTGTTGGAAAAGCAACCACTTGAGCTGAAAGACGATTTGACGTTTGAGGAGCAACTAGTGCAAATTATGGATTGGAAGGAAAAGGGGCTTCGCAGAAAGACTATTCCTCTAGTTAAAGTGTTATGGAGGAATCATAACGTGGAGGAAGCCACGTGGGAAACTGAGGAACTAATGCGGGCACAATATCCTCAATTGTTTCATGGTTAGGAATGAATTTCGAGGACGAAATTTCTTAAGGAGGGTAGATTGTAACAACCCGGAATTTTAATTATTGGGTTTACGCAATTATTTTTGTAAAATGACGATTTTACCCTTGGTCGGTAAAGGGCTTGGAAAGCAAGTTTTGTTTTGAGACACTTTTGGTGGTGTTTTGGGTACCGTTGCGTAGGTCTGGAACTCACGAGTTCGTAGACAGGCGGCACGCAGAAAATGGAGTTCGTGACGGAAGTTATGGGTCTAGATATGCAAGGGCATTTTGGTAATTTTGGTTTTGAGAGAAGATATTTTAACCCAATCATTGTCTTATTTTCATCTTCATTTCATCTTCATCTCCTTCTCTCATCCTCTCTGTGACAAACTCAAACACAAAACACACATTGAATCAACCCGTGCGAAAAATACCCGAAGAGAAACCAAAAGTCAACTTTGATTTCAAGGCTTTAACTTCCAGTTTTGATTAACTAATCGTATTCTACTCCTTCCCACGATCACAACCGTACCAACCATCGAAGGAGAGGACCACGGTGGAAGCCGAACCGAGTAAAGGAAGTTTCGGATCTTTGGATCGATTTTTCGGCTTACACAGGTACGTGTTTGATGTTATAAGGTTATATTTGGATTCCTGGGTTCGAGTAGATAGATTTAGACGTAAAATTTGTGTAAAACGGTTGAGTTTTGAGGAAGTTGTAAAGCTTGGAGTTTCGGTCGGAAATAGGGGATTCCGGCGAACCAGACGGCGACGGAGGTGGCGGTCCGGTCATCTTCTCCGGCCAGCTTCCGGCGACTGTGACGACACTCCAGTCGTCTTCTCCGGCGAGTCACCGGTGATCGGTCGGGTCGAGTTGAACCGGTCGGGTTGAGTGAACCGGTCGGGTCGAGTTGGATCGGGTCAGGTTGAGCCGGACCAGGTTGGACCGGTCCAGGCGCAAGAACACTATAGTAGGCGCGTGATCGGCACGTGAGGGCGCGTGTGCCGACCTTCCAGCGGCACGTGACGGCGCGTGGGGTCGAGTCTGACGTCACGGCGACGCGTGGTAACTAGTTTTCGACGTTCTGAATCTGTTGGTACAGGTTTCAGGTTGATCGGACATCGTTTAGAGGTCATTTTGAGTGTCCGAAGTGGCTGTGTTTTCTAGAAACAGCAAGGGTAGACTTCCCGAGGTTAGGAAGTTGTTATTTAAGAGTCGTATTACTAGCCGGTAATCCCGATTGTTGTTTTTGACAAGCGATATTGTTCCGAGAACCTCAGAGGAACGAGCGAGACGGGATTGAGCTAGCTTGAACAGGTTTGTGAGTGGACTTTGGTTTTATAAACTAAAATGCATGCATCAAAATATCTTTGTGTAAATACTGTTATGTATTGTGGCATTGAATTTCTGGATTTTAGAAATGATTACTAGACACATGTTTTTCCACTACTTCGATTAAAGTGTGATTTGAGAAATATCATGGTTTTTGGACTCAGTTTTGATATCGTTTTGACGAGGAAATTATTGAGTCAATGATTTGGGTTTTGACCCTGTTGTATGAGTTTATCGGATTTGTTTATATGTGAGGGAGGCCAGGACCCGGGATGAGGATCCGTTATTAGCGGTGAACCCGGTGAACCTCCAAGATAAACTCTGATTTGAGGGAGGCCAGGACTCGGGATGAGGATCCGTTATTAGCGGTGAACCCGGTGGACCTCCAAGATAAACTCTTATTTGAGGGAGGCCAGGACTCGGGATCACGATCCGTTATTAGCGGTGAACCCGGTGAACCTCCAAGATAAACTCTGATTTAAGGGAGGCTAGAACTCGGGACGAGGATCCGTTATTAGCGGTGAACCCGGTGAACCTCCAAGATAAACTCTGATTTGAGGGAGGCTAGGACTCGGGATGAGGATCTGTTATTAGCGGTGAACCCGGTGAACCTCCAAGATAAACTCTTATTTGAGGGAGGCCAGGACTCGGGACGAGGATCCGTTATTAGCGGTGAACCTAGTGAACCTCCAATATAATTGGTGATTGATTCTCCGACTAGCGTCGAGAGTTTTGCTCCGTTAGTTTGTTGAGTGCTCCGACTCTGGCATTATAGAGTTTTGACTCCATCGGGTCACGAGAGTGTCTATGCATAGTACAAGGAGTTGTGATACAGGACTAGCACACCCCAAGGGATACCCTGGTGGCTAGTGGATGTGTCGGGAACAGTGGATTTGAGATATTATGTGTCTAGGTTGAATTAAATTATTTTGAATTCCTTTGAGGATGATTTTTCAAATCAGATTGTGGATCACAATGTGTTTTCCTTATATGGATTTTGTGTGAGTCCTACTGAGTAGTTTTAAAGAGAAAGGGAAATGCCGGTGATTTAAAGATGATGTTTTTATAACATGAACTGTTTATGTGATGCATGCATAGTTTTATAAATGGAGGGGGAAAAAGGTAATATTCCTTGGAAAATTATTTATAAACGATTATTTTTGTCCACTCACAACTTTTGTGTTTAAACCCCCTTCAGGCAGTAGAGTTGACGCGGACATTATCTCGAGGCAGAGGCATTAGCACTCTCGGCTGCGCTGTGTAGTTGTACTTGAGTAGGATATCTAATTTGTATCTTGATCCTACTTAGACGCTCTGATATTATGTTGTATTTGGTTGGTAATTACTTACGGGAATTTTAAGTGCTTAAATCCCTTGTCTGACAAGTGATAGTATTTATTATTATTATTATTTCTAAGGATTGAAGGGTATTTGGGAACCTTTTCTTAGGTTGTCAGACGGGATCAGGGTTCTTCCCGGGTTTCGAGGGGAAATTCGGGACGGGTCCTGACAATTCTTGTGAGACTTGTACAGATTTGGAAAGATAGGTAAATTCTGAGAAGAATGCAAAAAGAATGTGTAACGACCCGGACCAGAAATTAAATTATTTTGGGAATTGGACAAATTTACCCTCAATTTTGGACGGGTTCGGGAGTCACTTTTAGATTGGCAGTACTTTTGGGAATTTTTCTTGGGTTGTTACGTAGGTCTCGAACTCACGAGTTTGTAGACAGGCGGAACGCGAAAAACGGAGACCCGGTGAGTTCGTTGCGGGTCTAGAAGCTTCAGGGGCAGTTTGGTAATTTTGGAAAAGTTGGAACTATATAGGAGATATTTTTCTCTCTCCTTGACAGATTGGTCCGTCTCTCTCCTACCCGAGTTGTCAGGACCCGTCCCGAATTTCCCCTCAAAATCCGGGAAGAACCCTGATCCCGTCTGACAACCTAAGAAAAGGTTCCCAAAATACCCTTCAATCCATACAATTTATAATAACAATGATAAATACTTCCTCTTGTCAAACAAGGGACTTAAGCACTCAATAATTCCCGTAATTAACGACCAAACAAATACAACATAATATCAGAGCGTCTAAGTAGGATCAAGAGTAAAATTTAGATATCCTACTCAAATATACAACACAGCGCAGTCGAAATCCTAATGCCTCAGCCTCGAGATCAATGTTCGCGTCAACTCTACTCAACTGCCTGAAGGGGGATTTAAACACAAAAGTTGTGAGTGGACAAAAATAATCATTTATAAATTCATTTTCGAAGAATTACCTTTCTTCCCCTCCATTTATAAAATCATGCATGCATAACATAAAACAAATCATATAAAAAGCATCATATGTAAATCATCCAAAATTCACATTTATCTTTAAAATCATGAATTGGACTCACATAAAATCTGTATAATAAAAATACCTCGTAATCCACAATTTGGTTTGAAAACTCTCTTCAAAGGAGTTTAAAATCATATAATTCAATCTGGACACAAATTATCTCAAATCCAAATCGTTTGGTTCAATCGGACACATAATATCTCAAAATCAAGAATTCACTGTTCCCGACATATTCATAACACATCAGGGTATCCCTTGAGATGTGTTCAAATCTGTACAACTCTGTGTACCATATGTACTGTCTGTAATATATGTACTATGCATAGACAGTTTCGCGACCCGGCGGAGACATACTCCTCAACACCTAAGGTCCGAACCCTCAACAACTGGTAGAGTCATGCTCCTCAACACCAGTCAGAGCAACAACAATCATCGGGACGGGAATCAGTGAATCAAATCCATACTTCGAAATCTTTGTTTCGCGGCCTTAGCCAAATTCTTTGCAAATATCATTTTATGGCCGAAATCGGTAAAATCACAATTATGGGTCTCAACCCAAATCACATACTCAAATAGTTACCACGTCAAAACGATATCAAAATCGAGTACAAAATCAGGTCATTTCTCAAAACATACTTTCACTGAAATATTGTAAAATATGTGTCCAGTATCATTTCTAAAATCCAGAAATTCATTTCACTCATACTCAACAGTATTTAAATCAAAGATACATTTATGCATGCATTATAGTTTATAAATCAAAGTCCACTCACAAACCTGTTCAAGCACGCTCAATCTCGAACTGTACGCTCCCCTGAGATTCCTGGAGCAGTATCGCCTGTCCAAATTAATAATCGGGATTACCAGCTAATAATAATAATCTTAAGTATAAACCCCATAAATCCCGGGAGTCTAACGATGCTGTCCTAGAAAACGCAGCAACCTTAAAACGTCCGAAACAACCCCTAAACGACATCCGATCGACTCGAAACCTGCGCCAACAGGTCCGAAACGTCAAAAACTAACTGTCACGTGCCACCGTGACCTCAGACTCGGCCCCACGCGCCGCCACACGCCGACGGAAGGTCGGAACACGCGCTCACGCGCCGCCACGCGCCCTCACGCGCCGGTCACGCGCCTGCTACAGTACCCACGCGCCTGGACCGGTCCAACCCGGTCCAACTCAGCCCGACCCGGTCCAACTCGGCCTGACCGGTTCACTCAACCCGACCGGTTCAACTCGACCCGACCGGTTCAACTGACCCGACCGGTTCACTCGACCGGACCGGTTCAACTCAACCTGACCGGTCACCGGCGACTCGCCAGAGAAGATGACCGGCTGCCGTCGCCGTCGCCGGAAGTTGGCCGGAGAAGATGACCGGCAGTCGCCGTCTGGTTTCGCCGGAATCCTCCATTTCCGGCCGAAACTCCAAGCTTTCCAACTTCTTCAAAACTCAACCATTTTTCACGAATTTTACGTCTAAATCTATCTACTCAAACCCAGGAATCCAAATATGAGCTTAAAACATCAAACACATACCTGTGCTAGCCGGAAAATCGATCGGAAAGTCCGAAACTTCCTATTCTCGGTTCGGCTTCCTCCGTGGTCCTCTCCTTCGATGGTTGGTACGGTTGTGATCACGGGAAGGAGTAGAACACGATTAGTGGATCAAAACTGGAAGATGAGGCCTTGAAATCAATGTTGACTTTTGTGGGTGTTTGGGTGAATTTCGCACGGTTCGGGTGGTTTGGGTTTGTGTGTTTGTTTTGTCACAGAGAGAGACGAAATAGATGATAAAGATGAATTAAAGATGGATCAGATTACACTGTTTTGGGGTAACAAAATATCTCTCCCAAAACCAAATTACCAAAATTCCCTTGCACATTTAGACCCATAACTCTCGTCTACAAACTCCGTTTTCCGCGTGCCGCCTGTCTACGAACTCGTGAGTTCGAGACCTACGCAACGGTATACAAAACACCACCGAAAAGGTTTCGAAACCAAAACTTGATTTCCATGCCCTTTAACAAGCAAGGGCAAAATCGTCATTTTACATAAATAATTTAATTAAATCCAATAATTGAAATTCCGGGTTGTTACAATCTACCCCCCTTAAGAAATTTCGTCCCCGAAATTCAACTCTACCCTTGGAACAAATAAGGATACTGCGTCCGCATTAGTTCCTCGGTTTCCCACGTGGCTTCCTCCAAGTTATGATTCCTCCACAACACTTTAACTAGAGGAATACTTTTTCTGCGCAGTACCTTCTCTTTCCAATCCAAAATTTGCACCGGTTGCTCCTCAAAGGTCAAATCATCTTTCAGCTCAAGTGGTTGTTCTTCCAACACATGAGACTCATCAAACAGATATTTCCGGAGCAAAGATACATGGAAAACATTATGAACTCTGGATAATTCCGATGGTTAAGCAAGACGATATGCCACTGGTCCTATCCTCTCCAGAATCTCATATGGACCTATGTAGCGAGGACTCAGTTTTCCTCGTCTACCAAAACGTACCACTCCCTTCCAAGGAGATAGTTTCAAGAACACCCAGTCACCTACCTCAAACTCAAGGTCTCTGGTTCTACGGTCTGCATAGCTCTTCTGGCGATCCTGAGCTGTCTTCAACCTTTCTCTGATGATCCTTATCTTTTCCTCAGTCGTATCAACCAACTCTGGTGTTAACAGTTTCCTTTCACCCACTTCGTTCCAGCACAATGGTGTCCTGCACTGCCTCCCATACAGTGCCTCGAAAGGAGTCATCCCAATACTCGACTGATAACTATTATTATAAGCAAATTCCATCAGAGCCAGATGTGAATCCCAGTTTCCTTTAAACTGTAGTACACAAGCTCTCATCATATCCTCCAAAATCTGGATTGTCCTCTCAGACTGACCATCCGTCTGAGGATGAAAAGCTGTACTAAAATGCAATGTAGTGCCAAAAGCCTTCTGCAAACTCCGCCAAAACCTGGAGGTAAATCTAGGATCCCTGTCCGAAACAATCGACTCTGGAGTCCCATGTAGACGTATGATCTCATCAATGAACAATTTGGCATACTGACTCATCCGAAAATCTTCCCGCACTGGCAAGAAATGTGCAGACTTCGTGAGTCTATCAACAATTACCCATATCCCATCATGTCCTTTCTGTGTCCTTGGAAGTTTATACACAAAATCCATCGTAATGTGATCCCACTTCCATTCCGGAATAGGTAATGGTTGAAGTGCCCCATATGGTTTCTGCCTCTCTGCTTTCACTTGTTGGCACGTCAGGCATCTACTCACAAACTCAGCAATCTCCCTTTTCATCCCAGTCCTCCAATAATATTTCCTTAGAGTATGATACATCTTGGTACCTCCTGGATGCATAGCGTAAGCCGAACTATGAGCCTCATCAAGAATTTCCCTCTTTAGTTCCAGCTCATTCGGTACGCACAACCGACCATCCCTAACCAAGGCTCCATCATCCCTAAGCGCATAGTCCTGCCTATTTCCAGCCTCTAACTCCATCCTGATAATGCACAATGTAGGGTCCTGGAGTTGAGCCTCAATAATCCGATCAATCAGCACAGGCCTCACATGAAAACTAGCCAACAAAGCCCCCTGACTATCCATGTCCAGTACTATCCCTGCTCTACGGAACTCTACCAGTAACGGTAAGTAGACTGTATGCAAATGGGCTAAAGAACCCATGGATTTTCTGCTCAAGGCATCCACCACAACATTGGCTTTCCCTGGATGGTACTCTATAGTACAATCATAATCCTTTATTAACTCAAGCCATCTTCTCTGCCTCAGATTCAGGTCTTTTTGGGTGAACAAGTACTTCAAACTCTTATGGTCGGTGAAGATCCGACACGTCTCCCCGTACAAATAATGTCGCCATATTTTCAATGCATGCACCACTGCAGCTAACTCCAAATCATGTGTGGGGTAATTCAACTCATGGGATTTAAGTTGTCTAGAAGCATACGCTATCACCTTTCCATGCTGCATCAACACGCAGCCTATACCCCGCAATGAGGCATCACTATACACCTCGAATCCCCCATATCATCAGGAAGGGTCAATACTGGAGCAGAAGTCAACCTCCTCTTCAGCTCCTGAAATCCCTGTTCACAATCAGCTCCCCAGTCAAACTTGACTCCTTTCCTCGTCAACCGAGTCAACGGCCCTGCTATCGTAGAAAATCCTTCTACGAACCGTCGATAATATCCTGCCAAAACCAGAAAACTCCTCACCTCTGTCACTGTCCTCGGTTGCTCCCAGTTTGCCACTGCCTCGACCTTTTGGGGATCTACGCTGATACCCTCAGCCGAAATCACATGACCTAAGAATCCAACTTCGGTCAACCAAAACTGGCATTTACTGAATTTGGCAAACAAATGCTTTTTCCTAAGCATATTCAGCACCAACCTTAAGTGCTTCTCATGTGCCTTAGCACTCCTCGAATACACCAAGATGCCATCAATGAACACAATCACAAACCGATCCAAATACTTTTGGAACACCCTGTTCATCAAATCCATAAATGCTGCTGGGGCATTAGTCAACCCGAAAGGCATCACCAGGAACTCATAATGACCATAACGAGTCCTGAAAGCTGTTTTCTCAACATCACCTTCTCTGATCTTCAACTGGTGGTATCCGGATCGAAGGTCAATTTTCGAAAAATATCTTGCCCCCTTAAGTTGATCAAACAAATCATCTATCCTTGGCAAAGGATACTTATTCCGCACCGTAGCCATGTTTAGCTTCCGGTAGTCAATACACAATCTCAGACTACCATCCTTTTTCCTCTCAAATAACACTGGCACCCCATGGTGAAACACTTGGACGAATAAATCCCTTATTTACCAAATCTTGCAACTGAGTCTTCAACTCTCGCAATTCTGCCGGTGCCATTCTATACGGTGCCTGTGAGATAGGTTGAGTACCTGGCAAAAGCTCGATGGTGAACTCAATCTCCCGGTGAGGTGGCAATCCCGGAAGATCACCTGGAAACACATCAGAGAATTCACTCACCACGGGAATATCCTCTACTCTCATCGGAGTATTCCGAGAATCAAACACATGAGCCAAGTAACCCTCACAACCTTTCCTCAGCAATTTCTCAGCGGTCAAAGCTGATATCACTCCACAGGGTAGTACCCTACGATCTCCCCTGAATGTAAGTTCCGGTAAACCTGGACTCCGGAAATCCACTCTCTTGTCATAACAATCAATAGAGGCATGGTGCATAGTCAACCAATCCATCCCCAGAATCACATCAAAATCTAAAATATCCAAGGGGATTAAATCTGCCTCTAATGCATGACCTTCCACTAACAATGGTCAACTACGAATCACGAGATTCGCCACTAACGTATTCCCAGTAGGAGTACTAATACCCATGTCCCCCTGAGGACATCTCATAACCGAGAACACTCGCTCTAAACGAGTAATCCACTCTATTGCATCATCTGGGCTAGAGTCGCCCATAAATATTGTAGCCCCTAATCTCTGGGCTTTCTCAATGTCTGGACCTTTAGTAGCAGTCCTACTCTGAAGTACAGAAGTCAACGCATGACCCAATTGTTCCAGTGTCTGCCTCATATCAGGCTCCACTGTAGGTTCAGGTGTGTCCCCAATATTATTCGACTGTTGACGGAACTCCCGTCTCGGAGGCATTACGCTGAAAAGAACTATAACTCAATATAATTGTACACGTAGTGTACAGTCTACAGGAATTTAACCTAGTGCTCTGATACCAATTGTCAGGACCCGTCCCGAATTTCCCCTCAAAATCCGGGAAGAACCCTGATCCCGTCTGACAACCTAAGAAAAGGTTCCCAAAATACCCTTCAATCCATACAATTTATAATAACAATGATAAATACTTCCTCTTGTCAGACAAGGGACTTAAGCACTCAATAATTCCCGTAATTAACGACCAAACAAATACAACATAATATCAGAGCGTCTAAGTAGGATCAAGAGTAAAATTTAGATATCCTACTCAAATATACAACACAGCGCAGTCGAAATCCTAATGCCTCAGCCTCGAGATCAATGTTCGCGTCAACTCTACTCAACTTCCTGAAGGGGGATTTAAACACAAAAGTTGTGAGTGGACAAAAATAATCATTTATAAATTCATTTTCGAAGAATTACCTTTCTTCCCCTCCATTTATAAAATCATGCATGCATAACATAAAACAAATCATATAAAAGCATCATATGTAAATCATCCAAAATTCACATTTATCTTTAAAATCATGAATTGGACTCACATAAAATCTGTATAATAAAAATACCTCGTAATCCACAATTTGGTTTGAAAACTCTCTTCAAAGGAGTTTAAAATCATATAATTCAATCTGGACACAAATTATCTCAAATCCAAATCGTTTGGTTCAATCGGACACATAATATCTCAAAATCAAGAATTCACTGTTCCCGACATATTCATAACACATCAGGGTATCCCTTGAGATGTGTTCAAATCTGTACAACTCTGTGTACCATATGTACTGTCTGTAATATCTGTACTATGCATAGACAGTTTCGCGACCCGGCGGAGACATACTCCTCAACACCTAAGGTCCGAACCCTCAACAACTGGTAGAGTCATGCTCCTCAACACCAGTCAGAGCAACAACAATCATCGGGACGGGAATCAGTGAATCAAATCCATACTTCGAAATCTTTGTTTCGCGGCCTTAGCCAAATTCTTTGCAAATATCATTTTATGGCCGAAATCGGTAAAATCACAATTATGGGTCTCAACCCAAATCACATACTCAAATAGTTACCACGTCAAAACGATATCAAAATCGAGTACAAAATCAGGTCATTTCTCAAAACATACTTTCACTGAAATATTGTAAAATATGTGTCCAGTATCATTTCTAAAATCCAGAAATTCATTTCACTCATACTCAACAGTATTTAAATCAAAGATACATTTATGCATGCATTATAGTTTATAAATCAAAGTCCACTCACAAACCTGTTCAAGCACGCTCAATCCCGAACTGTACGCTCCCCTGAGGTTCCTGGAGCAGTATCGCCTGTCCAAATTAATAATCGGGATTACCAGCTAATAATAATAATCTTAAGAATAAACCCCATAAATCCCGGGAGTCTAACGATGCTGTCCTAGAAAACGCAGCAACCTTAAAACGTCCGAAACAACCCCTAAACGACATCCGATCGACTCGAAACCTGCGCCAACAGGTCCGAAACGTCAAAAACTAACTGTCACGCGCCACCGTGACCTCAGACTCGGCCCCACGCGCCGCCACGCGCCGACGGAAGGTCGGAACACGCGCCCTCACGCGCCGGTCACGCGCCTACTACAGTACCCACGCGCCTGGACCGGTCCAACCCGGTCCAACTCGGCCCGACCCGGTCCAACTCGGCCTGACCGGTTCACTCAACCCGACCGGTTCAACTCGACCCGACCGGTTCAACTGACCCGACCGGTTCACTCGACCGGACCGGTTCAACTCAACCTGACCGGTCACCGGCGACTCGCCGGAGAAGATGACCGGCTGCCGTCGCCGTCGCCGGAAGTTGGCCGGAGAAGATGACCGGCAGTCGCCGTCTGGTTTCGCCGGAATCCTCCATTTCCGGCCGAAACTCCAAGCTTTCCAACTTCTTCAAAACTCAACCATTTTTCACGAATTTTACGTCTAAATCTATCTACTCAAACCCAGGAATCCAAATATGAGCTTAAAACATCAAACACATACCTGTGCTAGCCGGAAAATCGATCGGAAAGTCCGAAACTTCCTATTCTCGGTTCGGCTTCCTCCGTGGTCCTCTCCTTCGATGGTTGGTACGGTTGTGATCACGGGAAGGAGTAGAACACGATTAGTGGATCAAAACTGGAAGATGAGGCCTTGAAATCAATGTTGACTTTTGTGGGTGTTTGGGTGAATTTCGCACGGTTCGGGTGGTTTGGGTTTGTGTGTTTGTTTTGTCACAGAGAGAGACGAAAGAGATGATAAAGATGAATTAAAGATGGATCAGATTACACTGTTTTGGGGTAACAAAATATCTCTCCCAAAACCAAATTACCAAAATGCCCTTGCACATTTAGACCCATAACTCTCGTCTACGAACTCCGTTTTCCGCGTGCCGCCTGTCTACGAACTCGTGAGTTCGAGACCTACGCAACAGTATACAAAACACCACCGAAAAGGTTTCGAAACCAAAACTTGATTTCCATGCCCTTTAACAAGCAAGGGCAAAATCGTCATTTTACATAAATAATTTAATTAAATCCAATAATTGAAATTCCGGGTTGTTACACGAGTCATCCCCGTGCGAACACTGAAGACCCATTCTCATCCGATGGATTTTGACCCGATTCGAACGAAAACAAGGTCGGGAGGATCTTCCCCGGGACCCCACGAGCATTTTGGGGTAGTTATTGGAGCGGGAGCACCGCCGTAGGCGACGGACGGAGGAGGGAGGTGAACTGAAACTTCTCGGCCGTTTTCCGGCCAAACCAGGTACGATCTCAGAACTTAGACCTCATATTTGGATTCCTGGTGAAAAGTAGATGAATTTCCATGTGTAGATCGTGAAAAACGGTCAAGAAATGAAGAAGTTAGAAAACCTTGAAAATTGACCGAAAATGGCAATTTTCGGCGAACCAGATGGCGGCGGAGGTGGCGGTCCGGTCATATTCTCCGGCCAGCCTCCGGCGACGGCCGTCCGGTCGTCTTCTCCGGCGAGTCACCGGTAACCGGTCGAGTTGAGTGAACCGGTCGAGTCGAGTGAATCGGTCGGGTCGAGTGAACCAATCGGGTTGAGTGAACCGATCGAGTCGAGTGAACCGGTCGGGTCGAGTGAACCGATCGGGTTGAGTGAACCAGTCGAGTCGAGTGAACCGATCGGGTCGAGTCGAATTGGACCGGGTTAGGTCGAGCCGGGCCGGGTTGGACCGGTCCAAGCGCGTGAACACAGTAGCAGGCGCGTGAACACAGTAGCAGGCGCGTGACTGGCGCGTGGCGGCGCGAGAGCGCGTGTTCTGGCCTTCTGGTGGCGCGTGTTATGGCCTTCCGGTGGCGCGTGGTGGCGCATGGGACTGTTCCCGAAGTCACGGAAGCGCGTGACTAGGGTTTTGGGACGTTCCGGATCAGATTTTGTTGGTTTCGACGCCATAGGAGTTCATTTAGAGCCCGGTTGGGCAATCCCAACGGTAAGGATTGACCGTGGAGAGGGTTTTGAGCTCGGAAAGTCAAAGTAGTTGGGTCATTATTGTGTAGGTGATTCTTAGGCTAGTGAGTGTATGAATTTTGGGTTGGATGATTTATAAATTGTAATGCATGTATAAATATCTTTGATTTAAATACTGTTGTGTATGGTTGTATTTATAAATTATAATGCATGTATAAATATCTTTGATTTAGATACTGTTGTGTATGGGTGCAATGATTTCCTGGAATTTATAATTGATTGCTGGACATTTGTTTTTCCAATATTTCAGTGGAAGTGTGTTGTGAGAAATGATATGGTTGTTGGATTCGGTTTGATATTTTTTTGACGTGGTAATTATTTGGGTCTATGAACCGTATTTGTGATAAATGATAAACAAAATATATAATTGATTTTGGATACAATACCGATTTGAGGGGGGGCCAGGATCCGGGGCTAGGATCCGCTGAGACGGTGAACCCGGTAAACCCCCAATATAAACAAAATCGATTTGAGGGGGCCCAGGAGCCGGGCCTAGGATCCGCTGTTGGCGGTGAACCCGGTGAACCCCCAATATAAACAAAACCGATTTGAGGGGGCCCAGGATCTGAGCCTAGGATCCGCTGTTGGCGGTGAACCCGGTGAATCCCCAATATAAACAAAACTGATTTGAGGAGGCCCAGGATCCGGGCCTAGGATCCGCTGTTGGCATTGAACCCGGTGAACCCCCAATATAAACAAAATCGATTTGAGGGGGCCCAGGAGCCGGGCCTAGGATCCGTTGTTGGCAGTGAACCCGGTGAACCCCCAAAATAAACAATACCGATTTGAGGGGGGGCCAGGATCCGGGGCTAGCATCTGCTGAGACGATGAACCCGGTGAACCTCCAATATAAAAGGTGATTTTGTAAAGAGTTGTGATACAGGACTAGCACACCCCAAGGGATACCCTGGTGGCTAGGGTTATGCCGACTAATGTGATATGATAGCCGAATGTTATTCCGGCAGAGGATACGATATGATAGCCGAGGATAATTTCGACTCTAAATGGTTTGACGATGATTGTCATGTGATTAATCAACCTATGAAAATACTTCGTCATCCGGGTCTGTGGGTTGGTGTGGGTGGTGACCCAGAGTGACGAATTATTGTTGGTTCACAAGTAATAGACTAGTTGGTTGTTTTGTGGTATTCCAGTAGAGATGTCAGCAGTGTCTGACCTACTGACATTGGTGTCAGAGGGCATTCCTATTTGAACCACCACTATTCTGAGGTCTTGGCTTTGACCTGTATACTATCCTGCGTCTGACAGGTAGAAGTGGTCAGTAAGTACCGAGGTTCTGTCGGGAACCCTGTAAGGTTTAATAAAAATTATTCAAGAATAAAGGGTATTTCGGGTATATAAATTTTGAGGTAAAAGAGCTGTCAGACGGGATAAGGGTTCTTTCCGGGTTTCGAGGAAAATTCGGGAAGGTCCTTACAGAATTACTCCAATCGGAGTTCAGATGAAGGAGATGTCCTCATTTCAATATCAGGTCCTGAACTGGGTCTTAAGTGCGCTAGTGCCCCTATTTTGAGTCCTTGACCAAGTACCTCAGATCATGCCATCCGGGTCCCAAACCTGTGTCTCATGACATCAAGTTCATGTGCTAGAAGTGCCAAGGTTGTGCCAGGACATGTCGAGTACAGGTCCTAAGAACTTCCCATCTGAACCCAGCCTTTGCGCCTAAACCCTAGTTTTTGTTCCGCCAGCGGTGGATCAAAGTTACTCCTCTCTGCCAAGCCTTACAACCTGTGCACCTGGCCTAAGCGCTTCTACTATGCTCATGTGTGCCTCAAAAGCGCAGTCCCATACCCCTATGACGAAGACATTCGAAGGGCCAAGTTCTAAGTTCCAGCGTCTGATCGCAGGAAGACCGCGGGCAGCCCGCGGCCAGCTTGTGTTCCCACTGGCCAGCTTGCATTCACACTCCCAACCGTGTTCTGATTGGTTCTACTAGATTTTAAGGACTTTGTAATTAATTAGAAGTACAATAATTATTCCAGAACATTCTAGGATAGGGTTTTTAATACCAATCCTTATAGGACAAGGTTTTCCCTTTGTCTATAAAAGGGAGCCTTTGTTCAGTGTTTTAAAAGGACCATATTTTTAGAGATAATATTTTACACACAGATTATTAGGCGTGGAGCTTGGAGAAGAAGGCACTGACGTGGCTGTGCTGTGCCTGTTCTTCAACAATCTCTTTTGTACCCTTATTTTTATCATTGCAATTTAATTATGAATTCAATTATATCTATTTTAATCCCAGTTATGCGTGAGTAGTTCTTGTTAGGATTAAGGCTGCTTGAAGCCTTAACCATGTTAGTTTGTTAATTAGATTTTGACTCTTGATTTTGATTGTTATGCATGCTGAATAACTCTGATTACTGCTTTAACTGCCATTCCTTTATGCCTATGAGCTTTGCTACCTTGTTTGCATAAATTATTGATGGAATTGCTTGAGTGACCACTATATCATCTTGTAATTCATGAGCATCAAGACGTTGAGGTTAAGAAACGATCTTGTAGTCGGAATTCACAACGCTCTAGGAATGCAAATCACTTTTCTCGGCTAGTGTAGTGTCATTAAATTCTTTTTGTACTTCATGCATCATCTTAAATGGTAGGTGACAGACGTTCTACAATACACATCATGCTTAGAACATGCCAAGTAAGAGAGAATAATATATGTGGAGTGGGCCAACCATCTGGACCTTTGCATGGGCACTTCATTCAGAAGTTGCATAGTAATTAGGTCAAGAAAATTTGGTTAAGGACTATAATTGGTTAGAGTGGATAGTAAGCCTTAATTCGCCTTAGTTAATAATCAATCAATCTATCATTCGTGCATTTTAATTTACTGTTTTACTTTCGTGCGTGTTTCTCAAAATCATAAACCCCCCCTCCTTTGGCGTGTGTGTGTGTGCTTTTATCTGAGTTACTTAAATCCGAACTTAATTGGATTAATCATTGATGCAAGTCCTCGAGGGATCGACTCTTGCTGTGCTACTATAACATTCTTATCGATTTGTGCACTTGCAAGGATTTTATAACTATTAGAATTAGATTGCATATTGCTTGTTCTCTAATTTGACAAACAAGTTTTTGGCGCCGTTGTCGGGGACTTGTCCCTTAACGGTGCCCATTTACGTTTGAATTTATAACTTAGTTTTTCTTTCTTTTTAGGTACCCGTGTTCAAAAGAATCTTCAGTAAACGGCTCACCACCACCAGATCCCAGGAGGATGGTGGATCACAGAGAAGAGCAAGGCCGAGACCGTGACCTAGTACCACAACCCTGATGGCTACTGAAAGACTTTGCCATTCCCTATGTCTCAGAGGATCAATTTCCCATTGTTTTTCCTGAGTCAACAGTGGCAAATTTCGAATTAAAGTCTGGGATGATTCACATGCTGCCCACTTTTCATGGACTTTCCGGCGAGGACCCGCACTTTCATATCAAGGAATTTTTTGAAGTCTACTCAACGCTACGCATTAATGACATGATGGAATCTTAAATCCGCCTACGGCTTTTTCACTTCAGTCTCAAGGACCGCACAAAGGTATGGTTTCATTCGCTGGCACCGGCTTCCATTCACTCATGGAGGGACTTGATGTTCAAATTCTTAACACAATATTTCCCTGCGGAAAAGACGAACTAATTAAATTCCAGAATAATGAACCCATGACAAGAGCATTAGCAAGCTGTCCAACTTGGGTTTCAAACGTTTGAATGGTGGCAGCTTGGTTTTGAAACTAAGTGGAAGTGGTTTGCATGAATTTCTGCAATGTCTCCTCAACCAGATTGCTTGGCCGAACTTGGTAGTTGTTAGGTTGCTGCTAAGCTTGGCTTTGGTTATGATTTGCACCCAAAGAAAATTTAGGGTGATTCGTCCATCCAGGGTTGTAAGTGTTTGAGTATGGATCGTTCCTTGGCCTTGAATTATAGCAATTCATCATATTAGCTTGCTCTTGATCATAATCAGCATATGCAGCACTTTGAGAGGCATGAGATGAGCCAAGCTTGGAAAGCACAGCATCAAGTTTCCTTTCCAAATTGTCAACCTTGAAAGAAAAGTCAGTAGTTGAATGAACTTCATATGCACCACTTCTCAAACAGTTCTTGAGACTCCTCTGGACTCTTTTTCTTTAGAGCACCACCAACTGCATTATCACACATTTATTGATATGTAGGGGTTAAACCATCGAAGAAAATTTACATTTGAAGGTAAAGAGGTAACCCATGGTGTGGACATTGCAGCAATAGTCCCCTAAATGTTTCCCAGGATTCACTAAAAGTTTCAGTATCATCTTGTCTGAAATTCAAAATTTGAGCTCTTAGGGCTGCTGTCGTTTGTGGGGAAAAAAACTTGTCCATAAACTTCTTGACAACATCATCCCACGTCTCCAAGGACTTAGGCTTCAAGGTCATAAGCCAAGTCTTGGCTCGTTCCTTCAATGTGTATGGAAAGATCCTACACCTCAAATCATTCTCAGAAAGTCCCTGCAAAGGCAATGAATTAACAACTATGTAAAACTCCTTAATGTGGGCCAATGGATCTTCATTAGGTAAACCAAAGAATGAAGGAAACATAGAAAATATGAAGATATGAGTTCATAGCTCCTTGCTGCCTGTGACAATGGTATGCATAATGGTGAATCGGGGATTATTGGTTGAGCATAGAACTCCAAAGCATGGAATGCTACCTCAGCCATCTCTTCTTCTTCTTTTACTTCGATTTCTTCTTCTAAGCCTTCTGAATCTCCTGAATGAACTGAAGCAGAAGTTTCGTCTTCTTGAATGATTTCTGGAAACGCCCTTTAAGCTACAATCCTCGAAGTAAGATTTCCTCTCGTTGCCTTAGAATTCCTTATCGCTGCTGCAACGAATTCTAGTAAAGGTGTATTAGTGTAACGACCCGGACCAGAAATTAAATTATTTTGAGAATTGGACAATTTTACCCTCAGTTTTGGACGGGTTTGGGAGTCACTTTAAGACTCGCAGTACTTTTGGGAATTTTTCTTGGGTTGTTGCGTAGGTCTCGAACTCACGAGTTCGCGGACAGGCGGCACGCGGAAAACGAATACCCGATGAGTTCGTTATGGGTCTAGAAGCTTCAGGGGCAGTTTGGTAATTTTTGAAAAGTTGGAATTATATAACAGATATTTTTAACTCTCCTCGGGAGATTGGTCCATTCAGTCTCACTCCTACCCGAATCCTCCCCGTGCGAACACCGAAGGTCCATTTTCATCGGATGAATTTTGATCCGATTCGAATGAAAACAAGGTCGGGAGGATCTTCCCCGGGACCCCACGAGCATTTTGGGGTAGTTATTGGAACGGGAGCACCGCCGTAGGCAACGGACGGAGGAGGGAGGTGAACCGAACCTTCTCGGCCATTTTCCAGCCAAACAAGGTACAATCTCGGAACTTTTACCTCATATTTGGATTCCTGGTGAAAAGTAGATGAATTTCCATGTGTAGATCATGAAAAACGGTCAAGAAATGAAGAAGTTAGAAAACCTTGAAAATTGACCGGAAATGGCAATTTCTGACGAACCAGACGGCGGCGGAGGTGGCGGTCCGGTCATCTTCTCCGGCCAGCCTCCGGTGACGGCGATGGCCGTCCGGTCGTCTTCTCTGGTGAGTCACCGGTGAACCAATCGAGTTGAGTGAACCGGTCGAGTTGAGTGAACCGGTCGAGTCGAGTGAACCGGTTGGGTCGAGTGAATCGGTCGGGTTGAGTGAACCGGTTGAGTTGAGCGAACCGATCGGGTTGAGTCAAGTTGGACAGGGTCAGGTCGAGCCGAGCCGGGTTGGACCGATCCAGGTGCGTGAACGACGCGTGGCGGCGCGTGAGCGCGTGTTCTGGCCTTCCGATGGCGCGTGGGACTGTTCCCGAAGTCACGGCGACGCGTGACTAGGGGTTTGGGACGTTCCAGATCAGATTTTGTTGGTTTCGAGGCCATAGGAGTTCATTTAGAGCCCGGTTGGGCAATCCCAGCGGTAAGGATTGACCATGGAGAGGGTTTTGAGCTCGGAAAGTCAAGGTAGTTGGGTCATTATTGTGTAGGTGTATCTTAGGCTAGAGCGTGCATGAATTTTGGGTTGGATGATGTTTGTAAGCGGACTTTTGATTTATAAATTGTAATGCATGTATAAATATCTTTGATTTAAATACTGTTGTGTATGGTTGTATTTATAAATTGTAATGCATGTATAAATATCTTTGATTTAAATACTGTTGTGTATGGTTGTAATGATTTCCTGGGATTTATAAATGATTGCTGGACATTGTTTTCCAATATTTCAGTGAAAGTGTGTTGTGAGAAATGGCCTAGTTTTTGTACTCGGATTTGATATTGTTTTGACGTGGAAATTATTAAAGTCCATGATTTGGAGCTAAAAATCGTAATTGTGATTATAAAATACACCTGATTCTCGGATACAATACGGTTTTGAGGGGGCCAAGGAGCCGGGGTAAGGATCCGCTGAGATGGAGAACCCAGTGAACCTCCAATATAAACAATACGGTTTTGAGGGGGCCAAGGAGCCGGGGTAAGGATCCGCTGCGACGGAGAACCCGGTGAACCTCCAATATAAACAATACGGTTTTGCGGGGGCCAAGGAGCCGGAGTAAGGATCCGCTGAGACGGAGAACCCGGTGAACCTCCAATATAAACAATACAGTTTTGAGGGGGCCAAGGAGCCGGGGTAAGGATCCGCTGAGACGGAGAACCCGGTGAACCTCCAATATAAACAATACGGTTTTTAGGGGGCCAAGGAGTCGGGGTAAGGATCCGCTGAGACGGAGAACCCGGTGAACCTCCGAGATAAACATTAATTGAGGGAGGCCAGCATCTGGGCGAGGATCCGCTATTGGAGGTGAACCCGGTGAACCTTCAATATAATTGGTTACTGTTTATCAACTAGCATCGAGAATTTTACTCTGTTGGTTCGTTGAGTACTCCGACTCTGGCATCGAGGAGTTTTGGCTCCGTCGGGTCGCGAGGCTATTTATGCATAGTACAGAGAGTTGTGATACAGGACTAGCACACCCCAAGGGATACCCTGGTGGCTAGGGATATGATAGTCGAGAGATATACCGACTGATGTGATAAGACAGCCGAATGTTATACCGGATGACGATACGATATGATAGCCGAGGTTATTTCCGGCTCTAATATGAACCAGACGACAATTGTCATGGGTTTAATCAACCTATAAAAATACTTCGTCATCCAGGTCAGTGGGTTGGTGTGGGCGGTGACCCAGAGTGACGAGTTATTGTTGTATCACAAGTATCTGACTAGTCTGTTGTCTTATGGTATTCCAGTACAGATGTCAGCAGTGTCTGACCTACTGACATTGGTGTCAGAGGGCATTCCTATTTGAACCACCACTATTCCGAGGTCTTGGCTTTGACCTGTATACTATCCTGCGTCTGACAGGTAGGAGTGGTCAGTAAGTACCGAGGTTCTGTTGGGAACCCTGTAAGGTTTAATAAAAATTATTCAAGAACAAAGGGTATTTCGGGTATTTAAATTTTGAGGTAAAAGAGCTGTCAGACGGGATAAGGGTTCTTTCCGGGTTTCGAGGAAAATTCGGGAAGGGTCCTTACAATTAGACATTGTAACAACCCGGAATTTCAATTATTGGATTTACGTAAATTATTTATGTAAAATGACGATTTTACCCTTGCTTGTTAAAGGGCGTGAAAGTCAAATTTTGTTTCGAAACATTTTCGTTGGTGTTTTGGATACCGTTGCGTAGGTCTCTAACTCACGAGTTCGTAGACAGGCGGCACGTGAAAAACGGAGTTCATGTACGAAAGTTACGGGTCTAGATTGTTAGGGGTATTTTGGTAATTTTTGACTTGGGGTAGATATTTTTAACTCCAAATCATCATTTCATCTTCATCTCATTATCATCTGATTCTCATCTCTCTGTGAAACACCCAAAACCATCGAACCCGTGTGCGAAAACTCATCCAAAAAACCCACAAAGTCAACTTTTGATTCAAAGCTCCAACTTCCAGTTTTGATCAACTAATCGTATTCTACTCCTTCCCACAATCACAACCGTACCAACCATCAAAGGAGAGGACCACGGGGGAAGCCAAGGTACCGTACGTGTTTGATGTTTTAAGGTCATGTTTGGATTCCTGGGTTCGAGTAGATAGATTTAGACGTAAAATTTGTGAAAAATGGTTGAGTTTTGAGGAAGTTGTAAAGCTTGAAGTTTCGGCCGGAAATGGAGGATTGCGGCGGAAACCAAATGGCGGCGCCGATAGCCGGTCGTCTTCTCTGGTGAGTCACCGGTGACCGGTCGAGTCTAGTGAACCGATCGGGCTGGTCGGGTCGAGTGAATTGGTCGGGTTGAGTGAATCGATCGGGCCGAGTTGGATCGGGTCAGGCCGAGTTGGGCCGGGTTTGACCGGTCGAGGCACGTGGGTACTGTAGCAGGCACGTGACCGGCGCGTGAGGGCGCGTGGCGGCGCGTGGGGCCGAGTCTGAGGTCACGGTGGCACGTGACAGCTAGTTTTTGACGTTCCGGATCTGTTGGTACATGTTTTGGGTCGATCGGACGTCGTTTAGGGGTTGTTTTGGGCATTTTAAAGTTGCTGCGTTTTCTAGGCCAGCATAGTTAGACTTCCCGGGGTTTAGGGGGTTTATATTTAAGGTTCTTATTATTAGCTGGTAATCCCGATTATTAATTTGGACAGGCGATACTGCTCCAGGAACTTCAGGGGAGCGTACAGTTCGGGATTGAGCTTGCTTGGACAGGTTTGTGAGTGGACTTTTGGTTTATAAACTATAATGCATGCATAAATGTATCTTTGATTTAAATACTGTTATGTATGGGTGCAATGAATTTCTGGAATTTAGAAATGATGTTGGACACATGTTTTCCAATATTTCAATGAAAGTGTGTTTGAGAAATGGCCTGGTTTTTGTACTTGATTTTGATATCGTTTTGAAGTGGTAACTATTTGAGTATGATTTGGATTGAGACCCGTAATTATGATTTTACCGGTTTTGGCCATAAAATGATATTGCAAAGAATTTGGCTTAGGCCGAGAAACAAAGATTTCCAAGTATGGATTTGGTTCACTGGTTCCTATCCCGATGGTTACAGTTGCTCTGACTGGTATTGAGGGGTTTTGCTCCGCTGGTTGTTGAGGGCTCGGACTTTGGTATTGAGGGGTCTTGCTCCGCCGGGTCGCGAGACTGTCTATGCATAGTACAGATAGTACAGAGAATTGTTGTACAGATTTTAACACATCTCAAGGGATACCCTGGTGTGTTGTGGATATGTCGGGAACAGTGAATTTGAGATACTATGTGTCCAGATTGAATTAAATGATTTTCAACTCCTTTGAAGAGAGTTTTCAAACCAAACTGTGGATCACGAGGTATTTTCATTGTACATATTTTATCTGATTCCAACTAAGTGGTTTTAAAGAGAAATGGAAATTTTGGTGATTTACATATGATGTTTTTATATCATAAACTGTTTTATGTGATGCATGCATGATTTTATAAATGGAGGGGGAAAAAATGTAAGATTTCCTCGAAAAAGGATTTATAACTGATTATTTTTGTCCACTCACAACTTTTGTGTTTAAACCCCTTCAGGCAGTTGAGTTGACGCGAACAATTATCTCGAGGCAGAGGCAGAGGCATTAGTACTTTCGACTGCGCTGTGTAGTTATATTTGAGTAGGATATCTAAATTATACTCTTGATCCTACTTAGATGCTCTGATATTATATTGTATTTGATTGGTCATTAATTACGGGAATTATTGAGTGCTTGAATCCCTTGTCTGACAAGAGGAAGTATTTATTATTATTATATTTTGTAAGGATTGAAGGGTATTTTGGGAACCTTTTCTTAGGTTGTCAGACGGGATCAGGGTTCTTCCCGGGTTTCGAGGGGAAATTCGGGACGGGTCCTGACAATTGGTATCAGAGCACTAGGTTTAAACTCCTGTAGACCGTACACATAGTGTACAATTATTTTGGTATTGATGAGTTATAGTTCTTTTCAGCGTAATGCCTCCGAGACGCGAGTCCCGTCAACAGTCTGGAAACATTCGGGATACAAATGAACCTGCAGTGGAGCCTGATATGAGGCAAACACTAGAACAATTGGGTCACACTTTGACTTCTGTACTTCAGAGTAGGGCTGCTACTGAAGGGTCGGACATTGAGAAAGCCCAGAGATTAGGGGCTACAATATTTATGGGCGACTCTAGCCCAGATGATGCAGCATAGTGGATTACTCGTTTAGAGCGAGTGTTCTCAGTTATGAGATGTCCTCAGGGGGACAGGGTGTTGTTAGCCACTTTTCTGCTAGGTGGTTCCGCTTATCATTGGTGGAACGCATTAGAGCTATCAGGCTGGGAGGTCAGTACAATTACCTGGGCGACTTTTCGAGAGAAGTTCCTTGAGCAATTTTATCCTTGCCCGTACCGAGATGCCAGGGAGGCTGAGTTCTTGCACTTATAGAAGGGAGATATTTGACAGTGGCTCAGTATGAGCAGAAATTCATAGAGTTGGATCGTTTTGCACCGGCTCTAGTGGCAACCGAGAGGGACAAACGACGCAGAATTGAAAATGGGCTGAGGGGCGAACTTCGATCAGCGGTAACGGCTGCAGCCCATACTTCCTTGAGAGACGTGTCCGAAGCTGCAGCTCGTGTAGAGTTGAGCCTGGGTTTGCCAGTCCAGCAGCAGTTTAGGGTTCCATGCGACATCGGGATCGCTGGGATATTGGAGCCTTTAGTCAGGGACCGTCCAAGAGAGGCAGTTTCAGTTCTAGATCTACTGGGAGTGCGGGATCCAGATCAGGCAGTGGCGGAGCCAGACAGGTACCGCAGTCATCCGCTCGTTCTAGTGGTGCTTCAGTGCAGTCAACTGGAAGACTGAGTGGCAGCTCCGGTGGCACTGGATGTTACTTCTGTGGGGAGATTGGTCACATAAGAAAATTTTGCCCACATCTTTATCTCGGCAGTAGTTCCTGGGGGCGGGGCGCTACTGAACAAAGGCAGAGGACATTTCAGACGCCCGGTATTGCAGCTGGAAACCAGAGTCAATCCAGTAGCGCCAACCAGGCCAATTGGACGAACAGGGCCCGTGGGTCCAACAGGGCAAGAGGCAGACGGTGGGGTCGTGGTCGATCTTTGGATACACAAGCCCGAGTTTTTGCTATGTCGCAACAGGAGGCCCGAGCAGCACCAGATGTGGTCACGGGTACGTTATCTATTTTTAACCGTGATGCTTATGTTTTGATAGATCCTGGGGCGACTCATTCTTTCATTCTCGGGGTTTTACATTGTTTGCTGATAGAGAATTGTCTCCGATTGGTTGGGACATGAGTATTAGTACTCCTACTGGGAATATATTAGTGGTGAATCTCGTGATTCGTAGTTGTCCAGTGTTAGTGGAAGGTCATGCATTAGAGGCAGATTTAATCCCCTTAGATATTTTTGATTTTGATGTGATTCTGGGGATGGATTGGTTGACTATGCACCATGCCTCTATTGATTGTTATGACAAGAGAGTGGATTTCCGGAGTCCAGGTTTACCGAAACTTACGTTTAGGGGAGATCGTAGGGTACTACCCTGTGGAGTGATATCAGCTTTGACCGCTGAGAGATTGTTGAGGAAAAGTTGTGAGGGTTACTTGGCTCATGTGTTTGATTCTCGGAATACTCCGATGAGAGTGGAGGATATTCCAGTGGTGAGTGAGTTCTCTGATGTGTTTTCAGATGATCTTCCGGGATTGCCACCTCACCGGGAGATTGAGTTCACCATAGAGCTTTTACCAGGTACTCAACCTATCTCACAGGCACCGTACAGAATGGCACCGGCAGAATTGCGAGAGTTGAAGACTCAATTGCAGGACTTGGTGAATATGGGATTTATTCGCCCAAGTGTTTCACCTTGGGGTGCACCAGTGTTATTTGTGAGGAAAAAGGATGGTGGTCTGAGGTTGTGTATCGACTATCGGAAGCTAAACAGGGCTACGGTGCGGAATAAGAATCCTTTGCCAAGGATAGATGATTTGTTTCATCAACTTAAGGGGGCAAGATATTTTTCGAAAATTGACCTTCGATCCGGGTACCATCAGTTGAAGATCAGAGAAGGGGATGTTCAAAAAACAGCTTTCAGGACTCGTTATGGTCATTATGAGTTCCTGGTGATGCCTTTCGGGTTGAATAATGCCCCAGCAGCATTTATGGATTTTATGAACAGGGTGTTCCAAAAGTATTTGGATCAGTTTGTGATTGTGTTCATCGATGACATCTTGGTGTATTCGAGGAGTGCTAAGGCACATGAGAAGCACTTAAGGTTGGTGCTGAATATGCTTAGGAAAAAGCATTTGTTTGCCAAGTTCAGTAAATGCCAATTTTGGTTGACAGAAGTTGGATTCTTAGGTCATGTGATTTCGGCTGAGGGTATCAGCGTAGATCCCCAAAAGGTTGAGGCAATGGCAAACTGGGAGCAACCGAGGACAGTGACAGAGGTGAGGAGTTTTCTGGGTTTGGCAGGATATTATCGACGGTTCGTAGAAGGATTTTCTACGATAGCAGGCCCGTTGACTCGGTTGACTAGGAAAGGAGTCAAGTTTGACTGGGGTGTCGATTGTGAACAGGGATTCCAGGAGCTGAAGAGGAGGTTGACTTCTGCTCCAGTATTAACCCTTCCTGATGATACTGGGGGATTCGAGGTGTATAGTGATGCATCATTGCGAGGTATAGGCTGCGTGTTGAAGTAGCATGGGAAGTTGATAGCGTATGCTTCTAGACAACTTAAACCCCATGAGTTGAATTACCCCACACATTATTTGGAGTTAGCTGCAGTGGTGCATGCACTGAAAATTTGGCGACATTATTTATACGGGGAGACGTGTCGGTCTTCACCGACCATAAGAGTTTAAAGTACTTGTTCACCCAAAAGGACCTGAATCTGAGGCAGAGAAGATGGCTTGAGCTAATAAAGGATTATGATTGTACTATAGAGTACCATCCAGGAAAAGCCAATGTTGTTGTCGATGCCTTGAGCAGGAAATCCATGGGTTCTTTGGCCCATTTGCACACAATCTACTTACCATTTTAGTTAGAGTTCCGTAGAGCAGGGATAGTACTTGACATGGATAACCAGGGGGCTTTATTGGCTAGTTTCCATGTGAGGCCTGTTCTTATTGATCGGATTATTGAGGCTCAACTCCAGGACCCTACATTGTGCATTATCAGGATGGAGTTGGAGGCTGGAAACAGGCAGGACTATGTGCTTAGGGATGATGGAGCCTTGGTTAGGGATGGCCGGTTGTGCGTACCGAATGAGCTGGAGCTAAAGAGGGAAATTCTTGATGAGGCTCATAGTTCGGCTTACGCTATGCATCCAGGAGGTACCAAGATGTATCATACCCAAAGGAAATACTATTGGTGGACTGGGATAAAAAGGGAAATTGCTGAGTTTGTGAGAGATGTCTAACATGTCAGCAAGTGAAAGCAGAGAGGTAGAAACCATATGGGACACTTCAACCATTACCTATTCCGGAATGGAAGTGGGATCACATTATGATGGATTTTGTGTATAAACTTCCAAGGACACAGAAAGGTCATGATGGGATATGGATAATTGTTGATAGACTTACGAAGTCTGCACATTTCTTGCCAGTGCGAGAAGATTTTCGGATGAGTCGGTATGCCAAATTGTTTGTGGATGAGATCATACGGCTGCATGGGACTCTAGAGTCTATTGTTTCGGACAGGGATCCTAGGTTTACCTCCAGGTTTTGGCGGAGTTTGCAGAAGGTTTTTGGCACTACATTGCATTTTAGTACAACCTTTCATCCTCAGACGGATGGTCAGTCTGAGAGAACAATCCAAGTTTTGGAGGATATGATGAGGGCTAGTGTACTACAGTTTAAAGGGAACTGGGATTCACACTTGTCTCTGATGGAATTTGCATATAATAACAGTTACCAGTCGAGTATTGGGATGTCTCCTTTCGAGGCACTGTATGGGAGGCAGTGCAGAACACCTTTGTGCTGGAGTGAAATAGGTGACAGAAGACTATTAACACCCGAGTTGGTGGATTTGACTGAGGAAAAGATTAAAATCATCAGAGAAAGGTTGAAAACAGCTCAGGATCGCCAGAAGAGCTATGCAGACCGTAGAACCAGAGACCTTGAGTTTGAGGTAGGTTATTGGGTGTTCTTGAAACTATCTCCTTGGAAGGGAGTGGTACGTTTTGGTTGACGAGGAAAACTGAGTCCTCGCTACTTTGGTCCGTATGAGATTTTGGAGAGGATAGGACCAATGGCATATCGTCTTGCTTTACCATCGGAATTATCCAGAGTTCATAATGTTTTCCATGTATCTTTACTCCGGAAATATCTGTTTGATGAGTCTCACGTATTGGAAAAGCAGCCACTTGAGCTGAAGGTTTATTTAACCTTTGAGGAGCAACCGATGCAAATTTTGGATTGGAAGGAGAAGGTATTGCGCAAAAAGAGTATTCCTCTAGTTAAAGTGTTATGGAGGAATCATAACATGGAGGAGGCCACGTGGGAAACCGAGGAACTAATGCGGGCGCAGTATCCTCATTTGTTTCAAGGGTAGAGTTGAATTTCGAGGACGAAATTTCTTAAGCGGGGTAGATTGTAACAAACCGGAATTTCAATTATTGGATTTACGTAAATTATTTATGTAAAATGACGATTTTACCCTTGCTTGTTAAGGGGCGTGAAAGTCAAATTTTGTTTCGAAACATTTTTGGTGGTGTTTTGGAAACTGTTGCGTAGGTCTCGAACTCACGAGTTCGTAGACAGGCGGCACATGAAAAACGGAGTCCGTGTATGAAAGTTACGGGTCTAGATTGTTAGGGGTATTTTGGTAATTTTTGACTTGGGGTAGATATTTTTAACCCCAAATCATCATTTCATCTTCATCTCATTCTCATCTCTCTGTGAAACACCCAAAACCATCGAACCCGTGTGCGAAAACTCACCCAAAAAACCCACAAAGTCAACTTTCGATTCAAGGCTCCAACTTCCAGTTTTGATCAACTAATCGTATTCTACTCCTTCCCACGATCATAACTGTACCAACCATCGAAGGAGAGGACCACGGGGGAAGCCAAACCGAGTGTAGGAAGTTTCGGATCTTCCGATCGATTTTCCGGCTAGCACAGGTACGTGTTTGATGTTTTAAGGTCATATTTGGATTCCTGGGTTCGAGTAGATAGATTTAGACGTAAAATTTGTGAAAAATGGTTGAGTTTTGAGGAAGTTGTAAAGCTTAAAGTTTCGGCCGGAAATGGAGGATTCCGGCGGAAACCAGACGGCGGCGCCGGCAGCCGGTCGTCTTCTCCGGCGAGTCACCAGTGATCGATCGGGTCGAGTGAACCGTTCGGGCCGGTCGGTTCGAGTGAACCAATCGGGTTGAGTGAACCGGTCGGGTCGAGTTGGATCGGGTCAGGCCGAGTTGGGCCGGGTTGGACTGGTCTAGGCGCATGGGTACTGTAGCAGGCGCGTGACCGGCGCGTGAGGGCGCGTGGGCTCGTGCTCCGACCTTCCGTCGGCGCGTGACGGCACGTGTGGCCGATTCTGAGGTCACGGTGGTACGTGACAGCTAGTTTTTGACGTTCCGGATCTGTTGGTACATGTTTTGGGTCGATCGGACGTCGTTTAGGGGTTGTTTGGGGCATTTAAAAGTTGCTGCATTTTCTAGGCCAGCATAGTTAGACTTCCCGGGGTTTGGGGGGTTTATATTTAAGGTTCTTATTATTAGCTGGTAATCCCGATTATTAATTTGGACAGGCGATACTGCTCTAGGAATTTCAGGGGAGCGTACAGTTCGGGATTGAGCTTGCTTGGTCAGGTTTGTGAGTGGACTTTTGGTTTATAAACTATAATGCATGCATAAATGTATCTTTGATTTAAATACTGTTATGTATGGGTGCAATGAATTTCTGGAATTTAGAAATGATGCTGGACACATGTTTTCCAATATTTCAATGAAAGTGTGTTTTGAGAAATGGCCTGGTTTTTGTACTTGATTTTGATATCATTTTGAAGTGGTAACTATTTGAGCATGTGATTTGGATTGAGACCCGTAATTATGATTTTACCGGTTTTGGCCATAAAATGATATTGCAAAGAATTTGGCTTAGGCCGAGAAACAAAGATTTCGAAGTATGGATTTGGTTCACTGGTTCCTATCCCGATGGTTACAGTTGCTCTGACTGGTGTTGAGGGGTTTTGCTCTGCTGGTTGTTGAGGGCTCGGACTTTGGTGTTGAGGGGTTTTGCTCCACCGGGTCGCGAGACTGTCTATGCATAGTACAGATAGTACAAAGAATTGTTGTACAAATTTTAACACATCTCAAGGGATACTCTGGTGTGTTGTGGATATGTCGGGAACAGTGAATTTGAGATATTGTGTGTCCAGATTGAATTAAATGATTTTCAACTCCTTTGAAGAGAGTTTTCAAACCAAACTGTGGATCACGAGGTATTTTCATTGTACAGATTTTATGTGATTCCAACTAAGTGGTTTTAAAGATAAATGCAAATTTTGGTGATTTACATATGATGTTTTTATATCATAAACTGTTTTATGTGATGCATGCATGATTTTATAAATGGAGGGGGAAAAAATGTAAGATTTCCTCGAAAAAGGATTTATAACTGATTATTTTTGTCCACTCACAACTTTTGTGTTTAAACCCCCTTCAGGCAGTTGTGTTGACGCAGACACTTATCTCGAGGCAGAGGCATTAGTACTTTCGGCTGCGCTGTGTAGTTATATTTGAGTAGGATATCTAAATTATACTCTTGATCCTACTTAGACGCTCTGATATTATATTGTATTTGATTGGTCATTAATTACGGGAATTATTGAGTGCTTGAATCCCTTGTCTGACAAGAGGAAGTATTTATTATTATTATATTTTGTAAGGATTGAAGGGTATTTTAGGAACCTTTTCTTAGGTTGTCAGACGGGATCAGGGTTCTTCCCGGGTTTCGAGGGGAAGTTCAGGACGGGTCCTGACAGACATTCACTATCTAACACCCAACGATAAAAAATAACTAAAACATAAGTAAACTAAATAAAACAAAAAACAAATTATAGGGCTAAGTTGGTTACCTATTGCAAAGGATTGAAATCAGTCCCCGGCAACAGTGCCAAAATTGTTGATGTATCCTAGCCTATACACTTCTATTGTAGTAATAGTAATGCACAAATAAGGGTGTCGAACCGCAAAGACTTGATAGGACCCTTCCCAAATTTTCCCTCGAAATCCGTGAAAAGCCCTACTCTCGTCTGATAACCCCTGACAACTCAAAATAACTCCTAAAATACCCTTACAGCCTCGTAAATCTACTACAAGAATTCTACCAAAATTCGGCATAATCTCCCTTGTAATTTGATCAAACCGTTTTCCACCTATCAAACGAAGGACTCGCATATTAACTAACATCCAAACAATCCAGATCACATCACAACCCAATCCACTACAAGTCGAAAAGAACCAACTACGGAATAATTTACAATAACCCCAAATAGTTAATCAGAGCAACTAGGTTGCAAAATTAGATTTACAAGTCCAACAAACCCTACTCGAAAAAGGTATGGTAGCAGTGCAGCTAGGAGGGGATGCCTCCGCCTCAGAATATTCCCTCGCCAAACGTAACGGCCTTGAGGGGACGTGAAACAAGAAAATATGTGAGTGGATAAAAATAATAATCATTTAAAAATATACATAATTTCCGAGGAAAACATACCTTCCCCTCCATAAGTAAAACCATGCATGAAAAATGTAAAATCCTTTTTAAGTAATTAACTAAATAAAATAATAACAAAAGAACTTACCGAAAAATCCATTTATAAAATAAAACCCGACGGGACCAACGGAAATACAAGCAATGAAAATATCCTGTGGTCCACAATCATGTTTTGAAAACCCTCCTCGAATGAGCTTAAGATCATTAAAAACCCTAGACATGAAATACTATAAAAATATAACACCATCCCCCGAATGTAATCCCGAGTCGTAGCTCGATATTCGGGGCCTTCCAACATGGGGACAAGCACTCCTAACCACCGTCGATAATACCTCAAGCAATGGCTAGAAACCGAGGGTCCAACCCGAGGACCTACTCTCCACATATCCGATAATACCTCAAGATATGCGGACGTAGCCCTGTACTACGCGTAAACAACCTCAACGATCGTATGGCGGAGAATACCTCAACACTAAACGTCTGAGAACAACCCTCAACAAGCACATGATGGAAATTATCTCAATGTCACGTGTCGGAGAAATAACCCTCAACGAACACATGATGGAAAATGCCTCACATCATGTGCTTGAGAAAAACCATGATACCCGGGGATGGTATACATAGTAAATACCATACGTAAATCCAAAATCCACTTTTGAAATCCTTATTTTCCTGGCCTAAGCCAAAATCATAAAATCCCGAGCCTAAACCCCAAAATCATATAAACCCGGGCCTAAACCCCAAAATCATATGCTTGGCCAACGATAAAATCTATAAATCCAAAAATCCGTAAAATCGAATCCATAAAACCATAACCCAATATTCCAAAATTCACAAAATCGGGCCATAGCCCCAAAACCTTGAAAACTAGGATTCAACCCAAATTATATAATTCAAGTCATTTCAATATCTGTGGAACCGGGTTATGCTAAAAAATCTTCTCAAAATCGTTATTAGGAGTCCATAACCCCAAATAAGTCATTAAAATAATTATTCTATAGTAGTGCAAATTTTTTTTTAAGTTTACAGAGCATAGTGAAAATTTAAAGTAGCAATGTGCATGATGATCCGAAAATTTAAAATACACAAAGGGTCTCAACCCGTACAAGAAACTATAGTCTCAGAACCGCAACTCACGGTATCCTCCTTGAAGATGGTTTCAAGCGTACTACATCCTGAGGGGTAAAAGGAAAAGAAGAGTGAGTGGACCTAACAATTTACTCTAACCTCGTTTTATGCACTGCTATTTTCTACTTCCATGTTTTACATATGATTGATCTTGGGTGCATGCTTTGATTGAATATTAGATTATGTTTTACTTCCCGAGCATGCTTGATTGATTATTATATTATATTTCCCGAGCATGCTTAATTTATTATATTATATTTTCCGAGCATTCTTGATTGATTATTATATTACATTCCCCGAGCATACTTTGATTGTTTATGATTGTTATTTTCCCGGGCATGACATGTTTGAGAGTGATGGGTAGTCATCATTGTAAGGCCTATGATATTCGCGAATTTAGACGTGAACCATATAATACCCACTTAGGAGTCGCCGGTATCTTTAGTACCCGTCTGTTGGCAATAGACCAGCCCCCACGTGATCGATCACCCGCGCTCGCTCAAATACTAGTTAAATAGCGCCAGCTTGTCCCTGAGTTCTTGGGGACATGAGGTGATGGTGTTTAGCACCCAGCCTTCATGTGGTTGAGGTGCACGAGTGAACCATGGATACCGAGTTTGTCATGTGCGCATGACTCGAGCATCTCAAGAGCTAAGTTAGTGGGTTGTACGTCCTCGACTTTTGCTTCGGGATGAACTTTTTGAACTGCTTATTATTTTATAGTTGTTTCTCGTAAAACGTGGAGATTTACTATTTTGATAACTCGTTTTGGTAAAACTTAGGGGTTAATTGTTATCTCTTTTATTTATGTTATACATTGAATAGATTGTTAGGTCCACTCACCCTTCTTTTCCTTTTACCCTCAGGATGTAGTACGCTTGAAACCATCTTCGAGGAGGATACTGCGAGTTGCAGTTCTGACACTACAGTTTCTTGTACGGGTTGAGACCCTTCGTGTATTTTAAATTCTGGATCATCATGCACATTGCTACTTTAAATTTGCACTATGCTCTATAAACTTAAACGAAGATTTGGTGGTTGGTTTTTATTTCAGTAGTCTTTTCCTTCTTAATTCTTTTTGTTCACTGTTTATCCTTTCTAAACGAACCGTTTTTACTTGGCTTCGTCACGTGAGCCTCGTCTTCATGTGTCGGCCAACATGCCTCAATTATGGTACCCTTATGGATTTCAGGGTCGGCGTGTGTCACAATTTGACCATTTTACAAGGTAGATTCTACCGAATTTTTGGTAGAATTCTTGTAAAGTCTTTCTAGACTGGTGAGGGTATTTCAAAAATTATTTTGAGGTTTCAGGTGTTGTTAAATGGGAGCAAGACATCTCACAGATTTCGAGGGGAAATTATGGACGGGTCCTGTTAGGGAGACTTACAAATATCGCAACTGACCAAATTACCAAAATGCCTGTATCCTTCCTAGACCCCTAACTTTCTCAACCTAGCCCCGATTTTTGCATGCAGTCTATCTGCGAACTCGTGAGTTCGACACCTGCGCAATGGTCCAAAAACAACTTCCAAAAGTATTTTCAAACAAAAAGTGGTTCTCAAATCCTCATAAACTCGAGGGTAAAATTGTCATTTCCTTATTAAATTTTTTAATTAAAATAAATATTTGTCCGGGTCGTTACATTGAAGCCCAGATTGGGTGGTTGAACTAAGAACGCTCTGATGCTGAAGTCAGCTTAATCAAGAGAATACACTTACTGAGTAACAATATGAGAGTTTGTGAGTTACCTGAGAAGTTAGGTAATACCCTCAAACCTATCTTTTGCTAGTCCCTGCGCAAAACAAAGGAAAACAAAACTAAACAAAATGAAAAAGACTCAATCTTAGTTAAGATAGGAGATTTAAACTCCTAGGTCTGCCTAGTAGGAGGAGTTTTGTCTCCCAAGGGTTATGGCAACTACGATACCCACAAACGTTTTACTTAGACCCCAAAATTCTAGAAATAGTACTTTTAACAAGTTAATAAGAATCAAAGTATGTGAACATGTTTTGCAAAACTAAAATAAATGCCACAGCAGTAAGTATCATGTGTCATTTGTAAGTGCCAAATTTTCAAGTGACCATGCTTAAAAACAACTTCATCCAAGTGCCCTAGAAAGATTTCATCTCGACTCTAATTCTCACTAGGCAACTCTCAATTCACACAGGAATCCTAGGCTTTTCACTCTTATCAAGCATATGTGATGGAGTGTATGTCATGGCATTCAAGTTTAATCACATATGATTTGCAATGGAAGAATAGCACTTTATGGAAGGTAAGATCTCATGAAAGGAATTGAACTTTAAGAACAGAGATAAGTACCTTAATCCTTAGCATGGTTGTCCATAAGATCAGTTAGGTCTTCAATTTAGGTTGCAATGGGGCTAGGCTCAAAGGGCTTAAGACAAAAGGGATTTGGAATTCGAAAGCCTAGGTTGAGATAAGGCATGAAGTAGCATGACTTAGAATGTTAACTTCTTCTTGAACTTCTTAAGACCCCATGACAAACTTGGCATTTAAGTGGCTTCATGTTTGAGCTTGACTTCTTGAATTGATTCTTAACTATGACTTTGGATCCCATTGCCTCACTTGGCTTAGTTCATCATTTTTCTTTCTTTCTTAATTTTTTTTCTTTTCTGAACTAAGCCAGGATCATGTAATGGCTGACTATTCTTTTTGTTTTCTGTCCAAGATAGGACATTGGTCAATTGGGCCCTTCTGGCATTGACATGTCTTTGGTGTGCCCCTGTGGGCCCGCGTGGGACCGTGTGGGACCTTATAGCTCGTCCTTGAACTTGAACATTTTGAGGCGTTTTCTTTCCTTCCTTCATCATGAACTTCATTTGGCACAGCCTTATCACAACCTAGACTATAAGGTATGGCCAAGATTTTAGGGCTCACTGTTTACAGCTAGGTTATGCTTAGGATGATGAAAGAAAATGCTAAGTGTTTGGCTTCAAAATGGCTTAGGGAGCACACACCAAGGTAGGACATGGCCTTAGGTGGTTAAGCACACATAGCCTACATCAATTCGTAGGGAAAACCATACATTAAATCAAGAGTATCTACATGATGTTAGTTCTTTAAAATTCAATGCAAATGTGATGTAATGAGATCAGCATTTGAGAACAAAGATTATGAGTGTTTAAGAGTAGAAACAATATATATCCCTCTGAAAGAATGATAATAAGACTAAAAAATCTCACAGGGTAGTCTCCACTAATTTTCTAAAGTTTACTCAATTCAGCTGTTTTGTTCACTTAATCACTTAAAACATGGCATTATGAAGTGCAAATTATGGACCAACTGACTATGGCATGACTCTTAGTAGAACAAAGATAATTAACTTAGTAGCATGTTCATCCTTATTAACAATTTAAAGCACTAATCCCCACAAAAACCTAACTAACCAACTAAACACTTTAAAAACTGAAATTTCAAAATTTTGGATGTGTATCACCCCCAAACCTACTTGTTTCTATATGCAAAATTTCAATCCACACCCCCAAACCTAAGCTGAACATTGTCCTCAATGTGATAAGCAGTATGCAATGAGAAGACTAAACACAATTTGAGGTTTAGTACGAGTGCATTAAGGCAGAAACATGAGAATCAGAGAAAGAACACAAACCAGAGCTAGGTTGCCTCCTAGGAGCGCTTTATTTAACGTCTGGGCAAGATGGGGAATAGGGGTTAAGTGCTTCATGTTGGTATGGCAAGGACTTCAACGTCAACATGGAACATATTGTGAGCCTCTAACTACAGAATCTTCGGTGCATCATGGGGAAAAAGGTTAGAAACACAAAAAGGAATTCATAGACGAGAACGTAACTTATCCGGAAAGAGATTGAGAAGTGATTTGAATGAGAGCGTTTTTTGTCCATTTTCAAATATCTTCCTTCAACAATGGTTGTGGTGGAATGGCTTTGGTTGTGCCATGTACATCCTAGAAGTCTTCCTTGGTCCCTTCTGTCTTTTCCTTTTGAACTTGAAGAGGGGTACCAAGTTGAAGGCATTCATCACCTTCTTTTTGGTAATTGGAAGTGATAGACATGATGTGAATGCAATCCGTCCTTGATATGAACACAAACTGTCAGGGCCCTCCTTGCTGGCCGGCAGGCATCCCGCGAGATGCCCGTAGGGTTCGCTTTGTCTTGAAGGACTCTTTGGAAGGTTCTTCAAATGTGCTTGAAATGATCCCCAATCGGCGGGAAAGACCAGAGGGTGACCTTGGGATGAGTTTGGGAGTAAGTTGATGTGAGTTTGAAGTTGACTGCTGGCCCACGGGCTTCCTGCGGGATTCATATATTCTACTTCAAAATGGGGTCTTGAGGACCTAACTAGTGTCGGGCCCAATCTTGGCGAGTCCTACGCCTGGCTCTTGGGCAGGCTCTATGGAAAATCCTTCGGTAGATCCTTGGTGTGCCCCTATGGGCCCTCGTGGGTGCTGGGATGCATCTAGGACGTGTCCTGCGACAGGCTCTGGGACACATCCTAGGACGTGTCCTGAGACAAGATCTATGGAAGATACTTCTAGAGGGTCCTTGAAACGCGAACTTTCCAACACTTGAAGAATCCTGGTGGGCTCACGGGCTTCCTACGGGGTTCGCTTTCAAATACAAAACAGTAGACGAAGATCTTGGATGTAGTGCAGAGGACACAATGTTGGGCAACAAGTCAGGCTTAGGCATGGCTTGAGTAGTAGTGTCAGGACTGCATGGTGGTCAGATTGGGGCAAGGCCGTGGGCAGAACATGGAGCAGGGACATGGGCAGTGTCGCGGGCAAGAAGTTAGGTACAGTGCTGGGCAGCAGGGTCTGAAGCAAGGGCACGACCTTGTCCTTAGGCAGTGACTGAGACATGGCATGGGGCTATGACTGAGATATGGCATGGGGCTATGGCTGACTTTGTGCAGTTGGTGGCTTAGGCACGGCCTGAAGATGTGATCTGGGCAGGATCATGGGCAATGAGGCAGGTACAACGCTAGGTAGTAGGTTGGGCTCAAATATTGCTTGCGACTCAATTTGGGGCAGGAACTCAGGTTCTTACTTGGGCAGCATGGGGCAACGTGGGGCAGCGTGGGACCATAGGGGTCCAAGCAGGCCCACAGGGCAGTGTGGGGCAGCGGATTGTGTTTAGACACTACGCTGGTCAGAACATGAGGCATGGCTTGACGTACAACACTGGGCAGAACAACGTCATCTTTCCTATTTTCTTCCTCCCATTTCTCTTCCATTTCAATTTCCCACGTGATGATATCCTCATTATGATAACCATCCACGACTTCACTTGGTGGGGAAGGTACCATGTCTTCAAGTTGACTCATGTAGAACATAAACTGCCTAGTGTGTTTGTCATGTCTCTCATCCATGCTCTTTGTCAACTCTTAAGTTTCTTGAATATAGGCCTCCATGTTTTGAGTACAGGCCTCCATGATTTATGTCATGGCCTCTAGCGAAGCTTTGAGTTCAGGATATGGGCCAGGGTCAGGAGCTGTTTGAATGGTGGTCCATGTGAAAGTAGGTAGATTGCACCATCTAGGATTGTATGGATTTGAGTATTCTGGATAATGGAATCAATGATGATTGCTCCACCCTTGATTGAATGGATTTGAGTAGGGATCGTTCCAAGCTCCCATGTCCATGTATGGATCATTCCAAGATCCCATATCCATGAATGAGTTGTTCATATGTACCCAAAAAGATAAAAAAAATTACAAACTGAGTTAGTATACAATTTAAATCTAAATCATTAGTATACAACATTGAGTTAACTAAATTTGAATTAATTGGACATCATTGAGGGACAAGTCCCAGGAAACGGCGCTAAAAACTTGATAGGAAATAAAACAAGCAACAATAATGAGGTCTATTCTATCCAGTTATAATCTTTACAAGTATACAAAATTGAATTAGATAATATAGTAGCAAGCAAAGGTTTATCCCTCGAGGACTTGCTCAACGATTATCCATATAAGCTCAGATTTTAATGACGCAATTGAAAGACACACAAACACTAAGAGAAAATAAAGAACACGCCTAGACCTAGACCCACACTACTTTAGATATGCAAAGGACACTAAGAAAACGGCAAAGACTCACAATTAGGCCCTAACTAACCTTGTGACGCAAGAAAGATAAACAAAACTCAAATAAGGACTCAAACAATGACAAAACAAGACACACGACAAATGGAGGCCAAGGGGGGGTGTGGAGGGTAGGGTTTTGATGATTTTGGAATTCTCAAATTGAAACAAACAATTAAAAAAACAAGTAAAGTAAATGCAAAGATAATAGGTTGATTGAATTTGTTAACTTAGGCTAACTATCCACTCTAACCAATTAAAGTTCCTAACCAGATTTCCCTGATTCAATTACTATGAAATCTCTTAATATGATGCCCATGCAAAGGTCCGACTAAGGCCCACTCCACATATTTTATTCTCTCTTGGTTAGCATGTTCTAAGCCGGATGAGTACCTAGAACGTCTATCACCTACCAGTTAAGATGATGCATGTAGTGCAAAGAGAATTTAATGACACTACACTACCCCTGGAAAAGTGATGTGTAGTTCTAGATTTTCATGAGTTAAGATTACATATAGGTGTCGCTCCACCTACCCATGATGCAACAAATCACAAGAAGATATAGTGGTCCGTCAAGCAATTACATCAATAATTATATGCAAACAAGGTGATCAATCTCATAAACATAAATTAAGTTCCTTAAGCACAGTAATCCAACTTATTCAACATTCATAGCAATATAAATCAAGAGCTAGAAATCTAGTTAATGAACTAACATGGCTAGGGCTTCAGGCAGCCCTAATCCTAGAAAGACTACTCACACATAATATTGAAGAACAGCATAAACGAATTCATGTTTACAAGATTAAAGGAAATAGTAAGAGAAAGAGAAACAAAACACTAGGCTTTGGCGATGAGGACTGAACACATTCAAGGCTACAGCTCCCTGGTCCACTGCGTCAAGCTTTTCCCAGACTTAGACAAAAGTAACGTTTACCTAAATTCTACATAAAAACACAAAGTAAAGTGCGGCTAGGATTAGTTAACTTAAAACTAACGTCTAAAACTACTTAAATAGATGTCCCCAATCCCCTAGAACCTAGGAGAATAATTAGGACAATATCTGACTTTAAAAGTAAAGAAATAAACCTAAATTGCTTCCTAACATAGCAGGGACACAGCTTGGAAAACCGCATCCGGGCTCGCACAGGACCGCGTGACTTGTGATGCAAGAAATAGCCTTTCTTGTGCGGTAAGGCATGTTCTGGAAGGTTCAGAGGATGTATTGGACGCTCTTGAATAGCAGGACACCTTCTGGACACGTTTAGACACAAGGTTCCTCATTTGGTGCCTCTAGGGCCTCCTTTTAGGGCACCATGGGCCTTAGATAGGTTCTGCACATGTCTGGTCGTGCCCTATCATTTCTCTCATTCACATATGATGTATAAAACTTGATTATGGACTTTGGCCTGATTTCCATGTGCTAGACACGTCCATGGCTCAATCTTGCTCAATTCAGGGGACTTGGGAAGGTCATTTAGGGCAGAACAGGCCATGGACATGTCCTGGCTAGTTCTGAGTGCGTCTTATCATTTCATTATGTAACAACCCACCCCCGCTCGTAAGCCTTACGGGATGGCCATTGTTATGGCCGCCGGGAATCCTCCCAAAGCGAAGCCCAAGGTTCACCACCTTTAACAGTGGAATCTTACCTTCACAAAGGTATTGTTAGCGAAGTCCCCATTCAAATCCCCTAGCTGCAGCCTTTGAGGATTAAACCCTGGACCAAGCCTTTTTATTCCACTAAGGTGAAAGGTGTCCACCTTGAGTGGAATAAAAAGGCTTGGTCCAGGGTTCAATCCTCAAAGGCTGCAGCTAGGGGTTTTGAATGGGGACTTCGCTAAAAATACCTTTGTGAAGGTAAGATTCCACTGTTAAAGGTGGTGAACCTTGGGATTCGCTTTGGGAGGATTCTCGGCGGCCATAACAATGGCCATCCCGTAAGGCTTACGAGCGGGGGTGGGTTGTTACACATTAGCTTGGAAACATCATTTGAAACTCAACTCTAGTCGTTGTTTCACTTGGTTTCATCGCTGTCTAGATGATGACACGTTTTGGCCCAAAACAACGTGTCTCAGGAGGAACTTGGCATGTCAGAGACATGGTCTAAGGGACCTGGGACAGGAACTTGGGCTGCATCTGGGACATGTCCTGAGAGTCGAACTTTGGCTAATCTGGGACTTGTCTTGGCATCGATAGGGCGTCTGAGGGACATTAACTTGAGCTGAACTTAGGACGCACCTGGCCTAGAACTTGGGCATGTCTGGGATATGTCAGGGACAAGTCTGGGACACCTCGAGGACTCGATTCTGGCATATTTTGCAGTTCTTGGACAAGGGTCTCTATGAGGCACCTGGACATGTCTTGGGACACCAGGAGCCGGTGGACTCGATATTCAACTTAGGCCATCTCTTTCGTTTGAACTCCGAATTGAGCCATTCTTTTTGAGTTGTTATCAGAATTAACCTATCTTTTCAAATTTGCACATTGCTCACAAGATTGATCATTGTCTATTATGGATGAGACGAAATCACTCACAAGACAGGTAAACGGGCACTAGATGACATAAAAAAGATGCATAAATAATGACTGAATATGAGCCATTTTATTTATAGAGAAGACTCTTGAGTCATCAAAGCATTCTGATTCGTTGAGCGTTTTTGCAATTAATAAATAACTTGTTTTAAGAAAATATATTATTTATTATTCGACTTTTAATAATAAATAATATTCTCAAGTGTGTCATAATCCGATTAAATAATAGATTTATAGGGTAAATATATTATCTGACGTATGGTTTGTACGTCGAAAATGTCATTATCAGGGTAATTGGACATAATATAAATTACGAGCTACGTGACAGCTCTACAATTTCATAGTAATTTATGGTTCCACATTTGGCAACTATGAATTCAATTAATCAAGCATTAACAATACAAATTCAAGGATATTTTAATTTCTTAAAATGACAATAATGGATCTAAACAAATGAGGCCTTAGTACTACGATCTAGTGTTATTCCTCTCCTCACAATATGTAAAAAGTCTCGTATTCAACTTCGTAAATAGAAAAACTGATAGCAATGTGTATAATGTAATACCACTCATCTCATATTATAATATATCCATAAACTTTTAAAATCCTATAAGTGGTCAAAATTCATATTAAATGAAGCAAAGTGACCGTTGGTTACCTGCACCAAACTTGTAACTTGAACTTTTAGTTTTATTTTAGACAGGTAAAGACCTGCTAGCTGTTTTTCAGACTTTTTTCAACATGATTTAACTAATTTAACTCGAGAGGAGTTGATCTATGTTGTCTATCTGTGTTGGAATATATGGTATGATCGAAATGAAAATTGGGCCTCTGGTAAAATGGTCTCAGGTTCTGTTCTAGTTACTCGGAGTTATGATCTGATGCACGAATTATTGACTACTAATCAAAGGGTCCTGCATGTTCATCCTAGCGGTGGATTAACCCATAGATGGGAGAGGCCTTCAGCCCCATTCTTGAAACTAAACGTGGATGGAGCAGTTGAACAATGAAAAGGTATCAGGGGGTGAGCAGTGGTTCGAGATAGCTTTGGAGATCTCATGATTGCTACATCTGAAGGCATACGCAGAAATTTGACTCCTAGGACCACCGAAATCATGTCAGCCTGTTTGGGTTTACAGGTTGCTTATCATATGAGTTACAGGCAAATTATTTTCGAGGTGGATGCTCAAGGGGTCATCACACTATTACACTCAGCAGGAGATGGATTGGATGTAGTAAACGGAGCACTTATTGAGGAAGCACAAACCTATCTTCGTGATTTCCAGTCTGTGATCTGTCAATATGCTCCACGCACTCCGCTGGCCAAAAGCGCACTCCGCTCTCCAGATTTCAGAGCGTCGATCGAAGAGGGTGGTTTTATCAGATCAGATATCTCTGAATCTCCTCATACTTGACGGACGGAAAGCTATGGGACTACTTCAAATCTATATCAGCTTCATATGTGCTGCACTCTTTTTTCCCACGAGGTTTTCCTGGTAAGATTTTTTAACGAGACAGCACAAAATACATCATCACATCATCACTTGTTGGATAGAACAAAATTTATATACAAGTCAACAATTTGAAGTCATCACCATATTTGTAATTTTCTTTTCTTTATTGGTTTTGGTTTTATCCCTTGTGAATTTATTCAGACTGTAAATTTTTTTTAAGATTTGTTTTTGTTCCTGCTATTTACTATTGGCTAAGCAACGGACTTTATTTCTGTCCTTGTATTCTTTTCACAATATTTTGAATAAAACATCTCTTCCAACAAATAAAATTTTAGCACTACTATTTTAGTGGTATTTTATTATTGAGAAATTTTAGTTAGACACTTTATGAAAAAACAGTCTTCAATATGATTCTTGTAAATGAAGAGGTTTCTATCAATATGTACAATCAATTAATCGTGTTCCCAATGTCCTTGTATTAGGTGTCTGGTAGGGATGGGCAAACAAACCCTGGGCTTGGTTACCAAGGGTATTAGCTATATGGGCATGTGAGCGGTAAAAAATACCCGATTTTGATGGGCAGGACACGGGTATTACCCGCGGGTACCCTTGCCCGTTGAAAAAAACACAGGCTTCGACGTCTACTTCTGGTGTTCTTCGCTCTTCTTCTTTCCTCAGTTTCATCGAGGTTTATTCCAAGATAGCTGATTAATTCCAACGTCTACCAAATTTTACAATCCAACTAACTAAACACATCTACGAGACCCCAGGATCACGAATCTGGGCTTGGATTCTCGAGGCAGTACCTGGATTGCACGAAAACAGCTAGGAAGCTTTGAACACCGCTAGCTTCCAACTCTCGATTCGCGAGCTACGAACTCCGATGATCGTGAAAGAGGGCAGGGATGGCTTCATCACGCCCAGACGAATCGTTTGGATGTGGTCTCACGACCTCGTAGACTGGAAACGCCGTCGACGACGATGGCGTTCTCTGGGTTTCTCGGCGGTGGTGCTTCCTCCACAACGAACTTCGACAGCGACGGTGGCAGGGACAAGGTCGTCTCGAGGAGGGGAGTTGTTTGGGCTTGGTGGCGGGGCTGGTCGTGGCTGGAGCTGTGCACGGTGGTGGCTGGTGGGTTCGTGGTCGCTGATCGCTTATCACACAGAGAGATGGAGGCGCGATCGGGGAGAGAGACTGTGGTTGGTAGAGAGGGAGTGGAAAGATAGAAAAATGATTGGTGGGATTAGGTTTTTAGCAGAAAAATAGAAAATAAATAAATAAAAATAATAAAAATTCTAATTTCTCAAAACACATTCTATTTGCGAAAAATAATAACGAATTCGGTTTACTCGTTTCGAATTCTATCTTCAGAAATTTTCTACTGAATCTTAAATTTAAGTAAAAAATTCGAAATCTAACTCCTGAATTAATTCGTTTCGCTAACTTAATAAACTTTATAGGATTTCGATCATTAAGATTGAAGGATAATTTGATAATTTAATAATTTAAATTTTGAAATTAAAAGTAAATAAAAAAATTAAAATAAAAAAAAAAAAGCAAAAGAAATTGATAGTAAAAAAAAAATAGAATTTAAAAAAAAAATGAAAAGAAAAAAAAAATTGAAAGAAAAAAAAAAAAGATAACATTGTCATGGTACCCATTATTCTTTGGGTAGAATTTAATTATAACCCTTAAAAATTGAAAATATGTATAGATGAGTATAATATCTATTTGGGTAAGGATTTACCTATACCCTTAATTTTATCCATCTCGCCTTCCCTAGTTTCGGGAATGGATTTTTGGGTGTATTTAGAAGCATCCCGTTCTTGCGGTATTGTGCAGTCCAGAAATTGATTCGGACCCTTTCCATGGCTCTCCCGGATTTCTTTAACTCCCGTTTCAAAAGGCAGAATGTGAGGTGTTCTCAGCCGTTGGATGAGACCCTTCCTCAAGATCCGCGTTGAATTCCAACGGCTTTTAGCGCCTACAATTTTGCAACTTCCTCTTGACAATATCTCTTCTTCACAAACAACCCAAAGTTGAGCGCCCAAACGAAGCAAAATCAACTGCCCTCATTTCGATTTTCTGATACGGTTAATCTTTAATCATTTTTTCCAATTTTTTTCCAATTTTTTTTCCATTTATATTTTTCTATACAAACACCCAATATTTATTCAACCCTCTGATTCTTAATTTGTTGCAGATTTGCATTTTCTTCTTTGCGGTCATTGCAGGAAGAAAGTGAGGTGATTTTAATTTTTTTTTTGCCTTACAAAGAACTGAGTTTTGTTTCGGCATTTCAATTTTTAGCAATGGGAATTAAGGCCTCATGCTACATTAAGAATCCTTTTTGAGATATTGTTATCGTACTTTCATGAACTTTTACAATTTCAATTGCCTGCATATGAATTTGTTGTTAGATATAGAGTGATTGCTAAAGATTGTCTTATTATTTTTTATTAAAGACTGAATAGTTTCATTGTTCTTGTGAAACAGGCTCTAAGTGACTCCTAGTTTTATGATGTTCTCCATAGAATAGATATACTAACAATACAATAACCAGATTGGAGAGTTGGTGCTTGTGATCAGAAAAGAGAGGGAAGCGGCCAGAGTTGTAAGATTTGTTTGGTTTTAGCCATCACTAGTTGAAGGTATTAATTATATGTTGCCTCTTGAAACAATTGAGTGAGTGAGTTGCTCGAGTTCAAGATATAAGAATGGACTTCAGTGATGGGTTTGTATCGAAAGAGCATCGGGAGCTTCACCGATCTGCTACAGAAAGTGCAGATCCATTGTCTGTGTCTCCATTGCACATTTCTCCAAGGTCCCCAAAATCCCAAAAGTCCCCAAAGTCTCCAAAATCTTCCAAGTCTCCAAAGATTCAGGCGAAACATGGAAAAGCAAGTCTAGTCAAGCATGATAGACAGTCACATTCTTCAGTAGATGGACGTCCTAAAAAGGGTATTCAAAAATCTATTCATGGACTCTGGTTGAGGTTTTCTTTAGCATTATATAATATGGCTGGAAAGGGGCACTAGAGAAAGCTGATTTAGACAATGTCATATTCTTATATTGTATAACCTACGTTTTCCTTGACAAGTTAAGCTATGTCTTTCGACTCAAAGGCATACTTTTATCGTTGAAATGGTCGTAGAAGATTATGTTCAGATGGAAAAAACTGTAGTTTACTATTATCGGTTGGTTAACAAACAATGGTTTAATAAATGAATTTTTAAAATAAATATATTCTGGTTTTTCACTTCAATTGCGATTTTGACTCTTAAATTTACCAAGACAGTCATTATGCAGGTGGTTCTGGGGGTAAAGGCACCTGGGGAGGGTTACTTGATACAGATGACAGTCACATTCCTGACCCAAATGACCCAAACTTCAATAGCAGTGAGGTAAGTACTGAAACGTTGACCTTCATATTTAACTCTTTGTGGATCTTGATAGGAAAATATTTCCATAGCATCAAATAAAATGCTCAGTTTGATTGCTATCTTCATTTGTAACTGAGTGTTTTGTTTTTCCATTATATATGTATGTTAAGTAACCTATTCTTGTGTTTGTTGCAGGAATGTGAACATTCGGATGCAAAAAAAGTGAGGGTTGATTTTGAGGAATACAAAAGGAAAGCTACTGTAATAGTCGAGGAATACTTTGCTACGGATGACATTACCTCAACTGCAAATGAACTTAGAGAACTTGATAGGCCTACTTACAGCTACTATTTTATAAAGAAGCTTGTTTCTAAGGCTATGGATAGGCATGACAAAGAGAAAGAAATGGCTGCTGTTCTTTTATCTGCACTATATGCTGACTACATTGATCCACCGCAGGTTTACAAAGGGTTCTGCAAATTGGTAGAATCTGCGGATGACTTGATTGTGGATATACCAGATACAGTTGATGTTCTGGCACTGTTCATTGCCCGAGCTGTGGTTGATGACATACTTCCTCCTGCATTCTTAAAGAAGCAAATGAATTATCTACCGAAAGATTCAAAAGGGATTGAAGTCTTGAAAAGAGCCGAGAAGGGCTACTTAGCAGCCCCACTGCACGCAGAAATTATTGAGCGGCGATGGGGAGGGAGCAAGAAGAGGACTGTGGAGGATGTTAAGGCTAAGATAAATAATCTGTTAATAGAGTATGTAGTGAGTGGTGATAAGAAAGAGGCGTGCAGATGCATCAAGGATTTGAAAGTTCCTTTTTTCCACCATGAAATAGTTAAACGAGCTCTTGTAATGGCAATGGAGAGGCAGCAGGCTGAAGGCCAGCTACTAGATTTGCTTAAAGATGCTGCGGAAGAAGGTTTAATTAACTCAAGTCAAGTATCAAAAGGCTTTGGTAGGATGATTGACTACGTTGATGACTTGTCACTTGACATACCAAATGCACGGGGAATATTGCAGTCGTTGATCTCTAAGGCAGCATCAGAGGGCTGGTTGTGTGCTTCGTCTTTGAAGTCACTCTCATTGCAGCCTGAAAAGAAATTGTTAGAAGATAGCGTTGCGAGAGTTTTCAAGACTAAGGCTCAATCCATTATTCAAGAGTACTTCTTGTCTGGGGATATCGCAGAGGTAAACAGTTGTCTAGAGTCAGAGAACCCTAGTTGTTTGTCTGAGTTGAATGCTATCTTTGTTAAGAAATTGATAACTCTAGCCATGGACCGGAAGAACAGGGAGAAAGAAATGGCATCTGTCTTACTGTCGTCCCTTTGTTTTCCAGCTGATGACGTTGTAAATGGATTTGTAATGTTGATAGAATCTGCGGATGACACAGCTCTGGATAATCCAGTTGTTGTTGAAGATCTTGCAATGTTTCTTTCTAGATCGGTGGTGGATGAAGTCCTAGCCCCGCAACACTTGGAAGAGATTGGAAGTCAGTGCTTGGCACCAGAGTCGATTGGGAGCAAGGTTCTCAAAATGGCAAAGTCATTGCTAAAGGCTCGTCTTTCTGGGGAGCGGATATTAAGGTGTTGGGGCGGTGGGGGAAGGCCTGGATGGGCAGTTGAAGATGTTAAAGACAAGATTGGAAAGCTGCTAGAAGAGTTTGAATCTGGAGGGGACGTAAGAGAGGCTTGCCGGTGCATGAAGGAGTTAGGCATGCCATTTTTCAACCATGAGGTTGTGAAAAAAGCCTTGGTGACAATTATGGAAAAGAAGAATGAAAGGCTTTGGATTCTGCTGGAAGAATGTTTTGGGTCCGGACTCATAACAATGAACCAAATGACAAAGGGGTTTGGGAGAGTTGCAGAGTCTCTAGATGATTTGGCTTTGGATGTTCCTGATGTCCAGAAACAGTTTATTCGCTACGTTGAACGAGCCAAGAATGCAGGGTGGCTGGATTCCTCATTTTCATTCAGCAAATCAGGGCACAGTACAGAGAATGGCACTGCCTAACTAAACTAGGTAAGCTAACTAATATCGTCATTGCAGATTCTTCTTCATGTGCACACGTACGGATGCAATCAAACCTATTCATAAGTGCAATACTACACACATATCACGTGTGTAAACATCTAAGTTATACTTGCCTTGGTAGATTTCTTTGTTTTGGATGAACTGATGAAATTACTACATAAATCTTTTATTTATCATATTACAATTCCAACTAAAATTTCATTTCAGTTTTTTATGCCTTTTCTTATTTCTTCATCGTGTATAGAGTGTTTCGTTTGAGGCTTTGAGTATCATCTGAAATGCCTTTTCCATGCATGACTTGAATTTTTGTGGATCTATAAGCCCCTTTTCCATCTTGAACGCAATCCTCACCTTTTCCATATAACTTACTATCGTTACGTCCAGGCCCTGCATCCCACCGATATCAATACCGTGTCAATTATGATAATAACTTTTAGGTTAGAATACCGTTGTATTTACAAATATATAACAATGTAGGGCATACCTCAGGTGAACCGAAGACCAAAAAGTATAAGCCTTTCACTGGATGATTCGCCAATGACATTTGTTCCACAGGCCCAATCAGATTCGAGATTATCATGCTCGAGTTCTTCAATGTGCTACGAATGTATCTTGCTGCTGCCTGCACCACGTACGAGCAGCATCATGTTAAGAAACTTGTAACTCAAGTAAGGATTTACGACATATGTAACTGTTTGTTTCTACAAACCTCAGGGCCTCCAAATTTGTTGTGAAACTCCAAGAGCCTACTAGTGAGATAAATAGCTAAAGAATTTCTTTTCCTCTTGATTATTTTCTGCGCCTTGTGGACAAAGTGAAGTGCAGTAGTATTACTATTTGGGGGTTCATCTGGGAATGATAATTCGGGTATCGGCACGCGCAAGAGCGTAAAACGATTCCCCCATGGCATCTTGCTGTTAGGTTTCATCATCTCCTGGACTGAAGCGTAATCTCCCATCATCCTGGTGTTGAGCAACACCACTGCTGTGCCTCGTGCTTTGCTTGAACTCTTGTCAATCTCTTGCATATATAATCGACTCCCAAGAAACACCATCCCAGTGAGAACATCGTTTATCGTCTGTCGATCGATTGTCAATTAAGTAACTAATTCAATCTTATTTTGTTACATATTACGGAAAATTACACTTTAGTATTCTATGTTAATAAAATATGAACAAAGCAGCATGTATAGAGAGAGTTGAATCTTAATTGATTACCACTCGAAGCTTGGTCTTGATAGCTTTGATTTCTTGAAGATCGAACGTCATAGTTGACACTGTAATAGGCTGAAAATCAATCTCATTCCCAGACCGGATTGGTGTGAGATCATCTTCCTCCATGGTACCGTCTGAAATTCCCGACCAAAAATCCGACACGGTGTTGAAGACGTAGGAGAAAAGTTTAGCAACAAAGGTTTCACTGCTTCGTGGTTGCGAGCTCTTCCGGGAAGGAAACGTTAGGGGAAGCGAAGGATTGCGAGCCGATTGAAGAGAAGAAAGAAGAGCACTCATAAGGGAGAAGCCATCGCCGAGGGCATGGTGGAGCTTGAAGATGAGAGTGCTTGCAGCATTGCTGGTTTGGTAGTTGACGACATGAATTTCCCATAATGGTTTATTTTGGGGAAAATTTTCTACTGCTAGCTTTGATAAATACTCCTCAACATACTTGTCATATGATTCAGGTGATAGATTGGGAGGGAAAATAGGAATCTCAATATGCTCTTCAACCTTCACTTCAACCCTTTTCCAACTTTTCTTCCCATCATTTTCAACCTATATGAATGTTCCAAATCATTATTTGTTCTACAATACCTTTCAACAATTTTCCTTTTGAATAATACTTACATCACACTCTAGTGGTACCTCCTCGTATCACCATTTTGATTTATCGAATAATCTGAATATATATATCATAATCGGAACCGTTCAATTTCTAAATTATCATTTCAATATCATTTATACAAAAAAGCAACTCAATTAAAGATCATTGAGTCTTTCATATGTGTAAACTAAATAAACAGTTTATCATATAGATCTTCCTTATTACCAATGCCGTTGAATTATTTGATACATATAAATGACTAAACGATCTCCAAAGTTGTTGATTTTTTACAGAGATGAACTTGAAATGATTATTTAGGAAATAAACGGTTCTGATTATGATAAAATGTATATGAATTATTTTATATATTGAAAGGGTAGTACGAGAAGGTACTACTAAGATGAGATGCATGTATAATACTTTTCTTTTTAACTATATCATCATATTTAAAAACAACGTACACAAAGGTTCATAATTTTCTTTTGGATACTGGGAATCGTCAAATGAGTTTTGTTTAAGGACAGATGGGCTTAACTCATGTAAAACCAATTTTCAATTTTAAATGTATACCCATACCCTACTATTTGTTTAATTTTTTTTTTGTTGTTCATTTTTTTTCTGCTCTATTATAAGAAAATAAAGTCTCCTAAAATTCTTACAAATAATATTAGTTGTACGTGCATAAAATTAAAAAATATTATAAAATTATAAGTTCAAATATTACAAATTACAAGTTCAAATCTTAATTATAACGTTAAAAAAAAAATAGTTAGGATGTTTGTGCGAGTTAATTATCATCATCAACAACAACCTAAACATCAACGTCATTGTCAAATGTGTCAAATTAAGTAATTATATAAGCTAATTTGAATGATGAATAATAAATGTGATTTTAACTTAATGATGGGTAAACCCTTTACCCTATCGGCCTATTAGATGACTGGCAAATTGTTACCTATCTAAATTTCTGTCAATTTAAACAATATACCCACAGGTAAACATGCGGAGGGCGGGCACGGTGTGGTTTGATACAGATATTGGCAATATCCAAATCCAAACAGTTAAAATCTTAACGGTTCAATGTGATTTGGATTTTCCAAAATTAAAAAAGAAACCGTTTCAAATCAAATCATTACTAACGGTTTGGTTTGGATCGATACAGATAGTTTAGGCATAATAAAAAATAAAGCAAAGAGAAGGGTTTGGAGAACTCAGGAAAGAGCCATGGATGAATGAAGCAATGAATTCAAGCTAGTCATAGAGAAAGAAAGGCAAACTTTAATACGAAGAATAGATGAATGTTTTGAAGGTTATAAATAGAAGATAAGGGATTTGTGAAGAATTGCAAGTAATGAATGGAAGCCCCAGTGAGCCAGCTTAGTAGTAGCTAGGGTATAGTATAAATTTAATTAATACAGGGAATAACGGTTGGTTTGGAAACGTTATTAACGGAGCAGTTTGAATTCTCAAACCGTTTGATTTTTATCCGGTCAAAATCAAACCATTGACCAATAACTGTTTGGATCGAATCAGTTAATGGTTTTAACGGATTTATATCCATCCCTACCCATGCCCATAGGTACCCAAACCATGGGTATTTATCCTCATCCCTATGGATCAACCACACAATACACCCAATTTTATTGGTGATTTCAAGTTTGCATATCTCCAGTTTTTCAATTATTTCGAACACTAACCATGTTGATCAAAATATGAATATGTTAGCAATAATTGGTCCCATTTTTTAGGCTTATTCAGAGTCCAAAATTATAATTAATGAATCATCATCTTTAGATCTAAATATTATCCTTAAAAAATATTAGAAAAAACCAGTAATTGAAGGACTGCAAGATAACCCTTTTGAAATGCCATAATATTATGGGAAAAAAAAATGCCATAATATTTGCTTAACATTGATGAGGCATAGGTGGGTCCCGTCAATTTTAAGTAATCGTCAAACTAATCGGAGCCTAAACGTTGTAAATATTTAAACCCCGCGAGTGGACGTGTTCAATTATTTGAACTGCTTGAAAATGGTGAAAGGATAATTAAGGACCCAAACAAAGAAACTCGATCCTTGAATAATCTTCAGTCCTATATATTATGTTATGAACTTCAAGATGTATTAAGGTAATTAAGGACGTGTACAATTATGTTATGAACTCTAAGGTGCATGTATTAAACTTTCGTATTTGATTAAGAGCCACCTTCAAATTTATGAGTTGGAGAGAGAGAGAGAGAGAGAGAGAGAGAGAGAGCTTACGATGATAGAGGAGAAGCGAGGGCAAAGTGGGAGGAAGACATTGTTGAGCATTGACATTAATGGAGACTGAGAGTCATAGACTAATGGAATCTCAAGTTCCAAAACACCAAGATTTGATATCGATAGCACAGACCCTGTGAAGAACTCACCAGTTGGGCTCAGCGGCTCTAGTATTATTTCTTCATCATCTTCCTGGAGCACCTTCACCTTCAGATTATTCAACTCCATCTTAATAACTACCGTACGGCTCCATTCGAATTATATAATCTCATTTCATGAAATCGGTTATCTATTTCCCGCAGTTTCATAAGCAATCCTTGTGCTCATATTTTAGACGTGACTGATGATCAGATCTGTTGCTTCTCCTCATCACCAGCCGCACTTTCATTTCATTTCTTTCTCATATGTTAGACGTGACTACCTATATATCCAATAAAATATGCTTCTCGTACGCAGAGGCTAGGGATGGGAAAATAATCGTGTTATGTTTAACCGCGGCTACCATAACTATTTAATATAAATGGTATAATTATGGTTTAACCGTTTATCAAAATCGTATGGTATAACTATTTAGATTCTCTTTTAAATTATATGGTTATGGTTTTTAACCATTTACTCAATGGATAAACCATTTAATCGCTTAAACATAATCATTTAACCATTAAACAATTTATTACATAACCATATAACTTTTTTGGTCATATTTATTTAATTCTTTATATAGTTTTATTTAATTAAAGTCATTTGAAAAAAAAAATTGAAACAATTTAAAAAAAAAATTGAAAAAATAAAAAATAAATTACAAAACTTAAAAAAAAAAAAAAACTCAAACTCATCACAGACCCATGGTCAACCTGGCTTTTCAAGCCATTTTTGGCCACCTCAGGCGGCGATCTTGGTAAGGATTTGTTCCTCTCTTTGAATCTAACAAGTCTATATTCTTAGATTTCTCATATCTTAGTCTATTTTTGTTGATATAACTTGAAAATTTTCGTAGTTTGGAGTGTTTTTCATATTTTTCGACCACTTTTGGCCATCGACCCAAGAATTAAAGTTGTTCTACTCGTCAAGCTCTACGCAGTGATATAAAATTTGTTGATATTCAAGATGGTTGATTATTCCTTGCAATTTTACCTACTTTTATTATTTTTGGTTTTTTTATTTTTTTAAATATTAATTTCCGTTATTTTAGTCATTTAAAAAAATAGAAATGATAAAAATTAAAAATTAAAAATATTTTTCCGGTGCAACGCAGTTAACCATATATTAATGGTTATGGTAATAGTTAATAATCATTTAGCTAAATAATTGCAGTTATAATCCTAAATAGTTATGATTAAAAAAACCGTAGTTAATAACCATTTAACCATTTGCCCATCCTTAGCAGAGGCGTATCCAAGAATTAAGTTGAGAGGGGTCTTTAACAAGATACTTTAAAAAAAAAACTGAATTTTTAATGACAGGACTCCTTCCAAATTTCTCCTCAAAATCCGTGAGAACTCCTGCTCCCATTTGACAATACTTGAAAATCTCAAAACAATTCTTAAAATACCCTCACCAATCCAACAAAACTCGACGAGAATTTTACCAAAAATTCGGTAGAATATCCCCTATAAATTGATCAAACCGTTTCCCACCTGTCAAACGAAAGATTCAAATTCTAGAATAATATCCCAAATAGTTCAGGTCAACTCAAACTAACCAACTCCGGTCCAAGACAAACAATCTACAAAATAAATTACAACCAATCCCAAATGGCTAATCAGAGCAACTAGGCGGGAATAAAGTTAAGAAACCCTACTCGGAGTTAGTACAGAGAAAACGTAGCCTGAAAGTGATGCCTCCGCCTCAGAAAGTGCCCTCGTCGACTTCAACGACCTGGAGGGGATGCAAAACAAGGAAAGCTGTGAGTGGACAAAGAATAATAATAATTTAAACCACCAATTTCAAGGAAATATAACCTTTCCCTCTCTGTTAGTAAAATCATGCATTCATACTATAAAATCCTTTTTAAACTGCTACTTAGATAAATATAAGTACGAAGAACTTACTGGAAAACCCTTTTTATTTTAAAACCCAGCGAAACCCACAAAAACACGAGCAATGAAAATAACCCGTGGTTCGCAACCATACTTTGAAAACTCTCCTCGAGGGAGCTTAAAATCATAAGAAAACATGGACATAAAATACTATAAAAATATCTCACAATCCCCCTAGTGTAATCCCGAGCCGTAGCTCTATATCCGGGACCGTCCAACGTGGGGACATGCCCTTCTAACCACTGCCGAAAATACCTCAAAGCAATGGTTAGAAATCGAGAAGTCCAACCCGAGGACCTACTTTCCACATATCCGAAAATACCTCAAAGATATGCGGACATAACCATGTACTAAGTGCTTAGATAAACTCAACGAGCACATGACCGAAAATACCTCAAAGCCATGTGTCAGAGATGTACATGCTTGATCGAAAATACCTCAAAGTCATGTGTCAGAAATACCTCACAAATACAAGACCGAAAGTTCCTCAAAGTCATGTACCAGAAACGAGCACGCATAACCGAAAATAACTCAAAGTCATGCGGTTAGAGAAATGCTATAATAACCGAGGAGGGTAAACATGGTGAAAACATAGTAAACATAGTCAAATTCAAAATCCAATTTGATATCCATTTTACCTGGCCTTAGCCAAAATCATATAAAGCCTGGGTCTAAAGCCCAAAATTCAAAAAATCGAAATATCCGTAAAATCGAAGTCCATAAAACCGGGTCGTAGTCCAAAACTTCATCTTACAAAATTCGATATTGAAAATCCATATCTCATAATAGTTCATTAGAATAATTATTCAAATTTCTGAAATTCATAGAAATTAATAATTCATTTAGAATAATTATTCTAATTTATTAAAATTCAAAATTGCTAAGAATTTATTTAAAATATACCTTTATGCATGCATTAGGATTTACAAAACCAAAATCCACTCACCGGAAGTCCAAATAAGCTCAATCTCGAGCTGTAAGCTCCTCTACAGTCCCTGGAGCTGTATAGCATGTCATAAGTAACATTCGGGGATTATTAACGATAATTAAAAACCTAAAAGCCAACCCTTCTAACCCCTGGAGTATACATGCGTTTTAACGCGTAAATCTTAATTTTGGACGCCAAAAACTACCCCTAAACAAACTCTGATTGACCCGACACCTGAGCCAAAAGGTCCGGAACGTCGAAAACATGGAAACACAATTCGCCGGAGCCCGGGGAGAGGCCGGACGCACCCCCACGCGGCGCCTCAGTTCCCTACCATTCCTAGGGGTACGACTGCACAACCGGAATCTGCGATCGTTGGCCGGAACTCCATAACCACCCGAAAATTCAAAGCTTCATAACTCATTCGTTTCTCAACCAAATTCGATGTTCTAATAATGGAAATCTATCTACTCGATCCAAGGAATCCAATTATGATGTCTAAATTGAGGAACCTCTGGTGCGGTGTTGGAAGAAAAGTACAACAATAAAAGTAATACTAATCCTAACAATTAAATCCTAGCAAGTGCACTAATCAATCGACAATATAGTGGTACAAGTAAGGATAGAATCCCATTAGGACTTGACTCAACAATGTACTGAAAGAAATAGATTGTATAGTTCACAAGTAGGTACTCAAAACAGAAAACAAAGACACTAACTAGATATGCTTGACACTTCACTAAACAAACACTAAACAAAAGACACGGACATGAGGGGTTTTAGTTCAAAAGATGCTATCAATGTAAATAACTTGTAATGCAAGAAACAAAGTAAATAACAAAGTATTGAAATCCAATTAAAGGCAAGTTAAGGCAGTCTCTATCCACACCTAATCACAACATTTTCTAACTTGGTTTGCAAGGTACAATTATCATGTTTACTTCTTGGTGTAGTGCCCATGCTAGGGGTCTCTTAAGCTCACCCTCACACATTCATTCCTCCTTAGGTTGTATGTTTAGTTCTCTTAAGCTACTAAACTTCTAATCAATTATGCAATAGTTCTCTTAAGCTACCAAAGTATGCAAGAAAGCATTAAGTTCGAAAGGAATTTAATGACACTACACTAACCCAAGAAAGTGGTATGCAATCCTAGGAATGTCATGTGCTAAATTACAAGGCTATTGCTTATCATAGTCTCTTGATGCAAGTGATCTATACTTCATGTAATTAAAATGGTCAGTTTTAACAACATAAAGAAATATCAGTTTAAGTAATAAAGTAACACACCAAGATAAACCCAATCATCAAACCAACACAAAACTAAGCTAAGAAGTTGCCATGGTTAGGGCTTCAAGATCAGCCCTAACTTGAAAGAAACTACTCACTACTCATATTGAGAAACAAAAGCATAAATTGTATTGAATATGAAAGTGAAAGATTAAACCCAATTATACTCTCAAAGGCAGACTCCAAGCACGGCTTCAAGCAGTCCTCCAAGAACAAAATCGTTTTTTCGTGAACAAGCCTCACACTAATAGCTCAAAACAATAAAATAAAGTATCTAAGGTAGTGTCCTAAAACACTGAGCAAGACCCCCTTTTATAGACAAGGGAAAACCTTGTCCTACAAGGATTAGAAATAGAAACCTAGGCTAGAGTGTTCTAGAATGTCAAATACAATCCTAAGCTACTAAGAAATCCTTAAACTGCTTGAAAACTAATCAGAAAACAGCTGGAATTGAGAAATGCCAGTTGGCACTTTGGGCAGACAGTTAGCTCGGTAAGGACCTAGGGCAGGTCTTGAATGTTGGTGACTTGGCCCTGGGCATGTCTTCATCGCGCCTTGTCGTGCCTTAGCATTTGGATGGATTCATTATGGTCCAAAGAGTCTAAAAACACATCGTGTCTCGATCAAATAGCTGAAGGATGAAAATGGAATCATTGGAACTCATCGGGTCAGGTCCGGGACCTGGAACTATCGTGGCCCTCAGGAACTCGTTTTTGGGCTCAGTTGTGCCTTGTCTTGAAATTGTGTCAAGAATGCCAGCTTGGGGTCATTTAGGTGTGGGGAAGGCATGCCTTGGCTAGAACCTCGATTTGGACTTAGTACTTTGCCGGAAACGCATTGGCGCACTTCCAGACATGTCAAGGACATGATATGCGCCTCGGTCTTTGGTGTTTTTGGGACATGTCCTAGCTCCGATAGTGGCATGACAAAGGCATGTCACGCCTTTGATATGAAGGTCCTTAGACACAGCTCTCAGACCCAGAGGGCCTGATCTGAGGTACTTGGTCTTCACCTAGAATAGGACACACCGGTGCACTCAGGGCTTAGTTCAGGACCCAATATTCATTAGAGGACATCTCCTTCATTTGAACTCCGATTTGAGTCATTCTTTTTCCTATATTCTCATAATTGCAATGTCCTTCTAAAGCCTGAACATGTCTCACAAGAGCATCACTTTCTACAATGGATGGCCAGATTTCTAACAAAAGAAAGTTAAAGGGACCAAAATTGACATGAAATACATGTACGAAATATGACCTAACAAATACCCCCAAACCTAGCTTTGGCTAGTCCTCAAGAAAAATGAAGAATAAAAACTGAATTAAAAACTAAAAGACTCATTCCAATTAAGGATAGATCATTTAAACCCCTAGGTTCACCTAGTTGGTGGAGTTTTGTTTCCTTTTACTTTACAACTAAAACACAAACAAAATACTTAACCGAATACTTAACAAGTTAATAAGGAACACAACAAATCAATCATATCCTGCCAAACTAAAGATATTCTAATTTCAAGTAAGCACCATGTGTTAAGTGTGAATGCCCTATACTTCAAGATTTCAAGTTTAAAAATAACAAAGCTCAAATGCCTTAGAAAGATTTCGCCTCGACTCTAACCTCACTAGGCAACTCTCAATTTCTCTCATGAATCCTAAGGTTTTCACTCTTGCAAGCATATGTGATGAGTTAGGCCTTGAACATAGATCTCTTGAAGGAATTTAACTTTAAGAACGTAGAGACATACCTTAACTCCAAGAAAGACTTCCCATAAGATCAATTAGGTCTTCATTCAAGGGTTGTAATGGGGCTAGGCTCACGGGTTTAGAAGAAGGAGATTGGAATTTAAAAGCCTAGGCTCTGACAAGGCATGAAGTAGCATGACTTGGAAACTTGATCTTCTTTTCTTTGAACTCACGACCAGACTTGGTATTCTCAATGGATTCTTATGCTGAGGTTTGATTCCCTTGAATAATGATGATTTGGGACTTATATTCTTATTGGCTCACTTGGCTTAGCTCAGTATTTTCTTTCCTTTTTTTTTTCTTTTCACTTTTTTTTTTCTCTTTTGTTTTTCATACATTCTTTTTTTTTAACTAAGCCAAGATCATGCAATGGTTTACATTGTTATGCTTTCTATCCAAGATAGGACTTTGGTCACTTGGGATGTCTAAGACATTCCCCTGATATCAAGTTCACATTTTGGCCTCTTCTGGCCGTGACATGGCCTTGATGAGCTCCACAACTTGACTTTGATTTTGAACACTTGAACTTTTCTTTCCTTACTATGTTATGAACTCCATTTGATGATGCCTTCCACAACCTGGACTATAGGGTATGGCCAAGATTTAGGGCTTCCTATCCAGGGCTTAGGTTATGATTTGGGTGATGAAAGAAAGGTCTAAGTGGTTGGCTTGAAAGTGGGTTAGGGTGCTTAGAAAAAGGACATATATGGCTTTTAGAGGCTTAAACATGCATAGCCTACATCACTTCTTATGGTACATTCAACTGAGAATCAAGAGCCTCTACATGAGATGTTAGTTCTTCAAAATTCAATGCAAAGTGAAAATAGTGAGATCAATCAATATAGAAAGAATTGAATAGTGTTTAAGAGTAGAACAAAGTAAATCTCTCAAAAAGAAAGGCATTAGGCTCAACATCTCACATGGGGTAGTCTCCACTAATTTTCTAAAGTTCACTTAAACAAAGTCATCTTTTAGCTTAATTTCTTGAAGTTAGGCATTAAGTGTAATGATATGGCACAAACTTAAGCATGGCATGGCTCTAGTAACACACTAATGACTAATTCACAATGTAGCTTATTAACAAGCAAAGTACTAAGTTCCTAGTGGTGTACCCCCAAACCTAAATGTTGCAAAATTTTGATCCACACCCCCAAGCCTAAACTAAACATTGTCCTCAATGTTTAACAAGTTAAAACATTAATATCAGAAAAAGTAAATATGTAAAAGAGGCATGTAAAGACAGAACATGAAGAGAAAGGGAATGAGAGAAAGCCAGGGCTAGGCTGCCTCCTAGGAGTGATTGCTTTAACGTCTAGGCAAGACGTGGATTGCAAGTTAAGCAAGGGGTGACACGGCGAGAAACAGCACTTGAGTTGTTCCTTCTTGGTAAGCCTCAAAATAAGGCTTTAAACGGTGGCCATTGACTTTCAATTCAACGCCTTACTTTTCATGCTTGATGTCCACGGCACCATGGGGTAGAACTTTAAGCACTCGGTATGCCCCTGTCCAACGAGATTTGAGCTTGCCAGGGAAGAGCCTCAATCTGGAATTGAATAGCAAGACCTTCTATCCTACTTGGAAGGTTTTCCGGACCAAGGGTTTGTCATGATGAGCCTTGGACTTCTCCTTGTAGATCCTAGAGCTTTCATAGGCTTCATTCCTGAATTCCTCAAGCTTTTGCAATTGAAGCTTCCTATGGTGTCCTACCTCATCCATGTCCACATGCACACGCTTGATTGCCCATAAGGCATTGTGTTCCAACTCCACAGGTAAGTGGCAGCGTTTTCCAAAGGTAAGCCTAAATGGCGACATGCCGATTGGTGTCTTATAGGTAGTCCTATATGCCCAAAGGGCATCATTGAGCCGATTGGACCAATCCTTCCTTGATGGTCCCACTATCTTCTCAAGGATGGCCTTGACTTCTCTATTGGAGATCTCAGCTTGTCCACTAGTTAGGGGATGATATGGAGTTGAAATCCTATGGGTGACTCCATATTTCCTTATGAGGTCCTCAAAGTCCTATTGCAGAAGTGTGAGCCACCATCACTAACGATGGCCCATGGTGTTCCAAACCTTGATAAGATATGGGATTGAATGAAGCTATACACTATTTTAGATTCATTAGTCTTGGTTGGAATTGCTTCCACCCATTTAGAAACATAATCAATAGCAAGTAAAATGTAAAGAAAACCAAATGAGCTCGGGAAAGGTCGCATGAAATCAATGCCCCAAACTTCAAAGATTTCTATAACTAGAATTGGGTTTCGGGGCATTTGATCTCCCGGGCCAATATTACCTTGTCTTTGGCACTTGTCACATTTGAGGACGTCCTCATTGGCATCGTTGAAAATGGTGGGCCAATAGAACCCACATTTAAGTACCTTAAGTGTTGTCTTCTTGGCACCATAGTGTCCTCCACACGCCTGGTTGTGGCAGAAATCCAAGATGGAATTGACCTCAGTTTCTGGAATGCACCTCCTTGTGAGCAGATAAGGGCAGTTCTTCCATAGATATGGCTCATTCCAAATGTAATATTTGGCTTGCTTGACAAATTGTCCCTTTGAAACCTAGACATATGAGAAGGGATTCGTTTAGTAGAAAGATAATTGATAATGTCAGCATACCAGGGGTCAAAGGCCTTGAGATCGAAGAGCTGCTCATCAGGGAAGCTCTCTTGGAGAGGTAGTTGGTCCACTTTCTCATTGGACATGTGGATGAGTCTGCTCAAGTGGTCAGCTACCACATTCTCACTTCCTTTCTCATCCTTGATCAGAAGCTCAAATTGTTGAAGTAATAGCATCCATCTAATGAGCCTTGGCTTGGTATCCTTCTTGTTAAGGAGGTACTTAAGAGCTGCATGGTCAGTATAAATGATAACCTTTGTTTGAAGCAAATATGACCTAAACTTCTCTAAAGAAAATATCACGGCTAAGAGTTCTTTTTCAGTAGTAGAATAGTTAAGTTAAGCATCATTTAAAGTCCTACTTACATAGTAATTAACATGTGGCAACTTATCTATTATTTGTCCCAAGACTACCCCAATGGCATAGTCTGAGCCATCACACATGAGCTCAAATGGCAAGCCCCATCTTGGTGGCATGATGATAGGTTCAGCCATGAGCTTGTCGTTCAGGGTCTCAAAGGACTCACAACATTCCTTGGTGAAGTCAAATGGTGCATCCTTGGCAAGTAGATTGCACAAGGGCCTTGTGATTTTGGAGAAGTCCTTGATAAACCTCCTATAGAGTCCAGCATGTCCCAAGAAGGATCTTACCTCCTTGACTGAAGTGGGATAGGGCATACCACTTATGACATCAATGTTAGCCTTGTCTACTTCTATGCCTTGGCTGGATATGACATTGCCAAGCACAATACCTTGATGGACCATGAAGTGACACTTTTCCCAGTTTAGAAGTAAATTGGACTCCCTGCATCTCTCAAGTACTATAGACAAGTTTGTTAGACATAAATCAAAAGAGTTACCAAAACTGAAAAGTCATCCATGAATACCTCATTGATGTCCTCTACCATGTCTGAAAATATGATCATCATGCATCTTTGAAAAGTGACAGGGGCACTGCAAAGACCAAAGGGTATCCTCCTATAGGCAAAAGTGCCAAATGGACACATGAAGGTTGTCTTCTCTTGATCCTTAGGTGCTATGGCAATTTGATTGTAACTTGAATAGCCATCTAAGAAACAAAAGTGAGAATGTCCTGCAGGTCTTTCAAGCATTTGGTCAATAAAAGATAATGGAAAGTGATCTATGCAAGTAGTTGAATTAAGTTTCCTATAATCTATGCATACTCTCCATCCAGTTTGGACCCTTAGAGGAACAAGTTCATTTTTTTCATTCCTGATGACTATGATGGCACTCTTCTTAGACACAACTTGAACCGGGCCGACCCATTTGGAGTCATAGATGGGATAGATGATTCCCACATCCAAAAGCTTGAGAACTTCCTTTTGACCACCTACTTCATGGGAGGATTGAGGCGCCTCTGAGTCTCTTGTTGGCTTGGCATCTTCTTCAAGGATGATTATGTGCATGCACTTTCAAGGGCTTATCCCCTTGATGTCTGAAATTCTCCATCCAATAGCTTGCATGTTGTCCTATAGAACCTGCACTAATTTACTCTCTTGCACACGGGTGAGGTTAGAAGCAATAATGACATGCAATGTATTGTTCTGACCTAGATATGCATATTTCAAGTGCTCAGGTAAGGGTTTTAACTCTAGCTTAGGAGCCTCAATGATAGAAGGCAGAGTCCTGCCTTCCTTCACCGTCAAAGACTCAAAAGGTGGTTGGTTAGTGAAGCAATGGCTTGGTAAGGGCCTTCTTAAGAGGGTCTTTTGTACAAGCATTCATGATGGTTTGATGCAATATGGCTTCCATAGTATTCAAGGGAAAATCAATTATAAGCTCTTCGGGGTATTGCATAGTATCATGAATAGAGAAGGTCCTTGTCTTATCTAACACCTTAATAGAAATTTGGCCTTGGTTTAAATTGATTTCACCGTTTATAGTGTTCAAGAGGAGTCTCCCAAAGATCAAGGGAGGATCCTTGTTGGTAGAATTAAAGAGCAAGAAATATGCAATTCAATTCTAACAGTTATAAAATCCTTGCAAGTGCACAAATCGATAAGAATAGTATAGTAGCACAGCAAGAGTCGATCCCTCGAGGACTTGTATCAACGTTATGACCACTTTAGTTCAGATTTATTAACTTAGTGAAAACATACACACACACACACACGCATGGGGGTTTATGATGTGAGAACTGAAATTTAAAGACAAGTAAAATAAAATGCAGAAAATAACAATGCAAGAATTAACGGTTGATTGATTATTAACTAAGGCGAATTAAGGCTTACTATCCACTCTAACCAAATATAGCTCTTAACCAGATTTCCTTGATCAAATTACTATGTATTTTCTGAATTAGGTGCCCGTGCCTAGGACCTGGCGTTGGTTCACTAGACACATCTTATTCCCTCTCACTTAGCATGTTCTAAACAGGGCATATGCCTAGAATGTCTATCACCTACCTTTTAAGATGATGCATGAAGTTTAAAGAGAATTTAATGACACCATATTAGCCTAGCAAAGTGACATGCAATCCTAGGTCGTTAGGAGTTAAGATTACAAGTAAGAATACTTTTGATGCTCCAAATCACAAGATGATATGACGGTCACTCAAGCAATTATATCTATAATTATATGCAAACAAGGTAGCTAATCTTATAGGCATAAATTAAGGTCATTAAGCATAGTAATCCAACTTATTCAGCATGCATAGCAATCATAATCAAGAGCCAGAAATCCAATCAACAAGCTAACATGGCTAGGGCTTCAAGCAGCCCTAATCCTAATGACTACTCACACATAACTGAAATTGAAACAAATATAATTGAATTCATAAGTAAATTGCAATAATGAAAATTAGGGTACAGAAGATATTGTGAAGAACAGGTGCAGCAGAAGACACGGCAGAGCCTTCTTCTCCAAGCTCCATGTCCAACACACTCTACTTCGGGAAGAACCAAGCTTTAACGTAAAACTCTAAAAAAACCAAAATACTATCTACGGCCAAGGTGTCTCTGCATCTCCCAAAAATGCCTCTAGCTAATTATCTCCTCCTTTTGCCTGATTCTCCTTTTTTTAAAACACTGAACAAAGGCTCCCTTTTATAGACAAAGGGAAAACCTTGTTCTATAAGGATTGGTAAAACCATGTTCTATAAGGATTGGTAAAATTATTGTACTTTTAATTAATTACAAAGTCCTTAAATCTATTAGAATCAATCAGAACATGGCTGGGAGTGTGAATGCAAGCTGGCAAGTGGGAACGCAAGCTGGCCAAACTTGGATTTTGGACTGTCTTCGTAATTAGGATCTAGGACTGCGCTTTTGAAGCAAATCATGAGTACATTAGAAGCACATATTCTTTCAGGCTTGGCGCAAATGTTTTCAGGCTTAGCGCAGAGGGAGAACCTCTGATCTACCGTTGGCGGAACAGGGACCCTGGCTTAGGCGCACATCTTGGCTCGGATGGGAGTTCTTGGGACATGTCCTCGACCTGCCTTGGCGCGACCTTGGCACTTCTAGGACTTGACCTTGATGTCATGAAACACAGGTTTGAGACCCGGAGGGCCTGATATGAGGTACTTGGCCAGTGGCCCAAAATAGGCGCACTGGCGCACTGGCGCACTCAGGACTCCGTTCAGGACCTGATATTGAAATGAGGATATCTCCTTCATCTGGACTCCGATTTGAGTCATTCTTTTTGCGTTCTTTCCAGATTTTACCTATCTTTCTAACTCTGCACAAGTCTCACAAGATTGATCATTTTCTACTATTGATGGCACGAAATTATTCAAAAGACATGTAAGAGAGGCATATAAAGACATCAAAATGATGCATAAATAACGACTGATCAAATACCCCCAAACCTATCTTTTGCTAGTCCCTGTGCAAAAAAAACGCTAACAAAATGAAAAGACTCAATTTTAGTTAAGATAGAACATTTAAACCCCTAGGTTCATCTAGTAGGAGGAGTTTTGTCTCCTGAGGGTTACAACAACACGATACCCACAAACGTTTTACTTAAACAAAAAGATGCTAGATATAGTACTCTTAACAAGCTAATAAGAATCAAAGTAAGTAGACATGCTTTGCAGAACTAAAAGGAATGCCATAGCCGTGAGTGTCATGTGAAGGTGTACGTGTATAAATGCCAATATTTTCAGGTGATCAAGTTTGAAAACAACTTCATCTAACTGCCCTAGAAAGATTTCACCTCGACTCTAATCCTCACTAGGCAACTCTCAATTCGCAAAAGAATCCTAGGCTTACACTCTTTTCAAGCATATTTGATGAGTTTATGTTATGAAATTCAAATTTAATCACATATGAGTAACAATGAAGATTACCACTTTATGGAAATAAAGATCTCATGAAAGAAATTGAACTTTAAGAACATAGATACATACCTTAATCCTCAGCATGATTGTCCATAAGATCAGTTAGGTCTTTCTTTTTAGGTTGTAATGGGGCTAAGCTTTGGGGTTTAGCAAGGAAGGATGGGATTCAAAGAACCTGAGCTGTGCCAAGGCATGAGAAGTCATGACTTGAACTTGGAATTTCTGAACTGAATCTTTTCTTAAGGCCCACCACATTGTGCTTTCTTGATGGCTTATTTTGAGGCTTTTGTGGCTTATTTTGAGGCTCTTGGCTCACTTGGCTCAATTCACTTTGTTTTTCACTTATTTTTTTCCTTCTTTTTCTCAATGTTTCTTTCTTTCTTTTGATTTGAACGTTTTTTGTTTCTGTTCGTCTTTGAATTGAATTGAACCAAGATCATGCAATGATTTCCTCAAATTTTCATGCAGCTTGCAACTTGTAAAACTTTTCTTTACTTTTGAACTTTCAATTGACGCCAATGTCCTTTGAATTGGGCATCATCTTCTTTCACCTCTCATTCTCACCATGAATCTCATTTATGGCAACCTTAGCACAAACTGAGGTTATATGGTATGGCTGTGATGAATGGCTAAGTATTTCGGTTAGGTTGTACTTTGGGTGATGAAAGAAAAGGTTGAGTGTTTGGCTTCAAAATTGGCTTAGGGAGCATGCAATAGGGTAGGATCAAGACTTTAGAGGTTAAAGCATACATAGCCTACATCACTTCTTATGGCAAACCACACATTAAATCAAGAGTATCTAAACGATGTTAGTTCTTTAAAATTCAATGCAAATATGATGTAATGAGATCAACAATTAAGAACAAAAGTGATGAGTGTTTAAGAGTAGAAACAAGTATATCCCTCAGAAAGAATGGCAATTAGGCTCAAAGATCTCACAGGGAAGTCTCCACTAATTTTCTAAGGTTCACTCAAATTCAGTTATTTCGTTCACTTAATCACTTAAAACATGGCATTGTGAAGTGCAAGTTATGAACTACTTGACCATGGCATGACTCTTAGTAAAGCAAAGATAGTTAACTTAGCATATACATTCCTATTAACAAGTTATCATACTAATCACAAGCAGAAATTTAAATGTCCTGGCCGTGTATCACCCCCAAACCTACTTGTTTCTATATGCAAAATTTTAAATCCACACCCCCAAACCTAAACTGAACATTGTCGTCAATGTGATAAGCAGTAAGCATGACAAAAGTAGAAAGGTTTGAGAGATATAACGAGCAGAAACAGAAAAGGAAGTGAGAAATACAAAACAGGGCTAGGCTGCCTCCTAGGAGCGCTTTATTTAACGTCTAGGCAAGACGGGGTTGTCATTCTAGGAGCTAGGCACATGCGGAGTTGCAGGGTTGACTGCGCTTGGATTAGAAAGGTCCTTGAAGTAGTGTTTGAGGCGGTGGCCATTTACCTTGAACGGATCCTGCCGTTCCGGGTGCTGGATTTCAACTGCACCATGAGGAAAAACGTTAGTAATAATAAATGGTCCAGTCCATCTTGAACGCAACTTACCTGGCATTAGTCTGAGCCGGGAGTCAAAGAGGAGGACTTCCTGTCCGATGTGAAAGTCCTTGGGCTGAATGCTCTTGTCGTGGAAAGCTTTGGTCTTTTCCTTGTAGATACGAGCACTGTCAAAGGCCTTGTTTCGCAACTCCTCTAATTCACTTAGCTGAAGCTTCCTATGTATTCCAGCATCATTGAAGTTCAGGTTCATCTGCTTAATAGCCCAGAATGCTTTATGCTCCAATTCCACTGGTAGGTGGCAGCCTTTTCCAAAAACAAGCCAGAAGGGAGACATGCCAATCGGGGTCTTGTATGCGGTCCGATAGGGCCACAACGCATCATTCAATTTGCTGGACCAATCTTTGCGGTTAGGATTTACCGTTTTTTCCAGTATGGCCTTTACTTCCCGATTGGACACTTCCGCTTGGCCACTCGTTTGAGGGTGATACGGTGTTGAGACCTCTTGGGTGACGCCATACTTCTTCATTAGGGCTGCAAATGAATGATTGCAGAAGTGTGCCACCCCATCACTGATGATTGCCCTAGGTGCGCCGAATCTGACTAAGATGTGACTCTGTAAAAAAAGCACCACTACTTTGGCGTCGTTAGTTTTGGTGGGAATTGCTTCCACCCATTTGGAGACATAATCAACTGCAAGCAGAATATAAAGATTGCCAAAGGAATTCGGAAAAGGCCCCATAAAATCAATGCCCCATACGTCGAAGATTTCACCACAACAATAGGGTGTAATGGCATTTGATTTCGAGGGCCGATGTTACCTAGGCGTTGGCAGCGGTCACAGGTGAGTACAAATTCGTGTGCATCCTTGAAAAGTGTGGGCCAGTAGAGTCCACTTTGTAGTACCTTGAGGGCTGTCTTCTTAGCTCCAAAATGGCCCCCACATGCCAAGCTATGGCAAAATGTCAAGATGGATTTCATCTCGTCTTCTGGGATGCAGCGCCGAATGATTTGGTTTGGACAATGCTTCCATAGGTACGGCTCATCCCATATGAAGTACTTAGCTTGTTTAGCCAGCTTGTCCTTTTGGTACCTGTTTAAAGATGATGGAATTTGCTTAGTGACAAGGTAATTAATGAGATCGGCATACCATGGATCAATAGCTTGGATTGCGAAGAGCTGTTCGTCAGGAAAGGTCTCGAGGAGGGGCAACTGATCGGCCTCTTCATTGGAACTGTGAAGCAATCGGCTCATATGGTCAGCGACCACGTTTTCGCTGCCCTTCTTGTCTCTGATTTCAAGGTCGAATTCCTGGAGCAGTAGCATCCAACGTAGCAACCTTGGCTTGGCGTCCTTTTTATTGAGCAAATACTTCAAGGCAACATGATCCGTGTATACTATGACCTTGGTTTGAATTAGATATGAGCGGAACTTCTCAAGGGCAAAGATAACAGCAAGGAGCTCCTTCTCGGTGGTGGAGTAGTTCAGCTGGGCATCATTCAGGGTTCGACTTGCGTAGTAAATGACATGAGGGAGCTTGTCAACACGCTGTCCCAAAACTGCTCCTATGGTGAAGTCCGAGGCATCACACATTAGTTCGAATGGTAAGTCCCAATTTGGTGGCATGATGATGGGTGATGCCGTGAGATTTGCCTTGAGTGTGTTGAATGCCTCACGGCATCCCTTAGTGAACTCAAATGTGGTGTCCTTGGCTAGAAGATCACACAAAGGTCTTGTGATTTTCGAGAAATCTTTGATGAATCTGCGGTAAAAGCCAGCATGCCCTAAGAACGATCGAACCTCTTTGACTGTAGTGGGGTACGGCAGCCTCTCTACTATGTCTAACTTTGCTTTGTCCACTTCTATGCCTAGGCTAGAGATCATATGACCCAAGACAATTCCCTATTGTACCATGAAATGGCACTTTTCCCAGTTCAACACTAAATTGCTTTCTCTGCACCGTTCCAGTACTCGAGTTAGGTTAACTAAGCACAATTCGAATGAATGTCCAAACACCGAGAAGTCGTCCATGAATACTTCAATTATATCTTCCACCATATCGGAGAAGATGCACATCATGCAACGCTGAAAGGTAGCTGGGGCATTGCACAATCCAAACGGCATTCTTCTGTATGTAAAAGTGCCATATGGGCATGTGAATGTTGTCTTTTCTTGATCTTCGGGTGCAATAGCAATCTGATTGTATCCTGAGTAGCCGTCCAAGAAGCAATAGTGGGAGTGTCCAGCCAGGCGCTCGAGCATTTGATCAATGAAGGGCAAAGGAAAGTGGTCCTTGCGTGTGGTTATATTTAGCTTTCGATATTCAATGCACACTCTCCATCCTGTTTGAATCTGTTGAGGTACAAGCTCATCTTGCTCGTTTTTAACCACTGTGATCCCACTTTTCTTTGGCACGACCTGGACTGGGCTCACCCACTTGGAGTCACTAATTGGATAGATGATTCCAACGTCCAAAAGCTTTAGGACTTCTTTCTTCACGACCTCCTTCATAGGTGGATGCAATCACCTCTGCGCCTCCCGTGATGGTTTGGAGTCTTCTTCCAGCAGTATCTGATGCATGCATTTTGTGGGACTTATGCCTTTGATGTCAGCTATTGTCCATCCAATTGCCGTTTGATTGACCTTAAGGACGTGAACCAATGCCTTTTCCTCTTTCATACTTAGGGTAGATGCAATGATGACTGGAAGGGTTTGATTGTCGCCCAAATATGCATACTTTAAGTGCTCGGGCAAGGGCTTCAGCTCGAGTTCAGGAGCCTTTATGATGGACGGCAGGGTTTTCTGACTTGTGAGTGGTAACGCTTCGAAGGGAGGCCTGTGGAATGGGAGGGCTGGCATGATGTCAAGGGCTCGTACCTCTTCGATCACGCTATCTGTAAGTGAATCCACAGTGTGTCGATTACTAGTAACGGTCTTCTCAAGGTCATCCGTCATGCAAGATTGAGCAATTGTCTCCTGTAGCAGTAAGTCCATTGTGTTTAATGGAAAATCTACAATAGGCTCGGCAGGATACTAGATGGTGTCTGGATAGAGAATGTCCGAAGCTGGTCCAAGACCTTGATGGAGACCTGGCCCTTTCTGACATCGATGAGGCACTCGGATGTGGCTAGTAAGGGCCTTTCGAAGATGAGGGGAGGTTCCTCACTTTTGTCAATTCTGTCCATTCTTAGTACGTAGAAGTCTGCAGGGATGCATGTATCTCTGATTTGTACCAGTACGTCCTCAAGAACCCCCATTAGGTTGGTTACAGAAGCGTTAGCCAACCTGACACATAGGTGCGTGGGCTTGAGTGCCCCTAGGTTGAGTGACCTATAAATGTGGAATGGCATGATGTTCACTGATGCTCCCGTGTCGCATAGGCAATGTTCGAATCTTTTTGACTGAATGACACATGGAAGGGATGGCGGCCCAGGATCGTTGGCCTTAAGGGGCATGCGCAAAAGGGCAGCCGAGCAGGCCTTAGGGATGTCAATGGTGTCCGTGGAGCTAAAACCACACTTTCCTGCAACTAAGTCCTTGATCAGCTTCGCAAAGATAGGCATGTGCTTGACAATTTTATGGAAAGGCAGTGTGATATGAAGCTTCTGCAACATGCTGATGATTTCTTCCTCAAAGTCCTCCCTTTGCTTATTCCTGTTTTGGAACCTGTGAGGAAATAGATAATCAACATTATTAGCTAACTCAAAAGTGACTTTTTTAGAATTGGAATTCTGAGGTTGAAAGTTAGAAGTATTCGAGTGCTGCGACTTGGGCTTAGGAGCAGGTTGCATGCCAGCCGTGGCCGAAGTAGGCGTAGTGTCAGGTCGTCCTTGCGGTAGGGGACTTGGTGACTCGTTGGGCCGGCTCTGCGCCAGAGGTGTTGGCCGTGGCATGTTTTGCGGTGCGCCTTGGTCAGTGATCCTTGGCAGAGTAGGTTGAGGCTCGGTTTCAGGTCCTGCGAGGGTGGCATATGTGGGGTCTTGAAGTGGTGTTTCCCTCTCCAGCGTGATGGCATTAGCTGTAGGATTGTGAAATCCTTTCGGATTTACCAGGACTTGACTCGGTAGCTTGCCCTGCTGTCGCTGATTTAGTTGGTTCGCCAGCTGTCCCATTTGACGCTCCAAGTTTGCAATTGCATTTTTTATGTCTCCCGTCTGACTCTGGCTATCTTGCATGAATTTTATGAATTGAGCATGCTGTTGAGTCAGGATATGGAGGGAGTCCTCAAGAGACTTGCTTCCGCCATTCTGATTTGAGGAAGGACCGTGATAGTTCCCATGAGGGCTTGTGGCTTGCTGCTCAAATCCAGGAGGTGGCAAGGGATTTTCGGCTGCTTGATTGTTGCTCCAACGGAAATTTGGATGATTTTTCCACCCCGGATTGTAGTTGTTGGAATATGGGTCATACCAGGGTCGAGAATTGCTGTTGAACCCTCCAGCAAAGTTGGCATCTTCCACAACCGGGCAGTCTTGGGATTTGTGGCCCTGAATTGAACATACCTCACAGATGTGAACTTCTTTGGCTTTCTCGCTACACAAGTGTTTCACCATTGCCGTGAGCTGAGCAATGGAGTCATCTTTGTATTTGGCGGATGCATCACCCGTAGCTCTAGAGGAGGGACCCCTGTAGCTGAACTGTTTTTCCCTTTGAGCAATGTTCTCAAAGGCGGTCCTTGCTTCCTCGGCTGTGCCTTCTAGAATCCCTTGGGATTGAGAGTCCACCATTGTCCGATCGCTAGTCTTCAAGCCTCCATAGAAGTATAGCCTAAGATGATGGGCATCAATATGGTGGTGGGGGCACGCCCGTAGCATCTGATTGAACCGCTCCCAAAACTCGTAGAAAGACTCCTCCATGTCTTGCCGTGGGTTCATGATCATGGAATTTAACTCATTTGTCTTTTCCACGGGAAAGTACTGTGTTAAGAATTTGGACGTCAAGTCCCTCCAAGAGTGAATGGAATCCGGCGCCAGTGAATGAAACCATGTCTTGGCGCGATCCTTGAGACTGAAGTGAAAGAGCCGCAGGCGGATTTCAGATTCTGTCATACCATTGATGCGCAGTGTTGAACAAACCTCAACAAATTCCTTGATATGAAAGTGCGGGTCCTCGCCAGCAAGGCCGTGGAATGTAGGCAGCATGTGAATTGTCCCTGACTTCAATTCGAAGTTTTCCACTGTTGACTCGGGAAAAACAATTGGAAATTGATCCTCCGAGACATGGGGCATGGCAAAATCCTTAAGGCGCCGTGCGACTTGCGGTACTAGGCCACGTTCCAGGCCCTGCTCTTCTCTGTGGTCTGCCATCCTCCTTGGGCTTGGTGGCGGGGAGTGTTGGTGGAATTAAAGAGCAAGAAATATACAATTCAATTCTAACAGTTATAAAATCCTTGCAAGTGCACAAATCGATAAGAATAGTATAGTAGCACAGCAAGAGTCGATCCCTCGAGGACTTGTATCAACGTTATGACCACTTTAGTTCAGATTTATTAACTTAGTGAAAACACACACACACACACACGCAGGGGGGTTTATGATGTGAGAACTGAAATTTAAAGAAAAGTAAAATAAAATGCAGAAAATAACAATGCAAGAATTAACGGTTGATTGATTATTAAGTAAGGCGAATTAAGGCTTACTATCCACTCTAACCAATTATAGCTCTTAACCAGATTTCCTTGACCAAATTACTATGCATAGTAGCTAATCTTATAGTATATGCTTACTATCCACTCTAACCAATTATATGCAAACAAGGTAGCTAATCTTATAGGTATAAATTAAGGTCATTAAGCATAGTAATCCAACTTATTCAGCATGCATAGCAATCATAATCAAGAGCCAGAAATCCAATCAACAAGCTAACATGGCTAGGGCTTCAAGCAGCCCTAATCCTAATGACTACTCACACATAACTGAAATTGAAACAAATATAATTGAATTCATAAGTAAATTGCAATAATTAAAATTAGGGTACAGAAGATATTGTGAAGAACAAGTGCAGCAGAAGACACGGCAGAGCCTTCTTCTCCAAGCTCCACGTCCAACACACTCGACTTCGGGAAGAACCAAGCTTTAACGTAAAACTCTAAAAAACCAAAATACTATATGCGGCTAAGGTGTCTCTGTATCTCCCAAAAATGCCTCTAGCTAATTATCTCCTCCCTAAAACACTGAACAAAGGCTCCCTTTTATAGACAAAGGGAAAACCTTGTTCTATAAGGATTGGTAAAACCTTATCCTATAAGGATTGGTAAAACCATGTCCTATAAGGATAGGGAAAGTTATTGTACTTTTAATTAATTACAAAGTCCTTAAATCTATTAGAACCAATCAGAACACGGCTGGGAGTGTGAATGCAAGCTGGCAAGTGGGAACGCAAGCTGGCCAAACTTGGATTTTGGACTGTCTTCGTAATCAGGATTTGGGACTGCGCTTTTGAAGCATATCATGAGTATAGTAGAAGCGCATCTTCATTCAGGCTTGGCGCAAATGTTGTCAGGCTTAGTGTAGAGGGAGAAACTCTGATCTACCGCTGGCGGAACAGGGACTCCCGGCTTAGGCGCACATCTTGGCTCGGATGGGAGTTCTTAGGACATGTCCTCGACCTGCCTTGGCGCGACCTTGGCACTTCTAGGACTTGACCTTGATGTCATGAAATACAGGTTTGAGACCCGGAGGGCCTGATATGAGGTACTTGGCCAGTGGCCCAAAATAGGCGCACTGGTGCGCTGGCGCACTCAGGACTCCGTTCAGGACCTGATATTGAAATGAGGATATCTCCTTCATCTGGACTCCGATTTGAGTCATTCTTTTTGCGTTCTTTCCAGATTTTACCTATCTTTCTAACTCTGCACAAGTCTCACAAGATTGATCATTTTCTACTATTGATGGCACGAAATCATTCAAAAGACATGTAAGAGAGGCATATAAAGACATCAAAATGATGCATAAATAACGACTGATCAAATACCCCCAAACCTATCTTTTGCTAGTCCCTGAGCAAAAGAAATGCTAACAAAATGAAAAGACTCAATTTTAGTTAATATAGAACATATAAACCCCTAGGTTCACCTAGTAGGAGGAGTTTTGTCTCCTGGGGGTTATAACAGCACGATACCCACAAACGTTTTACTTAAACAAAAAAGATGCTAGATATAGTACTCTTAACAAGCTAATAAAATCAAAGTAAGTAGACATGCTTTGCAGAACTAAAAGGAATGCCATAGCTGTGAGTGTGATGTGAAGGTGTATGTGTATAATTGCCAATATTTTCAGGTGATCAAGTTTGAAAACAACTTCATCTAAGTGCCCTAGAACGATTTCACCTCGACTCTAATCCTCACAAGGTAACTCTCAATTCGCGCAAGAATCCTAGGCTTACACTCTTTTCAAGCATATGTGATGAGTTTATGTTATGAAATTCAAATTTAATCACATATGAGTAACAATGAAGAATAGCACTTTATGGAAATAAAGATCTCATGAAAGGAATTGAACTTTAAGAACATAGATACGTACCTTAATCCTGAGTTGTGAAGGATGGTATTCAAAGAACCTGAGTTGTGCCAAGGCATGAGAAGTCATGAATTGATCTTGGAATTTCTGAACTGAATCCTTTCTTAAGGCCCACGACATTGTGCTTTCTTGATGACTTATTTTGAGGCTCTTGTGGCTTATTTTGAGGTTCTTGGCTCACTTGGCTGAATTTACTTTGTTTTTCACTTATTTTTTCCTTCTTTTTCTCAACGTTTCTTTCTTTCTTTTGATTTGAACGTTTTTTTTTCTGTTCTTTGAATTGAGTTTGAACCAAGATCATGCAATGATTTCCTCAAACTTTCGTGCACCTTTCTTTTCTTTAATTTTGAACTTTCAATTGACGCCAAAGTCCTTTGAATTGGGCAGCATCTTCTTTCACCTCTCATTCTCACCATGAATCTCATTTACGGCAACCTTAGCACAAATTGAGGTTATAGGGTATGGCTGTGATGAATGGCTAAGTATTTCGGTTAGGTTATACTTTGGGTGATGAAAGAAAAGGCTGAGTATTTGGCTTCAAAATTGGCTTAGGGAGCATGCAATTGGGTAGGATAAGGCCTTTAGAGGTTAAAGCACACATAGCCTACATCACTTCTTATGGCAAAGCTTACATTAAATCAAGAGTATCTAAATGATGTTAGTTCTTTAAAATTCAATGCAAATATGATGTAATGAGATAAACAATTAAGAACAAAAGTGATGAGTATTTAAGAGTAGAAACAAGTATATCCCTTAGAAAAAATGGCAATTAGGCTCAAAGATCTCACAGGGTAGTCTCCACTAATTTTCTAAGGTTCACTCAAATTCAGTTATTTCGTTCACTTAATCACTTAAAACATGGCATTGTGAAGTGCAAATTATGAACTACTTGACCATGGCATGACTCTTAGTAAAGCAAAGATAGTTAACTTAGCATATACATTCCTATTAAAAAGTTATCATACTAATCACAAGCAGAAATTTAAATGTCCTGGACGTGTATCACCCCCAAACCTACTTGTTACTATATGCAAAATTTTAAATCCACACCCCCAAAACTAAACTGAACATTGTCCTCAATGTGATAAGCAGGAAGCATGACAACAGTAGAAAGGTTTGAGAGATATAACGGGAAGAAACAGAAAAGGAAGTGAGAAATACAAACCAGGGCTAGGCTGTCTCCTAGGAGCACTTTATTTAACGTCTAGGCAAGACGGGGCTGGCATGCTAGGCTTTTGATGGTGTGCCCAAGATTTCAGCGTCAACATGGAACCGATTATGAACATCTTGCTGTAGAATCTGCGCTGCATCATGGAGAAAAAAGTTAGAAACACAAAAAGGAATCCATTGACGAGAACGTAACTTATCGGGAAAGATATTGAGGAGTGATTGATCAGTCGTTATTTATGCATCATTTTGAGGTCTTTATATGCCTCTCTTACATGTCTTTTGAATGATTTCGTGCCATCAATAGTAGAAAATGATCAATCTTGTGAGACTTGTGCAGAGTTAGAAAGATAGGTAAAATCTGGAAAGAACGGAAAAAGAATGACTCAAATCGGAGTCCAGATGAAGGAGATGTCCTCATTTCAATATCAGGTCCTCAACGGGGTCCTGAGTGCGCCAGTGCGCCAGTGCGCCTATTTTGGGCCACTGGCAAAGTACCTCATATCAGGCCCTCCGGGTCCCGAACTTGTGTTTCATGACATCAAGGTCAAGTCCTAGAAGTGCCAAGGTCGCGCCAAGGCAGGTCGAGGACATGTCCCAAGAACTCCCATCCGAGCCCAGATGTGCGCCTAAGCCGGGGTCCCTGTTCCGCCAGCAGTGCATCAGAGGTTCTCCCTCTGCGCCAAGCCTGACAACATTTGCGCCAAGCCTGAACGACGATGCGCTTCTATTATACTGCTAACGTACTTCAAAAGCGCGGTCCCAGATCATGATTATGAAGACAGTCAAAAATCCAAGTTTGGCCAGCTTGCGTTCCCACTTGCCAGCCTGCATTCACACTTCCGGCCATGCTCTGATTGGTTCGAATAGATTTTAAAGACTTTATAATTAATTAAAAGTAAAATAACTTTCCCTATTCCTATAGGACATGGTTTTACCAATCTGTATAGAACAAGGTTATACCAATCCTTAAAGAACAAGGTTATACCAATCCTTATAGAACAAGGTTTTCCCTTGTCTATAAAAAAGGAGAATCAGATAGAGGATTAGGGGCGTTTTTGTTTCTGGAAAAACAGAGACCTGAGCCACAGAGTTCCGTTTTGGTTTTCTAGAGAATTAGGGACCATATTTTCGGAGATAATCTTTCACATAGATTATTGGACGTGGAGCTTGGAGAAGAAGGCCCTGCCGTGTCTTCTGCTGCATCTGTTCTTCACAATCTCCTTTGTACCCTTATTTTCATTATTACAATTTACTTATGGATTCAATTATACTTGTGTTTATTTCAGTTATGTGTGAATAGTCATTAGGATTAGGGCTGCTTGAAGCCCTAGCCATGTTAGCTTGTTGATTGGATTTCTGGCTCTTGATTATGATTGCTATGCATGCTGAATAAGTTGGATTACTATGCTTAATGAACTTAATTTATGCCTATAAGACTAGCTACCTTGTTTGCATATAATTATAGATGTAATTGCTTGAGTGACCGTCTTATCATCTTGTGATTTGGAGCATCGAAAGTATTCGTACTTGTAATCTTAACTCATGACGACCTAGGATTGCATGCCACTTTGCTAGGCTAATGTGGTGTCATTAAATTCTCTTTAAACTTCATGCATCATCTTAAAAGGTAGGTGATAGACGTTCTAGGCATATGCCCTGTTTAGAACATGCTAAGTAAGAGGGAATAAGATGTGTCTAGTGAACCAACGCCAGGTCCTAGGCACGGGCACCTAATTCAGAAAATGCATAGTAATTAGGTCAAGGAAATTTGGTTAAGAGCTATAATTGGTTAGAGTGGATAGTAAGCCTTAATTCGCCTTAGTTAAAAACCTTTCATTCTTGCATTGTTATTTTCTGCACTTTGATTTACTTGTCTTTAAATTTCAGTTATCACATCATGAACCCACGGCAAGACATGGAGGAGTCTTTCTACGAGTTTTGGGAGCGGTTCAATCAGATGCTACGGGCGTGCCCCCACCACCATATTGATGCCCATCATCTTATGCTATACTTCTATGGAGGCTTGAAAACTAGCGATCGGACAATGGTGGATTCTCAATCCCAAGGGATTCTAGAAGGCACAGCCGAGGAAGCAAGGACCGCCTTTGAGAACATTGCTCAAAGGGAAAAACAGTTCAGCTACAGGGGTCCCTCCTCTAGAGCTACGGGTGATGCATCCGCCAAATACAAAGATGACGCCATTGCTCAGCTCACGGCAATGGTAAAACAATTGTGTAGCGAGAAAGCCAAAGGAGTTCACATCTGCGAGGTATATTCAATTCAGGGCCACACATCCCAGGACTGCCCGGTAGTGGAAGAGGCCAACTTTGCTGGGGGGTTCAGTAGCAATTCTCGACCCCGGAATGACCCATATTCCAACACTTACAATCCGGGGTGGAGAAATCATCCTAATTTCCGTTGGAGCAACAATCAAACAGCCGCGAATCCCTTGCCACCCCCTGGATTTGAGCAGCAAGCCGCAGGCCCTCATGGGAACTACCACGGTCCTTCCTCAAACCAGAATGGCAGAAGCAAGTCTGTTGAGGACTCCATCCATATCCTGACTCAACAGCAGGCTCAACTCATAAAATTCATGCACGATAGCCAGAGTCAGACGGGAGACTTCAAAAATGCAATTGCAAACTTGGAGCGTCAAATGGGACAGGTGGCGAACCAACTAAATCAGCGGGAGCAGGGCAAGCTACCGAGTCAAGTCCTGGTAAATCCGAAAGGATTTCACAATCCTACGGCTAATGCCATCACGCTGGAGAAGGAAACACCACTTCAAGACCCCACATATGCCACCCTCGCAGGACCTGAAACCGAGCCTCAACCTACTCTGCCAAGGATCACCGACCAGGGCGCGCCGCAAAACATGCCACGGCCAACACCTCTGGCGCAAAACCAGTCCCATGAGTCACCAAGTGCCCTACCGCAAGGAGGACCTGACACTGCGCCTACTTCGGCCACGGCTGGCATGCAACCTACTCCTAAGCCCAAGTCGCAGCACTCGAATACTTCTAACTCTAAACCTCAGAATTCCAATTCTAAAAAAGTCAATTTTGAGTTAGCTAATAATGTTGATTATCCATTTCCTCGCAGGTTCCAAAATAGGAATAAGCAAAAGGAGGACTTTGAGGAAGAAAACATCAGCATGTTGCAGAAGCTTCAGATCACACTGCCTTTCCATAAAATTGTCAAGCACATGCCTATCTTTGCAAAGCTGATCAAGGACTTAGTTGCAGGAAAGCGTGGTTTTAGCTCCACGGACACCATTGACATCCCTATGGCCTGCTCAGCTGCCCTTTTGCGAATGCCCCTTAAGGCCAATGATCCTGGGCCGCCATCCCTTCCATGTGTCATTCAGTCAAAAAGATTCGAACATTGCCTTTGCGACACGGGAGCATCAGTGAACATCATGCCATTCCACATTTACAGGTCACTCAACCTAGGCGCACTCAAGCCCACGCACCTATGTGTCAGGTTGGCTAACGCTTCTGTAACCAACCTAATGGGGGTTCTTGAGGACGTACTGGTACAAATCGGAGATACATGCATCCCTGCAGACTTCTACGTACTAAGAATGGACAGAATTGACAAAAGTGAGGAACCTCCCCTCATCTTCGGAAGGCCCTTACTAGCCACAGCCGAGTGCCTCATCGACGTCAGAAAGGGCCAGGTCTCCATCAAGATCCTAGACCAGCTTCGGACATTCTCCATCCATGACACCATCCAGTACCCTGCCGAGCCTATTGTAGATTTTCCGTTAAACACAATGGACTTGCTGCTACGGGAGACAATTGCTCATTCTTGCATGACGGATGACCTTGAGAAGGCCGTTACCAGTAACCCACACACTGTGGATTCACTTACAGATAGCGTGATCGAAGAGGTACGAGCCCTTGACATCATGTCAGCCCTCCCATTGCACAGGCCTCCCCTCGAAGCGTTACCATTCACAAGTCAGAAAACCCTGCCGTCCATCATAAAGGCTCCTGAACTCGAGCTGAAGCCCTTGCCCGAGCACTTAAATTATGCATATTTGGGCGACAATCAAACCATTCCAGTCATCATTGCATCTACCCTAAGTACGAAAGAGGAAAAGGCATTGGTTCACGTCCTTAAGGTCAATCAAACGGCAATTGGATGGACAATAGCTGACATCAAAGGCATAAGTCCCGCAAAATGCATGCATCAGATACTGCTGGAGGAAGACTCCAAACCATCACGGGAGGCACAGAGGCGATTGCATCCACCTATGAAGGAGGTCGTGAAGAAAGAAGTCCTAAAGCTTTTGGACGTTGGAATCATCTATCCAATTAGTGACTCCAAGTGGGTGAGCCCAATCCAGGTCATGCCAAAGAAAAGTGGGATCACAGTGGTTAAAAACGGGCAGGATGAGCTTGTACCTCAACGGATTCAAACAGGATGGAGAGTGTGCATCGACTATCGAAAGCTAAATATAACCACACGCAAGGACCACTTTCCTTTGCCCTTCATTGATCAAATGCTCGAGCGCCTGGCTGGACACTCCCACTATTGCTTCTTGGACGGCAACTCAGGATACAATCAGATTGCTATTGCACCCGAAGATCAAGAAAAAACAACATTCACATGCCCATATGGCACCTTTGCATACAGAAGAATGCCGTTTGGATTGTGCAATGCCCCAGCTACCTTTCAGCGTTGCATGATGAGCATCTTCTCCGATATGGTGGAAGATATAATTGAAGTATTCATGGATGACTTCTCAGTGTTTGGACATTCATTCGAACTGTGCTTAGTTAACCTAACCCGAGTACTGGAACGGTGCAGAGAAAGCAACTTAGTGCTGAACTGGGAAAAGTGCCATTTCATGGTACAACAGGGAATTGTCTTGGGTCATGTGATCTCTAGCCGAGGCATTGAAGTGGACAAAGCAAAGTTAGACATAGTAGAGAGGCTGCCGTACCCCACTACAGTCAAAGAGGTTCGATCATTCTTAGGGCATGCTGGCTTTTACCGCAGATTCATCAAAGATTTCTCGAAAATCACAAGACCTTTGTGTGATCTTCTAGCCAAGGACGCCACATTTGAGTTCACTAAGGGATGCCGTGAGGCATTCAACACACTCAAGGCAAAGCTCACGGCATCACCCATCATCATGCCACCGAATTGGGACTTACCATTCGAACTAATGTGTGATGCCTCAGACTTCGCCATAGGAGCGGTTTTGGGACAGCGTGTTGACAAGCTCCCTCATGTCATTTACTACGCAAGCCGAACCCTGAATGATGCCCAGCTGAACTACTCCACCACCGAGAAGGAGCTCCTTGCTGTTATCTTTGCCCTGGAGAAGTTCCGTTCATATCTAATTCAAACCAAGGTCATAGTATACACGGATCATGCTGCCTTGAAGTATCTGCTCACTAAAAAGGACGCCAAGCCAAGGTTGCTACGTTGGATGCTACTGCTCCAGGAATTCGACCTTGAAATCAGAGACAAGAAGGGCAGCGAAAACGTGGTCGCTGACCATATGAGCCGATTGCTTCACAGTTCCAATGAAGAGGCCGATCAGTTGCCCCTCCTCGAGACCTTTCCTGACGAACAGCTCTTCGCAATCCAAGCTATTGATCCATGGTATGCAATCTCATTAATTACCTTGTCACTAAGCAAATTCCTTCATCTTTAAACAGGTACCAAAAGGACAAGCTGGCTAAACAAGCTAAGTACTTCATATGGGATGAGCCGTACCTATGGAAGCATTGTCCAGACCAAATCATTCGGCGCTGCATCCCAGAAGACGAGATGAAATCCGTCTTGACTTTTTGCCATAGTTTGGCATGTGGGGGCCATTTTGGAGCTAAGAAGACAGCCCTCAAGGTACTCCAATGTGGACTCTACTGGCCCACACTTTTCAAGGATGCACACGAATTTGTACTCACCTGTGACCGCTGCCAAAGCCTAGTTAACATCGGCCCTCGAAATCAAATGCCATTACACCCTATTCTTGTGGTCGAAATCTTCGACGTATGGGGCATTGATTTTATGGGGCCTTTTCCGAATTCCTTTGGCAAACTTTATATTCTACTTGCAGTTGATTATGTCTCCAAATGGGTGGAAGCAATTCCCACCAAAACTAACGACGCCAAAGTAGTGGTGCGTTTTTTACAGAGTTACATCTTAGCCAGATTCGGCGCACCTAGGGCAATCATCAGCGATGGGGGGGCACACTTCTGCAATCATTCGTTTGCAGCCCTAATGAAGAAGTATGGCGTCACCCACAAGGTCTCAACACCGTATCACCCTCAAACGAGTGGCCAAGCGGAAGTGTCCAATCGGGAAGTAAAGGCCATATTGGAAAAAACGGTAAATCCTAACCGCAAAGATTGGTCCAGCAAATTGAATGATGCGCTGTGGGCCTATCGGACCGCATACAAGACCCCGATTGGCATGTCTCCCTTCCGGCTGGTTTTTGGAAGGCTGCCACCTACCAGTGGAATTGGAGCATAAAGCATTCTGGGCTATTAAGCAGATGAACCTGAACTTCGATGACGCTGGAATACATAGGAAGCTTCAGCTAAGTGAATTAGAGGAGTTGCGAAACGAGGCCTTTGACAGTGCTCGTATCTACAAGGAAAAGACCAAAGCTTTCCACGACAAGCGCATTCAGCCCAAGGACTTTCACATCGGACAGGAAGTCCTCCTCTTTGACTCCCGGCTCAGACTAATGCCAGGTAAGTTGCGTTCAAGATGGACTGGCCCATTTATTATTACTAACGTTTTTCCTCATGGTGCAGTTGAAATCCAGCACCCGGAACGGCAGGATCCGTTCAAGGTAAATGGCCACCGCCTCAAACACTACTTGAAGGACCTTTCTAACCCAAGCGCAGTCAACCCTGCAACTCCGCATGCGCCCAGCTCCTAGCATGTCAGCCCCGTCTTGCCTTGACGTTAAATAAAGCGCTCCTAGGAGGCAGCCTACCCCTGGTTTGTATTTCTCACTTCCTTTTCTGTTGCTGCCCGTTATATCTCTCAAACCTTTCTACTGTTGTCAAGCTTACTGCTTATCACATTGAGGACAATGTTCAGTTTAGGTTTGGGGGTGTGGATTTAAAATTTTGCATAGAGAAACAAGTAGGTTTGGGGGTGATACACGGCCAGGACATTTAAATTTCTACTTGTGATTAGTATGATAACTTGTTAATAGGAATGTATATGCTAAGTTAACTCTTTGCTTTACTAAGAGTCTTGCCATGGTCGAGTAGTTCATAATTTGCACTTCACAATGCCATGTTTTAAGTGATTAAGTGAACGAAATAACTGAAATTGAGTGAACCTTAGAAAATTAGTGGAGACTACCCAGTGAGATCTTTGAGCCTAATTGCCATTCTTTCTGAGGGATATACTTGTTTCTACTCTTAAACACTCATCACTTTTGTTCTTAATTGTTGATCTCATTACATCATATTTGCATTGAATTTTAAAGAACTAACATCATTTAGATACTCTTGATTTAATGTATGTTTTGCCATAAGAAGTGATGTAGGCTATGTGTGCTTTAACCTCTAAAGGCCTTATCCTACCCTATTGCATGCTCCCTAAGCCAATTTTGAAGCCAAACACTCAACCTTTTCTTTCATCACCCAAAGTATAACCTAACCCAAAATACTTAGCCATTCATCACAGCCATACCCTATAACCTCAGTTTGTGCTAAGGTTGCCACAAATGAGATTCATGGTGAGAATGAGAGGTGAAAGAAGATGATGCTCAATTCAAAGGACATTGGCATCAATTGAAAGTTCAAAAGTAAAGAAAAGATTTACAAGTTGCAAGCTGCACGAAAATTTGAGGAAATCATTGCATGATCTTGGTTCAATTCAATTCAAAGACGAACAGAAACAAAAAAACGTTCAAATCAAAAGAAAGAAAGAAACGTTGAGAAAACGAAGGAAAAAAAAATAAGTGAAAAACAAAGTGAATTGAGCCAAGTGAGCCAAGAGCCTCAAAATAAGCCACAAGAGCCTCAAAATAAGTCATCAGGAAAGCACAATGTCGTGGGCCTTAAGAAAGGATTCTGTTCAGAAATTCCAAGTTCAATTCATGACTTCTCATTCCTTGGCACAACTCAGGTTCTTTGAATCCCATCCTTCCTTGCAAAACCCCAAAGCTTAGCCCCAATACAACCTAAAAAGGAAGACCTAACGGATCTTATGGACAATCATGCTGAGGATTAAGGTACGTATCTATGTTCTTAAAGTTCAATTCCTTGCATGAGATCTTTATTTCCATAAAGTGCTATTCTTCATTGTTACTCATATGTGATTAAATTTGAATTTCATAACATAAACTCATCACATATGCTTGAAAAGAGTGTAAGCCTAGGATTGTTGTGTGAATTGAGAGTTGCCTAGTGAGGATTAGAGTCGAGGTGAAATCTTTCTAGGGCACTTAGATGAAGTTGTTTTCAAACTTGATCACCTGAAAATATTGGCATTTATACACGTACACCTTCACATGACACTCACGGCTATGGCATTCCTTTTAGTTCTGCAAAGCATGTCTACTTACTTTGATTCTTATTAGCTTGTTAAGAGTACTATATCTAGCATCTTTTTGTTTAAGTAAAACGTTTGTGGGTATCGTACTGTTATAAGCCTCAGGAGACAAAACTCCTCCTACTAGGTGAACCTAGGGGTTTAAATGTTCTATCTTAACTAAAATCGAGTCTTTTCATTTTGTTAGCATTTGTTTTGCTCAGGGACTAGGAAAAGATAGGTAGGGGGGCATTTGATCAATCGTTATTTATGCATCATTTTGAGGTCTTTAAATGCCTCTCTTACATGTCTTTTGAATGATTTCGTGCCATCAATAGTAGAAAATGATCAATCTTGTGAGACTTGTGAAGAGTTAGAAAGATAGGTAAAATCTGGAAAGAACGCAAAAAGAATGACTCAAATCGGAGTCCAGATGAAGGAGATGTCCTCATTTCAATATCAGGTCCTCAACGGGGTCCTGAGTGCGCCAGTGCGCCAGTGCGCCTATTTTGGGCCACTGGCCAAGTACCTCATATCAGGCCCTCTAGGTCCCGAACTTGTGTTTCATGACATCAAGGTCAAGTCCTAGAAGTGCCAAGGTCGCGCCAAGGCAGGTCGAGGACATGTCCCAAGAACTCCCATCCGAGCCCAGATGTGCGCCTAAGCCGGGGTCCCTGTTCCCCCAGCAGTGGATCAGAGGTTCTCCCTCTGCGCCAAGCCTGACAACATTTGCGCCAAGCCTGAACGACGATGCGCTTCTATTATACTCCTAACGTACTTCAAAAGCGCGGTCCCAGATCATGATTACGAAGACAGTCAAAAATCCAAGTTTGGCCAGCTTGCGTTCCCACTTGCCAGCCTGCATTCACATTTCCGGCCATGCTCTGATTGGTTCGAATAGATTTTAAAGACTTTATAATTAATTAAAAGTAAAATAACTTTCCCTATTCCTATAGGACATGGTTTTACCAATCTGTATAGAACAAGGTTATACCAATCCTTAAAGAACAAGGTTATACCAATCCTTATAGAACAAGGTTTTCCCTTGTCTATAAAAAAGGAGAATCAGATAGAGGATTAGGGGCGTTTTTGTTTCTGGAAAAACAGAGACCTGAGCCACAGAGTTCCGTTTTGGTTTTCTAGAGAATTAGGGACCATATTTTCGGAGATAATCTTTCACATAGATTATTGGACGTGGAGCTTGGAGAAGAAGGCCCTGCCGTGTCTTCTGCTGCATCTGTTCTTCACAATCTCCTTTGTACCCTTATTTTCATTATTACAATTTACTTATGGATTCAATTATACTTGTGTTTATTTCAGTTATGTGTGAATAGTCATTAGGATTAGGGCTGCTTGAAGCCCTAGCCATGTTAGCTTGTTGATTGGATTTCTGGCTCTTGATTATGATTGCTATGCAATCTGAATAAGTTGGATTACTATGCTTAATGAACTTAATTTATGCCTATAAGATTAGCTACCTTGTTTGCATATAATTATAGATGTAATTGCTTGAGTGACCGTCATATCATCTTGTGATTTGGAGCATCGAAAGTATTCGTACTTGTAATCTTAACTCATGACGACCTAGGATTGCATGCCACTTTGCTAGGCTAATGTGGTGTCATTAAATTCTCTTTAAACTTCATCCATCATATTAAAAGGTAGGTGATAGACGTTCTAGGCATATGCCCTGTTTAGAACATGCTAAGTAAGAGGGAATAAGATGTGTCTAGTGAACCAACGCCAGGTCCTAGGCACGGGCACCTAATTCAGAAAATGCATAGTAATTAGGTCAAGGAAATTTGGTTAAGAGCTATAATTGGTTAGAGTGGATAGTAAGCCTTAATTCGCCTTAGGTAACAACTTTTCATTCTTGCATTTTTATTTTCTGTATTTTGATTTACTTCTCTTTAAATTTCAGTTATCACATCATAAACCCCCCCATGTGTGTGTGTGTGTGTTTTTGCCTAAGTTAACAAATCTGAACTAAATTGGTCATCACGTTGATACAAGTCCTCGAGGGATCGACTCTTGCTGTGCTACTATACTATACTTATCGATTTGTGCACTTGCAAGGATTTTATAACTGTTAGAATTGAATTGCATATTTCTTGCTCTTTAAATCTACCAACAGTGATTTGAATGAGAGCAGTTGCTGTCCATTTTGGACTGTCTTCCTTGGACAATGCTCGTGGGGGAACAGCTTTGGTTGTGCCCTGTACGTCCTTGACTTCATCCTTGGTCCCTTCCGTTGATTTTTCCTTCGGAACTTGAAGAGGGGGACCAGGTTGAGTGCCTTTAGCATATTCTTGGTGTTTTTATGGTGGAACCTGCACGAGAAAAGTTCAACAGCATTAAGAGCTAAATTAGAATTCAAATCCAAGTTTGCCTTATTAAAATGAAAGTTAAATGTTTCAGGATTGAGTTGAGAAGGCGCATTGAATTTAAAAACCGGGTCCTTGTCACTGGGCAGGGGCTGAGACACGGCTGGCAGTAGATTGGGAGCCACTGGCTGGTCCTTGGGTTCTTCCGTGGATGTGTCTTGAAGCGTGGCCGCAGCGCTGCGCGTGTCAGATGCGTGCTGGGAAGGTTCTGGTGCAGCGGCTAAGGACTTGCCCTGTAGTGAATCAGTTGGCGCAGCTTGGCGTGTTGAAGTCGTTCCCTGGACATGTCCAGGTTCTATGGCACTGGGCTGTGGATGTGGCTGGGCATTTAGTAAGTCCTGGGACTCAGCAGGATCCTGGGTTTGCGGCAGGGAAGTAGGCAGAACGTGGTCATGGCTGTGGGACACGGCTTGGGGCAATGCGTTGCTGCTGGGCAGCACATAGGGCAGGGGCATGGGTTTGACCTGGATGTCCTCGTCACCATCCTCCGTCCTATTCTCTTCCTCCCAGTTTTCTTCCATTTCGTTTTCCAATCTGTTAGTGCAAGGCAAAGAAGTATAATTAGACATGAAATCAGAATCAGAATCATTATAAAAGGAAGAGTATACTGGAGGGTATGAATTGGGTGCGTCCTATTGGTAAAATTTAAAGAGCAAGAAATATGCAATTCAATTCTAACAGTTATAAAATCCTTGCAAGTCCTGTTGGTAAAATTTAAAGAGCAAGAAATATGCAATTCAATTCTAACAGTTATAAAATCCTTGCAAGTGCACAAATCGATAAGTATAGTATAGTAGCACAGCAAGAGTCGATCCCTCGAGGACTTGTATCAACGTTATGATCAATTTAGTTCAGATTTGTTAACTTAAATAAAAAAACACACACGCACACACAGGGGGGGGTGGGGTTTATGATGTGATAACTGAAATTTAAAGACAAGTAAATCAAAGTGCAGAAAATAACAATGCAAGAATGAAAAGTTGTTAACTAAGGCGAATTAAGGCTTACTATCCACTCTAAGCAATTATAGATCTTAACCAAATTTCCTTGACCTCATTACTATGCATTTTCTGAATTAGGTGCCCGTGCCTAGGACCTGGCGTTGGTTCACTAGACACATCTTATTCCCTCTTACTTAGCATGTTCTAAACAGGGCATATGGCTAGAACGTCTATCACCTACCTTTTAATATGATGCATGAAGTTTAAAGAGAATTTAATGACACCACATTAGCCTAGCAAAGTGGCATGCAATCCTAGGTCGTCATGAGTTAAGATTACAAGTACGAATACTTTCGATGCTCCAAATCACAAGATGATATGACGGTCACTCAAGCAATTACATCTATAATTATATGCAAACAAGGTAGCTAATCTTATAGGCATAAATTAAGTTCATTAAGCATAGTAATCCAACTTATTCAGCATGCATAGCAATCATAATCAAGAGCCAGAAATCCAATTAACAAGCTAACATGGCTAGGGCTTCAAGCAGCCCTAATCCTAATGACTACTCACACATAACTGAAATAAACACAAGTATAATTGAATCCATAAGTAAATTGCAATAATGAAAATAAGGGTACAGAAGAGATTGTTAAGAACAGATGCAGCAGAAGACACGGCAGGGCCTTCTTCTCCAAGCTCCACGTCCAATAATCTATGTGAAAGATTATCTCCCAAAATATGGTCCCTAATTCTCTAGAAAACCAAAACGGAACTCTCTGTGGTTCAGGTCTCTGTTTTCCCAGAAACAAAAACGCCCCCAATCCTCTATCTGATTCTCCTTTTTATAGACAAGGGAAAACCTTGTTCTATAAGGATTGGTATAACCTTGTTCTATAAAGATTGGTAAAACCATGTCCTATAGGAATAGGGAAAGTTATTTTACCTTTAATTAATTACAAAGTCTTTAAAATCTATTCGAACCAATCAGAGCACGGCTGGGAGTGTGAATGCAGGCTGGCAAGTGGGAACGCAAGTTGGCCAAACTTGGATTTTTGACTGTCTTCGTAATCAGGATCTGGGACCGCGCTTTTGAAGTACGTTAGGAGTATAATAGAAGCGCATCTTCATTCAGGCTTGGCGCAAATGTTGTCAGGCTTAGCGCAGACAGAGAACCTCTTATCCACTGCTGGCTGAATAGGGACCCCGGGCTTAGGCGCACATCTGGGCTCGGATGGGAGTTCTTGGGACATGTCCTCGACCTCCCTCAGCGCGACCTTGGCACTTCTAGGACCTGACCCTGATGTCATGAAAATACAAGTTCGGGACCCGGAGGGCCTGATATGAGGTACTTGGCCAGTGGCCCAAAATAGGCGCACTGGCGCACTCAGGACCCCGTTGAGGACCTGATATTGAAATGAGGACATCTCCTTCATCTGGACTCCGATTTGAGTAATTCTTTTTGCGTTCTTTCCAGATTTTACCTATCTTTCTAACTCTGCACAAGTCTCACAAGATTGATCATTTTCTACTATTGATGGCACGAAATCATTCAAAAGACATGTAAGAGAGGCATATAAAGACCTCAAAATGATGCATAAATAACGACTGATCACGTCCCACTGCTCAATCTGAGCATAATCGGGAGACACTGTCACGGCATGGCCTTGGGCGGAATTCATGGCATCCATGGCAAGCACTTGTCGAAGTGTTAGCTTTGTGGTGTCCTTATTATGCTCTTCATTCACGGCCTCACTTGGTAGGGGACGTGCCATTTCTTCTATTTGGCATAGGATTAACACAAACACCCTCTTGCTCTTTTCCAGTATCTCCTCCAAGCGCTGGCTTTGCTCTCGTTGTGCTTCACAAAAACCTGCCATGCATTGATTACGAGCCTCCATGTATTGCACCAAGGCCCTCAGCGAAGGTAGGAGGTCAGGAGTGGGTTCGGAGTGAGGAACTATTTGCGGGGAGTTCCATGTGAAATTAGGCTGCTGGCACCATCCTGGGTTGTATGGTTCTGGATTTTTGTGATTGCTCCAACCCGGGTTGTATGGTTCTGGGTTTTCGTGATTGCTCCACCCCTAATTGAATGAAGTTGGGTATGGATTGTTCCAAGCTCCCGTCTCCTTGTATGGATAATTCCATGGTCCCATATCCACGTATGAGTTGTTCATATGTACATGGGAAAGATGACAAGCCAAGTTAGTAAAAAAAAATCTAAAAGAAATCTAAATAGTTACTATACAAAATTTAGTTAACTAAATCTGAATTAATGGGCACCATTGAGGGACAAGTCCCCGGCAACGGCGCCAAAAACTTGTTGGTGGAATTAAAGAGCAAGAAATATGCAATTCAATTCTAACAGTTATAAAATCCTTGCAAGTGCACAAATCGATAAGAATAGTACAGTAGCACAGCAAGAGTCGATCCCTCGAGGACTTGTATCAACGTTATGACAACATTAGTTCAGATTTATTAACTTAGTGACAACACACACACACACACACACGCAGGGGGGTTTATGATGTGAGAACTGAAATTTAAAGATAAGTAAAATAAAATGCAGAAAATAACAATGCAAGAATTAACGGTTGATTGATTATTAACTAAGGCGAATTAAGGCTTACTATCCACTCTAACCAATTATAGCTCTTAACCAGATTTCCTTGACCAAATTACTATGCATTTTCTGAATTAGGTGCCTGTGCCTAGGACCTAGCGTTGGTTCACTAGACACATCTTATTCCCTCTTACTTAGCATGTTCTAAACAGGGCATATGCCTAGAACGTCTATCACCTACCTTTTAAGATGATGCATGAAGTTTAAAGAGAATTTAATGACACCACATTAGCCTAGCAAAGTGACATGCAATCCTAGGTCGTTATGAGTTAAGATTACAAGTAAGAATACTTTCGATGCTCCAAATCACAAGATGATATGACGGTCACTCAAGCAATTACATCTATAATTATATGCAAACAAAGTAGCTAATCTTATAGGCATAAATTAAGGTCATTAAGCATAGTAATCCAACTTATTCAGCATGCATAGCAATCATAATCAAGACCCAGAAATCCAATCAACAACATAACATGGCTAGGGCTTCAAGCAGCCCTAATCCTAATGACTACTCACACATAACTGAAATTGAAACAAATATAATTGAATTCATAAGTAAATTTCAATAATGAAAATAAGGGTACAGAAGATATTGTGAAGAACAGGTGCAGCAGAAGACACGGCAGAGCCTTCTTCTCCAAGCTCCACATCCAACACACTCGACTTCGGGAAGAACCAAGCTTTAACGTAAAACTCTAAAAAACCAAAATACTATATGCGGCTAAGGTGTCTCTGTATCTCCCAAAAATGCCTCTAGCTAATTATCTCCTCCCTAAAACACTGAACAAAGGCTCCCTTTTATAGACAAAGGGAAAACCTTGTTCTATAAGGATTGGTAAAACCTTATTCTATAAGGATTGGTAAAACCATGTCCTATAAGGATAGGGAAAGTTATTGTACTTTTAATTAATTACAAAGTCCTTAAATCTATTAGAACCAATCAGAAAACGGCTGGGAGTGTGAATGCAAGCTGGCAAGTGGGAACGCAAGTTGGCCAAACTTGGATTTTGGACTGTCTTCGAAATCAGGATCTGGGACTGCGCTTTTGAAGCACATCATGAGTATAGTAGAAGCGCTTCTTCATTCAGGCTTGGCACAAACATTGTCAGGCTTAGCACAGAGGGAGAACCTCTGATCTACCGCTGGCGGAACAGGGACCCCCGACTTAGGTGCACATCTTGGCTCGGATGGGAGTTCTTGGGACATGACCTCGACCTGCCTTGGCGCGACCTTGGCACTTCTAGGACTTGACCTTAATGTCATGAAACACAGGTTTGAGACCCGGAGGGCCTGATATGAGGTACTTGGCCAGTGGCCCAAAATAGGCGCACTGGCGCACTCAAGACTCCGTTCAGGACCTGATATTTAAATGATGATATCTCCTTCATCTGGACTCCGATTTGAGTCATTCTTTTTGCGTTCTTTCCAGATTTTACCTATCTTTCTAACTCTGCATAAGTCTCACAAGATTGATCATTTTCTACTATTGATGGCACGAAATCATTCAAAAGACATGCAAGAAAGGCATATAAAGACATCAAAATGATGCATAAATAACGACTGATCAGGGAGCCGTGGACTGAAGATGCTTGCGATGATGGTCCACATGATGACCCGTGCACTGAACCTTGGAATGACATACACGGGTACCTAACAAAAAGAAAAACTAAGTTACAAAACTAAACTTGAATGGGCACCGTTGAGGGACAAGTTTTCGGCAGCGGCGCCAAAAGCTTGTTGGTAGAATTAAAGAGCAAGAAATATGCAATTCAATTCTAACAGTTATAAAATCCTTGCAAGTGCACAAATCGACAAGAATAGTATAGTAGCATAGCAAGAGTCGATCCCTCAAGGACTTGTATCAACGTTATGACCACTTTAGTTCAGATTTATTAACTTAGTGAAAACATACCCACACACACACGAATGGGGGTTTTTGATGTGAGAACTGAAATTTAAAGACAAGTAAAATAAAATGCAGAAAATAACAATGCAAGAATTAACGGTTGATTGATTATTAACTAAGGCGAATTAAGGCTTACTATCCACTCTAACCAAATATAGCTCTTAACCAGATTTGGTTGACCAAATTACTATGCATTTTCTAAATTAGGTGCCCGTGCCTAGTGATCAGTCGTTATTTATGCATCATTTTGAGGTCTTTATATGCCTCTCTTACATGTCTTTTGAATGATTTCGTGTCATCAATAGTAGAAAATGATCAATCTTGTGAGACTTGTGCAGTGTTAGAAAGATAGGTAAAATCTGGAAAGAACGCAAAAAGAATGACTCAAATCGGAGTCCAGATGAAGGAGATGTCCTCATTTCAATATCAGGTCCTCAACGGGGTCCTGAGTGCGCCAGTGCGCCAGTGCGCCTATTTTGGGCCACTGGCCAAGTACCTCATATCAGGCCCTCCGGGTCTCAAACCTGTGTTTCATGACATCAAGGTCAAGTCCTAGAAGTGCCAAGGTCGCGCAAGGGCAGGTCAAGGACATGTCCCAAGAACTCCCATCCGAGCCCAGATGTGCGCCTAAGCCGGGGTCCCTGTTCCGCCAGCGGTGGATCAGAGGTTCTCCCTCTGCGCTAAGCCTGACAACATTTGCACCAAGCCTGAATGACGATGCGCTTCTATTATACTCCTAACGTACTTCAAAAGCGCGGTCCCAGATCCTGATTACGAAGACAGTCAAAAATCCAAGTTTGGCCAGCTTGCATTCACACTCCCAGCCGTGTTCTGATTGGTTCTAATAGATTTTAAAGACTTTGTAATTAATTAAAAGTAAAATAACTTACCCTATTCCTATAGGACAAGGTTTTACCAATCTGTATAGAACAAGGTTATACCAATCCTTATAGAACAAGGTTTTCCCTTGTCTATAAAACAGAGACCTGAGCCACAGAGTTCCGTTCTGGTTTTCTAGAGAATTAGGGACCATATTTTCGGAGATAATCTTTCACATAGATTATTGGACGTGGAGCTTGGAGAAGAAGGCCCTGCCGTGTCTTCTGCTGCATCTGTTCTTAACAATCTCCTCTGTACCCTTATTTTCATTATTGCAATTTACTTATGGATTCAATTATACTTGTGTTTATTTCAGTTATGTGTGAGTAGTCATTAGGATTAGGGCTGCTTGAAGCCCTAGCCATGTTAGCTTATTGATTGGATTTCTGGCTCTTGATTATGATTGATATGCATGCTGAATAAGTTGGATTACTATGCTTAATGAACTTAATTTATGCCTATAAGATTAGCTACCTTGTTTTCATATAATTATAGATGTAATTGCTTGAGTGACCGTCATATCATCTTGTGATTTGGAGCATCGAAAGTATTCGTACTTGTAATCTTAACTCATGACGACCTAGGATTGCATGTCACTTTGCTAGGCTAATGTGGTGTCATTAAATTCTCTTTAAACTTCATCCATCATCTTAAAAGGTAGGTGATAGACGTTCTAGGCATATGCCCTGTTTAGAACATGCTAAGTAAGAGGGAATAAGATGTGTCTAGTGAACCAACGCCAGGTCCTAGGCACGGGCACCTAATTCAGAAAATGCATAGTAATTTGGTCAAGGAAATCTGGTTAAGAGCTATAATTGGTTAGAGTGGATAGTAAGCCTTAATTCGCCTTAGTTAACAACTTTTCATTCTTGCATTGTTATTTTCTGTACTTTGATTTACTTGTCTTTAAATTTCAGTTATCACATCATAAACCCCCCCCTGTGTGTGTGTGTGTGTGTTTTTGCCTAAGTTAACAAATCTGAACTAAATTGGTCATCACGTTGATACAAGTCCTCGAGGGATCGACTCTTGCTGTGCTACTATACTATACTTATCGATTTTTGCACTTGCAAGGATTTTATAACTGTTAGAATTGAATTGCATATTTCTTGCTCTTTAAATCTACCAACACCTAGGACCTGGCGTTGGTTCACTAGACACATCTTATTCCCTCTTACTTAGCATGTTCTAAACAGGGCATATGCCTAGAACGTCTATCACCTACCTTTTAAGATGATGCATGAAGTTTAAAGAGAATTTAATGACACCACATTAGCATAGCAAAGTGACATGAAATCCTAGGTCGTTAGGAGTTAAGATTACAAGTAAGAATACTTTGGATGCTCCAAATCACAAGATGATATGACGGTCACTCAAGAAATTACATCTATAATTATATGCAAACAAGGTAGCTAATCTTATAGGCATAAATTAAGGTCATTAAGCATAGTAATCCAACTTATTCAGCATGCATAGCAATCATAATCAAGAGCCAGAAATCCAATCAACAAGCTAACATGGCTAGGGCTTCAAGCAGCCCTAATCCTAATGACTACTCACACATAACTGAAATTGAAATAAATATAATTGAATTCATAAGTAAATTTCAATAATGAAAATATGGGTATAGAAGATATTGTGATGAACAGGTGCAACAGAAGACACGGCAGAGCCTTCTTCTCCAAACTCCACGTCCAACACACTCTACTTCGGGAAGAACCAATCTTTAACGTAAAACTCTAAAAAAACCAAAATACTATCTACGACTAAGGTGTCTCTGCATCTCCCAAAAATGCCTCTAGCTAATTATCTCCTCCTTTTGCCTGATTCTCCTTTTTTTAAAACACTGAACAAAGGCTCCCTTTTATAGACAAAGGGAAAACCTTGTTCTATAAGGATTGGTAAAACCATGTTCTATAAGGATTGGTAAAATTATTGTACCTTTAATTAATTACAAAGTCCTTAAATCTATTAGAATCAATCAGAACATGGCTGGGAGTGTGAATGCAAGCTGGCATGTGGGAACGCAAGCTGGCCAAACTTGGATTTTGGACTGTCTTCGTAATCAGGATCTAGGACTGCGCTTTTGAAGCAAATCATGAGTACATTAGAAGCACATATTCTTTCAGGCTTGGCGCAAATTTTTTCAGGCTTAGCGCAGAGGGAGAACCTCTGATCTACTGTTGGCGGAACAGGGACCCCGGCTTAGGCGCACATCTTGGCTCGGATGGGAGTTCTTGGGACATGTCGTCGACCTGCCTTGGCGCGACCTTGGCACTTCTAGGACTTGACCTTGATGTCATGAAACACAGGTTTGAGACCTGGAGGGCCTGATATGAGGTACTTGGCCAGTGGCCCAAAATAGGCGCACTGGCGCACTGGCGCACTCAGGACTCCGTTCAGGACCTGATATTGAAATGAGGATATCTCCTTCATCTGGACTCCGATTTGAGTCATTCTTTTTGCGTTCTTTCCAGATTTTACCTATCTTTCTAACTTTGCACAAGTCTCACAAGATTCATCATTTTCTACTATTGATGGCACGAAATCATTCAAAAGACATGTAAGAGAGGCATATAAAGACATCAAAATGATGCATAAATAACGACTGATCAATCCTCACTTTCAATTGTCTTTTCCATTTTTAAGATGTAAAAATCAGCTAGTATGCATGTGTTTCCTATTTGAACTATTACATCTTCTATCATGCCCATAAGTTGTGTCACAGAAGAATTAGCAAGTCTAACACACAATTGAGTAGGTTTTAAATCTCCTAAAGTAAGTGAATTGTAGACATGAAAAGGCATGATACTTACAGAGGCTCATGTGTCACAACGACAATGTTCAAACCTTTTGGATTGGATTCACACACGACAGGGCAGGAGGGACTGGGTCACTTGCCTTGCGTGGCCGGCCTTGGAACTCATTCAAAGTGGCTGCCCTAATGTCTAGGACATTGTTGGGGTCAAACCCACATTTTCCAACTACTAGGTCCTTGAGATGCTTGGCAAATATGGGCATGGTCCTCACAAGCTTAGAGAATGGCAAGGTGATTTGAAGCTTATGAAGCATGTTTGTGAGCTCCGACTCAAATTGAGCATTCTTGTCCTTCTTTTGGAACCTACGAGGAAAAGCTAAGTCAACATCATTAGTAACTAGTGGATTATTAAAACTAACTTTAGACTTAGAATTTAAATGCAAAATGGGGTTAGAATGCTCATTATGAGGTGCTACCGTGTCCTGGGTAGTGCTGTCCTGAGGTGTCCCAGATTGGCCAGGTGTTGGCACAGAGGCGGAATTGAGCCCTAATTCTGGCTCGGTTCTAGAATTGCGCCCTAAAACTGGCTCATGGGCAGATTTTACGGCAGGGGCCAGGACCTAATTTTCAGCCTCATCCAAGGTCTCTTAGGTCTCAGTTAGGCCTTGAAGCTCTTTTCCACTCCTAAGTTCAATGGCATTGGCGGTGGCCTTGGGATACATGTTCTTGGGATTGACTTGGACTTGGCTAGGCAGTTGGGATCCAAGGTCCAGCTTGTTCAGTTGGCTTGCCATCTGACCTACCTGAGTTTCCAAGGCTGTAATGGCACGGTCTGTCTTCTGCTGGAAATTTGTGGTGTGTTGAAGTAGATTTTGTTGAAAAGTAGCATTACTCTGAATTAGATCAGCCATCATGTCTTCCAAGGATCTCTTTGCTGGGGTAGGATTTCCTTGAGGATGTTGAAGGACCTGAGTAGGAACCTAAGGTGCCACGACATGCCCTTGGAATCCAAGGGGTGCCTTGGGGTTTTGAACATTCTGATTGTTGTTCCACTTGAAGTTTGGATGGTTCCTCCATCCAGGATTGCATGTGTTGGAATAAGGGTCATTACGAGGCCTCATGCCATCATTGTACCTTCCAATGTAGTTTGCATCCTCGACCATAGGACATGTCTGAGAGTCATGGTCTTGAACTGAGCACACATCCCACATCATAGTGGGATTGGCCTTGGCATCACATAGCTGCTTCACCATAGCCATGAGTTGGGCTATGGTGTCATCCTTATCCCTACTCACACTATTGAGAGTCCTAGACTGTTGTCCCTTATAGCTAAACTGCCTTTCTCTCTGAGCAATGCTCTCAAATGCTGCCCTAGCTTCCTCAACCATGCTTTCATGGACTCCCTTAAATTGAGACTTCATCATTACCCTATCACTAGTCTTCAAGCCACCATAGAAGTATAGCATTAAGTGGCACTCATCAATGTTGTGGTGAGGGTACTCTTGAATAATTCCATTGAACCTTTCCCAAAACTCATAGAAAGATTCATCCTCAGCTTTTGGGGTGCCATGAACTGAGCCTTGAGCTTATTGATCTTGGACACGGGGTAGTACTGAGTGAGGAACTTGGAAGATAAGTCCTTCCATGATGTAATAAATCGTGGTGCCAATGAATGGAACCATGCCTTAGCCTTGTCCTGAAGGTGAAAGTGAAACAATCTCAGCTCCAGTCATGCCAATTATTCTCAAGGTGGAACAGTCTTCCACAAACTCATTAATGTGTAGATGGGGGTCCTCACCCGAGAGGCCATGGTACTTAGGCAGCATATGGATTGTGCCTGACTTGAACTCAAAGTTTTCCACCATGGATGGTGGAAAGATGATAGCGAATTGGTCCTCGTTGACATGAGGGGTAGCATAATCCTTAAGCATCCTTGGTGGTGGTGAATTGACTAAGACACGTTCCTCACGTCTCTCTGCCAATGGAGTTGGTGGTGGACTTGGATGAGGGGAACCTTGGACAGATGATGAAGCAGATGATGGAATTGAAGAGCCGTGAACAGATCCCGGGTAGAACCTTGTGATGACATAAAAGTACCTAAAACAAACAAAAAGAAACTAAGTTCAAACAATCAAAGCAATGGAAACCGTTGAGGGAAAAATCCCCGGCAACGGCCCCAAAAACTTGTTGGAAGAAAAGTACAACAATAAAAGCAATACTAATCCTAACAATTAAATCCTAGCAAGTGCACTAATAAATAGACAATATAGTGGTACAAGGAAGGGTCAAATCCCACAAGGACTTGACTCAAAAAAGTACTAAAATCAATGTAAATAATTTGTAATGCAAGAAACAAAGTATATTACAAAGTATTGAAATCAAATTAAGGAAAGTTAAGGCTGTCCCTATCCACACCTAACCACAATGTTTTCTAACTTCGTTTGCAAGGTTCAAGTAGCATGTTTACTTCTTGGTGTAGTGCCCATGCAAGGGGTCTCTTAAACTCACCCTCACACATTCATTCCTCCTTAGGTTGTATGTTTAGTTCTCTTAAACTACTAAACTTCTAATCAATTATGCAATAGTTCTCTTAAGCTACCAAAGCATGCAAGAAAACATTAAGTTCGAAAGGAAATTAATGACACTACACTAACCCTAGAAAGTGGTATGCAATCCTAGGAAGGTCATGAGCTAAATTACAAGGCTATTGCTTATCGTAGCCTCTTGATGCAAGTCCCCTATGCCTAATGTAATTAAAATGGCCAGTCTTAACAACATAAAGAATTATCAATTTAAGTAGTAACGTAACACACCAAAATAAATATAATCATCAAACCAACGCAAAACCAAGCTAAGAAGTAGCCACGGTTAGGGCTTCAGGATCAGCCCTAACTTGAAAGAAACTACTCACTACTCATAATCAGAAACAAAAGCATAAATTGTATTGAATATCAAAGTGAAAGATTAAACCTAATTATACTCTCAAAGGCAGACTCCAAGCACGGCTACAAGCAGTCCTCCAAGAATACAATCGAGTTTTCATCAACAAGATTCATGCTAATAGCTCAAAACAATAAAATAAAGTATCTAAAGTCTTGTCCGAAAACACTGAGCAATGACCCTTTTATAGACAAGGGAAAACCTTGTCCTACAAGGATTAGAAATAGAAACCTAGGCTAGAATGTTCTAGAATGTCAAATACAATCCTAAGCTGCTAAGAAATCCTTAAACTGCTAGAAAACTAAGTAGAACAATGCTGGAATTGAGAAATGCCAGTTGGCACTTGGGGCAGACAGTTGGCTCGATCAGGACTTAGGGTAGGTCCTAATTGTCGGTGACTTGGCCTTGGGCATGTCTTCATCGCGCCTTGGCGCGGCTTAGCGTTTGGATGGCTTCATTATGGTCCAAAGAGTCTGAAAACACGTCATGTCTCGATCAAATAGTTGAAGGATGAAAATGGCCTCATTGGAACTCACCAGGTCAGGTCAGGGACCAGGAACTATCGTGGCCCTCAGGAACTCGTTTTTTGGCGTAGTTGCGCCTTGTCTAGAAATTGTGTCAGGAACACCAGCTTGGGCTCAATTAGGTGTGGCGAAGATACGCCTTGGCTAGAACAATGATAGATTGATTGTTTGTTAACTAACGTGAATTGAGGCTTACTATCCACTCTAACCAATTATAGTCATTAACTAGATTTCCTTGACCTAATTACTATTAAAATTCTGAATTAAGTGCCCATGCAAATGTCTCGATGGTTAGCCCACTCCACATATATTATCCTCTCTTAGTTGGCATGTTCTAAGCATGATGTGTACTCTAGAACGTCTATCACCTACCGTTGAAGATGATGCTTGAAGTACAAAGAGAATTTAATGACATTACACTAGCGCCAAAATCTAATTAACGAACTAACATGGTTAGGGCTTCAAGTAGCCCTAATCCTAAAAAGACTACTCACACATAATTGAAATTGAAAAAACATAATTGAATTCATTAAAGTAAAACCAATAAAAGTAGTGATACAAAGGAGATTATTGAAGATGAAACACATCAGAAGACCACGCTAGAGCTTGTCCTCCAATGCTCACATCCAACTCTCTCACACACAGAAACTAAAACCAATTTTAATTTAAAACTGAATTACAACGTAAATTTTGGCCAGGGTGTCTAGAGGCCCTCACTCGCGAACCCTAAGGTCCTTTAAATAGGGCTCTAAACCTTTACAATGTAGGAGACAGTTTAGGACAAAATCCTAATTAAAAACTTACTTAAACTTCCTATCCTAGTTTGAATTGAAAAGGAACTAGAAAAAGCAATCGTTGTAGGATTTGGAGTAGGATTTGCGGCAATACTGTGAACGAAGTCTTTTGAGCTTTATTGCACACCAAGGCAGCTTTTGGAATCTTCTGAATGTTGTTTGGACGTCAAGAACTGGGATGGGCCTCCTCCTGGACATACTTTACACAGCAGGTCCCTAAATTAGCACTTTTAGGCCTCTTAAGGATTTATTGAAAACTCGACATGCCTTGGACCAATGTGACTGAGCCAAACCACGTCTTGGGCTAGAATATGATGTGACTTGATGGATTAGGGGCTTTGGCTCACTTAGAACCTGGCAGAACCTGGAGATCATTAAACTACGCCCTAATCAGGGCTCAAACTTGTATTTAGGGCGTACCTAGGAGGATCGAGAGGAAGTCTCCTTATGGGGATATGGGACCTCGCCTTCAAGGCACACCATAGGCTTGTTAAAGGCATAGCTTGGCCTTGCTAAGCGTATAAGATGTAGAATTGGAGCATGGTATGAACTCTGTTCTACCGCTGGTGAATCCTTGAGGGACCAGGGACGTGGCGCAGGATACGTCTTGGCATGCCGTGAATTGGCACATGACTTCCTGATTGGCGCAGCTTGGAGAAGCAGGGACTTGTCACGGGACATGTCCTGCCGTGGCGTGACTAGGATAGGACCTTGGCGTAGGTCCTGGATTTAGTGTATGACTTAAGGTTCTTGATTGGAACTCGATAGGGTGTCTTGGGACATGTCGCGGGACACGACCTAGCATGACCTAGGCACTTCTAGGACATGGACTTGATGTCATGAGACAAAAGTTTGGGACCGGATGGGTTGATCTAAGGTACTTGGCCAAGGACCCAAAATAGGGCGCACTGGTGCACTCAGGACCCAATTTAGGACCCGATATTGAAATGAGGACATCTCCTTCATCTGAACTCCGATTTGAGTCATTACTTTTGGGTTCTTCTCAGAATTTACCTATCTTTCCAAATCTGTACAAGTCTCAGAGGATTGATCATTTTATACTATTCATGGCACAAAATCATTCAAAGACATGTAAGAAAGGTACTTAAGGACATCAAAATGATGCATAAATAATGACTGAACAAATACCCCCAAACCAATCTTTTGCTAGTCTCTTAGCAAAACAAACTTAAACAAAAAGAAAAGACTCAATCTTAGTTAAGATAGAACATTTAAACCCCTAGGTTCACCTAGAAGGAGGAGTTTTGTCTCCTGAGGGTTATAGCAGCACGATACCCACAAACGTTTTACTTAGACAAATAAGATGCTAGAGATAGTACTTTTAATATGCTAATAAGAATCAAAGTACGTAGACATGCTTTTCATAACAAAAAGGAATGCCATAGCCGTGAGTGTCTTGTGAAGGTGTAGATATTTAAGTGCCATAGTTTCCAGTGATCATGTTTGAAAACAACTTCATCTAAATGCCCTAGAAAGATTTCTCCTAAACTGTAATCCTTACTAGGAAAGTCTCAATTCACACAAGAATCCTAGGGTTTCACTCTTCCAAGCATATGTGATGAGTTTATGTTATGGAATTCAAGTTTCATCACATATGAATAGAAATGAAGAACATCACTTTATATGGAAATAAAGATCTCATGAAAGGAATTGAAATTTAAGAACATAGATATGTATTTCAATCCTTAGCATGATTGTCCATAAGATCAGTTAGGTCTTCTAGTTAAGGTTGTAATGGGGATAAGCATGGGGATTTAGGAAGGAAGGATAGAATTCAAAGAACCTGAGCTGTGCCAAGGCATGAGAAGTCATGACTTGAACTTTCTGACTGAATCCTGGCTTAAGGCCCACGACATTGTGCCCTGTTGATGGCTTATTTTGAGGTCTTTGGCTCACTTGGCTGAATTCGCTTGCTTTCTTTTTCCCTTTTTCTTTTTCAACGTTTCTTTCTTTATATTTTTTCTTTCTTTTATATTTTTTTTTCTTGTTCTTTCTTTCTTTTGAATTGAATTGAACCAAGATCATGCAATGATTCCTCATTCTTGTAAGCTTTTCAGTCTTCAAAACTTGAACTTGAACTTTGATAAAAATGCCAATGTCATTGGAATTGGGCAGCACTTTCTTCCACTTCTCATTCTCACCATGAATCTCATTTAGGGCAACCTTAGCACAAACTGAGGTTATAGGGCATGGTTTTGATGAATGGCTCAGTATTTGGGTTAGGTCATATTTTGGGTGATGAAAGAAAAGGCTGGGTGTTTGGCTTCGAAGTTGGCTTAGGGAGCATGCAATAGGGTATGATAAGGCCTTTAGTGGTTAAGCAAACATAGCCTACACCACTTCTTACGGCAAAGCATACACCAAATCAAGATTATCTATATGGTGTTAGTTCTTTAAAATTCAATGCAAATATGATGTAATGAGATCAGCACTTAAGAACAAAAGTGATGAGTGTTTAAGAGTAGAAACAAGTATATCCCTTAGAAAGAATGGCAATTCGGCTCAAAAATCTCACAGGGAAGTCTCCACTAATTTTCTAAGGTTCACTCAAATTTAGTTGTTTTGTTTACTTAATCACTTAAAACATGGCATTGTGAAGTGTAGAGTATGAACTACTTGACCATGGCATGACTCTTAGTAAGGCAAAGATAGTTAACTTATCATGTACATCCCTATTAACAAGTTATCATACTATTACTAGCAAAAACTTAACTAAACAGATTTAAAAACTAAAACTGAAATTAAAATGTCCTGGCCGTGTATCACTCCCAAGCCTACTTGTTTCTATATGCAAAATTTTAAATCCTCACCCCCAAACCTAAACTGAACATTGTCCTCAATGTGATAAGCAATAAGTATGACAACAAAAAACAGGTTTGAGAGATATAAAGGGCCGAAACAACAAAGGAAGAGAGAAATACAAACCAGGGCTAGGTTGCCTCCTAGGATCACTTTATTTAACGTCTGGGCAAGATGGTGCTATCAAGATATGTAGTTGGCGCAGGTTGAGCACTTGGTGCTGGTGGTAGGTCAATTTTTCCCGTGACTAGACTGGGGAGGGCCTCGAAGTAGGCTTTGAGTTGATGACCATTCACTTTGAACGGCTCCTTCTTAACTGGGAGCTGAATTTCAATTGCACCATGAGTGAAAACATTAGTAATCACAAAAGGACCAGACCACCTTGAATGCAACTTACCTAGGAATATCTTGAGCCGTGATTTAAAGTGGAGAACTTTGTATCCAATTTGAAAGGCCTTGGGCTGAATGTGGTTGTCAAGAAAAAAGTTTTGTCTTTTCCTCGTAAATCCGAGCACTTTCATCAGCCTCGTTTCTGAGCTCCTCCATTTCACTTAGCTGAAGTTTTCTATGAAGCCCAGCTTCATCGAATTCCATATGCATCTTCTTAATAGCCCAGAACGCCTTCTGCTCTAATTCCACCGGTAAGTGACATCCTTTCCCGAAGACAAGTCGAAATGGAGACATGCCAATAGGGGTCTTGTATGTCGTCCTATACGCCCACAAACTGCCATTCAATCTGTTCTACCAGCCCTTGCGGTTGGGGCTAACAGTTTTCTCTAATATGGCCTTCACTTCTCGATTTGAAATTTCAAGTTGGTCACTCGTTTGTGGATGATAGCGTGTGGATATTTTATGGGTGGCGCCATACTTCTTCATTAAAGCTCAAAAGAGCGATTCTAGAAGTGCGTGCCCTCATCACTAATGATGGCTCTTGGCTCTTCAAACCTGGCTAAGATGTGACTCTGTAAAAAGCTCACAACTACTTTGGAATCATTGTTTTGGTAGGAATTTCTTCCACCTATTTAGACACATAATCGACATCCAATAAAATATAGAGATTACCAAAAGATTTCGGAAAAAGTCCCATAAAATCGATGCCCCATACTTCAAAGATCTATAGCACGAGGATAGGGTTTAATGGCATTTGATTTCAAGGGCATATGTTACCTTGTTGTTGGCATCTGTCACAAGTTAGTACAAATTCGTATGCATCCTTAAACAATGTAGGCCAATAAAATCAGCTTTGAAGGACCTCTAGTGCCGTTTTCATTCGAGCCATGAATACCTCAATTATATCCTCCACCATGTCAAAGAAGATGCTCATCATGCAGCGTTGAAAGGTAGCTGGGGCGTTACAAAGACCAAAAGGCATCCTTCGAAAGGCAAATTTACCATAGGGGCAGGTGAATGTAGTCTTTTCTTGGTCTTCCGGGGTGATATTAATCTGATTATACCCTAAGTAGCTATCCAAGAAGCAATAATGTGAATGGCCGGCCAACTCTCAAGCATTTGATCGATGAATGGAAATCGAAAGTGATCCTTGCGGGTGGTGGTGTTGAGCTTCCGGTAGTCAATGCAAACCCTCGATCTGGTTTGAACTCTCTGGGGTACGAACTCATCATGCACATTCTTAACCACGGTAATCCCACTTTTCTTTGTAACTACTTGGACCAGGCTCACCCATTTAGAGTCACTTATAGGATAGATAATGCCCATGTCTAGGAGTTTAAGGACTTCCTTCTTCACGACCTCCTTAATAGGTGGATTTAATCTTCGCTGCTCTTCTCTTGATGGTTTGGCATTGTCTTCAAGAAGTATTCAATGCATGCATTTGGCGGGACTGATCCCTTTTATATCGGCAATTGTCCATCCTATCGTCGTACGATGGGACTTCAAGACTTGTACCAATTGCTCCCCCTCTGCCACACTTAAGTTAGAGGCAATGACGACTGGAAGGGTCTGATCTTTGCCTAAGTAAGCATACTTTAAATGATCAGGCAGTGGCTTTAATTCCAGTTCTGGGGGCTGGATGGTGGACGACAAAGTCTTGTGGTCCATGAGAGGTAGCGCCTCTAAAGCTGGCTGTTTGTTCCAAGAATGAAAAGGAATGGAATCAAGCATTCTGACTTCCTCTATCACCTTATCGTCAAGTGTCTCATCAGTTGGTGAAGTGATGGTCGTTTCAAGAGCATCTGTTATGCATGAATTGGTGATTGCCTTCTGCAGCAGTAAGTCAATGGTGTTTAACGGGAAGTCCACAATTAGCTCCGCAGGATATTGGATGGCATCATGGATGGAGAATGTCCAAAGCTTGTCCATGACCTTGATGGAGACTTGGCCATTTTTGACGTCAATAAGGCACTCAGCCTTGGCTAGCAAAGGCCTTCCAAAGATGAGTGGAGGTTCCTCATTCTTGTCAATTCTATCCATCTTGAGTACGTAAAAGTCCGCAGGGATGCATGTGTCTCCAATTTGCACAAGTACGTTGTCTAGAACTCCCATTAGATTAGAAACATAGGCGTATGCTAATCTAACACATAGGTGCATAGGTTTGAGTGAGCCTAGGTTGAGTGACCTGTAAATGTGGAACGACATGATGTTTACTGATGCTCCCGTGTGGCAGAGGCAATGCTCGAACCATTTCGATTGAATGACACATGGAAGTGATGGAGGCCCAAGATTTTTGGCTCTAAGGGGCTTGCACAATAGGGCAGCAGAGCATGCCTTAGGGATTTCAATGATGTCAGTGGAGCTAAAACTACGCTTTCCTGCTACTAAGTCCTTTATGAGCTTTGCGAAGATAGGCATTTGCTTGATGATTTTATGGAAAGGCAGTGTGATTTGAAGCTTCTGTAACATGCTAATGATTTCCTCCTCAAAGTCCTCCTTTTGCTTATTCCTATTTTGGAACCTGCGAGGAAATGGAATTTCAACATCATTAGCTAACTCAAATGTTACTTTTTTAGTTGTTTCAAGATTGGAATTTTGAGTTTAAGAGTTAGAATTATTTGAGTGTTGCGAATTGGCCTTAGGAGCAGGTTGAATGTCAGCCGTGGCCTGCGGCAGTGCCTTGGACATGATACTTGGTGCGTCTTGCAATAGTGGCTGGGACGTGGCTCTCGGCAGAGCTGAATTAGGCGCAGTTTCAGGGACTGCTTGCAGTGAGGTCCTTGGTGGCTCGCTAGGCAGGTGATGTGCATGCGGCTGTGACTGTGGCATGTTCAGTGGCATGCTTTGGTCTGTGGTCCTCGGCAGAGCTGATTGAGGCACATGGCCAGGTCCTTCTTGCGGAAGGGCTTTCGGTGGTGCCTGGAACATAGTTGGCGGTGCAGGGCTGGTCCAAGTCTGCGGCATGCCATATGGCATGGCCTTCTGTGGGTGTGTCATGGAGTTGGTCATGGCAGGATGGTCCCTTGATGATGTCATGGGGAAGTCATCCTCCTTAGTGTCAAGTATTTCGTTATTTCCTTCGGGCAGCGTATGTACGACCTTGAAGTTTTTTTTCACTCCGCAGAGTGATGGCATTGGTAGTAGGATTGTGAAATCCCTTAGGATTTACCATGACTTGACTTAGTAGCTTTCCCTACACCCGCTGATTTAGTTGATTTGCAATTTGTCCCATTTGACGATTCAAGTTTGCAATTGCATGAATTGGATGTTCTGTTGAGCCATGTCATTGAGGGTATCCTCAAAAGACTTACTTCTGCCACTCTGATTTGATGAAAGGCCGTGAGGGTGCATTTGAGGAGCTGCAGCTTGCTGCTGAAATCCAGGGGGCGGCAAACGATTGGCGGCAGTTTGATTGTTGCTCTAGCTGAAGTTTGGATGAGTTTTCCATCTCGGATTGTAAGTGTTTGAATATGGGTCATTCCGGGGTCGTGAATTATTATTGAAACCTCCAGCAAAATTGGCGTCTTCCACCATTGGGCAGTCTTGGGACGTGTGGCCATGGATAGAGCTAACGTCACACACTTGAACTCCTCAAGCCTTCTCATTGCAGAGCTTCTTCACCATTGCCATTAGCTTAGCAATGGCGTAATCCTTGTCATTTTTGTACGCCTCGCTTGTAGCGTTAGAGGAATGACCTATGTAACTAAATTGCTTCTCCCTTTGTGCTATGTTCTCAAAGGCTGTCCTTGCCTCCGCAGTTGTGCCATCTAGAATTCCTTGGGATTGAGAGTTCACCATTGTGCGGTCGCTGTTTTTCAATCCTCCGTAAAAGTACAACATCAAGTGATGCTCGTCGATGTTGTGGTGAAGGCACGCCCTTAACATTCAATTGAAGTGCTCCCAAAATTCATAGAATGGCATATCAACTCCTTGTCGTGGGTCCATGATTTTTGCCTTCAATTCATTTGTCTTGGCCACAGGGTAATATTGTGTTAGAAATTTAGAAGACAAGTCCCTTCACTAGTGGATTGAAGATGGCGCCAAAGAGTGAAACCATGCCTTAGCACGATCCTTAAGGCTAAAGTGAAAAAGCCTTAGTCAAATTTCAGCCTCTGTCATGCTGTTCATGCGGAAAATTGAGCAGACTTCAACGAATTCCTTAATGTGTAAGTGTGGGTCTTCTCCGGAAAGTCCATGGAATGTTGGCAACATGTGAATGGTTCCAGACTTCAACTCAAAATTGGCCACCGTGGACTCTGGATACACAATGGGAAATTGATGCTCCGAAACATGGGGAATTGTAAATCCTTCAGGAGCCGTGGGGCTGGGTTTGGCACAAGGGCCTGGTCTCTTCCCTGCTTATCCCTTGCATCAGCCATCCTTCTTGTGCTAGGTGGTGGTGAGCCGTGAACAGAAGATCCTCTAGATGATGGTGGAGTGTTTGATCCGTGCAGAGATCCTTGGACAGGTCCTCTTGATGACATAAGAAAGTACCTAAAAGAGTAAAGAAAAACTAAGTTACTAAATGGACACCGTTGAGGGACAAATCCACGGTAACGGCGCCAAAAACTTGATAGTTAAAATAACGAACACAATAAATATGAACTCTATTTTCATAGTTATATCTTTGCAAGTGCACAAAATCGAATATGTCAATATAGCAGCAAGCAAAGGTCGATCCCTCGAGGACTTGTTCAACAATGATGTTCCAATTAAGTTCAGATTTTATTAACTTAAAAAAAAGACAAAAAATACTAAAAGAAAATAAAGAACAAGCCTAGACCTAGACTCACACTACTTTAGACATGGAAAAGACACTAACACACAGCAACGAGGACTTTTAGATTTGAAAATTAAAGACAAGTAAATTAAAGTGCCGGAAATAACAATGAAACAATGATAGATTGATTGTTTGTTAACTAAGGTGAATTGAGGCTTACTATCCACTCTAACCAATTATAGTCATTAACTAGATTTCCTTGACCTAATTTCTATGCAAATTCTGAATTAAGTGCCCATGCAAAGGTTCTGATGGTTGGCCCACTCCACATATATTATCCTCTCTTCCTTAGCATGTTCTAAGCATGATGTGTACTCTAGAACGTCTTTCCCCTACCGTTTAAGATGATGCATGAAGTACAAAAGAGAATTTAATGACACTACACTAGCTTAGAAAAGTGATGTGCATTCCTAGGTTGTCATGAATTCCGACTACAAGATTGTTTCTTAACCTCAACCCCTTGATGCTAATGAATTACAAGATGATATAGTGGTCAGTCAAGCAATTCGATCAATAATTTATGCAAACAAGGTAGCTAATCTCATAGGCATAAAAGAATGGAAGTTTAAGCAGTAATCAGAATTATTCATCATGCATAGGAATCAAAATCAAGAGCCAAAATCTAATTAACGAACTAACATGGCTAGGGCTTCAAGCAGCCCTAATCCTAAAAAGACTACTCACACATAACTGAAATTGAAACAAACATAATTGAATTCATTAAAGTAAAAGCAATAAAAGTAGAGATACAAAAGAGATTATTGAAGATGAAACACAGCAGAAGACCACGCTAGAGCTTGTCCTCCAATGTTCACGTCCAACTCTCTCACAAGCAGAAACTAAAAACTATTTTAATTTAAAATTGAATTACAGTGTAAATTGCGGCTAGGGTGTCTAGAGGTCCTCACCCGCGAACCCTAAAGTCCTTTAAATAGGGCTCTAAACCTTTACAATGTAGGAGATAGTTTAGGACAAAATCCTAATTAAAAACTGACTTAATCTTCCTATCTTAGTTTGAATTGAAAAGGAACTAGGATGTGGCACAGGATACGTCCGTGCATGGCGTGAATTGGGCCATAACTTCCTGATTGGCGCAGCTTGGCGAAGCATGGACATGTCCTACCGTGGCGTGACTAGGATAGGAACTTGGCGCATGGCCCGGATTTAGTGCATGGCTTGAGGTTCTCGATTGGAACTCGATAGGCTGTCCTTGGGACATGTCCCGGGACACGACCTAGCATGACCTTGGCACTTCTAGGACATGGACATGATGTCATGAGACACAAGTTTGGGACCCGGATGGCCTGATCTAAGGTGCTTGACCAAGGACCCAAAATAGGGTGCACTGGCGCACTCAAGACCCAGTTCAGGACCCGATATTGAAATAAGGACATCTCCTTCATCTGAACTCTGATTTGAGTCATTCTTTTTGTGTTCTTCTCGGAATTTACCTATCTTTCGAAATCTATACAAGTCTCATAGGATGGTACGAAATCATTCAAAAGAAATGTAAGAATGGTACTTAAGGATATCAAAATGATGCATAAATAATGATTGAACAACATGCATTGGCGCACTTCCAGACTTGTCAACAACATGATCTGGGCCTCGGTCTTGGGTGTTTTTGGGACATGTCCAGGCTCCGATAGTGGCATGAGAAAGACACGTCACGCCTTTGATATGAAGGTCCTCAGACACAGCTCTGGGACCCAGAGGGCCTAATCTAAGGTACTTGGTCTCCGCCAAGAATATGGCACACTGGCGCACTCACGATTTAGTTCAGGACCCGATATTGATTTGAGGACATCTGCCTCATTTGAACTCCGATTTGAGTCCTTATTTTTCTTGTATTCTCAGAATTACATTGTCTTTCTAAAGCCTGAACATGTCTCACAAAAGCATCACTTTCTACTATGGATGGCCAGATTTCTAACAAAAGACAGTTAAAGGGACCAAAAATGACATGAAATACATGTTGGAAATATAACCTAACATGCGGCGACACTGTTCACCTTCGTATCTCCTTCCCCTAATGCCGCCAACCTCGATGGTGGGTATGGTTGAGCTCGGAATCAGTGAGGAAGATAATGGTATGATTTGTTGGTTGTGGTTCGGCCTAAAACGAAAAATCACAAGTGGGGTGTGTGTTTGTGTTCTTCTTCTGCCGAGAGAAAGATCGAGAGATCAAGAAATGAGGGAGAAAAATGAAAAAAAAATCTAGAAAAATGGAGACTTAAAATATGGGAGTAGTGAAAATTACCAAATTGCCCCTGAAGCTTCTAGACCTATAACTCTCTCATCCGAACTTCGATTTCCGTGTGCTGTCTGTCTACAAACTCGTGAGTTCGAACCTGTGCAACGGTCCCAGAAAAATTTCCAAAAGTGTCTCCAAACAAAAAGTGACTTTTGAACCCCGATGGTAAAATCGTCATTTTCTAAATTAATTTCAAAAAATTCACTAATTAAAAAAATACGGGTCGTTACATTTAATATAATTTAACTCATAATGCATACCACACTAATCTAATGGTTGAAATCAACATAGTATATATCAAATTAACCAAAAGATAAAAAATAATCATATCATGTTATTAAATTATTGCATTAATAGTTGTCCTCGACATGTTCTCGATCATCTTTTGAAATCATTATACCTCGATCAGCATGTACTTTTCTTTTGTGATATTTTTCCATAATTGAAAACATACTGACTAAATTTAAATTCAAACAATTCTAATAGAAATCCATATATGTGGAATATAATAGAAGTTAGAAATCACAAATACATGATTACCAAAACAAAAAACAAAAAAAAATCACAAAAGCAAAGTCCACCGTGCAAAGATTAATAAATAACTTGGTTTAACAAATTCAAAATTGCAAGGGAAAGAAAAATACTTACATAGATTAGAATCAATTTTTGTTTTGATCGAAATATAATGGATTCATTCATAGGAAAAGAACCAGTATAATCGAAAGGTCTTGGGGCTATTTATTTTTAATCGAAATATAATGGATTCATTCTAAATGGGGCCTCATAAAACCCTTACCATGCAACCCGAATGTCGGGAAAAATCCAGCAAGGGAAAAGAGTACCCCACCCCATCCCATCCAAAAAACATAAAGCAACCTATGCTAGGTCAGTCTCCAATGCCATCTCTAACCATGGAGAAGTAGGATAATGGTAAACTATCTGGGTTTGCAAACGACTCCCCTCTTGAGCTAGCGCGTAGGCCACTCTATAGGCAATCTTCAACACATGATGAATGGAAGTCGAAGGAAGCTGCAGCTGCTACATAAACCCAATGATATCCTGCACTAACAACCCAGTTGTTGTCCAATTATTCCTCTGTAACGACCCGGACCAGAATTTAAATTCTTTTGAGAATTGGACCATTTTACCCTCAGTTTTGGATGGGTTCGGGAGTCACTTTTTGACTGGTAATACTTTTGGGAATTTTTCTTGGACCGTTGCGTAGGTCTCGAACTCACGAGTTCGTAGACAGGCGGCACGCGGAAAACGGAGATCCGATGAGTTCGTTACTGGTCTAGAAGCTACAGGGGCAGTTTGGTAATTTTGGAAAAGTTGAAATTATATAACAGATATTTTTCTCTATCCTCGAGGGATGGGTCGATGCAGTCTCGGTCCTACCCGAGTCTTCCCCGTGCGAACACCGAAGGTCGATACTCATCGGAGGGATTTCGATCCGATTTGAACAAAACCGAGGTCGGGAGGATCTTCCCCGGGACCCCACGAGCATTTTGGGGTAGTTATTGGAGCGGGAGCACCGTCGTAGGTGACGGACGGAGGAGGGAGGTGAACCGAACATTCTCGGCCGTTTTCTGGCCAAACCAGGTAAGATCTCGGAACTTTGACCTCATATTTGGATTCCTGGTGAAAAGTAGATGAATTTCCATGTATAGATCGTGAAAAACGGTCAAGAAATGAAGAAGTTAGCAAACCTTGAAAATCGGCCGGAAATGGCAGTTTCCGGCAAACCAGACGGCGGCGGAGGTGGCGGTCCGGTCATCTTCTCCGGCCAGCCTCCGGTGACGGCGAGGGCCGTCCGGTCGTCTTCTCCGGTGAGTCACCGGTAACCGGTCGAGTTGGACCGGGTCAGGTCGAGCCGGGCCGGGTTGGACCGATCCAGGCGCGTGAACACTGTAGCAGGCGCGTGATCGGCGCGTGGCAGCGCGTGGGCGCGTGTTCTGACCTTCCTGTGGCGCGTGGCGGCGCGTGGGACTGTTCCCGAAGTCACGGCGGCGCGTGACTACGGTTTTGGGACGTTCTGGATCAGATTTTGTTGGTTTCGAGGCCATAGGAGTTCATTTAGTGCTCGATTGGGCAATCCCAGCGGTTAGGATTGACCGTGGAGAGGTTTTTGAGCTTGGAAAGTCAAGGTAGTTGGGTCATTATGGTGTAGGTGTTCTGAGGCTAGAGGGTACATGAATTTTGGGTTGGATGGTGATGGTAAGCGGACTTTGATTTATAAATTGTAATGCATGTATAAATATCTTTGATTTAATTACTGTTGTGTATGGTTGTATTTATAAATTGTAATGTATGTATTAATATCCTCGATTTAAATACTGTTGTGTATGGGTTCAATGATTGCTGGATAATTGTTGTTCCAATATTTCAGTGGAAGTGTATTGTGAGAAATGCTATGGTTGTTGGATTCGGTTTTGATATTGTTTGGACGTGGTAATTATTTGGGTACATGGTTATGAGTTGAAACCGTATTTGTGATAAATGATAAACAAAATATATACTTGATTTGGATACAAAACCGATTTGAAGGGGCCTAGGAGCCGGGCCTTGGTTTCGTGTTGGCAGACTCCCGGTGAACCCCCAATATAAACAAAATCGATTTGAAGGGGCCTAGAAGCCGGGCCTTGGTTCCGTGTTGGCGGACTCCCGGTGAACCCCCAATATAAACAAAACCGATTTGAAGGGGCCTAGGAGCCGGGCCTTGGTTCCGTGTTGGCGGACTCCCGGTGAACCCCCAATATAAAAAAAACCTATTTGAGGGGGCCTAGGATCCGGCCTTGGTTCCGTGTTGGCGGACTCCCGATGAACCTCCAATATAAAAGGTGATTTTGCAGAGATTGTGGTCGAGTCCAAGTATTACATATTCTAGCACACCCCAAGGGATACCCTGGTGGCTAGGGATATGATATGATAGTCGAGAGATATGCCGACGGATATGATATGATAGTCGAGAGATATCCCGACTGATATGATATGATAGTCGAGAGATATGCCGACTGATATGATATGCCAGTCGAGAGATATGCCGGCTGATGAGATATCATAGTACAGAGAGTTGTGATACTGGACTAGCACACCCCAAGGGATACCCTGGTAGCTAGGGATATGATAATCGAGAGATATGCCGACTGATGTGATATGATAGTCGAGTGTTATACCGGCTGATGATACGATATGATAGCCGAGGATATTTCCGGCTCTAATATGAACCAGACGGCAATTATCATGGGCTTAATCAACCTATGGAAATACTTCGTTATCCGGGTCAGTGGGTTGGTGTGGGCGGTGACCCAGAGGGACGAATTATTGTTGATTCACCAGAATCTGACTAGTCTGTTGTCTTGTGGTTTTCCAGTAGAGATGTCAGCAATGTCTGACCTACTGACATTTGGTGTCAGAGAGTATTTCTATTTTAATCACCACTATTCCGAGGTCTTGGCTTTGACCTGTATATTATCCTGCGTCTGATAGTAGGAGTGGGTAGTAAGTACAGAGGTTCTGCTCTGTAAGGTTTAATAAAAATTATTTAAGAACAAAGGATATTTCTGGTATTAAAATTTTGAGGTAAAAGGGCTGTCAGACGGGATAAGGGTTCTTTCCGGGTTTCGAGGGAAAATTCGGGAAGGTTCCTTACAAGTGGTATCAGAGCTCTAGGTTAACTTCCTGCAGACCGCACACTTGTGTGCAAATTATTTAAGGAATTATGTTAACAAGATGCATCCGAGGTGTTTACCTCTTTAGCAACCTTGAACTGAATAGGAGGTTGGTTCTTTAACCTGAGTTGGACGAAATTTCTTAAGGGGGGTAGATTGTAACGATCCGGACCAGAATTTAAATTCTTTTGAGAATTGGACCATTTTACCCTCAGTTTTGGATGGGTTCGGGAGTCACTTTTTGACTGGTAATACTTTTGGGAATTTTTCTTGGACCGTTGCGTAGGTCTCGAACTCACGAGTTCGTAGACAGGCGGCAGACGGAAAATGGAGATCCGATGAGTTCATTACGGGTCTAAAAGCTGCAGGGGCAGTTTGGTAATTTTGGAAAAGTTGAAATTATATAACAGATATTTTTCTCTCTCCTCGAGGGATTGGTCGATGCAGTCTCGGTCCTACCCGAGTCTTCCCCGTGCGAACACCGAAGGTCGATATTCATCGGAGGGATTTCGATCCGATTCGAACAAAACCGAGGTCGGGAGGATCTTCTCCGGGACCCAACGAGCATTTTGGGGTAGTTATTGGAGCGGGAGCACCGCCGTAGGCGACGGACGAAGGGGGGAGGTGAACCGAACATTCTCGGCCATTTTCCGGCCAAACCAGGTACGATCTCGGAACTTTGACCTCATATTCGGATTCCTGGTGAAAAGTAGATGAATTTCCATGTATAGATCGTGAAAAACGGTCAAGAAATGCAGAAGTTAGAAAACCTTGAAAATCGGCCGGAAATGGCAGTTTCCGGCGAACCAGACGGCGGCGGAGGTGGCGGTCCGGTCATCTTCTCCGGCCAGCCTCCGGCGACGGTGAGCGCCGTCCGGTCATCTTCTCCGGCGAGTCGCCGATAACCGATCGAGTCGAGTGAACCGTTCGAGTTGGACCGGATCAGGTCGAGCCGGGCCGGGTTGGACCGGTCCAAGCGCGTGAACACTGTAGCAGGCGCATGACCGGCGCGTGGCAGCGCGTGGGCGCATGTTCTGACCTTCCGGTGGCGCGTGGCGGTGCGTGGGACTGTTCCCGAAGTCACGGCGGCGCGTGACAAAGGTTTTGGGACATTCCTGAACAGATTTTGTTGGTTTCGAGGCCATAGGAGTTCATTTAGAGCTCGGTTGGGCAATCCCAGCGGTAAGGATTGACCGTGGAGAGGTTTTTGAGCTTGGAAAGTCAAGGTAGTTGGGTCATTATGGTGTAGGTGTTATGAGGCTAGAGCGTACATGAATTTTGGGTTGGATGGTGATGGTAAGCGGACTTTGATTTATAAATTGTAATGCATGTATAAATATCTTTGATTTAATTACTGTTGTGTATGGTTGTATTTATAAATTGTAATGTATGTATTAATATCCTCGATTTAAATACTGTTGTGTATGGGTGCAATGATTGCTGGATAATTGTTGTTCCAATATTTCAGTGGAAGTGTATTGTGAGAAATGCTATGGTTGTTGGATTCGGTTTTGATATTGTTTGGACGTGGTAATTATTTGGGTACATGGTTATGAGTTGAAACCGTATTTGTGATAAATGATAAACAAAATATATACTTGATTTGGATACAAAACCGATTTCATGGGCCCCAGGCCTTGGTTCCGTGTTGGCGGACTCCCGGTGAACCCCCAATATAAACAAAACCGATTTGAAGGGGCCTAGGAGCCGGGCCTTGGTTCCGTGTTGGCGGACTCTCGGTGAACCCCCAATATAAACAAAACTGATTTGAAGGGGCCTAGGAGCCGGGCCTTGGTTCCATGTTGGTGGACTCCCGGTGAACCCCCAATATAAACAAAACCGATTTGAAGGGGCCTAGGAGCCGGGCCTTGGTTCCGTGTTGGCGAACTCCAGTTGAACCCCCAATATAAACAAAACCGATTTGAAGGGGCCTAGGAGCCGGGCCTTGGTTCCGTGTTGGCGGACTCCCGGTGAAGCCCTATATAAACAAAACCGATTTGAGGGGGCCTAGGATCCGGGCCTTGGTTCCGTGTTGGCGGACTCCCGGTGAACCTCCAATATAAAAGGTGATTTTGCAGAGATTGTGGTCGAGTCCAAGTATTACATATTCTAGCAAACCCCAAGGGATAACCTGGTGGCTAGGGATATGATATGATAGTCGAGAGATATGCCGACGGATATGATATGATAGTTGAGAGATATGCCGACTGATATGATATGCTAGTCGAGAGATATGCCGGCTGATGAGATATCATAGTATAGAGAGTTGTGATACTGGACTAGCACACCCCAAGGGATACCCTGGTTGCTAGGGATATGATAATCGAGAGATATGCCGACTGATGTGATATGATAGCCGAATGTTATACCGGCTGATGATACGATATGATAGCCGAGGATATTTCCGGCTCTAATATGAACCAGACGGCAATTATCATGGGCTTAATCAACCTATGGAAATACTTCGTTATCCGGGTCAGTGGGTTGGCGTGGGCGGTGACCCAGAGGGACGAATTATTGTTGATTCACCAGTATCTTACTAGTCTGTTGTCTTGTGGTTTTCCAGTAGAGATGTCAGCAATGTCTGACCTACTGACATTTGGTGTCAGAGAGTATTTCTATTTGAATCACCACTATTCCGAGGTATTGGCTTTGACCTGTATATTATCCTGCGTCTGATAGTAGGAGTGGGTAGTAAGTACAGAGGTTCTGTTGGGAACCCTGTAAGGTTTAATAAAAATTATTTAAGAACAAAGGATATTTCTGGTATTTAAATTTTGAGGTAAAAGGGCTGTCAGACGGGATAAGGGTTCTTTCCGGGTTTCGAGGGAAAATTCGGGAAGGGTCCTTACATCCTCCCATGCTGCACTAGCTCCACCGCACCTCTGCAGTCTGACTCCACTTTCACCACGGTAATACGCATCTACTGCATCACTTGAGGCCCTTCGCTCAAGGCAGCAAGCTCAGTGTCGATGACACTCAGCCCCGCATGCCTTTCGGCACTAAAGCCTGCCACCAAATCGCTATGATCATCTTTAACTGCTCCTCCCACTCCTCATTCCATCCCATCATTTTTGTACTTATTATATGATATACTATAATATATATTATATTATATATAAATGAGGACGGGCCCAGGACCCCCGAACGCCTTGTTCAGTTATTATTTCATACATCTTTTATATGTCATTTAATACCCTTGTACTTGTCTTTTGAGTGCTTTTGTGTCATCCATAGGAGGAAATGATCAATCTTGCGAGCAATGTGAAGATTTGGAAAGATAGATCTATTCTCAGAAAAATGCAAAAAGAATGACTAAGATTGGAGTTAAAATGAAAGAGAGGCCTCAAGTTCACTATCGGATCCTGAAAAGGTGTCCTTGACATGCCCCGAACGAGTCCTTCAGCGAGTCCCAGAGACATCCTAACCGAGGCCAGGATGTGTCCTTGACATGTCCCTAGATATGCCCAAAGCAATGCTAGGGCGCGCCAAATTCGTGTCCCTGAGAAGTCTTATCGCGCCAAAGTTCGTGTCCAAACCATGTCCTAGAACATGTCTTTGGACGATCCCCAGAGTGCATAGCGAATACCAGGGTGTGCCCTTGACGCACCAAAGAAGTGCCATAACAGAAGCTCATGACATTTCTTATGACATACCTGGGTGAGTCAATCTGAGCCATCACTTAGCCAACGATGGAAGCAAGTGAGTTAATGGCAAGAACTGAACTTCAAATGATGTTTTCAAGTGAATGGAGAGCGAAGGCATGCCCAAAATTGGCCAGGACTCGTCCATGGCCTGTTTATCCCCATAACTGGCCGGGACTCGTCCATGTCAAGCCTGAATGAGCCTTGGACGTGTCTAGCACTTGGCAGTCAGGCCAAAGTCCAGAACCAAGATTTATGCATCATATATGAAAGAGCGAAATGATAGGGTGCGGCTAGATATGTGCATGACCTATCTAGGGCTCGTTGTGCCCTAAAAGGAGGTCCTAGAGGCACCAGATGAGGAACTCTGCGCCAAGACGTGTCCATAAGGTGTCATGATGTCCAAGAGTGTTCGAGACTGCCAAGAATCAGTGTCTTTCCACTCAAGCTACAACGTAGTTGTCACGGGCTTGCTTGGCGTGCAAGAAAGCCATTTTCTTGTGGCACAAGTCACACGGTCAAGGGATTATGTCCAAGTCGTGTCCTTGTCAAATTAGGAAACCTGTTTTATGGTTTCATTAAGGGCTTTTTGGTCCTTTCTTTTCAGTTTCAATTCCTAGAATCTAGGAGATTCCTAGGGGACTATTTAAACTAAGCCTTAACGCAAGTTTAGGGTCCCAGCCCCCTTAGCATCATAGTTCTATTTTCATTTTTTAACAGAGATTAGTTTTAGACGTTTGGCTTCTGTTCTGGAGAAAAGAAAAAACGCAGAGGACCTTGGAGCTGCTGCTGTGAACGTATTCATCCCTTAGCCCCAACATATTGTGTTTTATCACTTCTCCTTTGTCTCTTTACTATTTCTTGTAATCATGAATACCTTTATGTTTTTATTCAATACAATGTGTGAGTAGTCTCTTTATAGAATTAGGGTTGCTTCAAGCCCTAGCCTTGTAGTTCCTTAATTTGATTTTGGCCGTTGATTTATGTTATTATGAATGCCGAATAAAATCTGATTACTACTTGAACTGCTATTCTTTTATGCATATGACATTGATCACCTTGTTTGCATAAATTGTTGATGGAAGTTGTTGGTTCTTGTATCTAGGAATGATTGATGTAATTGGCTTTGGCTCTCCCTGTATATATTGAATCATACTCAAACTCTAGAACTTTGACATTAAGGTCATTAAGACTCCCTTATTGATTGAAGGATTATATATTAAAGAGGAAGTTTCAATAGATTGCAGTGGAACTGATGACTAGTCGTCTTGTAACTTTTATTACTAACTGCTTCAAGGTTTTTACTGAGAATTAAGTCCAGGATATTTTGGACTTCCTTTTGATTTGTTTTGAATGCGGTGCATTTTGAATTTCACGATTTTGGGGAGATATCTCCGGGTCTACTTCGCGAATGAATGTGTGTGTAATTTTCGAAAGGAAATTGATCATTAATTCTCTGTGGGTTTGCGCAGCAATGGTAGCTGAACCATAGAGTCGATGATTTCTGGGTTTTGATAAAACGCTTTCGTATTTGATGTTTGTCTAATCAATTGCTGAGTAAAGATGGTTTTACAAAGCTGAATCGTTTCTGTTAAACATTTTATCAAAACACTTCTTTGATTTTCTAAAATCATTTTTTGAAATCTGCTTCATTGAAATTCTTCAAAGGTTTGCTTCTTTCTGGGTTCATCAAGGACTATGGCTTGATGAGCTCGGATTGAATGTGTTTTGAGTCTATCATTCAATTATGGTTGCGTCCGAGTGTGGACGAATGGAATAAGGGTAGCTGAGCTGCTGTGAACAGAGTTTGCAAAGGAGCATAGCTGGTTTGGATAAAATCAAGGTTGCATAAGGTATGGCTGCATCTTTAGTTATGGTTGCATCTTTAGTTTAGACTAGAAGATAAGAGAACGAGTTTACCTTGTATTGAACGTTGATTTTATTGGATTGCCTGGTTGACAGGACCCTACCTAAATTTCCACTCGAAATCCATGAAAAGCCATGCTCCTGTCTGACAATCCAAAATAATTCCTAAAGTACCCTTACTTTCTTATAAACACTTTACGAGAATTCTATCGAAAATCTGGCAGAATCTCCCCTATACTTTGGTTGAACCGTCTTCCACTTGTCAGAAGAAGGATATAAAATAAAAATAAATCAAACAGTGTTACACCCAGCCTCTTATATCCGCAACTGTAACCTCGTCTCTCAAGATGGTATTAAATAATTGAAATGTCATACTCGTGCGAACCAATCACAACTCGTCTATCCGGGTCACCGTCCACACCAACCCAGTGACCACGGTAACAAGCATTCGCTCATAGGTGCATCGATCATCTATCAAAGCCCGTGAAAGTTGTCGTCAACTCTTATCAGCCGTCTTAACTCTCGACTATCATATCCCACCTCTTTATCAAATCTTACATGCATCAATATCCCCATATATAAGTAAATACTACTTACCAGAATCCAATAGATTTACCTCGGTGGAAGCCACGTTATCATTACATGTGCCCGCAATATTAATAACCCGGCCGAAGCAATCATCCCGAGCCATAGCTTGATATCCCGACTGCAAACATAATCCCAAGCCATACCTCAATATCTTGATCGTAGCGGTCATCCAGTGTCGTAGCACGATGTCTCGGCTCATCCCCGACCGTAGCTCAATATCTCAGCTCATCTCGAGCCGTAACTCGATATCTCGACTCATCTCGAGCCATAACTCAATATCTCAGCTTATCCCGACCCATAACTCGATATCATAGCTCATCCTGAGCCGTAGCTCAATATCCCGACTCATCCCGAGCTGTAACTCGATATCTCGTCAAGCCTATGATAAAATCCTCCATGACATAGCTCATACCATACCGACTGTATGATGGAATCCTCCATAATATACCTTATAGCATCCCAAGAATATGATGGAATCCTCCATAACATACCTTAAATCGTCCCGAGATTATGATGGAATCCTCCATAACATACCTCATAGCATCCCAAGAGTATGATGGAATCCTCCATAACATACCTCATATCATCCCGAGAGTATGATGGTATCATCCATAACATACCTCATAGCATCCCAAGAGTATGATGGAATCCTCCATAACATACATCATATCGTCTCGTGAGTATGATGGAATCCTCCATAACATACCTCATACCATCCCAAGAGTATAATGGAATCCTCCAGAACATAACTCATAACTAGTTGTGTCATGATACTTGGGAGCGGTACAATGACCTATATATGCGTTGCCCTCACCATGGGTTGGATTCAGACATGCAGATGAACATCTTTTATGATGGACTCAACCACATCACCAAAAGTTACGTCAACGCATCCGCAGGTGGTTCCCTCATATCCAAAAGTGCCTGTGAAGCATTTGAGATCTTTGAACGAATGGCTAACGAATCACAACAATGGACGGATGACAGTACTCATAGGAGGGGACACGTCTATGATGTAGCGCAAGGACATGGTACCCCCCATATTGCGGCACAAATCACCCAATTGGAAAAGAAGATCAACAGTTTGATGCTCACCACTGCCGCTCCAAAAGCAACACAGGTGTGCGCCATATGTGAGGACCCTACTCTTCACGTCCTCCAATATCCTTAGAAGGATGGATATCCTGACCTTGTCTAAGAACATGTCAATGCCATGACTTCCTTCCCAACACCCCGTAATGATGCCTACCCCAATACATATAATTCTGGATGGAGGAATAATGCAAACTATGGGTGGAATGACCAACACCAAGCCCCGCCCAATTACCAACAGAATTATCAATAGCCACTCAACCATCAGGCCCAACAGGCTGCACCTCGACAATTGAGTATGGAAGAGCAGCTTGCCCGGTTGATTGAAATCTCTACCGAGAATCAGCAAAACACCCAAGCATTAATCAAAAACTTGGAGCAACAAGTCAGTCAACTGGTCCAAGAAATTTCCGAAAGAGATAAGGGGGTTTTTCCTAGTGAACCTATACCCAACCCAAGAGGGGCCGAGCATTGCAAGATGGTAAGAACCCTACGAGGGGGAAAGAGTTATGACAATCGGGACGCAGCAAAGTCCACCCAGTTAGAAACAACTCCTGTCGAGCCCGATATTGACCTTGAATCTCAGGTAGAATAGTTACCCCACAAGTTCAGTTTGCTCCATCTACCGCCCCGGACTACACCCTGCCACTGCCGTTCCCACAAAGGCAGCAGCACCACTCAAACAAGAACCAACAAACCATTGACTTCATGCTTACCATTCTATTGAGATTCACATTACACGAATATGGTTTATGGATTGCTCACCAAAATCTGGTAATCTTCTGTTTTTGAAAGTGTGGATTTGCTCTCTCTTTTAGCCTTGCTTATGACTTGAGAATTTTTATTTTTCTTTGATGAGTGCAACTTTATATTCAATGGAAGGAAGGTTAAATTAAGTTTAATATTTCATTGGTTTTGTTTTTTTTAAAAAAAAACGTTTGTGGGTATCATAACTGGTAAACCCTCAGGAGACACAACTCCTCCTACTAGGGACACCTAGGGGTTTAAAGGCGTGTAGTGCTTGCTCAGCGCTATCAAGTTCCCTGCGAAAGTGGCATTTTATTTTTATTTTTTTTTTCTTAGTTTTGTTTTATTTCCTTGAGGACAAGTAACAATTCAAGTTTGGGGGTATTTGATGAGCCGAAAATATACATATCTTTCCCATATATTTCATTAGTTATTATTATTATTTTTGGGAGGAATTGATACTCGAATTTATTAAATTGACAGATTTACTCTAGAAAGATTATGTGGAGCAAAAGAAGGAATTATACAAGAATTATTCTCTGTAAAATCGGCAATGGTGGACCAAGTCAAAGAAGATGACTCATATATTTGCATGAGGAGGCTTTAGCCACGTGGATTCATTTTCTTAAGTTAAAAACAGTCAAATATGGAAATATCAAACAATTGCTATACTTAGCTAAGAGTGGTGCGGCAATTAAGGAATCCCAATTCAAGTGGGATTGTATATCTTGCGTGAAGACATGTGATTTCCGAATTCTGTTCAAAATAAAATAGGGATTATATTTTATTATTATTTTTTTTTACTCCGTATCAAATTAGGATTAGGAATCTTTCCATATAAATACCCAAGATTGAACTAGGTGTGGGGCTCATACTACAATTCTTCCATTTAGAGTGCACGGCAAACTTGGGATTTTTGGCTCATCATTGTTCTACAAAACTGGTTGTTCTCTTGACTTTAATTTTTATGGAATTATTTTTATTCTTTATGAGCATGAGTGGCTAAATTTCTAACTAGGGTTAGACCTAAGCCTTAACATGAATATGTGATTTATCTTTTTCCTATGTCGTCATATATGCATGCCAAGAGTACGATGGAATACTCCATAACATACCTCATATCATCCAAAGAGTATGATGGAATCCTCCATAACATACCTCATAGCATCCCAAGAGTATGATGGAATCCTCTATAACATACCTCATATCATCCCAATAGTATGATGGAATCCTCCATAACATACCTCATAGCCTCCCAAGAGTATGATGGAATCCTCCAAAACATACCTCATATCGTCCCGAGAGTATGATGGAATCCTCCATAACATACCTCATAGCATCCCATGAGTATGATGGAATCCTCTGTAACATACCTCATATCGTCCCAAGAGTATGATGGAATCCTCCCTAACATACCTCATAGCATCCCAAGAGTATGATGGAAACCTCCATAACATACCTCATATCGTCCCGAGAGTATGATGGAATCCTCCATAACATACCTCATAGCATCCCAAGAGTATGATGGAATCCTCCATAGCATACCTCATATCATTTGAGAGTATGATGGAATCCTCCATAACATACCTCATAGCATCCCAAGAGTATGATGGAATCCTCCATAACATACCTCGTATCATGCGGAGTGTATAAGGGAATCCTCCATGCCATACATCATGTTCGTCTGAGCGTATGAGAGAATCCTTTCTACATGACCACCTACAAGGACTTACCACCTTGCACGAGTATTCCCGGGACTCACTCCGGCTTTCATACGTCGAGGTCGTCGCCTTCCAATGTAGTCCAACAGCGTTTATTCACTTTTTGGTATCCATACCAAAATCGTTCATCATAACTCTCTAATATCAACACAATCCTCGAGGACAGTAACATCAGCAAATCAAATGGGAACATAACTCAGGTAGTCACCCTGGATTACTCTTATCCCATACGTTACTGAGGTGCAACTTAACAATAGTGTTGCACTTTCATTCTTCCCATTGTAATCGAACAATACCTGCACCCGAACTGATAATGGCGGTGGTCGCTTTACTCCTTTGATCCGTAGATTCTTCTCGTCTTCTTCGACTTCGGGGAAAGAACCATTTGGTGGCAACGTAAAAGGCACCTTGGACTATAGCAAGAATCATCGTAGTCCCTAAGATCCTTGTTGTCACAATCACCCTTCATGATTATCCTTTGGATCTCTTCATCATCCATGTAGGGATGTGTTTCTCGATCCACTATATTACTTCTTTCTTAAGTTGTTACATGTCTCTTCGTTCTACTTCAATAAGAAATTTCCCTTCGAGAATATTCAGTTCTCGGGAATACATCACTAAATTCAAGAGGTCTCAGTCGCGACACTTTTCTTACTCCTCCAATTCAGCAAAATACAGCTTAGTTACGGACACGACATTCTAGGTCTCATGTGTTGAAATAACTTTTGTTACTGGTCGTTCACGGAACTACACTGTAACGCTTGCCTTCGAGGAGGTGCTCAGAGACCACAACCTTGATACAATCCCTGCAATGCACTTACTAGTCCAACCAAGACTATGAGAATTCTACCGAACATTCGGCAGAATCTTCCCTGTAATCTGGTCGAACCGTCTTCCACCTGTTAGGCAAGGATTCACACTCTAGCTCAAAACCAAACATTCCAGATTAAATCATGTCCACTCAATGTAAGCAATCCAAATCTACTCCCAAGATTTCTCAAACAAGGGTTAAGCTAACATAAACACCTTACCCTTGACCAACAACTAAATATGTTTCCTACCTTAGTAGGTCTAACTAGTTAAAAATTAGGCAAATAAACTTGTTCGAGGAGGTGCTATGACGTGTAGAAATCGGTATTTATGATCATAAAGTGTCCAAAATCAACATCACTTCCTAAAATTACGCTATGATAATAATTGATGCACCCCGCCCTAGAAATCCAACAGGATACTGGAGTCACCGGTGGTTGCTAACACTTGGCACTTCAACTCTGTCCAGGTGATGAGTGATCAGTCGTTATTTATGCATCATTTTGAGGTCTTTATATGCCTCTCTTACATGTCTTTTGAATGATTTCGTGCCATCAATAGTAGAAAATGATCAATCTTGTGAGACTTGTGCAGAGTTAGAAAGATAGGTAAAATCTGGAAAGAACGCAAAAAGAATGACTCAAATCGGAGTCCAGATGAAGGAGATGTCCTCATTTCAATATCAGGTCCTCAACGGGGTCCTGAGTGCGCCAGTGCGCCAGTGCGCCTATTTTGGGCCACTGGCCAAGTACCTCATATCAGGCCCTCCGGGTCTCAAACCTATGTTTCATGACATCAAGGTCAAGTCCTAGAAGTGCCAAGGTCGCGCCAAGGCAGGTCGAGGACATGTCCCAAGAACTCCCATCCGAGCCCAGATGTGTGCCTAAGCCGGGGTCCCTGTTCCGCCAGCGGTGGATCAGAGGTTCTCCCTCTGCGCTAAGCTTGACAACATTTGAGCCAAGCCTGAACGACGATGCGCTTCTATTATACTCGTAACGTACTTCAAAAGCGCGGTCCCAGATCCTGATTACGAAGACAGTCAAAAATCCAAGTTTGGCCAGCTTGCGTTCCCACTTGCCAGCTTGCATTCACACTCCCAGCCGTGTTCTGATTGGTTCTAATAGATTTTAAAGACTTTGTAATTAAGTAAAAGTAAAATAACTTACCGTATTCCTATAGGACAAGGTTTTACCAATCTGTATAGGACAAGGTTTTACCAATCTGTATAGGACAAGGTTTTACCAATCTGTATAGAACAAGGTTATACCAATCCTTATAGAACAAGGTTTTCCCTTGTCTATAAAAAGGAGAATCATATAGAGGATTGGGGGCGTTTTTATTTTCTGGAAAAACAGAGACCTAAGCCACAGAGTTCCGTTTTGGTTTTCTAGAGAATTAGGGACCATATTTTCGGAGATAATCTTTCACATAGATTATTGGACGTGGAGCTTGGAGAAGAAGACCCTGCCGTGTCTTCTGCTGTAACGACCCGGACCAGAAATTAAATTATTTTTGAGAATTGGACAATTTTACCCTCAGTTTTGGAAGGGTTCGGGAGTCACTTTTTGACTGGTAATACTTTTGGGAATTTTTCTTAGGTTGTTGCGTAGGTCTCGAACTCACGAGTTCGTAGATAGGCGGCACGCTGAAAACGGAGATCCGATGAGTTCGTTACGGGTCTAGAAGCTGCAGGGGCAGTTTGGTAATTTTGGAAATGTTGGAATTATATAACATATATTTTTCTCTCTCCTCGGGAGATTGGTTGATGCAGTCTCGGTCCTATCCGATCCCTCCCCGTGCGAACACCGATGGCCATATTCATCGGAGGAATTCCGGTCCGATTCGAACAAAACCAAGGACGGGAGGATCTTCCCCGGGACCCCACGAGAATTTTGGGGTAGTTCTTGGAGCGGGAGCACCGCCGTAGGCGACGGACGGAGGAGGGAGGTGAACCGAACATTCTCGGCCGTTTTTCGGCCAAACTAGGTACGATCTCGGAACTTTGACCTCATATTTGGATTCCTGGTGAAAAGTAGATGAATTTACATGTGTAGATCGTGAAAAACGGTTAAGAAATGAAGAAATTAGAAAACCTTGAAGTTCGGCTGGAAATGGGGGATTCCGGCGAACCAGACGGCGGCGGAGGTGGCGGTCCTGTCATCTTCTCCGGCCAGCCTCCGGCGACGGCGAGGCCGTCCGGTCGTCTTCTCCGGCGAGTCACCGGTAACCGGTCGAGTCGAGTGAACCGGTCGAGTCGAGTGAACCGGTCGAGTTGGACCGGGTCAGGTCGAGCCAGACCGGGTTGGACCGATCCAGGCGCGTGAACACTGTAGCAGGCGCGTGACCGGCGCGTGGCAGCGCGTGGGCGCGTATTCTGACCCTCCGGTGGCGCGTGATGGCGCGTGGGACTGTTCCCGAAGTCACGGCGGCGCGTGACTGAGGTTTTGGGACGTTCCGGATCAGATTTTGTTGGTTTCGAGGCCATAGGAGTTCAATTAGAGCTCGGTTGGGCAATCCCAGCGGTAAGGATTGACCGTGGAGAGGGTTTTGAGTTTGGAAAGTCAAGGTAGTTGGGTCATTATGGTGTAGGTGTTCTGAGGCTAGAGCGTACATGAATTTTGGGTTGGATGGTGATGGTAAGCGGACTTTGATTATAAATTGTAATGTATGTATAAATATCTTCGATTTCATTACTGTTGTGTATGGTTGTATTTATAAATTGTGATGCATGTATTAATATCCTCGATTTAAATACTGTTGTGTATGGGTGCAATGATTGCTGGATAATTGTTATTCCAATATTTCAGTGGAAGTGCGTTGTGAGAAACGATATGGTTGTTGGATTCGATTTTGATAGTGTTTTGACGTGGTAATTATTTGGGTCTATGATTTTGAGTTCAAACCGTACTTGTGACTATAAAATAATCGATTTTGGATCCAATACCGATTTGAGGGGGCCAGGATCTGGGCAAGGATCCGCTGAGGCGGTGAACCCGGTGAACCTCCAAAAATAAATAATACCGATTTGAGGGGGCCAGGATCCGGGCTAGGATCCGCTGAGGCGGTGAACCCGGTGAACCTCCAAAAATAAATAATACCGATTTGAGGGGGCCAGGATCTGGGCTAGGATCCGCTGAGACGGTGAACCCGGTGAACCTCCAAAAATAAAAAAATACCGATTTGAGGGGGCCAGGATCCAGGCTAGGATCCGCTGAGGCGGTGAACCCGGTGAACCTCCAAAAATAAATAATACCGATTTGAGGGGGCCAGGATCTGGGCTAGGATCCGCTGAGACGGTGAACCCGGTGAACCTCCAAAAATAAAAAATACCGATTTGAGGGGGCCAGGATCCGGGCTAGGATCCGCTGAGACGGTGAACCCGGTGAACCTCCAAAAATAAAAAAATACCGATTTGAGGGGGGCCAGGATCTGGGCTAGGATCCGCTGAGGCGGTGAACCCGGTGAACCTCCGAGTTAAATATTGATTTGAGGGGGCCTTGTAAGGACCCTTCCCGAATTTTTCCTCGAAACCCGGAAAGAACCCTTATCCCGTCTGACAGCTCTTTTACCTCAACATTTAATTACCATAAAATACCCTTTATTCTTAAATAATTTTTATTAAACCTTACATGGTTCCCAACAGAATCTCTGTACTTACTGATCACTCCTACTGTCAGACGCAGGATAAAATACCGGTCAAAACCAAAACCTCGGAATAGTGGTGGTTCAAATAGAAATACTTTCTGATACCAAAAGTCAGTAGTCAGATATTGCTGACATCTCTACTGGAAAACCACATGAAAACAAACTAGTGAACCAATAATAATTCGTCCATCTGGGTCACCGCCCACACCAACCCACTGACCCGGATGACGACGTATTTTCATATGTTGATTAGGCCCATAACAATTGTCGTCTGGTTCATATTAGAGCCGAAAATATCATCGGCTATCATATCGTATCATAACTCTCTCGGCTATCATATTCCTAGCCACCAGGGTATCCCTTGGGGTGTGCTAGAATATGTACTACTTGGACTCTACCACAATCTCTGCAAGTTCACCTTTTATTTTGGAGGTTCACCGGGTTCACCGTCTCAGCGGATCCTAGCCCGGATCCTGGCCTCCCTCAAATCAATATTTATCTCGGAGGTTCACCGGGTTCACCGCCTCAGCGGATCCTAGCCCAGATCATGGCCCCCCTCAAATCGGTATTTTTTTATTTTTGGAGGTTCACCGGGTTCACCGTCTCAGCGGATCCTAGCCCGGATCCTGGCCCCCTCAAATCGGTATTTTTTATTTTTGGAGGTTCACCGGGTTCACCGTCTCAGCGGATCCTAGCCCAGATCCTGGCCCCCTCAAATCGGTATTATTTATTTTTGGAGGTTCACCAGGTTCACCGCCTCAGCGGATCCTAGCCCGGATCCTGGCCCCCTCAAATCGGTATTTTTTATTTTTGGAGGTTCACCGGGTTCACCGTCTCAGCGGATCCTAGCCCAGATCCTGGCCCCCTCAAATCGGTATTATTTATTTTTGGAGGTTCACCGGGTTCACCGCCTCAGCGGATCCTAGCCCGGATCCTGGCCCCCTCAAATCGGTATTATTTATTTTTGGAGGTTCACCGGGTTCACCGCCTCAGCGGATCCTTGCCCAGATCCTGGCCCCCTCAAATCGGTATTGGATCCAAAATCGATTATTTTATAGTCACAAGTACGGTTTCAACTCAAAATCATAGACCCAAATAATTACCACGTCAAAACACTATCAAAATCGAATCCAACAACCATATCGTTTCTCACAACGCACTTCCACTGAAATATTGGAATAACAATTATCCAGCAATCATTGCACCCATACACAACAGTATTTAAATCGAGGATATTAATACATGCATCACAATTTATAAATACAACCATACACAACAGTAATGAAATCGAAGATATTTATACATACATTACAATTTATAATCAAAGTCCGCTTACCATCACCATCCAACCCAAAATTCATGTACGCTCTAGCCTCAGAACACCTACACCATAATGACCCAACTACCTTGACTTTCCAAACTCAAAACCCTCTCCACGGTCAATCCTTACCGCTGGGATTGCCCAACCGAGCTCTAATTGAACTCCTATGGCCTCGAAACCAACAAAATCTGATCCGGAACGTCCCAAAACCTCAGTCACGCGCCGCCGTGACTTCGGGAACAGTCCCACGCGCCATCACGCGCCACCGGAGGGTCAGAATACGCGCCCACGCGCTGCCACGCGCCTGCTACAGTGTTCACGCGCCTGGATCGGTCCAACCCGGTCCGGCTCGACCTGACCCGGTCCAACTCGACCGGTTCACTCGACTCGACCGGTTCAATAAGTTTTTCTACGAGTTTTGGGAGCGGTTCAATCAGATGCTACGGGCGTGCCCCCACCACCATATTGATGCCCATCATCTTATGCTATACTTCTATGGAGGCTTGAAAACTAGCGATCGGACAATGGTGGATTCTCAATCCCAAGGGATTCTAGAAGGCACAGCTGAGGAAGCAAGGACCGCCTTTGAGAACATTGCTCAAAGGGAAAAACAGTTCAGCTACAGGGGTCCCTCCTCTAGAGCTACGGATGATGCATCCGCCAAATACAAAGATGACGCCATTGCTCAGCTCACGGCAATGGTAAAACAATTGTGTAGCGAGAAAGCCAAAGGAGTTCACATCTGCGAGGTACGTTCAATTCAGGGCCACACATCCCAGGACTGCCCGGTTGTGGAAGAGGCCAACTTTGCTGGAGGGTTCAATAGCAATTCTTGACCCCGGAATGACCCATATTCCAACACTTACAATCCGGGGTGGAGAAATCATCCTAATTTCTGTTGGAGCAACAATCAAGCTACCGCGAATCCCTTGCCACCCCCTGGATTTGAGCAGCAAGCCGCAGGCCCTCAGGGGAACTACCACGGTCCTTCCTCAAACCAGAATGGCGGAAGCAAGTCTGTTGAGGACTCCATCCATATCCTGACTCAACAGCAGGCTCAACTCATAAAATTCATGCACGATAGCAAGTCTGTCACTGTCCTCGGTTGCTCCCAGTTTGCCACTGCCTCCACTTTTTGGAGATCTACGCTGATACCCTCAGCCGAAATCACATGACCCAAGAATCCAACTTCGGTCAACCAAAACTGGCATTTACTGAACTTGGCAAACAAATGCTTTTTCCTAAGCATATTCAGCACCAACCTCAAGTGCTTCTCATGTGCCTTGGCACTCCTTGAATACACCAAGATATCGTCGATGAACACAATTACAAATCGATCCAAATACTTTTGGAACACTCTGTTCATCAAATCCATAAACGCTGACGGGGCATTAGTCAACCCGAAAGGCATCACCAGGAACTCATAATGACCATACCGAGTCCTGAAAGCTGTTTTCTGAACATCCTCTTCACGAATCCTCAACTGATGGTACCCGGATCGAAGGTCAATTTTCGAAAAATACTTTGCCCCTTTCAGTTGATCAAATAAATCGCCAATCCTTGGCAGAGGATACTTATTTCGCACCGTCACTCTATTTAACTGCCGGTAGTCGATACACAATCTCAGACCACCATCCTTTTTCCTCACAAATAATACCGGCGCACCCCATGGTGAAACACTTGGGCGAATAAATCCCATATTCACCAAGTCTTGCAAATGAGTCTTTAACTCTCGCAATTCTGCCGGTGCCATCCTATACGGTACCTGTGAGATAGGTTGAGTACCTGGCAAAAGCTCGATAGTGAACTCAATTTCCCAGTGTGGTGGTAATCCTGGAAGATCATCTGGAAATACATCAGAGAACTCAATCACCACAGGAATATCCTCCACTCTCATCGGAGTATCCCGAGAATCAAACACATGAGCCAAGTAACCCTCACAACCTTTTCTCAACAATCTCTCAGCAGTCAACGCTCATATCACTCCATAGGGTAGTACCCTACGATCTCCCCGAAATGTAAGTTCCGGTAATCCTGGACTCCGAAAAACTATTGTCTTGTCGTAACAATCTATGGAGGCATGGTGCATGGAAACCAATCCATCCCCAGAATCACATCAAACTCAAAAATATCTAAGGGAATTAAATCTGCCTCCAAACCATGGCCTTCAACCATCACCGGACAACTGCGAATGACGAGGTTCGCCACTAACATATCCCCGGTAGGAGTACTAATACCCATGTCCCAACCAATCGGAGACAATTCTTTATCCACAAACAGTGTAAAACCCCGAGAAATAAAAGAATGAGTTGCTCCCGGATCTAATAAAACACAAGCATTGCGGTTAAAAATAGATAACGTACCCGTGACCACCTCCGGTGCTACTCGAGCCTCCTGTTGCGTCATGGCAAAAACTCGAGCTGGTGTACCCGAAGATCGACCACGATCCCCATATCTGCCTCTCGCCCTGCTGGTCCCACTAGCTCTACCAGCCCCACCGAAATAGGTCTGCCACCCAGCTGTAGTATCAAACATCTGTCCTATCCTCGGGCTAGGATCAGTCGCACCACGACCAAAGGAACTACTGCCCGGACGACGTTGTGGACAGAATCTCTTGATGTGACCAGTCTCCCCACAGAAATCACAAATGGAATCACTGAAGGCACTAGATCTGTCACCCTGTCTTCTGTTGAACTGCACTGAGGCACCGCTAGACTGTGCATAAGATTGTCGTGCCTGACCAGCTCCGCCACTTCCTGTACTAGATCTCGCATTCCCAGAAGATCCAGAACTATGACTGCCTCTTTTGGATGGTCCCTGACTAGAGGTTCCAGCAGTCCAGTGATCTCGACGTCTCCTGTATCCAATGTACTGCTGTGGAATTGGGAAACCCAAACTCAACTCTACTCGAGCTGTAGCATCAGCCAAAGTCCTCAAGGAAGTGTGATCCATAGACGTAACTGCTGACCGAATCTCACTCCTCAGTCCAATTTCAAATCTGTGGCACTTGTCTGACTCGGTGGCCACCAAAGTCGGTGCAAAGCGACTCAGCGCTATGAATCTCTGTTCATACTGGGCCACAGTCATGTCTCCTTGCTGTAAATGCAAGAACTCGGCCTCCTTAACATTCCGGTGTGAGTGAGGGTAAAATTGCTCCAAGAAACGTTCCCGGAAGGTCTGCCAAGTAAGTGTATGGACATTCCAGCCTGACACCTCCAATGAGTGCCACTAGTGGTAAGCAGAACCACCTAGTAAAAATGTAGCCAACAGAACTCTCTCCTCTAGAGGACATCTCATAATCAAAAACACCCGCTCCATGCGAGTAATCCACTCCTCAGCCTCATCTGGGCTAGACTCGCCCATAAATATCGTCGCCCCCAGTCTCTGGGCTCTCTCGATATCAGAGACTTCATGAGAAGCCCTATCCTGGAGTACAGAAGCTAAAGTCTAACCCAGCTGTTCCAGTGTCTGCCTCAAATCAGGCTCCACTGTAGGTTCATGGTCATCTCCACCATTCCCAGACCGTTGACGGAACTCTCGTCTCGGAGGCATTATACGCTGAAAAGAAGTTGTAAACCATTAATACCAAAATTTCACCTGTACACTAGATGTACGGTCTACAGGAATATAACCTACTGCTCTGATACCAATTGTCAGGACCCGTCCCGAATTTCCCCTCGAAACCCGGGAAGAACCCTGATCCCGTCTGACAACCTAAGGAAAGGTTCCCAAATACCCTTCAATCCTTACGAATTATAATAACAATAAATACTTTCACTTGTCAGACAAGGGATTTAAGCACTTAAAATTCCCGTAAGTAAATACCAACCAAACACAACATAATATCAGAGCGTCTAAGTAGGATCAAGATACAAATTAGATATCCAACTCAAGTACAACTACACAGCGCAGCCGAGAGTGCTAATGCCTCTGCCTCGAGATAATGTCCGCGTCAACTCTACTGCCTGAAGGGGGTTTAAACACAAAAGTTGTGAGTGGACAAAAATAATCGTTTATAAATCATTTTCCAAGGAATATTACCTTTTTCCCCCTCCATTTATAAAACTATGCATGCATCACATAAACAGTTCATGTTATAAAAACATCATCTTTAAATCACCGGCATTTCATTTTGTCTTTAAAACCACTCAGTAGGACTCACACAAAATCCATATAAGGAAAACACATTGTGGTCCAAAGTCTGGTTTGAAAATCATCCTCAAAGGAGTTCAAAATCATTTCATTCAACCTAGACACATAATATCTCAAATCCACTGTTCCCGACACATCCACTAGCCACCAGGGTATCCCTTGGGGTGTGCTAGTCCTGTATCACAACTCCCTGTACTATGCATAGACACTCTCGCGACTCGACGGAGTCAAAACTCTACAATGCCAGAGTCGGAGCACTCAACAAACCAACGGAGCAAAACTCTCGACGTTAGTCGGAGAATCAATCACTAATTATATTGGAGGTTCACCGGGTTCACCGCTAATAACGGATCCTCGTCCCGAGTCCTGGCCTCCCTCAAATCAGAGTTTATCTTGGAGGTTCACCGGGTTCACCGCTAATAACGGATCCTCGTCCCGAGTCCTAGCCTCCCTCAAATCAGTGTTTATCATGGAGGTTCACCGGGTTCACCGCTAACAACGGATCCTCATCCCGAGTCCTGGCCTCCCTCAAATATAACCAAATCCGATAAACTCGTACAACAGGATCAAAACCCAAATCATTGACTCAATAATTTCCTCGTCAAAACGATATCAAAACTGAGTCCAAAAACCATAATATTTCTCAAATCACACTTTAATCGAAGTAGTGGAAAACATGTGTCTAGTAATCATTTCTAAAATCCAGAAATTCAATGCCACAATACATAACAGTATTTACACAAAGATATTTTGATGCATGCATTTCAGTTCATAAAACAAAAGTCCACTCACAAACATGTTCAAGCTAGCTCAATCCCGTCTTGCTCGTTCCTCTGAGGTTCCCGGAACAATATTGCCTGTAAAAAACAACAATCGGGATTACCGGCTAGTAATAAGACTCTTATATAACAACTTCCTAATCTTGGGAAGTCTACCCATGCTGTTTCTAGAAAACACAGCAGCTTCGAACACTCAAAACGACCTCTAAATGATGTTCGATCAACCTGAAACCTGTACCAACAGATTCAGAACGTCGAAAACTAGTTACCACGCGCCGCCGTGACATCAGCCTCGGCCCCACGCACCGCCACGCGCCATCGGAAGGTCAGAATACGCACCCACGCGCCGCCACGTGCCGTCACACGCCGGTCACGCGCCTGCTACAGTACCCACGCGCCTGGACCAGTCCAACTCGATTTGGCTCAACCTGACCCGGTCTAACTCGACCCGACCGGTTACCGGTAACTCGCCGGAGAAGACAACCGGACTGTCGTCACCGTCGCCGGAAGTTGGGCGGAGAAGATGACTGGACCGCCACCTCCGCCGCCGTCTGGTTCGCCGAAATCCGCCATTTCCGACCGAAACTCCAAGCTTTACAACTTCCTCAAAACTCAACCGTTTTACACAAAATTTACGTCTAAATCTATCTACTCAAACCCAGGAATCCAAATATAACCTCAAAAAACATCAAACACGTACCTGTGTAAGCCGAACAAAGGATCCAAAGATCCGAAACTTCCTTTACTCGGTTCCGCTTCCACCGTGGTCCTCTCCTTCGATGGTTGGTACGGTTGTGATCGTGGGAAGGAGTAGAACACGATTAGTTGATCAAAATGGAAAGCTAAAGTGTTGAAATCAAAGTTGACTTTATGGTTTTCTCTTGGTTGTTTTCGCACGGTTTCGGGTGGGTGTGTTTGCGTTTATGTTTGTCACAGAGAGAAATGGGTGAGATGATAAGGAGATGAAGATGAAATGAAGATGTAAAATGATTGAGGTTAAAATATCTCCCCTCCATGGCAAATTACCAAAATGCCCTTGCACACCTAGACCCATAACTTCCGTATACGAACTCTGTTTCCTGCGTGCCACCTATCTACAAACTCGTGAGTTCGAGACCTACGCAACGGTGCCCGAAACACCACCAAAAGTGTCTCGAAACAAAACTTGATTTCCAAGCCCTTTACCAACCAAGGGTAAAATCGTCATTTTACAAAAATAATTACGTAAACCCAATAATTAAAATTCCGGGTTGTTACAATTATGGTAGTCAGAACCAAGGCTATGGGAACAACTATTACTCAGGTAAGAGGAAAGGCTCCTATGACAATAATTACAAGGGGATGAAGGAGAAGCATTATAACAACAACCATGGCCACAAGACCAACAACCAGGCTCCCCAGGGAGACTACCCCAGAGGTTCAGTCCCAAGGTATAAAACCTACATCATCCTAAATACTTCTTTGGAGAATGTCTTGATGAATTTTGAGAATATGATCGAAAAACTGAAGCCAAGACCGGAAAATCATAGACCACCAATCCACTCCAACCTATACTACCAATACCACAAATTCAATGGTCATACCATTGACGAATGTGTGGCCTTCAGAGACATTGTGGAAGGTTTAGTCAGAGATGGACAGATTAACCAATTCTTATAGCATGTGAAACCAGTCGCCAATCACCCCCAGATCAACACCATCAGTGGCGGACACTTCCAACAGAGCAAAAACTAATTTTATCAGGGCCACCCAATTGAACAATCAGATCTTTAACATCAAGTTTGTTAGAGCAAGGAAGGTTGTCAAAGCCGGTTGGGAGGCCATAACCTTCTCAGAGGAGGAATAACGAGGCATCGTCTTCCCTCATAATGATCCCCTCATTATCCGAGCTCAAATTGCCAACTTTTACATCGGACAAATCCTCGTTGACATAGGGAGATCGGTAGATGCGATCTTCATGGAAGCTTTCAACTAGCTAGGGATTGACGACAAGGAGCTTAACAGAGCAGTAACCCCATTAGTAAGCTTCTCAAGAGACTCAGTAATGCCTATTGGTACAGTCTCCCTATCAATTTCAGTAGGCACTACTCCGCGTATAGCAACTGCAGTTGTCACATTCTTGGTGGTGGATTGCTCCATAACCTACAATGTCATCCTAGGCTGGGACTACTAAATCAGATTAACGCGGTATGCTCTACGCGTCTACTTTTGATGAAATTTCCAATCATCAAGGGGACTGGACAGGTCCGAGGAGACAAAATTTCTGCAAGAACTTGCTACCAATCTACTCTTACCAAGGTAAACCCTAATGCTAGCAAGGAGACCATGTGTGTTACTGAGAAGGCATAAAGGGTTGACCCTGTCGATCCAGAGCTCATAAAACAGATCCAATCTAGTCCTCCAGAGGACCCAATGGATCTATCTACCACTCAAATATCTCAACCAGTTGAGGAGACCGAACCAATCACACTCCATCCTGAGCATCCAGACCGGAATATTAGAATTGGAACCACATTCCAGCAGGAGACCCAGGATGCACTTATCCAGTTCCTCAAGGAAAACAGTGAAGTCTTCGCTTGGTCTTACGCCGACATGCTCGACATATCAACAGATGTCATCTGCCACAGACTGACCATTGATCCTTCTTTCAGACCAATGACACAAAACGAAGAACGTATGACGCTGAACGTCAGCTGGCCATGCAAGAGGAGATCACCAAGCTCAGTACGATCCACTTTGTACGGAAGTCCATCTACGCCGCTTTGGGTAGCCAACGTGGAATTGGTAAAGAATCCCTCAGGGGCATGGAGGATGTGTATTGACTTTACCGATCTCAACCAGGCATGCCCCAAAGACAGATTCCCTCTTCCGAAGATTGATCTTTTGGTTGACGTAATAGCTGGTCATGAACTCCTTAGTTTCATGGTTGCCTACTCTGTATACAACCAGATCCTTATGCATCCAGATGATCAAATCCATGCATGCTTTCACACAGATCTAGGATTTTACTGTTACAAGGTCATGCCATTCGACTTGAAGAACGCTAGGGTGACATACCAGCACCTGGTGAACTTCATGTTCGTTGACCAGATTGGGAAGACCATGGAGGTGTATGTAGATGATATGCTCGTCAACAGTAAAACTATAGTGGACCATGTCTACAAACTTTCAAAAAATTTCAAGGTACTAAAGAAGTATCGAATGATGCTAAACCCAGCAAAATGTGTTTTCGGAGTCATCTCCGGAAAATTTCTTGGCTACATGATCAGCCAAAGGGGAATCAAAGCCAATCCAGAGAAGATCAATGCCATCCTTGATATGAAACCTCCACGAATAGTCAAAGATGTCTAGAGCCTCACAGGAAGAGTAGCAGCACTCACTCGATTCATCTCACGAGCCATTGACAAATGCTTGCCCTTCTTCAAGGCCCTAAAGACTAAGGGAAACACCATTGAATTGACCACCAAATGCGAGAAAGCCTTCATTGATCTCAAGGAATATTTGACCAGGGCCCTCCTACTCACCAGGACAGACACGGGAGAGCAACTCGTCGTCTACCTTTTGGTCTCCAATTCAGCAATTAGCCCCATCCTAATCAAGAGGGCAGACGGAGCGGAAGATCTGATCTACTACGTCAGCAAAGCATTCCAGGATGCGGAGACCAGATACGGTGGTCTAAAGAAGCTTTCTCCCACTCTCATCATCACCGAAAGAAGGCTCAGGCCTTACTTTCAAGCCCATCCCATACTGGTTCTCACCAACAAGCCCCTCAGGAAAATCTTACAGAAGCCAGATACATCCGGAAGACTGACAAAATGGGCAATTGAGCTAAGTGAGTTTGATATTTCCTGTGCTCCAAGACCATCGGAAAAGGGCCAAGTTGTGGCTGATCTAATCTCTGAGTTCACATATTAACCCACTCAATACATGCCAGAAGAAAAGCAAAAAGTGCCAAGGCAGTCAGCTGCCAAGGTTAGGGGGGAGACCAACTCATACCCAATTGACAAATCCAAACCAATTTGGATCCTCTACGTGGAAAGATCGGTGTGCCACTCTGGCTCCGGTGCAGGACTAGTGCTCACAACTCCATATCACATGAAGCTTGAGTATGCTCTCCGCTTCGGTTTCAAGCCATCCAACAATGAGGCAGAGTACGAGGCCCTCCTCGCCAGTCTCCGCCTATCTAAAGATTTGGGAGCAAACCAAGTCAAGATCTTCAGCGATTCCCAACTTGTGGTGAGTCAGGTGAATAACAATTTTGATGCAAAGGACATCACAATGTCCTTATATCTCGACAAGGCCAAGACATTGCTCCACCACTTCCAAGCCAATGAGATGACAAAAATTCCAAGATCGAAAAACAACCATGCTGATGCGCTGGCAAGACTAGCCTCATCTATCAATGACAAAATTGGTCGTAGCGTCCTTGTGGAGCTACTGGAAGTTCCAAGCACGCCAGAGCGAGAAGTCCATACCATCAACACTGTTCCAACCTGGATGGATCCAATCATCCACTACCTCAAGGATGAAGAACTACTAGAGGACAAGAAAGAGGCCAAGCGCATCAAGCGCTAAGCTGGTAGCTACACTATCGTTCATGGTCATCTGTACAAGCGAGGATTCACTCTCCCTCTACTCAAGTGCCTACCACCAGATAGAGGCCAAGCAGTACTCAAGGAGATCGACGAACGCATATGTGGCAACCACTCTGGACCCAGATCCCTTGCCCACAAAGCTTTTAGACAGGGCTACTACTGGCCATCCATGCAAGCAGACTCAACCACCCTAACACAATAGTGTGACCGGTGCCAACATTGTGCTTCCATACAGTTGGTAGATTTAAAGAGCAAGAAATATGCAATTCAATTCTAACAGTTATAAAATCCTTGCAAGTGCACAAATCGATAAGTATAGTATAGTAGCACAGCAAGAGTCGATCCCTCGAGGACTTGTATCAACGTTATGACCAATTTAGTTCAGATTTGTTAACTTAAATAAAAACACACACACACAGTAGAGTCCACTTTGTAGTACCTTGAGGGCTGTCTTCTTAGCTCCAAAATGGCCCCCACATGCCAAACTATGGCAAAATTTCAAGACGGATTTCATCTCGTCTTCTAGGATGCAGCGCCGAATGATTTGGTATGGACAATGCTTCCATAGGTACGGCTCATCCCATAAGAAGTACTTAACTTGTTTAGCCAACTTGTCCTTTTGGTACCTGTTTAAAGATGAAGGAATTTGCTTAGTGACAAGGTAATTAATGAGATCGGCATACCATGGATCAATAGCTTGGATTGCAAAGAGCTGTTCGTCAGGAAAGGTCTCGAGGAGGGGCAACTGATCGGCCTCTTCATTGGAACTGTGAAGCAATCGGCTCATATGGTCAGCGACCATGTTTTCGCTGCCCTTCTTGTCTCTGATTTCAAGGTCGAATTCCTGGAGCAGTAGCATCCAACGTAGCAACCTTGGCTTGGCGTCCTTTTTAGTGAGCAGATACTTCAAGGCAGCATGATCCGTGTATACTATGACCTTGGTTTGAATTAGATATGAGCGGAACTTCTCAAGGGCAAAGATAACAGCAAGGAGCTCCTTCTCGGTGGTGGAGTAGTTCAGCTGGTCATCATTCAGGGTACGACTTGCGTAGTAAATGACATGAGGGAGCTTGTCAACACGCTGTCCCAAAACTGCTCCTATGGCGAAGTCCGAGGCATCACACATTAGTTCGAATGGTAAGTCCCAATTCGGTGGCATGATGATGGGTGATGCTGTGAGCTTTGCCTTGAGTGTGTTGAATGCCTCACGACATCCCTTAGTGAACTCAAATGTGGCGTCCTTGGCTAGAAGATCACACAAAGGTCTTGTGATTTTCGAGAAATCTTTGATGAATCTGCGGTAAAAGCCAGCATGCCCTAAGAACGATCGAACCTCTTTGACTGTAGTGGGGTACGGCAGCCTCTCTACTATGTCTAACTTTGCTTTGTCCACATCTATGCCTCGGCTAGAGATCACAAGACCCAAGACAATTCCCTGTTGTACCATGAAATGGCACTTTTCCCAGTTCAGCACTAAATTGCTTTCTCTGCACCGTTCCAGTACTCGAGTTAGGTTAACTAAGCACAATTCGAATGAATGTCCAAACACCGAGAAGTCGTCCATGAATACTTCAATTATATCTTCCACCATATCGGAGATGATGCTCATCATGCAACGCTGAAAGGTAGCTGGGGCATTGCACAATCCAAACGGCATTCTTCTGTATGCAAAAGTGCCATATGGGCATGTGAATGTTGTCTTTTCTTGATCTTCGGGTGCAATAGCAATCTGATTGTATCCTGAGTAGCCGTCCAAGAAGCAATAGTGGGAGTGTCCAGCCAGGCGCTCGAGCATTTGATCAATGAAGGGCAAAGGAAAGTGGTCCTTGCGTGTGGTTATATTTAGCTTTCGATAGTCAATGCACACTCTCCATCCTGTTTGAATCTGTTGAGGTACAAGCTCATCCTGCTCGTTTTTAACCACTGTGATCCCACTTTTCTTTGGCACGACCTGGACTGGGCTCACCCACTTGGAGTCACTAATTGGATAGAAGATTCCAACGTCCAAAAGCTTTAGGACTTGTTTCTTCACGACCTCCTTCATAGGTGGATGCAATCGCCTCTGCGCCTCCCGTGATGGTTTGGAGTCTTCCTCCAGCAGTATCCGATGCATGCATTTTGTGGGACTTATGCCTTTGATGTCAGCTATTGTCCATCCAATTGCCGTTTGATTGACCTTAAGGACGTGAACCAATGCCTTTTCCTCTTTCATACTTAGGGTAGATGCAATGATGACTGGAAGGGTTTGATTGTCGCCCAAATATGCATACTTTAAGTGCTCGGGCAAGGGCTTCAGCTCTAGTTCAGGAGCCTTTATGATGGACGGCAGGGTTTTCTGACTTGTGAATGGTAACGCTTCGAAGGGAGGCCTGTGGAATGGGAGGGGTGGCATGATGTCAAGGGGTCGTACCTCTTCGATCACGCTATCTGTAAGTGAATCCACAGTGTGTGGGTTACTTGTAACGGCCTTCTCAAGGTCATCCGTCATGCAAGACTGAGCAATTGTCTCCCGTAGCAGTAAGTCCATTGTGTTTAACGGAAAATCTACAATAGGGTCGGCAGGGTACTGGATGGTGTCATGGATGGAGAATATCCGAAGCTGGTCCAGGACCTTGATGGAGACCTGGCCCTTTCTGACATCGATCAGGCACTCGGCTGTGGCTAGTAAGGGCCTTCCGAAGATGAGGGGAGGTTCCTCACTTTTGTCAATTCTATCCATTCTTAGTACGTAGAAGTCTGCAGGGATGCATGTATCTCCGATTTGTACCAGTACGTCCTCAAGAACCCCCATTAGGTTGGTTACAGAAGCATTAGCCAACCTGACACATAGGTGCGTGGGTTTGAGTGCGCCTAGGTTGAGTGACCTGTAAATGTGGAATGGCATGATGTTCACTGATGCTCCCGTGTCGCAAAGGCAATGTTCGAATCTTTTTGACTGAATGACACATGGAAGGGATGGCGGCCCAGGATTATTGGCCTTAAGGGGCATGCGCAAAAGGGCAGCTGAGCAGGCCTTAGGGATGTCAATGGTGTCCGTGGAGCTAAAACCACGCTTTCCTGCAACTAAGTCTTTGATCAGCTTTGCAAAGATAGGCATGTGCTTGACAATTTTATGGAAAGGCAGTGTGATCTGAAGCTTCTGCAACATGCTGATGATCTCTTCCTCAAAGTCCTCCCTTTGCTTATGCCTGTTTTGGAACCTGCGAGGAAATGGATAATCAACATTATTAGCTAACTCAAAAGTGACTTTTTTAGAATTGGAATTCTGAGGTTTAGAGTTAGAAGTATTCGAGTGCTGCGACTTGGGCTTAGGAGCAGGTTGCATGCCAGCCATGGCCGAAGTAGGCGCAGTGTCAGGTCCTCCTTGCGGTAGGGCACTTGGTGACTCATTGGACTGGTTCTGCGCCAGAGGTGTTGGCCGTGGCATGTTTTGCGGCGCGCCCTGGTCGGTGATCCTTGGCAGAGTAGGTTGAGGCTCGGTTTCAGGTCCTGCGAGGGTGGCATATGTGGGGTCTTGAAGTGGTGTTTCCCTCTCCAGCGTGATGGCATTAGCCGTAGGATTGTGAAATCCTTTCGGATTTACCAGGACTTGACTCAGTAGCTTGCCCTACTCTCGCTGATTTAGTTGGTTCGCCACCTGTCCCATTTGACGCTCCAAGTTTGCAATTGCAGTTTTTATGTCTCCCATCTGACTCTGGCTATCTTGCATGAATTTTATGAATTGAGCATGCTGTTAAGTCAGGATATGAAGGGAGTCCTCAAGAGACTTGCTTCCACCATTCTGATTTGAGGAAGGACCGTGATAGTTCCCCTGAGGGCCTGCGGCTTGCTGCTCAAATCCAGGAGGTGGCAAGGGATTTGCGTCTGCTTGATTGTTGCTCTAAAGGAAATTTGGATGATTTTTCCTCCCCGGATTGTAAGTGTTGGAATATGGGTCATTCTGGGGTCGAGAATTGTTGTTGAACCCTCCAGCAAAGTTGGCATCTTCCACAACCGGGCAGTCCTGGGATTTGTGGCCCTGAATTGAACATACCTCGCAGATGTGAACTTCTTTGGCTTTCTCGCTACACAACTGTTTCACCATTGCCGTGAACTGAGCAATGGCGTCATCTTTGTATTTGGCGGATGCATCACCCGTAGCTCTAGAGGAGGGACCCTTGTAGCTGAACTGTTTTTCCCTTTGAGCAATGTTCTCAAAGGCGGTCCTTGCTTCCTCGGCTGTGCCTTCTAGAATCCCTTGGGATTGAGAGTCCACCATTGTCCGATCACTAGTCTTCAAGCCTCCATAGAAGTATAGCATAAGATGATGGGCATCAATATGGTGGTGGGGGCAAGCCCGTAGCATCTGATTGAACCGGTCCCAAAACTCATAGAAAGACTCCTCCATGTCTTGCTGTGGGTTCATGATCTTGGACTTTAACTCATTTGTCTTTTCCACGGGAAAGTATTGTGTTAAGAATTTGGACGTCAAGTCCCTCCAAGAGTGAATGGAAGCCGGCACCAGTGAATGAAACCATGTCTTGGCGCGATCCTTGAGACTGAAGAGAAAGAGCCGCAGGAGGATTTCAGATTCTGTCATACCATTGATGCGCAGTGTTGAACAAACCTCAACAAATTCCTTGATATGAAAGTGCGGGTCCTCGCCAGCAAGGCCGTGGAATGTAGGCAGCATGTGAATTGTCCCCGACTTTAATTCGAAGTTTGCCACTGTTGACTCGGGAAAAACAATTGGAAATTGATCCTCCGAGACATGGGGCATGGAAAAATCCTTAAGGCGCCATGGGGCTTGCGGTACTAGGCCACGTTCCAGGCCCTGCTCTTCTCTGTGGTCCGCCATCCTCCTTGGGCTTGGTGGCGGGGAGCCGTGGACTGAAGATGCTTGCGATGATGGTCCACTTGATGACCCGTGCACTGAACCTTGGAATGACATACGCGGGTACCTAACAAAAAGAAAAACTTAGTTACAAATCAAAACTTGAATGGGCACCGTTGAGGGACAAGTCCCCGGCAGCGGCGCCAAAAACTTGTTGGTAGATTTAAAGAGCAAGAAATATGCAATTCAATTCTAACAGTTATAAAATCCTTGCAAGTGCACAAATCGATAAGTATAGTATAGTAGCACAGCAAGAGTCGATCCCTCGAGGACTTGTATCAACGTTATGACCAATTTAGTTCAGATTTTTTAACTTAAATAAAGACACACACACACACAAGGGGGGGTTTATGATGTGATAACTGAAACTTAAAGACAAGTAAATCAAAGTGCAGAAAATAACAATGCAAGAATGAAAGGTTGTTAACTAAGGCGAATTAAGGCTTACTATCCACTCTAACCAATTATAGCTCTTAACCAAATTTCCTTGACCTAATTACTATGCATTTTCTGAATTAGGTGCCCGTGCCTAGGACCTGGCATTGGTTCACTAGACACATCTTATGTCAGGACCCGTCCCGAATTTCCCCTCGAAACCCGGGAAGAACCCTGATCCCGTCTGACAACCTAAGAAAAGGTTCCCAAAATACCCTTCAATCCATACAATTTATAATAACAATGATAAATACTTCCTCTTGTCAGACAAGGGACTTAAGCACTCAATAATTCCCGTAATTTACGACCAAACAAATACAACATAATATCAGAGCGTCTAAGTAGGATTAAGAGTAAAATTTAGATATCCTACTTAAATATACAACACCGCGCAGTCGAAAACCTAATGCCTCAGCCTCGAGATCAATGTTCGCGTCAACGCTACTCAACTGCCTGAAGGGGGATTTAAACACAAAAGTTGTGAGTGGACAAAAATAATCATTTATAAATTCCTTTTCGAAGAATTACCTTTCTTCCCCTCCATTTATAAAATCATGCATGCATAACATAAAACAATTTATCATATAAAAGCATCATATGTAAATCATCCAAAATTCACATTTATCTTTAAAATCATGAATTGGACTCACATAAAATCTGTATAATAAAAATACCTCGTAATCCACAATTTGGTTTGAAAACTCTCTTCAAAGGAGTTTAAAATCATATAATTCAATCTGGACACAAATTATCTCAAATCCAAATCGTTTGGTTCAATCGGACACATAATATCTTAAATTCAAATCATTTGGTTCAAACTCACGAATATCTCAACTTCAAATCATTTGGTTCCATTTGGCAAATATCTCAAAATCAAGAATTCACTGTTCCCGACATATTCATAACACATCAGGGTATCCCTTGAGATGTGTTCAAATCTGTACAACTCTGTGTACCATATGTACTGTCTGTAATATCTGTACTATGCATAGACAGTTTCGCGACCCGGCGGAGACATACTCCTCAACACCTAAGGTCCGAACCCTCAACAACTGGTAGAGTCATGCTCCTCAACACCAGTCAGAGCAACAACAATCATCGGGACGGGAATCAGTGAATCAATTCCATACTTCGAAATCTTGTTTCGCGGCCTAAGCCAAATTCTTTAAAATATCATTTTATGGCCAAAATCGGTAAAATCACAATTATGAGTCAAAACCCAAATCACATACTCAAATAGTCACCACGTCAAAACGATATCAAAATCGAGTACAAAATCAGGCCATTTCTCAAAACATACTTTCACAGAAATATTGTAAAATATGTGTCCAGCATCATTTCTAAAATCCAGAAATTCATTGCACTCATACTCAACAGTATTTAAAGCAAAGATACGTTTATGCATGCATTACAGTTTATAAATCAAAGTCCACTCACAAACCTGTTCAAGCAAGCTCAATCCCGAACTGTACGCTCCCCTGAAGCTCCTGGAGCAGTATCGCCTGTCCAAATTAATAATCGGGATTACCAGCTAATCATAATAATCTTAAATATAAACCCCATAAACCCCGGGAGTCTAACTATGCTGGCCTAGAAAACGCAGCAACCTTAAAACGTCCGAAACAGCCCCTAAACGACATCCGATCGACTCGAAACCTGCGCCAACAGGTCCGAAACGTCAAAAACTACTTGTCACGCGCCACCGTGACATCAGACTCAGCCACACGCGCCGCCACGCGCCGACGGAAGGTCGGAACACGCGCCCACGCGCCGCCACGCGCCCTCACGCGCCGGTCACGCGCCTGTTACAGTACCCACGCGCCTGGACCGGTCCAACCCGGTCCAACTCGGCCCGACCCGGTCCAACTCGGCCTGACCGGTTCACTCAACCCGACCGATTCAACTCGACCCGACCGGTTCAACTGACCCGACCGGTTCACTCGATCGGACCGGTTCAACTCAACCTGACCGGTCACCGGCGACTCGCCGGAGAAGATGACCGGCTGCCGTGACCGTCGTCGGAGGTTGGCCGGAGAAGATGACCGGACCACCACCTCCGCCGCCGTCTGGTTTCGCCGGAATCCTCCATTTCCGGCCGAAACTCCAAGCTTTCCAACTTCCTCAAAACTCAACCATTTTTCACAAATTTTATTTCTAAATCTATCTACTCGAACCCAGGAATCCAAATATGACCTCAAAACCACAAACACGTACCTGTGCTAGCCGGAAAATCGATCGGAATGTCCGAAACTTCCTATCCTCGGTTCGGCTTCCTCCGTGGTCCTCTCCTTCGATGGTTGGTACGGTTGTGATCGTGGGAAGGAGTAGAATATGATTAGTTGATCAAAACTGGAAGTTGGAGAGAGAGAAGAATGAGATGATAATGATAAGGATAAAATGAAGATGGATCAGATTACACTGATTTGGGGTTAAAAATATCTACCCCAAGTCAAAAATTACCAAAATGCCCTTGCACATTTAGACCCATAACTCTCGTCTACGAACTCCGTTTTCCGCGTGCCGCCTGTCTACGAACTCGTGAGTTCGAGACCTACGCAATGGTATACAAAACACCACCGAAAAGGTTTCGAAACCAAAACTTGATTTCCATGCCCTTTAACAAGCAAGGGCAAAATCGTCATTTTACATAAATAATTTAATTAAATCCAATAATTGAAATTCCGGGTTGTTACAATCTACCCCCCTTAAGAAATTTCGTCCCCGAAATTCAACTCTACCCTTGGAACAAATAAGGATACTGCGTCCGCATTAGTTCCTCAGTTTCCCACGTGGCTTCCTCCACGTTATGATTCCTCCACAACACTTTAACTAGAGGAATACTCTTTCTGCGCAGTACCTTCTCTTTCCAATCCAAAATTTGTACCGGTTGCTCCTCAAAGGTCAAATCATCTTTCAGCTCAAGTGGTTGTTCTTCCAATACGTGAGACTCATCAAATAGATATTTCCGGAGCAAAGATACATGGAAAACATTATGAACTCTGGATAGTTCCGATGGTAAAGCAAGACGATATGCCACTGGTCCTATCCTCTCCAGAATCTCATATGGACCAATGTAGCGAGGACTCAGTTTTCCTCGTCTACCAAAACGTACAACTCTCTTCCAAGGAGATAGTTTCAAGAACACCCAGTCACCAACCTCAAACTCAAGGTCTCTAGTTCTGCGGTCTGCATAGCTCTTCTGGCGATCCTGAGCTGTCTTCAACCTTTCTCTGATGATCCTTATCTTTTCCTCAGTCGTATCAACCAACTCTGGTGTTAATAGTTTCCTTTCACCCACTTCGTTCCAGCATAAAGGTGTCCTGCACTGCCTCCCATACAGTGCCTCGAAAGGAGACATCCCAATACTCGACTGATAACTATTATTATAAGCAAATTCCATCAGAGCCAGGTGTGAATCTTAGTTTCCTTTAAACTGTAGTACACAAGCTCTCATCATATCCTCCAAAATCTGGATTGTCCTCTCAGACTGACCATCCGTCTGAGGATGAAAAGCTGTACTAAAATGCAATGTAGTGCCGAAAGCCTTCTGCAAACTCCGCCAAAACCTGGAGGTAAATCTAGGATCCCTGTCCGAAACAATGGACTCTGGAGTCCCATGTAGCCGTATGATCTCATCAATGAACAATTTGGCATACCGACTCATCCGAAAATCTTCCCGCACTGGCAAGAAATGTGCAGACTTTGTGAGTCTATCAACAATTACCCATATCCCATCATGTCCTTTCTGTGTCCTTGGAAGTTTATACACAAAATCCATCGTAATGTGATCCCACTTGCATTCCGGAATAGGTAATGGTTGAAGTGCCCCATATGGTTTCTGCCTCTCTGCTTTCACTTGCTGGCACGTCAGGCATCTACTCACAAACTCAGCAATTTCCCTTTTCATCCCAGTCCACCAATAATGTTTCCTTAGGGTATGATACATCTTGGTACCTCCTGGATGCATAGCGTAAGCCGAACTATGAGCCTCATCAAGAATTTCCCTCTTTAGTTCCAGTTCATTCGGTACGCACAACCGACCATCCCTAACCAAGGCTCCATCATCCCTAAGCGCATAGTCCTGCCTGGTTCCAGCCTCCAACTCCATCCTGATAATGCACAATGTAGGGTCCTGGAGTTGAGCCTCAATAATCCGATCAATCAGAACAGGCCTCACATGAAAACTAGCCAACAAAGCCCCCTGGCTATCCATGTCCAGTACTATCCCTGCTCTACGGAACTCTACCAGTAATGGTAAGTAGACTGTATGCAAATGGGCTAAAGAACCCATGGATTTCCTGCTTAAAGCATTTGCCACAACATTGGCTTTCCCTGGATGGTACTCTATAGTACAATCATAATCCTTTATTAACTCAAGCCATCTTCTCTGCCTCAGATTCAGGTCTTTTTGGGTGAACAAGTACTTCAAACTCTTATGGTCGGTGAAGATCCGACACGTCTCCCCGTACAAATAATGTCTCCATATTTTCAATGCATGCACCACTGCAGCTAATTCCAAATCATGTGTGGGGTAATTCAACTCATGGGGTTTAAGTTGTCTAGAAGCATAAGCTATCACCTTTTCATGCTGCATCAACACGCAGCCTATACCCCGCAATGATGCATCACTATACACCTCGAATCCACCAGTATCATCAGGAATGGTCAATACTGGAGCAGAAGTCAACCTCCTCTTCAGCTCCTGAAATCCCTGTTCACAATCAGCTCCCCAGTCAAACTTGACTCCTTTCCTCGTAAACCGAGTCAACGGCCCTGCTATCGTAGAAAATCCTTCTACGAACCGTCGATAATATCCTGCCAAACCCAGAAAACTCCTCACCTCTGTCACTGTCCTCGGTTGCTCCCAGTTTGCCACTGCCTCAACCTTTTGGGGATCTACGCTGATACCCTCAGCCGAAATCACATGACCTAAGAATCCAACTTCGGTCAACCAAAACTGGCATTTACTGAATTTGGCAAACAAATGCTTTTTCCTAAGTATATTCAGCACCAACCTTAAGTGCTTCTCATGTGCCTTAGCACTCCTCGAATACACCAAGATGTCATCAATGAACACAATCACAAATCGATCCAAATACTTTTGGAACACCCTGTTCATCAAATCCATAAATGCTGCTGGAGCATTAGTCAACCCGAAAGGCATCACCAGGAACTCATAATGACCATAACGAGTCCTGAAAGCTGTTTTCTCAACATCCCCTTCTCTGATCCTCAACTGGTGGTATCCGGATCGAAGGTCAATTTTCGAAAAATATCTTGCCCCCTTAAGTTGATCAAACAAATCATCTATCCTTGGCAAAGGATACTTATTCCGCACCGTAGTCATGTTTAGCTTCCGGTAGTCGATACACAACCTCAACCCACCATCCTTTTTCCTCACAAATAACACTGGTGCACCCCAAGGTGAAACACTTGGGCGAATAAATCCCATATTCACCAAGTCCTGCAACTGAGTCTTTAACTCTCGCAAGTCTGCCGGTGCCATCCTATACGGTGCCTGTGAGATAGGTTGAGTACCTGGCAAAAGCTCGATGGTGAACTCAATCTCCCGGTGAGGTGGCAATCCCGGAAGATCATCTGGAAACACATCAGAGAATTCACTCACCACGGGAATATCCTCCACTCTCATCGAAGTTTCCCGAGAATCAAACACATGAGCCAACTAACCCTCACAACCTTTCCTCAGCAATTTCTCAGCAGTCAAAGCTGATATCACTCCACAGGGTAGTACCCTACGATCTCCCCTGAATGTAAGTTCCGGTAAACCTGGACTCCAATAATCTATGCGAAAGATTATATCCCAAAATATGGTCCCTAATTCTCTAGAAAACCAAAACGGAACTCTCTGTGGCTCAGGTCTCTGTTTTCCCAGAAACAAAAACGCCCTCAATCCTCTATCTGATTCTCCTTTTTATAGACAAGGGAAAACCTTGTTCTATAAGGATTGGTATAACCTTGTTCTATAAGGATTGGTATAACCTTGTTCTATACAGATTGGTAAAACCATGTCCTATAGGAATAGGGAAAGTTATTTTACTTTTAATTAATTACAAAGTCTTTAAAATCTATTCGAACCAATCAGAGCACGGCCGGGAGTGTGAATGCAGGCTGGCAAGTGGGAACGCAAGCTGGCCAAACTTGGATTTTTGACTGTCTTCGTAATCAGGATCTGGGATCGCGCTTTTGAAGTACGTTATGAGTATAATAGAAGCGCATCATCGTTCAGGCTTAGCGCAAATGTTGTGAGGCTTAGCGCAGAGGGAGAACCTTTGATCCACCGCTGGCGGAACAGGGACCCCGGGCTTAGGCGCACATCTGGGCTCGGATGGGAGTTCTTGGGACATGTCCTCGACCTGCCTCGGCGCGACCTTGGGCTCGGATGGGATCTGGGCTCGGATGGGAGTTCTTGGGACATGTCCTCGACCTGCCTCGGCGCGACCTTGGCACTTCTAGGGCTTGACCCTGATGTCATGAAACACAAGTTCGGGACCCGGAGGGCCTGATATGAGGTACTTGGCCAGTGGCCCAAAATAGGCGCACTGGCGCACTGGCGTACTCAGGACCCCGTTGAGGACCTGATATTGAAATGAGGACATCTCCTTCATCTGGACTCCGATTTGAGTCATTCTTTTTGCGTTCTTTCCAGATTTTACCTATCTTTCTAACTCTGCACAAGTCTCACAAGATTGATCATTTTCTACTATTGATGGCACGAAATCATTCAAAAGACATGTAAGAGAGGCATATAAAGACCTCAAAATGATGCATAAATAACGACTGATCACATACCACACTTGCCTGCAGAAAAAACTCACTCCTACGCTTAGTCCTTGGCCTTTCTCACAATGAGGACTAGATCTTATCGGACCAATGCCAAGGAGCAAGGGTGGCGTAGTAGACGCTGTTGTGGCAGTAGACAACTTCACCAAGTGGGCAGAAGCCAAATCGCTTGCTACCATTATAGCCGGCCAAATTGAGACATTCCCCTACCATAACATTATATGCCACTTCGGCATACCACACACCATTGTTACGGATAATGGGAAACAATTCGATTGTGCTCGCTTGTTGTCATTCTGCGAACTGTACGGCATCACTCTCTGCTTCGCTTCTATTGCCCATCCACAAGCCAATGGTCAAGTAGAAGCAGTCAACAAGATCATAAAGTACAACCTCAAGACACGCTTGGATGAGGGCAGCAAAGGGGCCTGGTCTGACATCCTAGTAGACGTCCTTTGGTCTTACCAGACATCATTCAAAACATCAACCAATGAAACATCATTCGCCATGGCATTCGCCACTGAGGCTGTGGTACCAGTGGAGATCGGTGAGACCTCCTACTGAGTAATCTCCTATGATCCCGATGAAAACAATGAACTTCTCACTCTCAACCTGGATCTTCTAGAGGAGCACCGTGAGCAAGGCAACATATGCAACATGGCCTACCAACAGTGGGTCGCACGGTACTACGACTCTAGGGTCAGATCGAGAAGTTTCAAGGAGGGAGACTGGGTTCTCAGGAAGATCAGTTTGGCAACCAAAGATTGAGTAGACGGGACACTCGACCCAAAGTGGGAAGGACCATACCAGGTTACTAAGGTCTGCCAACCAGGTACCTATGAGCTACAATCTCGGGTCGAGTGAACCGGTCGGGTTGAGTGAACCGGTCGGGTTGAGTGAACCGATCGAGTTGAATGAACCGGTCAAGTTGAGTCGAGTTGGACCGGGTCAGGTCGAGCCGTGCCGGGTTGGACCGGTCCATGCGCGTGAACACTGTAGCAGGAGCGTGATAGCGCATGACCGGCGCGTGGCGCATGTGTCGTACTTCCGGTGGCGCGTGGCGGCGCGTGGGACTGTTCCCGATGTCACGGCGGCGCGTGACTAGGGTTTTGGGACGTTCCGGATCGGATTTTATTAGTTTCGAGGCCATAGGAGTTCGTTTAAGGCCCGATTTGGGCAATTCCAGTGGTAATGGTTTGACCTTGAAGTGGATTTTGAGCTCGGAAAGTCATGGTAGTTGGGTTATTATTGTGCATGTGTTCCTTGGGCTAGAGCGTCCATGAATTTTGGGTTGGATGATGTTTGTGAGTGGAATTCTTTCCTGAACTCATACCTATATGACTTATGTACTGTTATGTGATAGATTATGTGATGACTGGAATTTCAATTGAATGAAGATTGATTTAATTGTGTTAGTAGTATTTGATGTAATTATGGGTATGATGATGAATGTTTGGTTGACTAATAATGTATTTATGGAATGAGAATGATGCAAGATGATGATAGGAAATCTAGACTATGCCAGGGTTAGCTTTAGGACCCAGCATTGTTAATTATGAGATGTAGGTACTTTGAAACGAGTATAAACTAATACTTTAGTGGTACATTTCAAAGATAGATTCCAAGATTTAAATTAGAATATCGATGAGAAGTAGGTACTCTGGAATGAGTATAAACTACCACTAGATTAGGGTATCTCGAGGGTCAATTCCGAGATACGTATCATGATATCAAGTCGTGAGGTATGATACATTCGGTGAAATACATGAGTCACAGCGAGATATCGTTTTGATGTGGTAATTATTTGAGTCCATGATTCTGAGTTGAAACCGTATTTGTGATTATAAAATACTTGATTTTGGATCCAATACTGTTTTGAGGGGGCCAGGATCCGCGCTAGGATCCGCTGAGACGGTGAACCCGGTGAACCTCTAAAATAAACAATACCGATTTGAGGGGGCCAGGATCCGGGCTAGGATCCGCTGAGACGGTGAACCCGGTGAACCTCCAAAATAAACAATACTGATTTGAGGGGGCCAGGATCCGGGCTAGGATCTGCTATTGGCGGTGAACCCGGTGAACCTCCGAGATAAACATTGATTGAGGGAGGCTACGATCTGGGCCAGGATCCGCTATTGGCGGTGAACCCGGTGAACCTCCGAGATAAACATTGATTGAGGGAGGCTAGGATCTGGGCCAGGATCCGCTATTGGCGGTGAACCCGGTGAACTTCCGACATAAACATTGATTGAGGGAGGCTAGGATCTGGGCCAGGATCCGCTATTGGCGGTGAACCCGGTGAACCTCCGAGATAAACATTGATTGAGGTAGGCTAGGATCTGGGCCAGGATCCGCTATTGGCGGTGAACCCAGTGAACCACCGAGATAAACATTAATTGAGGGAGGCTAGGATCTGGGCCAGGATCCGCTATTGGCGGTGAACCCGGTGAACCTCCGAGATAAACATTGATTGAGGGAAGCTAGGATCTGGGCCAGGATCCGCTATTGGTGATGAACCCGGTGAACCTCCGAGATAAACATTGATTGAGGGAGGCTAGGATCTGGGCCAGGATCCGCTATTGGCGGTGAACCCGGTGAACTTCCGACATAAACATTGATTGAGGGAGGCTAGGATCTGGGCCAGGATCCGCTATTGCCGGTGAACCCGGTGAACCTCCGAGATAAACATTGATTGAGGTAGGCTAGGATCTGGGCCAGGATCCGCTATTGGCAGTGCGGTGAACCTCCGAGATAAACATTGATTGAGGTAGGCTAGGATCTGGGCCAGGATCCGCTATTGGCGGTGAACCCGGTGAACCTCCGAGATAAACATTGATTGAGGGAGGCTAGGATCTGGGCCAGGATCCGTTATTGGCGTTGAATCCGGTGAACCTCCGAGATAAACATTGATTCAGGGAAGCTAGGATCTGGGCCAAGATCCGCTATTGGCGATGAACCCGGTGAACCTCCGAGATAAACATTGATTGAGGGAGGCTAGGATCTGGGCCAGAATCCGCTATTGGCGGTGAACCCGGTGAACCTCCGAGATAAACATTGATTGAGGGAGGCTAGGATCTGGGCCAGGATCCGCTATTGGTGGTGAACCCGGTGAACCTCTGAGATAAACATTGATTGAGGTAGGCTAGGATCTGGGCCAGGATCCCCTATTGGCGGTGAACCCGGTGAACCTTCAATATAATTGGTTACTGTTCTTCGAATAACATCGAGAGTTTTACTCCGTTGGTTCGTTGAGTGCTCCGACTTTGGCATCGAGGAGTTTTGGCTCCGCCGGGTCGCGAGGCTATTTATGCATAGTACAGAGAGTTGTGATATAGGACTAGCACACCCCAAGGGATACCCTGGTGGCTAGGGATATGCCGACTGATGTAATATGATAGCTGAGGATATTTCCAGCTCTAATATGTTTTGACGACGATTGTCATGTGATAAATAAGCCTATGGAAATACTTCGTCATCCGGGTCTGTGGGTTGGTGTGGGCGGTGACCCAGAGTGACGAATTATTGTTGGTTCACAAGTATCTGACTACTTAGTTGTCTTGTGGTTTTCCAGTAGAGATGTCAGCAATGTCTGACCTACTGACATTTGGTGTGAGAGGGTGTTCCTATTTGGACCACCACTATTCCTAGGTCTTGGCTTTGACCTGTATATTATCCTGCGTCTGACAGGTAGGAGTGGTCAGTAAGTACAGAGGTTCTGTCGGGAAATCGGTAAGGTTTACTAAAAATTATTTAAGAATAAAGGGTATTTCTGGTATTTAAATTTTGAGATAAAAGTGCTGTCTGACGGGATAAGGGTTCTTTCCGGGTTTCGAGGAAAAATTCAGGAAGGGTCCATACATCCTACTCTATCTACCTCAGTCGCTTGGCCTTCTCCTTCAGCTTCGCCTTTTCTTCCTCCACCCGCTCGACCTGCCTTTCCACCTTCTGCAGAGTGGAGAAGACCTCCCCAAAATATTACCAGCCAAAAGACACTTGGTTAATTCAAACAATCATAAATAAAATGGAAAAACAGCTGAGTACCGAACACTTGCGTGAGCACCCTCAGCCACAACCTGGGCGAATCGATCAGGAAGGGAGGCTGAACTCATCTCTTCGATCTCCTTCAGCTCCTCCTAGTTACCCAGGATGAGGTCGTTGACAACTAGCACCCTGGTCGGATGCATGCATTCCGACACACTCAACCATGTAGTATGAACAACCGACATCTGAACTACGCCGGGAGCCCATGGTTGAAGACCGACTGGTGCAGAGGCTTCAACACATGCCGAGGAGCTAGAGGCAGAGCAGGCACCTGGCTCACGACTGATAGGGCCGGCTCAATTGCTTTAACCTCAGCCTACCTTTTCTTCTGTTTGTTGTCCTCGGCACCCCCAACATCCTACTGCTCTAGGAAAGCCTCCACCTGCTCCAGGAAAGCCTCCACCTTCCGCCGATGGACCTCCGACAGGTCCAAGCCAGCCTCTCCACTGACCGCTTTTGTGATTGCTTGGCCCCAATGAAGTGCATCGATCCACTACCTACCGACTGAGTGGTCAGTACCTGCTTCCTTGGCTCCTTCCAAGGAAGGGCTGCCTCTTTGTTCTTATTAGTCATCGTCTTCCGATTCGACCCCTTGCTCGTCCGAGAAGGATCAACAGCCCTTCTGCCCTTCTTGGCCGCCTGCTTGGCCAACTTCTTTTGTGCTGCCTCATGTTTAGCTATGGTCTCCACCATCTTCTTCTCATCAGCCTTTATCTCGTCAGTGTGAACTAAAAAAAAACAACAACAAAAACACAAGTCAGATCCGGTCGGCACATATGGAACTCAGGTTAGCCCTATAGACCAAAAACAAATAAACTTACCAGGAGGTTAGATGAGGCTGACCGTAATAAAGGTGTCAGGTAGACGGAGGATGCAACTGCTCCGTTATAGCTTCAACAACCGACGCTGAACGTCTTCACAGTCTTCCACTTCAGCAGTCGAGCAACCGCCTTTAAAAGCACCTATAGACCATAAAGACCGATTAGAACACATACAAGGCCGACTAAAAACAAGTTATACAAAAAAGAAAATAGACTCCTAAGTCGAACGTTATGGTCGGCAGTCCCAACCTTTCGACTGAAAGAAGGGCTGAGTCCTCCTCTCCAACTTGCTGGTCTCCCCTTCCCAAGGATCGGGCACCCAGTAATACTTATGCTTCCAATTCTTCTAGGAAGATGGTATGTTCGTGATGAAGGCCCCCCTCTTCATCTTCCCTACACACTCAATTTGGAGCCACCCTGGTCCACATTGTTACTTCCTGAACTTATACAGATATCACAACTGGCCCCAGCTCGGCTGCCCTTTGTTGCATAGTTAGAATGCTGTGTAGAGGCTGACCAGCGTATTCCATCCGTTCACATTCAGCTGACCGAGCATTATCCTTCCCGAGCAAGGATATCCTACAGCCATGGATGATAAGGCAAATAGACACCGTGTTAGAATGAGTCTATATAAAAAAAGGCTGATCCCTCTAGAGGCTTACTCAGCCTAGCATCAGGAGGAGGAATGACCATCCTAATATTGTCCGGCACGTTATACAGATCCCTAAACTTAAGGAGGTCGGCTTCCCTCAAGGTGGTCGGGACATTGTCTACTGCATGTGGCGATGTATTTAATGGGATGGCCATCTTGATCGGCTCGGCATCCACTAGTACCTCAGCCTCCTACTCTTTAGCCTCCTCCTCTTCGGACTGCCCCTCTTCAGCCTTTTTTTCTTCGTCCTCTTCTTACTCGACATCATCTTCACCATCCACCAACCCCACGACTTCCACCTCATCAGCCTCCCTCTCATCTCCTTCCATGTCCTCGGCCTCTGATTGTTCAAGATCGACCACATGAGGCTTAGACGATGACGCTTGATGTACATTCCTGTCGGCATCGTAAGTGGGCACAGCAGGTGGGCACATCTTTAAAAAGGGATGAAACACAATCAGTGGACGACGATGACACACTACTAGCTAGAGAGGACCCACTTCTAGATGTGGAACCTCTCGACCTACTCGACGCATCATCTGCCGAGCAGGACGGTGCTACACCTCCAAAAGTTTGCGAGGATTTTTCCCCACATCCATTCGCTGACTCTGACTCTGATATCTACAACCAAAGGGGAGACTACACTAAGAATCAACTTACCCTATTGCAAACGGGAATAACAAAATGAAAGGAACAAACTTTACCTTTGGTCGGATGGGAATCTGGTCAGACACATTTTTCTCGACAGCCCACTTGCTCTACTGACTTGATCGGAAGCTGACTTGCTCTGCTAACTCGATCGTAACTCACTTTCTCTTTTCAATTGATCGGAAGTTCTTGGTCGGTCACAATGAAAACTCTCCGAAAAGTACACTCAAATGAGTTGCAACCCCTTTATATAGGCGCCCCTGTAACGGTCTGAAACACCTCCTCAATTCGTGCACCCACTAAGTAGCTATTAATGCTCCACTCAACCATCATTAAGAGCTCATACTTTTCAAATCAACGATCAGCTATACAATCCAAAAATCCAGCTTACAAGTGTGTGATGGTCGACAAGCCTTCAGAGGTGACCAATCTGTCGCATCATTCGAGGTTCCTCTATGAGATTGTGCTGATCGGCAAGCCTTCAGGGGCGACTGATCTGTCGCATTATTCGAGGTTCATCTCTGAGATCGCACTAATCAGCAAGCCTTTAAGGGCAACTGATCTGTCGCATCATTCGAGGTTCCACTCTGAGATCGCGCTGATCAACAAGCCTTCAGGGCAACCGATATATCGCATCATTCTAGGTTCCTCTCTGAGATCGTGCTAATCGGTAAGCCTTCAGGGGTGACCTATATGTCGCATCATTCGAGGTTCCTCTCTGAGATCGCACTGATCAGCAAGCCTTTAGGGGCGACCGATCTGTCACATCATTCGAGGTTACTCTCTGAAATCGTGTTGATCGGTATGCCTTCAGGGGCGTCCGATCTGTCGCATCATTCGAGGTTCCTCTTTGAGATCACACTGATTGGCAAGCCTTCAGGGGCGACCGATTTGTCACATCATTTGAGGATCCTTTTTGAGATCGCACTGATCGGCAAGCCTTCAAGGGCGACCTATCTGTCACATCATTCGAGGTTCCTCTCCGAGATCGCGCTGGTTAGCAAGCCTTCAGAGGCGATTGATCTATCGCGCCAATTACATTTCCCTTCGGGGATTCACTCGACAAAGGCACACTTCCTCACCCAAGGACATTGGGGACTACAGGGTATAGCCCAACTTGTCGGTCTACACGAACTTCACGGAATTGACAAGTCCTCAACCAAGGAAATCCACCTCAGTCAACAACTTAGGGGACTTATATTTATACCATTCTGACCGACCACTAGGAGGAAGACCAACACCACAGATCCCACGGTCTCCATGGCCGGCCTCACATGCTTGCCGAGCAGATCATTTCTAGTCGGCCTACCAACGCCAGCTGCCAGCCACCATCACCAACCATCAACCACTGACCATACCCCCTGTGGTCGGCACCCGTTGGTCGGTACACATGGTCAGCATGCTTTCCCTCGCAGAAAAAACACTACCCTAACGCCCCAAATGAATCACCACTACTCATTTAACAACCCCAGACACGTGTCAACATCCTGGAGGGAACTTGGGCATCACAACATTAGGGTTTCAACCACCACATTCATTAATACTATAAATATGGGTCACACCTCCCTAGAAAAGGTAACTACTATTCACTTACCCTTAGCTTTCTCATTCCATAATTGCTTCACCATTGCTGTAAGTTGAGCAATGGTGTCATCTTGGTCCTTGGTTGCTCCACCAAGGGTTTGAGGTTGACGACCCCGATAGCTGAATTGCTTCTCCCTTTGTGCAATATTCTCAAAGGCCATTCTAACCTCCTCGGCTGTGCCATCCATAACTCATTTTGATTGTGAGTTCACCATGACCCTATCACTAGTCTTCAAACCTCCGTAGAAGTACAACATTAGATGACAATCATCAATGTTGTGGTCGGGACAAGACTGAATCAGCTGATTGAACCGTTCCCATAATTCATAGAAGGACTCATCTTCAGCCTGACGTGGGGCCATGATCTCACTCTTAAGTTTATTAGTCTTTGACACTGGATAATACTGAGTGAGGAACTTGGAGGAAAAGTCTCTCCAAGATGAGATAGATGTAGGGGCCAAGGAATGGAACTAGGCCTTGGCTCTGTCCTTGAGACTAAAATGAAAGTGTCTCAATCTGATTTCGGCCTCAATCATGCCGTTTATCCTCAATGTAGAGCAGACCTCTACGTACTCCTTAATATGTAGACGAGGATCCTCTCCTGAAAGTCCATGGAATTTAGGGAGCATGTGTATGGTCCATGACTTAAGCTCAAAGTTTTCCTCAGTAGATGGTGGGAAAACAATTGGAAACTGATCCTCAGAGACTTGTGGAGTGGCATACTACTTTAGAAGCTGTGGGGCTGGAGGTTCAGGTGGAGGTGGTGGTATGATGTCCCGGCCTGCCATCCTTGGCAGAGATTGTGGTGGGCTAGGATGTGGAGATAGGAATTGTGGTGAAGTTGATAGGGTATGGAAGGTGATCCTCTGAGCTTTGTAGGAAGGGGAAGGTTGGTGAAAATGCAGCTCCAATTGCCGCTTGATGTAGGCAAGCTGTTCAGCAAAGAACGAGTTCCACAAAAACCTGAAAAGAGTCAAACTTGAATTAGGAAACTAAAGCAATGGACACCGTTGAGGGACAAGTCCCCGACAAAGGCGCCAAAAACTTGTTGGTAAAATTAGAGAACACAGATCATGCAATCTAATTCTAGCAGTTATAAAATCTTTGCAAGTGCACAAGTCAACTAAGATAGTACTGCAGAAAAGCAAGAGTCGATCCCTCGAGGACTTGTATCAACGCGAAGATCCAATCAAAGCTTAGATAAGATTAACTCAAGAAAAGACTCAAAACTATGATGAAAGACAAATAATCACCTTGACCTAAACTCACACAAAGTAGATATGCTAAACTCACAAGACACGAACAGAACACAAAAGACACAACCAAGCATTAACCTGTGACTTAGGAAACAGAAAATACTCAACAAAAACTCATGGCAATAGGGGTGGGGTGGGGTTTAATGATGATTGAGATACTGAAATTTAAGAAGTAACTTAAAGTGCAAAAAAAATAAGAACAGAAACTAAGATGATTGATTGATTTATTAACTAAAAGTGAACTACGACTAACTATCCACCACTAACCATTCAAGTTCTTAGCATGATTTCCAAGACTCCAATACTATGAATTAACTGAATATGATGCCCATGCAAAGGTCCACTCAAGGCTCACTCCACACATATTATTTCCCTCTTAGCTTATATGTCGCAAGTCTTTCAAACCCACTACCACAACTATTTCGTAGAATGCATTAAGTACGAAAGGAAATTTCATGACATCGCACTATCCCTAGAGAATGATCAATAATCTAGGTTTTCATGAGTTGGATTGCAAATATAAGTAAAGCCTTATACCGTCGATGCCAAACAATCACAAGAAGATGACTAGTCTAACAAGCAATTATTCATCAATAGATTATGTAAACAAGTTAGTCATACTCATAAACATAAACTAATCTCCCATGACGCACAGTAATCCAAACTTTATTCAGCATTCAAAGCATGTAAACCAAGGGTCAAAATCATATTGAAGAACTACATCGCTAGGGCTTCAAGTAGCCCTAGTTCTATAAAAACTACTCTGACTTGGTATTGAATAAAACGATAAAGAACTTCATTATTGAAAAGTAAAAGTAAAGAGAAGAAAACAAAACACTGAGATCAATTGTGAGCCAAGGACACGCCGAAGCACTCTCCTTCACTCTCTACGCTAAGCTTTCTTCCAAAACATAGGCAAAAACTCAAAAAAATGTCTAACTGTAAAAAGGCCTATGCGGCTGAAGGGTGGAACCCTAATTCAGCGTTAAAACATTGCTTAAATAGGCCTAAGGCTTCCCCTAAAAACTAGGAACTTAAACTGAATTACAAAGTCCAAAAGTCCTTTAATGAAACGCTAAAAAGGTTTCCTAGTTTGGCAGGGACACGAGCAAAGCCGCGGGCTGGGCCGCGAACTTGAGGTGTGTCAGGTGACAAGATTGGGACTTGGCTTAGAGCTCTGAAGGAGTCGTCTGGGACGTGTCCAGGGCTTGGATTAGGGCTCCGCAAGGGCGTCTTTGAGACATGTCAGGGACATGCCATGGCATGAACCTTGACTCACCTTGAACTTGATATGCTGGTCCTCAAACATGGTTTTAGGACCCGGATGGCTTGATTCAAGGTTCTTGGTCCTGGCACTAAATAGGGCGCAAGGACACGTCAGGACCTGACTTAGGACCCAATTTTGTATTGTGGACAACTTCTTCAATATAACTCCGAATTGAGCCTATATTTCCTAATCTGCACATTGCTCACAAGATTGATCACTTTCTCCTATTGGTGACAGGAAATCACTCAAAAGACACGTAAAAGGGCCTTGAATGACATCTAAAAGATGCATAAATAATGATTGAACTAGAATCCCTCGAAAGCTGAGGTGACCCATTTACTTTGTGGCATGCTGCGCCACGTACAGTGGATGGCAGCCTCTCGTGAAGACATGGTTGTGATCGCAAGGAGGAGACGAAGAGGATGGTGTTGGTGCGGAGTCGTGGGTCGCTGCCAATCGGCGGCTGGGTTTTTGGATCTTCTGCGAGAAGTCGCGGGAAGAAGGAAGAGAGAAGAGAGAAAGAGGTGAGTCTGACCATTGAGGGGAGAGAGAGAGCCTTTTATAATTTTAAACTTTTCCCAAAATTACCAATACGTCCCGATCGTTCTATATTCATAACTTGCTCTTCCGAACTCCGATTTCAACACGCCACCTGTCTACGTACTCGTGAGTTCAAGCTCTAAGTAAAGGTGTGAAGAAAACTCCTAAACCTTACCAATAAAAAAGTGACTTTCGGGCCTTCGTGAATTTCAAGGGCAAAACGGTAATTTCGTAAATTCCAGATTTTCATTTATGGCCCAACAACCTTCTTTGGGCTCTAAGGTCCATCTCCATACTTAAGCCCAATTCCAAAATCTAATCTAATCTGTAACGCCCGGTTATTTAATTAAATTAAATTTGTACTTTTATTTTCCGGGACGCGTCGTATCAGTCAGCCTCGAGATTTTGGAAATAAATGGAAGTTCGAGTCTAGGAACTTTTGAAACAAAGGAAAGTTTGAGTCTCAAAATGTTGGAAACAATAATAAATCATCAGGTTTCAAGGATAATAAGGGAAACAGAAAGTCAATAAAGTGTTTTACTTGTGGAGGGATTGGTCATATTGTTGATGATTGTGCCAACAATAAAAACAAGTTTAATCAGAGGGATTGACCAATGAAAGCAACATGGAGTGATTCTGAGTCAGAGTGTGAATCAGAGTGCTCATCATACTCTGACTCAGATTGTGATGAAGAAGGTAGTATTGTAGCTTTTGTTGCATCAATTTGTAATGAGTCTTTTCAATCAATACAAGAAGAGTTGTCATCTGAGGAACATGACTCAGATGATTTTTCATACAATTTGCTTTGCACAAAATATGATGATTTATTTGAAGAGACATGCGAAATTCAGAAGAAAAACCTTCTTCTTGAAGGTAAACTGAGTGAATTAAAAGATTCTAAAATTGATCTTCTAGAGTCAATTAGGACTAAAGATAAGCAGTTGAAAATTCACTTGCTGAAAATAAAAGAATGGTTAATCAAGTTGCTGAGTTAAAAAGGAATGTGACTCTTTTTCAAAATGCAAATAAGAGTCTACACAATCAGGTCAATGAAGCAAATGAAAAAATCATTAAGTTAACCAATGGAGCTCAAAAGGTTGATAAAATGCTTAACATGGGAAAGGGTCATGGTGACATGTCTGGAATTGGGTTTAGTACGTCAAATTCGAAAGGGTCTAGCAAACAAGTGAAGTTTGTGAGAGAATCCAAACCATCAATTTCTGAGACTAGTCCTCTTAATCCTCCTCAGACTCAATCACATGATGTGTCAAAAGTGAGTCATAACAAGAAAGAGAGATTCATTCCAGTGTGTCATTATTGTGGAGACAAAGGTCACATTCAACCATAGTGTTTAAAATTGAAACAAACACAAAATGCACCACTCTCAAGTAATACACCATTACAGGATACAGTTCAATATTTTTTACACGTAGTGACTAGGATTGATAAGGTGCTTGCATCATCATTGAATAAGTCTAAGAATCAGTGGGTAGAGAGAACAACACAGCAATGTCAAGTTGTGTTGAATGCTCTTGCTGCCTCTCATTTTAGTGTGTGGTATCTCAATAGTGGTTGCTCTCATCATATGTCAGGTGATTCGAGTGTGTTTGAGTCCCTTGAAACTTTTAATGGTGGTAGCGTTACTTTTGGAGGTGGTCACAAAGGTCTTGTGACTGCAAAAGGCACTGTCAAAATACCAGGATTGCCTGATCTGACAAATGTCAGATTTGTTTAAGGTTTAACTTCAAATCTTATTAGCATTAGTCAACTCTGTGATGAGTGGGCTAAAGAGGTACGGATGACTAAAGCTGGATGTAGAATTATTGGTGAGCCAGGAAAGGAAATCTTGTATGTTGGTCGGTCCAAATATCATTGTTTTTGTATTGATAGAAGTTCCATTGGTCAGACCAAAGTTTGTCATAGGGTTGTTGATGAAACAAGTCTTTTGTGGCATCAATGTCTTGGTCATATGAACTTTATTGATTTAACAAGTTTAGCTAGGAAAGAATGGGTTAGGGGTCTTCCTAAACCCAAAAGAAATGCTAATCATGTGTGTGGACCATGTCAACTTAGCAAATAGACCAAGTCATCTCACTCTACAATTTCTCACATCACCACTTCTAGAGTACTTGAACTCCTTCACATGGATTTGATTGGACCTAATAATGTCCACTCACTTGGTGGATTGTAGATGATTACTCAAGATTTTCTTAGGTATGTTTCCTTAAAGACAAAACTGAGACATACGTTGAGTTCAAGACTCTGGTTAAACAGTTACAGTCTGCATATATGACTAGTCATCTGTCTCTTGCTCGTATCAGATCAAATCATGGTACTGAGTTTGAGAACTCATCATTTGCACGATTATGTGTCAAGCATGGTATTAAGCATGAATTTTCTGCACCTATCACACCTCAACAAAATGGAATTGTTGAGAGAAAAAATTGTGTTTTAATTGAAATGACTCGTGCCATGCTTAATAGAAAAAATCTGGCTAAAACTTTCTGGGCTGAGGCCATGAATACTGCATGTCATATCATCAATAGAGATTTCTAAGACCTGGATCTCATCAAACTCCTTATGAGATTTGGAAAAAGAAAAACTTGGGGTTGATTATTTTCGTGTCTTTGGTAGCACTTGTTATATTTTACGAGATAGAGAAGCATTGGCAAAGCTTGATCCTAAAAGTAAAGAGGGTATCTTTCTTGGATATTCCTCAACTAGCAGCGCATATCGAGTGTTCAATCTTCGAGCAAACACATTGATGGTGTCAGTTAATGTTAAAATTGATGACTTAGGAGCATCAGTGGAGTTAGCTACTGATGATGATGATGATCTCTTTCCAGATGAGTCTCTTGTTTGATCTCCTTCTTATGTCACACCTTCAACACAACTTCCACCATCTGAACTTAATAGCTCTGAGGTGAATGTTGATGTAATGAACAAACCAAAATGGACAGATAATCACCTAGATTCTGGTATAATTGGTTCCATTAATAAAGGTGTTCGCACTAGACAACAAGTGTCCAAAAAAATTGCAAATGTATGTTATCTGTCACAACTTGAACCAAAGAATATCAGTGAAGCTTTAAAACATGAAGAGTGGATTCTTGCATTGCAAGAGGAATTGGGTCAGTTTTAAAAGAATCAGGTCTGGGAACTAGTCACAAGACCTCAGGATGTAAATGTGATAGGAACTAAGTGGATATTCAAGAATAAGTCTGATGATAGTGGGGATGTGGTTAGAAACAAAGTTCGTCTTGTAGCTCTGGGATATACTCAGATTGAGGGTCTTGATGTTGATGAGACTTTTGCTTCAGTTGCTAGGATGGAATCTGTTAGATTTCTATGTGCTATTGTTTGTCATCTCAAGTTTAAACTTTTTCAAATGGATGTCAAAACTGCTTTCTTAAATGGATATCTAAATGAAGAGGTCTATGTTGCCCAACCAAAAGGCTTTGAAGATCCTCTTCATCCTGATCATGTTTATAAACTTCACAAAGCACTCTATGGATTGAAACAAGCACCTCGTACTTGGTATGACAGATTGTCTTCTCATCTTCTTAGAAATGGATATTCTAGGGGATTTGTGGATAAAACCTTGTTTGTGAAACACACAAACACTGATGTCTTGGTAGCTCCAGTTTCTGTAGATGACATAGTTGTTGGTTCCACATCAAACTCTCTTATTCAAAAGTTCATTCATATTATGACTAGTGAGTTTGAAATGAGTCTTGTGGGTGAACTGTCTTATTTTCTTTGTCTTCAAATTTGACAGGATTGTGATGGGACTTTTATCTCTCAACCCAAATATGCCAAGAACTTGATCTCCAAGTTTGGCACGGATTCTGTTAAACCTGTACCCACTCCTATGTGTCAAAGCACAAAGCTCACACCTGATCTTTCTGGTAAGACTGTGAATCCTACTTTGTATCGACGTATAATTGGTATTCTTCTTTATCTCACTGCTAGTTGACAAGATATTACTTTCAGTGCTGGTGCGTGTGCTCATTTTTAGATTGCTCCTCGTGAGTCACATCTTCTTGCTATCAAACGTATAATTAAATATGTGAAGGGAACTCTTACTTTTGGTTTATGGTACACACACGATACAACCACTGACTTGGTGGGATATTGTGATGCTGATTAGGGAGGATGTATTGTTGATCGCAAGAGTACATCTGGTGGTCGACCACTGAAGTTGAGTATGTGGTTGTTGGAAGTTGTTGTACTCAGTTGTTATGGTTGAAACAAATGCATAGTGATTATGCTGTTAGTCAAGTAGTTTTTATATAGCATATTGTGACAACACTAGTGCCATAGACATTTCAAACAATCATGTTCAACACTCTCAAACCTAACATATTGACATCCATCATCATTTCATTTGTGATTTACTTGAAAGCAAAACATTACTTCTCTCGTTCATCCCTACTGATAAACAACTTGCTGACATTCTAACTAAGGCATTAGAACCACCAAGGTTTGAAAACCTTAGTCGTTCTATTGGCCTGTGTGTTGTTTGATTTTTGTTCTTGTGAATGGTCAGGTCTCTTATTCTATTAAACAAAAAAAAAACACCAAAACACAAACTTCAACCAAAAACATTCTTTTTTCTTCTTCAGTTGTGTAGTTCTGGTTCAAAGTCCTTCTCTCTTTTGTTTTTCTAACTTATTATTTGTGGTTTTTGGCTATTTTTTTACCCTTCTTGAATCTCTTAAACATTTGAGTACCATGTTTCACATATCTCTGACACTTAAAGATCGTTTGTTCTGCTCACAACACACACCTCGAGGTTGTTTTGTGTTTCTTGAAGAGTGATCAAAGCAATCACGACCCTAGGGTGCTACAAGGATGGTATTTGGTGATCTAGGGTTCAAAAGGGTACTATTGAAGTGTGACCAAAGAAGTCACAGTCCTAAAGAGTTAAAAGGGTGTGTTTGGTGCTTTAGGACAAAGAGCCATCTTATTTGGGCCACAATTTGTTTAAAAAAAAAGGGAACAACAAAACGATCAGATCAGATAATGATCTTACAAAATTAAAAAAAATAAAGAAAAACAAAAACACAACAACACACTTCCCAGTGGTTTTAGTGTTTGTTTGTTGGTCAAACTCTTCTCTTTTTGTCAGTCTTTATTTTGAAGTCTTTGGTACTCTTTTGTTTCTATGACTCTTTTTGGATTTATTCATGTGTCTTGACTTAACCATGTTTTTTTCTCAAATTTCTTAGACATTGGGTGTATAAGGACTTCTTTTCAAACTATACGTCTAAGGTTGAGGGAGGCTAATGGATTAGTTTATATATTTCTATTTCTTTATCTGGTTTTCTTTTCTACTTTGACTGGTCACAAGTTACAGTTTCACCAGCTCTTGTTCACTTTGTCAGCAAGTAGTCATCTCTTCACGGGTGTATTGTTTTGTTTTTCTTCTTGATTCAATATATTGTTAGTTTTTGGTTTGAGAATGTGTTCACAGTGGTCTGTCTTAGTATTAGTGGTGTTGCTTGTTCAAATTTTTGATCCCTTGGATACTCTATGAACATTAAATGCTGCTTTGACTCACCTTTCACCTAACGGCTCTTTCTGCATTTACTATTTCACTGTTCTTGTTGGCCAATCCATACCTCCTATCCTCTCTATTTATTTTGGGTTTCACCTTCTTTGATTCCAACACCTACTTTCTTTTTGTTTTCCCCGTTACTCGCTTGTTGTTTATCTTCTCATCTTGTCTTCCACCCAATCTCTTTCCCAATGCCCAATTGTGTCTGAACGTAACTTCGTGTTCGAAGACTGTCCCCTTCGTGATGGTCTTCGATTGTTAGACATTGTAGATAATTATGCTCTTCATGCTCTTATCTCCACTCAAGAGTCCTTCAATCTAAATATGGATCGTGAATTCTACAAGAACATCCCCTCTGAGACTTATCCCTGAGGCACTCGCGTCGTCGTTCGTGGTGTGGCTGTCCCTTTCACCATTGAGTCTATCAGCTTCGTTCTTGACCTTGATCCTTCCTTCTCTGCGGCTGAAGTCGTTGAGTTCTTCATTAAGCACATGACTTAGGTGACATTTGATGTCTATAAGTCATTAGCCTATTCTGATCCGGCCATGCAGCTTGGGTCTGGTCACAAGTCGAGCAAAGCTTCTTCATCAAGCTCTTTGGACTCTTCTTCATCACAATGTTCTTCCAATGGCTAATAATGCTAATCAGACCATGTTCGCATGTAGAGTGGCAGTTGCCATGTCTCATGAGCTTCTTGTTCCCTTTGCTTGGCTCATGATGACTCATGTGCTTTCCAAGTCTACAAGTGGCTCTCTTGGCTTACCCTGTCTCATTACCCATTTTTGTTCCCACTTTAGTGTGCCTTCGCATGCTAATGATGTGATTGTTGCTGCCACTGAGCCTTTCACCACTCGATCCATGGCCTTGAGCTCTAAGCTCAGTACTTCCTCCTCTGTTTCTATGTCAGATGTTGTTGCCTTTGTGGAGTACTTGTGGGAGAAATATCGCATTGCCAATGTTGGTTCTGAGGCCAAGGAAACTACTGCCCAACTTGTTGGGGTTGCTGCCTCTCGTTTTTCTTTCGGGGTCTCTAGTGCTCGTGGACGTGGACCTGGACGTGGCCATCCCCGTGGTCGTGGTGTTCAACAAAGGGGGAGTTCCTCTTAGGCCCTGTTTTGTCTCCTTTGGCTTTCCTTGTCAAAGGCGGAGCAATTTGTCATTCACTACGAAGTTTGGAATATTTTTTTTTTGTGGACAGGTTTATTTTTGATGTGGACTGTCTGATGTTTAACTTACTGATGTGGGATGTTTATCTTTGATGTGGACTTTCTAATGTTTAACTTGTTATGTTTCATGTATTCACTTTGAACTTTGATATGTTCTGCTCTGTTGTTAGATGTTATTTTTGCAGGTTTTGTCTCAAGAGTTGCTGTATATTTGGTTTGGGAAGAGTGAGTTTAGTTTTAGGTTTGAGTGAATGGGTTTTGACGAGGCAAAGCCAAAGGGGGAGATTGTTAGTTCTTGTTTCTAGGAATGATTGATGTAATTGGCTTTGCCTCTCCCTGTATAAATTGAATCATGCTCAAAATCTAGGACTTAGACATTAAGGTCATTCAGACTACCTTATTGATTGAAGGATTATATATTAAAGACGAAGTTTCAAGAGATTGCAGTGGAACTGATGATGAGTCGCCTTGTAACTTTTAATACTTACTACTTCAAGGTTTTTACTGATAATTAAGTCTAGGATATTTTGGTCATCTTCCTTTTGATCTGTTTTGAATGCGGTGCGGTGCGTTTTGAGTTTCACGGTGTTGGGGAGATATCTCTGGGTCTCCTTCGCAAATGACTGTGTGTGTAATTTTGGAAAGAAAATTGATCATCGATTCTCTATGGGTTTGCTCAGCGATGGTAGCTGAACCATAGAGTCTATGATTTCTGGATTTTGATAAAACGCTTTCGTATTTGATGTTTGTCGAATCAATTGCTGAGTAAAGATGGTTTTACAAAGTTGAATCGTTTTTGTTAAATATTTTATCAAAACACTCCTTTAATTTTCTAAAATCGTTTTTTGAAATCTGCTTCATTGAAGTTCTTCAAAGGTTTGCTTCTTTCTCGGTTCATAAAGGATTATGGCTTGATGAGCTCGGGCTGAATGTGTTTTCAGTCTAACATTCAATTATGGTTGCATCCGAGTGTGGATGACTAGAATGAGGATAGCTGATTTGCTTTGAACGGAGTTTGCAAATAAGCATAGATGGTTTGGATAAAATCAAGGTTCCATGAGGTATGGCTGCATCTTTAGTTTGGACTAGAAGATAAGAGAAAGAGTTTACCTTGTATTGAATGTTGATTTTATTGGATTGCCTAGTCAGCTCAAAGACCCCCAGTTTTTACCTTGAGGAAGGTTTCTGGGTATCAAGATTTGTGTGTTTATTTTGTTTATTCAGTATTTGCATTACTGCTATTGAATGTTGATAATTGATGAGCTCACACACCATCACTTAGTACTAACATAAGGCTGCCTACATTGACTGAGCCTCTGAGTGCTTAGGGTGTCACTGTATGATTGTGATCTTTGCAGGGTATATGTGAATGGTGTGTGTGCATGTGGTTATTATATGTAATTGACTGATTGATTATATCTGGGAATTTAGCCATAATTCTGTGACTAGTCACTTGAATCTTGTGTTAGAATTGGTATCCAGCTTTCATAAGTGCAACGAGAGGTTGAGGTTAAGAAACAATCTTGTAATTGGAATTTATGACAACCTAGATTACTAAACATTCTCTAGCGGTAGTGTGATTGCTCAAATTTCCTTTTGTGCTTAATGCATTCTAATGGACAGTTGTGGTAGTGAGTCGAAAAAACCTGCGACATAGGAACTAAGAAGGAAATAACATATGTGAGGCGGGCCCTAACTCGGACCCATGCATGGGCATCTTATTAAGATAATTCTTAGTAATCGAATCTTGGAAATCGAGTTAGGAACTTAAATTGGTTAGGGTGGATAGTTAGCCTTAATTCGACCTAAGTTAATCAATGAATAATCTTCATCTTCGCTGCATTATTATTTACTTGCATTTAAATTACTTGTCTTTAATTTCAGAATCCAAATCATAAACTCCCCCATTTTTCCGTGAGTCTTGTTGTGTCTTGTTTGGAGTCCTTTTGTGTTTTCTTGCGTCACGAGTTAGTGTCTAGGATTGTTTTAGTGTCTTAAGTTATGTCTAGGTGTCTTTGCATATCTAACTAGTGTGAGTCTTAGATTATTTATTTAGTTGTTTTCTTTTATCATGTGGTTAGTCTTAATTGAGTTAATTGAGTCTAAAGATTAAGTGGATATAACGTTGATACATAGTCCTTATGGGATCGATCCTTGCTTTGTTGCTATACTATCTTTTGATTTGTACGCTTGCAAGGTTTTAACTGTTAAGAATATATTGCATATTAGTGTTCTCTATTTTTACCAACACCTCCCTTGGCTCCACCCATGCTCGTACGTATGTCTGCCTGCCCATGGACAATTTTTCTTTTCATTTCTATCTCATATATTGATCTAATGCTAAGTGTTCAGTCATTTTCCATACATCTATTTGATGTCATTGTAGGCCCTTTTACATGTCTTTTGCTCAATTTTGTATCATCCCTAGTAAAAAGTAATCAATCTTGTGAGACATGTGTAGATTTTGGAAAGATAGGGTAGTTATGAGAATAATGCAAAAAGAATGGCTCAATTCGGAGTTGAAACGAAGAAGATGTCCCAAGTTCAATATCAGATCCTAAAGAAGGTTAACCGGGTCATGGTGTCCCAGGACCTGTCCAGGTCCCCCACCCCCCAGAGGACCTTGTTCTAGTATCGCTAAAACTAGCCCAAGATGTATCCCTGACACGTCCCAGACCTGTCCCAGTCGAGCCCTTTAGCGAGTCCCAGGACGCGTCCTAGATGCGTCCCAAAGAGATCCCATCCAAGTCCAAATTCGTGTCCCCTGACACATACCAAGTTCTAGAAACCTTGCCCTTCAGCTGGGACTAGAACCTGGAACCAAGACCTGGCACCGAGACCTGGCATAGGCAGGCCCCAGATGTGCCCAGAACCTAGCCGCCAACTCCAACAGAGGAACAAAGTGGGCCAACTATGGAACAAAGTGAGACAGAGACCATAAACAACCTTTAAACACTATTGTTAGGTGAAAGGAGTGTAAAGGCCTACTCAGAATTGGCCAGGACTCGTCCATGGCCTGTTTGCCCCAAAAGGAGGCTTCGAGACACCAGAAGAGGAACTTCATGTCCAGTTGGTGTCCTGCTGTCCAAGAATGTTCAAAATGCCCAGTAATGGATGCCTTGTCACTCAAGACACCCTTGAGCTGCCACAGACTGGATTGCCGCACAAGAAAGGCTCTTTCTTTTATCAAAAGTCACACTACCAAGGGTTTTTCCAAGCTGTGTCCCTGCCTTGTTTAGGAAACTATTCTAGGGGTTTCATTAAGGGCTTTTCAGTCCTTTATTTTCCTATTTTAAGTCCTGATTTTTAGGGGATTCCTAGGGGGTATCAAAAGGGGTTTTTAACGCAAGTTTAGGGGTTGGCAGCCTTAGCCACTGTTTTATATTCAGTTTAACGCATAATTCATTTATGAAGGAGTTTTAGAGTTTTGAACGCAATTTTAGTTTTGGAGAGGCTTGAACACAAAGACCTTGGAGTTGCTGCCTTGAACGTGTTCATCCCTCAGTGCCAGGCTTTAGTGTTTTGTTTTCTCTTCCTTTCGTTATTTTCTTTAATTCTATAATCATGAATTCGTATATGCTTTTATTCAATATAATGTTTGAGTAGATTTTCATAGCAGCCCTAGCCATGTGAGTTCCTTAATGTGATTTTGGCCCTTGATTTATATTACTATGAATGTTAAATAAAGCTTGGATTACTATGCTTAATGAACTTAGTCTATGTTTATGAGTTTGACTTGCTTATTTTCATGAATTATTGATGAATGATTGCTTGTTAGATTGGCCATCTTCTTGTGATTGTTTGGCATCAAGGGTAGCGGTTGTACATTGTTGGTAGATTTAAAGAGCAAGAAATATGCAATTCAATTCTAACAGTTATAAAATCCTTGCAAGTGCACAAATCGATAAGTATAGTATAGTACCACAGCAAGAGTCGATCCCTCGAGGACTTGTATCAACGTTATGACCAATTTAGTTCAGATTTGTTAACTTAAATAAAAATACACACACACAGAGGGGGGGGGGGGGGGGGGGGGGGGGGGGGGGGGGGGGGGTTATGATGTGATAACTGAAACTTAATGACAAGTAAATCAAAGTGCAGAAAATAACAATGCAAGAATGAAAGGTTGTTAACTAAGGCGAATTAAGGCTTACTATCCACTCTAACCAATTATAGCTCTTAACCAAATTTCCTTGACCTAATTACTATGCATTTTCTGAATTAGGTGCCCGTGCCTAGGACCTGGCGTTGGTTCACTAGACACATCTTATTCCCTCTTACTTAGCATGTTCTAAACAGGGGATATGCCTAGAACGTCTATCACCTACCTTTTAAGATGATGCATGAAGTTTAAAGAGAATTTAATGACACCACATTAGCCTAGCAAAGTGGCATGCAATCCTAGGTCGTCACGAGTTAAGATTACAAGTACGAATACTTTCGATGCTCCAAATCACAAGATGATATGACGGTCACTCAAGCAATTACATCTATAATTATATTCAAACAAGGTAGCTAATCTTATAGGCATAAATTAAGTTCATTAAGCATAGTAATCCAACTTATTCAGCATGCATAGCAATCATAATCAAGAGCCAGAAATCCAATCAACAAGCTAACATGGCTAGGGCTTCAAGCAGCCCTAATCCTAATGACTACTCACACATAACTGAAATAAACACAAGTATAATTGAATTCATAATTAAATTGCAATAATGAAAATAAGGGTATATAAGAGATTGTTAAGAACAGGTGCAGCATAAGACACGACAGAGCCTTCTTCTCCAAGCTCCACGTCCAATAATCTATGTGAAAGATTATCTCCCAAAATATGGTCCCTAATTCTCTAGAAAACCAAAACAGAACTCTCTGTGGCTCAGGTCTCTGTTTTCCCTGAAACAAAAACGCCCCCAATCCTCTATCTGATTCTCCTTTTTATAGACAAGGGAAAACCTTGTTCTATAAGGATTGGTATAACCTTGTTCTATAAGGATTGGTATAACCTTGTTCTATACAGATTGGTAAAACCATGTCCTATAGGAATAGGGAAAGTTATTTTACTTTTAATTAATTACAAAGTCTTTAAAATCTATTCGAACCAATCAGAGCACGGCCAGGAGTGTGAATGCAGGCTGGCAAGTGGGAACGCAAGTTGGCCACACTTGGATTTTTGACTGTCTTCGTAATCAGGATCTAGGACCGCGCTTTTGAAGTACGTTAGGAGTATAATAGAAGCGCATCATCGTTCAGGCTTGGTGCAAATGTTTTCAGGCTTAGCGCAGAGGGAGAACCTCTGATCCACCGCTGGCGAAACAGGGACCTCGGGCTTAGGCGCACATCTGGGCTCGGATGGGAGTTCTTGGGACATGTCCTCGACCTGCCTCGGCACGACCTTGGCACTTCTAGGACCTGACCCTGATGTCATGAAACACAGGTTTGAGACCCGGAGGGCCTGATATGAGGTACTTGGCCAGTGGCCCAAAATAGGCGTACTGGCGCACTGGCGCACTTAGGACTCCGTTCAGGACCTGATATTTTTAAATGAGGATATCTCCTTCATCTGGACTCCGATTTGAGTCATTCTTTTTGCGTTCTTTCCAGATTTTACCTATCTTTCTAACTCTGCACAAGTCTGACAAGATTGATCATTTTCTACTATTGATGGCACGAAATCATTCAAAAGACATGTAAGAGAGGCATATAAAGACATCAAAATGATGCATAAATAACGACTGATCAAATACCCCCAAACCTATCTTTTGCTAGTCCCTGAGCAAAAAAAACGCTAACAAAATGAAAAACCTCGATTTTAGTTAAGATAGAACATTTAAACCCCTAGGTTCACCTAGTAGGAGGAGTTTTGTCTCCTTAGGCTTATAACAGTATGATACCCACAAACGTTTTACTTAAACAAAAAGATGCTAGATATAGTACTCTTAACAAGCTAATAAGAATCAAAGTAAGTAGACATGCTTTGCAGAACTAAAAGGAATGCCATAGCCGTGAGTGTCATGTGAAGGCGTACGTGTATAAATGCCAATATTTTCAGGTGATCAAGTTTGAAAAAAACTTCATCTAAGTGCCCTAGAAAGATTTCGCCTCGACTCTAATCCTCACTAGGCAACTCTCAATTCGCACAAGAATCCTAGGCTTACACTCTTTTCAAGCATATGTGATGAGTTTATGTTATGAAATTCAAATTTAATCACATATGAGTAACAATGAAGAATAGCACTTTATGGAAATAAAGATCTCATGAAAGGAATTGAACTTTAAGAACATAGATACGTACCTTAATCCTCATCATGATTGTCCATAAGATTAGTTAGGTCTTCCTTTTTAGGTTGTATTGGGGCTAAGCTTTGGGGTTTAGCAAGGAAGGATGGGATTCAAAGAACCGGAGTTGTGCCAAGGCATGAGAAGTCATGAATTGAACTTGGAATTTCTTAACTGAATCCTTTCTTAAGGCCCACGATATTGTGCTTTCCTGATGACTTATTTTGTGGCTCTTGTGGCTTATTTTGAGGCTCTTGGCTCACTTGGCTCAATTCACTTTGTTTTTCACTTATTTTTTTCCTTCTTTTTCTCAACGTTTCTTTCTTTCTTTTGATTTTCTGTTCGTTTTTGAATTGAATTGAACCAAGATCATGCAATGATTTCCTCAAATTTTCATGCAGCTTGCAACTTGTAAAACTTTTCTTTACTTTTGAACTTTCAATTGACGCCAATGTCCTTTGAATTGGGCATCATCTTCTTTCACCTCTCATTCTCACCATGAATCTCATTTATGGCAACCTTAGCACAAACTGAGGTTATAGGGTATGGATGTGATGAATGGCTAAGTATTTTCGGTTAGGTTATACTTTGGGTGATGAAAGAAAAGGCTGAGTGTTTGGCTTCAAAATTGGCTTAGGGAGCATGCAATAGGGTAGGATAAAGCCTTTAGAGGTTAAAGCATACATAGCCTACATCACTTCTCATGGAAAACCACACATTAAATCAAGAGTATCTAAATGATGTTAGTTCTTTAAAATTCAATGCAAATATGATGTAATGAGATCAACAATTAAGAACAAAAGTGATGAGTGTTTAAGAGTAGAAACAAGTATATCCCTCAGAAAGAATGGCAATTAGGCTCAAAGATCTCACAGGGTAGTCTCCACTAATTTTCTAAGGTTCACTCAAATTCAGTTATTTCGTTCACTTAATCACTTAAAACATGGCATTGTGAAGTGCAAATTATGAATTACTTGACCATGGCATGACTCTTAGTAAAGCAAAGATAGTTAACTTAGCATATACATTCCTATTAACAAGTTATCATACTAATCACAAGCAGAAATTTAAATGTCCTGGCCGTGTATCACCCCCAAACCTACTTGTTTCTATATGCAAAATTTTAAATCCACACCCCCAAACCTAAACTGAACATTGTCCTCAATGTGATAAGCAGTAAGCATGACAAAAGTAGAAAGGTTTGAGAGATATAACGGGCAGAAACAGGAAAGGAAGTGAGAAATACAAAACAGGGCTAGGCTGCCTCCTAGGAGCGCTTTATTTAACGTCTAGGCAAGACGGGGCTGGCATGCTAGGCATTTGATGGTGTGCCCAGGATTTCAGCGTCAACATGGAACCAATTATGAGCATCTTGCTGTAGAATCTGCGCTGCATCATGGAGAAAAAAGTTAGAAACACTTAAAGGAATCCATCGTCGAGAACGTAACTTATCAGGAAAGAGATTGAGGAGTGATTTGAATGAGAGCAGTTTCTGTCCACTGGCGCACTGGCGCACTCAGGACTCCGTTCAGGACCTGATATTGAAATGAGGATATCTCCTTCATCTGGACTCCGATTTGAGTCATTCTTTTTGGGTTCTTTCCAGATTTTACCTATCTTTCTAACTCTGCACAAGTCTCACAAGATTGATCATTTTCTACTATTGATGGCACGAAATCATTCAAAAGACATGTAAGAGAGGCATATAAAGACAACAAAATGATGCATAAATAACGACTGATCATACATCTTACTCGTAATCTAAACTTATGAAAACCTAGATTAAACGACATCTTCTAGCGATAGTGTGATTGCTCAGATTTTCTTTTGTGTTTAATGCATTCTATTGAATAGACATAGTGAGTTTGAGAAACCTGGCACGTACAAACTAAGAAGGAAATAAAATATGTGGAGTGAGTTTTGACCGGACCTTTGCATGGGCATCATATTCAAACGTTTCATAGTGATTGAATCATGGAAATCTTGTTAGGAACTTAAATTGGTGAATGGTGGATAGTTAGCCTTAATTCTCTTTTAGTTTATTAATTAATTCACAATCATCTTTTCTTCTATTTAATTGTTTCTTGCATCCTAAGTTAATTGTTTAAATTCCAATTTCAAAGCATCCAAACCCCAACCACCCCCTCCTCTTTTGCTTATTGCCATGAGTTCTTTGTTTGAGTCTTGATTGAGTCTTTTGTGTTTCTTGTGTTCCAAGTCAGCAATTAGGTTAGTTCTTAGTGTGTTCTAGGTATTTTGAGTCTGTGTCCTTGTTTGTTTGATCTTGTCCTAGTTACTTCCTTTGTCTCACATATCGAAAGTAGTGTCAAGTGTGTCTTTATTTTTTTCTTTTCTGTTTTGGGAGTCATAATCTGAGTTAATTAATCTAAGTACTTAAGTGGTTTATACGTTGATACAAGTCCTTGAGGGATCTATCATTACTTTCCTGCTATATTATCTTAACTGATTTGTGCACTTACAAGGTTTTTAACTGTTACCAATAAGTTTTTGGTGCCGTGCCGAGGACTTATCCTTCAACGTTGTCCATTTAATTTAGGTTTTATTAACTCAATTCATTCTTCTTTATTTTCTTATTCACTACTGAACAACTTGCTTCCATCAAAGGCAATTAGATTTGCATTCTCACAGGCCTTCATCATCCATCAAGCATCGAAGATTCACCTCTCATTTTGTGCCTACCTCACCACCGTCACTGTCCTCATCACCTTCCTCACCATCTTCATCACAAGCTTCACAACCATTATCACCTCCAATGGCTGAGGAACGTGTCCTTGCTAACCCAACCCCTAGGCTCCTCAAGGAGTATGCCACTCCCCATGTACTAGAGGATTAAGTTCCCTATATTTTTCCCATCATTCACTGTGGAAAACTTCGAGCTCAAGTCAGGAACCATACATATGATGCTTCAGATCCATGGACTTTCAGGAGAGGACCCTCATTTGCATATCAAGGAATTCGTGGAGGTTTGTTCTACATTGAGAATAAATGGCATGGCTAAGGCTGAGATCATATTGAGACTATTCCACTTTAGTCTCAAAGGGAGAGCCAAGACTTGGTTCCACTCACTGGCCCCTGCATCCATCACATCTTGGAGGGACTTATCTTCCAAGTTGCTCACCTAATATTATCCAGCTGAGAAGACAAACAAGCTCCGGAGTGAGATTATGATGCCCACTAGGCAGAGGATGAGAATTTTTATGAGTACTGGGAGAGGTTTAATCAGATGATTCAGGCATGCCCCCACCATAACATTGTTGATTGTCACCTAATGTTATACTTTTATACTTTCATGGTTGACTCACAATCCAAGGGAGTTATGGACAGTACTATAGAGGAAGCCAAAGCAACCTTTAAGAGCATAGCTCAAAGGGAAAAACAATTCAGTTACAGAGGCCATCCATCTAGAGCTCTCAGTGGCATGATTAGAGACAAGGATGATGCCATGGCCCAACTCTGGTAAAGAGGTTGTGTAACGAGAAGGCCCAGGGTGTTCAAGTGTGTGATGTGTGCTCAGTTCAAGGACATAGTTCTCAAGAATGACCAATGGTAGAAGAGCCAACATGGTTGGAAGATTGGGCTTGGATTTTGTAGTCCCCAAGTGACCCAAAGCATCCAATTTTTGAATTACCAATTAGACCTCGTGAATTTCGTTACCGTTTATACCATAATTCACTCAGGAAGCCCTGGTGTTCCATGTGGCTTAGGACCCACTTGAGCGTGTCGGATAATTTTGGCACGGAGGGGGATTGTTAGGCATGTGCCCATTTTCATAATAGGCTTAGGCCTTGATGGGCATTAGCATGTCTTGTGTAAGGACCCTTCCCGAATTTTTCCTCGAAACCCGGAAAGAACCCTTATCCCGTCTGACAGCTCTTTTACCTCAAAATTTAAGTACCAGAAATACCCTTTATTCTTAAATAATTTTTATTAAACTTTACATGGTTCCCAACAGAATCTCCGTACTTACTGATCACTCCTACTGTCAGACGCAGGATAAAAATACCGGTCAAACCCAAAACCTCAGAATAGTGGTGGTTCAAATAGAAATACTCTCTGATATCAAATGTCAGTAGCCAGACATTGCTGACATCTCTACTGGAAAACCACAAGACAACAAACTAGTCAGATACTAGTGAACCAATAATAATTCGTCCCTCTGGGTCATCGCCCACACCAACCCACAGACCCGGATAACGAAGTATTTCCATAGGTTGATTAAGCCCATGACAATTGTCGTCTGGTTCATATTAGAGCCAGAAATATCCTCGGCTATCATATCGTATCATCAGCCGGTATAACATTCGGCTATCATATCACATCAGTCGGCATATCTCTCGATTATCATATCCCTAGCCACCAGGGTATCCCTTGGGGTGTGCTAGTCCAGTATCACAACTCTCTGTACTATGATATCTCATCAGCCGGCATATCTCTCGACTGGCATATCATATCAGTCGGCATATCTCTCGACTATCATATTATATCAGTCGGCATATCTCTCGACTATCATATTATATCAGTCGGCATATCTCTCGACTATCATATCATATCCCTAGCCACCAGGGTATCCCTTGGGGTGTGCTAGAATATGTACTACTTGGACTCGACCACAATCTCTACAAAATCACCTTTTATATTGGGGGTTCACCGGGAGTCCGCCAACACGGAACCAAGGCCCGGATCCTAGGCCCCCCTCAAATCGATTTTGTTTATATTGGGGGTTCACCGGGAGTCCGCCAACACGGAACCAAGGCCCGGCTCCTAGGCCCCTTCAAATCGGTTTTGTTTATATTGGGGTTCACCGGGAGTCCGCCAACACGGAACCAAGGCCCGGCTCCTAGGCCCCATCAAATCTGTTTTGTATCCAAAATCAAGTATATATTTTGTTTATCATTTATCACAAATACGGTTTCAACTCAAAATCATGTACCCAAATAATTACCACGTCCAAACACTATCAAAACCGAATCCAACAATCATATCGTTTCTCGCAACGCACTTCCACTGAAATATTGGAACAACAATTATCCAGCCATCATTGCACCCATACACAACATTTTTAAATCGAGGATATTAATACATGCGTTACAATTTATAATTACCACCATACACAACAGTAATTAAATCGAGGATATTAATACATGCATCACAATTTATAAATACAACCATACACAACAGTGATGAAATCGAAGATATTTATACATACATTACAATTTATAAATCAAAGTCCTCTTACCATCACCATTCAACCCAAAATTCATGTACGCTCTAGCCTCAGACCATCTATACCATAATGACCCAACTACCTTGACTTTCCAAACTCAAAACGCTCTCCACGGTCAATCCTTACCGCTGGGATTGCCCAACCGAGCTCTAAATGAACTCCTATGGCCTCGAAACCAACAAAATCTGATCCGGAACATCCCAAAACCTCAGTCACGCGCCGCCGTGACTTCGGGAACAGTCCCACGCACCGCCACGAGCCACCGGAAAGTCAGAACACCCACCCACGCGCTGCCACACGTCGGTCACGCACCTGCTACAGTGTTCACGCGCCTGGACCGGTCCAACCCGGTCTGGCTCGACTTGACCCGATCCAACTCGACCGGTTCACTCGACTCGATCGGTTCACTCTACTCGACCGGTTACCGGTGACTCGCCGGAGAAGACGACCGGACGGCCCTCGCCGTCGCCGGAGGCTGGCAGGAGAAGATGACCGGACCGCCACCTCCGCCGCCGTCTGGTTCGCCGGAATCCCCCATTTCCGGCCGAACTTCAAGGATTTCTAACTTCTTCATTTCTTAACCGTTTTTCACGATCTACACATGTAAATTCATCTACTTTTCACCAGGAATCCAAATATGAGGTCAAAGTTCCGAGATCGTACTTGGTTTGGCCGGAAAACGGCCGAGAAGGTTCGGTTCACCTCCCTCCTCCGTCCGTCGCCCACGGAGGTGCTCCCACTCCGATGATTACACCAAAAGACTCGTGGAGTCGCGGGGAAGATCCTCCCGACCTTGGTTTTGTTCGAATCGGATCGAAACCCATCTGATGAAAATGGGTCTTCGATGTTCACACGGGGGTGTCTTCGGGTAGAGTGAGATTGCACGGGCCAATCTCTCGAGGAGAGAGAAAAATATCATCTATATAATTCCAATTTTTCCAAAATTACCAAATTGCCCCTGAAGCTTCTAGACCCGTAACGAACTCATCGGGTCTCCGTTTTCCGCGTGCCGCCTGTCTACAAACTCGTGAGTTCGAGACCTACGCAACAACCCAAGAAAAATTCCCAAAAGTACTGCCAGTCAAAAAGTGACTCCCGAACCCATCCAAAACTGAGGGTAAAATTGTCCAATTCTCAAAATAATATAATTTCTGGTCCGAGTCGTTACATCTTGCCTTAGCATTATTATCAATTTTAATTGAATAGCATGGACTTAGTTTAATAAAACCGGTCGGGCTTGCCTAAAATAATTGGGCCTTTAAATATATTTTGGTTTTACAAAACTTGTATGGCTTTGGTTTAATCTAAAGTGTGATCCCTCACATACCGCATGATTACTTGCTTGATTAATGCTATTTTACTTGATTTATTTGATGATTTTCGACATTCGTATAATGTCATTCACTTTTACTTGATGTCTTTGAGTACCTTGCGCTTAGCTTGATATTGTTTACCACAAGAACCTCTAAATAAATAGTGGAGAAATATAGATACCCGAATTTTAAAGGCTTTTTACTCAAAATGTCCCATGAACTTCAACTTTAGTCACAAAATGCATCATGAATTTGATTTTGTAACAAAATACCCTTTGAAACCCCTATTTCGTCTCAAAATGCCCTAAATCCATCATCTTGACTAACTCACCTTTAAATCCAAGGATAAAATTGTCAATTCGTACAACTCAGCATTTGAGTGGGCAAAATTGGCATGATTAGAGACAAGGATGATGTCATGGCCCAACTCTGGTAAAGAGGTTGTGTAACGAGAAGGCCCAGGGTGTTCAAGTGTGTGATGTGTGCTCAGTTCAAGGACATAGTTCTCAAGAATGACCAATGGTAGAAGAGCCAACATGGTTGGAAGATTGGGCTTGGATTTTGTAGTCCCCAAGTGACCCAAAGCATCCAATTTTTGAATTACCAATTAGGCCTCGTGAATTTCGTTACCGTTTATACTAGAATTCACTCAGGAAGCCCTGGTGTTCCATGTGGCTTAGGACCCACTTGAGCGTGTCGGATAATTTTGGCATGGAGGGGGATTGTTTGGCATGTGCCCATTTTCATAATAGGCTTAGGCCTTGATGGGCATTAGCATGTCTTGCCTTAGCATTATTATCAATTTTAATTGAATAGCATGGACTTAGTTTAATAAAACCGGTTGGGCTTGCCTAAAATAATTGGGCCTTTAAATATATTTTGGTTTTACATGGCATGAACTTGTATGGCTTTGGTTTAATCTAAAGTGTGATCCCTCACATACCGCATGATTACTTGCTTGATTAATGCTATTTTGCTTGATTTATTTCATGATTTTCGACATTCGTATAATGTCATTCACTTTTACTTGGTGGCTTTGAGTACCTTGCGCTTAGCTTGATATTGTTTACCACAAGAAACTCTAAATAAATAGTGGAGAAATATATATACCCGAATTTTAAAGGTTTTTTACTCAAAATGCCCCATGAATTTCAACTTTAGTCACAAAATGCACCATGAATTTGATTTTGTAACAAAATACCCTTTGAAACCCCTATTTCGTCTCAAAATGCCCTAAATCCATCATCTTGACTAACCCACCTTTAAATTCAAGGATAAAATTGTCAATTCGTACAACTCAGCATTTGAGTGGGCAAAATTGGCTAACTCACCGTTAACACCTCGAGCTAAGGAGATAAGCAAAAGGGTTAGCAGATTTTAGAAAGGAGAAGGAAGAAGCCGCGAGCAGGAAGGAAAGAGCTGAAGTTTTCTTCTTGGAGCAAGTTGGGTGAGGGTGGGGTGGGATGACAAAATTTGGATCCAACATCAACACCAACCTCATCCAGAGGAGAAACTTCCTCCTCTAAAAATGACCACCATGAATTTTGCCAAATGGTTCTCCGATCTAGATTGGCTGCTGATTTTGTTAGTGATCCCTTTCTCCCCCTTTGCTCCCATCCGATCTTTGTTTCGCGGCCGTTCCTTCCAGTTCCAACTGCCCCACAACATAATCATAAAACCCCTAAATTCGACTTCTTCAATCACTTCAAATTCTTCGTCTTCAACAACTAATTACCCGTGGACTCAACCCTTCAATGGTGACCCAGATGCTTTGGGTTGCCCTAGAATGGCCTTATGTATGAAATATCGAAGACGGAATAATAAGTTCCGAATGTATTGATTTTGTTCAAGAGTATACAACCTTTATATAGGCTAATAGTCTTAAGCTAATTAAGAAGGGTTATTTACACAAACACTCCCTGAGGTTTTTTGTGCTTTCACAAACACCCCCTCAGATTTTAGACCTTACACAAATTCTCCCTTAGGTTCCAAAATTATTATACATAAACTCATTTATTAAGTGATTATCAATTAAAAGCTGACATTAACCTAAAAATTTGACAAAATTGACCTTCTACAGTAATATTTTCAGAATTAAAATGATGATATATTCAAACGACCATAAGGGCATTCTAGTATTCACATAACTTATATTAAATTTAATTAAAGATTTTTCATATTTTATGAGTTATGTGTAATATTTTTGGAACCTAAGGGGATGTTTGTATAAGGTCCAAAACCTGAAGGAGTATTTGAGAAAATACAAAAAATCTTAGTGGGTGTTTATATAAATAATTCAATTAAGAAAGTAAACAATAATATGAGAGATTACAAAATATTTTCTTAATTACAAAAATTGACTATTTCCGATTATATTGATTCTCAACGTAATTATAATGATTCTCAACACTGCCCCTCAAGTTGGAGAGCTCAAGTTGGAGAGTGAATTCTATGAAGTCCCAACTTACAAAATAAATTTCTTGTCATACTACTTTCTTCTTTGGTGCTTCAAATACCATTATGGTAATGCAGTAAACCCGGTAACTTAGTAAGGAAAAGACCTTTTTCTTCAAACCCGCTATGATGGCAAAGTAAAGACAGTGGCACAAAGGCCAAATTTAGTGGCACAAAGGCCAAATTTGGTGGCACAAAAGGCCAATAGATGGCATAAAAGCCGAATAATGTAGCACAAAGGCCAAGAAATGGCATAAATGTCGAGTAAAGTGGCACAAAAGGCCAAGAGGTGGCATAAAATCCGAATAATGTGGCGCACCAAGAGTTGGCATAAATGCCGAGTACTGTGGCAGAAAAGGTCAATTCAATGGCATAGAGGCCGATTAAGTTAGGTAGGTGGCGACATCTCCGGTAGATAGATATTAGGTAAGTATGTAAGGGAGATTGTCAACAAACAAAGAAAAGAAGACTAAACAACGACAATCTTAATCTTCAATCAATGTCCCGTGGTTGCATGGAGCAATTAGGCTCCGTACACCCACAAGGGTGGAGAGGCAATGTATTTAGGTCTCAAGAGCGGTATTGCTCTAATACCATGTGGAAAATAAAAGTTGGAAGAATAAGTTCTGAATATATTTATTTTGTTTAAGAGTATACAACCTTTATATAAGCTAATAGTTGACTTAAGCTAATTAAAAAAGTAAATAAGTATATGAGAGATTACAAAATATTTTCTTAATTACAAAACTTGACTATTTTCGATTCTATTTATTCGCATCATAATTATAATGATTCTCAACAGTATGTTAAGGTTCAAGCTCACGGGGCCATCCATTGTCGACAACATTCTAAACACGTATCCCAATTCAGAAGAAAACTTCAGCTATTTTCTTCCTGTTCACGGCTTCTTCCTTCTCATTTCTAAAATCTGCTAACTCTTTGCTTAACTCCTTAGCTCGAGGCGTCAACGGTGAGTTAGCTAATTTTTCCTATTTAAATGCTGAGTTGTATGAATCGACAATTTTGCCTTTTGAATTTAACTTAGTGGATATGGTGGAATTTGGGCATTTTGAAATAAAATAGAGATTTCAAAGGATATTTTGTTACAAAATCAAATTCGTTATGAATTTTGAGACTAAATTGAGGTTCATGGACCATTTTGAATAAAAAGCCAATTTTAAAAGTGAAGTGCCGGCTGTATATTTCTGTTGGTTGACCTGCTTGTTGTTTGGGGCAGCCGCTTCCACTCCAACGCACAATCCACAAGGGCTAGAAATAACACAACTCAAAACTTGGAGCAAAATTTGCAAACCCAACTACAGAAATCTGATTCTAAACCCCGAAAATGGACAAGAACGAAAGCAACAAAATCGGGGAAATCGAGGAAACGGGCCCAAAATCAGACGTGTCTCCTCCAAACCCGAACCCCAGAACCGCGAGGACCAAGGTTCCAGAGGTGGAGGTCTGCCTGTATCGACGAGGCAAAGGTCCGATCGATACGTTCAAGTCCTGCCTTGGAGGTTGGGACCAGAACCAGTTGGAGGTTCGAGACATTCTCGACAAGTACGGCTTCAAAACCCTTTACGCTTTCAATCCTGGGTCGGGTCGCGGTGTTCCGATCCGGTTTAACCACAGGAATGGCAGGTCTATGCTCACTTATAAAGATGGATCTTCCATTCATGTCGACGGAGAGCCTAAGGTATATAGATTTAAATCAAGTTGTGACTCCCATCTCAACGTCTCACACTATAATTTCTCTTTATTAATACATCATAGTCAAAACCCAATTTATGAAATTAACAAAAAGTAAGTTTTTGTTTGGTTGCCGGGAAAATCTGGTTGTATTGGCAAGAAAAAAAAAACCTTATGAATGTGCCATGTGTGAGAAGATATATAAGAAATGTTTATAGTTTATAACATTATCAATTTATACATGTAATTATATTTCCAGAGTGTAATTTTTGAAAATTTTATGTTGGTAGTGCGAGCTGTATGTAACTTTCATTTAGCAATAGAGTAGTTCCTCTTTAAAATTAGCTAGGGGAGGCTTTAGAGCAAGAGACATTAGCAATTTGCTTGGTTGAATATGAGGCATCTATTTTCAGTCTAAGTTTCTTTGCATACTGACTGAATCCTCTGGAAGTGCTCATCCTTTAGCTTTGATGATTTATATGATGAACAACTTCGATTTAGGAAAGTAGATTCCTAATTAATTTGATTTGCCATCATAGTTATGGTGGGTACTCAGCCCATTTTTCAGTTTTATGGTCAGCAACTGTTTCAATCTTCAAATGGTTCTATGTTTGGCACAGAACTGCACCAAGTTGCTCAGTATAAGATTAGGAATGTGGGCCTCTAGATCATTCTCAAGGATTCCAATTCATACATTACAAAATCCTCCTAATTGTCGCCGAGGATCTGTGCACTGTTTTCTAAAGTTAAAACCTAGATTCTTGCTTCCATAACATTTATGCAAAAATTACTGGTTTTGAAAATCAATTGGCCAGACCTGATAAATTAATGACAATGCCAAGTTTCCGAAAAAACTCAACGAAGAAAGAAAAAACCCTCTAATAAAATATTGGCCATCTCAGTCTGTCAGGATCTCCTGGTGTTATTACCTGTCCTGTATATTTTTTCCCTTTCCAGTCTCACATTTTATTCAGATCATGATATTATAAAAAGCGAATTTTTCTCTGCATATATAGACGTTTTAAATTTATTTACTGCAATATTCTTTTATTTGCTTTGTTTTATATACAGTGGATTACTGCATTCACACTTGATTTGTCTTTTTGGTGCTAATTTTGTTACTGAATGCTTCTTGTATTCTTAAATCATCTAAATGCAGGATTCCTTGATTCTACCAGTAACAAAAATCTTGCTTGGAGTAGCTGTTTTAACCGTCGTGATAACCTTGGTTTTGAAGGATCCCCCACAATGGGTCCAAAAATTAAACATTTATGGAGGGAATTTCCCGCCGTGGATCATTGCTCTCGTGGTAATAGTTTTTACTCGAACGAGGAAGAGAACCAGAGATTTTCTGAAAAGGTTTGGTTGGTGAAAGGCGGTACTGATCCTTCCCTTGTAAGGCCTATTTAGCTTCTCTAATTTGTTGTCAGATTTTGTTAAAAGAAAAAATATCGATTCATGCCCAGGGAAAGCTTGTCTGAACTCTGAAGTATCTGCTGAATTTTGACGATGGAGCATGATCTGGCAACAGTGACGTTGCTGCCTGTACAAGGGAGCAATTTCTTTAGTTTCCCAGTTGTTACTTTCATAGCTCTGTAAAGAATTGAGATATTGCATTGTTGATTTATTATAGTAGAAAGAGGATTTTGCTTAGAATAATGGGAAGATAGTCGTGTACTTTTGAGATGAACACAATAGGGCACGGCTGCATGATCAAATTGATGTTCCTAGTCCTCCTACTAGTCCTGGGTCCCAAATATTCTTTTGATGTTCCTAAGCATGGAGGACACCTTACTCTAAAATCTAATTTCATTGTGCCTATCCCAAGTCAAGCTTTTCCCTTTGTGGTTGAATAGTAAGCCAAGTTGTGCTCTTGGATAGGGTGGTGAAGTTTTTGGTGAACCTTTTGTTCTCTTTGGTCGAAATGACAAAATGGAGGGTTATGACTGGGATGAAGACTGAAGAGCCTTGATCAGTCGTTATTTATGCATCATTTTGATGTCTTTATATGCCTCTCTTACATGTCTTTTGAATGATTTCGTGCCATCAATAGTAGAAAATGATCAATCTTGGGAGACTTGTGCAGAGTTAGAAAGATAGGTAAAATCTGGAAAGAACGCAAAAAGAATGACTCAAATCGGAGTCCAGATGAAGGAGATCTCCTCATTTCAATATCAGGTCCTGAACGGAGTCCTGAGTGCGCCAGTGCGCCAGTGCGCCTATTTTGGGCCACTGGCCAAGTACCTCATATCAGGCCCTCCGGGTCCCGAACTTGTGTTTCATGACATCAAGGTCAAGTCCTAGAAGTGCCAAGGCCGCGCCAAGGCAGGTCGAAGACATGTCCCAAGAACTCCCATCCGAGCCCAGAAGTGCGCCCAAGCCGGGGTCCCTGTTCCGCCAGCGGTGGAGCAGAGGTTCTCCCTCTGCGCCAAGCCTGACAACATTTGCGCCAAGCCTGAACGACGATGCGCTTCTATTATACTCCTAATGTACTTCAAAAGTGCGGTCCCAGATCCTGATTACGAAGACAGTCAAAAATCCAAGTTTGGCCAGCTTGCGTTCCCACTTGCCAGCCTGCATTCACACTTCCGGCCATGCTCTGATTGGTTAGAATAGATTTTAAAGACTTTATAATTAATTAAAAGTAAAATAACTTTCCCTATTCCTATAGGACATGGTTTTACCAATCTGTATAGAACAAGGTTATACCAATCCTTATAGAACAAGGTTTTCCCTTTGTCTATAAAAGGGAGCCTTTGTTCAGTGTTTAGGGGGGAGAGAATTAGCTAGGGACGTTTTTGTTTTCTGGAAAAACAGAGACCTGAGCCACAGAGTTCCGTTTTGGTTTTCTAGAGAATTAGGGACCATATATTTTCGGAGATAATCTTTCACTTAGATTATTGGACGTGGAGCTTGGAGAAGAAGGCCCTGCCGTGTCTTCTGCTGCATCTGTTCTTAACAATCTCTTCTGTACCCTTATTTTCATTATTGCAATTTACTTATGGATTCAATTATACTTGTGTTTATTTCAGTTATGTGTGAGTAGTCATTAGGATTAGGGCTGCTTGAAGCCCTAGCCATGTTAGCTTATTGATTGGATTTCTGGCTCTTGATTATGATTGCTATGCATGCTGAATAAGTTGGATTACTACTTAATGAACTTAATTTATGCCTATAAGATTAGCTACCTTGTTTGCATATAATTATAGATGTAATTGCTTGAGTGACCGTCATATCATCTTGTGATTTGGAGCATCGAAAGTATTCGTACTTGTAATCTTAACTCATGACGACCTAGGATTGCATGCCACTTTGCTAGGCTAATGTGGTGTCATTAAATTCTCTTTAAACTTCATGCATCATCTTAAAAGGTAGGTGATAGACGTTCTAGGCATATGCCCTGTTTAGAACATGCTAAGTAAGAGGGAATAAGATGTGTCTAGTGAACCAACGCCAGGTCCTAGGCACGGGCACCTAATTCAGAAAATGCATAGTAATTTGATCAAGGAAATCTGGTTAAGAGCTATAATTGGTTAGAGTGGATAGTAAGCCTTAATTCGCCTTAGTTAACAACCTTTCATTCTTGCATTGTTATTTTCTGCACTTTGATTTACTTGTCTTTAAATTTCAGTTATCACATCATAAACCCCCCCCTGTGTGTGTGTGTGTGTGTTTTTATTTAAGTTAACAAATCTGAACTAAATTGGTCATAAAGTTGATACAAGTCCTCGAGGGATCGACTCTTGCTGTGCTACTATACTATACTTATCGATTTGTGCACTTGCAAGGATTTTATAACTGTTAGAATTGAATTGCATATTTCTTGCTCTTTAAATCGACCAACAAGTTTTTGGCGCCGTTGCCGGGGACTTGTCCCTCAACGGTGCCCATTCAAGTTTAGATTTGTAACTTAGTTTTTTTTTCTTTTTTTGTTAGGTACCCGTGTATGTCATTCCAAGGTTCAGTGCACGGGTCATCAAGTGGACCATCATCGCAAGCATCTTCAGTCCACGGCTCTCCGCCACCAAGCCCAAGGAGGATGGCGGACCACAGAGAAGAGCAGGGCCTGGAACGTGGCCTAGTACCGCAAGCCCCATGGCGCCTTAAGGATTTTGCCATGCCCCATGTCTCGGAGGATCAATTTCCAATTGTTTTTCCCGAGTCAACAGTGGCAAACTTCGAATTAAAGTCGGGGACAATTCACATGATGCCTACATTCCACGGCCTTGCTGGCGAGGACCCGCACTTTCATATCAAGGAATTTGTTGAGGTTTGTTCAACACTGCGCATCAATGGTATGACGGAATCGGAAATCCGCCTGCGGCTCTTTCACTTCAGTCTCAAGGATCGCGCCAAGACATGGTTTCATTCATTGGCGCCGGCTTCCATTCACTCTTGGAGGGACTTGACGTCCAAATTCTTAACACAGTACTTTCCCGTGGAAAAGACAAATGAGTTAAAGTCCAAGATCATGAACCCACGGCAAGACATGGAGGAGTCTTTCTACGAGTTTTGGGAGCGGTTCAATCAGATGTTACGGGCGTGCCCCCACCACCATATTGATGCCCATCATCTTATGCTATACTTCTATGGAGGCTTGAAAACTAGCGATCGGACAATGGTGGATTCTCAATCCCAAGGGATTCTAGAAGGCACAGCCGAGGAAGCAAGGACCGCCTTTGAGAACATTGCTCAAAGGGAAAAACAGTTCAGCTACAGGGGTCCCTCCTCTAGAGCTACGGGTGATGCATCCGCCAAATACAAAGATGACGCCATTGCTCAGCTCACGGCAATGGTAAAACAATTGTGTAGCGAGAAAGCCAAAGGAGTTCACATCTGCGAGGTATGTTCAATTCAGGGCCACACATCCCAGGACTGCCCGGTTGTGGAAGAGGCCAACTTTGCTGGAGGGTTCAATAGCAATTCTCGACCCCGGAATGACCCATATTCCAACACTTACAATCCGGGGTGGAGAAATCATCCTAATTTCCGTTGGAGCAACAATCAAGCAGCCGCGAATCCCATGCCACCCCCTGGATTTGAGCAGCAAGCCGCAGGCCCTCAGGGGAACTACCACGGTCCTTCCTCAAACCAGAATGGCGGAAGCAAGTCTGTTGAGGACTCCATCCATATCCTGACTCAACAGCAGGCTCAACTCATAAAATTCATGCACGATAGCCAGAGTCAGACGGGAGACTTCAAAAATGCAATTGCAAACTTGGAGCGTCAAATGGGACAGGTGGCGAACCAACTAAATCAGCGAGAGCAGGGCAAGCTACCGAGTCAAGTCCTGGTAAATCCGAAAGGATTTCACAATCCTACGGCTAATGCCATCACACTGGAGAAGGAAACACCACTTCAAGACCCCACATATGCCACCCTCACAGGACCTGAAACTGAGCCTCAACCTACTCTGCCAAGGATCACCGACCAGGGCGCGCCGCAAAACATGCCACGGCCAACACCTCTGGCGCAGAACCAGTCCAATGAGTCACCAAGTGCCCTACCGCAAAGAGGAACTGACACTGCGCCTACTTCGGCCACGGCTGGCATGCAACCTGCTCCTAAGCCCAAGTCGCAGCACTCGATTACTTCTAACTCTAAACCTCAGAATTCCAATTCTAAAAAAGTCACTTTTGAGTTAGCTAATAATGTTGATTATCCATTTCCTCGCAGGTTCCAAAACAGGAATAAGCAAAAGGAGGACTTTGAGGAAGAAATAATCAGCATGTTGCAGAAGCTTCAGATCACACTGCCTTTCCATAAAATTGTCAAGCACATGCCTATCTTTGCAAAGCTGATCAAGGACTTAGTTGCAGGAAAGCGTGGTTTTAGCTCCACGGACACCATTGACATCCCTATGGCCTGCTCGGCTGCCCTTTTGCGCATGCCCCTTAAGGCCAATGATCCTGGGCCGCCATCCCTTCCATGTGTCATTCAGTCAAAAAGATTCGAACATTGCCTTTGCGACACGGGAGCATCAGTGAACATCATGCCATTCCACATTTACAGGTCACTCAACCTAAGCGCACTCAAGCCCACGCACCTATGTGTCAGGTTGGCTAACGCTTCTGTAACCAACCTAATGGGGGTTCTTGAAGACGTACTGGTACAAATCGGAGATACATGCATCCCTGCCGACTTCTACGTACTAAGAATGGACAGAATTGACAAAAGTGAGGAACCTCCCCTCATCTTCGGACGGCCCTTACTAGCCACAGCCGAGTGCCTCATCGACGTCAGAAAGGGCCAGGTCTCCATCAAGGTCCTGGACCAGCTTCGGACATTCTCCATCCATGACACCATCCAGTACCCTGCCGAGCCTATTGTAGATTTTCCGTTAAACACAATGGACTTACTGCTACGGGAGACAATTGCTCATTCTTGCATGACGGATGACCTTGAGAAGCCCGTTACTAGTAACCCACACACTGTGGATTCACTTACAGATAGCGTGATTGAAGAGGTACGAGCCCTTGACATCATGCCAGCCCTCCCATTGCACAGGCCTCCCTTCGAAGCGTTACCATTCACAAGTCAGAAAACCCTGCCGTCCATCATAAAGGCTCCTGAACTCGAGCTGAAGCCCTTGCCCGAGCACTTAAAGTATGCATATTTGGGCGACAATCAAACCCTTCCAGTCATCATTGCATCTACCCTAAGTACGAAAGAGGAAAAGGCATTGGTTCACGTCCTTAAGGTCAATCAAACGGCAATTGGATGGACAATAGCTGACATCAAAGGCATAAGTCCCGCAAAATGCATGCATCGGATACTGCTAGAGGAAGACTCCAAACCATCACGGGAGGCACAGAGGCGATTGCATCCACCTATGAAGGAGGTCGTGAAGAAAGAAGTCCTAAAGCTTTTGGACGTTGGAATCATCTATCCAATTAGTGACTCCAAGTGGGTGAGCCCAGTCCAGGTTGTGCCAAAGAAAAGTGGGATCACAGTGGTTAAAAACGAGCAGGATGAGCTTGTACCTCAACGGATTCAAACAGGATGGAGAGTGTGCATCGACTATCGAAAGCTAAATATAACCACACGCAAGGACCACTTTCCTTTGCCCTTCATTGATCAAATGCTCGAGCGCCTGGCTGGACACTCCCACTATTGCTTCTTGGACGGCTACTCAGGATACAATCAGATTGCTATTGCACCCGAAGATCAAGAAAAAACAACATTCACATGCCCATATGGCACCTTTGCATACAGAAGAATGCCGTTTGGATTGTGCAATGCCCCAGCTACCTTTCAGCGTTGCATGATGAGCATCTTCTCCGATATGGTGGAAGATATAGTTGAAGTATTCATGGACGACTTCTCAGTGTTTGGACATTCATTCGAACTGTGCTTAGTTAACCTAACCCGAGTACTGGAACGGTGCAGAGAAAGCAACTTAGTGCTGAACTGGGAAAAGTGCCATTTCATGGTACAACAGGGAATTGTCTTGGGTCATGTGATCTCTAGCCGAGGCATTGAAGTGGACAAAGCAAAGTTAGACATAGTAGAGAGGCTGCCGTACCCCACTACAGTCAAAGAGGTTCGATCGTTCTTAGGGCATGCTGGCTTTTACCGCAGATTCATCAAAGATTTCTCGAAAATCACAAGACCTTTGTGTGATCTTCTAGCCAAGGACGCCACATTCGAGTTCACTAAGGGATGCCGTGAGGCATTCAACACACTCAAGGCAAAGCTCACGGCATCACCCATCATCATGCCACCGAATTGGGACTTACCATTCGAACTAATGTGTGATGCCTCAGACTTCGCCATAGGAGCGGTTTTAGGACAGCGTGTTGACAAGCTCCCTCATGTCATTTACTACGCAAGCCGAACCCTGAATGATGCCCAGCTGAACTACTCCACCACCGAGAAGGAGCTCCTTGCTGTTATCTTTGCCCTGGAAAAGTTCCGTTCATATCTAATTCAAACCAAGGTCATAGTATACACGGATCATGCTGCCTTGAAGTATCTGCTCACTAAAAAGGACGCCAAGCCAAGGTTGCTACGTTGGATGCTACTGCTCCAGGAATTCGACCTTGAAATCAGAGACAAGAAGGGCAGCGAAAACGTGGTCGCTGACCATATGAGCCGATTGCTTCACAGTTCCAATGAAGAGGCTGATCAGTTGCCCCTCCTCGAGACCTTTCCTGACGAACAGCTCTTCGCAATCCAAGCTATTGATCCATGGTATGCCGATCTCATTAATTACCTTGTCACTAAGCAAATTCCTTCATCTTTAAACAGGTACCAAAAGGACAAGCTGGCTAAACAAGCTAAGTACTTCATATGGGATGAGCCGTACCTATGGAAGCATTGTCCAGACCAAATCATTCGGCGCTGCATCCCAGAAGACGAGATGAAATCCGTCTTGACTTTTTGCCATAGTTTGGCATGTGGGGGCCATTTTGGAGCTAAGAAGACAGCCCTCAAGGTACTCCAAAGTGGACTCTACTGGCCCATACTTTTCAAGGATGCACACGAATTTGTACTCACCTGTGACCGCTGCCAACGCCTAGGTAACATCGGCCCTTGAAATCAAATGCCATTACACCCTATTCTTGTGGTCGAAATCTTCGACGTATGGGGCATTGATTTTATGGGGCCTTTTCCGAATTCCTTTGGCAATCTTTATATTCTGCTTGCAGTTGATTATGTCTCCAAATGGGTGGAAGCAATTCCCACCAAAACTAACGACGCCAAAGTAGTGGTGCGTTTTTTACAGAGTCACATCTTAGCCAGATTCGGCGCACCTAGGGCAATCATCAGCGATGGGGGGGCACACTTCTGCAATCATTCGTTTACAGCCCTAATGAAGAAGTATGGCGTCACCCACAAGGTCTCAACACCGTATCACCCTCAAACGAGTGGCCAAGCGGAAGTGTCCAATCGGGAAGTAAAGGCCATATTGGAAAAAACGGTAAATCCTAACCGCAAAGATTGGTCCAGCAAATTGAATGATGCGCTGTGGGCCTATCGGACCGCATACAAGACCCCGATTGGCATGTCTCCCTTCCGGCTGGTTTTTGGAAAAGGCTGCCACCTACTAGTGGAATTGGAGCATAAAGCATTCTGGGCTATTAAGCAGATGAACCTGAACTTCGATGACGCTGGAATACATAGGAAGCTTCAGCTAAGTGAATTAGAGGAGTTGCGAAACGAGGCCTTTGACAGTGCTCGTATCTACAAGGAAAAGACCAAAGCTTTCCACGACAAGCGCATTCAGCCCAAGGACTTTCACATCGGACAGGAAGTCCTCCTCTTTGACTCCCGGCTCAGACTAATGCCAGGTAAGTTGCGTTCAAGATGGACGGGACCATTTATTATTACTAACGTTTTTCCTCATGGTGCAGTGGAAATCCAGCACCCGGAACGGCAGGATCCGTTCAAGGTAAATGGCCACCGCCTCAAACACTACTTGAAGGACCTTTCTAATCCAAGCGCAGTCAACCTTGCAACTCCGCATGCGTCCAGCTCCTAGCATGTCAGCCCCGTCTTGCCTAGACGTTAAATAAAGCGCTCCTAGGAGGCAGCCTAGCCCTGGTTTGTATTTCTCACTTCCTTTTCTGTTGCTGCCCGTTATATCTCTCAAACCTTTCTACTGTTGTCAAGCTTATTGCTTATCACATTGAGGACAATGTTCAGTTTAGGTTTGGGGGTGTGGATTTAAAATTTTGCATATAGAAACAAGTAGGTTTGGGGGTGATACACGGCCAGGACATTTAAATTTCTGCTTGTGATTAGTATGATAACTTGTTAATAGGAATGTATATGCTAAGTTAACTATCTTTGCTTTACTAAGAGTCATGCCATGGTCAAGTAGTTCATAATTTGCACTTCATAATGCCATGTTTTAAGTGATTAAGTGAACGAAATAACTGAATTTGAGTGAACCTTAGAAAATTAGTGGAGACTACCCTGTGAGATCTTTGAGCCTAATTGCCATTCTTTCTGAGGGATATACTTGTTTCTACTCTTAAATACTCATCACTTTTGTTCTTAATTGTTGATCTCATTACATCATATTTGCATTGAATTTTAAAGAACTAACATCATTTAGATACTCTTTATTTAATGTATGCTTTGCCATAAGAAATGATGTAGGCTATGTGTGCTTTAACCTCTAAAGGCCTTATCCTACCCTATTGCATGCTCCCTAAGCCAATTTTGAAGCCAAACACTCAACCTTTTCTTTCATCACCCAAAGTATAACCTAACCCAAAATACTTAGCCATTCATCACAGCCATACCCTATAACCTCAGTTTGTGCTAAGGTTGCCATTAATGAGATTCATGGTGAGAATAAGAGGTGAAAGAAGATGCTGCCCAATTCAAAGGACATTGGCGTCAATTGAAAGTTTAAAAGTAAAGAAAAGTTTTACAAGTTGCAAGCTGCATGAAAATTTGAGGAAATCATTACATGATCTTGGTTCAATTAAATTCAAAGACGAACATAAACAAAAAAAAAAACGTTCAAATCAAAAGAAAGAAAGAAACGTTGAGAAAAAAGAAGGAAAAAATAAGTGAAAAACAAAGTGAATTGAGCCAAGTAAGCCGAGAGCCTCAAAATAAGCCACAAGAGCCACAAAATAAGTCATCAGGAAAGCACAATGTCGTGGGCCTTAAGAAAGGATTCAGTTCAGAAATTCCAAGTTCAATTCATGACTTCTCATGCCTTGGCACAACTCAGGTTCTTTGAAACCCATCCTTCCTTGCTAAACCCCAAAGCTTAGCCCCAATACAACCTAAAAAGGAAGACCTAACTGATCTTATGGACAATCATGCTGAGGATTAAGGTACGTATCTATGTTCTTAAAGTTCAATTCCTTTCATGAGATCTTTATTTCCATAAAGTGCTATTCTTCATTGTTACTCATATGTGATTAAATTTGAATTTCATAACATAAACTCATCACATATGCTTGAAAAGAGTGTAAGCCTAGGATTCTTGTGTGAATTGAGAGCTGCCTAGTGAGGATTAGAGTCGAGGCGAAATCTTTCTAGGGCACTTAGATGAAGTTGTTTTCAAACTTGAACACCTGAAAATATTGGCATTTATACACGTACCCCTTCACATGACACTCACGGCTATGGCATTCCTTTTAGTTCTACAAAGCATGTCTACTTACTTTGATTCTTATTTGCTTGTTAAGAGTACTATATCTAGCATCTTTTTGTTTAAGTAAAACGTTTGAGGGTATCGTACTGTTATAAACCTCAGGAGACAAAACTCCTCCTACTAGGTGAACCTAGGGGTTTAAATGTTCTATCTTAACTAAAATCGAGTCTCTTCATTTTGTTAGCATTTGTTTTGCTAAGGGACTAGCAAAAGATAGGTTTGGGGGTATTTGATCAGTCGTTATTTATGCATCATTTTGATGTCTTTATATGCCTCTCTTACATGTCTTTTGAATGATTTCGTGCCATCAATAGTAGAAAATGATCAATCTTGGGAGACTTGTGCAGAGTTAGAAAGATAGGTAAAATCTGGAAAGAACGCAAAAAGAATGACTCAAATCGGAGTCCAGATGAAGGAGATATCCTCATTTCAATATCAGGTCCTGAACGGAGTCCTGAGTGCGCCAGTGCGCCAGTGCGCCAGTGCGCCAGTGCGCCAGTGCGCCAGTGCGCCTATTTTGGGCCACTGGCCAAGTACCTCATATCAGGCCCTCCGGGTCCCGAACTTGTGTTTCATGACATCAAGGTCAAGTCCTAGAAGTGCCAAGGCCGCGCCAAGGCAGGTCGAAGACATGTCCCAAGAACTCCCATCCGAGCCCAGAAGTGCGCCCAAGCCGGGGTCCCTGTTCCGCCAGCGGTGGAGCAGAGGTTCTCCCTCTGCGCCAAGCCTGACAACATTTGCGCCAAGCCTGAACGACGATGCGCTTCTATTATACTCCTAATGTACTTCAAAAGCGCGGTCCCAGATCCTGATTACGAAGACAGTCAAAAATCCAAGTTTGGCCAGCTTGCGTTCCCACTTGCCAGCCTGCATTCACACTTCCGGCCATGCTCTGATTGGTTAGAATAGATTTTAAAGACTTTATAATTAATTAAAAGTAAAATAACTTTCCCTATTCCTATAGGACATGGTTTTACCAATCTGTATAGAACAAGGTTATACCAATCCTTATAGAACAAGGTTTTCCCTTTGTCTATAAAAGGGAGCCTTTGTTCAGTGTTTAGGGGGGAGAGAATTAGCTAGGGACGTTTTTGTTTTTTGGAAAAACAGAGACCTGAGCCACAGAGTTCCGTTTTGGTTTTCTAGAGAATTAGGGACCATATATTTTCGGAGATAATCTTTCACTTAGATTATTGGACGTGGAGCTTGGAGAAGAAGGCCCTGCCGTGTCTTCTGCTGCATCTGTTCTTAACAATCTCTTCTGTACCCTTATTTTCATTATTGCAATTTACTTATGGATTCAATTATACTTGTGTTTATTTCAGTTATGTGTGAGTAGTCATTAGGATTAGGGCTGCTTGAAGCCCTAGCCATGTTAGCTTATTGATTGGATTTCTGGCTCTTGATTATGATTGCTATGCATGCTGAATAAGTTGGATTACTACTTAATGAACTTAATTTATGCCTATAAGATTAGCTACCTTGTTTGCATATAATTATAGATGTAATTGCTTGAGTGACCGTCATATCATCTTGTGATTTGGAGCATCGAAAGTATTCGTACTTGTAATCTTAACTCATGACGACCTAGGATTGCATGCCACTTTGCTAGGCTAATGTGGTGTCATTAAATTCTCTTTAAACTTCATGCATCATCTTAAAAGGTAGGTGATAGACGTTCTAGGCATATGCCCTGTTTAGAACATGCTAAGTAAGAGGGAATAAGATGTGTCTAGTGAACCAACGCCAGGTCCTAGGCACGGGCACCTAATTCAGAAAATGCATAGTAATTTGATCAAGGAAATCTGGTTAAGAGCTATAATTGGTTAGAGTGGATAGTAAGCCTTAATTCGCCTTAGTTAACAACCTTTCATTCTTGCATTGTTATTTTCTGCACTTTGATTTACTTGTCTTTAAATTTCAGTTATCACATCATAAACCCCCCCCTGTGTGTGTGTGTGTGTTTTTTTATTTAAGTTAACAAATCTGAACTAAATTGGTCATAAAGTTGATACAAGTCCTCGAGGGACCGACTCTTGCTGTGCTACTATACTATACTTATCGATTTGTGCACTTGCAAGGATTTTATAACTGTTAGAATTGAATTGCATATTTCTTGCTCTTTAAATCGACCAACAAGCCTCACCTGCAATTGTTCCAAATTTGCAATCCACCTCTGGACTGCACAAAACGCGAGAAACTAGGGAGGAAAAGTGGGTGCGGTTTTAGAAGTGGAGGACCCCGGGGAAGTCGGATTCAGAGGATATCTCCAGTGTAGGATTGAGCTGGACCTGGATGCTAGAGAGGCACTTGCTGCGGGTTCTAACATGGTATGTCCAGAGAAAGGTAAAATGGTGGTGACTGAAGGTTGCGTGACGGAAATTTCAAGGCAAAAGATTATTGTTTTCTGAAAATCAACATTCAAATAACAAGGTTGAAACAAAATTGCCAAGGGCAAGGGACTTTTCGGTGTGATTGTCGCTCCCAATTTTCACACACCTGACACCCATACATACTTGTAACAACTTGACATGACCCTGACCGAAACCACCACCTTTGCCGTTGGCGCAGCAATCACCATCATCGCCACCACCATAGTCACCTCCACAGCCCCACCATTATGATTTCCACCCCCATTCCCAACACGATCATTAATGTCACCTCCTCTACGTCTAACACCACTCAAGAACACCATAGCCGCTAACATCATCACTCAAGCACCAAATGTGCCACAATTCCTAGCCCCGTAATTGCCAGTACCGCACTACGGTAGTCACCATCTCTGACGAACACCATTGCTGCCACAACTACGTCGAGTACCACCCACACCCTATATACAGGCCGCCATCTCCACAACCGCCACCACCACCATTATCTCAATCACCACCTCACAACCATCATCGGCATCACTAACTTACCCCCAACCCCACCATCATCAATATCGGGTATCGCTTATGTTTGTTATTTTTTAAAAAGCAGAAACATTTATGTAAAAAAAATAAACATTAAGTTTCACGTTCAAATTTCATCGCCCTAAATCGTTGATGAGACCAACTCCTTGGGCCAAACTTCCTTACTCTTGCGGCCCACATTTCAGGTAACGGGACCAGCCTTTCTATTCTTGTAGCAAGCCCATAGGGCCTCAATGTGTTAGGTTTTTTATTACCCACGTGCTTAGCGCCTATGTGGGCGTACCATTCTGTATAATTGTTTTGAACGATTCAGCCGAAGGGCATAACGAAAAGTCTAAGTTATTTTCTCTTTCAATTTTAGCTTCATTTTAATTTTCCTCCTAGACCAAACTTAGGCTTATCAGTACCACAACCCTAACGTCGGGATTCGAACCTAAGATCATTGGTCTGTCGGCCAAGGTTCTTACTAACTATACTAAACCCCTTGGCTTTTATCCCAAAGTTTTGCTTACTTGAGTAATGAGTATGCTTTATTTTTTTTTTAACAAATGTTAAAAGGTGTTTTTTAAGGGAATTATAAAAGGTGTTTTTTTAAAAGGGAATTCGACAAATAATTGAATAGTGTGTTGAAATTATGGAGCTTTACAGATTTAATTATTTTTCACAAATTTTTGCAAAGAATTAATGACAGAGTTATATAGAGATACGTGACATATTTTTGCAGAATTTCATATTATGTTAATTATTTTATAGATATTTTTTATGAAAGATTTGATAATCAAATCATAAATATTTTTTTATATTAAACTCTCCCAATAAATACAAATAAAATATATACCTATTATTATAAACATATTACAAAAGTTTCAAATTATTAAACTTAAACATAAAACAATCATAAAATTTAAAACCTTTAACGATTTATGAGATTAAAAGGCTAACTGTCATACATGCCTTCGAATATTGTTTTTTATTTTATTAATTTGTATTTTACGTTTTTTCTTTGTCAAATAATAAGTAAATTTATATCAAATTTGTATTATTTAATTATTAATAATTTTTGTAGACAATAATATACGATAATTGAGTTTATTGAAAAAATGAAAACTACAAAATTCATAAACAATAAATTTTAAGTTTTGGTATAAACTCTGTTGAATTCTGAAGGGCCAGAGTTGGAGAAATCATGATGAACTTGTGTAGGATCATTTACACTAAAAAATTTGCCAAATCATGAACTTGGTTAGCAAACAAATTTAGGGTTTCTTGGTGCTTGAAAAGGAAATAAAATTATAGGATTGTAAGAAAGAAACTAAAACAACTTAACAAAATTATTCAAAAAGCAACAGTACCCTGTCAACAATATCTAGTTTCGTCTTTTTTTCTTGCAATTCAAGTTATCTCGAGGAAATATCCTTTTAGAAAATCTAATTCTATTTAAGTTCACTACTTAAATCAAAGACGGTGTATTAGGTGAAGTTCATATAGTATTACTATCAGCTTATTAGCTTGAAAGTTGAAATAGCATACACATACGGTATGAGAGAGTTTCTACTGGAGCTCGATCGATCTCGATCTCGATCTCATGGAGGCTGTAGTTAAATTCAATGATATTCATGACTTTCATGGCTGTAAAAAGAAGATAGTGGACGTTTTGAAGACAACTGAGGGCGTCAAGGATTACTGTATAGACGCAGAGAACAACAAGGTGACGGTAATTGGCAAGTTTGATGACCTTGATCGCCAAGTTCATCTCATCCAGAAGTTCAAAAAATGATTTCTCTTAAAAAAACCGGAGCTTATAATGAATAATAATGTGAAAATAATAATAACGCCAATGGCAACGACAACGACAATGGCAATGGAAACGGAGGCAACGGCAACGGAAATGGAGGCAACGGCAATGGAAACGGAGGCAACGGCAACGGAAACGGAGGGCAAGAGAGTAAAAAAGGGAAATAAAAGGTGCATGGAAGTAACGGTAACAAAAGAGGAGGAGGAGACATAGCCAGTAGCAATGGCAATGGCAACAGTGGCGGTGACAGTGGAAACCAGCCGCCGCAGATGGACATGATGATTTACTGGGATCCATGGATGGGTCATTATCCCCAGCCAATGATGAACAATGGATACTATCAAGGGATGAGGCAAGACATGGACGTTTATGAGCGCATCCCTACTTACAGAGGCCCACCGCCGCCGATGCCACCACCCGCAACCTTTTATTCTAATCCTCCCCACACAATCTTCAGCGATGATAATCCCAATGGTTGCAGCATCATGTGATATGCAATATATATTCCTGCTATTTATTTAAATCATCTTTTTTTTTTCCTTAAGTTTTTTCGGCATGTCTTCTAGCTAGGGTTAGGTTTTAATGCATGCAATATGCAATAATGCCAAGATTACTAGAGTTTCAATGATGTATTGATGTTTATGTGTTTAGTCTTCTAGGGCTATCTTTGTTTTTGGAAGTACTGCTATATTTATTTTATTATTTTTTTGGGTCAAGGGAAGGACTATATTAATTTCTTATATATGTTGTTAGGTTGTGATTACTAAAATTTTGTTTCTTGTTTTCTTAATAATGAATGGTACGTATGTGCTACTTAATAATCGTATGGAAGTTGTGTGATCCTTTTTTTTCTTCGTTTAAATTAGAAGTTCTGTATAATTTAAACGAAGTCACATATGATGAACACCTTATTTTTTTCATACAAAAATTTTCGATTGCTCACACCTCAGCTGACTTACCAGCTGTCGCCGACTAAACCAACAAATAACAATAATTCGACATCCCCTAATGCTTTGACCAAATGTTAACTCGACACTAGATGCTGGACACTTTGGTAAAGTCAGTGTTATGACTCGAAAATTAAATCACTTATGACCAGTCATGTCCAAAGCCCAATGCATAAGAAAAATGTAGTCCAAATATGTGAGTTTCCATTACGAAATTAAGGGATTTTAGAATCAACTGAGAAAAAAAATGTTAGCAACATATATTCCCAATAATTGCATCACTCACATGAATCATCAATCACATATCAAGTCCAAGCCACTTAAACCCATTGTCATTGAAGCCCAAGAAAATGTTCATCTTAACAAGCAAAGCCCATGCTATTCATGCTAGGTCGATACGAATCTAGCCCGCATAATTCACAAAGTAAAGCCCGTGCAATTCAAACTCATGCAATTCACTAAATAAAGCCCACAAAATCAAGCGGGTGAAACTTCTTAGGTGATACATGCCCTTGCCCATCAAAGCCGAAACACAATCTTCAAAATAATCTACCTAGACCAGTTCTCTTGAACCTAGTAATTAAATGGTTTACGTGAAGGAACCAACATTTGTCCAATATAGCCTGCTAAGCCAAAGCCCTTAGAGTCCAATTAAGCTAGTAAAATCATCCATTAGGAGTGGGAATCTGTATATTTCCATTGTATGAGGAAAATCTAAGCAAGAAAATGAGCGAAAAAAGAGCTTAAAATAGCAGGTCACAAGCCCTAGGTGCAAGGTGCATGCGGTACCTCTTTTCTTGCACCAGCACAGCCCATAATGATATACCCAAAAGGCCATGGCTAGGAAAGCCTAGGGGAAGGATAGCCTAGGTTTTTTAAGAAAGGGGAAAGGGGAGATCAGGGTCGACCATCAAGCAGGGCTAAAAGGGCACAAGCCTTGGGTCTAAAAGCGCAAAATTAGAGTCAAAATTATTAATATGTCATATATTGAAAAAAAAAAAAAAATTAAAGAAAACCTACCCCAAGTGGAGAATCCAAAGGCCTTTAGCATTAATTAGAGGCTAGAATTAATGGTTTCACTCATCAGAATTCAACCGAAAGAAAAAAAGATGCGAGTCAGGAAGATGGTTTCACCGAAAAAAAAAAAAAAAAAAAGAGGCAAGAACTAAGAAGGCATTAATTCAGCAACGATCAGAATTTCAAATGGGTTTCTAGGTTTTGATTTTCATCTTTCACGATGAAGATTGAAGGAGTTCCATGAATTCCAATGAATAGCTTTGGAATAACGGTTAGAATTTATCTATTTTTTGTAATTTATTATTCTATAAATTAGTATATTGGTTCTAATATTCTTACAATCTCACTCCCAATCTCAATCACAAACTCTGAAATCTAGTCTCAAAATTCTTGAATTGGTGATCAATTTGGAATTTTGGACTGAAATATTGATGCAAGGTTAAAAGCTGACTTGAGTCCTCTCCTCAAATCTAGAAATCCATTTGCCTGATTATTTGAAGTAATTCTAAATTTCTGTTATACTTTAAATTTTCTTGTTTTATCAAAATATTTTTTGTATTGTTCTGTATCTCACTCATTTTAATTTCTCATTTCATTGAAAGCATTTTGGAGCCAAAAGAATTGAAGGTAAGAATATTCTGTAATTATGTGATTGTTGGTTAGTGAGGAGTAGAGGAGCTGACGAGGTTGTTCTTACCTTGACATCTTGTTACTTTGTTAGTCTGTTAGATACTTAGTTATATATTTAATATTTTGGTGATTGGTTATGTAATTTTTTTGATAGAAACGATTAAATATGTTTCCTAAAAAACAAACCACTAGACACGACAAAAGACAAAAGACAAAAAAAAAAAAAAAAAAGGAAGAAGAAATTGCTCTAAGTCTCAGGGGATCTTTGAATAAATATTTGGACTGTTAAGAAAACAGATTCTACACTTGAAAGTTTAGTTGAATTTGGAAGATTTACCAACTGAACTCGATATTAATTTGGAAGATTTACCATCCGAACCAATATTAATTTGGAAGATTTCAAAAAGGAGGATGATGTGAATGAAATTGCTGATTTGAATGAAAATGAAGTTGCTGATTTAGATGAACAAACAATAAGTGAAATTGAATGCCAAGGGTTAGGATTTGATTTGAATATTTATGATCCAAGGGTTTGAGATAGTATTGATGCAAAAATGAGGGATTTAATTGCTGAAAAAGGACTCATGCGAGAAGATAATCTTAAATATCCTCATGATGAAAAGTGTAGACATTTTTCCTTAAATTATTATGCTAAAATATTACCAAATGGGGAGTCTGTTGACAGAAAATGGTTAGTGTACTCAAAGGAGTTATATAAAGTTTTTAGTTTTTTCTGTAAGTTGTTTAAGATAATGCAATCCAAAAGTCAATTAGCAAGTGAAGGAATTAGAGATTGGAAACATCTAGGTGAGAGGTTTAAACAACATGAATACATTATTGAACAATGCACTAACTTGAAAACGTGGATTGAGTTACAAAACTTATTAGAAAAAAATCTAACTTTTGATAAATAATTATAAGAGATGATCAAGAAGGATAAACATCATTGGAAAGATTTTATGCTTAGAATGATTGTTATTGTGAGGTGTCTGGCTATACATAATTTGGCGTTTCATGGAACAAATGAAAAACATTATGAAGATGCTAATGGTAACTTTCTAGGCCTACTTGAAATGTTTGCAGAAGTTGATCCAGTAATGCAAAAACACTTTAAACTCATTCAAGATAGAAAGATTCATAATCATTATCTTAGCCAAAAAATTCAAAATGAGTTGATTTCTACTATAGCATCAAAAGTTAAACATGCAATTATTAAAAAAATCAAAGAGGCAAAATCTTTTTCAGTGATCCTTGATTGTACTCCTGATGCAAGTCACAAAGAACAAATGACTTTGATAATAAGATGCGTAGATATCTCAATTAAGTTCTGCAATAAACAAAGATAAATAGTTTTTGGAGTATTTATATGTGAAAGATATAGCTGAAGTAGGAATTTTTAATGAATTGCAAGCTGTATTAAAATCCCTTGATCTTAATACTGATGATGTGAGGAGGCAAGGGTATGATAATGGATCTGGTGTTCAAAAAAGATTACTTGACATAAATCCTAGAGCATTTTACATGCCATGTGGTTCTCATTCTCTTAACTTAATACTCTGTGATATGGCGAAATCTTATGTTAAAGCCGATTATTTTTTTGGAGCATGTCAATGCATGTATACAGTGTTCTCTAATTCAACAAAGCAGTGGAATGTTTTACTTGATTATGTTGATTGTTTAACTTTGAAATCATTGTCGACTACACATTGGGAAAGTCATATTGGAAGTGTCAAAGCAATATAATCTCAAGTTTCTCAAATCAGGGAAGCTTTATTTAAACTAGTAGAAATTAGTGAAGATAAAAAATTGAAAAGGGATGCTAGAACTTTAGTAGAAGGAGAGCTTTCAAGTTTTGAATTTATATTAAGTTTGGTTATTTGGCATGATATATTGAACAAGATTAACTTACTTAGTAAAACTTTACAATCCGAAAATATGTGTCTTGATGTTGCTGTAAAACAATTGGAAGGTCTTGTTTTATTTTTTGAAACTTACAGAGAAAATGGGTTTATTTCTGCCATGAATGAGGCTAAACAAATTTCCTTAGATATGGGAATTGAACCTGTATTTCCTAAAAACCAGAGAACTTGTAGGAAAAGGCATTTTGATGAGATTCCTAATACTGATAGGGAAGGGCAATTAGTTGAAGAGTCTTTTAGAACTGACTTTTTTCTTGTTATAGTGGATATTTCTTTTAATGAATTGAGGGATAGGTTTGAACAAATGCATAATTTCGAATCCATTTTTGGGTTCTTATTTGACGCTAGAAAATTAATTTCATTGGATGATAGTGAATTGAAAATTTTTAGTGCATGTGAATCTTAAAAAAGTTTTGAAAAATGGTAGTGTTCACATGTTGATGCAAGGGACTTATATTCAGAATTACACATATTTCCAGTAATGCTACCGAAAGAAGCATATGAAACTAATTAAATTAATAGATATGTTTCCGAATATAATGGTTGCTTATAGGATATTATTGACTATATATACTTGTGACTGTGGCATCTGTAGAGAGAAGCTTTTCCAAATTAAAATTGTTAAAATCTTACTTGCGGACCACCATGACTCAAGATAGACCACCATGACTCAAGATAGGCTAAATGGTTTAGTAATATTATGTATTGAAATGGATATGTTGAAAAATATTGAATATAACGATATAATTGATGATTTTGCTTCTAAAAGTGCAAGAAGATGAAGACACTTGAAGTGGTAAATTATGTGACTGTGAATTCATTGCTACTTTTTATTTTTGTTGGAGCATGTCATGCTGGTTCAAGTTCTTTAAATGGTGGAACACTTTTTGTCAAGATCATGAATAGCCTTGTTATATGTGTGCATTGATGAAGACTAACTGCTTGTACTGAATATGGAAGCTTCTAGTCTACTAGTTTTGAATGTAGACATTTTCATCCATGTAATAGTTAGAAATATAGGATTTGTCTTTTTTTTTGTTTTCGAACTGAATGTAATGTTTTGGACATGATTTTCATCCATGATGGGTTCATATATCATATTCAACCATACACACACACACATATATATATATATATATATATATATATATGTTGTGGACTAGGAAACATGACATGTTATTAAGAGATTGATTTAAGAACCTTGGCTGGGCTTGGGCATACCTTTCCACTTTCCAGCAATGATATGTTGGTACCACATATGATCAATTTAGCCTGTTGCATTCCCAACTGTGATAAGAAGAGACAAATGCACAATAACAATTTAATTTATGCAGTATGTACTGATAGTATAGCAGGCTTTGTGTAGCTATTATAGTGTGTCATATGCTATGATGCAAGGATATTTCAAAATTTGTATTGGTGAAGTATCAGATAGTCAGATACGATACGGGTGAGATATGGGGATATGGTATCGAATATGCCACGTCGTGTATCCTTTTGGATATGGCTTGATACATTTGGGATATAGTCAACGATACGATTAAAAGATAAACTTGGAAGAAATTTTGATTTTGAATTTATTTTTTTATTTTTTGCAAATTTTTAAAAATATTGGTATTCAAATTTTAATTATTGTAAGTTTTTTAATTAGTCTAATAATCCATTAAGACCGACAAATCCACAACCTAAGCATTAAGAGTCATAACCTGTTAAATTTGTGTTTTATTTTGTTATATAGACTTATTTAATATATATATATATATATATTTTAGTTTTATGACATGAACTTATTTTGTGTTTCTCTTTATATTATTATTATTTTTTAAATATATTATTTTAACTATCTTTATTGTATCCTAGTTTTTTAGATTTACGGTATCATTGTATCGTATCGTATCGTCGAATTCCTATCTATATCGGTGCACCCTACGCCATCTGCCATTAGTTGTCATTAGGTGTCAGTAGAGAATATATGGAAAAGTATAAAAGCCTTGGTGTTACTGTATGCATGTTTTTAATGAAATACTATAGCGACTGGGACCTAAAAATAAATTAAATTTGTAAAATTAATTGAGAAATGATGATTTTACCCTCGAGTGTTAGGGGGTTCGGGAGTCACTTCTCTTTTGGAAGTTTTTCTTGGACCATTGCGTGGGTCTTGAATTCACAAGTTTGTAAACAAGCAGCACACGAAAATTGGAGTTCACATGGAAAAGTTACGATTATAGAAAGACTAGGGACATTTTGGTATTTTTGGCAAGATAGAGATATTTTAAAATCTCAGTTCTCTCTCCTCACCCAAATGGGACTGATTTCTTTCTCTCTCCTCCCTCATCTACTTGGACTCTCCTCCCTTCGCGAAGCACCGAGAACCACCCATCACCGTCGATTTTTTCCGGCCGTTTGAGACCTAGCCACCACCACTTATCAAACCGTCATGACGATGTGAGCTCAGCCATACCTTTCCCCATGGCCAATGGCTACGGTAGTGAGAGATTCGAGGAATAAAATGGCCGATGAATTTTCAAGGCTTTCCGGCCATTTTTCGGCAACCACAAGCATAGCGGCTCCGGAGACTGCGGAGGACCGAACGACTCTAAGTTAAGCTCGCTTGGGCTTTGAGGTGAGTGGACTTTTGTTTCTTTAACTGTACTATGCAGACATATTTAATGCTTTAACGATGTTTTACTATTTATGGACTTGAAATGATTGGGCTACAGCCCGGTGTTATGGTTTTGGGCTTTGGCCTGAGTCATGTGACTTAGGCTTTGACCCGGGTTTTGATGGTTTGGCGTTGGTCGGGAGTCAATCTATTTTGGGGTTCATACTACTACTGTCACTAATTCTGGTCATGTGGGTCCAAGGATTCATTGACGTGTTGTAATGACCCGGACTTGAAATTAAAGTAAATTCAAAAATTAATTTAGGAAAAGACAATTTTACCTTTGAGTTTTAGGGGGGTCCGGGATTTACTTTTTATTTGGAAACACTTTTGGAAGCTTTTCTTGGATCGTTGCGTAGGTCTTGAACTCATGATTTCGTAGATAGGCGACACGCGTAAATAGGAGTTCGTACGGGGACCAAGGGCATTTTGATAATTTTCCAAAAGGAGATATTTTTAAGAGAGTACATTCTCTTTCCTTAGCCCATTGGGCAATCCGGTCCTCTCTCCTTTCTCTCTATTTTCTCTGTCTTCCCCTGCGATTTTCTTGACCGAGAATTGCTCTACACCACAACTTCCATCACCTTCAATTCCCGGCCATCCGACCTCTGCTTTCACCACAATTGTCTTCCTCTCCTCCTCCCGATTCTAGCCATGCCAACCATTAAAGACGACGACGCAGCAAAGGCCGAGAGGAGAATGGCCACCTCAGCTTTCGAGCTAGATTTCGGAAAGAACAGGTAAAATATCCGACTTTTGACCTCTGATTTGGATCCCTCTCATTGAGTAGATAGATTTACACTAGTGGAACGTTAAAATTGGTGAAGAAATGGAGTTTTCGGAAAATCTTGAAAATCGGCCTTCAATGTTGTCGGCCTACTAATGGCAGCGCCTGCTACCGGCATTTGGGCGAGGAGGAAGGCGATTGAAGTGTACAACCGCATGTGAGGCGCATACACACGTGTGAGCGTGGCGTGTGAGGCGCTTGGGAAGGCCTCAGACTCTTGTTTGCATACTTTCGACGTTTCATATTTGTTCGCGCAGGTTTCAGGTCCATCGAAGTTCATTTAGGGGCTTTTTTAGACCTCCTAAGTTACATTGAACGCGTTTTGGGCGCGTGCGTACTCCCGGGGGTTAGGGGTCAAATTTAAGGTTCATGATTATCGTTTGGTACTGCCAAGTGTTTATTTTTTATAGGCATGGTGGCTCTAAAGGTCACGAGGGAGCGAATAGCTTGGAATCGAACTGGCTTGGACTTTGAGGTGAGTGGACTTGGGTTCCTAAATTGTAATGCATGCATATTGCTATGTTTTAAACGTATTATTATCAATTATGGATTTATTGAATTTCTTATCATTTATGCATTTATGGTATTAAGGATGATTATGTTTAAATGAGTTATTCTTAATTGTTGATATTGAAAATGATTTTGGAAAGTATTTTGGGCTTAGGCCCGGTGATACAGATGTTGGGCTTCAGGTCGGAGTTATGGAATTTTGCTACGGCTAAGTCTTATGGATTTCCTCCACATGTCCATGAGGTATTTTTGGACATGCGAGGCGAGGGATTTCTCCGATACATGACTTTGAGGTATTTTCTGCCATGTGCTCGTTGAGGTTAAGGCTTCGGTCTAGATATTGGGTGACGGCTAGGAATTTCTCCGACCACATGATCTTGAGGTATTTTTTGTCATGTGTGTTGCTCAAGGTTGTCTGCGCGTGTAGTCTGTAATTTTAGCCACATAGCTTTGAGGTATTTCCAGATATACATGACTGGGAGTGGGTCCCCGGGTTTGGCCACTCGATTCTCTAACCATTGCTTTAAGGTATTTTCAGCTGTGGTTAGATGAGTAGATCCCCATATTGGATCTCTCGGTTCCCTAGCCATTGCTTTGAGGTATTTTTCAGTGATGGTTAGAAGGGTACGTCCCCGTGTTGGACTACCTTGGATATTGGGCGATGGTCGAGATATCGAGCTATGGTTCGAGGTGACGGCTATGACCGGGATATCAAGCTACGACTCGAGCTGACGATTACAACCGGGATATCGAGCTACGGCTCGGGGTGACGGCTACAGCTGGGATATCGAGCTATAACTCAGAGTGACGACTACGGCTGGAATATCGGGTTACAACTCGGGTGATGGCTATAGCAAGGAGATCGAGCTACGGCTCATGGTGACGGCTATGGCCGGGTTATGGAGATGGCAGGTACTGTTGGAGGTAGCGTGGTTTCCATCGAGGAAAATCAAATTGTTTCCCGATAAGTTATATATATATTTTTTGCACTTGATGATATTAGTGTATGTATGGTACCACGAGGTGCATTGTCCTGATTATTATTATTTTATTCACGTAACCCGTTCCTTTATGACCCTATTGTCTACTCACTATTGTTTGGTTGTTGTGCCCTCCAGGTCGTAGCGGGACGAGACTTCGAGACCAGAAAGAGGCATCATCTTCTATTACGTTACCACTGTAAAGGATTTTTTTTGGATTTGTAATGTTAAATTTAACCTAGTTGCTCTACTGTGGTTTTATTTCTTGAGTTATTCTATGGTTTGGACTTGGTTTTGGTTGGGTTGATTTTTTATCTGGAACTATTTGGGTTAGTTGGTTTAGTTATGGAATCTTCCATCTGACAGGTGGAAGTTGAAGTGACTAGTTTACAGGGGAGACTCTGTCGAATTTTCAGTAGAAGTCGCAAAAAGTTTGGAGGATATTGGAAGGGTATTTTGGGAATTATTTGAAGTTTCAGGTGATGTCAGGAGGAGCATGGCTTCTCACGAATTTCGAGGGGGAAATTCAGGAGGTGTCCTATCATGTTTGTTGGAGGGATTTCTCCGACATATGATGTAGAGGGTTCCATCATATGCTCAGCGAGGTATTGGCTTTGGCCGGAATTTCTCCGACATATGTTGTAGAGGATTCCATCATATGCTCCGCGAGGTATTGCCTTCAGCCGGGATTTCCCCAACACATGATGTAGAGGATTCTGTCATGTGTTAGGTGAGGTATTGACTTTGACCAAGATTTCTTTGACATATGATGTAGAGGATTTCATCATATGCTCGATGAGGTATTGGTTTCGACCTGTATTTCTCTGACATATGATGTAGATGATTCCATCGTATGCTCGGTGAGGTATTGGCTTCGACCGAGATATTGGGCTACGACCCGAGATATTGGGATACGACCTGGGATATCGGCTTCGATAGGGATATTGGGTCACAGCCCAGGATATTGAGCTTCGATCGGAATATTGAGCCACAATCCCTAATACAAGCTTCGGCCGGGGTATTGGGCTACGACCAGAGATTGTTAGCTTCGACCGGGTTTATAGGGGGACTTTCCTAATAAGTGTTATATATATATATATATATATATATATGTAGTTATATGGATTTCTAACGAAGGAGGGGTACAGTTATATGTAGCGTGGGTTCCACCGATTTTAAATCAAATGGGTTTCCTGTAAGTTATATATATTTGTATACGAATCTTTATCATGCATGTATTTTTTTTATAACGAGGTGGGAGTTAGTGGTATTTTCTTTATTCACGGAATTGCGCTCTTTAATTGTTCTATTGTCTACTCCCGTTTGTTTTGGTTTTGTACCCTCCAGGCTGTGGAAAGATGAGACTTCAAGACTATGAGGAGGCATCATTTCCACTGTGACCTTACTTTGTAGGATATCGCTAAATTCTAAACTTTAGGCCTAGTATGCTCTAATTACCTTTACAAGTCCGTTTGTTTGAGTTTGGTTGGGATTCGTGGATTTTCTGACAAGTTGGATTTTTGGTTGAACCCTTTTATTGGGGAGATTCTGCCGAAAGTTTTTATAGAAGTTCATAATTTGGATTGTTAAAATAAGGGTGGTTTTGGAAAGCTTCTGACTTTCCAAAGTTGTTATATGGGGCAGGGCTTCTCATGGATTTTAAAGGGGAAATTCGGGAGGGGTGTTGTCAAATACAATACACGAATTTGAATTCATTGAAATACAAGATTGTTATTATTTACTACACTACTATAGTTAGAAGTAAATTTTTAGGCTAATGGTTGTTCGTCCTTAAACTTTACCCAAATTTTACCAACCGTCCATAAACTTCAATATTAGAATCTGTCATCTCTGAACTTTACTCAAATGTGCACTGATGGTCCTTCTGTCAGTTTTTTGAAAGTTTTCGGTTAAAAAAAGTCACGTATAATGACATCTTTACCCTTACTTTTAACAAAAAATGTTCAAAAAAGTGGCATAAGGACCACCTCTGTATATTTGCGGAAAGTTCAAGGATTTCATATTCTAATATTGAAATTTAGGGACCGTTGGTAAAATTTAGAAAATTTAGAGCAAATTACACTTTAGTACCTTGTGTTTTACACCAATTTTCATAACAAAATGGAACCCACCAAAATCTTCTTATTTTCTTCGTAATTCTTCTCCGACAAGACTGCATTGATTGACCAAAAAGAAAACAAGACCCGCACGAGGCTCCTCAATGCCACCATTGTTGGAGCATCCGGATATCCGGACATGAAAGCTGGAATTTTGGTGCCTTCGTCAACCTCTTCCTTGCCTCAATAGTAAAAGAAAACAAAAATCATTTAGTTTGGAAATTTCTGGATTTTTTCTAGAATTTTTGGAACATATATGAATGTCTATGAATATTTCATCACGAAAGGTTAAGAACACCATTAGTGACAATATTTTTTTATAAAAGTGTCGCAAAAGCTTATAATACCACTTTATTGTGATGGTATTCATCAGATAATTTGTCACTAGAGGTGTTCTACACCTTTAGTTACAAAAAATGCATAGATATTTATACTGTTTTCCATAAATTCTGGAAAAAACTGAAGTACAACCTCCCCTCCATTTCACCTATTGGAAATCAGAGTGTCAATCGGAAATGCAAGGATGATGATCTCCTTGATTGCAAGCAAAATCAGTTGACCCGATTCATAAGAAAATGCAAAACCTTTCAAGGTATGAATCCCTAACTTTACTCTAGCTGAATTGAATCGAGACTGGCTCGTGATGTCTTCAATATTGCTTCCTTTCGTACTTAATTATGGACTGAACTTAAATTGGAAATTGGGTGATGATCACTACGATGATCGGTGCACCCCAGGTGTTTGTGATTGTGCTTGAGTGAGATTTTTCTGGGTTTAAAATAGAGGTCAGTTATGACTGACTTCTCCTTGAGTATTTTCTCTGTTTTTTCATTACTCGAATGATTGAATTACAATGCATATATAAATACTCACACACACTCCATGATTCGGTTAGAGATGATAACAATATGATGTCACCACACACACTCCTTGCAGCTCGCTCAAGACTGCTCACACACTCACAATTACACTAATCGTTTCACACATTTACAACACACACATTCTCTCATTTAGTGCCTTCATCTTGTGACACTTGTCCTCCTCGAGTCAGCAACAGGTGTGCTGCCAAGTCAGCTGCCAGTGATGCAGCTTAGTCACCAACAACTTCTCTTAAGCTAGTAACTGGAACTACTCTCAGTAAACCTCTTAGGTAGCAAAGCCTTTCCATAGGTAGAGCTTTGGTGAAGATATTCGCAAGCTACTCTTTAGACTTGCAGTACTGTAGTGTAATTTCTCCATTTTGGATTGCATCTCTGATATAATGAAATCTTCTATTGATATGTTTGATCTTTTGATGAAAGACTGGATTTTTGGCCATGGAAATGGCTGACATGCTGTCACACAGTAGAGGAGTAGCCTCTAACTGTTCCTCTCCAAAATCTCCCAATACAAACCTTAACCAGACAGCTTGAGTAGCTGCCTCAGAGGCACTAACATACTCAACTTCTGCTGTTGAAAGAGCAACACTGCTCTGTTTGACAGATGCCCAAGAGAAAATCCCACTGCCAAATGAAAAAGCATAGTCTGCTGTGCTTTTCATGTCATCTTCAGAACCTCCCCAATCACTAACATACCATAGGACTCTCTTAGATGTTCCTAAATGCTTCTTGGTAGGGTTGTGCATGAATCTAGACAGCAGACTTGAAGCATACATTATGTCTGGTCTAGTAGATGTTAGATAGAGTAAACTTCCCACAATCTGTGTATAGAGTTGCTCATCAGCAGCTTCACTACCATCACTTCTTTGCAGCTTGTTAGTAGTAGCTAGAGGAGTACTCACTGCCTTGCAGTCTTTGAGTCCAAAATTTTCTAGAAATGTAGAAGCATACTTCCTTTGATGAATGAAGATACCATTGCTAGACTGTAGAACACCCATCCCTAGGAAATGATGTAGTAATCCCAGGTCTGTCATTTCATATTTGCTCATCATGTCTTGCTTGAACTCAGTCATCATAGTAGCATTGTCACCTGTTTAGATAATGTCATCTACATAAATAGACACAATTAGGGTTCCTTCATCTTGCTTAACCTTCAAATACAAAGTTGCCTCACTGGAACTTCTCTCAAAACCACAACTCAGTAAGTAGGAATCAATCTCTCCATACCAGGCCCTTGGTGCTTTCTTAAGACCATAGCGTGCTTTGTTTAATCTTGAAACTTTAGCTTCATTACCTTGAACTTCAAACCCTTCAGGCTGATCCACATATACCTCCCCTTCTAGAACACCATTAAGGAATGCTGACTTCACATCAAGCTGAAACAACTTCCATTCTTTATGTGCTACTAGAGCAATTAGGGTTTTGATAGTGTCAAGTCTTGCAACTAGTGCAAATGTCTCATTGAAATCAATTCCTGGTTTCTGAGCATATCCCTTAGCAACCAATCTGGACTTGTGCTTCTTAATGGATCCATCCAGATTGAGTTTAGTTTTGTAAACCCACTTGACACCAATCACTGGTTTGTCAGTAGGTCTCTCTGTTAGCTCCCATGTATCATTCTTTTCAATCATCTGCATCTCAGCTTGCATGGCTTTCTTCCAAGCTGAATCCTTGATTGCTTCACTGAAACTTTCAGGTTCTATTATGCACATGTGACATCTAGCATAAACATCACTTAGACTTCTTAGCTTCACTGGTGTATCACCTGAACTTGAGCTAGGTGAATCACAAGAACTAGGACTAGGGCTTGTACTAGGACTAGAATCAGGGCTTGAGTTTGAACTTGAATTGGTGCTAGTAGTATGAACACCCTGTGTTACTGGTGTAGCATAATCAATTCTAGTGTTAAACCTTACTGGTATATACTTATGAACTTCTGCATGTTTCTTCCAATCCCAGCATCCTTCTTCATTAAATATTACACTTCTTGACACCACAATCTTCCTAGTTTCCAGACTATAAACTCTGTAGCCTTTTTCATAACTACCATAGCCTACTAGAACACCTTTCACACTAGAATCATCTAGTTTCTGTCTCCTCTGAGATGGGACATGCATGTAGCATATAGAGCCAAATACCCTTAGGTGTGACACTCCTGGTCTTTTACTAGAGAACTTCTCAAATGGAGTCTTACCCTGCACAGCCTTGGTAGGACATTGATTGAGAATGTATACTACAGTGTTGACTGCTTCACCCCATAACTCATAGGGTAGTTGTTTTCCATGTAACATAGAGTTAGCCATCTCTAATACAGTCATGTTTTTCCTCTTAGAAACACCATTCTGCTGAGGAGAGTAAGCCATTGTCAGCTGTCTCTCAATTCCATGCTCTTCACAGAGTCTCTGGAATTCATTTGAGGTATACTCTCCACCTCTGTCACTTCTCAACTTCTTCACTTTGAACCCACTTTCTAGTTCAACCATAACTTTGAACTTTTTGAACACATTTAACACACCTGATTTGTGTCTCAGAAAATACAGCCAGCACATTCTAGAATGATCATCAATGAAGGTAAGAAAATACAGATTACCTCCCATTGTTTCTGTTTGCACAAGACCACATACATCTAAGTGTAATAACTCAAGAGGTGTAGAAGCCCTCCAAGCCTCTTCTGTGTCAAAAGGACTCACATGATGTTTCCCTGAAATGCATCCTTCAAAGAGTTCTTTGTCACCTTCTAGACTAGGTAGTCCCACCACCATGTCCTTCTATCTTAGCAGCTTTAGGCTTGAGTAGTTCAAGTGGCCAAATCTCCTGTGCCATAGTTATGTGCTCTCCTTAGCTTATGCTCTTCTAGCTACTGGATTCACATAATCCAGAGAGAGCTTGAAACATCTGCTACCTGTCATAGGAACCTTAGAAACCCTTTGCTTCATGTTCTTATCTTCATAAACCTTTACGGAACTATCTCCAAACACTAGGCAGTATTCATGTTCCACCATCTGACCTACACTTAGTAGATTCTCATCCAATCCAGGTACAAGCATCACTTCCTTGATGTACTTGTCAACTTGGTCAATATGAACCAACAAGGAACCTTTCCCAGTAGCTTGAACTAGCTCCCCAGTACCCATCTTCACTCTCACATTCAGACTTCGATCAATGTTAGTCAATAAAGACTCATGACTTGTCATATGGTTACTACAACCACTATCCAAATACCACACACCCACCTCCTTCTCAATGGAGGCTGAATGGCAAGCATAGAACATGTTTCCTTCAACTTCATCTACTTTATGAGCTAGGTTAGCAATCTGTTTTTCAGAGCAGTCTTTGGTAATTTGGCCAAATTTAGAGCACTGGAAACATTTCACTTTTCCTTTGAACCAGCATTCACACCAGTGAAGTTTGTTGCAATTCTTGCATGCATCCTTAGAACCACTGGTTTCTCCTTTCTGATTTCCAGAGAACTTATTCTCATACTTAGCATTACCTCAGAATTTGCTGTTAGTCCATCCCTTGTTTCCACCTTTCAACTGTTGCTTCTTAAACCTTCCCTAATTAGAACTTGGTTGTGCTTATGACTTATTATTCACACTCATACTTGAGAATATTTTCTCAACATCACTGTAACAACCCGGAATTTCAATTATTGGATTTAATTAAATTATTTATGTAAAATGACGATTTTGCCCTTGCTTGTTAAAGGGCATGGAGATCAAGTTTTGTTTCGAAACCTTTTCGGTGGTGTATTGGGTACCGTTGCGTAGGTCTCGAACTCACGAGTTCGTAGACAGGCGGCACGCAGAAAACGGAGTTCGTAGACGAGAGTTATGGGTCTAGATGTGCAAGGGCATTTTGGTAATTTTCCATGGAGGGGAGATATTTTGTTACCCATATCAGTGTAATCTGATCCATCTTCATTTTCATCCTTATCATATCCTTCTCTCTCTCTCTGTGACAAACTCAAACACACCCGAAACCATTGAACCCGTGCGAAAATCATCCAAAAAACCCACAAAGTCAACTTGGATTTCAAGGCTTCAACTTCCAGTTTTGATCAACTAATCGTGTTCTACTCCTTCCCACGATCACAACCGTACCAACCATCGAAGGAGAGGACCACGGAGGAAGCCGAACCGAGGATAGGAAGTTTCGGACCTTCCGATCGATTTTCCGGCTAGCACAGGTACGTGTTTGTGGTTTTGAGGTCATATTTGGATTCCTGGGTTTGAGTAGATAGATTTAGACGTAAAATTTGTGAAAAATGGTTGAGTTTTGAGGAAGTTGGAAAGCTTGGAGTTTCGGCCGGAAATGGAGGATTCCGGCGAAACCAGACGGCGGCGACGGCGACTGCCGGTCATCTTCTCCGGCCAACCTCCGGCGACGGTGACGGTAGCCGGTCATCTTCTCCGGCGAGTCGCCGGTGACCGGTCGGATCGAGTTGAACCGGTCGGGTCGAGTTGAACCGGTCGGGTCGAGTTGAACCGATCGGGTTGAGTGAACCGGTCGGGTCGAGTTGGACCGGGTCAGGTTGAGCCGAACCAGGTTGGACCGGTTCAGGCGCGTGGGGAACTGTAGCAGGCGCGTGGTCGGCGCGTGAGGGCGCGTGAGGGCGCGTGTTCCGACCTTCCGTCGGCGCGTGGCGGCGCGTGTGGCTGAGTCTGATGTCACGGTGGCGCGTGACAAGTAGTTTTTGACGTTTCGGACCTGTTGGCGCAGGTTTCGAGTCGATCGAATGTCGTTTAGGGGCTGTTTCGGACGTTTTAAGGTTGCTGCGTTTTCTAGGCCAGCATAGTTAGACTCCCGGGGTTTATGGGGTTTATATTTAAGATTATTATTATTAGCTGGTAATCCCGATTATTAATTTGGACAGGCGATACTGCTCCGGGAACTTCAGGGGAGCGTACAGTTCGGGATTGAGCTTGCTTGAACAGGTTTGTGAGTGGATTTTGATTTATAAACTATAATGCATGCATAAATGTATCTTTGATTTAAATACTGTTGAGTATGAGTGAAATGAATTTCTGGATTTTAGAAATGATACTGGACACATATTTTACAATATTTCAGTGAAAGTATGTTTTGAGAAATGACCTGATTTTGTACTCGATTTTGATATCGTTTTGACGTGGTAACTATTTGAGTATGTGATTTGGGTTGAGACCCATAATTGTGATTTTACCGATTTTGGCCATAAAATGATATTTGCAAAGAATTTGGCTAAGGCCGCGAAACAAAGATTTCGAAGTATGGATTTGATTCACTGATTCCCGTCCCGATGATTGTTGTTGCTCTGACTGGTGTTGAGGGGCCTTGCTCTACCAGTTGTTGAGGGTTCAGACCTTAGGTGTTGAGGGGTATGGCTCCGCCGGGTCGCGAAACTGTCTATGCATAGTACAGATATTACAGACAGTACATATGGTACACAGAGTTGTACAGATTTGAACACATCTCAAGGGATACCCTGGTGTGTTATGAATATGTCGGGAACAGTGAATTTGAGATATTATGTGGCAGATTGAACCAAATGATTTGAATTTGAGATATTATGTGGCAGATTGAACCAAATAATTTGAATTTGAGATAATTTGTGTCCATATTGAATTAAATGATTTTAAACTCATTTGAAGAGAGTTTTCAAACCAAATTATGGATCACGAGGTATTTTCATTATACAGATTTTATGTGAGTCCAATTAAATGGTTTTAAAGATAAATGTGAATTTTGGATGATTTACATATGATGCTTTTATATGATAAATTGTTTTATGTTATGCATGCAAGATTTTATAAATGGAGGGGAAGAAAGGTAATTCTTCGAAAAGGAATTTATAAATGATTATTTTTGTCCACTCACAACTTTTGTGTTTAAATCCCCCTTCAGGCAGTTGAGTAGAGTTGACGCGAACATTGATCTCGAGGCTGAGGCATTAGGATTCTGACTGCGCTGTGTTGTATATTTGAGTAGGATATCTAAATTTTATTCTTGATCCTACTTAGACGCTCTGATATTATGTTGCATTTGATTTGTCGTTAATTACGGGAATTATTGAGTGCTTAAGTCCCTTGTCTGACAAGAGGAAGTATTTATTATGGTTATTATAATTTGTATGGATTGAAGGGTATTTTGGGAACCTTGTCTTAGGTTGTCAGACGGGATCAGGGTTCTTCCCGGATTTCGAGGGGAAATTCGGGACGGATCCTGACAATTGGTATCAGAGCACTAGGTTAAATTCCTGTAGACTGTACACTACGTGTACAATTATTTTGATATTGATGAGTTATAGTTCTTTTCAGCGTAATGCCTCCGAGACGCGAGTTCCGTCAACAGTCGGAAAATATTGGGGACACACCTGAACCTACAGTGGAGCCTGATATGAGGCAGACACTGGAACAATTGGGTCATGCGTTGACTTCTGTACTTCAGAGTAGGACTGCTACTGAAGGTTCAGACATTGAGAGGGCCCAGAGATTAGGGGCTACCGTATTTATGGGCGACTCTAGCCCAGATGATGCAAGATAGTGGATTACTCGTTTAGAGCGAGTGTTCTCGGTTATGAGATGTCCTCAGGGGGACAGGGTGTTGTTAGCCACTTTTCTGCTGGGTGGTTCCGCTTATGATTGGTGGAGCGCATTAGAGGTATCAGGTTGGGAAGTCAGTACCATTACCTGGGCGACCTTCCGGGAGAAGTTCCTCGAGCAATTTTATCCTTGCTCGTACCGAGATGCCAGGGAGGCTGAGTTCATACACCTACAGCAGGGAGATTTGACAGTGGCTCAGTATGAGCAGAGATTTTTAGAGTTGGCTCGTTTTGCACCAGCTCTAGTGGTAACCGAGAGGGACAGACGCCGCAGATTTGAAAATGGGTTGAGGGGCGAACTTCGGTCAGCGGTAACGGCTGCAGCCCATACTTCATTGAGAGATGCGTCTGACGCTGCAGCTCGTGTAGAGTTGAGCATGGGTGTGCCAGTCCAGCAGCAGTTTAGGGGTTCCAGGCGACACAGGGATCGCTGGGATGTTGGAACCTCTAGCCAGGGACCGTCCAAGAGAGGCAGTTTCAGCTCTGGATCTACTGCGGGTGAGGGATCTGGTTCAGGCAGTGGCGGAGCCAGACAGGCACCCCAGTCATCCGCCCGTTCTAGTGGTGCTTCTGTGCAGTCAACTAGAAGACTGAGTGGCAGCTCAGGTAGCACTGGATGTTTCTTTTGTGGGGAGAGTGGTCACATCAGGAGATTTTGCCCACATTTGTATCCGGCTAGTAGTTCCTGGGGGCGGGATGCTGCTGAACAGGGGCAGAGGACATTTCAGACGCCCGGTTTTGCAGCTGGAAGTCAGAGTCAATCCAGTAGGGCCAACCGGGCCAATTGGACAAACAGGCCCCGTGGGTCCAACAGGGCCAGAGGCAGACAGTGGGGTCGTGGTCGATCGTTGGATACACAAGCTCGAGTGTTTGCTATGTCGCAACAGGAGGCCCGAGCAGCACCAGATGTGGTCACGGGTACGTTATCTATTTTTAACCGTGATGCTTTTGTTTTAATAGATCCTGGGGCTACTCATTCTTTCATTTCTCGGGAGTTTACATTATTTGCTGATAGAGAATTGTCTCTGATTGGTTGGGACAAGGGTGTTAGTACTCCTACTGGGAATATGTTAGTGGCGAATCTCGTGATTCGAAATTGTCCAGTGTTAGTGGAAGGTCATGCATTAGAGGCAGATTTAATTCCCTAGATATTTTTTATTTTGATGTGATTCTGGGGATGGATTGGTTGACTATGCACCATGCCTCTATTGATTGTTATGACAAGAGAGTGGATTTCCGGAGTCCAGGTTTACCGGAACTTACATTCTGGGGAGATCGTAGGGTACTACCCTGTGGAGTGATATCAGCTTTAACCGCTGAGAAATTGTTGAGGAAAGGTTGTGAGGGTTACTTGGCTCATGTGTTTGATTCTCGGGATACTCCGATGAGAGTGGAGGATATTCCCGTGGTGAGTGAATTCTCTGATGTGTTTCCAGATGATCTTCCGGGATTGCCACCTCACCGAGAGATTGAGTTCACCATCGAGCTTTTGCCAGGTACTCAACCTATCTCACAGGCACCGTATAGAATGGCACCGGCAGAATTGCGAGAGTTAAAGACTCAGTTGCAGGACTTGGTGAATATGGGATTTATTCGCCCAAGTGTTTCACCTTGGGGTGCACCAGTGTTATTTGTGAGGAAAAAGGATGGTGGTCTGAGGTTGTGTATCGACTACCGGAAGCTAAACATGGCTACGGTGCGGAATAAGTATCCTTTGCCAAGGATAGATGATTTGTTTGATCAACTTAAGGGGGCAAGATATTTTTCGAAAATTGACCTTCGATCCGGATACCACCAGTTGAGGATCAGAGAAGGGGATGTTGAGAAAACAGCTTTCAGGACTCGTTATGGTCATTATGAGTTCCTGGTGATGCCTTTCGGGTTGACTAACGCCCCAGCAGCATTTATGGATTTGATGAACAGGGTGTTCCAAAAGTATTTGGATCGGTTTGTGATTGTATTCATTGATGACATCTTGGTGTATTCGAGGAGTGCTAAGGCACATGAGAAGCACTTAAGGTTGGTGCTGAATATGCTTAGGAAAAAGCATTTGTTTGCCAAATTCAGTAAATGCCAGTTTTGGTTGACCGAAGTTGGATTCTTAGGTCATGTGATTTCGGCTGAGGGTATCAGCGTAGATCCCCAAAAGATTGAGGCAGTGGAAAACTAGGAGCAACCGAGGACAGTGACAGAGGTGAGGAGTTTTCTGGGTTTGGCAGGATATTATCGACGATTCGTAGAAGGATTTTCTACGATAGCAGGGCCGTTGACTCGGTTGACGAGGAAAGGAGTCAAGTTTGACTGGGGAGTTGATTGTGAACAGGGATTTCAGGAGCTGAAGAGGAGGTTGACTTCTGCTCCAGTATTGACCATTCCTGATGATACTGGGGGATTCGAGGTGTATAGTGATGCATCATTGCGGGGTATAGGCTGCGTGTTGATGCAGCATGGAAAGGTGATAGCTTATGCTTCTAGACAACTTAAACCCCATGAGTTGAATTACCCCACACATGATTTGGAATTAGCTGCAGTGGTGCATGCATTGAAAATATGGAGACATTATTTGTATGGGGAGACGTGTCGGATCTTCACCGACCATAAGAGTTTGAAGTACTTGTTCACCCAAAAAGACCTGAATTTGAGGCAGAGAAGATGGCTTGAGTTAATAAAGGATTATGATTGTACTATAGAGTACCATCCAGGGAAAGCCAATGTTGTGGCGGATGCTTTAAGCAGGAAATCCATGGGTTCTTTAGCCCATCTGCATACAGTCTACTTACCGTTACTGGTAGAGTTCCGTAGAGCAGGGATAGTACTGGACATGGATAGCCAGGGGGCTTTGTTGGCTAGTTTTCATGTGAGGCCTGTTCTGATTGATCAGATTATTGAGGCTCAACTCCAGGACCCTACATTGTGCATTATCAGGATGGAGTTAGAGGCTGGAAACAGGCAGGACTATGCGCTTAGGGATGATGGAGCCTTGGTTAGGGATGGTCGGTTGTGCGTACCGAATGAGCTGGAACTAAAGAGGGAAATTCTTGATGAGGCTCATAGTTCGGCTTACGCTATGCATCCAGGAGGTACCAAGATGTATCATACCCTAAGGAAATATTATTGGTGGACTGGGATGAAAAGGGAAATTGCTGAGTTTGTGAGTAGATGCCTGACGTGCCAGCAAGTGAAAGCAGAGAGGCAGAAACCATATGGGGCACTTCAACCATTACCTATTCCGGAATGCAAGTGGGATCACATTACGATGGATTTTGTGTATAAACTTCCAAGGACACAGAAAGGACATGATGGGATATGGGTAATTGTTGATAGACTCACGAAGTCTGCACATTTCTTGCCAGTGCGGGAAGATTTTCGGATGAGTCGGTATGCCAAATTGTTCATTGATGAGATCATACGGCTACATGGGACTCCAGAGTCCATTGTTTCGGACAGGGATCCTAGATTTACCTCCAGGTTTTGGCGGAGTTTGCAGAAGGCTTTTGGCACTACATTGCATTTTAGTACAGCTTTTCATCCTCAGACGGATGGTCAGTCTGAGAGGACAATCCAGATTTTGGAGGATATGATGAGAGCTTGTGTACTACAGTTTAAAGGAAATTGGGATTCACATCTGGCTCTGATGGAATTTGCTTATAATAATAGTTATCAGTCGAGTATTGGGATGTCTCCTTTCGAGGCACTGTATGGGAGGCAGTGCAGGACACCTCTATGCTGGAACGAAGTGGGTGAAAGGAAACTGTTAACACCAGAGTTGGTTGATACGACTGAGGAAAAGATAAGGATCATCAGAGAAAGGTTGAAGACAGCTCAGGATCGCCAGAAGAGCTATGCAGACCGCAGAACTAGAGACCTTGAGTTTGAGGTTGGTGACTGGGTGTTCTTGAAACTATCTCCTTGGAAGGGAGTTGTACGTTTTGGTAGACGAGGAAAACTGAGTCCTCGCTACATTGGTCCATATGAGATTCTGGAGAGGATAGGACCAGTGGAATATCGTCTTGCTTTACCATCGGAACTATCCAGAGTTCATAATGTTTTCCATGTATCTTTGCTCCGGAAATATCTGTTTGATGAGTCTCACGTATTGGGAGAACAACCACTTGAGCTGAAAGATGATTTGACCTTTGAGGAGCAACCGGTGCAAATTTTGGATTGGAAAGAGAAGGTACTGCGCATAAAGAGTATTCCTCTAGTTAAAGTGTTGTGGAGGAATCATAACGTGGAGGAAGCCACGTGGGAAACTGAGGAACTAATGCGGACGCAGTATCCTTATTTGTTCCAAGGGTAGAGTTGAATTTCGAGGACGAAATTTCTTAAGGGGGGTAGATTGTAACAACCCGGAATTTCAATTATTGGATTTAATTAAATTATTTATGTAAAATGACGATTTTGCCCTTGCTTGTTAAAGGGCATGGAGATCAAGTTTTGTTTCGAAACCTTTTCGGTGGTGTATTGGGTATCGTTGCGTAGGTCTCGAACTCACGAGTTCGTAGACAGGCGGCAGCCAGAAAACGGAGTTCGTAGACGAGAGTTATGGGTCTAGATGTGCAAGGGCATTTTGGTAATTTTCCATGGAGGGGAGATATTTTGTTACCCATATCAGTGTAATCTGATCCATCTTCATTTTCATCCTTATCATCTCCTTCTCTCTCTCTCTCTGTGACAAACTCAAACACACCCGAAACCATTGAACCCGTGCGAAAATCATCCAAAAAACCCACAAAGTCAACTTGGATTTCAAGGCTTCAACTTCCAGTTTTGATCAACTAATCGTGTTCTACTCCTTCCCACGATCACAACCGTACCAACCATCGAAGGAGAGGACCACGGAGGAAGCCGAACCGAGGATAGGAAGTTTCGGACCTTCCGATCGATTTTCCGGCTAGCATAGGTACGTGTTTGTGGTTTTGAGGTCATATTTGGATTCCTGGGTTTGAGTAGATAGATTTAGACGTAAAATTTGTGAAAAATGGTTGAGTTTTGAGGAAGTTGGAAAGCTTGGAGTTTCGGCCGGAAATGGAGGATTCCGGCGAAACCAGACGGCGGCGACGGCGACTGCCGGTCATCTTCTCCGGCCAACCTCCGGCGACGGTGACGGTAGCCGGTAATCTTCTCCGGCGAGTCGCCGGTGACCGGTCGGATCGAGTTGAACCGGTCGGGTCGAGTTGAACCGGTCGGGTCGAGTTGAACCGGTCGGGTTGAGTGAACCGGTCGGGTCGAGTTAGACCGGGTCAGGTTGAGCCGAACCGGGTTGGACCGGTTCAGGCGCGTGTGGTACTGTAGCAGGCGCGTGGTCGGCGCGTGAGGGCGCGTGTTCCGACCTTCCGTCGGTGCGTGGCGGCGCGTGTGGCTGAGTCTGATGTCACAGTGGCGCGTGACAAGTAGTTTTTGACGTTTCGGACCTGTTGGCGCAGGTTTCGAGTCGATCGGATGTCGTTTAGGGGCTGTTTCGGACGTTTTAAGGTTGCTGCGTTTTCTAGGCCAGCATAGTTAGACTCCCGGGGTTTATGGGGTTTATATTTAAGATTATTATTATTAGCTGGTAATCCCGATTATTAATTTGGACAGGCGATACTGCTCCGGGAACTTCAGGGGAGCGTACAGTTCGGGATTGAGCTTGCTTGAACAGGTTTGTGAGTGGACTTTGATTTATAAACTATAATGCATGCATAAATGTATCTTTGATTTAAATACTGTTGAGTATGAGTGAAATGAATTTCTGGATTTTAGAAATGATACTGGACACATATTTTACAATATTTCAGTGAAAGTATGTTTTGAGAAATGACCTGATTTTGTACTCGATTTTGATATCGTTTTGACGTGGTAACTATTTGAGTATGTGATTTGGGTTGAGACCCATAATTGTGATTTTACCGATTTTGGCCATAAAATGATATTTGCAAAGAATTTGGCTAAGGCCGCGAAACAAAGATTTCGAAGTATGGATTTGATTCACTGATTCCCGTCCCGATGATTGTTGTTGCTCTGACTGGTGTTGAGGGGCCTTGCTCTACCAGTTGTTGAGGGTTCGGACCTTAGGTGTTGAGGGGTATGGCTCCGCCGAGTCGCGAAACTATCTATGCATAGTACAGATATTACAGACAGTACATATGGTACACAGAGTTGTACAGATTTGAACACATCTCAAGGGATACCCTGGTGTGTTATGAATATGTCGGGAACAGTGAATTTGAGATATTATGTGGCAGATTGAACCAAATGATTTGAATTTGAGATATTATGTGGCAGATTGAACCAAATGATTTGAATTTGAGATAATTTGTGTCCAGATTGAATTAAATGATTTTAAACTCATTTGAAGAGAGTTTTCAAACCAAATTGTGGATCACGATGTATTTTCATTATACAGATTTTATGTGAGTCCAATTAAATGGTTTTAAAGATAAATGTGAATTTTGGATGATTTACATATGATGCTTTTATATGATAAATTGTTTTATGTTATGCATGCATGATTTTATAAATGGAGGGGAAGAAAGGTAATTCTTCGAAAAGGAATTTATAAATGATTATTTTTGTCCACTCACAACTTTTGTGTTTAAATCCCCCTTCAGGCAGTTGAGTAGAGTTGACGCGAACATTGATCTCGAGGCTGAGGCATTAGGATTCTGACTGCGCTGTGTTGTATATTTGAGTAGGATATCTAAATTTTATTCTTGATCCTACTTAGACGCTCTGATATTATGTTGCATTTGATTTGTCGTTAATTACGGGAATTATTGAGTGCTTAAGTCCCTTGTCTGACAAGAGGAAGTATTTATTATGGTTATTATAATTTGTATGGATTGAAGGGTATTTTGGGAACCTTTTCTTAGGTTGTCAGACGGGATCAGGGTTCTTCCCGGATTTCGAGGGGAAATTCGGGACGGGTCCTGACAATCACCCTTAGTGTGCATCACCAGACGTTGATCAAATGCCCTGATTGATGCAGTGATACTTTCAACACTAATATGCTCTAGATCTCTAGTTTCTTCAAGTATGGACACAATCGAATCAAAGGGTTTAGTCAAGCTTTTCAGAATTTTCTGTGCTAATCTCTTTTCAGTGACTTCTTCACCATACGTTTTCATTTGATTAACAACACCATACAGTCTAGTCATATATGAAGAAAAGGATTCATCATTTTTCATACGTGTATACTCAAAATCTCTCCTAAGACTTGTAATTTAATTGCTATCACCTTAGGATCTCCTCTGTATTCCTTTTTAAGAATATCCCAGGCACTTTTAGCTATCTCCTCATTCGAGATTCTTAGGATGATTTCTTTAGAAACTGCATTCTGAATCAGATTCAAGGCCTTGGAGTTCTTCATATGATCAGCATGACTTCATGCCGTCTTAATCTCCTCATCTTCACTGTCATACTCATGATCAGGTAAGCCTTGAGTGACAATCTTCCACAGATCACATGATTTCAATGTTGTTCTCATTTTGATATTCCAGAAATCGTAGTTAACTCCTGTGAATACAGGAATTTTTGGTTCTCCTCCTCCAGTACCAGCCATGATGACTTGGTCGTGAAGGAACTTCAACTCCTGCTCAGCTTCAACTCCTTCTCAGCTTCACCACAGTCAGACGCCCCAGAGATATGATCTCAGAGCTTCGATACCATATTGGGAATCAGAGTGTCAATCGGAAATGCAAGGATGATGATCTCCTTGATTGCAAGCAGAATCAGTTGACCCGATTTAGAAGAAAATGAAAAAACCTTCAAGGTATAAATCTCTAATTTTACTCTAGCTGAATTGAATCGAGACTAGCTAGTGATGTCTTCAATATTGCTTCCTTTTGTACTTAATTATGGACTGAACTTGTATTGAAAATTGGGTGATGATCGGTGCACCCCAGATGTTTGTGATTGTGCTTGAGTGAGATTTTTCTAGGTTTAAAATGGAGGTTAGTTATGACTGACTTCTCCTTGAGTATTTTCTCTGTTTTTTCATTACTTGAATGATTGAATTACAATGCATATATAGATACTCACACACACTCCATGATTCGGTTAGGGATGATAACAATATGATGTCACCATACACACACACTCCTTGCAGCTCACTCAAGACTGCTCACACACTCACAATTACACTAACCGTTTCACACACTTACAACACACACATTCGCTCATTTAGTGCCTTCAACTTTTGACACTTGTCCTCCTCGAGTTAGCAGCAGATGAGCTGCCAAGTCAGCTGCCAGTGATGCAGCTTAGTCACCAACATCACCCTCACCTCACACGCTTCCCTATAAACAATCCACCATCAAACTGTCGGAAATTACAAAATATGGTCGCTAGAGGAGGAAAACTAAAGAAAAAGGCACGGCTGTAGCTTTGATAGTTTCAACTACTATTTATTAGTACATGAGTTGACTCTTTAGTAGTGAAGCATAGTATGTTCAATGTGGTGTTGACTGTAGGGTCTGGGGGGTGACCCCGAATGGTGAATTTTCTGTTAAAACAGTGTATGATCTTGTTGTTGAGGAGGAGGATGTCCCTTTGGTTTCTTGGGTTGATATTTGGCGTGTGGAGTGCCCTCCTAAAATTAGGTTCTTCCTTTGGCTTTTGGTGCAGGATAGATTGTTGACTAATGTGCAGAGATGGACCCGTCATCTTGCTCCCTCAGCGATTTGTGAAGTGTGTGGGGTGGAGGATGAGACCTCTGACCATATTGTCTGTCACTGCTCAGTGGGGCAGCTGGTGTGGATTTGCTCGCCTAGTCCTGCGTCTGTGGAGGGGCTATGGCACGCTGATTTTGAAGGTTGGGTTCTTGGTAATCTTCGCTGCACCTCTAGGAGTATTTCCCACTTGGCTTGGTCCACTATCTTTGCTTTCTATTGCTGGTTTCTCTAGATTTGGAGGAACAAACGGTTGTTTGATCCGGGTTTCATCTTCCCCTCAAATCCGAGGGATACAGTGACTAGTGTGGTAGCGGAGTGGCACAAGGCAAACGTTAGGGGTCGGAGAAGCCTTGTCGGCATCTGGTTGTGTTGGCGTGGTCTCCTCCAGGTGCAGGGGTTGTTAAGGTGAACACAAACGGTTGTAGGAAGGAGGAGGATGGGTGCATTGCCGCTGGGGGAGGCTTGCGAGATGATTCTGGTGTTTGGCTTTCGGGGTTTGTTGTGAAGCTAGGTGTTGGTGAAGTGTTGGAAGCTGAGTTGTGGGGGCTGTTCTTGGGGATGCAGTTGGCGTGGGACCTTAGGCATAGATTGGTGATGATTGAATCAAATTGTCAAGTTGTGGTGAGGCTTCTCCAGGGTTAGTCGGTGGCTTCTCACCCTCATGGCACTCTGATTCAGGCCTCCATGGTTTATTGGCTAGTGAGTGGTCGTGCCGGCTTTCTCATGTGTACCGTGAATGCAATCAGTTGGCGGACGGGATGGCTGACCTAGGTGTGTCTCTTAGCCCTTGCGAGTTGTGTCACGTCAAACAAAATGTTACTTCACATTGATTTCAACTCAGCATAAAACTTTCTCCAACTTCATTCATATTAGGGCTATCAATTGATTAGTTCTTCACAATATCAATATTTATTCAAAACTCCACTAATGATAATTTTTAAACTTTTCAATCCCTAATTATCATAATAATTACTCAAACAATGAAATTGACCTTTTAATTCTTCAAAAATACTTTTAAACTTCAAATTTGAAAATTTTTATTATCCGATATTAAATTATAGATTAATCACTTATGGATTAGGATTTAGTTCATGGATTTTGTGCCCTAATCCCTAAGTCATAAGTTCTTCCACCACCACCCCTACCTAAACAGCCCCTACACCCTCCCTAAAACTTTATATACCCTACTGTTAAATTCTAGACAACAAGAATTTTATTCTAATTTTTTTGTTTTTAGAAAAAAACGGAATTCATATATATGTTGAGACAGAAATCACTAGTGACCCACCCCTTGTTATAGTGGTGAGCATCCCAGAAGAAAATGGTGATGTGTCTGACCCATCCTTGTTGTAGCGGTGAGCATCACAATTGCTAGTGGAAACAAGACCCAAAATTGTTCCTCGGGCAAAGGCAGGGGCAGGAGCAGTGGCACTGTGAGAGCCCAATAAACGAACCCAATATATGTCCTTATATTGTTTAATATATCCATATAACAATTTTTAGGTAAAGTAAAACCCTGTTAAGGATTAATGGGTAATTTATCCTTCATATTAGGACTCATTTTGTTTTTGTACGTTTAACTTTGGAGGTCACATTTCTAGCTTGTTATGATTGACAAATCAATACTGTTGACAGCCATCATAAACCGAGCCGAATCTGGCAAACAGTACTTGATAGGACTTGGTCGGGACTCACTAAAGACAAACCCTAGGGTCTATCAGAGGGATCCAAAACTGCCCTAAGCCCACAAAACCTGCCTTAGGCCCAAGCCCATGGAGGCTAAGAGTGCTGTTCAGAAGGCACGGGTAGCACACAGCCGCCTACCAAGACAATGCTCGACAACCTACACAGGGAGCGGATAGCAGGAGGAGGCTAGGCCACTGCAAACAGTACCTGACACCTTTATATCTACAACTATAAAGCAAGAACACTTGTCACATTTTCCATGGTGGAGAAAGTCTTGCCTAAAAAGTACCCCTCGCGCTATCTTAGAAGGCTTTGGCCAGAGGGACTCCAATTTCAAAGACCCTAGACGTCAGCCTAGGGTGACAGATGTCACTCATCGAGTGGAGTTCCCTAAATTAAAGGCCTAACATGGGGCACCAGGCGGACTGGTACCCAATTCCACGACATGTAACGACTCGTAACTTTAATTAGTGAATTTTAGTAAATGAATTTGGGAAAGGACGAGTTTACCCTTGATTTTACTAGATGTTTGAAAGTCCATTTTTGTTTGGAGACACCTTTGGCAGTTTTTCATGGACCGTTTCGTAGGTCTTGAACTTACGAGTTCGTAGACAAGCGGCACGCGAAAAACGGAGTTCGTTTGAGACATTTGTGGGTCTAGATTATTCAGGGGCATTTTGGTAATTTTCATTGGACAAATTTTTTTAACTCAGACTTCTCCGGATTTTTCTCATTTTTATCCTCTCTCTTTGCGATCTTCATCCAAACCGTGCCACCGAACCCAAAAACCCCATACCTTGAACTTGTGATTTGAGCAACCTCGTTCCTTTTGGTTCAACCCATCAAACTCTCCTCCTCCCCGCGATCAAGGATGTACCGGCCTTCGAGGGAAACAACCACGTGGAGCCACTTTACGGCTGACTGAGCACCGAGTCAGCAAGCGTGGACGAGCCGCCGGCCTAATGCCAGCGCCTGGTGCTGTGTGGGGCCGATCCTTGGGTCACTGCGGTGCGTATCAACATGTTTTCGACTTTTTGGACCTTTTGGCGTAGGTTTCGGGTTAATCGACCATCGTTTAGGGGTAGTTTTGGGCGTCCGAAGTGGCTACATTTTTGGTGGGACACGGGTGGACCTCCCGGGATTTATGGAGTCTGAATGTAGAGTTTTTAATTATTGTTGGTAACCCCAATTGTTACTTTTGACAGGCGATACTGCTCTGGGAACTTCAGAGGAGCGTAAAACTCAAGATTGAGCATAATTGGACGTTCGGTGAGTGGACTTTGGTTTTGTAAATCATAATCCATGCATAAACATATATGTGAAATAAGTTCTTGTTACGTATTGTTTTAGCAATTTAGGGAATTTAGAAAATTATTCTAATAATCATTACTGGACACGAGTTCTCAACAATAAATTAGAAATGACGTTTTGGGTTGTGACCTGGCTTTTGGACTTTACTTGTATGTCGTTTTAACTTTATAGATTTTGGGTTTCGATCGAGTCCATGATTTTGGGGTTTAAAGCCGGATTGGTGACTTATTGGATTTGGGCTTGGCCCTGGTTTTTCAATGAATTTGGCTTAGGCCAAGAAACAAGGATTTGAAAAATGGTTGTGCATTTTACTGTACGGGTTTGTTTCCACTATGTCTACTGTCCCCGAGTGTCAAGGTTTTCTCTGATGCTGGCGTCGAGGGTCTTTCTCTGCCAGATCGTTGAGCTTTCTCCGCCAGATCGTTGAGCTTTCTCCGCCAAATCGTTGAGGGTTCTTCGACACTGATGTCGAAGGGTATTTCTCCACTATGTCGTTAAGGCTGTCTATGCGTAGTACAAGGTTTTGCACAACTCGAGGTATATCAGGTGTGTGGAAGGTTGGACCCGGGTCAGTTAGCTCGGATGTCGAGCTACGGCTCGGGATTCCATTCAGGGAGCGGTGGGATATGTTATGACATTTTTGTGTCCAGGTCTGTTTACATAATTTTTAAACTCCTTTGAGGAGGGTTTTCAAAGGAAGGTTATGGACCACGGGATGTTTCCATTGTTTGGGTTTTCGTGGGTCCCACTGAGGGTTTTATCTAAAAATGGATTTTCCGGTAAGTTTTCCGATTATCTTGTCAATTATCCCTTTAAAAAGGAATTTTATATTATGCATGCATTTTTTTACACACGTATGGGGAAAAAGTATGTTTTCCTCAGAAATTATTTTAAACGATTATTTTTTCCACTCACACTTTTTTGTGTTTTAAATCCCCTCCAAGCCGTTGAGTTGACGATGGCACATCCAGAGGCAGAGACACTAAATTTCTGCTGCGCCTTTATCTAAGATTATTGAGTAGGAGTTATAATTTTTTGTATTTACCTTTACTACCTTGGCGCTCTGATAAACCTTTTGGACTTATTTTAAATTATGACTACATCGACGGTTATTTGGTGACGTTGGGATTCAAGTGTGATATTTGATCCTTCGGATGACAGGTGGAAGACGGTTAACTGTTTTATAGGGAAGGTTCTGTTGGATTTTTAGCAGAATTCTTATAACTAATTGCAAGGGCTTAAGGGTATTCTTGGCAATTTATTAGGTTTTCAGGCGGGAGCAGGGCTTTTTCGGGTTTCGAGAGGAAATTCAGGACGGGTCTTGTCAACTTGGTATCAAAGCTCTAGGTTTAAAATTCATGTAGACTGTACACTTAGTGTGCATGTTGTTTGTGGTACTGACGAATTATGGTTCTTTTCAGCGTGATGCCTCCGAGATGCGACCCCCGTCCGCGGCCTTGGAATGGTGAGGAAGCTGATCCGACACATGATCCCGTACTAGAGCCTGACTTGAGACAGACCCTAGATCAGTTAGGTCGGGCATTGACGACTGTACTTCAGGGTAGGGCTCCTTCTGATGCTTCTGACATTGAGCAAGCCCAGAGGTTGGGGGCTACAGTGTTTACGGGCGAGTTAGGCCCATATGATGCTGATGTTTGGATTACTCGTTCGGAGCGAGTATTGGCTGTTATGAGGTACCCTCCGGAGGATAGGGTGCATCTAGCCACATGTCTTCTGAGTGGCTATGCATAACATTGGTGGCAAGCCTTGCAGATGACAGGACACTTACTTGGGAAGCTTTCCGGGAGTGCTTCCTCGAGCAGTTTTATCCTCGCTCATACCGAGATGCCAGAAGGCTGAGTTTTTGCAATTGTAGCAGGGGGACATGGCAGTGGCACAATATGAGCAAAAATGTCTTGATTTGTCACGATTTGCACCGGTTCTCATGGAAAATGAGATGGATAAGTGCCGAAGGTTTGAGTATGGACTGAGAGATGAGATTATAGTAGCAGTAACTGTGGTGGCACATACTTCTTGGAGGGCTTTATCAGATGATGCTGGCAGAGTAGAGATGAGTTTGCCAGCTCAGTACCAGCTTAGTGGGTCCAGGCGCTTCGGGGCCTCTAGTCAGGGCCTATCTAAGATAGGCAATTTCAGTTCGGGATCTTCTGGGGGTGCAACATCCGAATCAGGCAGTGGCAGAGCCGGTCTGGGGCAACAGTCATCAGCTCAATCTAGTGGGGCTTCAGTGTAGTCGACCGGGAGACAGAGTGGCAGACTTGTATGGATTGGTGACACCGGTTGTTACTTTTGTGGAGAGACTGGTCATTTTAAGAAAGAATGTCCACATCGTCCGGGTAGTATTTCTTTGGGCCGAAATGCTGCTGAACCAAGTCAGAGAGCAACGCAGACATCTGTACTACAGCAGGGAGCCAGAACCAGTCCAGTGGGGCCAGTAGGGCCTGTGCGAGATAGAAGGGTCGTGGTCGATCTTCTGGTATTCAGGCCTGGGTTTTTTCTATGACTCAGTAGGAGGCTCGAGATGCACCAGAGGTAGTTACTGGTTTGTTTTCTATTTTTGATCATGATGCTCGAGTTTTGTAGATCCCGGGGCTACACATTCTTTTATTTCTTGAGGCTTTACATGTTTTGGCAATAGAGAATTGTCACTGATTGGTTGGGACATGGGCGTTAGTACCCCCACCGAAGATATGTTAGTGACGAACCTAGTGATACACAGTTGTCCAGTGGTAGTGGGAGGTTATGAGTTGGAGGCATACTTAATCCCCTTGGATATTTATGATTTTGATGTGATTCTGGGGATGGATTGGTTAACCACCCATCATGCCTCCATTGATTGTTTCGACAAAAGGGTGGTATTCAGGAGTCCCGGTTTGCTGGAACATACTTTTCAGGTAGACCGTAGGGTGCTTCCCTCAGGAGTGATATCAGCTCTGATGGTCGATAAATTATTGAGGAAAGGTTGTAAGGGCTATATAGCTCACGTGATCGATTCTCGGGATACTCTGGTGAGGGTAGAGGATATTCCTGTGGTGAATGAGTTTGCAGATGTGTTTCTGGAGGATCTTCCGGGGTTGCCACCTCAACCGGAGATTAAGTTCACCATAGAGCTTCTTCCGGGTACTCAGCCCATATCATAAGCACCGTACAAGATGGCACCGGCAGAATTGAGGGAATTGAAGACCTAAATGCAGGACTTGGTGGATATGGGATTTATTCGGCCAAGTGTATCGCCTTCGGGTGCGTCGGTGTTATTTGTAAGGAAGAAAGATGGCGGTTTGAGGCTATGAATCGACTGTCTGCAGTTAAACAGGGTTACGATGCGGAATAAGTATCCTTTACCACGAATTGATGATTTGTTTGACCAATTAAAAGGGGTAAGGTATTTTTCTAAAATTGACCTTTGATCAGGGTACCATCAGTCGGGGATCAGGGAAGAAGACGTTCCCAAAACGGCTTTCAGGACACGCTATGGCCATTATGAGTTCCTGGTGATGCCTTTCAGTTTGACGAATGCACCTGCGGCGTTTATGGATTTGATGAATAGGGTGTTTTGACGGTATTTGGATCGATTTGTAATTGTGTTCACGAATGATATCTTAGTATATTCAAAGAGTGCTAAGGCACATGAGAAACACTTAAGGTTGGTGCTGAATACAATGAGGAAAAAAGCGACTGTTCGCCAAGTTCAGTAAATGTCAGTTTTGGTTGACCATTGTGGGGTTCTTAGGTCATGTGATTTTTGTACAAGGTATCAGTGTGGATCCCCAAAAAGTAGAGGCAGTGGCAAATTGGGAGCAACCGAGGACAGTGTCAGAGGTGAGAAGTTTTCTAGGTTTAGAAGGATATTATAGACGGTTTGTAGAAGGATTTTCTATGATAGCTGCCCCATTGACTCAGTTGACTAGGAAATGAGTCTAGTTTGAATGGGATGATGAGTGTGAACAGAGCTTTCAAGAGCTTAAGAGGAGGTTGACTTCTGCTCCAGTGTTAACTCTTCCAGATGATAGCGGAGGATTTGAGGTGTACAGTGACGCATCATTACGAGGTATAGGCTGCGTGCTGATGCAGCATGGGAAGGTGATAGCATATGCTTCTAGGCAACTTAAACCCCATGAGTGGAATTACCCCACGCATGATTTTGAGTTAGCTGCAGTGGTGCATGCACTGAAGATTTGGAGACACTATTCGTATGGGGAAGCATACTGGATCTTTACCTACCATCAGAGCCTGAAATATTTCTTCACCCAGAAAGATCTGAGCTTAAGACAGAGGAGGTGGCTAGAGTTGATAAAATATTATGACTGTACCAAATAGAATCACCCAGGGAAGGCCAACGTAGTGGCAGATGAACTGAGCAAGATGTCCATGGGTTCCTTGGCCTATTTGCACACTGTTTACTTATCGTTACTGGTGGAACTCTGAAGAGCGGGAATTATACTTGCATGGATAACCAGGGGGCTCCGTTGGCTAGCTTCCATGTGAGACCTGTTTTGATTGACCGAATTATTGAAGCTCAAATCCAGGATCCTACGTTGTGTGTTATTAGGATGGAGTTGGAGGCTAGGAATAGGGTGGATTATGTGATTAGGGATGATAGGGACTTGGTTAAGGATGGCCGGTTGTGCGTACCTAACGATATAGAGTTGAAAAGAGAAATTCTTGAGGAAGCTTGATCAGTCATTATTTATGCATCATTCTGATGTCTTTATATGCCTCTCTTACATGTCTTTTGAATGATTTCGTGCCAACAATAGTAGAAAATGATCAATATTGTGAGACTTGTGCAGATTTGGAACGACAGGTAAAATATGAGAAGAATGCGAAAAAAAAGACTATAATCGGAGTTCAGATGAAGGAGATGTCCTCATTTAAATATTAGGTCCTGAACTAGGTCATGAGTGTGCCAGTGCGCCTATTTTGAGTCCTTGACCAAGTACCTCAGATCATGCCATTCGGGTTCCAAACCTGTGTCTCATGACATCAAGTTCATGTCCTAGAAGTGCCAAGGTCGTGCCAGGACATGTCGAATACATGTCCCAAGAATTTCCCATCTGAGCCCAGCCTCTGCGCCTAAACCCGGGTTCCTGTTCCATCAGAGGTGGATCAAAGTTCCTCCTCTGCGCTAATCTAGACAACCTGTGCGTCTAGCTTGAGTGAAAATGTGCTTCTACTATGCTCATGGTGTGCCTCAAAAGCGCAGTCCCAGGCCCCTACGACGAAGACATTCCAAAGCCATGGGAAGACCACAGGAAGACCACGGGCTGCCCGCGGCCAGGTTGTGTTCCCCCTTCCCAGCTTGCATTCACACTCCCAACTATGTTCTGATTGGTTCTAATAGATTTTAAGGACTTTGTAATTAATTAGAAGTACAATAACTATTCCAGAACATTCTAGGCTAAGGTTTTACCAATTATTATAGGGCAAGGTTTTTCCATTTGCCTATAAAAGGGAGCCTTTGTTCAGTGTTTAGGGGGGATAATTAGAGACTAGATTTTTAGAGATCATATTTTATGCACAGATTATTAGCCGTGGAGTATGGAGAAGAAGGCTCTGCCGTGGCTCTGCTGTGCCTGTTCTTCAACAGTCTATTATGTAACCTTATTTTTATTATTACAATTTAATTATGAATTCAATTATATCTGTTTTAATCCCTGTTATGTGTGAGTAGTTTTTGTTAGGATTAGGGCTGCTTGAAGCCCTAACCATGTTAGTTTGTTTATTATATTTTGGCTCTTGATTTTGATTGCTATGCATGCTGAATAACTCTGATTACTACTTTAACTGCCATTCCTTTATGCCTATTAGCTTTGCTACCTTGTTTGCATAACTTATTGATGAAATTTCTTGAGTGACCACTAGATCATCTTGTAATTCATGAATATCAAGAGGTTGAGGTTAAGAAACGATCTTGTAGTCGGAATTCACAACGCTGTAGGAATGCACATAACTTTTCTAGGCTAGTGCAGTGTCATTAAATTCTCTTTGTACTTCATGCATCATCTTAACTGGTAGGTGATAGACATTCTAGAGTACACATCATGCTTAGAACATGCCAAGTAAGTGAGAATAATATATGTGGAGTGGGTCAACAATCGGGATCTTTGCATGGGCATTTAATTCAGAAGTTGCATAATAATTAGGTCAAGAAAATCTGGTTAAGGACTATAATTGGTTAGAGTGGATAGTAAACCTTAATTCGCCTTAGTCAACAAACAATCAACCTTTCATTCTTGCATTGTTATTTTCTGCATTTGGATTTACTTGTCTTTAATTTTCAACTCTCATTCATAAAACCCCCCTGTGTGTGTGTGTGTGTGTTTTTCTATAAGTTAACAAATCTGAACTTAATTGGGTTAATCGTTGAGCAAGTGCTCGAGGGATCGACCTTTGCTTGTCATTATACTATCTCCAACGATTTTGTGCGCTTGCAAAGTTATACTTAGTAGAAATAAAGTTCATAAATATTGTGTTCAGTATTTCTTCTATCAAGTTTGTGGCGCCGTTGCCGGGGACTTGTCCCATAACGGTGCCCATTTATGTTTGAATTTATAACTTCATTTTTCTTTCGTTTTAGGTACCCGTGTATGTCATTGCAAGGCTCGGTGCACAGCTCGTCAAGTGGTACGTCTTCGAGAGAATCTTCTGTAAAAGGCTCACCACCACCGAGTCCCAAGAGGATGGCGGATCACAGAGAAGAGCAAGGCCGAGACCGTGACCTAGTACCACAAGCCCGACGACTCCTTAAATACTTTTCCATTCCCCATGTCTCAGAGGATCAATTTCCCATTGTTTTTACTGAGTCAACAGTGGCAAATTTCGAATAAACATCTGGGATGATTCACATGCTACTCACATTTCATGGACTTTCTGGCGAGGACCCGCACTTTCATATCAAGGAATTTGTTGAAGTTTTCTCAACGCTGCACATTAATGGCATGACGGAATCTGAAATCCGCCTACGTCTTTTTCACTTCAATCTCAAGGATAGCGGCAAGGTATGGTTTCATTCCCTGGCGCCGGCTTGCATTCACTCATGGAGGGACTTGACGTCCAAATTCTTAACAAAATTTTTCCATTTGGAAAAGATGAACGAATTAAAGTCCAGTATAATGAACCTACGACTAGACATGGAGGAGTCCTTTTATGAGTTATGGGGACGTTTCAACCAGATGCTACGAGCGTGCCCCCATCACCATATCGAAGACCATCACCTTATGTTATACTTCTACGGAGGCTTGAAGACTAGTGATCGGACAATGGTAGATTCTCAATCCCAAGGGATTCTAGTAGGCACGGCTGAGGAAGCAAGGACCACCTTTGAGAACATCGCTCGAAGGGAAAAATCACAATGATGACGCCATTGCTCAACTCACTGCAATGGTGAAACAACTGTGTAATGAGAAGGCAAAAGGAGTTCAAACCTGCGAAGTATGTTCAATACAGGGCCACACATTGCAAGACTGCCTAATGGTGGAAGACGTCAACTTTGCTGGCGGTTTCAATAACAATTCACGACCCCGGAATGACCCATATTCAAACACTTACAATCGGGGCGGAAAAATCTTCCAAACTTTCACTGGAGCAACAATCAGACTGCCGCTAATCCTTTGCCGCCCCCTGGATTTCACCCGCAAGCCACTGCCCCTCAAGGGAACTCTCACGGGCCTTCCTCAAATCAGAGTGGAGGTAGCAAGGTGATGGCGGATGCCGTCAATAACTTGGCTCAACAACAAGCCCAATTCATGCAATTTATGCAAGACAGCCATAGTAAGACGGCAGACACAAATAATGCAATTGGCCACTTGGATCGGCAATTGGGACAAATTGCAAATCAACTAAATCAGCGGGAGCAAGGAAAGCTTCCAAGTCAAGTCCTGGTCAATTGTAAAGGATTTCACAATCCTACGGCCAATACCATCACTCTACGGACTGGAACACAACTTCATAGTCTTACATCTGCTGCCCTCGAAGGGAATAACGAAAGACTTAACACTGAGGAGGATGACTTCCCCTTGTCATCCTTGAGGCATAGCGTTGTGCCGCCAACCATGTTCCAGGCTCCATCGGGAGCCCTGCCACAAGAAGGACCAGACACTTCACCTCAATCGGCTCCGCCAAGAACCGCTAACTAGGGCGTGCCTCTAAACTCGCCACAGCCGCAACGGCAGGCGCAAAGCCTGCCCAGCGACTCAATAAGCACCTCAAGAAAAGAAGCCTCTGACCTGTGCCTACTTCGGCTTCGCCTAGATCCATGCCCCAGCTGCTATCACAAGACGCGGCAAGGATCATATCCAAGGCACTGCAGCAGGCCCCGACTGACATCCAACTTGCTCCTACGGCCCATTCGCAGCATCCAAATACTTCTAACTCTAAAACTCAAAATTTTCGATCTGAAACCAACTAAAAAAGTAATGTTTGAGTTAGCTAATAATGTTGAAATCCCATTTCCTCGCAGGTTCCAAAATAGGAATGAGCAAAAGGAGGACTTTGAGGAGGAAATCATCAGCATGTTGCAGAAGCTTCAAATCACACTACCTTTCCATAAGATCGTCAATCATATTCCTATCTTCGCAAAGCTCATCAAAGACTTAGTCGTAGGAAAGCGTGGTTTCAACTCCACTGACAACATTGAACAGAAGACGTACTTGTGCAAATTGGAGACACATGAACAGAATTGACCGGAATGAGGAATCCCCACTCATCTTGGGAAGACCTTTGCTAGCTACGGCTGAGTGCCTTATCGATGTCAAAAATGGCCAAGTCTCCATCAAGGTCTTGGACAAACTTCGGACATTCTCCATCCATGATGCCATCCAATACCCTGCAGAACCAATTGAGGACTTCCCTTTAAACACCATGGACTTACTGCTGCAGAAGGCACTTGCCAATTCCTGCATAACGGATGCTCTTAACACAGCCATCACTTCACCAACTGCTAAGAAACTTGACGAGAAGGTGATGGAGGAAGTTATAATTCTTGATATTGTTCCTGTTTATTCATGGAACAAACAACCAGCTTTTGAGGCGCTACCTCTCATGGACCACAAGACTCTGCCGTCCACCATTCATCCCCCAGAATTAGAATTAAACCCACCTATGAAGGAGGTCGTAAAGAAGGAAGTCCTTAAATTCCTAGACATGGGCATTATCTATCCTATAAGTGACTCCAAGTGGGTAAGCCTGGTCCAAGTAGTTCCAAAGAAAAGTGGGATTACTGTGGTAAAGAATGATCATGATGAGCTCGTACCCCAAAGAGTTCAAACCGGATGGAGGGTTTGCATTGACTACCGGAAGCTCAATACCACCACCCGCAAAGATCATTTCCCTTTGCCATTCATCGATCAAATGCTTGAGCGGTTGGCTGGCCATTCACATTATTGTTTCTTGGACGGCTACTCAGGGTATAATCAGATTGCTATCGCCCCAGAAGACTAGGAAAAGACTACATTCACATGCCGCTATGGCACATTTGCCTACTGAAGGATGCCTTTTGGTCTGTGTAACGCCCCAGCCACCTTTCAATGCTGCATGATGAGCATCTTCTCTGACATGGTGGAGGATATAATTGAGGTATTTATGGATGACTTCTCTGTATTTGGCCATTCATTTGAACTTTGCTTAGCTAACTTGTCCCGAGTACTAGAACGTTGCCAAGACAGTAACTTAGTGCTGAATTGGGAAAAGTGCCACTTCATGGTCCAGCAAGGAATTGTCTTGGCTAGGTGATCTCTATCAATGGAATTGAGGTGGACAAGGCTAAGTTAGACATAGTAGAAAGACTTCCGTACCCTACAACAGTCAAGGAGGTTCGTTCTTTATTAGGGCACGCCGGCTTTTATCGACGCTTCATTCAAGACTTCTCAAAAATCACAAGGCCGTTGTGCAGTCTCCTAGCTAAAGAGGCTGCATTTGACTTCAACAAAGACTGCCGTGAGGCATTCAATACACTCAAAGCAAAGCTCACAGCATCCCCCATCATTATGCCACCGAATTGGGACTTACCTTTCGAACTTATGTGTGACGCTTCGGACTTCACTGTAGGAGCTGTTTTAGGACAGAGTGTCAACAAGATTCCTCACGTCATCTACTATGCAAGTCGAACCTTGAATGACGCCCAGCTGAACTACTCCACCACTGAGAAAGAGCTCCTTGCTGTTATCTTCGCTCTTGAGAAGTTCAGATCATACTTGATTCAGACCAAGGTCATCATCATCTACACCGATCATGCGGCCTTGAAGTACTAACTCACTAAGAAGGACGCCAAGCCAAGGTTGCTGCGATGGATGCTACTTTTCCAAGAGTTTGACCTCGAAATTCGAGATAAAAAGGGAAGTGAAAACGTAGTGGCTGATCATATGAGCAGCTTGATACATGGATCCAATGAAGAGGCTGACCAATTGCCGCTCATGGAGACATTCCCAGATGAACAACTCTTCACACTCCAAGCAATTGATCCATGGTATGCTGATCTCATTAATTACCTTGTCACTAAAAAATTTCCTTCCTCTTTAAGCAGGTATCAAAAGGACAAGCTAGCTAAACAGGCTAAGTACTACTTCTCGGACGAGCCCTACCTATGGAAGCATTGTCCTGATCAAATCATTCGACGACGCATTCCCGAAGCTGAGATGGAATCTGTCCTGACATTTTGCCATAGCTTGGCGTGTGGAGGCCATTTCGGAGCTAAGAAAACGGCACTCAAGGTCCTTGAAAGCGGATTCTATTGGCGTACATTGTTTAAGGATGCATACGAGTTTGTACTAACTTGTGACAGTTGCCAACGGCAAGGTAACATAGGCCATCGAAATCAAATGCCACTACACCCTATCCTCGTGGTTGAGATCTTTGACGTATGGGGCATTCATTTCATGGGACCTTTTTCGAACTCTTTTGGCAATCTCTATATTTTATTAGCTGTCGACTATGTGTCTAAATGGGTGGAAGCAATTCCCACAAAAACTAATGATGCCAAAGTAGTTGTGAGCTTTTTGCAGAGTCACATCTTAGCCAGGTTCGGAGCGCCTAGGGAAATCATCAGCGATGGCGAAGCACACTTCTGCAATCGTTCGTTTGAAGCTTTAATAAAGAAGTATGGGGTACCCACAAAGTCTCAACACCTTATCACCCGCAAACGAGTGGCCAAGCTGAAGTTTTCAATCGAGAAGTAAAGGCTATATTGGAGAAAACGATAAGCCCTGGCCGCAAGGATTGGTCCCATAGATTGAACAATCCATTATGGGCCTATAGGACAGCATACAAGACCCCAATTGGCATGTCTCCGTTCAGGCTTGTTTTCGGAAAAGGATGTCACCTACCTGTGGAATTGGAGCATAGAGCATTCTTGGCAATTAAGAAGATGAACAGAATATCGATGATGCTGGAGTACATAGAAAGTTGCAGCTAAGTGAATTGGAGGAGCTTCAAAATGCGGCTTATGAAAGTGCTCGGATTTACAAGAAAAAGACAAAAGCTTTTCACGACAAGACCATTCAGCCCAAGGCCTTTCAAATTGGACAGAAAGTCCTCCTCTTTAAGTCACGACTCAAGATGTTCCGAGGTAAGTTGAGTTCACGGTGGGTTGGTCCTTTTGTGATTACTCATGTTTTCTCACATGGTGCAGTTGAAATTCAGCACCCAGTTAAGAGGGAGCCATTCAAAGTGAATGGTCATCACCTAAAAGCCTACTTCGAGGTCCTCCCCAGTCCAATCACGGGCACAATTAACCTTCCACCAGCCCCAAGTGCCCCGCCTGCGCCAACTACATAACTAGACATCCCCGTCTTGCCTAGATGTTAAATAAAGCGCTCATAGGAAGCAGCCTAGCCCTGGTTTGTATTTCTCTCTTCCTTTGCTGTTTCTGCCCATTATATCTCTCAAACCTTTCTACTATTGTCATGCTTACTGCTTATCACATTGGGGACAATGTTCAGTTTAGGTTTGGGGGTGCGGATTTAAAATTTTGCATCCTTAGAAAATTAGTGGAGACTACCCCATGAGATCTTTGAGCCTAATTTCCATTCTTTCTGAGGGATATACTTGTTTCTACTCTTAAACACTCATCGCTTTTGTTCTTCATTGTTGATCACATTACATCATATTTGCATTGAATTTTAAAGAACTAACATCATTTAGATACTCTTTATTTAATGTGTTTTTTGCCATAAGAAGTGATGTAGGCTATGTATGCTTTAACCACTAAAGGCTTTATCCTACCCTATTGCATGCTCCCTAAGCCAATTTTGAAGCCAAACACTCAGCCTTTTCTTTCATCACCCAAAGTATAACCTCACTGAAATACTTAGCCATTCATCACAACCATAACCTATAACCTCAGTTGTGCTAAGGTTTCCGTAAATGAGATTCATGGTAAGAATGAGAGGTGGAAGAAGATGCTGCCCAATTCAAAGGACATTGGCGTCAATTCAAGTTTCAAGTAAAGAAAAGCGTTACAAGTTGCAAGCTGCACAAAAATTTGAGGAAATCATTGCATGATCTTGGTTCAATTCAATTCCAAGAAGAAAAGAAAAAAAATAAAGAAAACAAAAGAAAGAAAGAAACGTTGAGAAGAAAAGAAAAAAAAAGTGAAAAACAAAGTGAATTAAGCCAAGTGAGACAAGAGCCTCAAAATAAGCGATCAAGAAAGCACAATGTCGTGGGCCTTAAGAATGGATTCAGTACAGAAATTCCAAGTTCAAGTCATGACTTCTCATGCCTTGGCACAGCTCAGGTTCTTTGAATCCCATCCTACCTTGCTAAACCCCTAAGCTTATCCCCGTTACAACCTAAAAAGTAAGACCTAACTGATCTTATGGACAATCATGCTGAGGATTAAGGTACGTATCTATGTTCCTAAAGTTAAATTCCTTTCATGTGATCTTTATTTCCATAAAGTGCTATTCTTCATTATTACTCATATGTGATTAAATTTGAATTTCATAACATAAACTCATCACATATGCTTGAAAAGAGTGAAATGTGCGAATTGAGAGTTGCCTAGTGAGGATTAGAGTCGAGGCGAAATCTTTCTAGGGCACTTAGATGAAGTTGTTTTCAAACATGATCACTTGAAATATTGGCACTTATACACGTACACCTTCACATGACACTCACGGCTATGGCATTCCTTTTAGTTATGAAAAGTATGTCTACTTACTTTGATTCTTATTAGCTTGTTAAAAGTACTATCTCTAGTATCTTTTTGTCTAAGTAAAACGTTTGTGGGTATCGTGGTGCTATAACTCTCAGGAGACAAAACTTCTCCTAGTAGGTGAACCTAGGGGTTTAAATATTCTATCTTAACTAAGATCGAGTCTTTTAATTTTGTTAAAGTTTGTGTTGCTCAGGGACTAGCAAAAGATAGGTTTTGGGGTATTTGATCAGTCATTATTTATGCATCATTTTGATGTCTTTATATGCCTCTCTTACATGTTTTTTGAATGATTTCATGCCATCAATAGTAGAAAATGATCAATATTGTGAGACTTGTGCAGATTTGGAAAGATAGGTAAAATATGAGAAGAACGCGAAAAGAATGACTCAAATCGGAGTTCAGATGAAGGAGACGTCCTCATTTCAATATCAGGTCCTGAGTGCGCCAGTGCGCCTATTTTGAGTCCTTGACCAAGTACCTCATATCATGCCATCTGGGTCCCAAACCTGTGTCTCATGACATCAAGTTCATGTCCTAGAAGTGCCAAGGTCATGCCAGGACATGTCGAGTACATGTCCCAAGAACTTCCCATCCGACCCCAGCCTCTGCGCCTAAACCCGGGTTCCTGTTCCGTCAGAGTTGGATCAAAGTTCCTCCTCTGCGCTAAGCCTGAAAACCTGTGCGTCTAGCCTGAGTGAAGTTGCGCTTCTACTATGCTTATGGTGTGCCTCAAAAGCGCAGTCCCATACCCCTATGACGAAGACATTCCAAAGACCACGGGAAGACCGCGGGCTGCCCGCGGCTAGGTTGTGTTCCCACTTGCCAGCTTACATTCACACTCCCAACTATGTTTTGATTGATTCTAATAGATTTTAAGGACTTTGTAACTAATTAGAAGTACAATAACTATTCCAGAACATTCTTGGCTAAGGTTTTACCAATCCTTATAGGACAAGGTTTTTCCCTTTGCCTATAAAAGGGAGCCTTTGTTCAGTGTTTAGGGGGGATAGTTAGAGACCAGATTTTTAGAGATAATATTTTACACACAGATTATTAGGCGTGGAGCTTGGAGAAGAAGGCTCAACCGTGGCTCTGCTGTGCCTGTTCTTCAACAGTCTATTCTGTAACCTTAATTTTTATAATTACAATTTAATTATGAATTCAATTATATCTGTTTTAATCCCAGTTATGTGTGAGTAGTTTTTGTTTGGATTAGGGCTGCTTGAAGCACTAACCATGTTAGTTTGTTTATTATATTTTGGCTCTTGATTTTGATTGCTATGCATGCTGAATAACTCTAATTACTGCTTTAACTGCCATTCCTTTATGCCTATGAGCTTTGCTACCTTGTTTGGATAACTTATTGATGGAATTGCTTGAGTGACCACTATATCATCTTGTAATTCATGAGCATCAAGAGGTTGAGGTTAAGAAACAATCTTGTAGTCGGAATTCACAACGCTCTAGGAATGCACATCACTTTTCTAGGCTAGTGTAGTGTCATTAAATTCTCTTTGTACTTCATGCATGATCTTAACTGGTAGGTGATAGACGTTCTAGAGCACACATCATGCTTAGAACATGCCAAGTAAGAGAGAATAATATATGTGGAGTGGGCCAACCATCGGGACCTTTGCATGGGCATTTAATTCAGAAGTTGCATAGTAATTAGGTCAAGAAAATCTGGTTAAGGACTATAATTAGTTAGAGTGGATAGTAAGCCTTAATTCGCCTTAGTTAACAAACAATCAACCTTTCATTCTTGCATTGTTATTTTCTGCACTTTGATTTACTTGTCTTTAATTTTCAACTCTCATTCATAAAATCCCCCCAGTGTGTGTGTTTTTTTCTATAAGTTAACAAATCTGAACTTAATTGGGTTAATCGTTGAACAAGTCCTCGAGGGATCGACCTTTACTTGTCATTATACTATCTCCAATGATTTTGTGCAGTTGCAAAGTTATACTTAGTAGAAATGAAGTTCATAAATATTGTGTTCATTATTTTTCTATCAAGTTTTTGCCGCCGTTGCCGGGGACTTGTCCCATAACGGTGCCCATTTACGTTTGAATTTATAACTTAGTTTTCTTTCTTTTTAGGTACCCGTGTATGTCATTCCAAGGCTCGGTGCACGGCTCATCAAGTGGGCCATCTTCGAGAGAATCTTCAGTAAAAGGCTAACCACCACCAAGTCCCAGGAGGATGGCGGATCACAGAGAAGAGCAAGGCCGAGACCGTGACCTAGTACCACATGCCCGACGGCTCCTTAAAGACTTTGCCATTACCCATGTCTCAGAGGATCAATTTCCCATTGTTTTTCCTGAGTCAACCGTGGCAAATTTTGAATTAAAGTCTGGGATGATTCACAAGCTGCCCATATTCCATGGAATTTCTGGCGAGGACCCGCACTTTCATATCAAGGAATTTGTTGAAGTCTGCTCAACGCTGCGCATTAATGGCAGGACGGAATCTGAAATCCGCCTACGTCTTTTTCACTTCAGTCTCAAGGATCGTGCCAAGGTATGGTTTCATTCCCTGGTGCCGGCTTCCATTCACTCATGGAGGGACTTGACTTCCAAATTCTTAACACAAAATTTCCCCGTGGAAAAGTCGAAGGAATTAAAGTCCAGAATAATGAACCCACGACAAGACATGGAGGAGTCCTTTTATGAGTTTTGGGAACGTTTCAACCAGATGCTACGGGCGTGCCCCCACCACCATAATGAAGACCATCACCTTATGTTATACTTCTACGGAGGCTTGAAGACTAGTGATCGGACAATGGTAGACTCTCAATCCCAAGGGATTCTAGTAGGCACGGCTGAGGAAGCAAGGACCGCCTTTGAGAACATCGCTCATAGGGAAAAACAATTCAGCTACAGAGGTCCTTCCTCTAAGGCTACTGGTGATACGTACACAAATCACAATGATGACGCCATTGCTCAACTCACTGCAATGGTGAAACAACTGTGTAACGAGAAGGCAAAAGGAGTTCAAACCTGCGAAGTATGTTCAATACAGGGCCACACATCGCAAGACTGCCCAATTGTGGAAGACGTCAATTTTGCTGGCGGTTTCAATAACAATTCACGACCCCGGAATGACCCATATTCAACCACTTACAATCCGGAGTGGAAAAGTCATCCAAACTTCCGCTGGAGCAACAATCAGACTGCCGCCAATCCTTTACCGTCCCCCTAGATTTCAGCAGCAAGTCGCTGCCCCTAAAGGGAACTCTCACGGGCTTTCCTCAAATCAGAGTGGAGGCAGCAAGGTGATGGAGGTTAGCGTCAATAACTTGGCTCAATAGAAAGCCCAATTCATGCAATTTATGCAAGACAGCCAGAGTAAGACGGCATACACAAATAATGTAATTGCTCACTTGGAACAGCAATTGGGACAAATTGCAAATCAAGTAAATCAGTGCGAGCTGGGAAAGCTTCCAATTTAAGTCCTGGTCAATCCTAAAGGATTTCACAATCCTACGGCCAATACAATCACTCTACAGCCAATACAATCACTCCCCGTGACATCCTTGAGGATTGACCGAACTTGGAAGGGAGAATTTCCGAACTTCTTAGTTGGATGGAGAATATCCAAACCATCAGTAGCTCACTCCACACTCAGAATAGGACTTTCTAAGCCCAGCACAACCACTTGACGGACCAAATCCTGCAAACTCGGGAGCTCCTTGACCAGAACTCTGCACGTGCCCAAACAGTGGAAGATCATATCTTCAGATCTAATGGAACCTCTAACCCCCCTGGTGCCTCGGCCCAAGGGAACCCAGGAGCATCGAATAGCTAAACGTTGGGAACAGTCACCGCTGAACAGACTACCCAGCTAGCAGAGAATGACGCTTGACATACTTTGGACCAACGGAAGGAGCTGTTAGCAAGGAAAGCCAAGACCTTGGTGGTTGATATGGAGGATCCTAACACGGAGGGTTTCACAATAAGACTCAGAGAACTATTGAATGGAGAACTGAGGAACGTATGGGATCATATTGGAAAAATGGAGTCCAGCCGGTCTTCGGGTACCCTCTCGGTGGAATACCCTGAGGGAGAAATTTTGCCATACACCCAAGACCTCCTCACAGCTAATACCATTGGTGACCCAAAACCGCTGAAGATTTCTTCCTATGATGGTTCCATCGATCCCTTTGACCACCTAGACAACTTCAGGTACGTAATGAAGGGTCGGGGTGCCAACGAGGCCAGCCGCTACTGCATGTTTCCTCCCACTCTTAGGGGACCCGCCCATAATTAGTTCATGCGCCTTGCCCCTGAATCAATATACTGCTTCGCTGACCTGAGGAAAGTCTTCCTAGAACATTACATGATCAACTCCAACCATCTGTACATGGCTACCGATCTTAGTGTTGTACGACAAGGGCCAAATGGAGCCACTCAGAAAATATATCACTCCCTTCCACAACGATATACAAAATGCATATGTGTTAATGATGCAACTACCGACAACGCTTTGATGGGTGGGCTCAGAGCGGATGACGACTAAAAACCCTCTAGAGACCTACAAAGACCTTCTCCGTGAGGTCACTGATCAGTCATTTTGTATACATCCTTTTGATGTCTTCATATGCATCTCTTACATGTCTTTTGAATGATTTCGTGCCATAAATAGTAGAAAATGATCAATCTTCTGAGACTTGTGCAGATTTGGAAAGATAGGTAAATTCTGAGAAGAACGCAAAAGAATGCCTCAAATCGGAGTTCAGATGAAGGAGATGTCCTCATTTCAATATCTGGTCCTGAATTGGGTCCTGAGTGCGCCAGTGCGCCTATTTTGAGTCATAGACCAAGTACCTCAGACCATGCCATCCAGGTCCCAAACCTGTGTCTCATGACTTCAAGTTCATGTCCTAGAAGTGCCAAGGTCGTGCCAAGACATTTCGAGTACATGTCCAAAGAATTTCCCATCCGAGCCCAGCCTCTACGCCTAAACCCGGGTTCTTGTTCCACCAGCGGTGGATCAAAGTTCCTCGTCTGCGCTAAGTCTGACAACCTGTGCACCTGGCATGAGCGAAGATGCGCTTCTACTATGCTCGTGGTGTGCCTCAAAAGCGCAGTCTCAGACCCCTATGACGAAGACATTCGAAGGGCCAGCTTGTGTTCCCACTGGCCAGCTTGTGTTCCCACTTGCCAGCTTGCATTCACACCCCCAACCATGTTCTGATTGGTTCTAATAGAATATAAGGACTTTGTAATTAATTAGAAGTACAATAACTATTATAGAACATTCTAGGCTAGGGTTTTACCAATCCTTATTGGACAAGGTTTTACCAATCCTTATAGGACAAGGTTTTACCAATCCTTATAGGACAAGGTTTTCCCTTTGTCAATAAAAGGAAGCCTTTGTTTAGTGTTTGAAGAAGACCATATTTTGAGAGATAATATTTTACACACAGATTATTAGGCATGGAGCTTGGAGAAGGGCTCTGATGTGCCTGTTCTTCAACAATCTCTTATGTACCCTTATTTTTATTATTGCAATTTACTTATGAATTCAATTATATTTGTTTCAATTTCAGTTATGAGTGAGTAATTCCTTTCAGAATTAGGGTTGTTTGAAGCCCTAGCCATGTTAGCTCGTTAAGTAGATTTTATTCTTGTTCTTAATTGCTATGCATGCTGAATAACTTTGATTAATGCTTTAACTACCATTCTTTTATGTTTATAAGATTAGCTACCTTGTTTGCATAACTTATTGATGGAATTGCTTGAGTGACCGCCATATCATCCTGTGATTCATTAGCTTCAAGAGGTTGAGGTTAAGAAACAATCTTGTAATCGGAATTCATGACAACCTAGGACTGTATCCCACTCTTCTAGGCTAGTGTGGTGTCATTAAATTCGCTTAGTACTTCATGCGTCATCTTAACTGGTAGGTGATAGACGTTTTAGGCATACGCCATGTCTAAAACATGCTAAGTAAGAGAGAATGATATATATTTAGTGTACCAACGCCAGGACCTAGGCATGGGCACCTAATTCATAATTGCATAGTAATTAGGTCAAGATAATCTAGTTAAGAGCTATAATTGGTTAGAGTGGACAATAAGCCTTAATTCGCCTTCGTTAACAAACAATCAACCTTTCATTCTTGCATTGTTATTTTCTGCACTTTGATTTACTTGTCTTTAATTTTCAGCTCTCAATCATAAACCCCCCCTTGGCGTGTGTGTGTGTGTTTTTATTTAAGTTAACAAATCTGAACTTAATTATGTTAATCGTTGAACAAGTCCTCGAGGGATCGACCTTTGCTTGTCATTATACTATCTCCATCGATTTTGTGCACTTGCAAAGTTATAGTTAATAGAAATAAAGTTCATAATTATTGTGTTCTATATTTCTTCTATCAGTCACCAGTTACAGCCGCGCTGAACAGCTTAATGATGCAAGAAGGGCCATGGCTTTGCCCCCCCATCATTCAAGCCCAGCCAAGGGCGAGATCCTGGTCAGGGTACCGACAATTATTATAGCCAACCGGGGTGAAGGAAGTGATATGAGCAAGAATTCGCCAACTGACGAAACGACTACCGCCTTGGCATACCTCATGGTTAATCTAGCTACACCCCTCTAATCACTACTAGCACTGGAGTCTTCAACATCATCGAAAGGGAGCTACCTACCCCAATTCCCTTGAACCGACCATTCTAGGGTAGGAGGGTTGACTCAACGTAATGCTAGTACAACCGCAATTATAGCCACCACACCGAAAATTGCAAGCAATTAAACGACGAAATCGAGGCCCTAAAATGGAGAGGCCACCTAGCCGAATTTGTGGCAAAATGAGTGCCTGCTCCTCTGGTAGAAGAACCAACTTCAACCGTTACTGTGCCCCCTCCACCTAAGCACTTTATCGCTAGCATCTCGGGAGAACCCGCCCTCTCGGGATCCTCCAACCGCAGCTGTAAGAGTTATGCAAAGGCAGTGGTTCAGGAAAGCAAGCATACCTTATCCGTGCAACACTCCTACAGGTTGGAAAAGAGAACTAGAACCGAGTCATGCCCTATCACCATCTCAGAAAGCGAGGGTAAGAAGTCATGTTGGAAGAAAAGCATCACAAGTAAATGCACACAATCCATAACAATAATACCCTACCAAGTGCACTAATCAATAGACAATATAGTGGTACAAATGTTGGTAAAATTAGATAACACAGAATATGCAATCTAATTCTAGCAGTTATAAAATCCTTGCAAGTGTACACGTCAACTAAGATAGTACAGTAGAAAAGCAAGGGTCGATCCCTGGAGGACTTCTCTCAACGTGAAGATCCAATCAAAGATTAGATAAGATTAACTCAAGAAAACACCCAAAAGTACGACGAAAGACAAATAAGCACCTAGACCTAAACTCACACGAAGTAGATATGCAAAACTCACAAGACACGACTAGAAAACAAAAGACACAACCAAGCGTTAACCTGTGACTCAGGAAACATTAAAGACTCAACACAAACTCACGGCAATGGGGGGGGGGGGGGGGGGGGGGGGGGGGGGGGGGGGGGGGGGGGGGTGGGGTGGGTGGGTTTAATGATGATTGAGATACTGAAATTTAAGAAGTAAATTAAAGTGCAAAAACAATAAGAACAGAAACTAAGATGATTGATTGGTTTAATAACTAAAAGCGAACTACGACGAACTATCCACCACTAACCATTCATGTAAGGACCCTTCCCGAATTTTCCCTCGAAACCCGGAAAGAACCCTTATCCCGTCTGACAGCTCTTTTACCTCAAAATTTAAATACCAGAAATACCCTTTGTTCTTAAATAATTTTTATTAAACCTTACAGGGTTCCCAACAGACCTCTGCACTTACTGACCACTCCTACTGTCAGACGCAAGATAATATACAGGTCAAAGCCAAGACCTCGGAATAGTGGTGGTTCTAATAGGAATACTCTCTGACAACAAATGTCAGTAGGTCAGACATTACTGACATCACTACTGGAAAACCACAAGACAACAGACTAGTCAGATACTTGTGAACCAACAATAATTCGTCCCTCTGAGTCGCCGCCCACACCAACCCACTGACCCGGATGACGAAGTATTTTCATAGGTTGATTGAGCCCATGACAATTGTCATCTGGTTCATATTAGAGCCGAAAATATCCTCGGCTATCATATCGTATCATCAGCCGGTATAACATTCGGCTATCATATCACATCAGTCGGCATATCTCTCGACTATCATATCCCTAACTACCAGGTATCCCTTGGGGTGTGCTAGAATCTGTACTACTTGGACTCGACCACAATCTCTACAAAATCACCTTTTATATTGGGGGTTCACCGGGAGTCCGCCAACACGGAACCAAGGCCCGGATCCTAGGCCCCTTCAAATCGGTTTTGTTTATATTAGGGGTTCACCGGGAGTCCGCCAACACGGAACCAAGGCCCGGCTCCTAGGCCTCTTCAAATACGGTTTCAACTCAAAATCATGGACCCAAATAATTACCACTTCCAAACAATATCAAAATCCGAATCCAACAACCATATTATTGCTCACAACACACTTCCACTGAAATATTGGAAAAACAAATATCCAGCAATCATTTATAAATTCTAGGTAATCATTGCACCCATACACAACAGTATTTAAATCGAGGATATTAATACATGCATTACAATTTATAAATACAACCATACACAACAGTAATTAAATCAAAGATATTTATACATGCATTACAATTTATAAATCAAAAGTCCGCTTACCAACACCTTCCAACCCAAAATTCATGGACGCTCTAGCCTAAGAAACACCTACACAATAACGACCCAACTACCTTGACTTTCCAAGCTCAAAACCCTCTCCACGGTCAATCCTTACCGCTGGGATTGCCCAACCGGGCTCTAAATGAACTCCTATGGCCTCGAAAATAACCAAATCTGATCCGGAACGTCCCAAAACCCTAGTCATGCGCCGCCGTGACGCCGGGAACAGTCCCACGCGCCGCCACGCGCCACTGGAAGGTCAGAACACGCGCTCAAGCGCTGCCACGCGCCGGTCACGCGCCTGCTACAGTGTTCACGTGCCTGGATCGGTCCAACCCGGCCTGGCTCGACCTGACCCAGTCCAACTCGACTCATCCCAACCGGTTCACTCAACTCGACCGGTTCACTCGACCCGACCGGTTCACTCAACCCGATTGGTTATCGGTGACTCGCCGGAGAAGACAATCAGACGGCCATCGCCGTCGCCGGAGGCTGGCCGGAGAAGATGACCGGACCGCCACCTCCGCCGCCGTCTGGTTCGCCGGAAATTGCCATTTCCGGTCGATTTTCAAGGTTTTCTAACTTCTTCATTTCTTGACCGTTTTTCACGATCTATACATGGAAATTCATCTACTTTTCACTAGGAATCCAAATATGAGGTCAAAGTTCTGAGATCGTACCTGGTTTGGCCGAAAAACGGCCGAGAAGGTTCGGTTCGACTTCCTCCTCTAGTTTGGCCGAAAAACGGCCGAGAAGGTTCGGTTCGACTCCCTCCTCCGTCCGTCGCCTATGGCGGTGCTCCCACTCCGATGTTTACACCAAAAGACTCGTGGGGTTGCGGGGAAGCTCCTCCCGACCTCGGTTTCGTTTGAATCGGATCGAAATCCATCCGATGAGAATGGGTCTTCAGTGTTCGCACGGGGAGGTCTTTGGGTAGGAGCGAGATTGAATGGACCAATCCTCCGAGGAGAGAGAAAAATATTTGCTATATAATTCCAATTTTTCCAAAATTACCAAACTGCCCCTGCAGCTTCTAGACCCGTAACGAACTCATCGGGTCTCCGTTTTCCGCGTGCCGCCTGTCTACGAACTCGTGAGTTCGAGACCAACGCAACAGCCCAAGAAAAATTCTCAAAAGTACTGCCAGTCAAAAAGTGACTCCCGAACCCGTCCAAAACTGAGGGTAAAATTGTCAAACTCTCAAAATAATTTAATTTCTGGTCCGGGTCGTTACAATTCAAGTTCTTAACATGACTTCCATTTTTCCATTACTATGAATTAACTAAATATGATGCCCATGCAAAGGTCCAATCAAGGCACAATCTACACATATTATTTTCCTCTTAGCTTATGTGTCGCAGGTGTCTCAAACTCGCTACCACAACTATTCCGTAGAATGCATGAAGTACGAAAGGAAATTTAATGACATCACACTATCCTTAGAGAATGATCAATAATCTAGGTTGCCATGAGTTGGATTACAAATATAAGTAAAGCCCTATACTGTCGATGCCAAACAATCACAAGAAGATGACTAGTCTAACAAGCAATTATTCATCAATAGATTATTTAAACAAGTTAATCATACTCATAAACATAAACTAATCTCTCATGACGCATAGTAATCCAAACTTTATTCAGCATTCAAAGCAAGTAAACCAAGGCCCAAAATCATATTGAAGAACTACATGGCTAGTGCTTCAAGCAGCCCTAGTTCTATAAAAAACTACTCTACCATGATATTGAATAAAATGATAAAGAACTTCATTATTGCAAAGTAAAAGTAAAGAGACGAAAACAAAACACTGAGATCAATGGTGAGCCAAGGACACGCCCAAGCACTCTCCTTCACTCTCTGCGTTCAGCTTTCTTCCAAAACACGAGCAAAAACCCAAAAAAATGTCAAACTGTAAAAAGGTCTATGCGGCTGAAGGGTGGAACCCTAATTCAGCTTTCAAACATTGTTTAAATAGGCCTAGGGCTTCCCATAAAAACTAGGAACTTATACTGAATTACAATGACAAAAAGACCCTTAATGAAACGCTAAAAAGGTTTCCTAGTTTGGCAGGGAAACGGGCTAGGCCGCGGGCTAGGCTGGGCCGCGGGCTAGGCTGGGCCGCGGGCTTGAGGGGTGTCATGAGACACGATTGGGACTTTGCTGATAGCTCTAAAGGACTCGTCTAGGATGCATCCAGGGCTCAGATTAAGTCTCCGCTGGGGTGTCTTTGAGACATGTCAGGGACATGCCATGGCATGACCCTTGACTCACCTTGAACTTGATCTGCTAGCCCTCAGACTTCGTTTTAGGAACCGGATGGCTTGATTCGAGGTTGTTAGTCCTGGCCCTAAATAGGGTGCATGGGCGCGTCATGACCTAACTTAGGACTCGATTTTGTACTGAGGAAAAATTCTTCGTTATAACTCCAAATTGAGCAATTTTGTTTGCATTCTCCTCAGAATATCCAATCATTCCAAATCTGCACTTTGCTCACAAGATTGATCACTTTCTCCTATTGGTGACATGAAATCACTGAAAAGACACGTAAAAGGGCATTGAATGACATCTAAAAGATGCATAAATAATGACTGAACAAATACCCCCAAACATATCTTTTTCTAGTCCCTGAGCAAAACAAAACTAAACAAAATAAAAAGACTCAACCTTAGTTTAGGATAAATCATTTAAGCCCCTAGGCTTTCCTAGTAGGAGGAGTTGTGTCTCCTGAGGGTTATGGCAACACGATACCCACAAACGTTTTACTTAGACACTAAGATGCTAGAGACAATGCTTAGAACAAGTTAATAAGAATCAAAGTAAGAAACATGCTCTGCAAAACTAAAAGATCTAGCCACGGCAGTGATAGTCATGTCTAATGTGTGAATGCCGAAATCTCAAATAATCTTGTTTACTAACAACTTCATTCAAGTGCTCCATAAAGATTTCGCCCCGACTCTAATGTGATGGAGTTTATGTAAAGGCATTCAAGCTTAATCACATATGAACATTCAACGAAAAACAACACTTTCTGAATTTAAGATCTCATTAATGGAGTTGAACTTTAAGGACATAGATACTTACCTCAATCCTTAGCATGACTAGCCATAAGATCAGGTAGGTCTTTCACATTAGGTTGCAATGGGGCTAAGGTTAATAGTTTAAAAAGGGAGGGATAGAATTCAATGAACCTAAGTTGTGCCAAGGCATGATAATTTATGGCTTGAACTTGTGCTTTCTGATATGAATTCTTGCTTAATGCCCACAGTTGCACTTCATGATTGCTCTTCTAGAGATTCTTTGGCACACTTGGATCAATTCACTTTTCACTTCTTCTTTTTTTTCACTTTTTTTATTTTTTTCTTTTTCGTTTGAATTGAATTGACCCAAGATCATGCAACAGCTTCCTCATTCCTTATGAAACTTTTCACTTGTAGAACTCTTCACTCAACATTCAAACTTTTGGACTTTGTCACACTTAGTGCCTGCGGCAATGGCTCTCAGAACTGGGCAGCAACATCTTTCACTTCTCATTCTCGCCTTGATTCTTATTTAAGTCAACCTCAACACAAACTGAGGTTATAGGGCATGGCCTAATTGAATGGTTCCATGGTTGGGCAGATTGTACTTTGGGTGGTGAAAGAAAAGGCTGAGTGTTTCGCTTCAAAAGGGCGTAGGCATCACACAATATGGTAAGATAAGGTCTTTAGGAGGTTAAGCACACATAGCCTGCATAACTTCTTATGGCAAACCCCGCTTTAAACCAAGAGCATCTATATGATGTTAGTTCTTTAAAGTTCAATGCAAATATGACATAATGAGATCCACAATTATGAACAAAAGTGAAGAGTGTTTAAAGAGTAGAAACAATGTATATCACTCACAAAGAATGGCATTAAGGCTCAAGTTCTCACGTGGTAGTCTCCACTAATTTTCTGAAGTTCACTCAACTTTAGTCATTTTGTTCACTTAATTATCCAAGACATGGCATTATGAAGTGCAAAGTTATGAACTACCTGACATGGCAAGACTCTTAGTAAAATAAAGAAGGTTAACTGAGCATATACATTCTTAAGAACATTCTAAAGCACTAATCACTAGCACTACTTAAACTAACAACTTTAACTAACTAAACAACTTAAACACAAAAACTTAAGAAAAAACTCAAAATCTGGCCGTGTGCACCCCCAAACCTATTTGTTTCTATATGCAAAGTTTTTGATCCCCACCCCCAAACCTAAATTGAAAATTGTCCTCAATGTGATCACAATAAGCATGACAACGTACATAATTGAAGGTTTGAAGAATGCAATAGGGCAGAAACATTAGAATGTGCGAGGGATACAAACCAAAGCTAGGGTGCCTCCAAGGAGCACTTTATTTGATGTCTGGGCAAGACGTGGTTGGCAGCTAGGAATCAGAAGGGACATGAAGATCCTGGAAGGCCACATGTGGCTCAATGAAAGCCTCAAAGTAGGGCTTGAGGTGGTGACCACTCACTTTGTATCTGTTTTTCTTGAGAGGTGGCCGAATTTCAACTGCACCATGGGGGAGTACATTAGTGATAATGAAAGGACCCGACCATTTAGAACTAATTTTACCTAGAAATAGTCTGAGCCTCGAGTTGAAAAGCAAAACTTTCTGCCCTATCTGGAAGTGCTTCCTGAGAATGTGCTTATCATGAAAGGACTTGGTTTTCTCCTTGTAGATTCGTGCACTTTCATATGCCTCATTACAAAGTTCATCCATCTCACTTAACTGTAGCTTCCTATGAAGACCACCTATATCTAAGTCCATGCGTACCTTCTTGATTGCCCAGTAAGATTTATGTTCCAACTCTACCAGGAGATGAAATCCCTTCCCACAGAAAAGTCTAAAGGGTGACATGCCAATCGGAGTCTTGTACACAGTCCTATAAGCCCGTAGTGCATCGTTCAATCGGTTGGACCAGTCCTTCCTACTGAGGCTCACGGTCTTTTCTAAGATGACCTTGACCTCTCGGTTTGAAATTTCAGCTTGGCCACTGGTCTGAGGGTGGTATGGCATGGAGATCCTACGGTGGACCCCATACTTCCTCATTAAGGCTTCAAAAGACTGATTGCAGAAGTGCGTCCCCCCATCACTAATGATGGCTAGAGGTGCTCCAAACTTGGCTAAGATATGGCCCTGAAGAAAACTCACAACGACTTTAGAATCATTAGTTTTCGTGGGAATAGCTTCCACTCTCTTCGACACATAATCCACAGCAAGAAATACATGTAACTAAAGGAATTAGGGAAGGGGCCCATGAAATCAATGCCCTACACATAAAATTTTTGACAAGAAGGATAAGTTCAATGGCATTTGATTTCTAGGACCTCTATTACCTTGCCTCTGGCGCTTGTTACAACTTAGGACAAACTCATGAGCATCTTTGAACAACGTAGGCCAGTAGAAGCCACTTTGTAGGACCTTTAGGGCTATCTTCTTTGCACCAAAATGCCCTCCACACGCCAATCCATGTCAAAAGTTCAACACTGACTCCATCCCAAACGTAGTATCTAGCTTATTTAACAAGCTTGTCCTTATGGAATCTATTCAAAGAAGAAGGCTCTCGTTTTGTAACCAAATAGTTTATGATGTCAGTGTTACCAGGGGTCAAGAGATTTAAAGGGCAAGTGGTATGTTTCTTCGTTGGACCCGTGGACCAATCTGCTCAAGTGGCCTGCCACCATGTTTTCACTGCCCTTCTTATCCTTGATTTCCCAGTCGAACTCTTGTAGGAGAAGCATCCATCTAAGAAATCTGGGCTTACCATCTTTCTTGGTGAGGAGGTGCTTCAGAGTTGCATGATCAGTATAAACAATCACTTTAGTTTGAATTAAATAGGATCTAAATTTCTCTAAAGCAAAAAAACAGCTAAGAGCTCATTCTCTGTTGTGGAATAGTTCAGTTGTGCATCATGGAGTCTCCTGATCGCATAGTAGATGACATGGGGCATCTTATTAACTCTTTGGCCTAGGACAGCACCGACTACATATTATGAAGCATCACACATCAGTTCAAATGGAAAGTCCCAATTTGGAGGTATGATGGTGGGTGTGGCCGTGAGCTTGGCCTTGAGGGTGTTGAATGCCTCCCGGCATTCAGCACTGAAGTTGAACATGGCATCCTTTACCAAGAGACTGCACAGGGGTTTGGTGATCTTGGAAAAATCCTTGATGAGTCGCCTATAGAAGCCAGACTTACCCAAGAAGGATCTGATCTCCTTGATTGTTGTTGGGTAGGGCGGCTTATCCATTATGTCTAGTTTAGCTTTTGTCAACTTCGATGCCACGTGAGGAAATCACATGGCCCAAGACAATCCCTTGCTACACCATGAAATGACACTTCTCCCAATTCAGAACCAAATTGCTCTCCCTACATCTTTCCAAAACTTGAGACAGATTAGCTAAACAAAGTTGAAATGAATGGCCAAATACAAAAAAATCATCCATGAAAACTTCAATAATATCCTCAACCATATCCGAGAAAATACTCATCATGAAATGCTGGAAAGTAGCAGAAGCATTGCAGATGCCAAACGGCATCCTCCTGTAAGCAAAAGTGCCATAGGTGCATGTGAAGGTGGTCTTCTCATAATCCTCAGGAGCAATTGCAATTTGATTATAGCCAGAGTATCCATCTAGAAAACAATAATGAGAGTACCCTGCTAATCTTTCAAGTATTTGATCAATAAAGGGTAGAGGAAAATGATATTTTCTAGTAGTTAAGTTTAACTTTCTATAATCTATACATACCCTCCACTCGGTCTGAACTCTTTGGGGCACCAACTCATCATGTTCGTTTTTCACCACTGTAATCCCACTTTTCTTAGGGACTACCTGAATAGGACTTACCCATTTGGAATCTGAGATTGGATAAATGATTCCAACATCCAACATGCAATGATAATTGGAAGAATTTGAACCTTACAAAGATATGCGTATTTGAGGTGCTCAGGCAATGGCTTCAACTCAAGTTTAGGAGCTTGAATGTTGGAGGGCATGGTCTGCGGTTGGGCCGTGAGGGTAGTTCCTCTAAGAAAGGTTGCTTGTGCAGGAAATAGGAGGGTACGACATTGAGGAACCTGACCTCCTCTTTAACGTGCTCATAAAGTGGCTCATCATTCGGGGAAAGCTCAGTAATGGATAAAAAAAGGTTCTTAATTGATCCAACACTTTGATGGAAACATGGCCATTCTTGACATCTATCAAACACTCAATCGTTGCCAAGAGGGGCCTGCCAAAGATCAGGGTGGCTCCTCATTTTTGTGAATCCTTTCCATCTTTAGAATATAGAAGTCTGCAGGTATGCATGTGTCACCAATCTGTACGTGTACATCCTCTAACACACCCATAAGATTAGTAACATAAGCCTTTTCTAATCTAACACATAAATGAGTGGGCTTTAATTCTCCTAGATTGAGTGATTGATAGATATGGAATGGCATTATACTGACAGAAGCACCTGTTTCACATAAGAATTTATCAAACCTCTTGGATTGTATGACACATGGTAGTGATGGAAGGCCTGGGTCACCAGCTTTCAATGGCCTGCACAATAGGGCAGCAGAGCAGGCCTTAGGCATGTTAATAATGTCACTGGAGTTGAAGCCTCTCTTGCCAGCAACCAAGTCCTTGATGAGCTTGGTGAAAATTGGCATCTGCTTGACCAATTTGAGGAAGGTCAGCGTAATCTGCAGCTTTTGTAACAAGCTAATGATCTCCTCTTCGAATTCTTCTTTCCTCTTATTCTTATTCTGAATCCTGCGAGGAAAAGGCACAATTACATCATCATTCAAGCCAATATACACTCTTTTTGTTGGATTATGAACTGCAAAATTAAAAGAGTGAGAATTGGGAGTAGAATTCTTAGTTCACTCCAAAACTGAGTTTTGGTCCTTAGATGAAGACCGGGATGCAGTTTGAGGCACTTGAGGGCCAACCAGGTCTGAGCCACGGTGGTGAGAACTAGGTACTAAGGCCGGTGGCTGGGAGCCCGGGTCGTGTCTGCTGGGCTGCCGAGACAGGACCTGCGACACTACTCTGTCTTGGCCCTACGGCACTCGCTACGCCCTAGTCTGTGGTTCAGCATAGAGGTTCAGCGGTGAAGTCCTGGACATGTCCTGCGGAAGGGACACGTCCTGGGGTGCAGACGTGGTCTGCGGTAAGGACTCAAAAACAAGCCATGCACCCATTTTGGTGGCATTCTGCAGTAATGATAGAAAAACTGGCCTGGTGCCAGATTTTGGTAGGTTCACGGCCAGGTTTTAATCCGATGCATATGCTTTATCAGGCTCTCCTTTGTACGTAGAAGGTTGAGGTCCTGGAAGTTTGGTCCCACTTCTTAAAGTAATTGCATTGGAAATGGGGTTTTGGGGTCCTATGGGGTTTATGACAACCTTGCAAGGTAACTTTCCTGGTTCTCTTTGACTTAGCTGATTTTCGATCTGGCCCATGTTATTCTCCATACTTCTTAGACGGCTCTTGGTGTCATGCATGAAGGTCTGATGGCTCAGAGTGAGGGCAGGGGTGCTCTGAGCCAAGGAAGCCACTATGTCTTCCAAAGCTTTTGGTCCCGTGTTGGAATTTGAAGAAGCCCCTAGTTGGGGCACGTGAGGGGCCACGACTTGATGTTGGAATCCAGGTGGTGGCATAAGAGTCTGAGTATTCTGATTGTTACTCAACCAGAAGTTGGGGTGGTTCCTCCATCCAGGGTTGTAGGTATTGGAATATAGATCATTCTGAGGTCTCAAGCCTTCATTGAATATGCCAACCATGTTGGCCTCATCCACAATTGGGTACTGAGCTTACATCACACACTAGCACACCCTTAGCTTTCTCATTGCATAATTGCTTCACTATTGTTGTGAGTTGAGCAATGGTGTCATCTTTATCCTTGGTTGCTCCATAAAGGGTTTGAGGTTGATGACCCAGATGGCTTAATTGCTTCTTCCATTGAGCATTATTCTCGAAGGTCGATCTCGCCTCCTCGGCTGTGCTATCCCGAACTCCCTTTGATTGTGAGTTCACCATGGCCCAATCACTAGTCTTCAAACCTCCGTATAAATACAACACCAGATGACAATCATCAATGTTGTGGTGGGGACAAGATTGAATCAGCTGATTGAATCGTTCCCATAATTCATAGAAGGACTCATTCAAAAACAATAAGGGGGGGCATTAATGATGATTGAGATACTGAAATTTAAGAAGTAACTTAAAGTGCAAAAACAATAAGAACAGAAACTAAGATGATTGATTGATTAATTAACTAAAAGCAAACTACGACTAAATATCCACCACTAACCATTCAAGTTATTAACATGACTTCCAAGATTCCATTACTATGAATTAACTGAATATGATGCACATGCAAAGGTCCACTCAAGGCTCACTCCACACATATTATTTCCGTCTTAGCTTATATGTCGCTGGTCTTTCAAACTCGCTACCACAACTATTCCGTAGAATGCATGAAGTACGAAACAAAATTTAATGACATCACACTATCCCTAGAGAATGATCGATAATCTAGGTTGTCATGAGTTGGATTACAAATATAAGTAAAGCCCTATACTGTCGATCCCAAACAATCACAAGAAGATTACTAATCTAAAAAGCAGTTATTCATTAATAGATTATGTAAACAGGTTAGTCATACTCATAAACATAAACTAATCTCTCATGACGCACAGTAATCGAAACTTTATTCAGCATTCAAAGCATGTAAACCAAGGGCCAAAATCATATTGAAGAACAACATGGCTACAACTTCAAGCAGCCCTAGTTCTATAAAAAACTACTCTAACATGATATTGAATAAAATGATAAAGAACTTCATTATTACAAAGTAAAAGTAAAGAGAAGAAAACAAAACACTGAGATCAATGGTGAGCCAAGGACACTCCCAAGCACTCTCCTTCACTCTCTGCGTTCAGCTTTCTTCCAAAACACGCGCAAAAACTCAAAAAACCGTCAAACTGTAAAAAGGTCTATGCGGCCGAAGGGTGGAACCCTAATGCAACATTAAAACATTTTTTAAATAGGCCTAGGGCTTCCCGTAAAAACTAGGAACTTAAACAGAATTACAAAGACGAAACGACCCTTAATGAACCGCTAAAAAGGTTTCCAAGTTTAGCAGGGACACGGGCTAGGCCGCGGGCTGGGGTGGGCCGCGGGCTTGAGGCATGTCGGAGGACACAATTGGAACTTGGCTGGGAGCTTTGAAGGACTCGTCTGGGACGCATCTAGGGCTCGAATTAGGGCTCCGCTGGGGTGACTTTGAGACATGTTAGGGACATGCCATGGCATGAACCTTGACTCATCTTGAACTTGATCTGCTGGTCCTCAAACATGGCTTTAGGACCCGGATGGCTTGATTCGAGGTTCTTGGTCCTGGCCCTAAATAGGGCGCAGGGATGCGTCAGGATCTGACTTAGGACCCAATTTTGTACTAAGGACAACTTCTTCATTATAACTCCAAATTGAGCCATTTTTTTTGCATTCTCCTTAGAATATCCATATCTTTCGAAATCTGCACATTGCTCACAAGATTGATCACTTTCTCCTATTATTGACATGAAATCACTCAAAAGACACGTAAAAGGGCCTTGAATGACATCTAAAATATGCATAAATAATGACTGAACAACAAGAAAGGGTCGAATCCCACAAGGACTTGACTCAACAATGTGATCAAAGCAATAGACAGTTTAGTTCACAAGTCGGTACTTCAAAAAGAAACAGAACACTAACTATATATGCTTGACTTTAACAAAACGCTCAAAACACAGATACTTAAACAGGACACGAACATGGGTGGTTTAAGTTGTAAGGATGCTAGTGAAGTAATTAGCTTGCAACGCAAGAAACAAAGTAAATAAAATAGATTGTAATCAAATGAAAGGCAGGTTAAGGAAATCCCTATCCACGCCTAACCACAACGTTTTTCCAACGGGGTTTGCATGGTTCAATTATCTTGTTTCTTTCTTGGTCTAGTGCCCATGCAAGATCCCTGTTTAGCCTACTCTCACATATTGATTCCTTTTTACTTTGTATGTTTAGGTCTCTTGAGCGCTCTAAACTCCTAATCAATTATGCAATAGTTCACTCAAGATTATGTCACGAATCTCTTAAGTTATTATAACACAAAAGAAAGCATTAAGTACAAAATGAATTTAATGACAATACACTAACCCTATAAAGTATCGTGCAATCTAGGACTGTCATGGATCTCTTCACATATTACTTTTACTATAATCCTTCATGCAAAGTCATATTTTAAGTTATGCAATTAAAATGGCCAGTTTTAAGAACATAGACAAAATTGTAGTTAAAGTAGTGAATCAATCTACGAAGGGAAAAAAAACAATCAAACCAAGCGCCAAAACCAAGTTAAGAAGTTGTCATGGCTAGGGCTTCAAGATCAGCCCTAACCTAGGGTAAACTACTCACTACACATAATAAAAAGCATAAACATTAATTGTATTGAATATGAAAGTGAAAGATAAAACCCAATTATACACTCGAAGGTAGACTCCAAGCACGGCTTCAAGCACTCCTCCAAGAACACAATCAAGTCTTCGTGAACAAGCCTCACACTAATAGCTCAAAACAATAAAATAAAGTTTGTCTAAGTTGGCGTGTCCAAAACACTGAACTGAGGCCCCCTTATATAGACACAATGACTGGAATTAGAAACCCTATCCAAGATTAGTATTGATTGTTTATTTTACTTCTAAGTAATTACAATTAAACCTAAAATCTTTGAGAACCAATAAGAACATAGCTAGAAGTGTTAATGCAAGCAGGCAGGTGAGAACACAAATTGGCCGCCGGGCAGACAGGCTGGAATGTGGGTAGGTCCTCGGTCGGGTTGACACTGAAACTAGAAACTTGGCCATTGAGATGTCTTTGTCGTGACATATCTTGCCTTAGCACTTGAATAATTTCTACACATGCCAAAGAGTCTAAAAACACTTATTGTCTCGATCGAATGGCTGTAGGCATGCAAATATCACTCTTTGAACTTATCGGGTCAGGTCTGGGAGCTGACCTGAGCTTGATACTTGACTTTGGCCCAGTTGCGCCTTGACTCCGCTTATGGAACTGGAACTTGAAAACATGTCAGGTATGTTGTAAAAATAGCAACCTAAAAATTACGCAACTATATGCACGTTTTAATTTTCAATTGCACAAGATCAGACAAATAGTATAGAAGGAAAATACGAGATCATTCCCACGAGGATTGGATTAATGTGTTTAAAATTAATTTCCTAGAACTACTAACTAAATGGCACAAACTAAGAATGCAGAAGTGAAAGAAATCCCTAAAAAAAACTTATTGCAAAACCCTAAGATTTCTAATCAAAGTTAATGTGCAATACACAAAGGCACTCGGTGTTCAAAAGGATGATTTTAAGATGATTTTGAAAACTGAAAATTTTGAAACAAAATATTAAAAACAGCGTTTGATTAAAAATAGAATTGGATCGAGGTTAAAACAATGAGAAAACCAGTTAGGGATTCGATGTTCACTGCTAATCTTCTTCCTTAAGCAAACGACATGCACAATGCTACAAAACAGATTTTAGATGCTCATGTTTGTCAACTTAAAGGCATGATATCTACTCTTTAAATTATTGATTTCCCTAAGTAAAAAGTTAGGTAACTCTTTTCATTCTCAACATGTTTAGCATGGTATCTACTAAGTTGCACTTTAAGAACACATAACACAATGGAAATCGACAAACAAACAACTCCTAGAACATGGTATCTATTCTAGTTATTCATGATGATTAATTTCAAGAACTTATAACTAGTTCTTTTGTTACACTCACAGGCAAAAGATTCGGTCATCTAAATTTACCTATGTAACAAACACAACATGCATATGGTGATCAAGCATAACATAACGTATGTAAAGAGTAAAATATAATCTGAAATTAAACAATTAAGCATCACAAAAGTTGTTTACAGCAAAGGCATATCGAAATCCTTAAAGAAACATGATTAGGGCTTCAATCGAGCCCTAACTAAAGTACTTAGTTACCCATAATTTAAATAGACAGCAAGAACATACAAAACAGAAAAAAAAAAAGAGGAAGAAGATATCTCTTTGATGATGTTTTGGTCAGCCAGAGTGATTGGATGACGCCTTGACGTTCCTCCTTGCTTCCTAAGCCTTTTAGACCTTGGAACCTTGAAGGATGGAGCATAATGGGATGGTGTGGCTGAGTCCTTGTGTGAGAGCTCCCAACATTTCTGCCATTTTTAGGGAGAAAAAGAGCCATTTCAAAGTGAGGTGAGGGGGAGACTCTTCGCTTCTCTGACCCTTGGCTGCCAAGAATTTATGTGCATGTTAATTCACTGAATCAGGGAGAGAGGCGTTTTTTTTTTGTTTTTGTGAGGGAGAGCAAACATTTCTTTGATCTTGTGTGCTTGTTTGCTTGCCAAGTCCTACGTCCCATGACCCTAACAAACTGAGCTTCTAGTCGTCCAAGCCTGATAAGGATTAGAAAACTTCAAATAGAAGGAATGCTGAATTCCCGCGCAGCCTGACCTTGCTGTACTAAAACGGTCTCAACTCCTTCTAGAAAATTCCAATTCACAAACCGTAAATTCCTTCAGAAACTAGACTTCGGTATCTTTCCAATGATATATGGCCCATCAGCTAGTTCTTCCCGAACAAGTGCAGTTAATTTCGAGAAATTGACATATCTGCTGAAGCCTGTTTCAAAGTTTCCTCTTTAGATTTCCCAAATAGAACTCACTAACTCCTTTTGTAATTTTTCTTCCAAAATCCTACAAAACATGAAAACAAGCTAAGTGTTAAGAAAACATAGGAAACATGCTAAGAAAAGCATAAGAAAACAAGATAAAACGTCACATAAATACGCTCCTATCAAATTCCCCCACACTTAGCTTTTGCTAGTCCTCGAGCAAAACAGAAACAAAGAATGAAAGAAAAACAATGACTCGATAATTCAACCTAAACCTTCCAACATTTGTCTCAGAGATTTTCAATGAATCATGACATATTAAGATTCATCATAAGCATAAGAATTGGTCCACAAGATTCGAGAGTTAATACACCTTCATAGAAATAATACACATACTCACAATTAAATCAATCAAAGCAAAAGTGCAAAGAGAGATACATGCTGCAATGAATTAGCTCAAAATTTTTACCGAATAAGCTCTTATTTTACCTCATATTTTCTGGTTAAGTCACTCTTCCTATACTAGTTATATGTGAGAGGATTGATGTAAAATGGAAACAAATTGCTCACATATGATATAACAAGAAAGAAAGGTACTTTCAGAATTTTTCTTATGAATATGACTCATGAAAGGAATGCTACTACTTGAATGCAAGAACAAGTGACACTATATGCTCATACTTCATTCAAATCTCCACATATTGATATAAACACAACAAACAAGATCATAAGGTCTTTATGAGGATTGTAATGAGGCCAAAGGGTAAGGAGTTAAAGAAAGAATGGGTAAGGAGTTAAAGAAAGAATGGATATGGATAACACAAGTGTTCTTAAAGAAAAGTAGAAGCATGCTATGATGTTAGAGACATAAGAACTTGTATCACCATCAAGGCTTAAAAATCATATAAGTACCGAGCAAGTACATACACTCAATGGCCGATTTGAACATTATGGACCATACTTCAACAATCAATACATGAATGGTAAGGGAATAACAAACCAAACAAAATGCCGATTTTTTTTTTCTTTTTTTTTGTTGGTGCACACTCCGTACCGTGTACAATTCTTATCTTTCTTTTTTTTTTGAACATTCCCCCGAACTTGCTCTTTTAACACCCCTTGATTCAAAATTAAGTCTCTACAAATTATGCTTCACTAATCTTTAAGAAAAAGGGTAAGGATGAAAGTGTTTAGGCTAGGTGTGGAAAATGAGGGTTATGAAACAAAAAGGCTTAAACAAAGGCTCAACATGGGTTTACCTAGAGGAAAGTGTATCATGGGTCAAAGGCCATTTTCGCAATGGTGGTAATCTAGGTGCCTTCATCATCTCAAGTATGTCATGCAAATCAATTCAATGCCTCGAAAAGAAATTAGTACCAGTTCTAGCATTTAGTTCCAATGATGATAAGCAATTCAAGTAGCAACCCGAAAAATAAGCACATGCAACAACTTAATTGACAAGAAACTGATAGATTAAACAAATACAACTCTCTCAAACAAAGGATAAAGGCTCAAAAGCTCACAAAAGGGTTGTATTGAGCTTCATTCAATTAAGCATGTTATAGGTACCACTTACTTTACATGTGATTTTGCATATGATAACCATGAATAATTGAGTACTAACCAAAGAATAATTTCAGACCATGAATCATGCTTAGAAATCATCTTAAAGTCATGCAATTAAAAACCAAATGTCATCAGTGTGTTGGAAAGAAACCTAAGACACAAACAAACACAAAAACTACCCAAAGGACACTACTAAAACCGACACAAACTAAGGCAAAAACAAAGCTGTCAAAATTTTTATTTATTTATTATACATTGTGAGAGAAAGCAAATCTGATTGTCAGGGTTGTAGAGTGCCAAAACTTTCATCATCCTCTTCACATGGATTGCCTCCCAACTTCCCTTTGGGTTACCTCCCAAGTAGTGCTATGTTTATAGTCTTCAGCCAGACTGTTGGACTCTCATGCAATGTACTGAATAGGTTGAAGAGTCACATACTCCTCTCTAGGCTCAAAGCTCATATCAATATAGGGCTTTACTCTGTGCCCATTCACCATGAATGTCTGATTCTTCTCTTTGCTATGAACCTCCAAAGCTCCATGAGGGAAAGCTTTTGTAACAACATAAGGACCGTACCACCTAGACTTGAGCTAACCAGGGAAAAGTATCAACTTTGAATTGTAGATCAACACTTTTTGTCCCACATGAAACTCCTTCCTAACTAGCCGCTTATCATGATACGCCTTGGTCCGTTCCTTATACAACTTAGCATTCTCATATGCATCATACCTCAACTCTTCAAGCTCATTCAGCTGTAACTTCCTCTTGTCACCTGCTTGTTGCATATCATAGTTGAATTTCTTAATAGCCCAATATGCTCTATGCTCCAACTCCACTGGTAGGTGACATGCCTTCCCAAAGACTAGATGATATGGGGACATGCCAATGGGGCTCTTGTACGTAGTCCGATATGCCCACAATGCATCATTCAAGCGTAGAGACCAATCCTTCCTTCTAGCATTCTCTGTCTTCTCTAGGATGCTTTTGATCTCTCTATTGCTTATCTCCACTTGACCACTGGTTTGAGGATGTTATAAAGTGCCAACCTTATGTGTGATCCCATATTTCTTCATTAAGGAAGCAAAAGCCTGGTTGTTGAAGTGGCTACCTCCATCACTAACTATTGCCCTTGGTGTCCCAAACCTAGTAAAGATGTTATCCTGCAAGAACTTCACAACAACTTTGTGATCATTAGTTTTTGAGGGGACAACCTCGACCCATTTAGATGCATAATCCACACCCACAAGAATATATAAATAACCAAATGAGTTAGGAAATGGAACCATGAAGTCGATACCCCACACATCAAAGAGCTCCACCACTTGAATGTTTTGCAATGGCATCTGATTTCTAGAAGAGATGTTCCCTGTTCATTGGCATCTATCACAAGAGCTGCAAAACCAAAAAGCATCTTTAAACACATTAGGCCAATAGAACCCAGATTGTAATACCTTAAGTGCTGTTCTCTTCGCTCCAAAGTGTCCTCCACATGCAAACTGATGACAATGTTGGAGAATGCTCATATGCTCCTCCTCTGGAACACACCTTCTGATAATTTGATCTGGACAAAATTTGAACAAGTAGGGCTCGTCCCAATAGTAGTGCCTAGACATAGACACTAATCGTTTCCTTTCTTGGCTAGACATACCTGGAGGAAAAACCTTAGTGGTCATATAATTAACAATATCTGCATACCATGGAAGTTGTAAATCAACTGCAAATAACTGCTCATCTGGAAAGTTTTACTCAAGGGAAGCTTGTTCCCTTCTTCATCATGAAGTAACCTGGACAAGTGATCTGCAACCACATTCTCACTACCCTTCTAGTCCTTAATCTCAAGATCAAATTCTTGCAGTAAGAGCACCCATCTAATCAACCTAGGCTTAGCATATTTCTTATCAAACAAAAATCTCAAAGCAGCATGATTAGTAAAAACAATAACTTTAGAACCAATCAAGTAGGACCTAAACTTCTCTAAAGCAAATATAACAGCTAACAATTCGTTTTCAGTAGTAGAATAATTATGCTGAGCATCATTCAAAGTTCTAGAAGCATAATAAATAGCATGAGGTACCTTGTTAACTCTCTGACCTAGAACAGCTCCCAGAGCATAATCACTGGCGTCACACATGAGCTCGAATGGGAGGTTCCAATCAGGTGCCATCATAATGGGTGCAGATGTGAGTAGCTCTTTAAATGTGTTAAAGGCATTCATACACTCTTCTATCCACACAAACTCAACATCTTTAGACAATAACGTGCAAAAAGGTCTATAAATTTTAGAGAAATCTTTTATGAATCTTCTCTAAAACCCTGCACGCCCTAGAAAACTTCTCACACCCTTCACAGATGTAGGAGGAGGTAATTTTGATATGATGTCAATCTTTGCCTTGTCCACCTCAATGCCCCTACTAGATAACATGACCTAAAACAAGACCTTGTTGTACCATGAAATGGCATTTCTCCCAATTCAGCACTAGGTTGCACTCCTCACATCTCTTCAGAACAATCTGCAAATGGTTAAGACAATCATCGAAGTTAGAACCAAAAACACTGAAATCATCCATAAATAAATACCTCTATAAATCTCTCCACCATGTCTGGAAATACGCTCATCATGCACCTCTGGAATGTGGCAGGTGCATTACACAAACCGAATGGCATCCTTCTGTATGCAAATGTGCCAAAGGGGCATGTGAATGTGGTCTTCTCCTGGTCCTCTGGTGCTATAGCAATCTGATTATAACCACTATAACCATCTAGAAAACAATAATGACTATGACTTGTTTAACTTTCTAACATCTGATCAATAAAGGAAAGAGGGAAATGATCTTTCCTGGTTTCATTGTTGAGCTTTCTGTAATCAATGCAAACTCTCCAACCTGTGGTGAGCCTGGTAGGAACAAGCTCATTCTCTTCATTCTTCATCACTATGATTCCACGCTTCTTAGGCACAACATGAACTGGACTTACCCATTTGCTATATGAGATGGGGTCGATGATTCCAACATCCAAGAGCTTAAGAACCTCTGCTCTCACTACTTCTTTCATGTGTGGGTTAAGCCGTCTCTGAGCATTTCTGTTAGGCTTTGCATTATCTTCAAGGATGATTCTGAGCATTCCTGTTAGGCTTTGCATTATCTTCAAGGATGATTCTGTGCATGCACTTGGATGGACTTATGCCTTTGATGTCAGCAATGGTCCACGCTAATGTAATCTTGTGCTCCCTATGAACTCTCAACAACTTCTCTTGCTCCACCAAACTCAAGTTTGCAGCAACTATCACTGGTAACGTCTGGTTCTCTCCCAAGTAAGCATACTTCAATTGTTCAGGTAGTTGCTTCAATTCTAGATCTGGTGCCCTAACAATAGAAGGGACAAGAGCATTATTAGTAGACACAGGAGTTTCAAAGGGAGGTACATACTTACTTCGATAAGGCTTAGAAGCCTCAAGAGAATGCACAGCTTCATGGAGGTCTATCTCTGTAACATCACATCCACGTTCATAATTCAACCTAGTGAGGTTGTGGGCTATGCATGCCTCCAAAGGGTTAATGCTATGTACCTGAAACACTTGCTCAACAACACTTCCTACCACACCAATCTTGAAACAATCATGGTTATTATGTGGCAATTTGATAGTGTCAGACAACATGAATTCTATCTTCTTACTATTAACTTTCATGCGTATAGTACCCTCTTTCACACTTATCTTAGTATCAGCAGTTACCATAAAGGGTCTACCAAGAATAATAGGTAATGAAGATGTCATAGGGGAATCTTCCATATCCAAAACAACAAAATCAGCAGACAAAATAAATTCATTTACATGAACCAAAACATCCTCTAATATACCTCTAGGTCTTCTGATGCTTCAATATGCCAATTGCAATATAATTAGGTTGGTTTGAGCTCCCCCAACCTCAACTCCTCATAAACGGTATAAGGCATCAAGTTAATGATTGCTCCTAAATCAAGCAAAGCACGTTCAAACAGATGGTCACCAACCGTACAAGGAATAGTAAAACTACCTGGATCTTTTAGTTTAGATGGTTGTTTTCTCAATATAACCGCACTTACCTCCTCAATCAATGCAACTTTCTCATGTTCCTGAAACTGCCTTTTGTGTGTACAACAATCCTTTAAAAACTTAGCATAAGATGGAATCTGTTTAATTTCATCACGTAAAGGAATGTTGATTTCTACTTTTCTCAAAGTTTCAAAAATATCAAGAAGATGTTTTTCTTTCTTTTGCTTTAACTAACCTTTGAGGGAAGGGTGGCAATATCACCTTCTCGATCTCACCTCTGGCTGGAGGTGGTTCAACATTATCTGGTTCATTCTCATTTGTCCCCACCTTGTTGTCAACTACCTTGCCACTTCTAAGGATTGTCACAGCCTTGAGCTGCTCGTGGCCTCCCAGATTAGGTATGGTTTGTGATGGAAACTCTCATTTCTTCCTCTCACTTAACTCCTTTGCCATTTGCCCTACTTGTGCCTCCAATCTCTGAATAGCTTGGCTAATTGTTGCTTCTAGTTTCTGAATATTCTGACTAGTTAGAGCATTTGTCTGTTGCTGTGCAGACAAGAACTAGAGTAGGGCACCTTCAAGATTATTCTTCTTCTGGTCAGTATTTGGTTGTGCCACCTGTGATGAAGCATGATAATTACTTCCCTATTGGAAGTTCTTCTGTTGCCCTTGTGTATTAAGCACATTCTGACTGTTGCTCCAAGAGAAATTTGGATGGTCTTTCCATCCTGGATTATAAGTGTTCGAATATGGGTTGTTCTTGGGATGATAGTTGTTTTGCCCCACATAAATAGCTTGCTCATGATCTGTAAAACAGGACATAGGACAAGTCTCAGTAGTATGATTAGAATGAGAACATATAGCACATACCTCGGCTTTAGCAACTTGTTGAACTTGAGAGATGTTATGAGTTGACATTGCTTTCACCAGCATATCTAACTTCTTCTCCATTACTGCCATTTGATTCTAGACTCCACCATTTGTGCTAACTTCATAAACACCTTTACTTTTTACTCCTTGTCTCCCTCTTGATGAGAATTGCTGAGAATTTTCACTTAGGGTCTCAAATAGCTCAATGGCTTCATCACGACTCTTTTCCATAAGCACACCTCCATAAGCTGAATCAACAAGACTTTTGTTAATATCATTTAAACCTTCATAAAAAGATTGTACCTGATCGTCTTGAGAAAGATTGTGGTGTGGAAACTTGAGAAGCAACTCCTTGAAATGCTCCCATGCCTCATAGAAAATATCTCCACCCTTCTGTTGGAAGGCTTGAATCTCCCTCTTAAGTTGCCTTGTCTTTTGGGCTGGGAAAAACTTCTTCCAAGTATGGATCCTCAGAAGGTGTGCCTTTGTAGTGTGGCACCATGTTAAGCAATTGAGGTGATAAATTGAAGCTGCCTTGCACAGTTGGTTAGTAGGCAATGCATGATGGTTGATTAAGGTTTTGAGGGACAAAGGAGTCCTTCATTGGCCTTTGAACCTGTTCATCCCCCATTTCGTTCACAAATTTTGATCTTTCTCCTCTTTCAAAATCTTCTATTTTTGTGTAAATATTTGCCCTCTCAGCTTGCTTTCGAAGACGTCTAAGAGTTCATTCAATCTCAGGATTGTAGACACCGACCGCTGGATTTTGGGATCGACGACCTTGCATAAACAAAATTCAACCTATAAAAGAAAACCAAAAATCAATATCAGCACAAACTAGTTACACAATCCCCGGTAGAGGTGCCAAAAACTTGTTGTACAAATAGAAACCTAAAAATTACGCAACTCTATGCACGTTTTAACTTGCAAGTGCACTAGATCAGACAAATAGTATAGAAGGCAAATACGAGATCATTCCCACGAGGATTGGATTAATATGTGTTTAAAATTAATTTCCTAGAACTACTAACTAAATGGCACAAACTAAGAATGCAGAAGTGAAAGAAAATCCTAAAAAAAACTTATTGCAAAACCCTAAGATTTCTAATCAAAGTTAATGTGCAATACACAAAGGCACTCGGTGTTCAAAAGGATGATTTTAAGATGATTTTGAAAACTGAAAATTTTGAAACAAAATATTAAAAACAGCGTTTGATTAAAAATAGAATTGGATCGAGGTTAAAACAATGAGAAAACCAGTTAGGGATTCGATGTTCACCGCTAATCTTCTTCCTTAAGCAAACGACATGCACAATGCTACAAAACAGATTTTAGATGCTCATGTTTGTCAACTTAAAGGCATGATATCTACTCTTTAAATTTTTGGTTTCCCTAAGCAACAAGTTAGGCATGGGTATCTACGGTAACTCTTTTCATTCTCAACGTGTTTACAAGGTATCTACTAAGTTGCACTTTAAGAACGCATAACACAATCGAAATCGACAAACACACAACTCCTAGAACATGGTATCTATTATAGTTATTCATGATGATTAATTTCAAGAACTTCTAAATAGTTATTTTCTTACTCTCACAGGCACAAGATTCGGTCATCTAAATTTACCTATGTAACAAACTCAATACACAACATGCTTATGGTGATCAAGCATAACATAACCTATGTAAAGAGTAAAATATAATCTGAAATTAATTAATTAAGCATCACAAAAGTTGTTTACAGCAAAGGCATATCGAAATCCTTAAAGAAACATGATTAGGGCTTCAATCGAGCCCTAACTAAAGTACTTAGTTACCCATAATTTAAATAGACAGTAAGAACATACAAAATAGAAAATAAAAAGAGGAAGACTGTAGCTCTTTGATGATGTGTTGATCAGCCAGAGTGATTGGATGACGCCTTGACATTCCTCCTTCCTTCCTAAGCCTTTTAGACCTTGGAACCTTGAAGGATGGAGCAAAATGGGATGGTATGGCTGAGTCCTTGTGTGAGAGCCCCCAACCTTTCTGCCGTTTTTAGGGAGAAAATGAGCCGTTTCAAAGTGAGGTGAGGGGGATACTCTTCGCTTCTCTGACCCTTGGCTGCCAAGAATTTATGTGCATCTTAATTCACTGAATGAGGGAGACAGACGTTTTTTTTTTGGTTTTTGTGAGGGAGAGCAAGCGTTTCTTTGATCTTGTGTGCTTGTTTGCTTTCCAAGTCCCTCCTCCCATGACCCTAACAAACTGGGCTTCTAGTCATCGAAGCCTGATAAGGATTAGAAAACTTGAAATAGAAGGAATGCTGAATTCCCGCGCAGCCTGACCTTACTGTATTAAAACGGCCATAACACCTTCTAGAATATTCCAATTCACGAAACGTAAATTCCTTTAGAAACTAGACTTCGGTATCTTTCCAACGATATATGGCCCATTAGCTAGTTCTTTCCCAGAAGGTGTAGTTAATTTCGAGAAGTTGACACATCTGCTGAAGTCTGTTTCAAAGTTTCCTCTTTAGATTTCCCAAACAGCACTCATTAACTCATTTTGTAATTTTGCTTCTAAAATCCTACAAAACACGAAAACAATCTAAGTATTAAGAAAACATAGGAAACATGCTAAGAAAAGCATAAGAAAACAAGATAAAACGTCGCATAAATACGCTCCTATCAAAATACACGAGCTTGGCCTCATAGGGGCTTGCCGAAGGCACACTTTGGCTGGAACCTCGAGCTGGACTTGGTGCGGCGGACGCACATTGGCGCATATCCAATCATGTCAAGGACGTGACCTGGATCCGATAGTGTAATGAGAAAGGCAATCCACACCTTTGATATGAAGGTCCATAGACACAGCTTTGGGACCCAGAGGGCCTGATGTGAGGTACTTAGTCTCCGCCTAAAATAGGGCGCACTGGCGCACTCATGGCTTAGTTCAGGACCTGATATTGATTTGAGGACATCTCCCTCATTTGAACTCCGATTTGAGTCATTCTTTTTCCTGTATTCTCATAATTGCATTCTCTTTCTAAATCCTGCACATGTCTCACAAAAGCATCACTTTCTGTTATGGATGGCCAGATTTCTAACAAAAGACAGTTAAGGGAACCAAAAATGACATGAAATGCATGTAGGAAATAGGACCTAACATATACCCCCAAAGATAGCTTTTGCTAGTCCTCTAGCAAAATAAAGAATAAAAACTACGGCACAAACTAAAAGGCTCAATCTAATTAAGGATAGTTCATTTAAACCCCTAGGTTCACCTGGTAGGAGGAGTTTTTTCGCCTTTTACTTATCAACTAAAACACTAAACAAAAAATAAACATAATACTTCAGAAGTTAACAAGGAACACAAAAAATCAATCATATCATGCCAAACTAAAGATATGCTAATTCAAGTAAGTACCATGTGTAAGTGTGAATGCCCTTGCTTCAAGATTTCACGCTGAAACAACAAAGTTCAAATGCCTTAGAAAGATTTCTCCTCGACTCTAACCTCACTAGGCAACTCTCATTTTCTCTCACGAATCCTAAGGTTTTCACTCTTGCAAGAATATACGATGAGTTTATGTCATGAAATCAAATATAATCACATATGAAATAGCATGAAAGAAAGGCAATTTTTGAAAATAGATCCCATGAGGAATTGAACTTTAAGAATGTAGAGACATACCTTAACTCCAAGCAAGATTTCCCATAAGATCAGTTAGGTCTTCATTCAAGGGTTGTAATGGGGCTAGGCTCACGGGTTTAGAAGAAGGGGATTGGAATTCAAAAGCCTAGGCTCTGATAAACCATGAAGTAGCATGACTTGGAACTTGATCTTCTTCTTGAACTTTTCCTTGGCCCATGGCCAAACTTGGCATTTTGCTTTTATTGAATTCCTCAAGTTGAGGCATGATTTCCTTGAATAATGAGTTGTGACTTCTATTCTCATTGGCTCACTTGGCTTAGCTATTGTTTTCTTTTCTTTTTTTCTTTTCACTTTTTTTCTTTTTTTTCTTTTTTTTCGAACATTTTTTTTTCTTAAACTATGCCAATATCAAGCAATGGTTTACATTGTGTTTTCTGTCCAAGTTGGGACGTTTGGTCACTTCACATTGTGTTTTATGTCTAAGACATTCCCCTGATATCAACTTCACATTTGGGCCTAGAGGAGCTGCACAACTTGTTTCTGATTTTTTTTTTCACACTTCGAGGCTTGTCTTCCTTTCCATGTCATGAACTTCATTTGGCGTGGCCTTGTCAAAACCAAAGCTATAGGGAATGGCCAAGATTGAGGAATTCCTATCTAGGGCTCAGTTTCCATGTAGATGATGAAAGAAAAGGTTAAGTGTTTGGATTTAAAGTGGGTTAAGGGAGCATGCAAAATGGACAGATATGGCTTTTAGAGGCTCACACATGCATAGCCTGAGTCACTTCTTATGGTACATCCAACTGAGAATCAAGAGCCTCTACATAAGATGTTAGTTCTTTAAAATTCAATATAGAGTGAGAATAATGAGATCAATCAATATAGAAAGAATTGAATAGTGTTTAAGAGTATAACAAAGTAAATCTATCAAAAAGAAAGACATTAGGCTCAAAATCTCACATGGGGTAGTCTCCACTAATTTTATATGGTTCACTTAAACAAAGTTATCTTTTAGCTCAATTTTTTGAAGTAGGCATTAAGTGTAAAGATAAGGCACAAACTTAAGCATGGCAAGACTCTAGTAAAACACTAATGATTAATTCACAAATGCAGCTTATTAACAAGCAATATACTGATGTTCCTAGCCGTGTACCCCCAAACCTAAAAGTTGCAAAATTTTGATCCACACCCCTAAACCTAAACGAAACATTGTCCTCAATGTTAACAAGTTAAAACACTAAGATCAAAATAAGTAAAGATTGAAAAGAGGCATGCAAAATATAAAACATAAAGAAAAGGGAGGAAACACAAACCAGTGCTAGGTTGCCTCCTAGGACAATTGGATTTAACGTCTAAGCAAGTTGTGCCTTGCAAGACAAGCAAGGGGAGGCACGGCCATGTCTACTTCTTGAAAAGCTGGCTCTTGAAAGGCATTTAAGTATGGTTTGAGGTGATGGCCATTGACCTCCAATTTGAAACCCTTCCTATCTAACTTGATTTCCATGGCACCATGAGGACAATGTACGGTCCTAACCATCTTGATCATAGCTTTCCTGGGAAGAACTTGAGACGTGAATTGAACAAGAGGACTTTATGTCCTACCTCAAAGGACTTGTGAACCAAGTGCTTGTCATGACAAACCGTGGACTTGTCTTTTTTAGATTCTGGAGCTTTCATAAGCTTCATTCCTTAACTCTTCAAGCTCTTGCAATTGAAGGTTCCTATGGTGTCCTTCCTCATCCATGTCCATGTTAACACGCTTTATGGCCCATAACACCTTGTGTTCAAACTCCACAGGTAAATGGCAGCGTTTTCCAAAAACAAGTCTGAATGGGGACATGCCTATTGGTGTCTTATAAGCAGTCCTATAATCCCAAAAGGCATCTTTGAGCCTATTGGACTAGTCCTTCCTTGAAGGTCCCACGGTTTTCTCAAGGATGATCCTGACTTCTCTATTCGAGATCTCAGCTTGTCCACTAGTTTAGGGATGATATGGAGTCGAGATCCTATGTGTTACTTGTAACAACCCGGAATTTTAATTATTGGGATTACGTAATTATTTTTGTAAAAGGACGATTTTACCCTTGGTCGGTAAAGGGCATGGAAATCAAGTTTTGTTTTGGAACATTTTAGGCGGTGTTTCTGGTACCGTTGCGTAGGTCTCGAACTCATGAGTTGGTAGACAGGCGGCACGCAGAAAACGGAGTTCGTGTACGAAAGTTATAGGTCTAGATGTGCAAGGGCATTTTGGTAATTTTGGCTTGGGAGAAGTTATTTTTAACCCCAATCATTTTACATCTTCATTCTTCATCTCATTCTCATTTTCTCTCTATGAAACACACACCCCGAACCCGTGAGAAAACACCCCAAAACCCACAAAGTCAACTTTTGATTCAAGGCTTTAACTTCCATTTTTAATCAACTAATTGTATTCTACTCCATTTTTTATCAACTAATTGTATTCCATTTTTGATCAACTTTTGATTCAAGGCTTTAACTTCCATTTTTGATCAACTAACACAACCATACCAACCATCGAAGGAGAGGACCACGGGGGATGCCGAACCGAGTATAGGAAGTTTTGGATCTTCCAATTCATTTTTCGGCTTACACAGGTACGTGTTTGTGGTTTTGAGGTCAAATTTGGATTCTTGGGTTTGAGTAGATAGATTTAGACATAAAATTTGTGAAAAATGGTTGAGTTTTGAGGAAGTTATAAAAGCTTGAAGTTTCGGCCGGAAATGGGGGATTCCGGCGAAACCAGACGGTGGCGCCGGCAGTCGGTCGTCTTCTCCAGCGAGTCACCGGTGACCGGTCGGGTTGAGTGAACCGGTCGGGTTGACTGAACCGATAGGGTCGAGTTGAACCAGTCGGGTTGAGTGAATCGGTCGGGTCGAGTTGGATCGGGTCAGGTCGAGCCGGGCTGGGTTGGATCGGTCCAGGAGCGTGAACACTGTAGTAGGCGCGTGATCGGCGCGTGAGGGCGCGTGGGCACGTGTTCCTTACTTCCGATGGCGCGTGACGGCGCATGGGGCCGAGTCTGAGGTCACGGCGACACGCGGTAACTAGTTTTCGACGTTCCGGATCTGTTGGTACAGGTTTCAGGTTGATTGGACGTCGTTTAGATGTCGTTTTGGGCGTCCGAAGTTTCTGTGTTTTCTAGAAACAACATGGGTAGACCTCCCAAGGTTTAGGGAGTTGTTATATAAGAGTCTTATTACTAGCCGGTAATCCCGATTTTTGTTTGTGACAGGCGATATTGTTCCGGGAACCTCAGAGGAACGAACAAGACGAGATTGAGCTTGGTTGAACAGGTTTGTGAGTGGACTTTTGTTTTATAAACTGAAATGCATGCATCAATGTATCTTTGTTAAATACTATTATGTATTGTTGCATTGAATTTCCGTAATTTAGAAATGATTGCTGGACACATGTTTTCCACTATTTCAGTTAAAGTGTAATTTGAGAAATATCATGGTTTTTGGACTCGGTTTTGATATCGTTTTGACGTGGAAATTATTGAGTCCATGATTTGGGTTTTGACCCATATGTATGAGTTTATCGGATTTGGCCATATTTGAGGGAGGCCAGGACCTGGGGCCAGGATGCGTTATTAGCGGTGAACCCGGTGAACCTCCAAGATAAACATTGATTTGAGGGAGGCCAAGACCCGTGACTAGGAACGGTTATAGGCAGTGAACCCGGTGAACCTCCAAGATAAATATATTTGAGGAGGACCAGGATATGGGACTAGGATCCGCTGGTGACGGTGAACCGGGTGAACCTCCAATATAATTGGTTACTGTTTCTCCGACTAGCGTGGAGAGTTTTGCTCCGCTGGTTCGTTGAGTTTCCTCGACAAGCGTTGAGAGTTTTACTCCGTTGGTTCGTTGAGTGCTCCGACTCTGCCATGGAGGAGTTTTGTCTCCGCCGGGTCGCGAGGTTGTTTATGCATAGTACAGAGAGTTGTGATACAAGACTAGCACACCCCAAGGGATACCCTGGTGGCTAGTGGATGTGTCGGGAAAAGTGGATTTGAGATATTATCTGTCCAGGTTGAATTAAATGATTTTGAACTCTTTTGAGGATGATTTTCAAACCATACTGTGGACCACAATGTGTTTTCCTTATACGAATTTTGTGTGGGTTCTACTAAGTGGTTTTAAAGAGAAATGGAAATTCCAGTTATTTACAGATGATGTTTTTATATCATGAACTGTTTTATGTTATGCATGCATGGTTTTATAAATGGAGGGGGAAAAAGGTAATATTTCCTCGGAAAACGATTTATAAACAATTATTTTTGTCCACTCACAACTTTTGTGTTTAAACCCCCTTCAGGCTGTTGAGTTGACGCGGACACTTATCTCGAAGCAGAGGCATTAGTACTTTCGGTTGCGCTGTGTAGTTATACTTGAGTAGGATATCTAAATTGTACCCTTGATCCTACTTAGATGCTCTGATATTATATTTTATTTGGTTGGTCATTACTTACGGGAATTATTGAGTGCTTGAATCCCTTGTCTGACAAGTAAAAGTATTTATTATTATTATAATTTGTAAGGATTGGAGGGTATTTTGGGAACCTTTCCTTAGGTTGTCAGACGGGATCAGGGTTCTTCTCGGGTTTCGAGGTGAAATTCAGGATGGGTCCTGACATTACTCCATATTTCCACATGAGGGCCTCAAAAGTCCTTTTGCACAAGTGTGAGCCACCATCACTAATGATGGCCCGTGGTGTTCCGGACCTTGAAAATATATGGGATTGAATGAAGCTACACACTACTTTAGAATCATTAGTCTTGGTTGGAATTGCTTCCACCCATTTAGAAACATAATCAACAGCAAGCAGAATGTAAAGAAAACCAAAGAAGCCAGGGAATGGTCCCTTGAAATCAATGCTCCAAACATCAAACATTTCAACAAATAAAATAGGGTTTAGGGGCATTTAATCTTTAGGGCCAATATTACCTTGCCTTTGGAACTTGTCACAAGTGAGAACGTGCTCATGAGCATCTTTGAAAATGGTGGGCCAATAGAACCCACATTGAAGTATCTTAAGAGTTGTCTTCTTGGCGCCAAAGTTTCTTCCACACGCCTAGTTGTAGCAGACGTCCAAGACGCGATTGACTTCATTTTCAAGGTGCACCTCCTTAAGAGCTAGTTAGGGCAGTACTTCCATAGATAGGGCTCATCCCAAATGTAATATTTGGCTTGCTTGATCAACTTGTCCCTTTGAAAACAAGATAGATGAGAAGGAATCAAGATAGTTGATAATGTCAGCATACCATGGGTCAAAAGTCTTGAGATGGAAGAGCTGTTCTTCAGGGAAGCTCTCTTGGAGAGGTAGTTGGTCCATTTCCTCATTGGACCCGTGGATAAGTCTGCTCAAATGGTCAGGTACCACATTCTCACTTCCTTTCTTGTCCTTAATCACAAGTTCAAACTCTTGAAAAAATAGCATCCATCTGATGAGCCATGGCTTGGTATCCTTTTTGTTAAGAAAATACTTAAGAGATGCATGGTCAGTATAAATGATATCCTTTGTTTGAAGCAAATATGACCTAAAATTCTCTAAAGCAAATATAACAGCTAAGAGTTCTTTCTCAGTAGTAGGATAGTTAAGTTGAGCATCATTTAAAGTCCTACTTGAATAGTAAATAACATGTGGCAACTTATCTATTATTTGGCCCAAGACTACCCCCAAAGGCATAATCTGAGGCATCACACATGAGCTCAAAGGGCAGGTCTGATCTAGGTGGCATGATGATAGGTGCAGACGTGAGTTTGTCCTTGAGGTGCTCAAAGGACTCAGGGCATTCCTCGGTGAAGTCAAATGGTGCATCCTTGGCAAGCAGATTGCACAAGGGCCTTGTGATTTTGGAGAAGTCCTTGATAAACCCCTATAGAATCTAAGATGTCCTAAGTGGGATAGGGCAGGGCACTTATGACAACAATCTTGGCGTTGTCAACTTCTATGCCACGGCTGGATATGACCTAGCCAAGCATAATGCCTTGTTGGACCATGAAGTGACATTTTTCCCAATTAAGAAGTAAATTGGATTCCCTGCATCTCTCAAGTACTCTTGACATGTTTTTTAGACATAAATGAAAGGAAATTACCAAAAACTGAAAAGTCATCCATGAATACCTCAATGATATCCTCAACCATGTCTAAAAATATGCCCATCATGCATCTTTGAAAAGTGGCAGGGGCATTGCAAAGGCCAAAGGGCATTCTCCAATAGGAAAACGTCACATAGGGACATGTGAATGTTGTCTTCTCTTGATCCTCAGGTGCAATGGAAATTTGACTATAACCTGAATAGCCATCTAAGAAATAGAAGTGAGAATGTCGTGCAAGTCTTTTAAGCATTTGATCAATAAAAGGTAATGGAAAGTGATCTTTGCAAGTAGTAGAATTAAGTTTCCTATAATCTATGCATACTCTCCATCCAGTTTGGACCCTTTAAGGAACAATCTCTTCTTGTTCATTCTTGATGAGTGTTATGCCACTCTTTTTAGGCACAACTTGAACTAGGCTGACCCATTTTGAATCTGAGATGGGGTCGATGATCCCCACGTCCAAAAGCTTGAGAACCTCTTTCTTGAGTACTTCCTTCAAGGGAGGATTGAGGCGCCTCTGAGCTTCCCTTGTAGGCTTGGCATCCTCTTCAAGGATGATTATGTGCAAGCCCTTTGAAGGGCTTATCCCCTTGACATCAGCTATACTCCATCCAGTAGCTTGCATGTTGTCCTTTAGAACCTGTACTAATTGACTTTCTTGCAAATACGTTAGATTTGAAGCAATTATGACAGGTAATGAGTTATCCTTACTTAGATATGCATACTTCAAATGTGTAGGCAAGGCCTTGAGCTCTATCTTGGGAGCTTCAATGATGGAAGGAGAGTCTTCTCTACCTTCAGAGGCAGGGTTTCATACATGTATGTCTTATGAGTTGGGAGTGGAGGCACGACCTACATCATGTGTATTTCCTCCATGACACGGCCATTGAGGTCATTGTCACTTTGGGAAGGCAGAGTGAGGGCCTTCTCAAGAGGGTCATCAATACAAGCATTCAATATAGTTTGATGTAATAAAGACTCCATAGTGTTCAAAGGAAAATCAACTATAGGCTCTTAAGGATATTGCATACCTTAATAGATATTTGACCTTGGTTCAAGTTAATTTCACAATTAATAGTGCCCAATAGAGGTCTCCCAAAGATCAAAGGAGGAACCTCACTCTCAATTGTCTTTTCCATTTGCAAGATATAAAATTCAGCTAGTATGCATGTATATCCTATTTTAACTGTCACATCTTCAATCATGCCCATAAGTTGTGTCACAGAACAGTTAGCAAGCTAAACACATAATTGAGTAGGTTTTAAGTCTCCTATTGCAAGTGAATTATAGGCATGAAAATGCATGATACTTATAGAGCCTCCTGTGTCACAAAGACAATGCTAAAACCTTTTGGATTGGATGACACACGGAAGGATAGGAGGGCATGGGTCACTAGCCTTGAGTGGCAGGCCTTGGAACTCATTCAAAGTGGCTGCACTAATGTCTAGGACATTGTTGGGGTCAAAGCCATCTTTTTCAGCTACTAGGTCCTTGAGGAGCTTAGCAAAGATATGCATGGTCCTCACAATGTAACGACCCGAAAATTTAATTATTGTACTTTAAAAAATTATTTTACAAAAAGATGAATTTACCCTTGGTTGTTAAGCGGCGTGAAAGTCAATTTTTGTTTCGAGACACTTTTAGCAGTGTTTCGGGTACCGTTGCGTAGGTCTCAAAGTCACGAGTTCATAAATAGGCGGCACGCGGAAAACGAAATTCGTGTGCGAAAGATGTGGGTCTAGATTGTTAGGTGCATTTTGGTAATTTAGTAGGGGTACACATTTTTGAATCCCCAAAACCTTTGATCTTATCATCTTCTTCAATTTTTCAGTCTCTCTCACTCTGGACCCCCTTTCCTCCCCCCAAACCCGTGCGACAAAAATCACCCAAAACCCAAAATTTCAACTTTGATTCAAGGCCAAGTCTCCCATTTTGGTTCCACAAATCAAAATCTCCTCCTTCCCACGATCACAACCGTACAAACCATCGAAGGAGACTCCCACGGGAGACGCTAAACCGAGGAAAAGAAAAATCGGAAGTTTCAGTCGATTTTCCAGCCAGCACAGGTACAGGTTTAGTGTTTTGAGGTCATATTTGAATTCCTGGGTTCGAGTAGATAGATTTAGATGTGAAATTCGTGAAAAATGGTTGAGATTTGAAGAAGTTAGGAAAAACTCAAGGTCGGCCGGAAATGGAGTTTTCCGGCAACGGCAGACGGCGGCGGCTGAGGCGTCTTCTCCGGTGAGTGAATCCAGATTCCGGCCACCGGTGGGCGGAGGTCCAGTCATCGTCTCCAGTGAACTCCTGTGATTAGCTCAGCCGGCGGTGGCTGTCGGCATCCTTCAGTTGACCGTTGGGTCAACTGACGCCTTCAAGGGTTTGACGGAACCCTAATGCCGTCAGGGTTGACGGAACATGCCGATTCCGTTAGGAGATTCTGTCAGGTTTGACGGAATATTCCGTCAGGGTTGACTGAATATTCTGAAGTGAACAGTGCCGGTGCGTAGGGGCGCGTGGCGGCACGTGGCGCGTGGTCCGACCTTCTGTCGACGTGTTGGACTGATTCCGGGGTGACGGCGTCGCGTGGCTAGGTGTTTGGGTTATTCCGGATCGGATTTTGGCAGTTTTGAGGCCATACGAGTTCGTTTGGTGCCTCGTTTGAGAAATCCCAGTGGTAATGCTTGACCATGGAGCGGGTTTTGGGCTCGGGAGGTCAAGGGAGTTTGGTCATTATTGTGTCAAGAGTCCCTTGGGGTTAGGGCTTCCTTGATTTGGTATTTTAGTTGCACTATGTATGGACTAGGTTCCTAAGATTGCATACGATGCATACTTCTAGGTATTATGTTATACCACGGGATTCTCTGATGATTGGAATGGAGGATGTCTTTCTCCGATACATTGTTGAGGGTTCTCCGACTGGCATAGTGGGCACGCCTCCGCTAGATGGTTGAGGGGTTCTCTGATGTAGGCATTCGAGGGATCTTTCTCCGCCATATCGTTGATGTCTGAGGTATCTCACGATGAGCAGGGATATCGAGTTATTACTCGGGGTGCTCAGGAGGAGCAGGGATAACGAGTTAGCACTCGGGGTGCTCAGGATGAGCCGGGATATCAAGTACGAATCGGGGTAAGTCAGTGAGACTCAATTCAACCAAATCTGGTTACTTCGTTATCCGGGTCAATGGGTTGGTGTGGGAGGTGACCCAGATCGAAAAGTTATTGATGGTTCACAAGAGGCTGACAAGTCAGTTATCTTGTGCTATTACATTAGAGGTTTCAGCAGTGTATGACCCACTGAAAATTAGTATCCAAGCTTGTTAGCAGAGGGCTATAAACTTCGAATCATGATAAGGGGTTCTCACATTGTGATATATGGCGAAGCATTGGCTTTTACCCTGACATGATCAAGCCGGTTACCTTTTCGGGCCACCACTGTTCTGTCGGAACCCCTGTAAGGTTTATTTAGTATTTCTAAGGATATAGGGTATTCACGACATTAAATTTTAGAAAATAAGGGTTGTCAGACGGGATAAGTGCTTTTTGCGGATTTTGAGCCGAAATTCGGGAAAGGTCCTTACAATTGGTATCAGAGCGTCAAGTTTAACTTTCGGCAGACCGCACACTTGTGTGCAAATTATTTAAGGATTCCTGTTAATGAGATGCCTCTGAGACGTTTTTCTCTTCAGCGACTTTGAACTGAGGGAGGCGGAGGTCATGTGATGCACGGGCGAGGTAGGCGTCGCGGTTGCTGGTGAGTGGACATTGGTGAGTAAATTATAATGCATGCATACAAGTATATTTGAATTAACTTCTATTATGTGTTTCTTTTGACAATTTCCGGAATTTAAAAGCTTACTGGACACAGGTTTTCCATATTTCAGTGAAACTGTGTTTTGGGGAAATGGCCTGGTTTTTAGACTCGGTTTTGATATCGTTTTGATGTGGTAATTATTGAGTCCATGATTTTGGGTTTAGACCCGTATTTATGATTTTACTGGATTTTGGCCATGAATGAATTTCAAAGAATTTGGTTTAGGCCAAGAAATAAAGATAACACGGATTTGGTTTTCATTTGTTTTCTGTCCCCGATGGCCAAGGTTTCTACGACTGGCGTTGAGGGGCTTGCTCCACTGGTTCGTTGAGGGCTCCGACTCTGGTGTCGAGGGTTTTCTCTGCCGAGTCGTTGAGGGGCTTGCTCCACAGGTTTCTGCACCACTCGAGGTATATCGGGTGTGCAAGGTCAGGGTTTTCTCCGACGTTGGTGTTGAGGGTTTTCTCCGTCGGGTTGTTGAGGCTGTCTACGCGTAGCACAGGATTCCGCACAGCTTGAGGTATATCAGGTGTGTAGAGGGGCTTTCGGGAACAAGGGGTTTGGTGTGTCCAGGTTGATTTACATGATTTTAAAATCCTTTGAGGAGGGTTTTCAAAGCAGGGTTGTGGATCACGGAATGTTTTCATTATTTAGATTTTTGTGGGTTCCACCCAGTGTTTTTACAAAGATGGATTTTTCCAGCAAGTTTTTGGCTTATCTTTATGGACTTGTTTGGAAAGAAATGTTAGGTATGCATGCATTGTTTTACACATGATGAAGGGTATTTTCCATCACGTATTCGCCAAGGTTTTCTCCAACTAGCGTTGGACAAAATTTTTCCTAGACTGGCATGGTATGGTTTTTCCTCCACTATGTCATCGATATGCTCTGATTCTGGCATGGCAGGAAGCTCTCCGCTAGATTGTAGAGACTGACTGCACTTGGTATACGTGACCCTATCTGACACCTAGCTTCAAGGTATATTCGATCATGTGCTGTCATGACTTGAGATGATGGTAGTCATGTTGGGAGTAGGACCCGTGGTGGACTTCTCTAGCTCCGAAACTTGCTTCGAGGTATGTTCCGGGTTGAATTGATACTTGTGCCTCCAGGATGTCTCCTGGATGTAGTTCTCGCATACGGTTTGTTATCAAGAAAGAAATAGGCAAATGTGCAGAGTGCACAAGTTCTATTGTGAATCGCATCTGAGGCCCAGTTCGTGTCGGTGGTGACGCGAGGGAACTTGAAACCGGAGGTTGGTCCTTTGACCTGAGTAAAGAGAATTTCGGGGATGAAATTTATTTAAGGGGGTGATTTGAAACAAACCGGAAATTTAATTATTGGACTTTCATAAATTATTTTGCAAAAAGATGCGGGTCTAGATTGTCAGTGGCATTTTGGAAATTTTGTACGGGTAGATATTTTTTAACCCCCAAAACCTTTGATTTTATCATCTTCTTCAATTTTTTAGTCTCTCTCTCTCTGGAGACTAAACACCAAAAACCCAAAATTTCAACTTTGATTCAAGGCCAAGTCTCCCATTTTGGTTCCACAAATTGAAATCTTCTCCTTCCCACGATCACAACCGTAAAACCCATCGGAGGAGACACCCACGGGAGACGCCGCACTGAGGAAAAGAAAAACTGGAAGTTTCGGTCGATTTCCCAGCTAGCACTGGTACGGTTTTAGTGTTTTGAGGTCATATTTGAATTCTTGGATTCGAGTAGATAGATTTAGAAGTAAAATTTGTGAAAAATGTTTAAGATTTGAAGAAGTTAGGAAAACCTCAAGGTCGGCGGACGGCGGCGGCGGTGGCGCAGTCGTCTTCTCCGGCGAGGAAATCCAGATTCTGGCCACCGGCGACGGCGACGGTCTGGTCATTGTCTCCGGCGACTGGCTCTACCGGCGGTGGCTGACATCAGCCATCAGTTGACCATTAGGTCAACTTACGCCGTCAAGTGTTTGACGGAATATGGTGACGGTGTTAGCATATTCCGTCAAAGGTTAACGGCGTTGACGGAATATTCCGTCAGGGTTGACGAAATATTCCGTCAGGGTTGACGAAATATTCCGTCAGGGTTGACGTAATATTCCGTCAGGGTTGACGTAATATTTCGTCAAGGTTGACGGAACATTCTTTCGTGAACAATGACGACGCGTGGGGCTGTGTGGCGACGCGTGAGGGAGCATGGTCGGCACGTAGCGCGTGGTCCTCCTTCTCCCAGCGCATGGGACCGATTCCGTGGTCATGGCAATGCGTGGCTAGGTGTTTAGGACATTCCGTATATGATTTGGTTGTTTTGAGGCCGTACGAGTTTGTTTGGAGCCCCGTTTGAGAAATCCCAACTGTAATGCTTGACCATGGAGCGGGTTTTGGGCTCGGCAGGTCAAGGGAGTTGGGTCATTAATGTGTCAAGAGTCCCTTGGGGTTAGGGCTTCCTTGATTTGGTATTTTAGTTGCGCTATGAATGGACTATGTTCCCAAGATTGAAAAGGATGTGTACTTCTAGGTATTATGTTATACCACGGGATTCTCCGATGATTGGCGTGGAGGATGTCTTTCTCCGCTACATTGTTGGGGGTTCTCCGACTTGCGTTAGAGGGCACGTCTGCGCTAGATCGTTGAGCGGTTCTCTGATGCAGGCGTTCGAAGGATCTTTCTCCGCCATATCGTTGAGGTCTGAGGTATCTCAGGATAAGCAGGGATATCGAGTTATCACTCGGGGTGCTCTGGAGGAGCAGGGATATCGAGTTACCACTCGCGGTGCTCAGGACGGGTTGGGATATCGAGTACGACTCAGGGTAAGTCAGTGAAACTCAATTCAACCAGGTCTGGTTACTTCGTCATCCGGGTCAGTGAGTTGGTGACCCAAATTGACGAGTTATTGTCGGTTCATAAGAGGCTGACAAGTCAGTTGTCTTGTGCTATTACAGTAGAGGTTTCAGCAGTGTCTGAACCACTGACAATTGGTGTCAAAGCTTGTTAGTATAGGGATATCAACTTTGAATCATGATCGGGGGTTCTCACATTGTGATCTATGGCGAAGCATTGGCTCTTACCCTGACATGACCAAGCCGGTTACCATTTCGGGGCACCACTGTTCTGATGTTTCGGCGGTGACCTGTTAGCTATCCTGCATCTGACAGGTAGGTATAGTCAGTAAAGTACAGAGAGAGTTATGTCAGAACCCGAATAAGGTTTATTTAGTATTTCTAAGGATAAAGCATTAAATTTTAGAAAATAAGGGATGTCAAACGGGATAAGGGCTTTTTGCGGATTTCGAGGAAAAATTCGGGAAGGGTCCTTACAGACAAGCTTAGAGAATGGCAATGTGATTTGAAACTGGTGAAGCATGCTTGTGAGCTCTTGCTCAAATTGAGCATTCTTGTCCTTCTTTTGGAACCTACGTGGAAAAGGTAAGTCAACATCATTAGTAACTAATGGATTACTAAAACTAACTTTAGACTTAGAATTTAAAGGCAAAATAGGTTTAGAAGGCTCATTATGGGCTGCTGCCATGTCCTGGGAACTGCTGTCTTGAGGTGTCTCGGATTGGCCAGGTGCTGGAACAGGGGCGGAACTGTACCCATGGTCTCCTGGGTTTTGTAGCAGGGGCGGAACTGCACCCTAAATCTGGCGCATGGATCGGTTTTACGGCAGGGGGCCTGGACTTGATTTTTAGCCTCATCTAAGGTCTCCTGGGTCTCAGTTGAGCCTTGGACTTCCTTTTCAGTCCTAAGCTAAATGGCATTTATATTGGCCTTATGGATAGTATTTTTGGGATTAATCTGAACACGGCTAGAGAGTTGAGGTCCAGGATCTAATCTATTGAGATGGCTTACCATTTGGCCTATTTGGGTTTCTATGGCTGTAATGGCACGATCTGTCCTCTGCTGATTTGTTGTGGTGTGCTGAATCATGTCATCCATTGTTACATCCCCTTTCTTAAACACGAAATTGGAAATTTAATTAGACCAAAATACCTCTGCGAGTTTCATTGGGCCTCGACTACCCCATCGAATTGGAAATTGTTAGTGTGTGTGTGTGTGTCTTCGGCCCAAAGGCCAAACCCAAAAGTATTAGACATTTCTGGTCTCACTTTCACTCGCACTCTCACTCTTTGCTGGTGTTTGACTCAAAACAAAGGCCCACAAGACCAAAAAAAAACACGATCGACTCCATACCCGCCTCTTCTTCTCGTCTCTTTCTCTTGACCATGAACATCGAACACTAGCACCAGCACCACCCACACACTGAGTTATCCCTCACCAAATTCCTCGTTGCAAGAGAACCAATCACCCTCCAAGAAACTTACAAACTCGACCCTTCACTCTTTCTTCCTTTGCTATCGTCACTGAGTAACCAAAACCCATGATACTCACAGCGTCGAACCAGGACCTCAGACAACACTCGTCGCCCTCACCTCACCCTCACGAGTCCATTGGACTGAGCTGTGAACCATTAGGGCCACCATGATCTAGGCTGCGGAGCAAACTCGATTAGGACCCGACATGGATCCGAAAGCAACCCAGAGAGACTGAGGTCAAACAAGGTAAATTCGATCCCTTTCAGCTTAACCGTTGTCTTAGTCGCGTTGACATATTCTTCTTGAGCTAATTGCATGTTGGTTGTGTGAGGATCAACGACGGTCGTGCCGCCAGAATTTGCAGAGTGCACGGACTACCGAGATCTTTCGATGGGTTTCATGTCTGAACGAGGAAAGCTTTCACTCTTACGATTCTACCATCGGACTCGTCTCGTTCAGGGCTTCCTTAACGACTACTTGCATATAGGTTTCAAGGGGAGATTGTCGGTGAAGAAGCTCGCCAGAAACTGGGTTCTTTTTAGAATCATCGAGACTTCATGATGGTTTTTCGGCCGCATCAGGTAATCTCTTGGCCTGGGAATTGGATATTCGTAATCCTTGGATTGAGTAAATTGATTTTGGTTATTGGCATGCTTAATTTGGTGGAGTTTTGAGGGAAGAAAGCCTCACCGGAGTCGCTGTCTTCTCGGCGAGTACATTTGCAGAGACTAAACCAATTTGACCAGGCGCGTGAGCTCAACTCCCGACGCAGGGAGGCGCATGCTAGTGCGTTGAGGCACGTGCCAAAGCATGAAGGCATGTGCCAGCGTGTGTCGGCGTGTGGGAGACTTTCCCAGCATGTGGCGGCACATGGGAGACTTTCTCAGCGCATGACAGTGCATGGAGGACTTTTCCCAGAGTGTGGCAGCGTGTGGCACAACTCCCGAGATGTGTTGATCACGTATAACTCGCCTAGTGACCATTTAACTTCCTTAGGGGCCGTAGTTGAACATACGAAAACAAGAAGAACTCAGTAGACTTTCTAAACTCTGTTTTTGGACTTGTAATAGGAGACCCGCAGTCGGGAGCTTACGTTGGCCCTGCTATGTCGGGTGATTTTGACCCCCGACTAATTAGTGAGTGGACCTCCTTCTGAAACCTTATTGTTCTTATTATATTCTATGTGCATGCCTTTGTGACCCTTGCTGGGATATCTATAACTGTTGATATGTTGTGTCATGATTGTTAGGTTCGACAAGTCATAACGTTACTAGACATATTTCATTCCCGACCATGACATGATTTATTTTGGTTGGTGAACCTTACTATGAGAGTAGTTGAATTCTTGTTTGGTAATGTTAGATCATTTTAGTTTGACTAGAATTACTAATCAAGACAGTACCTAGTGACACTTATACTCCCGAGCAAGATTTGTTGGATGTTAATTTGTGGTTACAATTATGAGTTTTGGATAAGTACTGGATAGCTTCACGAGAGGTGTGTGGATATGAGTGTGTTCTTAAGGAACTTTCCTTATGGTCTGGTTATAATTGTGATTTGGGTCTAGACAACCTTGAAACGGTATTTAGAGATGCTGATCTATTTCAGTGCATAATAAGATATATTCCCGAGTATGATTAGTTGATTATGTTGTTATATGCCACTATAAGAGGGATATTGGACACATGTTACACACGAGGTGTGTAATACCCACTTAGGAGTCGCCGGTATCTTTAGTACCCGTATGTTGTCCACAGATCAACCTCCACGTGATTGATCACCCGCGCTTGCTCAAATACTAGTTAAATAGCGCCAACTTGTCCCCGAGCTCTAGGGGACATGAGGTGACGATGCTTAGCCCCCTGCTTTCACGTGGTCGAGGTACACGAGCAATCCTTATATACCCAACCTATCATGTGTGGATGACTTGAGCGACTCCACGGCATAGTTAGTGGGTTATAAGTTATATGCAAGTACATCGGGATGTTTTTCAAGACTACACATTATTTTGTTACTATTTGTTGTGATACGTGCTTATTTGTTATTTATGCTTTGTTGATATCTTCAGTTTCTTTTCAAAACAGAGGGACTAAATTATGTTTTCAACTTATGGTTTTCACTGAAATAAACTGTTAAGTCCACTCACCCTTCTATTTTTGTAACCCACAGGTATTTGTGGTGCTTCATGCTTATCAAGGAATTTTCAGATGATGCTCTGACAGTCACACCGGTGGTTCGGGTATGTTAGGAAATCGGGGTAACTCAGGTAGTTGCTTAACGATATGATCAAGAAGGAGTGTACTATGCTCTGTACTTCCGCTGTCGAGCTGAATTGCCAGTTGGTTTTTTACCAATTACTATTCTCACGTCCCCCTAAAACTCACTATTTTCACTTTTGGCTTTCGTCATTGGGACGTCACCGTTCAACTGTCGGTCAGCATACCTTGATTTTGGTGTCCACGTCAATTTTTCGGGTCAGGGTGTACCATCCATCTTGTCTTCCAAAGATCGCTTTGCTAGGGTAGGATTGCCTTGAGGATGTTGAAGGACTTGAATGAGAACTTGTGGGGCCACGGCATGCCCTTGGATTCCAGTGGGTGTCGTGGGGTTTTGAACATTCTATTTGTTGTTCCACTTCAAGTTTGGATGGTTCCTCCATCCAGGATTGTAGATGTTGGAATAAGGGTCATTACGAGGCCTCATCCATCATTGTACCTTCCAATATAATTTGAATCCTCTACCATAGGACATGTCTGAGAGTCATCTCCTTGAATAGAACACACATCACACGTCATAGTGGGCTTGGCCTTGGCATCACATAGATGCTTTACCATAGCTGTGAGTTGGGCTATGGTGTCATCCTTATCCCTACTCACACTATTGAGAGTCCTAGGTTGTTGTCCCTTATAGCTAAACTGCTTTTCTCTCTGAGCAATGCTCTCAAATGCTGCCCTAGTTTCCTCAGCTGTGCTCTCTAAGACTCCCTTGGATTGAGAGTTCACCATTACCCTATCACTAGTCTTCAAGCCACCATAGAAGTATAGCATTAAGTGGCACTCATCAATGTTATGGTGAGGGCATTCTTGAATCATTCTATCGAACCTTTCCCAAAACTCATAGAAGGATTCATCCTCAGCTTCTGGGGTGCCATTATCTTTGCCTTGAGTTTATTGGTCTTGGCCACGGGGTAATATTGAGTGAGGAACTTAGAGGACAAGTCCCTCCAAGATGTAATAGATGCGGGTGCTAGTGAATGGAACCATGCCTTAGCCTTGTCCTTAAGACTAAAATGGAACAACCTCATTCTGATCTCAGCCTCAGTCATGCCATTGATCCCAAGAGTGGAACATACTTCCCCAAACTCCTTGATGTGCAAATAGGGGTCCTCACCCGAGATGCTTTGGTATTTGGGGAGCATGTGAATTGTCCCTGACTTGAGCTCAAAGTTCTCCACGGTGGAAGGTGGGAACATAATGGGGAATTGGTCCTCACTAACATGTGGAGTGGCATACTCCTTGAGCAGTCGTGGTGGTGGGTTAGCTAAGACATGTTCATCAACCATTCTCCTAGGGCTTGGTAGTGGGCTTGGATTAGAGGAACCGTGGACAGATGAAGAAGTAGGTGATGGAATTGAAGAGCCGTGAACAGATCCCCTAGCAGAAAACTTGTTGGAAGAAAAGTATGACAAGTAAATGCACACAATCCTTAACAATAATATCCTAGCAAGTGCACTAATCAAAAGACATTATAGTGGTACACGCAAGGGTCGAATCCCACAAGTAATTGACCCAACAATGCAACCAAAACAATAAATAGTTTAGTTCACAAGTAGGTACTTCAAACTGAAACAAAACACTAACTAGATATGCTTGACTTTAACAAAAGGCTCAAAACACAGATACTCAAACATGACACGAACGTGGGGGTTTAAGTTCTAAAGATGCTAGCAAAGTAAATAACTTGTAATGCAAGAAAGAAAGTAAATAATAAAGATTGTAATCAAATTAAAGGCAGGTTAAGGTAGTCCCTATCCACACCTAAACACAACGTTTTTCAACTCGGTGTGTAAGGTTCAATTTTCTTGTTTCCTTCTTGGTCTAGTGCCCATGCAAGAGCCCTGTTAATCCTACTCTCACACATTCATTCCTTTTTCCTTCTTACTTCGTATGTTTAGGTCTCTTAAGTGCTCTAAACTCTTAATCAATTATGCAATAGTTCACTCAAGATTACGTCACAAATCTCTTAAGTTATTATAACACAAAAGAAAACATCAAGTACAAAAGGAATTTAATGACACTACACAAACCCTAGAAAGTATCGTTGAATCTAGGACTGTCATGGATCTCTTCACATATTACATTTACTATAATCCTTGATGCAAAGTCATATTTTAATTTATGCAATTAAAATGGCCAGTTTTAAGAACGTCGACAAAATAGCAGTTAAAGCAGTGAATCAATCTACCAAGGCAAACAAAACAATCAAACCAAACGCCAAAACCAAATTAAGAAGTTGTCATAGCTAGGGCTTCAAGGTCAGCCCTAACCTAGAGTAAACTACTCACTATGCATATTGAAAAGTATAAACATTAATTGTATTGAATATGAAAGTGAAAGATAAAACCCAATTATACTCTCGAAGGCAGACTCCAAGCACGGCTTCAAGCACTCCTCCAAGAACACAATCAAGTCTTCATGAATAAGCCTCACGCTAATAGCTCAAAACAATAAAATAAAGTGTGTCTAAGTTGGCGTGTACAAAACACTAAACAGAGGCCCCCTTATATAGACAACGGAAAACCATGTCCTACAAGGACTGGAATTAGAAACCCAATCCTAGATTAATTTAGAATGTTTATTGTACTTCTAAGTAATTACAACGAAACCTAAAATCTATGAGAACCAATCAAAACATAGCTAGAAGTGTTAATACAAGCTGGCTGGTGAGAACACTAACTGGCCGCCGGGTAGATAGGATTGAATCTGGGCAGGTCCTTGGGCAGACACTGAAAATGGAAACTTGGACCTTGGGATGTCTTTGTCGCAACATAGCTCGCCTTAGCACTTGAATAACTTCTACACATTCCAAAGATTCTAAAACAATTCGTATCTCGATCGAATGGATGTAGGCATGCAAATGTCCCTCTTTGAACTTTTCGAGTCATGTCAAGGACCTGACCTCAGCTTGATACTTGACTTTGGCGCAGTTGCACCATGACTCTGCTTCTGGAACTGGAACTTGAAAACATGTCCGGGACACGAGCTTGGCCTCATAGGGGCTTGGCGAAGGCATGCTTTGGTTGGAACCTCGAGCTGGACTTGGAACTGCGGGGGACACATATTGGCGCATATCTAATCATGTCAAGGACACGACTAGGATCCGATAGTGGCATGACAAAGGCATGTCACACCTTTGATATGAAGGTCCTCAGACAGAGCTTTGGGACCCATAGGGCCTGATCTGAGATACTTGGTCTCCGCCTAAAATAAGGCAAACTGGCGCACTCAGGGCTTAGTTCAGGACCCGATATTGATTTGAGGACATCTCCCTCATTTGAACTCCGATTTGAGTAATTCATTTTCCTGTATTCTCATAATTGCATTATATTTGTAAAGCCTGCACATGTCTCACAAAAGCATCACTTTCTACTATGGATGGCCAGATTTCTAACAAAAGACAGTTAAGGGAACAAAAAATTACATGAAATGCATGTAGGAAATATGACCTAACAAGACCCGCCAACCACATGATGATCCACTGGTAGTCACAACCTAGATAGCTAATTGTGAGGTATCCAGAGTATTGGTCGACGGTGGCAGCTCAGCTAATATACTTTTCCTGCCAGCATTTGAACAAATTGGACTCAGCACCGCCACCCTGGATACCACTACACCGCCTTTAGTTGCATTTGGAGGAGCCAGCATACAAGCCCTGGGCCACTTACACCTTACACTGACAATGGGGACTTTCCCAGCACAAGCAAGCATTAACACTAACTTCGTGGTAACCAATTGTGCATCAGCATATAACGTCATCATAGGTAGAACCGCCTTGGAAGAGTTGTACACCATGGTGAGCTACCGCATGTCTATCATTACGTTCCCCACGGTGGAAGGGGTTGGAATTGTGAGAGGCGATCAACCATCTGCACGCACTTGCTATGCATCGACCATGCGAATGCGAACACAAGAGACCATGGTGATTATCAGCACCGAGAGTAGAATCTAGCGCACCTGTACTCCTGGTACCCAACCTGGATCCATGGGTTCGGGTCCTAAGCCTCAACCCACGCCCCATGGAAGAGATTGAAAAGGTAACCATTTCAGATGAGTTCCGCGAACGAGTGGTGAAGATTGGAACCAACCTACCCCCGAATAAGCGAGCTAACCTAATCTCATTCATGTGAGCCAATGCTACCACCTTCGTATGGCCTTTCTCATATATGCCCGACATCAATCCTAAAGTAATGACCCACCTCCTTAGTGTCAACCCTTAGAATAAACCGGTTAGCCATAAGAAGTGATCGTACAATGGTAAACGCTATGACGCCATGCGAGAGGAGGATGAGAAGCTCAGGTCGGTCGAATTCATCCGCGAGTCCACGTTCCCAACTTGGGTATCTAATGTCGTCATGGTAAGGAAGACCAAGGACAAGTAGAGAATGTCCGTTGATTTTACGGACCTCAATAAGGCGTGCACTAAGGACAGTGTTCATGAAAATAAAGTACACGAATATGTACTCTATCTTTAACAGTTATATCTCTGCAAGTATACAAATTCGATTATGATAGTATATAGGCAAGCAAAGGTCGATCCCTCGAGGATTTGTTTCAACGATTAAGTTCCAATTCAATTCAGATTCAATTAACTTAGATAAAAACAGCAAATAAATAAAGTCACACACACACACACCAAGAGAGAGATAGGGGGGGGGGGGGGGGGGGGGGGGGGGGGGGGGGGTGGGTTTGTGTGGGGTTTGATGCTTTTGGATAATCAAGCAAGAAAGTAAAACAGTAAATTAAAATGCATGAAAAGTTGATTGATTTGACTAAGCCAAATCAGGGCCTACTATCCACTCTAACCAATTATAGCTCTTAACTAGATTATCTTGACCTAATTACTATGCAAATTCTGAATTATGTGCCCATGCCTAAGTCCTAGCGTTGGTACACTAAACATATGTTATTCTCTCTTACTTAACATATTTTAGAAAGGGCATATGCCTAGAACGTCTATCACCTACCAGTTAAGATGATGCATGAAGTACTAAGAGAATTTAATGACACCACACTAGCCTAGAAAAGTGATATTCATTCATAGGTTGTCATGAATTCCGATTACAAGATTGTTTCTTAACCTCAACCTCTTGATGCTAATGAATCACAAGATGATATGACGGTCACTCAAGCAATTCCATCAATAATTTATGCAAACAAGGTAGCAAGTCTCATAAACATTAAAGAATGGTAGTTTAAACAGTAATCATAATTACTCAGCATGCATAGCAATCAATATCAAGAATAAAAATCTACTTAACGAGCTAACATGGCTAGGGCTTCAAGCAACCCTAATTCTAAAAGGAACTACTCACACATAATTGAAATTAAAACAAATATAATTGAATTCATTAAAGTAAAAGCAATAAAAGTAAAGATACATAGGAGATTATTGAAGATGAGACACAGCAGAAGACCACGCCAGAGCTTGTTCTCCAATGCTCACGTCCAACTCTCTCACAAGCAGAAACTAAAAACTGTTTAAATTTAAAAGCTGAATTACAATTTAAATTGCAGCTAAGTTGTCTAAAACTATCTTTCACCCTCAAACCCTAAGGTCCTTTATATAGGTCTCTAAACCTTTACAATGTAGGAGATAGTTTTGGATAAAATCCTAATCAGAAACTGACTCAAAACTCCTATTCTAATTAGATATAAAAAAGGACTAAAAAAGAGAAATCCTTCTTCGACTTGGACTAGGATTTGCGGCAATAATGTACAATAAGTCTTCTGAGGCTTTTTGCATGGCAAGATAACTTATGGAATCTTCTGGATGTTACTTGGACGTCAAGAACTAGGTTGAACCAAGCCTAAGCACTTCGAACATAGCTGGGCCAGATTCTGGGCTCAAAACCTTCAAACTTTGACTTTTGAGAACTTAAAATGTAATTGATCAATCCACTCGAGACAAACCATTCCAAGCACTTACAAATGATGTATCTAGTATATTTTTGGGCTTCCACTCGCTTTGCTCCATTGAATTGCAGATCTGGGCCTCTTATGAACCTTCCGGTGCTAAAATAAGGCGCAAATGATCTATTTAGGACAAGGGACCAGGAAAGCATTTGCAGCACAAACGGGGACTGCGCTTTTGAGGCACACCGTGGCTGTAGTAGAAGTGCATCATGGCTCGGGCTAGGCGCAAAGGTTTTCAAGCTTAGTGCAGAGGAGGAACTTTGTTCCACCGCTAGCAAAATAGGAACCAAGGTTTAGGTGCATGCGCTGGGCTCGGCAGGGACTTGGCAGGAACTCGTCTGGGACTCGAGAGGGTGTCCCTAGGGCATGTCGCGGGACAAAACCTGGTATGACCTTGGCACTTCTAGGACATGAACTTGATGTCATGAGACACAGATCTGGTGTAAGGACCCTTCTCGAATTTCTCCTCGAAACCCGGAAAGAACACTTATCCCGTCTGACAACCCTTTTACCTCAAGATTTTATACCAGAACTACCCTTTATCTTTAAATATTTTTTAGTAAACCTTACAGAGTTCCCAATAGAACCTTTGTACTTACTGACCACTCCTACCTGTCAGACGCAGGATAGTATATAGGTCAAAGCCAAGACCTCGGAATAGTGGTGGTTCAAATAGGAATACCCTCTGACACCAAATGTCAGTAGGTCAGACACTGCTGACATCTCTACTGGAATACCACAAGACAACCGACTAATCAGATACTTATGAACCAACAATGATTCGTCACTCTAGGTCACCGCCCACACCAACCCACAGACCTAGATGACGAAGTATTTCCATAGGCTGATTTATCACATGACAATCGTCGTCAAACCATATTAGAGCTGGAAATATCCTCAGCTATCATATCACATCAGTCGGCATATCCCTAGCCACCAAGGTATCCCTTGGGGTGTGCTAGTCCTGTATTACAACTCTCTGTACTATGCATAAATAGCCTCGCGACCCGGCGGAGCCAAAACTCCTCAATGCCAGAGTCGGAGCACTCAACGAACCAACGAAGTAAAACTCTCGATGCTAGTCGAAGAACAGTAACTAATTATATTGAAGGTTCACCGGGTTCACCGCCAATAGCGGATCCTAGTCCCATTTTCTGGTCCTCCTCAAATATGTTTACCTTGGAGATTCACCGGGTTCACCGCGAATAACGGATCCTGGCCCCGGGTCCTGGCCTCCCTCAAATAAATGTTTATCTCAGAGGTTCACCGGGTTCACCGCCAACAGCGGATCCTAACCCCGGCTCCTGGGCCCCCTCAAAATTGTATTGTTTATATTGGAGGTTCACCGGGTTCTCCGTCTCAGCGGATCCTAACCCTGGCTCCTGGGCCCCCTCAAAATCGTATTGTTTATATTGGAGGTTCACTGGGTTCTCTGTCTCAGCGGATCCTAACCCCAGCTCCTGGGCCCCCTCAAAACCGTATTGTTTATATTGGAGGTTCACCGGGTTCTCCGTCCCAGCGGATCCTAACCTCGGCTCCTAGGCCCCCTCAAAACGGTATTGTTTATATTGGAGATTCATCGGGTTCTCCGTCTCAGCGGATCCTAACCCCGGCTCCTGGGCCCCCTCAAAACCGTATTGTATCCAAAATCAAGTACTTTATAATCACAAATACGATTTCAGCTCAAAATCATGGACTCTAGTAATTTCCCCGTCAGAACAATATCGAAACCGAATCCAACAACCATGCCATTTCTCACAACACACTTTCACTGAAATATTGGAAAAACAAATGTCCAGCAGTCATTTATAATTTCCAAGAAATCATTACAACCATACACAACAGTATTAAAATCAAAGATATTTATGCATGCATTACAATTTATAAACTAAAAGTCCGCTCACAAACATCATCCAACCCAAATTTCATGGACGCTCTAGCCCAAGGAACACATGCACAATAATGACCCAACTACCTTGACTTTCCGAGCTCAAAACCCGCTCCACAGTCAACCATTACCGTTGGGATTGCCCAATCGGGCCCTAAACGAACTCCTATGGCCTCGAAACCAACAAAATCTGATCTGAAACGTCCCAAAACCCTAGTCACGCGTCGTCGTGACATCGAAAATAGTCCCACGCGCCGCCACGCACCATCGGAAGGTCAGAACATGCGCTCACGCTCCGCCACACGCGCCGGTCACACGCCTGCTACAGTGTTCACGTGCCTGGACCGGTCCAATCCAGCCCGGCTCGACCTGACCTGGTCCAACTTGACTCAATCCGATCGGTTCACTCAACCCGATCGGTTCAACTCGACCCGATCGGTTCACTCAACCCGACCGGTTCACTCGACCCGACCCGGTCTGACCCGACTCGATCGGTAGCCGAAGAAGGCGATCGGACGGCCGTCGCCGTCGACGGAGGCTGGCCGGAGAAGATGACCGGACTGCCACCTCCGCCGCCGTCTGGTTCGCCGAAAATTGCCATTTCCGGTCGATTTTCAAGGTTTTCTAACTTCTTCATTTCTTGACCGTTTTTCACGATCCACACATGTAAATTCATCTACTTTTCACCAGGAATCCAAATATGAGGTCAAAGTTCAGAGATCGTACCTGGTTTGGCCGGAAAACGACCGAGAAGATTCAGTTCACCTCCCTCCTCCGTCCGTCGCCTACGGCAGTGCTCCCGCTCCAAAAACTATCCCAAAATGCTCGTGGGGTCCCGGGGAAGATCCTCCTGACCTTGGTTTCGGTCGAATTGGATCGAAATTCGTCCGATGAAAGGTGGTGTTCGGTGTTCGCACGGGGAGGATTTCGGGTAGGAGAGAGACTGAATGGACCAATCTCTCGAGGAGAGATAAAAATATCTGATATATAGTTCCAACTTTTCCAAATTTACCAAACTACCCCTGAAGCTTCTAGACCCGTAACGAACTCACCGGGTCTCCATTTTCTGTGTGCCGCCTGTCTACGAACTCGTGAGTTCGAGACCTACGCAACGACCCAAGAAAAGTTTCCAAAAGTACTGCCAGTCAAAAAGTGACTCCCGAACTCGTCCAAAATTTAGGGTAAAATTGTTCAAATTCTCAAAATAATTTATTTTTTTGTCCGGGTCGTTACATCTGGGACCCGGATGGCATGATCTGAGGTACTTGGCCAAGGACCTAAAACACGGCGCACTAGCGCACTCAGGACCCAATTCATCTGAACTCCAATTTGAGTCATTCTTTTTCCTGTACCCTTAGAATTTCATTATCTTCCTAAAGCCTGCACATGTCTCACAAAAACATTACTTTCTACTATGGATGGCCACAAGTCATTCAAAAGATATGTAAGAAAGGTACTAGAGGACATCAAAATGAAGCATAAATAATGACTGAACAAATACCCCAAAACCTATCTTTTGCTAGTCCCTGAGCAAAAAAAAACTTAAGAAAAAATAAAATAACTCAACCATAGTTAAGATAGAACATTTAAACCCCTAGTTTCACCTAGTAGGAAGAGTTTTGTCTCCTGAGGGTTATAGCAGCACGATACCCACAAACGTTTTACTTGCAGAACTAAAAGGGATGCCATAGCCGTGTGTACCATGTGAAGGTGTAGTGTTTAAGTGCCAATATTTCAAGTGATCATGTTTGAGAAGAACTTCATCTAAGTGCCTTATAAAGATTTCGCCTCGACTCGAAACCTCACTAGGCAACTCTTAATTCGCACAAGAATGCTATGCTTTCTTTCTTTACAAGTATATGTGATGGGTTTATGTTATGAAGTTCAAATTTAATCACATATGAGTAACAATGAAGAACAACACTTTATGGAAATTAAGATCTCATGAAAGGAATTGAACTTTAAGAGATAGATACATACCTTAATCCTCCGCATGATTGTCCATAAGATGAGTTAGGTCTTCCATTTTAGGTTGTAACGGGGCTAAGCTTCAAGGTTTAGAAAGGAACGATGGGATTCAAAGAACCTGAGCTGTGCCAAGGCATCAGAAGTCATGACTCGAACTTGCAGTTTCTTAACTGAATCCTTGCTTAAGGCCCACGACTTGTACTTCCTTGATGGATTATTTTGAAGCTCTTGGCTCACTTGGCTCAATTCACTTTGTTTTTCACTTTTTTTTTCCTCTTTTCTTTTCTTTTTCAACGTTTATTCTTTTCTTTTCTTTTTCAACGTTTATTTTTTTCTTTCTTTTGTTTTCTCTATTTTTTTTCTTTTTCTTTGAATTGAATTGAACCAAGATCATGCAATGATTTCCTCAATCTTTCATGCAGCTTGTCATCTGTAAGCTTTTCTTTAAACTTTTGAACTTTGAATTAACGCCAATGTCCTTGGAATAGGGTGGCATTTTCTTTCACTTCTCATTCTCACCAAGAATCTCATTTAGGGAAACCTTAGCACAAACTGAGGCTATAGGGTATGGCTTTAATGAATGGCTAAGTATTTTGGGTTAGGTTATACTTTAGGTGAGTGTGTTGGCTTCAAAATTGGCTTAGGGAGCATGCAATAGGGTAGGACAAAGCCTTTAGAGGTTATGCACACATAGCCTACATCACTTCTTACGGCGAACCACACATCAAATCAAGAGTATCTATATGAAGTTAGTTCTTTAAAATTCAATGCAAATATGATGTGATGAGATCAACATTTATGAACAAAAGTGAAGAGTATTTAAGAGTATAGATAAGTATATCCCTCATAAAGAATGGCAATTAGGCTCAAAGATCTCACAGGGAAGTCTCCACTAATTTTCTAAGGTTCACTCAAATTCAGTTGTTTTGTTCACTTAATCACTTAAAACATGGCATTGTGAAGTGCAGATTATGACTAACTATGGCATGACTCTTATTAAAGCAAAGACAATTAACTTAGCATATACATCCCTATTAACAAATTATAATACTAATCAAAAACAAAAAATTAAGTAACTAACTAAACACAACAAAAAAAACTAAGATAAAAAAAAATCAAAAGTTTTGGCCGTGTATCACACCCAAATATAAACTGAACAATGTCCTCAATGTGATAAGCACTATGCACGATAACAGTAGAAAGGTTTAGAGAGTTCAATAATGCGGAAACAAAAGAATAAGAGGAAACACAAACCAGTGCTACTTTGCCTCCTAGCAGTACTTTATTTAACGTCTGGGCAAGATGAGGCTGGCATGCTAGGTACTTGGCGCATGCTGAGTTGCAGGGTCGGCTGGGATTGGATTGGGAAGGGGCTCGAAGTAGTGTTTGAGGTGGTGGCCATTTACCTTGAACGGAGTCTTCCTATCCAGGTGTTGGACGTTAACTGCACCATGAGGAAAAACGTTAGTAACAGTAAATGGTCCAGTCCATCTTGAACGCAACTTACCAGGAAATAGTTTGAGCCGAGAATCAAAGAGGAGGACTTTCTATCCGATTTCAAAGTCCTTGGGCTGAATATGCTTATCGTGAAAAGCTTTGGTCTTTTCCTTGTAAATCCGAGCACTTTTGTAGGCCTTGTTTCGAAGGTCTTCTAATTCACTTACCGGCAGCTTTCTATGTATTCCAGCATCATCGACATACATGTTCATCTTCTTAATTTCCCAGAATGCTCTATGCTCCAATTCCACCAATAGGTGACATCCTTTTCTGAAAACAAGCCTGAAAGGAGACATGCCAATCGGGGTCTTTTATGCTATCCTATAGGCCCACAATGCATCGTTCAATCTACTCGACCAATCCTTGTGGCTAAAGCACACCGTTTTCTCCAATATAGCCTTTACTTCTCATTGGAAACTTCAGCTTGGCCACTCGTTTGAGGGTGATAAGGCATTGGGACCTTGTGCGTGACACCATACGTCTTTATTAAAGCTTCAAACGAACGATTACAGAAGTGCGTCTCCCCATCGCTGATGATTGCCCTAGGCGCTCCGAACATAGCTAAGATGTGACTCTGCAAAAAGCTCACAACTACTTTGGCATCGTTAGCTTTGGTGGGAATTGCTTCCACCCATTTTGACACATAATCAACCGCGAGCAAAATATAAATATTACCAAAAGAATTCAGAAAAGGCCCCATGAAATCAACACCCCACACGTCGAAGATTTTGACGTGCAATTGCATTTGATTCCGAGGGCCGATGTTACCTAGTCATTGGCAGCGGTCAAAGGTGAGTACGAACTCATATGCGTCCTTGAAAAGTGTGGGCTAGTAGAGTCCACTTTGAAGTACTTTGAGGGTCGTCTTCTTGGCTCCAAAATGGCCCCCACACGCCATACTATGGAAAAAAGTTAGGACAGATTCCATCTCAGCTTCGGGAATGCATCGTCGAATGATTTGATCTAGACAATGCTTCCATAGATACGGCTCATCCCATATGAAGTACTTAGCATGTTGACCCAACTTGTCCTTTTGATACCCGATCAAAGATGAAGGAAATAGCTTTGTGGCAAGGTAATTCATGAGATCGACATACCATGGATCGATTGCTTAGAGTGCGAAGAGTTGTTCATCTGGGAATATCTCAAGGAGCGGAAATTGGTCAGCCTCTTCGTTGGATCCATGTATCAAGCGGCTCATATGATCAACCCCTAAATTTCCACTTCCCCATTTATCTCGAATTTCATGGTCAAACTCTTGGAGAAGTAGCATCCATCGTAGCAACCTTGGCTTGGCATTCCTTCTTAGTGCGTAAGTACTTCAAGGCCGCATGATCGGTGTAGGTAATGACCTTGCTCTTAATCAAGTTCAATATGAACTTCTCAAGAGCGAAGATAACAACAAGGAGCTCTTTCTCAATGGTGGAGTAGTTCAGCTGGGCGTCATTCAGGGTTTGACTTGCAATGAAGATGACGTGAGGAAGCTTGTTAACATGATGTCCTAAAACAGCTCCTACAGCGAAGTCCGAAGCATTACACATAAGTTCGAATGGTAAGTCCCAATTTGGTGGCATAATTATGGGGGATGCCGTGAGCTTTGCCTTGAGTGTATTGAATGCCTCAAGGAATTCCTTGTTGAAGTCAAATGCAGCCTCTTTAGCTAGATGGTTGCACAACGGCCTTGTGATTTTTGAGAAGTCTTGAATGAAGCATCGATAAAACCCGACATGCCCTAAGAAAGATTGAACCTCCTTGACTGTTGTAAGGTACAAAAGTCTTTCCACTATGTCCAACTTAGCTTTGTCCACCTCAATTCCATGGCTAGAGATCACATGGCCCAAGACAATTCCTTGTTGTACCATGAAGTGGCACTTTTCCCAATTCAGCACTAAGTTACTTTCTTGGCAGCGTTCTAGTACTCGAGAGAAGTTTGCTAAGAACAATTCGAATGAATGGCCAAATACAGAGAAGTAATCCATGAATACCTCAATTATATCCTCCACCATGTCAGAGAAGATGCTCATCATGCAGCATTGAAAGGTAGCTGGGGCATTACAAAGGCTAAAAGGCATCCTTCGGTATGCAAATGTGCCATAGGGGCACGTGAATGTAGTTTTTTCTTGGTCTTCCAGGGCGATACCAATCTGATTATACCCTGAGCAGCCATCCAGAAAGCAATAATGTGAATGGCTGGCCAACCTCTCAAGCATTTGATCGATGAATGGAAAAGGAAAGTGATCCTTGCTGGTGGTGGTGTAGAGCTTTCGGTAGTCAATGCAAACCCTCCATGCAGCTTGAACTCTCTGGGGTACGAGCTCATCATGCTCATTCTTAACCACGGTAATCCCACTTTTCTTTGGAACTACTTGGACCGAACTCACCCACTTAGAGTCACTTATAGGATAGATAATGCCCACGTCTAGGAGGTTAAGGACTTCCTTCGTCACGACCTCCTTCATAGGTGGATTTAATCTTCGTGGTGCTTCTCTTGATGGTTTGGCGTTGTCTTCAAGAAGTATTCGATGCATGCATTTGGTGGGATTGATCCCTTTTATATCGGCAATTGTCCATCCTATCGCCGTACGATGAGCCTTCAAGACTTGTACCAAACGCTCCTCCTCTGCCGCACTTAAGTTAGAGGCAATGATGGCCGGAAGGGTCTGGTTTTTGCCTAAGTAAGCATACTTTAAATGATCAGGCAGTGGTTTTAGTTCTAGTTCTGGGGGCTGGATGGTGGATGGCAAAGTCTTGTGGTCCATGAGAGGTAGCGGCTCAAAAGCTGGCTATTTGTTCCATGAATGAATAGGAACGGCATCATGTATTCTAACTTCCTCTATCACCTTATCATCAAGTGGCTCATCAGTTAGTGAAGTGATCGCCGTTTCAAAAGCATCTACTATGCATGAATTGGCGAGTGCCGTCTATAGCAGTAAGTCCATGATGTTTTACGGGAAGTCCACAATTGGTCCGCAGGATATTGGATGGCATCATGGATGGTTAATGTCCGAAGCTTGTCCAAGACCTTGATGGAGACTTGGCCATTTTTGACGTCGATAAGGCATTCAGTCGTGGCTAGCAAAGGCCTTCCAAAGATGAGTGGAGGTTCCTCATTCTTGTCAATTCTGACCATCTTGAGGAAGTAAAAGTCCGGAGGGATGCATGTGTCTCCAATTTGCACAAGTACGTCCTATAGAACTCCCATTAGATTAGTAACAGAGGCGTTAGCTAATCTAACACATAGGTTCGTAGGTTTGAGTGTGCCTAGGTTGAGTAACCTGTAAATGTGGAACGGCATGATATTTACTAATGCTCTCGTGTCGTAGAGGCAATACTCGAATCTTTTCGATTGAATGACAAAAGGGCAGCAGAGCATGCCTTAGGGATTTCAATGATGTCAGTGGAGCTGAAACCACGCTTTCCTGCGACTAAGTGCTTGATGAGCTTTGCGAAGATAGCATGTGCTTGATGATTTTATGGAAAGGCAATGTGATTTGAAGCTTCTGCAACATGTTGATGATTTCCTCCTCAAAGTCCTCATTTTACTTATTCCTGTTTTGGAACCTGTGAGGAAATGGAATTTCAACATCATTAGCTAACTCAAATGTTACTTTTTTGGTTGTTTTAAGGTTGGAATTTTGAGTTTTAGAGTTAGAATTATTTGAGTGCTGCGAATTGGCCATAGGGTCAGGTTGGATGTCAGCCGAGGCCTGCAGGAGAGCCTTGGACAAGATACTTGGCGCGTCTTGCGATAGCGGCTAGGACATGGCTCTCGGCATAGTTGAATTAGGCGCAGTTTCAAGGGCTGCTTGTGGTGAGGTGCTTGGTGGCTTGCTAGGTAGGTTCTGTACCTGTGCTTGTGGCTGTGGCATGTTCAGTGGCACGCTTTGGGCTATGGTCCTTTGTAGAGCTGATTCGGGAGCATGGTCAGGTCCTTCTTACGACAGGGCTCTCGGTGGAGCCTGGAACATGGTTGGCGACGCAGGGCGGGTCCAGGTCTGCAGCATTCCGTAAGGCATGGCCTTTCGTGGGTGTGTCATGGAGTTGGTCACAGCATGATGGTGCCTTGATGATGTCACGGGGAAGTCTTCCTCCTCAGTGTCAAGTCTTTCGTTATTTCATTCGAGGGTGGCGTATGTAGGACCTTAAAGTGGTGTTCCACTCCGTAGAGTGATGGCATTGGCTGTAGGTTTGTGAAATCCCTTAGGATTTACCATGAGTTGACTTGGTAGCTTTCCCTACTCCCGGTGATTTACTTGATTTGCAATTTATCCCATTTGATGATCCAAGTTTGCAATTGCATTATCCGTTTTTGCCATATGACTCCGGCTGTCATGAATGAATGGAATGAATTGGATGTTCTATTGAGCCATGGTATTGAGGGCATCATCCGAAGACTTGCTTCCGCCACTATGATTTGATGAAGGGCCGTGAGGGTGCACTTGAGAAGTTGCGGCTTGCTTCTGAAATCCAGGGGGCGGCAAAGGATTGGCGGCAGTTTGATTGTTGCTCCAGCGGAAGTTTGGATGATTTTTCCACCCTAGATTGTAAGTGTTTGAATATGGATCATTCCGGGCTCGTGAATTATTATTGAAACCTCCAGCAAAATTAGCATCTTCCACCATTGGGCAGTCTTGGGATGTATGGCCCTGGATAAAGCACACCTAACACACTAGAACTCCTCGAGCCTTCACATTGCAGAGCTTCTTTACCATTGTCGTTAGTTGAGCAATGGCGTCAACCTTGTCATTTGTGTACGCCTTGCTTGTAGCCTTAGAGGAATGACCTTTGTAGCTAAATTGCTTCCCCCTTTGCGCTATGTTCTCAAAGGCCGTCCTTGCCTCCGCAATTGTTCCATCAAGAATTCCTTTGGATTGAGAGTTCACCATGGTGCAGTCGCTGTTTTTCAATCCTCCGTAAAAGTACAACATCAAGTGATGCTCGTCTATGTTGGGGTGAGGGCACGCCCTTAACATCTGATTGAAGCGCTCCTAATATTCATCGAATGGTTCATCAACTCCTTGCCGTGAATCCATGATTTTTTCCTTCAACTCATTTGTCTTGGCCATAGGGTAATACTGGGTTAGAAATTTCGAACACAAGTCCCTCCATGAGTGGATTGAAGGTGGAGCCAAAGAGTGAAACCATGCCTTAGCACGATCCTTAAGGTTAAAGTGAAAAATCCCGTGTCGAATTTCAGCCTCTGTCATGCCGTTGATGCGCAAAGTTGAGCAGACTTCAACGAATTCCTTAATGTGTAAGTGTGGGTTGATCAATCATTATTTATGCATCATGTTGATGTCTTTATATGCCTCTCTTATATGTCTTTTGAATGATTTCGTGCCATCAATAGTAGAAAATGATCAATCTTGTGAGGCTTGTGTAGATTTGGAAAGATAGGTAAATTCTGAGAAGAATTCAAAAAGAATGATTCAAATCGAAGTTCAAATGAAGGAGATGTCCTTATTTCAATATCAGGTGCTGAACTGGGTCCTGAGTGCGCCAGTGCGCCTATTTTATCTGGTGCTGAACTGAGTCCTGAGTGCGCTAGTGTGCCAGTGCACCTATTTTGAGTCCTTAACCAAGTACCTCAGATCATGCCATCCGGGTCCCAAACCTGTGTCTCATGACATCAAGTTCAAGTCCTAGAAGTGCCAAGGTCGTGCCAGGACATGTTGAGTACATGTCCCAAGAACTTACCATTTGATCCCAGCCTATGCGCCTAAACCCTAGTTCATGTTCCGCCAGCGGTGGATCAAAGTTCCTCATCTGCGCTAAGCCTGACAATCTGTTTGCCTATCCTACACGAAGATGCGCTTCTACTATGCTCGTGGTGTGCCTCAAAAGCACAGTCCCAGGCCCCTATGATGAAGACATTCGAAGGGCAAGCTTGTGTTCCCACTGGCCAGCTTGTGTTCCCACTGGCCAGCTTGCATTCACACTCCCAACCGTGTTCTGATTGGTTCAAATAGATTTGAAGGACTTTGTAATTAATTAGAAGTCCAATAACTATTCCAGAACATTATAGGATAGGGTTTTTAATACCAATCCTTATAGGACAAGGTTTTCCCTTTGCCTATAAAAGGGAGCCTTTGTTCAGTGTTTTGGGAGACCATATTTTTAGAGATAATATTTTACACACAGATTATTAGGCGTGGAGCTTGGAGAAGAAGGCTCTGTCGTGGCTCTGTCGTCCCTGTTCTTCAACAATCTCTTCTGCACCCGTATTTTTATCATTTCAATTTAATTATGAATTCAATTATATTTGTTTTAATCCCAGTTATGCGCGAGTAGTTCTTGTTAGGATTAGGGCTGTTTGAAGCCCTAACCATGTTAGTTTGTTAATTAGATTTTGGCTCTTGATTTTGATTGCTATGCATGCTGAATAACTCTGATTACTGCTTTAACTTCCATTCCTTTATGCCTATGAGCTTTGCTACCTTGTTTGCATAACTTATTGATGGAATTGCTTGAGTGACCACTATATCATCTTGTAATTCATGAGCATCAAGAGGTTGAGGTTAAGAAACAATCTTGTAGTCGGAATTCACAACGCTCTAAGAATGCACATCACTTTTCTAGGCTAGTGTAGTGTCATTAAATTCTCTTTGTACTTCATGCATTATCTAAAATGGTAGGTGATAGATGTTCTAGAGTACACATCATGCTTAGAACATGCCAAGTAAGAGAGAATAATATATGTGGAGTGGTCCAACCATCGGGACCTTTGCATGGGCACTTAATTCAGAAGTTGCATAGTAATTAGGTCAAGAAAATCTGGTTAAGGACTATAATTGGTTAGAGTGGATAGTAAGCCTTAATTCGCCATAGTTAATAATCAATCAATCTATCATTCGTGCATTTTAATTTACTGTTTTACTTTCATGCATGTTTCTCAAAATCATAAACCCCCCTCCTTTGGCTTGTGTCTGTGCTTTTATCTAAGTTACTTAGATCTGAACTTAATTGGATTAATCGTTGAGGCAAGTCCTCGAGGGATCGACTCTTGCTGTGCCACTATACTATTTTTATCGATTTGTGCACTTGCAAGGATTTTATAACTGTTAAAATTAGATTGCATATCTATGGGGAATGGATTTGATGCTTTTGGATTATCACGCAAGAAAGTAAAACAGTAAATTAAAATGCAGGAAAAGTTGATTGATTTGACTATGGCGAATCAGGGCCTATTATCCACTCTAACCGATTATAGCTCTTAACCAAATTATCTTGACCTAATTACTATGCAAATTCTGAATTAGATGCCCAAACCTAGGTCCTGGCGTTAGTACACTAAACATATGTTATTCTCCCTTACTTAGCATGTTTTAGACAGGGCATATGCCTAGAACGTCTATTACCTACCAGTTAAGATGATGCATGAAGTACTAAGAGAATTTAATGACACCAAACTAGCATAGAAAAGTGATATGCATTCCTGGGCTGTCATGAATTCCGATTACAAGATTGTTTCTTAATCTCAACCTCTTGATGCTAATGAATCACAGGATGATATGACGGTAACTCAAGCAATTCCATCAATAATTTATGCAAACAAGGTACTAAGTCTCATAAAGATAAAAGAATGGTAGTTTAAATAGTAATCAGAATTACTCAGCATGCATAGCAATCAAGATCAAGAATAAAACTATACTTAACGAGCTAACATGGCTAGGGCTTCAAGCTGCCCTAATTTTAAACGGAACTACTCACGCATAACTGAAATTAAAACAAATATAATTGAATTCATTAAAGTAAAAGCAATAAAAGTAAAGATACATAAGACATTATTGAAGATAAGACACAGCAGAAGACCATGCCAGAGCTTGTCCTCCAATGCTCACGTCCAACTCTCTCACAAGCATAAACTAAAACTGTTTAAATTTAAAAGCTGAATTACAATGTAAATTGCAGCTAAGGTGTTTAAAAATATCTTTCGCCCGCAAACCCTAAGGTCCTTTATATAGGCCTCTAAACCTTTACAATGTAGGAGATAGTTTTTGATAAAATCCTAATCAGAAACTGACTCAAAACTCCTATTCTAATTAGATATCAAAAAGGACTTAAAAGACAAATCCTTCTTGGACTTGGACTAGGATTTGCGGCAATACTGTACAATAAGTATTCTGAGCTTTCTTGCACACCAAGACAACTTCTGGAATCTTCTGGATGTTACTTGGACGTTAAGAACTAGGCTGAACCAAGCCTTAGCACTTCGAACATAGCTAGGCCAGATTTTGGGCTCAAAAACTTCAAACTTCGACTTTTGAGAACTTTAAATGTCATTGATCAATCCACTCGAGACAAACGATTCCAAGCACTTACAAATTATGTATCTAGTATAGTTTTGGGCTTCCACTTTGTTTGTTCCATTGAATTGCAAGCCAAGGCCTCTTCTGAACGTTTCGACCCTAAAATAAGGGGCAAAGGATCTCTTTAGGACAAGGGACCAGGAAAGCATTTGTAGCACAAACGAGGACTGCGCTTTTGAGGCGCGTAGTAGTAGAAGTGCTTGATGGCTCAGGCTAGGCGCAAAGGTTGTCAGGCTTAGTGCATAGGAGGAAATTTGTTCCACCGCTGGCGGAATATGAACCAAGGTTCAGGCACATGCGCTGGGCTTGGCAGGAACACGCTTGGGACTCGAGATGGTGTCCTTAGGGCATGTCGCGGGACACAACCTGGTATGACCTTGGCACTTCTAGAACATGAACTTGATATCATGAGACACAGGTCTGGGACCCGGATGGCATGATCTGAGGTACTTGGCCAAGGACCCAAAATAGGGCGCACTAACGCACTCAGGACCCAGTTCAAGACCTAATACTGAAATGAGGACATCTCCTTCATCTGAACTCCGATTTGAGTCATTCTTTTTCAAGTATCCTTAGAATTTCATTATCTTCCCAAGGCCTGCACATGTCTCACAAAAGCATTACTTTCTACTATGGAAGGCCAGAAATCATTCAAAAGAAATGTAAGAATGGTACTAGAGGACATCAAAATGATGCATAAATAATGACTGAACATACAGCTTTCCCCTACCACAGATTGATCTGCTGGTAGACGCTACCGCTGGCCATGAGCTGCTCAGCTTCATGGATGCGTTTTCCGGCTACAACCAAATCCGCCTACATCCTGACGACTAAGAAAAGACTGCCTTCATTACGAACAAAGGCATGTATTGTTATAATGTCATCCCTTCCGGTCTAAAGAACGCAGGGGCCATCTACCAGTGACTTGCCAATAGGATGTTCGCAGACCACTTGGGAAAGACCGTTGAAGTTTATGTTGATGACATGTTAGTAAAAAGCATAAAGACAACTGAACATGTTGGGGACCTAGTCACCACCTTCGCCATCCTAAACCGGTACCACATGAAGTTGAGCCCCGCCAAGTGCATTTTTGGTGTCAGATCAGGGCGGATTTTGGGCTACATGGTCAGCCACAGATGGATAGAAGCCAACCCAGAAAAAAATCAAAGCTCTTATTGATATGCAAGCCCCCAAAACCAAGAAAGAAGACCAATGCTTTACACGCCGAGGAGCCGCCCTCAACCGATTCATATCTTGTTCCACCGACCGCAGCCTCCCATTCTTTCAAGCACTCAAAGGTTCATGACGAATCATCGCCTGGAAAGGTAAGTGCTCAGTTGCATTCGAAAGCTTCAAGAAGTATTTGGGAGAGCCACCAATCCTCTTAAATCCATTGGCAGGAGAGACCCTCTCCCTCTACTTAGCTGTGTCCTCCTCCACAGTAAACTCTGTCATTACCAGTAGTGATGGAGCTTAACAGCGCCCAGTCTATTATGTTTCTAAGGCATTGGTCGGGACCGAGGCTAGGTACCCGGCTATCGAGAAGCTAGCACTAGCCCTGGTCACCTCAGCCAGAAAGCTTCACCCATATTTCCAAGCCCACACAATCGAAGTCTTGATAGATCCACCTCTTCGCCAGGTGCTACAATGACCAGAAACTTCAGGACGCCTCAAAGCCCAGGTGCTAGCTGACTTTATTTCTGAGTTCCCACCTCATGTGCCAAACCACCTACCCTCAGACTAGGCCAACCAGCCTAGTGAACCTGTTGTTCCAGAGTCCACAACATGAAAATTATATGTGGATGGCACATCCAACAAAAGTGGTTGTGGAGCCGAGTTAGTCCTAACCACACTAGAAGGCCACACTTTAGAATATGCCCTATGTTTCACCTTCTTTGCCTCTAACAACGAGGCAGATTATTAGGCCCCGCTAGCTGGCCTGCGGATAGCCCACGAACTGGGCGCCCAATCCTTCCACGTCCACAAAAATTCACAACTAGTGGTGGGCCAGATCACCGACAATTTCCAGGTGTGAGACCCCAACATATTCGCTTATGTAGCCACGAAAAAAAGGCTCCTCAGCCAATTCCACTCCTACTTGGTTCTCCAGATACTTAGGGCTGAAAATGACAGAGCCAAGGAACTGGCACGCCTCGCCACAGCCCTCCTTCGAATATCAAGCGTAACACCCTAATTGAGTATCTCACCGAACCAAGCATCAACGAACCTGACCCAAACATATTGTTGACCACGGATGATACCAACTGGATGACCCCCATCATCGCCTACCTTACAATTGGTACCCTACCAGCTGACTCTCTGGATGCCAAATGATGTAAGTTCCAGTTAGCTTGCCACTGCATAATAGCTGGACATCTATACAAGTGAGGTTTCTCTACGCCCCTATTCTGGTGCATAACAACCAAACATAGGCAACTAGTGCTCAGAGACATTCAGGAAGGCATATGTGGCAACCACTCCTCTGGATAGGTCTTGGTCTCAAGGGCCGTGCGCCAGGGATATTTTTGGGCTACCATGTTAACAGACACCCTAGACATTGCCCGCACCTTCAAACCATGCCAATACTTTTCATCTATCCCCCACCAACATGCCCAACCTCTCACCACCATGACTAGCCCCGGTGAAATGGAGACTAGACCTCATAAGCCCAATGCCGCCAGGTCACAAAGAGAAATGCTATGATATGGTAGCAATGGACTATTATACCAAATGGGCTGAGGCAAAGGCGCTCACAGCTATCACTAAGCAACAAGTCTGAAGCTTCTTATGGAAAAATATAATTTGCCGCATCGGGGTGCCCAAAACCATAATCACTGACAATGATGGCAATTCGATAATTTTCGCTTCAGAGAGCTTTGTACCACCTATCGCATCGACCTTCGCTTCTCATCACGGGTGGAAGCCATCAACAAAATCTTGAAGCATTTAATCAAGAAAAAGTTAGGACACACTAAGGAGGAGTGGATAGAGCACCTAAATGCAGCACTATGGGCATACCGGACCACTCAGAGGACTTTAAGAGGTGAGACACCCTTTTCCTTAGCCTTCAGTTCAGAAGAAGTAGCACCCACATAGGTTGACCTTCAGACACACCACATTGCCAACTTTGACTTCAACCAAAGCACAGAGATGCAAGCCATCAACCTGGACCTCCTGGAGGAAAAGCACACTCGTGTTCAACAACACCTGGCAACCTACCAACAGTTGATGTCACGCTAGTACGACAACCATGTCAATCCACACTCCTTCCGACCTAGCAACCTAATCCTTAGGAAGGCTACACACGCTACCCGCAAGTGGGCAGATGGCACCCTTGGCCTTATGTGAGAGGGACCATATAAGGTCCAAGAAGTTGTTCGCCAAGAAACGTACCGCCTGACTACACTCCAGGGACCCCACCTACCCACCCCTGGAACACGGAGCACCTCCGCTAGTTCTACTAGCAGGGCAGCCAAGGAGCATGTGGCTAACAGAGGGACAGGTGCTCAGGTGCGGCCAAGCCCTCCGATGTATCCCATCTCGCCTATCCAAGCGAAATCCCTTCGCCAGCAACATGACCTCGCTTTGGAGAATCTGCCCCCCATCTTTTGACTCATCAAGACAGACGACGTAGTCTGCATCTTTTGTCTGAATGGATGGCACGCTCTCGAACTTTTAAATTATTGAATGAATGATACGCTCTCCAACTTATACATTTTGAATGGAAGACCCGCTCTCCAACTCTTGTAAATTCAATGGATGATATGTTCTTCATTTTTAATATATGAAAAGGAATGACCTACTTTCCCCTTACTCTTGTTGAATGCCAAGTCAAATTTTCCAAAGTACCAAGAGTTAGAACGACACCACACCCTCTCCGAATAGCTCCCATGGCAAGCAGTGCGGTGGCTACGCAATTCTTACTCCAGATGAACAATCATGGCAGCATCTTGCACACCCACACCCGCCTACCCCATGGTGAGATGCCCAACCTGCATGACCGGTACCGCTTGGTCACCTACCCGGGTCCTAGCAGCGGCACCATTTACCAGGCACTAGTTGGCTAACTGAGTAACCTCCTGCTCGTGAAGGGTAGCCACTTGCTAGACTGCCACAAATTACTTAAAGATAGCCTACACCGAGCAAATCAGGCACTACACATTAACCAAACCTCAACACATGTATAGGCCCATAAAAAAGAAAAGAGAAAGAAGGAACGTGCAAAACATAATGAAGTCAAGGGCCTAACTTCAGCGAATCTTCGTATGTCTGCTTGCATGCCCCATCATACCTCTCCAGCTCCAACCCTTCAGTGCCCACCAATGAAGAACCAGCCATCACTCACCTCCCAACGGACAAGAACTCATCCACCAACAGGCCACCCTCCGCGGTAGAGATGGCAGCACTCAGGGTACCACCCTATGGGTACCAATGACAAACATCTTCCTAGCAGAGCCCCCTAACGACCCTTCTTCTAATGGCGGGAGATTGAGGCCCTTGGATTTCGAGAAACCTCTAGAAGGAGACTTTGCAGGTGACTCCTTCCCCGTACGCTTCCCACGAGAAAATGCACCTGACTGAGTGGGTGGGCTCATCCCGTTACCCCCGGACTAGCTAGCTGATCCACTAGCTGAACCACTCCCTAGCTTCTTTCTGAACACTTCTCCAAACGATCCTCCATAACTGGAAAATTATGGTCAACCATCTCTCTTGTAATGACTCGTAAATTTAATTAGTGAATTTTAGCAAATTAATCAAGGAAATGACGATTTTACCCTCGGGGATCGAAAGTCACTTTTCCTTCGGAGATACTTTTGGAAACTTTTCTTGAACGGTTATGTAGGTCTCGAACTCATGAGTTTGTAGACAGGGAGCACGCAAAAAATGGAGCCCGGGTGTGGGAGATATGGATGTAGAAGCTTCAGGGGCATTTTGCTAATTTATGTGGGTTAGATATTTTTAACCCACATTTATCCAGATTTTTCTGATTCAATCTCTCTCATCCTTCGACTCTCTCTCTGGTCCAGCAAAAATCAAATCCTCCCACCTTTGAACTCGAAATTTTTGGCTGCTTCAAGCCAATCCAATGACCATAACACCTTCCTCTCTTCTCCACGAGCACAATGCTACCTTCCTTGAGTTGTCAGGACTTCGGTGGACGGAGAAACTAGGACCCAAAGATAGACCGAAGCTTTTCGGCCAATTTCAACTACCATAGGTGAGGTTTCTCAATTCAGACTCCATATTTGAATTCCTTGGATCGATTAGTTGAATTTCCATTATTAGAACATTGAATTTTATTGAGAATTGAGAGAGTTATGGAGCTTTGAATTTTTGGGTGGTTATGGAGGATTTCTGCATAAATGAACAGCAACCGTGTCTGAGGTTGAAGGCGAGTACACCTTGTAGCCGCAGATGCAGGCGCGCGTGGGGGAAGAGCCATTGCCCCTCCAACGGCGCGTGGGGGAAGAGCCACTGCCCCTCCAACGGCGTGTGGGGGCGGGTGGGACACTTCCTCAAGGTCCCGTCAACACGTATTTTCATGTTTTCGACGTTCTAGACCTTTTGGAACATGTTTCGAGTCAATTGGAGTTTGTAAAAGGGCAGTTTTAGCCATCCACATTTACATTAAATGCTTTAGACTGCGTGTGTACTCCAGAGATTTAAGGGTAGTTTTAGCTGCGACTGTATATTTGACTTCCTTGGATCGACTAGATGAATTTCTATTATTAGAACGTTGAATTTCGTTGAGAATTGAGAGAGTTATGGAGCTTTGAATTTTCGGGTGGTTATGGAGGTTTTTTGCATAAATGAACAGTAACCGTGTCTGAGGTTGAAGGCGAGTACACCTTGCAGTAGCAGCTACAGGCGTGCATGGGGGAAGAGTCACCGCCCCTCCAACGGAGCATGGGGATGCGTGGGGCACTTCCTCGGGGTCCCGTCAACACGTGTCTTCATGTTTTCGACGTTCTGGACCTTTTGACGTATGTTTCAGGTCAATCGGAGTTTGTTAGGGGTAGTTTTAGCCATCGAAAGTTACATTAAAAGCGTTAGAAAGTGCGTGTACTCCCGAGATTTAAGGGGGTCGGATTTTGAGTTGATAATTGTGGTTTAGTAATGCCATGTGTTGTTTTTGACAGGTGTGGCTCTAAGGTTCACGAGGGACCGCATAGCTTAGAGATTGTACTCGTTTGGACGATACGGTGAGTGAATTTTTATTTTTAAATCATAAAGTATGCATAATTATACTTTTATATATTTTCTCAATGAAAAGGAATTCCGGAAATTAGCGATAATTATCCTCAAATATTTGTTAATTTAACGAGTTTCGGGAAGGGAGAACCGATTAACGAGTCCAGAATGAATTCCGGTATATTTCTTTATTATTGAGGATAGACCTTAATAATGGTTTTTAATATGACTTTGGATTACTTAATGTGTAATTAAGCCCGATTTTATGAACTTTTGGGTTTACAGGGAGTTATGGAATTTCTTATTATTTATACATTTCTTGAATTAAGGATGTTTGTGTTTAAATGATTTATCGTTAATCGTGGATTATGGAGTATGGACCATGGGTTTCCACATTTGATAAATAAAGTTAATGATTGAAAGCGTTTTGGACTACGGCGTGGTTTTGTGGATTTGATATTGATTATGAATCTAAATAAGGGTTTTGGGATGGATTTTGGTAAGGACTTGGGCTTAGACCGGAATGGTGGTTTTAGAGAATCCGGATTATGGATTTTGGGTTTCTGCCCGAGGTTATGTAGTTGGGGCTTAGACCCAGGTGTTAATTGGTTTTGGGGTTACGGTCCGAGATTTTGGTTTAGGTTTTGGCCTTGGTGGATATGATATGAGGTACGTCATGGAGGATTCCATCATACTCTCGGGGATGATATGATACGAGTTATGTTATGGAGGATTCCATCATACGCTCGGGATGTTATGATATAAGGTATGTCAGGGAGGATTCCCTCATACACTGAGTGGGGTATGTCAACGAGGATTCCCTCATACACTCGATGGGGTATGTCAAGGTGGACTCCCTCATACACTCGGTAGGGCATGTCAGGGAGGATTCCCTCATACGCCCGGGGAGTTGTGAGGTATGTCAGGGGAGGATTCCCTCATACACTCGGTGGGGTATGTCAGGGAGGATTCCCTCATACGCCCGGGGAGATGTGAGGTATGTCAGGGAGGATTCCCTCATACACTCAGTGGGGTATGTCAGGGAGGATTCCCTCATACGCCTGGGGAGATGTGAGGTATGGTAGGGAGAATTCCCCTATACACGATATGGTATGAGCTCTGTCATGGAGGATTCCATCATAGGCTCGATAAGGTGCAAGGTACGGCTCAGGATGATGGCTACGGTTAGGATATCGAGGTATGGCTCGGGATGACGGCTACGGTCAGGATATCGAGGTATGGCTCAGAGTGGTGGCTGGCACAGGTAAAGGTAGTGTGGGTTCCGCCGAGGTAAACAAATTGGATTCGAGTAAGCTGTATTCACTTATATATGCGGATCTTGTTGCATGTAAGGTTAGAAAACAAGGTGGGATCATATCAAGTAGCTTTATTATTTTATTTGCGAGATCACGCTTTTATTGTATTTGGTTCTATTGTCCACTCACGGTTGTGTTGGTTTTGTGCCCTCCAGACTGTTGAGGGACGAGGGGACAAGACTAGGAGGAGACATCACATTTTGCTGCACTAATGTCCCGTAGGACTTGTTAGTTTTGTAAATGTAAATCTAAACCTAGTAGCTTTGATTAACCTTTGGGTTTTTTGTTGAGTGGTGCGCGTTCTGGTGGAATTTATATATATATGGATTCTAATATTAGTTTAGTTTGAATCCTTTGTCTGATAGGTGGAAGGTGGTTGCCTAAATTATAAGGGAGATTCTGTCAAGTTTTCAGTAGAATTCTCATAGTGTAGTTACGAAGCGATAAGGGTATTTTATGAATTATTTTGGGCTGTCAGACGTGAGCAGGGTTTTTCACGGATTTCAAGGGGAAATTCGGGAAGGATCCTATCATCTCCTGCCACCAACCCTGCTTCTTTCAACCACATTTATGTTAAGAAGTAGGATTCCTCATGTTTCAACGGGGCAACGCACGCAATTAGTCAATCTCCAACACCTCTCTGAGTTAAAGCAACACACTTGGGAACTCTTTGATGGTACGAAATCATTCAAAAGACATGTAAAAGAGGCATATAAAGACAACAAAATGATGCATAAATAATGACTGATCAACTACCCCCAAACCTATCTTTTGCTAGTCGCTAAGCAAAACAACTTTAACAAAATGAAAAGACTCAATCTTAGTTATGATAGAATATTTAAGCCCCTAGGTTCACCTAGTAGGAGGAGTTTTGTCTCCTGAGGATTATAGCAGCACAATACCCACAAACGTTTTACTTAGACAAATAAGATGCTAGAGATAGTACTTTTAACAAGCTAATAAGAATCAAATTAAGTAGACATGATTTGCATAACTAAAAGGAATTCCATAGCCGTGAGTGTCATGTGAAGGTGTACGTGTTTAAGTGCCCATATTTCAAGTGATCGTGTTTGAGAACAACTTCATCTAAGTGCCCTAGAAAGATTTTGCCTCGACTCTAATCCTCACTAAGCAACTCTCAATTCGCACAATAATCCTAGGCTTTCACTCTTTTCAAACATATGTGATGATTTTATGTTATGAAATTCAAATTTAATCACATATGAGTAATAATGAAGAATAGCACTTTTTGGAAATAAAGATCTCATGAAAGGAATTGAACTTTAAGAACATAGATACGTACCATAATCCTCCACATGATTGTCCATAAGATCAGTTAGGTCTTCTTTTTTTGGTTGTAACAGGGCTAAGCTTAGGGGTTTAGCAAGGAAGGATGGGATTCAAAGAACCTGGGCTGTGCCAAGGCATGAGAAGTCATGACTTGAACTTGGAATTTCTGAACTAAATCCTTTCTTAAGGCCTACGACATTGTGCTTTCTTGATGGCTTATTTTGAGGCTCTTGGCTCACTTGGCTTAATTTACTTTGTTTTTCACATTTTCTTCTTTCTTTCTTTTTTGCAACGTTTTTTTCTCTTTCTTTTGATTTCTTTATTTATTTCTTTTCTTTGAATTGAGTTGAACCAAGATCATGCAATGATTCCCTCGAACTTTCTTGCAGCTTGCAACTTGTAAAGCTTTTCTTTAGTTTTGAACTTTGAATTGACGCCAATGTCCTTTGAATTGGGCAGCATCTTCTTTCACCTCTCCTTCTCACCATGAATCTCATTTACAGCAACCTTAGCACAAATTGAGGTTATAGGGCATGGCTGTGATAAATGGCTAAGTATTTCGATTAGGTTATTCTTCGGTGATGAAAGAAAAGGCTGAGTGTTTGGCTTCAAAGTTGGCTTACGGAGCATGCAATAGGGTAGGATAAAGCCTTTAGAGGTTAAAGCATACATAGCCTACATCACTTCTTTAAAATTCAATGCAAAATGTTGTAATGAGATCAACAATTAAGAACAAAAGCGATGAGTGTTTAAGGGTAGAAACACGTATATCCCGCATAAAGAATGGCAATTAGGCTCAAATATCTCACATGGTAGTCTCCACAAATTTTCTAAGGTTCACTCAAATTCAGTTATTTCGTTCACTTAATCACTTAAAACATGGCATTGTGAAGTGCATATTATGAACTACTTGACCATGGCATGACTCTTAGTAAGGCTAAGACAGTTAACTTAGCATATACATCCCTATTAACAAGTTATCATACTAATCAAAAGCAAAAAATTAAGTAACTAACTAAACAAAAAAAAACTAAGGCTGAAAATTCAAAAGTCCTGACCGTGTATCACCCCCAAACCTACATGTTTCTATAAGCAAACCTAAACTGAACATTGTCCTCAATGTGATGAGTAGTAAGAATGACAACAGTATACATGTTTGAGAGATATAACGGGTAGAAACAGAAAAGGAAGAGAGGAATACAAACCATGGCTAGGCTGCCTCCTAGGAGCGCTTTATTTAACGTCTAGGCAAGACGGGGCTGGCATACTAGTTACTTGGCGCATGCTAGGTTGTAGGGTCGACTGGGCCGGGATTGGAAATGGCCTCGAAGTAGTGTTTGAGGCGATGGCCATTCATCTTCAACAAAGCCTTCTAATAGAGGAAATATTGAACACAATAATTATGAACTTTATTTCTACTAAGTATAACTTTGCAAGTGCACAAAATCGATGGAGATAGTATAATAACAAGCGAAGGTCGATCCCTCGAGGACTTGTTCAACGATTAACCCAATTAAGTTCATATTTGTTAACTTGAATAAAAACACACACGCACACACACCAAGGGGGGTTTATGATTGAGAGCTGAAAATTAAAGACAAATAAATCAAAGTGCAGAAAATAACAATGCAAGAATGAAAGATTGATTGATTATTAACGAAGGCGAATTAAGGCTTACTATCCACTCTAACCAATTATAATCCTTAACCAGATTTTCTTGACCTAATTACTATGCAACTTCTGAATTAAGTACCCATGCAAAGGTCCCGATGGTTGGCCCACTCCACATATATTATTCTCTCTTACTTGGCATGTTCTAAGCATGATGTGTACTCTAGAACGTCTATCACCTACCAGTTAAGATGATGCATGAAGTACAAAGAGAATTTAATGACACTACACTAGCCTAGAAAACTGATGTGCAGTCCTAGAGCGTTGTGAATTCTGACTACAAGATCGTTTCTTAACCTCAACCTCTTGATGCTCATGAATTACAAGATGATATAGTGGTCACTCAAGAAATTCTATCAATAAGTTATGCAAACAAGGTAACAAAGCTCATAGGCATAAAGGAATGGCAATTAAAGCCGTAATCAGAGTTATTCAGCATGCATAGCAATCAAAATCAATAGCCAAAATCTAATTAACAAACTAACATGGTTAGGGATTCAAGCAGCCCTAATCCTAACAAAAACTACTCACGCATAACTGGGATTAAAATAGATATAATTGAATTCATAATTAAATTGTAATAATAAAAATAAGGTTACATAATAGATTGTTGAAGAACAGGCACAGCAGAGCCACGACAGAGCCTTCTTCTCCAAGCTCCACGCCTAATAATCTGTGTGTAAAATATTATCTCTAAAAATATGCTCTCAAATTATCCCCCTTAAACACTGAACAAAGGCTCCCTTTTATAGACAAAGGGAAAACCTTGTTCTATAAGGATTGGTATTAAAAACCCTATCCTAGAATGTTCTGGAATAGTTATTATACTTCTAATTAATTACAAAGTCCTTAAAATCTATTAGAACCAATCAGAGCACGGTTGGGAGTGTGAATACAAGCTGGCCAGTGGGAACACAAGCTGGCCGCGGGCAGCCCGCGGTCTTCCTGTGGTCTTTGGAATGTCTTCGTCATAGGGGTCTAGGACTGCACTTTTGAGGCACACCACGAGCATAGTAGAAGAACATCTTCACTTAGGCTAGACGCACAGGTTGTCAGGCTTAGCGCAGAGGAGGAACTTTGATCCACCTCTGACGGAACAGGAACCCGGGTTTAGGCTCAGAGGCTGGGCTTGGATGGGAAGTTCTTGGGACATGTACTCGACATGTCCTGGCAAGACCTTGGCACTTCTAGGACATGAACTTGATGTCATGAGACACAGGTTTGGGACCCGGATGGCATGATCTTAGGTACTTGATCAAGGACTCAAAATAGGCGCACTGGCGCACTCAGGACCCCATTCAGGACCTGATATTGAAATGAGGACATCTCCTTCATCTGAACCCCGATTTGAGTCATTCTTTTTGCGTTCTTCTTCGAATTTACCTATCTTTCTAAATATACCCAAGTCTAACAAGATTGATCATTTTCTACTATTTATGGCACGAAATCATTCAAAAGACATGTAAGAGAGGCATATAAAGACATCAGAATGATGCATAAATGATGACTGATAACCTTCCTATCCAAGTGTTGGATGTCAACTGCACCATGAGGAAAAACGTTAGTAACAATCAATTGTCCAGTCCATCCCAAACGAAACTTACCTAGAAATAATTTGAGCCAAGAATCAAAGAGGAGGACTTTCTATCCGATTTGAAAGTCCTTGGGCTGAATGTGCTTGTCATGAAAAGCTTTGGTCTTTTCCTTGTAAATCCAAGCACTTTCGTAGGCCTCATTTTGAAGCTCTTCTAATTCACTTAGCTGCAGCTTTCTGTGTACTCCAGCATCATCTATATTCATGTTCATCTTCTTAATTGCCCAGAATGCTCTATGCTCCAATTCCACTGGTAGGTGACATCCTTTTCCGAAAACAAGCCTGAAAGGAGACATGCCAATCGGGGTCTTGTATGTTGTCCTATAGGCCCACAATGCATCGTTCAATCTACGGGATCAATCCTTGCGGCCAGGGCTCACCGTTTTCTCCAATATAGCCTTTACTTCTCGATTGGAAACTTCAGCTTGGCCACTCGTTTGCGGGTGATAAGGTGTTGAGACCTTGTGGGTTACACCATACTTCTGTATTAAAGCTTCAAATGAACGATTGTAGAAGTGTGCTCCCCCATTGCTGATGGTTGTCATAGGCACTCCGAACCTAGCTAAGATGTGACTCTGCAAAAAGCTCACAACTACTTTGGCATCATTAGTTTTTGTGGGAAGTGCTTCCACCCATATAGACACATAATCGACAGCTAATAAAATATAGAGATTGCCAAAAGAGTTCGGAAAAGGTCCCACGAAATCGATGCCCCATATATCAAAGATCTCAACCACGAGGATAGGGTTTAATGGCATTTGATTTCGAGGGCCTATGTTACCTTGCCGTTGGCATCTGTCACAAGTGAGTACAAACTCGTATGCATTCTTAAATAATGTAGGCCATTAGAATCAGCTTTGAAGGACCATGAGTGCCGTTTTCTTAGCACTGAAATGGCCTCCACACGCCAAGCTATGGCAAAATGTTAGCACAGATTCCATCTCAACTCTGGGAATGAATCGTCGAATGATTTGATCAGGACAATGCTTCCATAAGTAGGGCTCGTCCCAGATGTATTACCTAGCCTGTTTAGCTAGCTTGTCCTCTTGTTACCTGCTTAAAGAGGAAGGAAATTGTTTAGTGACAAGGAAATTAATGAGATAAGCGTACCATGGATCGATTGCTTGGAGTGCGAAGAGTTGTTCATCTGGGAATGTCTCCAGGAGCGGCAATTGGTCAGCCTCTTCGTTGGATCCATGTATCAAGCGGGTCATATGATCAGCCACTATGTTTTCACTTCCCTTTTTATCTCGAATTTCGAGGTCAAACTCTTGGCGAAGTAGCATCCATCACAGCAACCTTGGCTTGCCGTTCTTCTTACTGAATAAGTACTTCAAGGCCGCATGATCGGTGTAGACAATGACCTTGGTCTGAATCAAGTACGATATGAACTTCTCAAGAGCAAAGATAACAACAAGGAGCTCTTACTCAGTGGTGGAGTAATTCAGCTGGGCGTCATTCAAGGTTCGACTTGCAATGTAGATGACGTGAGGAAGCTTTTTGAAATGCTAACCTAAAACAACTCCTACAGCGAAGTCCGAAGCATCACACATAACTTCGAAAGGTAAGTCCCAATTTGGTGGCATAATGATGGGGGATACTATGAGCTTTGATTTTAGTGTATTGAATGCCTCATGGCAGTCCTTGTTTAAGTCAAATGCGGCCTCTTTAGCTAGGAGACTGCACAACGGCCTTGTGATTTTTGAGAAGTCTTGAATGAAGCGTCGACAAAAATCGGCGTGCCCTAAGAAAGATCGAACCTCCTTGACTGTTGTAGGGTACGAAAGTCTTTCCACTATGTCCAACTTAGCCTTGTCCACCTCAATTACATGGCTAGAGATCACATGGCGCAAGACAATTCCTTGTTGTACCATGAAGTGGCACTTTTCCCAATTCAGCACTAAGTTACTATCTTGGCAGCATTCTAGTACTCGGGATAAGTTTGCTAAGCACAGTTTGAATGAATGGCCAAATACAAAGAAGTCGTCCATGAATACCTCAATTATATCCTCTAGCATGTCAGAGAAGATGCTCATCATGCAGCGTTGAAAAGTAGCTGGGGCATTAAAAAGACCAAAAGGCATCCTTCGGAAGGCAAATGTGCCATAAGGACACGTGAATGTAGTCTTATCCTGGTCTTCCGAGGCGATAGCAATCTGATTATAACCTGAGTAGCCGTCCAAGAAGCAATAATGTGAATGGCCAGCCAACCGCTCAAGCATTTGATCGATGAATGGCAAGGGGAAATGACTCTTGTGGTTGGTGGTATTGAGCTTCCGGTAGTCAATGCAAACCCTCCATCCGATTTGAACTCTTTGGGGTTCGACTTGCAATGTAGATGATGTAAGGAAGCTTTTTGACACGCTATCCTAAAATAGCTCCTACAGCGAAGTCCGAAGCATTACACATAACTTCGAAAGGTAAGTCCCAATTTTGTGACATAATGATGGGGGATACTATGAGCTTTGCTTTGAGTGTATTGAATGCCTCACGGCAGTCCTTGTTTAAGTCAAATGCGGCCTCTTTAGCTAGGAGACTGCACAACGGCCTTGTGATTTTTGAGAAGTCTTGAATGAAGCGTCGATAAAAACCAGCGTGCCCTAAGAAAGATCGAACCTCCTTGACTATTGTAGGGTACGAAAGTATTTCCACTATGTCCAACTTAGCCTTGTCCACCTCAATTACATGGCTAGAGATCACATGGCCCAAGACAATTCCTTGTTGTACCATGAAGTGGCACTTTTCCCAATTCAGCACTAAGTTACTATCTTGGCACCGTTCTAGTACTCGGGATAAGTTTGTTAAGCACAGTTCGAATGAATGGCCAAATACAGAGAAGTCGTCCATGAATACCTCAATTATATCCTCCAGCATGTCAGAGAAGATGCTCATCATGCAGCGTTGAAAAGTAGCTGGGGCATTAAAAAGACCAAAAGGCATCCTTCGGTAGGCAAATGTGCCATAGGGGCACGTGAATGTAGTCTTTTCCTGGTCTTCCGGGGCGATAGCAATCTGATTATACCCTGAGTAGCCGTCCAAGAAGAAATAATGTGAATGGCCAGCCAACCGCTCAAGCATTTAATCGAAGAATGGCAAGGGTAAATGATTCTTGCGGTTGGTGGTATTGAGCTTCCGGTAGTCAATGCAAACCCTCCATCCGGTTTGAACTCTTTGGGATACGAGCTCATCATGCTCATTCTTTACCACAGTAATCCCACTTTTCTTTGGAACGACTTGGATCGGGCTTACCCACTTAGAGTCACTTATAGGATAGATAATGCCCACATCTAGGAGTTGAAGGACTTCCTTCTTCACGACCTCCTTCATAGGTGGATTTAATCTTCGATGCGCTTCTCTTGATGGTTTGGTATTGTCTTCAAGAAATATTTGATGCATGCATTTGGCGAGATTGATCCCTTGTATATCGGCAACTGTCCTTCTTATCGTCGTACGATGACCCTTCAGGACTCGCACCAATTGCTCCTCCATTTCCGCACTTAAGTTAGAGGCAATGATGATCGGCAGCGTCTGAGCTTTTCCTAAGTAAGCATACTTTAAATGTTCAGGCAGTGGTTTTAGTTCTAGTTCTGGGGGATGGATGGTGGACGGCAAAGTCTTGTGGTCCATGAGAGGTAGCGCCTCAAATGCTGGTTGTTTGTTCCATGAATGAACAGGAACGACATCAAGTATTCTAACTTCCTCTATCAGCTTATCGTCAAGTGGCTCAGTAGTTGGTGAAGTGATGGCCGTTTCAAGAGCATCTGTTATGCATGAACTGGCGAGTGCCTTCTGTAGCAGTAAGTCCATGGTGTTTAACGGGAAGTCCACAATTGGCTCCGCAGGATATTGGATGGCATCATGGATGGAGAATGTCCGAAGTTTTCCAAGATCTTGATGGAGACGTGGCCATTTTTTACGCCGATAAGGGACTCAGCCGTGGCTAGCAAAGGTCTTCCACAGAGGAGTGGAGGTTCCTCATTCTTGTCAATTTTGTCCATCTTGAGTACGTAAAAGTCTGCAGGGATGCATATGTCTCCAATTTTCACAAGTACGTCCTCTAGAAGTCCATTAGATTAGTAACAGAGGTGTTAGCTAATCGAACACATAGGTGCGTAGGTTTGAGTGCTCCTAGGTTGAGTGACATGTAAATGTGGACCGACATGATGTTTACCGTTGCTCCCGTGTCACGGAGGCAATGCTCGAATCTCTTCGATTGAATGATACATGGAAGTGATGGAGACCCAAGATCGTTGGCTTTAAGTGTAACGACCCGGACCAGAAATTAAATTATTTTGAGAATTGGACGATTTTACCCTCGATTTTGGACGTGTTCGAGAGTCACCTTTTGACTGGCAGTACTTTTGGGAATTTTTCTTGGGTCGTTGTGTAGGTCTCGAACTCACGAGTTCATAGACAGGCGGCACGTGGAAAACGGAGACCCGGTGAGTTCGTTACGGGTCTAGAAGCTTCAGGGGTAGTTTGGTAATTTTGGAAAAGTTGGAACTATATATCATATATTTTTCTCTCTCCTCGGGAGATTGGTCTATTCAGTCTCTCTCTCCTACCCAAAATACTCCCCGTGCGAACACCGAACAACCCTTTTCATTGGACGGATTTTGGTCCGATTCGACCGAAACCAAGATCGGGGGGATCTTCCCCGGAGCCCCACGAGCATTTAGGGGTATTTATCGGAGCGGGAGCACCGCCGTAGGTGACAGACGGAGGAGGGAGGTGGACTGAATCTTCTCGGTCATTTTCCGGTCAAACCAGGTACGATCCCGGAACTTTGACCTAGAGTGACGAATTATTGTTTGTTCACAAGTATCTGACTAGTCGGTTGTCTGGTGGTATTCCAGTAGAGGTGTCAGCAGTGTCTGACCTACTTACATTTGGTGTCAGAGGGTATTCCTATTTGGACAACCACTGTTCCGAGGTCTTGACTTTGACCTGTATGCTATCCTACGTCTGATAGGTAGGAGTGGTCAGTAAGTACAGAGGTTTTGTCGGGAACCCTGTAAGGTTTACTAAAAATTATTTAAGGATAAAGGGTATTCCTGATATTTAATTTTTGAAGAAAAAGAGCTGTCAAACAGGATAAGGGTTATTTCCGAGTTTCGAGGGGAAATTCGGGAAGGGTCCTTACATTAAAGGGCATGCGCCAAAGGGCAGCAAAGTATGCCTTAGGGATTTCAATGATGTCAGTGGAGCTGAAACCACACTTTCCTGCGACTAAGTCCTTGATGAGTTTTGCGAATATAGGCATGTGCTTGACGATTTTATGGAAAGGCATTGTGACTTGAAGCTTCTGCAACAAGCTGAAGATTTCCACCTCAAAGTCCTCCTTTTGCTTATGCCTGTTTTGGAACATGCGAGGAAATGGAATGTCAACATCATTAGCTAACTCAAGGGTTACTGTTTTAGTAGCTTTAAGATTGGACTTTTGAGGTTTAGAGTTAGAATTATTTGAGGGCTGGGAATCGACTTTAGGAACAGGTTGGATGTCGACCGTGGCCTGCGGCTGTCCCTTGGACATGATACTTGGCGCGTCTTGCGATAGCGGCTGGGAAATGGCTCTCTGCAGATCTGCTTGAGGCGCAGTGTTAGGTTCTTCTTGCGGCAGGGCTCTCGGTGGATCCTGGAACATGGTTGGCAGTGCAAGGCTTGTCACGGTAGGATGATGTCGTGAGGATGTCACGGGGAAGTCACCTTCCGCAGTGTCAAGTTTTTCGTTGTTTCCTTCGAGAGCAGCATACATAGGACCTTGAAGTTGCGTTCCACTCAGCAGAGTGATGGTATTGGCTGTAGGATTGTGAAATCCCTTAGGATTTACCAGGACTTGACTTGGTAACTTTCCCTCCTCCCGCTGATTTAGTTGATTTTCAATTTGTCCTATTTGACGATCCACGTTTTCCATATGACTCTGGCTGTCTTGCATGAATTGGATTTGCTGTTCAGCGAAGGTATTTAGGGTATCCTCCACAGACTTACTGCCTCCACTCTGATTAGAGGAAGGGCCGTGAGATTTCCCTTGAGGGGCTGCGGCTTGACGCTGAAATCCAGGGGGCGGCAAAGGATTGGCGGCAGTCTGATTGTTGCTACAGCGGAAGTTTGGATGATTTTTCCACCCCAGATTGTAAGTGTTTGAATATGGGTCATTTCGGGGTCGTGAATTGTTATTGAAACCTATAGCGAAATTGGCGTCTTCCACCATTGGGCAGTCTTAGGACGTGTGGCCCTGAATTGAACATACTTCGCAGGTTTGAACTCCTTTTGCCTTCTCGTTACACAGTTGTTTCACCAGTGTCGTGAGTTGAGCAATGGCATCATCATTGTGATTTGTGTACGTATCACCAGTAGCCCTAGAGGAAGGACCTCTGTAGCTAAATTGTTTTTCCCTTTGAGCGATGTTCTCAAAGGCGGTCCTTGCTTCCTCGGTCGTGCCCTCTAGAATCCCTTGGGATTGAGAGTCTACCATTGTTCGATCACTAGTCTTCAAGCCTCCGTAGAAGTATAACATAAGGTCATGGTCATCGATATGGTGGTGGGGGCACGACCGTAGCATCTGGTTGAAACGTCCCCAGAACTCGTAAAAAGACTCCTCCATGCCTTGTCGTGGGTTCATTATTCTGGACTTTAATTCGCTCGTCTTTTCCACGGGAAAATATTGTGTTAAGAATTTGGACGTCAAGTCCCTCCATGAGTGAATGGAAGTCGGCGCCAGCGAATGAAACCATACCTTTGTACGATCCTTGAGACTGAAATGAAAAAGCCGTGGGCGGATTTCAGATTCCGTCATGCCATTAATGCGCAACGTTGAGCAGACTTCAACAAATTCCTTGATATGAAAGTGCGGGTCCTCGCCGGAAGGCCGTGAAATGTGTGCAGCATGTAAATCGTCCCAGACTTCAATTAAAAATTTGCCATTGTTGACTCAGGAAAAATAATGGAAAATTGATCATCTGACACATGGGGAATGGCAAAGTCTTTAAGGAGCCATGGGACTTGTGGTACTAGGCCACGTTCTCGTCCTTGCTCTTCTCTTTGATCCACCATCCTTCTGGGACCTGGTGGTGGTGAGCCTTTTACTGAAGATTCTCTTGAAGATGGCCCACTTGACGAGCCGTGCACCGAGCCTTTGAATGACATACATGGGTACCTAACAAAAAGAAAAACAAAACTAAGTTCAAAATCCAAACTTATATGGCACCGTTGAGGGACAAGTCCCTGGAAACGGCACCAAAAACTTGATAGAAGAAATACTGAACACAATAATTATGAACTTTATTTCTACTAACTATAACTTTGCAAGTACACAAAATCGATGGAGATAGTATAAGCAAAGGTCGATCCCTTGAGGACTTGTTCAACGATTAACCCAATTAAGTTCAGATTTATTAACTTATAGAAAAACACACACACATGCCAAAGGGGGGTTTATGATTTGAGAATTGAAAATTAAAGACAAGTAAATCAAAGTGAGAAAATAACAATGCAAGAATGAAAGGTTGATTGTTTGTTAACTAAGGCGAATTAAGGCTTACTATCCACTCTAACCAATTATAGCTCTTAACCAGATTATCTTGACCTAATTACTATGCAAATTATGAATTAGGTGAGGCCTTGGTCCTGGCGTTGGTACACTAAACATATATCATTCTCTCTTACTTAGCATATCCTAAACAGGGCATATGCGTAGAACGTCTATCACCTACCAGTTAAGATGACGCATGAAGTACTAAGAGAATTTAATGACACCGCACTAGCTTAGAAAAGTGAGATGCATTCTTAGGTTGTCATGAATTCCAATTACAAGATTGTTTCTTAACCTCAACCTCTTGATTGTAATGAATCACAGGATGATATGACGGTCACTTAAACAATTCCATCAATAATTTATGCAAACAAGGTAGCATGTCACATAAACATAAAAGAATGGTAGTTAAAGTAGTAATCAAAGTTATTCAGCATGCATAGCAATCAAGAACAAGAATAAAAATATACTTAACGAGCTAACATGGCTAGGGCTTCAAACAGCCCTAATTCTAAAAGGAACTACTCACTCATAACTGAAATTAAAACAAATATAATTGAATTGATAAGTAAATTGCAATGAAATTAAAGTTTAGAGTAAAGAACGCTGATGAACAATGGTGCACAGCAGAGACTCGGCAAAGCCATCCTCTCCAAATTCCACGCCCAAAAATTGAAAAAACTAAAAACTGGTTTCTTTGAACTGAATTACAATGTAAATTGAGGCTAGGGTGTCTAGGTCACCAAAATGGCGTGTAAAAATATATCTGTCTCCTAATAATGTGTGTAAAAATCTCCCTAAAACACTTAACAAATGCTCCCTTTTATAGACAAAGGGAAAACCATGTCCTATAAGGATTGAAATTAAAAACCCTAGCCTAGAATGTTCTAGAATAGTTATTGTACTTCTAATTAATTACAAAGTCCCTAAAATGTATTAGAACCAATCAGAACATGGTTGGGAGTGTGAATGCAAGCTGGCAAGTGGGAACACAAGCTGGCTGCGGTCTTCCCGCGGACAGACGCTGGAACTTAGAACTTGGCCCTTGGAATGTCTTCGTCATAGGGGTTTGGTACTGCCCTTTTGAGGCACACCATGAGCATAGTAGAAGTGCATCTTCGCTCAGGCCAGACGCACAGGTTTTCAGGCTTAGCGCAGAGGAGGAACTTTGATCCACCGCTGGCGAAACAGGAACTAGGGTTTAGGCGCAGACGGTGGGCTCAGATGGGAAGTTCTTGGGACATGTACTCGACATGTCCTAGCATGACCTGGGCACTTCTAGGACATGAACTTGATGTCATGAGACACAGGTTTGGGACCCGGATGGCATGATCTTAGGTACTTGGCCAAGGACTCAAAATAGGCGCACTGGCGCACATAGGATACAATTCAGGACCTGATATTGAAATGAGGACATCTCCTTCATCTGAACTCCGATTTGAGTCATTCTTTTTCTGTTCTTCTCAGAATTTACCTATATTTTAAATATGCACAAGTCTCACAAGATTGATCATTTTCTACTATTGATGGAATGAAATCATTCAAAAGATACGTAAGAAAGGCATATAAAGACATCAAAATGATGCATAAATAATGATTGATATGCTCCGTACCAACCAAACTCTTTGTCTGGGCCATCAAATAGTAAAATCCCACATGCCCAGGGCTCAGATGAAGAGCATATATATCGGCCAGGATGTCGGTGGACGGCCTTCTTAGGTTCACCTGATGCCATAGCACATACAAGGCCAACAGCACACATAAGGCATTCAGCTGGAACGGCGCCAAGTCAAGATAACTTAACTGATGCTGCAACCAGGGGTGCAACGACAACCTCAGACCAAGCCTAAACATCTGTTCAGAAAGAGTCACCCACCCCCGAAGTGGCTGGCTTGGCAGCTCTCCCTTTCCTAGCAACCTAAACAGCACCAACTCGGTTACCCGGTAAACCTACCTTAGTCTGGTTAGTCGTGCGGTAGTCATGGTGGACACCACTTCATCAGCAGTCCACCTCAAATCTTCATGAAAGTACGGATCCAGAGGTAGCCCAGCCGGGTATGGACAGGTAGCCGCGCCGGTGATGCGCAACACGTTCGGTGCCGCCTCATCACCAGAACCGCTTCCCTTCGCACCTCCACCATCCCCTATCACAATAGGCTCCTCACCACCAAACCCACTACCCTCTTTGTCATCACTATCACCAACTTCAATCATGTCGTCACCCACTCCTCCACGGCCTCTAGCCCGCCCCCTCGCTGCAGAACTACCATCCACCATAGCTTTACCCTTCTGCCTCATCGACCGCCGCAATCCTCCTCCACGGAATCCACTGCCCATATCCGGCCCTCTCTTCCGTGACACCACCTCAGGTGTCCGCAAGGAATCATCCCATGGCGACCCAGGCACCGGGTCGGCCTCTTCCTTCACCACAATAAGCAGACGGATATCTAACGGCTCAACAGAGATCTCATCTACCCTCTCCCAATCAACGCTATCACTTTCATCAGAAAAATGGAGTGGATTCGGCAGTGGAAACCGCCCCTCCTAAGACCCATCCATTCTCTCCTCTCGACCCAAACAACACCGAAAACAAAAAATAAAGAGAGGAAGGAGGAGCTTATGAAAGTGCAAACTGGAAAACAAAAGCAAGAGCCAGCGTAAAGATGAGGCACTTTCCAGTTTTGAAGCACAAACCCGCGATCTCCACGGGCCACCCCCACGATCTCCGAAGGCCACCCCACGATCTATCCTCCACGCCCTCACTACACCCTCAACGGTAGAAAAACCGAAAGCACAATTGAAGGAAAATTGGTGAAGCTAAAAAGTATTACTCAGAAAAAACAAGCGCATATTTATAATCCCTACCAACACACTAAATCCAAAAGTCACCATGCACAACATCCAAAGGAAATATCCCCTCATCATTACTACCTTTACACGCAGCCCACCACCACCCTCTCTCTTTCTAAGTGCGCAGCCAAACCCTCCCCATGCCTCAACTCCCAATAAATGGTGTCATAAAAACACCAATTCCCATAAAACACATGGCCCACTTACCAAAAAAGGGGAGACAACCTGCTAACCGTCCAAATTCAAAAGTCAAACTCAACTGGGCAGTTGGGGGACTCGGGGATTTCCCGCCTCTGTGATAGACCCGCGTTGGGTACCCGGTCAGGTGCAATGACCAAGTGCTCGAGTCAAGAACACTAACTGGTACCCAAGTCCACCAGATTCAACTCGTAACTAAGGAGTTGGGGGACTCCTATTGATAGCCATCATAAGCCGAGCTGAATCTGGCAAATAGTACTTGACAGGACCTGGTCGGGACTCGCTAAAGACAAACCCTAAGGTCCACCAGAGGGATCCACAGTCGGCCCAAGCCCACAAAACCTACCTTAGGCCCAAGCCCAAGGATGCTAAGAGCTTTTCAGAAGGCACTGGTAGCACATAGCCGCCTACCAGGACAACACTCGACAGCCTACCCGGGGAGCCGATAGCTGGAGGAGGCTAAGCCATTGCAGACAGCACCTGACACCTTTATATCTACAACTGTAAAGCAAGAACACTTGTCACATTTTCCATGGTGGAGAAAGTTTTGCCTCGAAAGTGCCTCTCACGCTATCTCATAAGCCTTTGGGCAGAGGGACTCCAATTTCCAAGACCCTAGACGTCAGCCTAGGGTGACAGATGTCACTCATCGGGTGGAGTCCCCTAAAGTCAAGGCCAGACATGGTGTACTCGGCGGACTGGTACTCAGTTCCATGACGGGTACAAGGAATCAAACAAAAGAGGTAGCAATCCTTATTCCTTTCCCTAGAAATACCCCTCTACTTCTACATCATAACTTAACTTCAAGTAAGGAAAGATACCCTGTTAAAATATATTCTCTTTAGGAACTATATTTCCTCTATTTTCTCTCAAACACATACTCACTTAGGCATCGGAGATCAAGTGGCCGGAGCCACACCGGACCAAGCTTGATGTTCCTTTTCCTTTTCTTTCTCTTCATCTTATTTACTCTTATGTACTTCAATATGACGCGAAGAGGGACCCACTCACACGGAGGAGTCCGGAGACTTGCATCCCAAGTAACCCGCCTTCATTGTGGGAGAAGATCCGACCACCTTGTTTACGGAACTTAGGAGCCGTCCTATCCCCCAAGCAACTCTGTAATTGGCGGGTCTGACGCACACGTCAAAAAATACATGTGTTTAGTGGGTAGGAATGATTTGTAGGGAAGGGTGTGTGAAATAAGCTGTAGAAAACAAAAATAGCAAACAACTACCTGTCTAGGTGGATGGAAATTAACACTATCTTTGAGCAGATTCTTTGGGCTTGGGACTGTTACAGTATTTTAGGAGCTAGGCGGTCCCCTCCTAAGCTTTATCAAGAATGACCCATGTTCTTGGCCATTTCCATTGAGTTTGGTCAATCAATGGAGGGATTATTACATGTTCCATGTCACGGTCACACTGTGTATTTAGTTAATATGTTATCATACAAAAAGCTATTTATTGATATTATATATTTAAAGATGAAAAAAAAATTATTAAACGGTACCGTCTCATGGCCAGATGATACATACAGTTCATGTATTTTAATATGAGTAGACAACAATGTTCAAAATTTCCATTTTTAGTGTATAATATCAATAAATGTCTACTTATATAATATCATATACGTGGATCGTATACGCTACGTGGCAGTAAGACAATATCACGTATTTTTCTCCTAAAAATGAAGAATTTGAACCCTGTCATCCACTCATTTTCATCCACTTATATTAAAACACGTGAACTGAGTGCATCATATAGTCATAAAACAGTACCAGGCCATCTAATAATTTTTCCAATCAATGTCCAAACAATTTTTGTACCGTATATATCATGTGTCGATCAATATTAATGTATCCATGTGATGTAGACAAAGACGTGCTTCTTTATAATCCTACAAGTTTGGGGCAAGAAGCATACACAACCCTTTCAAAGAATTCCTATTGAACCTTGTGCAGGTTGATGAGATTAGATTGAAGTTGTTTGGTCATTTGATTAATGATGTAATAAGGGTTAAATAAGAAATTCAGATTTTATTTTATTTAAATTTTTTCACTGCAATGATCTTTAAAAGGTAAACTAAAAACTTAACGGTTTTGACCATCAAAGTATTTTGTAAATCAAATCGGCACGAGATGAAAAAATTACGATAGAAGAATTGAAGAAGATACATAACAAGCATTTCATAGTAAGTTGTCACCCCTTACTGTAAATTGATTTTGAACTGAACTCTGTAGTCCTATCATATGAGTGTCTTCTTGTTTTATAAGAGTGAATGACATGACTAAATAAATTTTGATTTATTTTTAAATATTTTTTATTATGCCAATGTCAGAAAGGTGGATTAAAAAATAAGCAGTTTCGACCATTAAAGGAATTTTGGCTAGTTCCTCCTTAACATCCATCCATCTGATCAGAAACTCTCTCAGGTGAAATCGTATGCCTTTTTCACTCGTTTAATTAAGCACATTGTTTGAGTATCTCTAGGTGTTGGCATTTTTATATTACCTTTGTTGAAGGAAATTTTGTGAGTTGTCCCATAATTTTATATATGGACAAAAATTAAGCTTATCATGACCATGCACCCACAACAGTTTGACCAAAAATTTGAAGTACATTGAGTCATTGATCTTGTTTAATATCGTACTAGCCACATCTCACCGTATAAGCATTTCGGCGCATTACGCGCTATGTTAAATTTGAATAAAAAATAGGCATATGTGTATATGAAATAATTTCATATCACATGGCGCTTTTAAACGGGCTTAAATTTATTGTATATACGTATGTTAATAATTTATATTTTTTTAATATAGAGAATGTGATTATAATTTTTATTTTTTATTTTAAAACAAATGAAAAAAAAAAAACCACTGTAAATGGATGCTAGTAGTTCCATGTTCATGGAGTTTGTTTTATTTTGGTAACTGAAAAAAAAAAAGTTAATGTGGGTATGTGGAAGAAAATTTGTAAAGAATCTCTTATGAGTTATGATAACCAAAAGCAAAGAATCAGATAAACTTATGATAACCAAAAGCAAAGAATCAGATAATGTTGATTACTTTTAAAATCTAAAAATGTTACAACAATTAAATATTTATATATTTTCTTTTTCATTATCTATTTTACCCTTTTACCCTTAATATATTCGATTGTCTAGATTTTTTTGGGTTTATTTAAAATTTAACCAAAATCAAGTTTTGACCTTTTATACATAGATTTTTACTTTGTAATTAATATATTTTTATTTTTACTATTTTGACCTTACTTATTAAATCATCCATTTTTGAATAAATTTGTTAAGTGGGGATATTTTAGAGATTATGAGAAATTTAACTTATTTTTACTATTTTGACCTCAATTATTAAATCATCCATTTTTTAATAAATTTGTTAAGCAAGGATAATTGGGAATTATGAGAAATTTAACCAAAATCAACTTCTCCCATGAAATTCAATTTATTTTTACTATTTTGACATCACTTATTAAATTATTTATTTTTTAATAAATTTGTTAAGTAAAGATATTTTGAAAATTATGATAAATTTAATCAAAATTAACTTGTCCCATTATATATATAGATTAAGTACCCACAACCACAACCCACATTTTCTAATAACAGCCTGTCTTTAGAATATTGAGGGAAAGAAGAGGTTGCACCATAATGAAAAGCAAAGTAAGAGAATGAGGAGTGGTTTAGTCAAAAAGAACAAAGTTCCATGGATTAGCTTGCGATATTACAACTTTAGTGCATCACAAATTCACAACGGTTATTATAGTGGCTCCATAGAAAGTAAAGCTGGTCGTTGTAGTGGCTCCGTAGAAAGTACAGTAAAGCAGGTCTATCTGTAAACTTAGCTACTACCAACGCCCTACCCTTTCGAATAAAAAAGTTATTGTCTACGATTGTCACAATTTTATATAAGACTTTTTACTTAAAATGTCCTTTGAATTTTAATTTTAGTCTGAAGGTGGAGCAAGTACTTGATTTTATAACAAAATACCCCATAAAATCCACTTTTCGTCTCAAAATACCCCCTAAAACTCACTCTTCATCTTAAAATGCCATTATCTGTCAAGTCTGCTAACTTACCGTCAAAGATAAGGGCAATATGGTCACTTTTGACAAGTGAGTGGGCCCCATTTAGAAAAATAAAACATGTAGAGAGTATGAAAGAGGAAAATTTTCAAAAAAATTCCAATTCAAAATGCAACCACTTCATTATAATTTGTGTAGCATAAACATCTCGGAACAAATCAGATGAAGAACCAATATATCAATACTCAACAAAAATCCACAGAATATGAACCACATAAAATTGGATTGCATTGCGATAATACCTTAAAATTTAAATATTTAACAGGTCATTATGGTATATAGGCATCAAAAGAAATCCAAATTAATACGAAATATATCTCGATTTGGAAGCCCAAATTTTGAAGTTAAAAGTGCCCTAAAACACAAAGAGATCATTACGGTTCGATCTTCACATCCTCACCGAGGGCAGCAGTGGCGGATTCCACAACGGTCTCCGACTCCGACGCACCTTTTGAGGAGTGGAGGCAGCAGCGGTCCTGGACTTCACGGTGTCGAGCATCCGCTTGCTGATCTCCTTGGAGTAGAGCTACTGGATCTGAATCTCGTCCTTCTCGATCGCGGCAGAGCCTCCCGCTGCAGCGAAAGCATCATCCTTGATGAAGCGGGTTGCGGCGGCGACGACCTCATCTGCGTCCAAGGTGCCATAGCGCTTGGAGAGAGCGGAGGGGGTGGAGACGGTTTTGATGAGACAGTTAACGATGGTGTCGCGGGTGCGCTGGGCCAGAGGCCATATTCTGAAGGAGGTGATAGGGCTCTACTTCTCGGGTTTATGAGAAGCTGTCTCTTTTGAAAATTTTCCTCTTACATACTCTCTATGGCCTCGTTTGGTATGCCATATTACTGACTATTTCAGTCGGATAAACTGACTATGTAGTTAGGCGTTTGGTGTTCTATCGGATTAAAATGGCGACTATATTATACTGGCCAGATTATATTATACTAGTTGATCATATTATACCGTGCCTAGTACAAGTTCACAACTTATTTTATTTTACATAAAATCATTTTTTTCTTATTATAAAAGGAGAATAAAAAAAAATTAAGTCCAAGCACACATTTTATTTAATTTTTCTTTACAGCATCGTAGATGTTCATCCTGATCAAGTATTTGGCAAACATGTATCTATATCTAACATATATCAATTATTATTATTATTATTTCTATTATTATTACTATTATTATTATTGGCATCATCATTATATATTTTAATTCATTATTGATATTATTATTATTTTTTACTATTTATTTTATTATTGTTAATTATTAATTTATTATTATTATTATCTTTTATTATTATTATTACTATTTATTATTATTATTATTATTATTATTGTTATTATTATTATTATTATTATTATTATTATTATTATTATTATTATTACTTTTCAAGATTGCTCGTCATTCGACTATTTAATACGGACAATATCGAGGATATTATTTTAGCGGGTGTGGACCGTATTAAGGTACTTAACCGTATTAACTTATTTGGTGGCTAATTAATACGAGTGGTACCAAACACCAGTTTCGTACTATATTATCCTATCCAGTTCCTTATACATTGTACCAAACGTAGCCTACATGTTTTACTTTTCTAAGTGGAGTCCACTCAAATGCTAACTTGTCAAAAGTGACCATATTGCCCTTATATTTGATGATAAGCTAGGAGACTTGACGGAAAATGGGCATTTTAAGACAAAAAATAGGTTTAATGGGGTATTGTGAGACGAAAAGTGGGTTTCAAGGAGTGTTTTGTTACAGAATCGAGTTCAGGGTCCACCTTGAGACTAAAGTGAAAATTCAGGGGACATCTTGAGTAAAAAACCTTTATATAAAGATGAAACTCTTGTCTACGATTGTCACAATTTTTATATAAAGATGAAACTCTAAAATGAAGTCGGTAGAATCTAAAATACCGGGGCGCCCTATTTTGTGAGGTTGGGAGGACAATGTAGGTAGTTTGAAAGTTGTATATTAGAATTTCTTCTTTAACGGTAAAGAAAAACTTAAATGTCACAGGTGTGTATTGTATCTATCTCTCTTTTTATTTGACAATTACGTTTGTATCTTTGTTTCCTTGAGAAGAGAGATAGATACAAAGTGTATACACCCATGACAAGTCCATGTTGTTTTTCCTCAACATCATAATCAACATATAAAGTGTAATATGCAACTGCAAGTGATTTTGAATTCCATCTTTTAGAAAGAAAAAAGTCCGGTTACAATGGCTCGTTCTCATACTGAATTTCAAAGATATATGATAAATATTTTTGCACTGCAGATGAAATTGTGAAACTGTGGAAGAAATTCCCAAACCAGCATTCCCTTGTTCCCATAGTGAAAAAGTCAAAGCCAGTAGAAAGTAGAAACAGTTGGATCCAGTTTCCATGGGAGGGTAGATTCGAAGTTTTAGGGTAAACCTGAAAAATGTTATGGGCTACAACGCACTTGGTTGTCCTATGTCCTCATCCTCCCACAGGGCATAGGCCATAGCCAGAGGCCTCAAGATTCCTCCTGAGGCTGGGAGGGAGAGAGAGAGAGAGTTGCTTCTTATTTGGCACAGTTCAAATTACGTTTTTAATTTGTGTTTTATACTAAATTTTAAATTTATATTTAATTTTTAAAATTTTACATTTAAATCCCTTTAACTTTTTGAAACGTTTCACTTGTATTTCCCCTAAAAAGAAAGAGTACATATTTTAATTGTTTTTCCCTAAAAAGAAAGAGTACATATTTTAATTGTGATAAAATGTGCATGAAACAGATATATATATACATATATATATATATATATATATATATATATGAATCTTCGTTCTTAGAAAAAGAGAACTGTTATAATTCGTCACTAGCAAATCCTTTAAAAAATATATATATATATATATATATATATATCTCTTTTGCTCGTTCACTTTCTCATCTCTTCTTAGTAAATCCAATTAGGTTTTAAGTTTTGGTCACCAAAACAACCATCTGCAGTTGCTGTAGTTGGCCACCTTCTCTCTCACTTACTCTGTCAGAATCAGCCCTGTTTCTTGTACATGTAAACTAAATCCCAGAAGCATGCTCATTGAGTGATTGCTCATTTGAAGGCTTGAAAATTGAAGCAACAAATCAACAAGCCAAGTAATAGTGTAATCATGACTTCAATTTCTCTTCTTCTTTTCCTTCTTCTTCTTCTTCTCCTTGTTCCTTCAAGCTTGGGTCTCAATTCAGATGGGGTTCTGTTGCTTTCCTTCAAGTACTCAATCCTGAGCGACCCAGCTTCAGTTCTTGAAACCTGGAACTACGAAGACGAAACCCCATGTTCTTGGAATGGAGTCGCATGCACTCAATTGGAAAACCCAGGAACCCCAGACATGTTCAGAGTCACCAGCTTGATCCTCCCCAGCAGCCAACTTCTGGGTCCCATAGCACCCGAATTGGGTTCCATCGAACACCTTCAAACCCTTGATTTATCCAACAATTTCTTCAATGGCTCCATTCCTTTCACCCTCTTTAACGCCTCACACCTCCAGGTCCTCTCTCTAGCCAACAATGTCATCTCCGGCGACTTACCTGACCACTTGGTCTCCGGCCTAAAAAGCCTCACGCTTCTCAATGTTTCCGACAATGCCTTGGCCGGAAACCTCCCCCAAAATCTCTCTATGTTAGAAAACCTCACTGTTGTTTCTCTGAGGAGCAATTATTTTTCTGGGCATATCCCCACTGGCTTTCACTTTGAGGTTTTGGATCTGTCTTCAAATCTGCTTAATGGGTCTCTGCCAGATGTTGATTTTGGTGGGGACAATTTGCGCTACTTGAACGTCTCTTACAATAAAATCTCAGGTGAAATCCCAGTTGATTTTGGCAACTGGGTTTCTCAAAACTCAACCATTGATCTCTCATTCAACAACTTGCGTGGCCCAATTCCACCCTCGCTGGCTCTCATCATCAATCACAAAACAGAGCTGTTTATTAATGGAAATAGTGAGCTTTGTGGGAAGCCATTGAACAAACTTTGCCCAATTCCTTCTACTCTGTCCACACCACCCAACATGACAACCACAACAACTTCTTCTTCTCCGGCCATTGCTGCCATTCCCAAAACATTGGACTCCAACACTCCTTCTGGTGCTGCTCAGAATCAACCACAAACTGGGCTCAAACCAGGTACCATCGCGGGAATTGCAGTCGGAGACTTGGCCGGAATAGCTCTGCTTGGATTGCTCATTCTCTATGTCTACCAAGTTAGGAAGAGAAAAAACCAAAACCCAACAACCACCGGTGCCACTGACCCACAAAAACAGCCACAAGACCCAGATCAAAAAGGTGAGCTTTCATTTTACACAAAATTTCATATAAATATCTTTTGGTATCGATATTATCTTTGTATATTTCTTAACCCTCAATTATTGTTTATGATGTTAAAAATTTCCATATCCTTTTTGTTGATTTGGGTAGCTTGTTTATTTCTGAAATTCTAGAGATAATTTTTTAATTTTGATATTTTTGTATAGTATTGGTGTATTTGATCCATATATAACTCAATGCAGCAAAATCCGGTGGATGGTCATGCATAACGATCAAAGAGGAAGACACATCAGAAGGAAGCGATCAAGATGGGAAAAGTCGACAAGCCCAGAACCAGAAAAACGGGGTCTTGGTGAGCATAAAAGACGTGGACGGGGATCAACCTCAGCTTGAACTAGAGACATTGCTTAAAGCATCAGCTTATGTGTTGGGAGCCAGTGGCCCAAGCATTGTGTACAAGGCAGTGCTTGAGGACAAGACTACTGAGCTTGCTGTGAGAAGAATAGGTGACAGTGGGATTGTGACGATGAAAGATTTTGAGACCCAAGTGAGGGCCATTGCCAAATTGAAACATCCCAATTTGGTTAGGGTTCGTGGGTTTTATTGGGGACACGATGAGAAGCTCGTCATCTATGACTATGTTTCCAATGGCAGCCTTGCTAATGCCATTGCTACCACCACTCACAGTAAGCTAAAGCTCTCTGTTTTCTTGGCGCATCTTACTCAAATTATTTGTTTCGCTCATAATCTACATCATTCGGTGGATACATTCATCTAATAGAGTCGTCATCGGACGATATAAATGCACCCACCAAATCACAACCACAACTTGTATTGTGCTTTGAATTTTATCAATAACTACTATCATTCATACTTTCATATCTTTTAGGTTTCTACACAAAAAATCATTGTTTTCACCAAATATAGTATCAAAAACTTCGTATGAAAAAAAAATTCAATCACCTAAGTTATGGTTAATTAAACAACCCTCTTATGTTATTGTCAAAGTAGCCCCCAACTTCTTACATTTCAAATTCATACACTAACTAAACCTAGTAATTAATATTATCATGTTTTCTGCATTTAGTAAATAAGTACATTTTCAAATTCATACACAAACCAAACCTAGTAGGAAATATTAGTAAATAAGTAATCTTCCAAATTTAATTCAAAATCAACCGAAAAAAACTTTTTGCTTATTATGTTTAGGGAAAATAGTTGCTAGCGTCCTTGAATTTTACACTAATTTTAATTATCGTTCCTGAACTTTATTATTTGTCGCAAATGTCCATGAACTATGTCTAAACGAGCAAGGACAGTCCTTCTGTTAAATTTCTCAACGATTTCAAACACACTTAATAGGATAACTTTACCTTTATTCTTAACAGAAATTATTGAAAAATTTAACGAAATGATTGTCCTTGCACATTTAAACATAATTCAGGGACGTATGCTACTAATAATAAAGTTTATGGACGATAGTTAAAATTAATGTAAAATTCAGATACGTTGTCAACAGTTTCCCCAATTGTTTATGATTTTCTACCAACCCACCCATGGTGGGTAGAGTGAAAAGAAAAAAGTTTGATTCTTTATGTATTGGCAAGTGTCCTTGTTTATTTATTTATTGGGTGTCTGGGTTCTCAAAACTTGATTTGCACCTCTGTTTTTTTAAATTAATCAAATTTGTTTTATGGACTTTTTGTAAACCCAATAGCTAATTCGTAGCCTTATTAGCTAATCTTAAGATGAGTCCATGAAATTAATTAGTTTCTTAATCACAAGTGCCAAATTGGTGAGATTATTCATAGTAACACGTGAACCATCATCATTCACTAGAAGTCATTTTTCTCTGCTACAAAGAATCCGTACGTGTTCCCTTTCTCCATCTGTTGTGACAAATCACGAGTTCTACCATTTGAGAGATACTTACATGTACCTGAAACACCATGACGTTATCGTATTTAAATTCACTCATTATATAATATGTGGATTTTTTTGTAGGAAGAGCAGGGTCGTCGCCTTGTCACCTACCTCTGGAAATTCGGCTGAGGATACTAAGAGGGGTTGCTAAGGGGCTGGCTTACGTCCATGAGAAGAAACATGTGCATGGAAATATCAAACCAAGCAACATTCTTTTAAATTCTCATATGGATCCCTTAATAAATGACTTGGGGCTTGACAAGCTTATGTTACGCAACTTGGGTACTCAGAAAGGAAGTGGTTCAGCGCGAGGGTACTTCGGAAGCCTGAAATCCACCGCCGCCAATCGTGAAAGTACGCATGATGCGCTTCCGATTAGCAGCAGCCCCGCCACAATGTCATGTGCCGGGAGTGCATCTTCGCCTTATCAAGCGCCCGAGTCCCTAAACAACTTAAAGCCAAGCCCCAAATGGGACGTGTATTCTTTTGGTATAGTCTTGCTTGAGCTGTTGACAGGAAGGGTATTATCGGAACGAGAATTGGTGGCCCATTGGTGGACGGCCGGTTCGTCGACGGAAGAGAAAATCCGAGTTTTAGTAATGGTTGACGTGGCAGTAAGGGCTGAGGTGGAAGGCAGGGAAGATGCCTTGCTGGCTTTTTTGAAATTAGGGTTTACCTGTGCTAGTTTTGCTCCACAAAAAAGACCAACCATGAAAGAAGTCCTCCAAGTCCTAGACAAAACTAGTATTTCTTCCACTTGTTCAAACTAATGGTGTATTATTTGGGGTCCTACAAAAATGGCTTTGTTATGTTAATGAATTTGCCTTTTTCTTCTTTTGTTGACTTGAATGTTGTCTAAAAAGCATAAGAAATGTGGATATAGTTTTTTAATTTATGGGACAAATGTATCATGTATGTGTGGTTGGCTGATTAATTAAAGGGAAATTAGTACAAATGCTAACTTATCACAAAAATTAACTAAATTTACCCACTTTTTAATAATCAACCAAAACTAAATTTAAGTTATGCTATTTACCCTTTATGCCCAAATTATAAATGTATTCCAAGGATTAATTTGCAATTTTCTCACTTCTCACCATCTCTTCTCTTTTCTCTCTTCTCTCTTTTTAAGGTAAAGGTGGAGATGAAGATGAAGTTCAACATGTGAGAGGAAATACATTTTAGGATTTCTGGGTTTAACAAAAAAAACCCAAACATGAAAAAAGAACTAACAATTTATGGGTTTAAATTGAATTTTCATATTAGTTTTCCCTTATATCCCAATTACTTGCCACTTAGTTAATATTTAGCTACCATTTCTTTTGCGACAAAAAATACCAGAAACTGGGTTTTCTTTTTCATCGCCATCTTCATCTTCATCTAGAAAACCCATAAATAGTTAGGTAACTAAGTGATTACCAATTGGTATGTAAGTAGAAATTAATCGGTAACTAACTGCGAAACCATGGAAACCCAAAAATTAATATCATCTTCATCTTCATCTTCCTTTTCATCTTCATCTTCATCTTCATCATCTTTATCTTTATCTTCATCTTCATCTTCATCTTCCTCTTCATCATCACCTTCACCTTCACCTTCACCTTCACCTTCACTTCACCTTCACCTTCACCTTCATCTTCATCTTCATCTAGAAAACCCAGAAACAGTTAGGTAACTAAATGGTTACCAATTGGTATGTAAGTGGAAACTAATAGATAACTAACTGGGAAACCATGGAAACCCAGAAACTAACTTAATCTTCATCTTCACGTACACCTTCACCTTCATCTGAGTATTTTATGTGGTTGGGTATTATTGGGTAGACAAGGAGGTAGAGATTTGGGTAGAGAGACTTGAGTAACTAAGTGAGAGCTAACATAATTTGTTTTGTTTATATATTTGAGGCAAAATTGTAAATAGCAAAAAATAAATACTATGTAATTGAGTATATAGGAAGTGGTTAAATTAGGTTTATTTTTGTAATAAGTGGGCATTTGTGCCAATTTTCGTTAATTAAAATAGATATGTGAATTTTCTAATAAGATTTTTTTTTGCGATTTTTTTATGTTTACTGTATACTCAATATATTATAAACAGTAAATTACACTTTAATGCATCTTGGTGTACTTCAATGGCATTTGAACTTTTGGTATTTGTCTCAGGCTCGAGCATAATTCAATGCATCTTGGTGTAAGGTTGGCCAATAGAATCCAGCGTTAAGCGTCTTTTGTGCGAGTGACCTTCCTTCCGAATGATTGCCGCTTTGACCCTCATGGATTTTGGCTAATACCTTGAGTGTTTCAGGATGCTTTAAGCATTGCAAGTTTTCTCCTAAAAAACTTCAGTGAAAAGGTTGCCCTTTATCAACGTAGTATTGAGGAACCTTCATTAGAAATTTTCGAGCTTCGAGTCAATCATCAGGCAAAGTTCCGTTTTACAAACAGTTGACAAGAGGGTCCTGCCAACTCGGGGAAGGGTCAACTTGCCTAACTTCGATTTCCTTGGCGTCTATGTTGCGTTGTTCTAAGTACTCAATCGGGATTGAGCGTTTGAACTGGTAGTCAAGTGATGATACCAAGTTGGAAAATGCATCAGCTTGTACATTTTTGGCTCGCAGGAGCTGATAAAAGGTGAAAACCCTGAAGGTTGTGAGTAGCTCTTGAACTTTGTTGTTGTATTGAAGCATTCTTGCGTATCGAGCGGATCAATTGCTTTAGCAGCTAGGCCTTCACTGCAGAGCATCCTATTCCCAAATAATCTATTCTGAATGGAAGCGATCGATCGAATGGAGCTAGCTTACAGGAGGAGGCCCAATAAGCTTCGAAGTTCTCTTGGGCAATCCGACGTGGGCCGTGATAGGGTTTTTCCTCTGCCAGATAGCCGATATGTTCTGATGCTGGCATGGCAGGTAGTTCTTTGCCAGATCGTTGGGGGCTGACTGCACTTGGTACACGTGACCCTATTCGATACCTGACTTCGAGATCTATTTGGTCATGTGACATCATGACTTGAGGAAATTGTAGTCATGTTGGGAGTAGGACCCACGGTGGACCTCTCGGGCTCAGGATGTCTCCTGGATGTTGTTCACGCCTACGGTTTGTTGTCGAGATGAGAACAAAGAAATGTGCAGAGTGCACAGGTTCAATTGGGAATCGCAGCTGAGGCCCAGTTCATGTCGGTCATGACGCGAGAGGACTTGAAAGCAGGAGCTTGGTTCTCTGACCTAAGTTAAGGGAATTTCGGGGCCGAAATTCCTTTAACGGGGGAAAATTTTAACGACCCGGACTAGAAATTAAATTAATTGAGAATTTACTTAAGGAAAAGACGATTTTACCCTCGATTTCGGAAGGGTTCGGGAGTCACTTTTTGTCTAGCAGTACTTTTGAAAGTTTTCTTGGGTCGTTGCTTAGGTCTCGAACTCATGAGTACGTAGACAGGCGGCATGCGGAAAACGGGGACCCGGTGAGAACGTTGTGGGTCTAGAAGCTTCAGGGGCAGTTTGGTCATTTTGGAAAAGTCCAAAATTTAGGGGGATATTTTTCTCTCTTTACTGACTCTGCCCAGACCCGGCCCAAAAACACTCTCTCTCCTCCCCCAATCTGTCTCTCTCTTCCCGTGCGATCACGCACAAACCTCACCTTCATCATCCCAATACCGATTCGAGCCAAACCAAGCCCAGATGCAGCGTCCTCTCGAGATTACGAGCTGCTGGAGGCCATTTTTGAGGCGAGAGCATCGCCGTAGGTGGCGGACCGAATGGAGGATTTGTGCAAATCTTCTCGGCCATCTTCTGTCCAAACCAGGTATGGTTTTGAAGCTTTGACTTCAAATTTGAGTTCCTAGTGTTGCATAGATGGATCCACACGTGTAGATCATGAAAACGGCGGTCCGATCATCGTCCCCGATGAGCTTCGATGAGCTTCGATGATTGGTTGGACTGTGGTAGTTGACGTGGCATGCTAGGTGGCAGCCACGCGGTGTCACATGGAGCCAAGTGGCGACCAATCAGTAGCTCACTCAGTTGCCACGTGGCAGCCCCATCAGCGATCCACGTTAGGTCAGGGTATGACGCCGTCAGGGTTTGACGAAATATGATGACGGCATTAGCATATTCCGACAAAAGGTAACGGTGTTATGATGGAACCCTAACGCCGTTAGTTTGGACTGAATCTTCCGTTTCTGTCATATTCGACGAAATATTCCGTCATATTCAACGAAATATTCCATCATATTCTACGAAATATTCCGTCAGAGCGACGGAATATTCCACCGTGAACAGTACATACGCGCGTGGGGGTGCGTGGCGGAGCGTGATGGCACGTGGCAGTGCGTGAGGGCGCGTGGTCCGGTCTTCTACCGGCGAGTGGGGCTGTTTCCTAGCCCACGACGGCGCGTGTCTAAGGTTTTGAGACATTCCAGATCAGATTTTGGCAGTTTTGAGGCTATTGGAGTTCGTTTAGAGCCCTGTTTGAGAAATCCCAGCGGTAATGGTTGACCATGGAGTGAGTTTTGGTTCGGGAGGTCAAGGGAGTTGGGTTATTGGTATGTCAAAGGGTTCCTTGGGGCTAAGGTTTCCTTGAGTTGGTACTTTGGATGTACTGTGAACGAACTGGGTTTCCGGGAGTACGTGGCATGCATACTTCTATGTATTATGTTATGCCACGAGGTTTCTCTAACTGGCGTTGTAGGGTAATTCTTTGCCAGATCATTGAGGGGTTCTCTGATGTTGGCATTAGAGGGTAATTTCTTCGCCACATCGTCGAGGTTTCTCCGACTGGCGTTAGAGGGTAATTCTCCGTCAGATCGTTGAGGGGTTCTCCGATGTTGGCGTTAGAGGGTAATTTCTCCGCCAGATCATTGAGGGGTTCTCCGATGTTGGCGTTAGAGGGTACTTTCTTTGCCAGATCGTTGAGGGGCTTTTCGATGTTGGCTTTAGAGGGTAATTTCTCCGCCACATTGTCGAGGTTTCTCCGAGGTATGTTATGGAGGATTCCAACATACTCTCGGGATGCTATAAGGTGTGTTATGGAGGATTTCATTATATTCTCGGGATGCTATGAGGTATGTTATGGAGGATTCCATCATACTCTCGGGATGCTAAGAGGTATGTTATGGAGGATTCCATCATACTCCCGGGATGCTATGAGGTATGTTATGGAGGATTCCATCATACTACTCTCAGGATGAGTCGGGATATCGAGTTACCACTTGGGGTGCTCAAGATGAGCCAGGAAATCGAGTCACCACTCGGGGTGCTCAGGATGAGTCGGGATATCGATTTACCACTTAGGCTGTTCAGGATAAGCCGGGATATCGAGTTACCACTTGGGGTGCTCAAGATGAGCCGGGATATCGAGTTACCACTCGGGGTGCTCAGGATGAGCTGGGATATTGAGTTACCACTCAGGGTTGTTGGTAGATTTAAAGAGCAAGAAATATGCAATTCAATTCTAACAGTTATAAAATCCTTGCAAGTGCACAAATCGATAAGTATAGTATAGTAGCACAGCAAGAGTCGATCCCTCGAGGACTTGTATCAACGTTATGACCAATTTAGTTCAGATTTGTTAACTTAAATAAAAACACACACACACACACACACAGGGGGGGGGGGGGGGGGGGGGGGTTTATGATGTGATAACTGAAATTTAAAGACAAGTAAATCAAAGTGCAGAAAATAACAATGCAAGAATGAAAGGTTGTTAACTAAGGCGAATTAAGGCTTACTATCCACTCTAACCAATTATAGCTCTTAACCAGATTTCCTTGATGAAATTACTATGCATTTTCTGAATTAGGTGCCCGTGCCTAGGACCTGGCGTTGGTTCACTAGACACATCTTATTCCCTCTTACTTAGCATGTTCTAAACAGGGCATATGCCTAGAACGTCTATCACCTACCTTTTAAGATGATGCATGAAGTTTAAAGAGAATTTAATGACACCACATTAGCCTAGCAAAGTGGCATGCAATCCTAGGTCGTCATGAGTTAAGATTACAAGTACGAATACTTTCGATGCTCCAAATCACAAGATGATATGACGGTCACTCAAGCAATTACATCTATAATTATATGCAAACAAGGTAGCTAATCTTATAGGCATAAATTAAGTTCATTAAGCATAGTAATCCAACTTATTCAGCATGCATAGCAATCATAATCAAGAGCCAGAAATCCAATTAACAAGCTAACATGGCTAGGGCTTCAAGCAGCCCTAATCCTAATGACTACTCACACATAACTGAAATAAACACAAGTATAATTGAATCCATAAGTAAATTGTAATAATGAAAATAAGGGTACATAAGAGATTGTTAAGAACAGATGCAGCAGAAGACACGGCAGGGCCTTCTTCTCCAAGCTCCACGTCCAATAATCTAAGTGAAAGATTATCTCCGAAAATATATGGTCCCTAATTCTCTAGAAAACCAAAACGGAACTCTGTGGCTCAGGTCTCTGTTTTCCCAGAAACCAAAACGTCCCTAGCTAATTATCTCCCCCCATAAACACTGAACAAAGGCTCCCTTTTATAGACAAAGGGAAAACCTTGTTCTATAAGGATTGGTATAACCTTGTTCTATACAGATTGGTAAAACCATGTCCTATAGGAATAGGGAAAGTTATTTTACTTTTAATTAATTATAAAGTCTTTAAAATCTATTCTAACCAATCAGAGCATGGCCGGAAGTGTGAATGCAGGCTGGCAAGTGGGAACGCAAGCTGGCCAAACTTGGATTTTTGACTGTCTTCGTAATCAGGATCTGGGACCGCGCTTTTGAAGTACGTTAGGAGTATAATAGAAGCGCATCGTCGTTCAGGCTTGGCGCAAATGTTGTCAGGCTTGGCGCAGAGGGAGAACCTCTGATCCACCGCTGGCGGAACAGGGACCCCGGCTTGGGCGCACTTCTGGGCTAGGATGGGAGTTCTTGGGACATGTCCTCGACGTGCCTTGGCGCGGCCTTGGCACTTCTAGGACTTGACCTTGATGTCATGAAACACAAGTTCGGGACCCGGAGGGCCTGATATGAGGTACTTGGCCAGTGGCCCAAAATAGGCGCACTGGCGCACTCAGGACTCCGTTCAGGACCTGATATTGAAATGAGGACATCTCCTTCATCTGGACTCCGATTTGAGTCATTCTTTTTGCGTTCTTTCCAGATTTTTCCTATCTTTCTAACTCTGCACAAGTCTCACAAGATTGATCATTTTCTACTATTCATGGCACGAAATCATTCAAAAGACATGTAAGAGAGGCATATAAAGACCTCAAAATGATGCATAAATAACGACTGATCAAATACCCCCAAACCTATCTTTTGCTAGTCCCTGAGCAAAACAAATGCTAACAAAATGAAAAGACTCGATTTTAGTTAAGATAGAACATTTAAACCCCTAGGTTCACCTAGTAGGAGGAGTTTTGTCTCCTGAGGGTTATAACAGCACGATACCCACAACCGTTTTACTTAAACAAAAAGATGCTAGATATAGTACTCTTAACAAGCTAATAAGAATCAAAGTAAGTAGACATGCTTTGCAGAACTAAAAGGAATGCCATAGCCGTGAGTGTCATGTGAAGGTGTACGTGTATAAATGCCAATATTTTCAGGTGATCAAGTTTGAAAACAACTTCATCTAAGTGCCCTAGAAAGATTTCGCCTCGATTCTAATCCTCACTAGGCAACTCTCAATTCACACAAGAATCCTAGGCTTACACTCTTTTCAAGCATATGTGATGAGTTTTTGTTATGAAATTCAAATTTAATCACATATGAGTAACAATGAAGAATAGCACTTTATGGAAATAAAGATCTCATGAAGGGAATTGAACTTTAAGAACATATATACGTACCTTAATCCTCAGCATGATTGTCCATAAGATCCGTTAGGTCTTCCTTTTTAGGTTGTATTGGGGCTAAGCTTTGGGGTTTAGCAAGGAAGGATGGGATTCAAAGAACCTGAGTTGTGCCAAGGCATGAGAAGTCATGAATTGAACTTGGAATTTCCAAACTGAATCATTTCTTAAGGCCCACGACATTGTGCTTTCCTGATGACTTATTTTGTGGCTCTTGTGGCTTGTTTTGAGGCTCTTGTGGCTTGTTTTGAGGCTCTTGTGGCTTGTTTTGAGGTTCTTGGCTCACTTGGCTCAATTCACTTTGTTTTTCACTTATTTTTTCCATCTTTTTCTCAACGTTTCTTTCTTTCTTTTGATTTGAACGTTTTTTTTTTTTGTTTATGTTCGTCTTTGAATTTAATTGAACCAAGATCATGTAATGATTTCCTCAAATTTTCATGCAGCTTGCAACTTGTAAAACTTTTCTTTACTTTTAAACTTTCAATTGACGCCAATGTCCTTTGAATTGGGCAGCATCTTCTTTCACCTCTTATTCTCACCATGAATCTCATTAATGGCAACCTTAGCACAAACTGAGGTTATAGGGTATGGCTGTGATGAATGGCTAAGTATTTTGGGTTAGGTTATACTTTGGGTGATGAAAGAAAAGGTTGAGTGTTTGGCTTCAAAATTGGCTTAGGGAGCATGCAATAGGGTAGGATAAGGCCTTTAGAGGTTAAAGCCCACATAGCCTACATCATTTCTTATGGCAAAGCATACATTAAATCAAGAGTATCTAAATGATGTTAGTTCTTTAAAATTCAATGCAAATATGATGTAATGAGATCAACAATTAAGAACAAAAGTGATGAGTATTTAAGAGTAGAAACAAGTATATCCCTCAGAAAGAATGGCAATTAGGCTCAAAGATCTCACAGGGTAGTCTCCACTAATTTTCTAAGGTTCACTCAAATTCAGTTATTTCGTTCACTTAATCACTTAAAAACATGGCATTGTGAAGTGCAGATTATGAACTACTTAACCATGGCATGACTCTTAGTAAAGCAAAGATAGTTAACTTAGCATATACATTCCTATTAACAAGTTATCATACCAATCACAAGCAGAAATTTAAATGTCATGGCCGTGTATCACCCCCAAACCTACTTGTTTCTATATGTAAAATTTAAATTCACACCCCCAAACCTAAACTGAACATTGTCCTCAATGTGATAAGCAATAAGCTTGACAACAGTAGAAAGGTTTGAGAGATATAACGGGCAGCAACAGAAAAGGAAGTGAGAAATACAAACCAGGGCTAGGCTGCCTCCTAGGAGCGCTTTATTTAACGTCTAGGCAAGACGGGGCTGACATGCTAGGAGCTGGGCGCATGCGGAGTTGCAAGGTTGACTGCGCTTGGATTAGAAAGGTCCTTCAAGTAGTGTTTGAGGCGGTGGCCATTTACCTTGAACGGATCCTGCCGTTCCGGGTGCTGGATTTCAACTGCACCATGAGGAAAAACGTTAGTAATAATAAATGGTCCCGTCCATCTTGAACGCAACTTACCTGGCATTAGTCTGAGCCGGGAGTCAAAGAGGAGGACTTCCTGTCCGATGTGAAAGTCCTTGGGCTGAATGCGCTTGTCGTGGAAAGCTTTGGTCTTTTCCTTGTAGATACGAGCACTGTCAAAGGCCTCGTTTCGCAACTCCTCTAATTCACTAAGCTGAAGCTTCCTATGTATTCCAGCGTCATCGAAGTTCAGGTTCATCTGCTTAATAGCCCAGAATGCTTTATGCTCCAATTCCACTGGTAGGTGGCAGCCTTTTCCAAAAACCAGCCGGAAGGGAGACATGCCAATCGGGGTCTTGTATGCGGTCCGATAGGCGCACAGCGCATCATTCAATTTGCTGGACCAATCTTTGCGGTTAGGATTTACCGTTTTTTCCAATATGGCCTTTACTTCCCGATTGGACACTTCCGCTTGGCCACTCGTTTGAGGGTGATACGGTGTTGAGACCTTGTGGGTGACGCCATACTTCTTCATTAGGGCTGTAAACGAATGATTGCAGAAGTGTGCCCCCCCATCGCTGATGATTGCCCTAGGTGCGCCGAATCTGGCTAAGATGTGACTCTGTAAAAAACGCACCACAACTTTGGCGTCGTTAGTTTTGGTGGGAATTGCTTCCACCCATTTGGAGACATAATCAACTGCAAGCAGAATATAAAGATTTCCAAAGGAATTCGGAAAAGGCCCCATAAAATCAATGCCCCATACGTCGAAGATTTCGACCACAAGAATAGGGTGTAATGGCATTTGATTTCGAGGGCCGATGTTACCTAGGCGTTGGCAGCGGTCACAGGTGAGTACAAATTCGTGTGCATCCTTGAAAAGTGTGGGCCAGTAGAGTCCACTTTGGAGTACCTTGAGGGCTGTCTTCTTAGCTCCAAAATGGCCCCCACATGCCAAACTATGGCAAAAAGTCAAGACGGATTTCATCTCGTCTTCTGGGATGCAGCGCCGAATGATTTGGTCTGGACAATGCTTCCATAGGTACGGCTCATCCCATATGAAGTACTTAGCTTGTTTTGCCAGCTTGTCCTTTTGGTACCTGTTTAAAGATGAAGGAATTTGCTTAGTGACAAGGTAATTAATGAGATCGGCATACCATGGATCAATAGCTTCGATTGAGAAGAGCTGTTCGTCAGGAAAGGTCTCGAGGAGGGGCAACTGATCAGCCTCTTCATTGGAACTGTGAAGCAATCGGCTCATATGGTCAGCGACCACGTTTTCGCTGCCCTTCTTGTCTCTGATTTCAAGGTCGAATTCCTGGAGCAGTAGCATCCAACGTAGCAACCTTGGCTTGGCGTCCTTTTTAGTGAGCAGATACTTCAAGGCAGCATGATCCGTGTATACTATGACCTTGGTTTGAATTAGATATGAACGGAACTTTTCCAGGGCAAAGATAACAGCAAGGAGCTCCTTCTCGGTGGTGGAGTAGTTCAGCTGGGCATCATTCAGGGTTCGGCTTGCGTAGTAAATGACATGAGGGAGCTTGTCAACACGCTGTCCTAAAACCGCTCCTATGGCGAAGTCTGAGGCATCACACATTAGTTCGAATGGTAAGTCCCAATTCGGTGGCATGATGATGGGTGATGCCGTGAGCTTTGCCTTGAGTGTGTTGAATGCCTCACGGCATCCCTTAGTGAACTCGAATGTGGCGTCCTTGGCTAGAAGATCACACAAAGGTCTTGTGATTTTCGAGAAATCTTTGATGAATCTGCGGTAAAAGCCAGCATGCCCTAAGAACGATCGAACCTCTTTGACTGTAGTGGGGTACGGCAGCCTCTCTACTATGTCTAACTTTGCTTTGTCCACTTCAATGCCTCGGCTAGAGATCACATGACCCAAGACAATTCCCTGTTGTACCATGAAATGGCACTTTTCCCAGTTCAGCACTAAGTTGCTTTCTCTGCACCGTTCCAGTACTCGGGTTAGGTTAACTAAGCATAGTTTGAATGAATGTCCAAACACTGAGAAGTCGTCCATGAATACTTCAATTATATCTTCCACCATATCGGAGAAGATGCTCATCATGCAACGCTGAAAGGTAGCTGGGGCATTGCACAATCCAAACGGCATTCTTCTGTATGCAAAGGTGCCATATGGGCATGTGAATGTTGTTTTTTCTTGATCTTCGGGTGCAATAGCAATCTGATTGTATCCTGAGTAGCCGTCCAAGAAGCAATAGTGGGAGTGTCCAGCCAGGCGCTCGAGCATTTGATCAATGAAGGGCAAAGGAAAGTGGTCCTTGCGTGTGGTTATATTTAGCTTTCGATAGTCGATGCACACTCTCCATCCTGTTTGAATCCGTTGAGGTACAAGCTCATCCTGCTCGTTTTTAACCACTGTGATCCCACTTTTCTTTGGCACGACCTGGACTGGGCTCACCCACTTGGAGTCACTAATTGGATAGATGATTCCAACGTCCAAAAGCTTTATGACTTCTTTCTTCACGACCTCCTTCATAGGTGGATGCAATCGCCTCTGTGCCTCCCGTGATGGTTTGGAGTCTTCCTCTAGCAGTATCCGATGCATGCATTTTGCGGGACTTATGCCTTTGATGTCAGCTATTGTCCATCCAATTGCCGTTTGATTGACCTTAAGGACGTGAACCAATGCCTTTTCCTCTTTCGTACTTAGGGTAGATGCAATGATGACTGGAAGGGTTTGATTGTCGCCCAAATATGCATACTTTAAGTGCTCGGGCAAGGGCTTCAGCTCGAGTTCATGAGCCTTTATGATGGACGGCAGGGTTTTCTGACTTGTGAATGGTAACGCTTCGAAGGGAGGCCTGTGCAATGGGAGGGCTGGCATGATGTCAAGGGCTCGTACCTCTTCAATCACGCTATCTGTAAGTGAATCCACAGTGTGTGGGTTACTAGTAACGGCCTTCTCAAGGTCATCCGTCATGCAAGAATGAGCAATTGTCTCCCGTAGCAGTAAGTCCATTGTGTTTAACGTAAAATCTACAATAGGCTCGGTAGGGTACTGGATGGTGTCATGGATGGAGAATGTCTGAAGCTGGTCCAGGACCTTGATGGAGACCTGGCCCTTTCTGACGTCGATGAGGCACTCGGCTGTGGCTAATAAGGGCCGTCCGAAGATGAGGGGAGGTTCCTCACTTTTGTCAATTCTGTCCATTCTTAGTACGTAGAAGTCGGCAGGGATGCATGTATCTCCGATTTGTACCAGTACGTCTTCAAGAACCCCCATTAGGTTGGTTACAGAAGCGTTAGCCAACCTGACACATAGGTGCGTGGGCTTGAGTGCGCCTAGGTTGAGTGACCTGTAAATGTGGAATGGCATGATGTTCACTGATGCTCCCGTGTCGCAAAGGCAATGTTCGAATCTTTTTGACTGAATGACACATGGAAGGGATGGCGGCCCAGGATCATTGGCCTTAAGGGGCATGCGCAAAAGGGCAGCCGAGCAGGCCTTAGGGATGTCAATGGTGTCCGTGGAGCTAAAACCACGCTTTCCTGCAACTAAGTCCTTGATCAGCTTCGCAAAGATAGGCATGTGCTTGACAATTTTATGGAAAGGCAGTGTGATCTGAAGCTTCTGCAACATGCTGATGATTTCTTCCTCAAAGTCCTCCTTTTGCTTATTCCTGTTTTGGAACCTGCGAGGAAATGGATAATCAACATTATTAGCTAACTCAAAAGTGACTTTTTTAGAATTGGAATTCTGAGGTTTAGAGTTAGAAGTATTCGAGTGCTGCGACTTGGGCTTAGGAGCAGGTTGCATGCCAGCCGTGGCCGAAGTAGGCGCAGTGTCAGGTCCTCTTTGCGGTAGGGCACTTGGTGACTCGTTGGGCCGGCTCTGCGCCAGAGGTGTTGGTCGTGGCATGTTTTGCGGCGTCCCCCTGGTCGGTGATCCTTGGCAGAGTAGGTTGAGGCTCAGTTTCAGGTCCTGTGAGGGTGGCATATGTGGGGTCTTGAAGTGGTGTTTCCTTCTCCAGCGTGATGGCATTAGCCGTAGGATTGTGAAATCCTTTCGGATTTACCAGGACTTGACTCGGTAGCTTGCCCTGCTCCCGCTGATTTAGTTGGTTCGCCACCTGTCCCATTTGACGCTCCAAGTTTGCAATTGCATTTTTGAAGTCTCCCGTCTGACTCTGGCTATCGTGCATGAATTTTATGAGTTGAGCCTGCTGTTGAGTCAGGATATGGATGGAGTCCTCAACAGACTTGCTTCCGCCATTCTGGTTTGAGGAAGGACCGTGGTAGTTCCCCTGAGGGCCTGCGGCTTGCTGCTCAAATCCAGGGGGTGGCAAGGGATTCGCGGTTGCTTGATTGTTGCCCCAACGGAAATTAGGATGATTTCTCCACCCCGGATTGTAAGTGTTGGAATATGGGTCATTCCGGGGTCGAGAATTGATATTGAACCCTCCAGCAAAGTTGGCCTCTTCCACAACCGGGCAGTCCTGGGATGTGTGGCCCTGAATTGAACAAACCTCGCAGATGTGAACTCCTTTGGCTTTCTCGCTACACAATTGTTTTACCATTGCCGTGAGCTGAGCAATGGCGTCATCTTTGTATTTGGCGGATGCATCACCCGTAGCTCTAGAGGAGGGACCCCTGTAGCTGAACTGTTTTTCCCTTTGAGCAATGTTCTCAAAGGCGGTCCTTGCTTCCTCGGCTGTGCCTTCTAGAATCCCTTGGGATTGAGAATCCACCATTGTCCGATCGCTAGTTTTCAAGCCTCCATAGAAGTATAGCATAAGATGATGGGCATCAATATGGTGGTGGGGGCACACCCGTAGCATCTGATTGAACCGCTCCCAAAACTCGTAGAAAGACTCCTCCATGTCTTGCCGTGGGTTCATGATCTTGGACTTTAACTCATTTGTCTTTTCCACGGGAAAGTACTGTGTTAAGAATTTGGACGTCAAGTCCCTCCAAGAGTGAATGGAAGCCGGCGCCAATGAATGAAACCATGTCTTGGCGCGATCCTTGAGACTGAAGTGAAAGAGCCGCAGGCGGATTTCAGATTCTGTCATTCCATTGATGCGCAGTGTTGAACAAACCTCAACAAATTCCTTGATATGAAAGTGCGGGTCCTCGCCAGAAAGGCCGTGGAATGTAGGCAACATGTGAATTGTCCCCGACTTTAATTCGAAGTTTGCCACTGTTGACTCGGGAAAAACAATTGGAAATTGATCCTCCGAGACATGGGGCATGGCAAAATCCTTAAGGCGCCATGGGGCTTGCGGTACTAGGCCACGTTCCAGGCCCTGCTCTTCTCTGTGGTCCGCCATCCTCCTTGGGCTTGGTGGCGGGGAGCCGTGGACTGAAGATGCTTGCGATGATGGTCCACTTGATGACCCGTGCACTGAACCTTGGAATGACATACACGGGTACCTAACAAAAAAGAAAAAAAAAAAAAAAAAAAAAAAAACTAAGTTACAAATCTAAACTTGAATGGGCACCGTTGAGGGACAAGTCCCCGGCAACGGCGCCAAAAACTTGTTGGTAGATTTAAAGAGCAAGAAATATGCAATTCAATTCTAACAGTTATAAAATCCTTGCAAGTGCACAAATCGATAAGTATAGTATAGTAGCACAGCAAGAGTCGATCCCTCGAGGACTTGTATCAACGTTATGACCAATTTAGTTCAGATTTGTTAACTTAAATAAAAACACACACACACACACACACAGGGGGGGGGGGGGGGGGGGGGGGGGGGGGGGGGGGGGGGGGGGGTGTTTATGATGTGATAACTGAAATTTATAGACAAGTAAATCAAAGTGCAGAAAATAACAATGCAAGAATGAAAGGTTGTTAACTAAGGCGAATTAAGGCTTACTATCCACTCTAACCAATTATAGCTCTTAACCAGATTTCCTTGATGAAATTACTATGCATTTTCTGAATTAGGTGCCCGTGCCTAGGACCTGGCGTTGGTTCACTAGACACATCTTATTCCCTCTTACTTAGCATGTTCTAAACAGGGCATATGCCTAGAACGTCTATCACCTACCTTTTAAGATGATGCATGAAGTTTAAAGAGAATTTAATGACACCACATTAGCCTAGCAAAGTGGCATGCAATCCTAGGTCGTCATGAGTTAAGATTACAAGTACGAATACTTTCGATGCTCCAAATCACAAGATGATATGACGGTCACTCAAGCAATTACATCTATAATTATATGCAAACAAGGTAGCTAATCTTATAGGCATAAATTAAGTTCATTAAGCATAGTAATCCAACTTATTCAGCATGCATAGCAATCATAATCAAGAGCCAGAAATCCAATTAACAAGCTAACATGGCTAGGGCTTCAAGCAGCCCTAATCCTAATGACTACTCACACATAACTGAAATAAACACAAGTATAATTGAATCCATAAGTAAATTGTAATAATGAAAATAAGGGTACATAAGAGATTGTTAAGAACAGATGCAGCAGAAGACACGGCAGGGCCTTCTTCTCCAAGCTCCACGTCCAATAATCTAAGTGAAAGATTATCTCCGAAAATATATGGTCCCTAATTCTCTAGAAAACCAAAACGGAACTCTGTGGCTCAGGTCTCTGTTTTCCCAGAAACCAAAACGTCCCTAGCTAATTATCTCCCCCCATAAACACTGAACAAAGGCTCCCTTTTATAGACAAAGGGAAAACCTTGTTCTATAAGGATTGGTATAACCTTGTTCTATACAGATTGGTAAAACCATGTCCTATAGGAATAGGGAAAGTTATTTTACTTTTAATTAATTATAAAGTCTTTAAAATCTATTCTAACCAATCAGAGCATGGCCGGAAGTGTGAATGCAGGCTGGCAAGTGGGAACGCAAGCTGGCCAAACTTGGATTTTTGACTGTCTTCGTAATCAGGATCTGGGACCGCGCTTTTGAAGTACGTTAGGAGTATAATAGAAGCGCATCGTCGTTCAGGCTTGGCGCAAATGTTGTCAGGCTTGGCGCAGAGGGAGAACCTCTGATCCACCGCTGGCGGAACAGGGACCCCGGCTTGGGCGCACTTCTGGGCTAGGATGGGAGTTCTTGGGACATGTCCTCGACGTGCCTTGGCGCGGCCTTGGCACTTCTAGGACTTGACCTTGATGTCATGAAACACAAGTTCGGGACCCGGAGGGCCTGATATGAGGTACTTGGCCAGTGGCCCAAAATAGGCGCACTGGCGCACTGGCGCACTCAGGACTCCGTTCAGGACCTGATATTGAAATGAGGACATCTCCTTCATCTGGACTCCGATTTGAGTCATTCTTTTTGCGTTCTTTCCAGATTTTTCCTATCTTTCTAACTCTGCACAAGTCTCACAAGATTGATCATTTTCTACTATTCATGGCACGAAATCATTCAAAAGACATGTAAGAGAGGCATATAAAGACCTCAAAATGATGCATAAATAACGACTGATCAGTCACCCCGGTCAGTCAGGTATTAACTTTTATGGTTAAAAACTGTCAGACAGTAGCAGGGCTTTTCGTGGATTTCGAGCTACGGCTTGGGATTTTTATTCGGGGAGCAGTGGGATATGTTTTGATGTATATTTTGTGTCCAGTTCGATTTACATGATTTTAAACTCCTTTGAGGAAGGTTTTCAAAGTAGAGTTGTGGACCACGGAATGTTTTCATTATTCGAGTTTTTGTGTGTCCCACTAAGTGTTTTAACAAAAGATGGATTTTTCCGGTGGGTTTTCAGATTAACTATATATTATATTTATATAAATAGATATTTTATGTTATGCATGCATGGTTTTACTCGTGGAGGGGTGAAAGGTATGTTTTTTCTCGAAAATGATTTTTAAATGATTATTTTGACCACTCACAATTTTCGTGTTTTAAATCCCCTCTAGGTCGTTGAGTTGACGTGGGCATATCAAGAGGCAGGGGCATTAAAATTTCAGCTGTGCGTTTACCTAGACTATCGAGTAGGACATTTAGTTCTGTATTTTTACGGATCCTACCTAGATGCTCTGATAAGTCTTTTGGACTGATTGTAAAATTGTGGTTACATCATTGGATGGTTAGTGTTGTTGGAATTTGGAGTGTTATCTGATCCTTCGTCTGACATATGGAAGACGGTTAACCAGTCCTTAAGGGGAGATTGTAACGACCCGGACCAGAAATTAAATTATTTTGAGAATTGGACAATTTTACCCTCAGTTTTGGACGGGTTCGGGAGTCACTTTTTGACTGGCAGTACTTTTGGGAATTTTTATTGGGTCGTTGCGTAGGTCTCGAACTCACGAGTTCGTAGACAGGCGGCACGCATAAAACGGAGTTCGTATACAGAAGTTATGGGTCTAAATGCGAAAGGGCATTTTGGTAATTTTGAGTTGGGAGGAGATATTTTAACCTCAATTATTCTACATCTTCATTTCATCTTCATCTCCTTATCAATTCACTCACTCTCTCTGTAACAAACATAACACAAACACACCGAAACCATTGAACCAAACCGTGCGAAAATACCGAAGGAAAAACCATAAGTCAACGTTGGATTCAAGGCTTTAACTTCCCATTTGGATCAACTAATCGTATTCTACTCCTTCCCACGATCACAACCGTACCAACCATCGAAGGAGAGGACCACGGTGGAAGCCGAGCCGAGTAAAGGAAGTTTCGGATCTTTCGATCGATTTTGACGGCTTATACAGGTACGTGTTTGATGTTTTGAGGTTATATTTGGATTCCTGGGTTTGAGTAGATAGATTTAGACTTAAAATTTGTGTAAAACGGTTGAGTTTTGAGGAAGTTGTAAAGCTTGGAGTTTCGGTCGGAAATGGCGGATTCCGGCGAACCAGACGGCGGCGGAGGTGGCGGTCCGGTCATCTTCTCCGGCCAGCCTCCGGCGACGGTGACGGCAGTCCGGTCGTCTTCTCCGTTGAGTCACCGGTGACCGGTCGGGTCGAGTGAACCAGTCGGGTTGAGTGAACCGGTCGAGTCGAGTTGAATCGGTCGGGTCGAGTTGGACCGAGTCAGGTTGAGCTGGACTGGGTTGGACCGGTCCAGGCGCGTGAACACTGTAGCAGGCGCGTGACCGGCGCGTGGGCGCGTGTGCCGACCTTCCGGCGGCGCGTGGCAGCGCGTGGAGCCGAGACTGAGGTCACGGCGGCGCGTGGTAACTAGTTTCGACGTTCCGAATCTGTTGGTACAGGTTTTAGGTTGATCGGACGTCGTTTAGAGGTTGTTTTGTGCAATCCCAGCGGTAATGATTGACCGTATTAGCGGGTTTTGAGCTCGGGAAGTCAAGGTAGTTGGGTCGTTATTGTGCATGTGTTGCTTGGGCTAGAGCGTCCATGAATTAAGGGTTGGTTGATGTTTGTGAGTGGACTTTGTTTTATAAACTGAATTGCATGCATCAAAATATCTTTGTTAAATACGGTTATGTATTGTGGCATTGAATTTCTGAATGTTAGAAATGATTTCTAGACACATGTTTTCCACTATTTCAGTTAAAGTATGATTTGAGAAATATCATGGTTTTGGACTCGATTTTGATAACGTTTTGACGTAGAAATTATTGAGTCAATGATTTGGGTTTTGACCTTGTTGTATGCGTTTATCGAATTTGGTCATATTTGAGGGAGGCCAGGACTCGGGATGAGGATCCGTTATTAACGGTGAACCCGATGAACCTCCAGGATAAACATTGATTTGAGGGAGGCTAGGACTCGGGATGAGGATCCGTTATTAATGGTGAACCCGATGAACCTCCAAGATAAACATTGATTTGTGGGAGGCTAGGACTCGGGACGACGATCCGTTATTAGCGGTGAACCCGATGAACCTCCAAGATAAACATTGATTTGTGGGAGGCTAGGACTCGGGATAAGGATCCGTTATTAGCGGTGAACCCGATGAACCTCCAAGATAAACATTGATTTGTGGGAGGCTAGGACTCGGGACGAGGATCCGTTATTAGCGGTGAACCCGGTGAACCTCCAATATAATGATATGATATAATATGATGGTCGAGGATACTTACCGACTGATATGATATGATATGATGGTCGAGGATACTTACCGACTGATATGATATGATATGATGGTCGAGGATACTTACCGACTGATATGATATGATATGATAGTCGAGAGATGCCGACTGATATGTTATGATAGTCGAGAGATGCCGACTGATATGATATGATAGTCGAGATATATGCCGACTGATATGATATGATACATGACTAGCACACCCCAAGGGATACCCTGGTGGCTAGGGATATGATAGTCGAGAGATGCCGACTGATATGTTATGATAGTCGAGAGATGCCGACTGATATGTTATGATAGTCGAGAGATGCCGACTGATATGATATGATAGTCGAGATATATGCCGACTGATATGATATGATACATGACTAGCACACCCCAAGGGATACCCTGGTGGCTAGGGATATGATAGTCGAGAGATGCCGACTGATATGTTATGATAGTCGAGAGATGCCGACTGATATGATATGATAGTCGAGATATATGCCGACTGATATGATATGATACATGACTAGCACACCCCAAGGGATACCCTGGTGGCTAGGGATATGATAGTCGAGAGATGCCGACTGATATGATATGATAGTCGAGAGATGCCGACTGATATGATATGATATGATGGTCGAGGATACTTACCGACTGATATGATATGATATGATAGTCGAGAGATGCCGACTGATATGTTATGATAGTCGAGAGATATGCCGACGGATATGATATGATACATGACTAGCACACCCCAAGGGATACCCTGGTGGCTAGGGATATGATAGTCGAGAGATATGCCGACTGATATGTTATGATAGCCGAAGGTTATACCGGCTGATGATACGATATGATAGCCGAGGATATATCCGGCTCTAATATGAACCAGACGACAATTGTCATGGGCTTAATCAACCTATGAAAATACTTCGTCAGCCGGGTCTGTGGGTTGGTGTGGGCGGTGACCCAGAGGGACGAAATATGGTTGGTTCACAAGTATTTGACTAGTCTGTTGTCTTGTGGTATTCCAGTAGAGATGTCAGCAGTGTCTGACCTACCGACTTTGGTGTCAGAGGGTGTTTCTATTTGAACCACCACTATTCCGAGGTCATGGCTTCGACCTGTATACTATCCTGCGTCTGACAGGTAGGAGTGATCAGTAAGTACAGAGGTTTTGTCGGGAACCCTGTAAGGTTTAACAAAAATTATTCCAGAACAAAGGGTATTTCTGGTGGTTAAATTTTGAAGTAAAGAGCTGTCAGACGGGATAAGGGTTCTTTCCGGGTTTCGAGGGAAAATTCGGGAAGGGTCCTTACAGAGATTCTATCGATTTTTTAGCAGAATTCTCATAATTAATTGCAAGGACTTAGGGGTATTCTGGGAATTTCTTTAAGTTGTTAGACGGTAGCAGGGTTTTTCCTGGGTTTCAAGGGGAAATTCGGGAAGGGTCCTGCGAATTTGGTATTTGAGCTTTAGGGTTAACTTCCTGCAGACTGCACACTTGTGTGAAAAAGGATTCTTGTCAACGAGATGCCTCTGAGACGTTTGTCTCTTCAACGACCTAGAATTGAAGGAGGCGGAGAGTTGGGAGTCATGAGATGCACGAGCGAGGTAGGCGTCGCTGTTGCTGGTGAGTGGACTTTGGTTTGTAAAGTATAATGCATGCATAAACCTATATTTTATATAATTGCTCATTACGTATTGTTTTGGAAACTTCTGGATATTGTTAAATTATTACTGGACACGGGCTTTCAATAATTATTTGGAAAATGACGTTTTGGGTTATCTTTATGGTTTCGGGTTTGATATGGTTTGACTTGATTGATTTTGGATTTCGGTAGAGTCCACGATTTTGAGTTTAAACCCGATTTTTCAATGAATTTGGCCTAAGCCAAGAAACAAGAATTTCAAAAACATGGATTTTGGTTTTCACTGGATTTTTGTCCCCGAGCGTCAAGGTTTTCTCCGACTGACGTCGAGGGTCTTTCTCCATTAGATCGTTGAGGGTTCTCCAACGCTGGTGTCGAGGGGTATTTTCTCCACTAGGTCGTTGAGGCTGTCTACGCATAGTACAGGTTTCTGCACAACTCGAGGTATATCGGGTGTGTGGAGGGTGTCGAGCTACGCCTTGGGATTTTTATTCGGGGAGCAGTGGGATATGTTGTGATGTATATTTTATGTACAGGTCGGTTTACATGATTTTAAACTCCTTTGAGGAGGGTTTTCAAAGCAGGGTTGTGGACCACGAAATGTTTCCATTATTCGGGTTTTCGTGGGTCCCACCAAGTGTTTTAACGAAAGATGGATTTTTTTGGTGGGTTTTCGGATTATCTATATATTATATTTATATAAAGAGCAATTTTATGTTATGCATGCATGGTTTTACTCGTGGAGGGGGGAAAGGTATGTTTTCCTCGGAAAATGATTTTTAAATAATTATTTTTTCTACTCACAATTTTCGTGTTTTAAATCCCCTTCAGGTAGTTGAGTTGACGTGGACATATCTAGAGGTAGAGGCATTAAATTTTTAGCTGTGCGTTTACCTAGACTATCGAGTAGGATACTTAGTTCTGTATTTTTACTTATCCTACCTAGATGCTATGATAAGTCTTTTGGACTGATTGTAAAATTGTGGTTACATCGTTGGATGGTTGGTGTTGTTGGAATTTGGAGTGTTAACTGATCATTCGTCTGACAGGTGGAAGACAGTTAACCAGTCCTTAAGGGGAGATTTTCCCAGATTTTTGGCAGAATTCTCATAATTAATTGCAAGGACATAGGGGCATTCTAGGAATTTCTTTAAGTTGTTAGACGGGAGCAGGGTTTTTCTCGAGTTTCGAGGGGAAATTCGAGAAGGGTCATGTCATGATAGTTGTCTTTCGGACATGCGAGGTTTAGACAGTGTTCAAAATGGCGCTAAGCGCTCTCAGGGCGGCTAGTAGGGGCCTAGCGCCTAGGCAGCGTAGGCAGGGGCCTAGGCGGCGTCGGCGAGCGCCTAGGCTGTTTTTTTTTTATGGAAAAAATTAATAAATTATTAATATAATGAGTATTACTAAATAATTCTAAAATAAAAATCGATTTCAAAAACAAATAAATTGAGTTGAGAATCATAAATATTGAAAATGATAATTCTTTATTTTCTTTAATTATAATTTTATTATACAACAGGTTAATTCTTTATTTTATTATCTTTGTTTTAATATGTAACTAGTGATGCCTTTAACTTAGACTATATTTAATATAATTCTTCTTTAATTGAGCACAAGCCCAACAAAAGTAAACCCTAACATGACTTTCTTAAAATAAATTGAGGAAAGAAAAGACGATTAAAACTGAGAAAAAAAGAAATAAAAAGCAGCCGCCAAAGAGAAGTGCGAGAAGAGCTCTGCAACTCTTCCTCTCGGGGAGGAAGACAATAAGAGCTACAAGCGACTTCCCACTCCTAGGCATCGTCGTCCTCTCTCTCTCTCTCTTCCCACTCCATACACCATCGATATTGGCTTGGAAGACTAGAGATTGAGCTCTAACTCGCCAGATGTAATGACCCGTATTTTTAATTAGTGAATTTTTGTAAATTAATTTAGAAAACGACAATTTTACCCTCAGGATTCGAAAGTCATTTTTTATTCGGAGACAATTTTGGAAATTTTTATTCGACTGTTGCGTAGGTTTCGAACTCACGAGTTCGTAGACAAGCGGCACGCGAAAATCGGCGTCTTGAAGAGGGAGTTAGGGGTCTACAAGGTTCAGGGGTAGTTTGGTAATTATTGGATAAAATAGACAACACAAATATGAAGCCCATTGTATTCAATTTAACTTTGCAAGTGCATAAATTGACTAGATAGTATAGCGATTAAATAAGGGTCGAATCCCACAAGTACTTGCCTTAACTATGTTCCACTTTATTACTTAGATTGATTAATTAACTCAGAAACTTAACAAAATACAAATATAAAAATAAAAAAAAACATATAAAACGCGTTGGGGGGTTTTATTGCATAATTAAAAATAAAACAAACTAAGAACCTAAAATAAAACAAATAATATAAATAATAGGTTAAGGCACTCAATCCACCACTAACCACAATTACTTCCCAACATCATTTTCAAGATTCAATTACAATGAATTATCTGAATAAGAATAATGAATTATCTGAATAAGATGCCCATGCATGGGTCCGATTACAGTTCACCTTACATATGTTATTCTCTTCTTACCTCGCATGTCCTAGCCGTTTCCTCTGCTTAGAACTTCTCTTCAATTATTCAATAGTTTTCATAAGATTATGTAACAATTATCTTAAATGATTATAACACAAAAGAAAGCATTAAGTACAAAAGGAATTTAATGACATCACACTACCCCTAGAGAATGATTAATAATCTAGGTTGTCATGAATTTAGATTACAAGTATAGTTAAAGCCCTATACCGAGGATGCAACAAATTACAAGAAGATGAACAGTCAACCAAGCAATTATCCATCGATAGTTATATGCAAACAAGGTGATCAATCTCATAAACATAAACTAAGCTCATGACACACAGTAATCTAAATTGTATTCAGAATTCATAACAATATATATCAAGGGCCAAAATCATATTAAAGAAGAACCATGATTAGGGCTTCAAGAAGCCCTAACCTAAAAAGAAACTTCAAAATAAAAGAAAAATGTATTTGCTCTTTGGTGTATTTCAGTGTATCTTTTTCGGACTCCTTTTACAAAATCCTAGGACCTCTATTTATAGAGAATTATTATTCCTCAAATAAATAGAAGTTTACATTGAATTCTATAAGGAAAAGGTTTCCTAAATAATAATAAAACTAATTAAAAACCTTTCCTAAACATAGAATAACCAAAACTAATAGTTCTTAACTAAGAAATCCCCTTGAAACATGGAGAATAAATATGAACCCTAGCTGGAATTATCCTAAATTAAGCCTCAAAACGCGCAGGAACAGCTGGAATTGCTTCAGGATCAAGTTCGGTGATCAGCCACCGAAATTATTGGTCAAGACTCGCGGTCAACGAAAGTCAACAGGCGCTGGCTAGCTGGGAAGTGACTTCAGTGGAAGCTGGCCGCAATGGCCTGAAAGGTTCCTGAGGGTTTACCAATTACCATACCCAAAAACGTTTTACTTAACCATTAAAACCTAAAAACACAACTCTGAAGCAAGTTAATAAGAATCAATGTAAGTCTATCATGGTTTGCTAAACTAAAGAAATGCCATCAACAAGAATGTATCATGTGTTAAGTGTGAATCCCAAAACTTCAAATAATCAAGCTTAAAGATAACTACATCCCAATGCCTTAGAAAGATTTCGTCTCGACCTAATCCTCACTAGGCAACTCTCAGTTTTCACTCGAATCCTAGGCTTACACTCCTATCAAGCATATGTGATGAAAGTTATGTAAAGGAAATCAAAGTATAATCACATAAGAATTGCAATGAAAGAACGATAATTTTTGAAAATAGATCTCATGAAAGAAATTGAAAATTAAGAACGTAGATACTAACCTCAACTTCAAGCATAATTTCTCATAAGATCCGTTAGGTCTTCAAATAAGGGTTGTAATGAGGCTAGGCTTAGGGTTAAAGAACAAAAGATAAGGATTACAAAGAACTTAGGTTATATCAAGGCATGAAGTGTCATGACTTGAACTTGAATCTTGAACTTTGAACATTTCTAAGCACTTTCACATGTTTTTTTTTCATATTTGTGACTAAACTTATAATTTCTGAATTTGAATCAAATCACACTTTCTAGCTCAATTCCAAAAAAAAAATTTTCCTTTTCTCTTTTTTTTTTTTTCTTTTCCTTACTTTCCTTGAACGGCAAAATATTTTTTTTTTTCTCTTCAACGTTTTCCTCCTTTTTTTTTCGGAATTGAACTAATCACCATGTATTGCCTTTTTAAGATGTCAACATTATCCAACTTGGATAAAAATTTTCAATTTTCACACAACAACACATAGCATATTTTGCATAAACTTCTTTCTTTCATGAACTTCAATTGGAGCAACCTTTGCACAAACCTAAGTTATAGGGTATGGCCAAAACATAGGGTAAGTGTTTAGGGTAGATTATGATTTAGGTGATGAAAGAAAAGGCTCAAGTGTTTGGCTTCAAATTAGCTTATGGAGCACACAAAAGGGTAGGATAAAGGCTTAATAAGGCTAAAACATGCATTGCCTACATCATCTCTTATGGTAAATCAAACTTAGAATTAAGAGCACCTACATAAAATATTAGTTCTTTAATAATCAAAGCAAATAATGTTAATGAGATCAACAATTTATGAACAAAAATCGAAGAGTGTTTAAGAGTAGAAACAAAGTAATTCCCTCTCAAAGAATGGCATTAGGCTCAAAAACTCACAAGGGTAGTTTCCACTAATTATCTAAAGTTCACTTAAACATAATCATCTTGTCTACTTAATCACCTAAAGTATGGCATTGTGAAGTGCATAGTTATGATACAAAACTAAACATGGCATAACCTTAGTAAAGCATTAACGATTAATTTAACATATTAATCCTTATTTACAAGCAAAGAGCAATGAATTTACGAAAAAAAAAAAACTTTTTTTTATTAATTCAATTCCGAAATAAAAAAAAATGGATTTAAAAAATATAAATATATATATATATATATATATATATTATATATATTTTGTTTGTCAAAATTTCCCATTCTATAGAAGTTCTCAAATTTTTAAATGAAAGTCCACACCCCCAAACCAAAGCTGAATATTGTCTTCAATGTGATAAAGCAAAGATTAAATGACGATAGTAAAGTTGAGGCATGACATCAAACAAAAATACGAAAAATCAAAAAAGGAAAGGAAAGATCGAACCGGGTTGGATTGCCTCCCAATAAGCACTTTATTTACCGTCTAGGCAAGACATGTATACGTAAAAAAAACTGAGTTAATAAACAATCTAAGATATATGGACATCGTTAAGGGACAAAGTCCCCGGCAACGGCGCCAAAAACTTGTTGGATAAAATAGAAAATAAAAATATGAAGCCTATTCTATTTAGTTTAACCTTGCAAGTGCACAAATCGAATAGATAGTATAGCGAATAAGCAAGAGTCGAATCCTACAAGGACTTGTCTTAACTATATTCCACTTTATTACTTAGATTGATTAATTAACTCAGAAACTTAACAAAATACAAATATAAAAATAATTAAAAATAAAACAAACTAAGAACCTAAAATAAAACAAATAATAAAAATACTAGGTTAAGGCACTCAATCCACCACTAACCAAAATTACTTCCTAATATGATTTCCAGTATTCAATTACAATGAATTATCTGAATAAGATGCCCATGCAAGGGTCCAGTTACAGTTCACCTTACATATGTTATTCTCTTCTTACCTCGGATGTCCTAGCATTTTCCTCTGCTTAGAACGTCTATTCAATTATGCAATAGTTCTCTTAAGTTTTTATCACATTTCTCTTAAGCGATTATAATACAAAATAAAGCATTAAGTCCGAAAGGAATTTAATGACATCACACTACCCCAAGATAATGATTAATAATCTAGGTTGTCATGAATTTATATTACAAGTATAGTTACCTATACCATTGATGCAACAAATTACAAGAAGATGATCAGCCAAATAAGCAATTATCCATCGATAGTTATATGCAAACATGGTGATCAATCTCATAAACATAAACTATGCTCATAACAGGGGGTGGGGTTGATGATTGAAATTCTAAAAATCAACTAATAACTTAAAATGCAAGAAATATTTACAACAAAATTAAAGATGTTGAAATTGATTGAATTACTAAAGCGAATTAAAGCCAACTATCCACCACTAACCAATTAAGTTCCTAACACAATTTCCAAGGTTCAATTACATTGAATTATCTGAATCTTATGCCGATGCAATGGTCCGGTTACAGTTCACTTTACACATTTTATTCCCTCTTACTTAGCATGTCCTAAGCCATTTCCTTGCTTAAAACGTCTATCAACTTAATTAAGATGATGCATGAAGCGAGAAGGGAATTTAATGGCACCACACCAACCCTAGAAGATGATTAATGATCTAGGTTGTCATGAATTCAGATTACAAATATATGTAAAGCCATATACCGTTGATGCCTAACAATCACAAGAAGATGACTAGTCTAACAAGCAATTATTCATCGATAGATTATGTAAACGAATTAGTTAGATTCATAAACAAAAACTAAGCTCATGACGTACAGTAATCTAAATCATATTTAGCATTCAACATAATATAAACCAAGGGCCAAAACTGCATTGAGGAACTACATGGCTAGGGCTTCAAGTAGCCCTAATTCTAATGGAACTACTCACACATGGTATTGAATAAAACGATAAAGAATTTCATTATTGCAAAGTAAAAGAAAGAGAAGAAGACAAAAACACTGAGATCAATGGTGAGCCAGAGTGACGAATTATTGTTGGTTCACAAGTAGCTGACTAGTCGGTTGTCTTGTGGTATTCCAGTCGAGGTGTCAGCAGTGTCTGACCTACTGACATTTGGTGTCAGAGGGTATTCCTATTTGGATCACCACTATTCCGAGGTCTTGGCTTTGACCTTTATGCTATCCTACGTCTGACAGGTAGGAGTGGTCAGTAAGTATAGAGGTTCTGTCGGGAACCCTGTGAGGTTTACTAAATATTATATTGTAAGGATAAAGAGTATTCCTGGTATTTAATTTTTGAGGTGAAAGAGCTGTCAGACGGGATAAGGGTTCTTTCCGGGTTTCGCGGGGAAATTCGGGATGGGTCCTTACACACGGCATCACCTCATAATGAGCCTTCTAACCCTTTTTTGCCTTTAAATGATAATTCTAAAGTTAGTTTTAGTAATCCATTAGTTACTAATGATGTTGACTTACCTTTTCCTCGTAGGTTCCAAAAGAAGGACAAGAAAGCTCAATTTGAGTAAGAGCTCACAATCATCCTTCACAAGCTTCAAATCACATTGCCATTCTCTAAGCTTATGAGGACCATGCCCATCTTTGCCAAGCTTCTCAAGGACCAAGTAGTTGGAAATCTTGGCTTTGACCCCAAAAATGTCCTAGACATTAGTGCAGCCACTTTGAATGAGTTCCAAGGCCTGCCACGCAAGGCCAATGACCCAGTCCCTCCTTCCCTACCGTGTGTTATCCAATCCAAAAGTTTTGAGCATTGTCTTTGGACGCAGGAGCCTCTATAAGTATCATGCCTTTTCATGTCTATAATTAACTTGCATTAGGAGACTTAAAACCTACTCAATTGTGCGTTAGACTTGCTAATTCTTATGTGACACAACTTATGGGCATGAGTGAAGATGTGATAGTTCAAATAGGAGATAATTGAAAGTGAGGATCCTCCCTTGATCTTTGGGAGACCTCTCTTGGCCACCATAAACTATGAAATCAACTTGAACCAAGGCCAAATATCTATCAAAGTGTTAGATAAGACTAGGACCTTTTTCATACATGATACTATGCAATATCCTCAAGAACCTATCATTGGTTTTCCTTTGAATACCATTGAGTCTTTATTGCATCAAAATATTCTAAATGCTTGTATAGATGATCCTCTTGAGAAGGCCCTCGCTTTGCCTTCTCATGGTGACAATGGCCTATATGGCCATGTCATTGAGGAATTACACATGCTTGAGGTCGTGCCTCCACACACTTACTCAAAACCACCTTTGTTTCAGGCCTTACCCGTGAAGGAAGAAAAGACTCTTCCTTCCATCATTCAGGCTCCAAAGCTTGAACTCAAGCCTTTGCCTGAGCACTTGAAGCATGCATTCCTAGGTCAGAATCAAAGTGTACTTGTCATTATTGCTTCTAATCTAACATCTCTGCAAGAAAGTCAATTAGTATAGGTTCTAAAGGACAACATGCAAGCAATTGGATGGAGCATAGCTGACATAAGGGGATAAGCCCCTCAAAGTGCATGCACATAATCATTCTTGAGGAGGATGCCAAGCCTACAAGGGAAGCTCAGTGGCCCCACAATCCGCTCATGAAGGAAGTAGTCAAGAAGGAAGTTCTCAAGCTTTTGGACGTGGAGATCATCTACCCCATCTCAGATTCCTAGTGGGTCAGTCCAATTCAAGTTGTGCCTATGAAGAGTGGCATCATAGTCATCAAGAATGAACAAGATGAGAATGTTCCTCAAAGGGTCCAAACTGGATGGAGAGTATGAATAGATTATAGGAAACTTAATTTTACTACTTGCAAAGATCACTTTCCATTACCTTTTATTGACCAAATGCTTGAAAGACTTGCAGGATATTCTCACTTTTGTTTCTTATATGGCTATCCAAGGTACAACCAGATTGCCAGCGCACCTGAGGACCAAGAGAAGACAACTTTCACATGTCCCAATGGCATGTTGTTTTTATAGGAGGATGCCCTTTGACCTTTGCAATACCCCTGCCACCTTTCAAAGATGCATGATGAGCATATTTGAAGACATGGTGGAGGACATCATTGAGGTATTCATGGATGACTTTTCATTTTTGTAATTCCTTTGATTTACGTCTAACAAACTTGTCACGAGTCCTAGAAAGATGAAGGGAGTCCAATTTACTTCTAAATTGGGAAAAGTGTCACTTCATGGTCTAGCAAGGTATTGTGCTTGGCCATATCATATCCAGCCGTGGCATAGAAGTTTACAAGGCCAAGATTGATGTCATAAGTGGCCTACCCTATGCTACGTCAGTCAAGGAGGTCAGATCCTTCTTGGGACATGCTGGATTCTATAGAAGGATTATCAAGGACTTCTCCAAAATCGCAAGGCCCCTGTGCAATCTACTTGCCAAGGATGCACCATTTGATTTCACCAAGGAATGTCGTGAGTCCTTTGAGGCCCTCAAGGACAAGCTCACGGCTGCACCTATCATCACGCCACCTAGATGGGAACCTGCCCTTTGAGCTCATGTGTGATACCTCAGACTATGCCATTAGGGTAGTCTTGGGACAAAGAATAGATAAGTTGCCACATGTTATTTACAATGCAAGTAGGACTTTAAATGATGCTCAACTGAACTATTCTACTATTGAGAAAGAACTCTTGGCCAAAGCTTATTATCAATACTTGCTTTAGAGAAGTTTAGGTCATATTTGCTTCAAACAAAGGTTATTATCTATATTTACCATGTAGCTCTTAAGTATTTGCTTAACATGAAGCATGCCAAGCCAAGACTCATTAGGTGGATGCTATTACTCCAAGAATTTGATCTTGTGATAAAAGACAACAAAGGAAGTGAAAATGTGGTGGTTAACCACTTGAGCGGACTCATCTACGGGTCCAATGAGGAAATAGACCAACTATCTCTCCAAGAGAGCTTCCCTGATGAGCAGCTCTTCCATCTCAAGGCCTTTGACCCCTTGTATGCTGATATTATTAATTATTTAGCTACTAACTTGATTCCATCTCACCTGTCTAGGTTTCAAAGGGACAAGCTTGTCAAGCAAGCCAAATACTACATCTGGGATGAACCCTATCTATGGAAGCATTGCCCTGATCAGCTTATCATAAAGTGCATCCCTGAAAAGGAAGTCAAGTCCATCTTGGACTTCTGCCACAACCAGGCATGTGGAGGACACTTTGGTGCCAAGAAGACATCTTTTAAGGTCCGTCAATGCGGCTTCTATTGGCCCACCATTTTCAAAGATGCTCATGAGCACGTCCTTACTTGTGATAAATGGCAAAGACAAGGTAATATTGGCCCTAAAGATCAAATGCCCCTAAACCCTATTTTAGTTGTTGAAATCTTTGATGTTTGGGGCACTGACTTTATGGGACTTTTCCGAAATTCCTTTGGTTTTCTTTACATTCTACTTGCTGTTGATTATGCTTCTAAATGGGTGGAAGCAATTCCAACCAAGACTAATGATTCTAAAGTAGTGTGTAGTTTCATCCAATCCCATATCTTGTCAAGGTTTGGAACACCACGGGCCATCATTAGTGATGGTGGCTCACACTTCTGCAATAGGACCTTTGAGGCCCTCATGAGGAAATACGGAGTCACCCATAGGATCTCAACTCCATATCATCCCCAAACTAGTGGAAAAGTTGAGATCTCCAATAGAGAAGTCAAGGCCATCCTTGAGAATATAGTGGGACCATCACGGAAGGATTGGTCCAACAGGCTCAATGATGCCCTTTGGGCATATAGGACAGCATATTGGCATGTCTCCTTTTCGGCTTGTTTTTGGCAAAGGCTACCATTTACCTGTGGAGTTAGAGCATAAGACCTTCTGGGAAATCAAGCGTGTCCACATGGACATTGATAAGGCAGGACACCATAGGAAGCTTCAATTGCAAGAACTTGCAAAGCTGCGGAATGAAGCTTATGAAAGCTCACAGATATACAAGGAAAAATCCAAGGCTTATCATGACAAACACTTGGTCAAGAAGACCTTCAACATAGGACAAAAGGTCCTCCTATTCAATTCCAAGCTGAGGCTCTTCCCTAGAAAGCTCAGGTCTCATTAGTCAGGGCACTACATTGTTCTTAAGGTCTTACCCCACGGAGCAGTGGAAATCAAGCATGCCAAATCAGGCCAGGAAGGGAAGGTCAATGGCCACCGCTTAAAGCCCTACTTTGAAGCATATCAAGCGGAACATGAGCAAGTGTACTATCTTGACGTGCCTTCCTTTGCTTGACTTACAAGCCACGTCTTGCCTAGACGTTAAACCAAGCGCTCCTAGGAGGCAGCCTAGCCCTGGTTTATGTATCATTCCCTTCTCTGTATGTTTTCTATTTTCCATGCCTCCTTTACATCTTTACTTATTTTGATCTTGATGTTTTGACTTGTTCAACATTGAGTACAATGTTTAGTTTAGGTTTGGGGGTGTGGATCAAAATTTTGCAACATTTAGGTTTAGGGGTACACGGCTAGGAACTTAGTACTTGTTAATAAGTTACATTGTTGAATTAGTCATTAGTGTCTTACTAGAGCCATGCAATTCTTAAGTTTGTGCCTTGTCTTTACACTTAATGCCTAACTTCAAGAAATTGAGCTAAAAGATGACTTTGTTTAATTGAACCATAGAAAATTAGTGGAGACTACCCCATGTGAGATTTTGAGCCTAATGCCATTCTTTTTGAGAGATTTACTTTGTTCTACTCTTAAATACTATTCAATTCTTTCTATATTGATTGATCTCATTATTATCGCTTTGTATTGAATTTTAAAGAACTAACATCTTATGTAGAGGCTCTTGATTCTCAGTTGGATGTACCATAAGAAGTGATGTAGGCTATGCATGTTTGAGCCCTCTAAAAGCCATATCTATCCCTTTTGCATGCTCCCTTAACCCACTTTGAAGCCAAACACTTCACCATTTCTTTCATCACCCACATCAAAACAGAGCCCTAGATAGGAAGCCCTCAATCTTGGCCATTCCCTATAGCTTAGGTTTTGACAAGGCCGCGCCAATTGAAGTTCATGACGTGGAAAGGAAGACAAGCCTCGAAGTGTGAAAAAAATCATAAACAAGCTGTGGAGCTCATCAAGGCCCAAATGTGAAGTTGATATCAGGGGAATGTCTTAGACATCCCAAGTGACCAAAAGTCCTATATTGGACAGAAACCAAAACAATGTAACCCATTGCATGATCTTGGCTTAGTTTGAGAAAAATATAGAAAAAAAAAGAAAAAGAGTGAAAAGAAAAAGAAAAGAAAACAATGAGCTAAGCCAAGTGAGCCAATGAGAATAGAAGTCACAACTCATTATTCAAGGAAAACGTGCCTCAACTTGAGGAATTCAGTAAAAGCAAAATGCCAAGTATGGCCGTGGGCCAAGGAAAAGTTCAAGAAGAAGATCAAGTTCCAGGTAATGCTACTTCATGCCTTGTCAGAGCCTAGGCTTTTGAATTCCTATCCCGTTCTTCTAAACATGTGAGCCTAGCCCCATTACAACCCTTGAATGAAGGCCTAACTGATCTTATGGGAAGTCTTGTTTGGAGTTAAGGTATGTCTCTACGTTCTTAAAGTTCAATTCCTTCATGAGATCTATTTTCAGAAATTTCCTTTCTTTCATGCTATTTCATATGTGATTATATTTGATTCCATGACATAAACTCATCACATATGCTTGCATGAGTGAAAACCTTACGATTCATAAGAGAAACTGAGAGTTGCATAGTGAGGATAGAGTCGAGGCGGAATCATTTTAAGGCATTTGAGCTTTGTTTGTTTTAAACTTGAAATCTTGAAGCAAGGGCATTCACACTTAACACATGGTGCTTACTTAAGACTGTCATATCTTTAGTTTGGCATGAAATGATTGATTTATTGTGTTCCTTATGAACTTGTTAAGTATTTTGTTAAATTTTTGTTTAGTGTTTTAGTTGTTAAGTAAAAGGAGACAAAACTCCTCCTACTAGGTGAACCTAGGGGTTTAAATGATCTATCCTTAATTAGAATGTGTCTTTTAGTTTTTACTTCAGTTTTATTCGTTGTTTTGCTCGAGAACTAGCAAAAGCTAGGTTTTGGGGTATTTGTTAGGTCATATTTCCTACATGTATTTCATGTAATTTTTGGTTCCCTTAACTGTCTTTTGATAGAAATATGGCCATCCATAGTACAAAGTGATGCTTTTGTGAGACATGTGAAGGCTTTAGAGAGATAATGAAATTATGAGAATACAAGAAAAACAATTACTCAAATCGGAGTTCAAATGAGCGAGATGTCCTCAATTCAATATCCGGTCCTACTAGGCCCTGAGTGCGCCAGTGCGCCCTATTTTGGGTCCTTGACCAGGTACCTCAGATCAGCCCATCCGGGTCTCAATGTTGTGTCTCATGACCAGGAGAACACGCCCTAGAAATGCCTGGTCAGAGCCAAGACAAGTCCCAATCGAAGTTCCAACCAAGGCGTGCCTTCGCCACAACGACCAAGCTTGTGTTCCTAACACAATTTCAAGATAAGGCGCAATAGGGCCAAAGTTGAGTTCCAGTGCGCCCTAAATTTGGTTATGAGGTCCTCGGTAGTTCCAGTTCCAAGTCAGGTCCCTAACCTGGCCCGATAAGTTCAAAGAAGGACATTTGCATGCCTATAACCATTCAATCGAGACATGAAGTGTTTTTAGTCCCAATAAGTTCAAAGAAGGACATTTGCATGCCAACAGCCATTTGATCGAGACATGAAGTATTTTTAGTCTCTTTGACATGCAATGAAGCTATTCAAGTGTTAAGGCGCGGCGTGGCGCTACAAAGACATCCTAAGAGCCAAGTTTCCATTTTGAACGTCTGCCCAAGGACCTGCCCAGATTCTAGCCTGGCTACCCTACGGCCAACTTGTGTTCTCACCTACCAGCTTGCATTTGCACTCCCAATCAAGTTCTGATTGGTTCTCATAGATTTTAAGGACTTTGTAATTACTTACGAATGCCATAATCATTCTAGAACACTCTAGCCTAGGTTTCTATTTCTAATCCTTATAGGACAAGGTTTTCCCTTGTCTATATAAGAGGGCCTTTGTTTAGAGTTTTAAAACACGCCAAATTAGATACCCTTTTTTTTTTTTTGAGCCATTAGTGTAAGGCTTGTTCACGAAGACTTGATTGTGTTCTTAGAGCAGTGCTTGGAGTCTGTTTTTGAGAGTATAATTGGGTTTAATCTTTCACTTTCATATTAAATAAAATTTATGTTTATCATAATGTGTAGTGAGTAGTGGCTGATCTTCAAGCCCTACCCATGGCAACTTCTTAACTTGGTTTTGGCGGTTGGTTTGATTATTGTGTTCATATTGGTGTGTTGAATTACTGTTTAACTGCTATTTTATTGTGTTGTTAGAATTAGCTACTTTAATAACATGATTCACATATGACTTTACATCAAAAGGTTACATTAAGCAATGATCTTGGAATTCGACTCATGACATTCCTAGGGTTGCCGCGTAATCCCTAGGGTTAGTGTAGTGTCATTAAATCCCTTTAGAACTTAATGCTTCTCTTTGTGTTTAACTCGGAAACTGTGGGACTCAGTTGAGCATAATTTGATAGACGTCTTAGGTGCCCATGAGGCCTAAGACATACTAGGTAAGAAGATATAAAATGTGTAAGGGTGAGCTTAAGTGACCCCTTGCATGGGTACTAGGCAAATTAATGAACATGATACTTGTCATACTTTTCTTCCAACACTTGTGTGCTACAGTTTAAGGGAAACTGAGATTCTCATTTGGCCTTGATGGAGTTTGTTTACAACAATAGTTATCCGTCTAGCATTGGAATATCTCCTTTTGAGGCACTGTATAGGAGACAGTGCAAGACACCTTTTTGTTGGAATGAGGTAGGTGAGGGAAGACTACTAACAGTAGATATCGTTGAAATGACAGAGGGAACAATCAGAATCATCAAGGAAAGACTCAAGGCAGCTCAGGACCGCCATAAAAGTTATGCAGACCGACAGATCAGGGATCTCGAGTTTGAGGTCGGAGATTGGTTTTTCTTGAAATTATCCCCCTGGAAAGGTGTTGTGCATTTTGGTAGACGAGGAAAGTTGAGTCCTCGTTATATTGGGCCTTATGAGATCATTGAAAGGATAGGGCCAGTGGCTTACAGGCTTGCTCTACCCCCAGAAGAACATTCACAATGTATTCCATGTATCCATGCTCTGGAAGTATCTGTTTGATGAATCTCATGTACTAGAGGAGCAACCAATTGAGCTGAGAGATGACTTGTGCTTTGAGGAACAACTAGCGCAAATTGGGGGTTATTTCTCCGACTCATGACGTCGAGGTATTTTCCGTTATGTGCTCGTTAAGGATTATTTCTCCAACGTATGGCGTCGAGGTATTTTCCGCCATACGCTTGTTGAGGCTATCTACGCGTAGTACAGGGTTACGTCGGCATCTTTTTGAGTTATTTTCGGATATGCGGGGAGTAGGTCCTCGAGTTGGACTTCTCAGTTTCTAGCCAATACTTTGAGGTATTTTTGGTAGTGATTAGGAAGGCTTGTCCCCACGTTGGACGGCCTCAGATATCGAGCTACGACTCATGATTACTCTAGGAGGGTAGTGGAATATTTTTATAGTATTTTATGTCCAGGTTTTCTTATGATTCTAAGCTCCTTCGAGGAGAGTTTTCCAAAGTATGGTTGCGGACCATGGGATATTTTCATTGCTCGTGTTTTCATGGGTCTCGCTTGGTTTTTAAACAAAAATTGTTTTCCAGTAAGTTCTTTGTAATTATATTTAGTTAAGTAGCAATTTAAAAAGGATTTTATAGTATGCATGCATGATTTTACTTACGGAGGGAGAAAGGTTATATTTCCTCGAAATTGGTGGTTTAAATTGTAACAACCCGGAATTTTAATTATTGGGTTTACGCAATTATTTTTGTAAAATGACAATTTTACCCTTGGTCGGTAAAGGGCTTGGAAATCAAGTTTTGTTTCGAGACACTTTTGGTGGTGTTTTGGCTACCGTTGTGTAGGTCTCGAACTCACGAGTTCGTAGACAGGCGGCACGCAGAAAATGGAGTTCGTGGACGGAAGTTATGGGTCTAGATGTGCAAGGGCATTTTGGTAATTTTGATTTGGGAGAAGATATTTTTACCCAATCATTGTCTTATCTTCATCTTCATTTCATCTTCATCTCCTTCTCTCATCCTCTCTGTGACAAACTCAAACACAAAACACACATTGAACCAACCCGTGCGAAAAATACTGAAGAAAAACCATAAAGTCAACTTTGATTTCAAGGCTTTAACTTCCAGTTTTGATTAACTAATCGTATTCTACTCCTTCCACGATCACAACCGTACCAACCATCGAAGGAGAGGACCACGGTGGAAGCCGAATCGAGTAAAGGAAGTTTCGGATCTTTGGATCGATTTTCCGGCTTACACAGGTACGTGTTTGATGTTTTGAGGTTATATTTGGATTCCTGGGTTCGAGTAGATAGATTTAGACGTAACATTTGTGTAAAACGGTTGAGTTTTGAGGAAGTTGTAAAGCTTGGAGTTTCGGTCGGAAATGGGGGATTCCGGCGAACCAGACGGCGACGGAGGTGGCGGGCCGGTCATCTTCTCCGGCCAGCTTTCGGCGACGACGACGACAGTTCGGTCGTCTTCTCCGGCGAGTCACCGGTGACCGATCGGGTCGAGTTGAACCGGTCGGGTCGAGTTGAACCGGTCGGGTTGAGTGAACTAGTCGGGTCGAGTTGGACCGGGTCAGGTTGAGCCGAACCGGGTTGGACCGGTCCAGGCGCGTGAACACTGTAGCAGGCGCGTGGCCGGCGCGTGAGGGCGCGTGGGCGCATGTGCCGACCTTCCGGCGGCGCGTGACGGCGCGTGGGGTCGAGTCTGACGTCACGGCGACGCGTGGTAACTAGTTTTCGACGTTCTGAATCTGTTGGTACAGGTTTCAGGTTGATCGGACATCGTTTAGAGGTCGTTTTCAGTGTCTGAAGCTGCTGTGTTTTCTAGAAACAGCATGGGTAGACTTCCCGAGATTAGGAAGTTGTTATATAAGAGTCTTATTACTAGCCGGTAATCCCGATTGTTGTTTTTGACAGGCGATATTGTTCCGGGAACCTCAGGGGAACGAGCAAGACGGGATTGAGCTAGCTTGAACAGGTTTGTGAGTGGACTTTGGTTTTATAAACTGAAATGCATGCATCAAAATATCTTTGTGTAAATACTGTTATGTATTGTGGCATTGAATTTCTGGATTTTAGAAATGATTACTAGACACATGTTTTCCACTACTTTGATTAAAGTATGATTTGAGAAATATCATGGTTTTTGGACTCAGTTTTGATATCGTTTTGACGAGGAAATTATTGAGTCAATGATTTGGGTTTTGACCCTGTTGTATGAGTTTATCGGATTTGGTTATATGTGAGGGAGGCCAGGACCCGGGATGAGGATCCGTTGTTAGCGGTGAACCCGGTGAACCTCCAAGATAAACACTGATTTGAGGGAGGCCAGGACTCGGGACGAGGATCCGTTATTAGCGGTGAACCCGGTGAACCTCCAAGATAAACTCTTATTTGAGGGAGGCCAGGACTCGGGACAAGGATCCGTTATTAGCGGTGAACCCGGTGAACCTCCAATATAATTGGTGATTGATTCTCCGACTAGCGTCGAGAGTTTTGCTCCGTTAGTTTGTTGAGTGCTCCGACTCTGGCATTGTAGAGTTTTGACTCCGTCGGGTCGCGAGAGTGTCTATGCATAGTACAGGGAGTTGTGATACAGGACTAGCACACCCCAAGGGATACCCTGGTGGCTAGTGAATATGTCGGGAACAGTGGATTTGAGATATTATGTGTCTAGGTTGAATTAAATGATTTTGAATTCCTTTGAGGATGATTTTCAAACCAGATTGTGGATCACAGTGTGTTTTCCTTATATGGATTTTGTGTGAGTCCTACTGAGTGGTTTTAAAGAAAAAGGGAAATGCCGGTGATTTAATGATGATGTTTTTATAACATGAACTGTTTATGTGATGCATGCATAGTTTTATAAATGGAGGGGGAAAAAGGTAATATTCCTTGGAAAATGATTTATAAACGATTATTTTTGTCCACTCACAACGTTTGTGTTTAAACCCCCTTCAGGCAGTAGAGTTGACGCGGACATTATCTCGAGGCAGAGGCATTAGCACTCTCGGCTGCGCTGTGTAGTTGTACTTGAGTAGGATATCTAATTTGTATCTTGATCCTACTTAGACGCTCTGATATTATGTTGTATTTGGTTGGTAATTACTTACGGGAATTTTAAGTGCTTAAATCCCTTGTCTGACAAGTGAAAGTATTTATTATTATTATAATTTGTAAGGATTGAAGGGTATTTGGGAACCTTTCCTTAGGTTGTCAGACGGGATCAGGGTTCTTCCCAGGTTTCGAGGGGAAATTCGGGACGGGTCCTGACAATTGGTATCAGAGCACTAGGTTAAATTCCTGTAGACCGTACATCTAGTGTACAGGTGAAATTTTGGTATTAATGGTTTACAACTTCTTTTCAGCGTATAATGCCTCCGAGACGAGAGTTCCGTCAACGGTCGGGGAATGGTGGAGATGACCATGAACCTGCAGTGCAGCCTGATTTGAGGCAGACACTGGAACAGCTGGGTCAGACTTTAGCTTCTGTACTCCAGGATAGGGCTTCTCATGAAGTCTCTGATATCGAGAGAGCCCAGAGACTCGAGGCGACGATATTTATGGGCGAGTCTAGTCCTGATGAGGCTGAGGAGTGGATTACTCGCATGGAGCGGGTGTTTTTTTTTTTATGAGATGTCCTCTAGAGGAAAGAGTTCTATTGGCTACATTTTTACTAGGTGGTTCTGCTTACCACTGGTGGCACTCATTGGAGGTGTCAGGTTGGAATGTCCATATGCTTACTTGGCAGACTTTCCGGGAACGCTTCTTGGAGCAATTTTACCCTCGCTCACACCGGAATATTAAGGAGACCGAGTTCTTGCATTTACAGCAAGGAGACATGACTGTGGCCCAGTATGAACAGAGATTCATAGCGCTGAGTCGCTTTGCACCGACTTTGGTGGCGGCCGAGTTAGGCAAGTGCCACAGATTTGAAAGTGGACTGAGGAGTGAGATTCAGTCAGCAATTACGTCTATGGACCACACTTCCTTGAGGACTTTGGCTGATGCTACAGCTGGAGTAGAGTTGAGTTTGGGTTTCCCAATTCCGCAGTAGTACAGTGGGTACAGGAGACGTCGAGATCACTAGACTGCCGGAACCTCTAGTCAGGGGCCATCAAAAAGAGGCAATCATAGTTCTGGATCTTCTGGGAATGCGAGATCTAGTACAGGTAGTGGCGGAGCTGGTCAGGCACGACAATCTTATGCCCAGTCTAGCGGTGTCTCAGTGCAATTCAACAGAAGACAGGGTGGCAGATCTAGTGGCTTCAGTGATTCCATTTGTTATTTCTGTGGGGAGACTGGTCACATCAAGAGATTCTGTCCACAACGTCGTCCGGGCAGTAGTTCCTTTGGTCGTGGTGCGACTGATCCTAGCCCGAGGACAGGACAGATGTTTGATACTGTAACTGGGAGTCAGACCCATTTCAGTTGGGCTGGTAGAGCTAGTGGGACCAGCAGGGCTAGAGGCAGGTATGGGGATCGTGGTCGATCTTCGGGTACACCAGCTCGATTTTTTGCCATGACGCAACAGGAGGCTCGAGTAGCACCAGAGGTGGTCACGGGTACGTTATCTATTTTCAACCGCAATGGTTGTGTTTTATTAGATCCGGGAGCAACTCATTCTTTTATTTCTTGGGGTTTTACACTGTTTGCGGATAGAGAATTGTCCCCGATTGGTTGGGACATGGGTATTAGTAGTCCTACCGGGGATATGTTAGTGGCGAACCTCGTGATTCGCAGTTGTCCGGTGATAGTTGAAGGCCATGGTTTGGAGGCAGATTTAATTCCCTTAGATATTTTTGAGTTTGATGTGATTCTGGGGATGGATTGGTTGTCCATGCATCATGCCTCCATAGACTGTTACGACAAGACAATAGTTTTTCGGAGTCCAGGATTCCCGGAACTTACATTTCGGGGAGATCGTAGGGTACTACCCTATGGAGTGATATCAGCGTTGACCGCTGAGAGATTGTTGAGAAAAGGTTGTGAGGGTTACTTGGCTCATGTGTTTTATTCTCAGGATACTCAGATGAGAGTGAAGGATATTCCTGTGGTGAGTGAGTTCTCTAATGTGTTTCCAGATGATCTTCCAGGATTACCACCTCACCGTGAGATTGAGTTCACCATCGAGCTTTTGCCAGGTACTCAACCTATCTCACAGGTACCATATAGGATGGCACCGGCAGAATTGCGAGAGTTAAAGACTCAGTTGCAGGACTTGGTGAATTTGGGATTTATTCGCCCAAGTGTTTCACCATGGGGTGCGCCGGTATTATATGTGAGGAAAAATGATGGTGGTCTGAGATTGTGTATCGACTACCGGCAGTTAAATAGAGTGACGATACGAAATAAGTATCCTCTGCCAAGGATTGACGATTTATTTGATCAACTGAAAGGGGCAAAGTATTTTTCGAAAAATTGACCTTCGATCCGGGTACCATCAGTTGAGAATCCGGGAAGAGGATGTTCAGAAAACAGCTTTCAGGACTCAGTATGGTCATTATGAGTTCCTGGTGATGCCCTTCGGGTTGACTAATGCCCCGGCAGCGTTTATGGATTTGATGAACATAGTGTTTCAAAAGTATTTGGATCGATTTGTAATTGTGTTCATCGACGATATCTTGGTGTATTCAAGAAGTGCCAAGGCACATGAGAAGCACTTGAGGTTGGTGCTGAATATGCTTAGGAAAAAGCATTTGTTTGCCAAGTTCAGTAAATGCCAGTTTTGGTTGACCGAAGTTGGATTCTTGGGTCATGTGATTTTGGTTGACGGTATCAGCGTAGATCTCCAAAAAGTGGAGGCAGTGGCAAACTGGGAACAACCGAGGACAGTGACTAAAGTGAGGAGTTTCTGGGTTTGACAGGATATTATCGGCGGTTCGTAGAAGGATTTTCTACGATAGCAGGTCCATTGACTCAGTTGACTAAGAAAGGAGTCAAGTTTGACTGGGATGCTGATTGTGAGCAGAGTTTTCAGGAGCTAAAGAGAAGGTTGACTTCTGCTCCAGTATTAACCCTTCCAGATGGTAACGGGTGTTTTGAGGTATATAGTGATGCATCATTGCGGGGTATTGGCTGTGTGCTGATGCAGCATGGGAAAGTGATAGCGTATGCTTCCAGACAACTTAAACCCCATGAGATGAACTACCCCACACATGATTTGGAGTTGGCTGCAGTGGTGCATGCACTGAAAATATGGAGACATTATTTATACGGGGAGACGTGTCGGATCTTCACCGACCATTAGAGTTTAAAGTACTTGTTCACCTAGAAGGACCTGAATTTGAGGCAGAGAAGGTGGCTTGAGTTGATAAAGGATTATGATTGTACTATTGAGTACCACCCAGGAAAAGCCAATGTTGTGGCAGATGCCTTGAGCAGGAAGTCTATGGGTTCTTTGGCCCATTTGCATACAGTCTACTTACCATTGCTGGTAGAGTTTCGTAGAGCAGGGATTGTACTGGACATGGATAGCCAGGGGGCTTTGTTGGCTAGTTTCCATGTGAGGCATGTTCTGATTGATCGGATTATTGAGGCTCAACTCCAGGATCCTACATTGTGTATTATCAGGATAGAGTTGGAAGCTGGAAACCGGCAGGACTATGCAGTTAGGGATGATGGAGCATTGGTTAAGGATGGACGGTTGTGCGTACCGAATGAGCTGGAGCTAAAGATGGAAATTCTTGATGAGGCTCATAGTTCGGCTTACGTTATGCATCGTTATGCATCTAGGAGGTACCAAGATGTATCATACCCTAAGGAAACACTATTGGTGGACTGGTATGAAAAGGGAAATTACTGAGTTTGTGAGTAGATGTTTGACATGTCAGCAAGTGAAAGCGGAGAGACAGAAACCTTATGGGACACTGCAACCATTACCTATCCCAGAATGGAAGTGGGATCACATTACGATGGATTTTGTGTATAAACTTCCAAGGACACGGAAGGGACATGATGGGATATGGGTAATTGTTGATAGACTTACGAAGTCTGCATATTTCTTGCCAGTGCGAGAAGATTTTCGGATGAGTTGGTATGCCAAATTATTCATGGATGAGATCATACGGCTGCATGGGACTCCAGAGTCTATTGTTTCGGACAGAGATCCTAGGTTTACCTCCAGGTTTTGGCGGAGTTTGCAGAAGGTTTTTGGCACGACATTGCATTTCAGTACAGCCTTTCATCCTCAGACGGATGGTCAGTCTGAGAGAACAATCCAGGTTTTGGAGGATATGATGAGGGCTTGTGTACTACAGTTTAAAGGGAACTGGGATTCACACTTGTCTCTGATGGAATTTGCATATAATAACAGTTACTAGTTGAGTATTGGGATGTCACCTTTCGAGGCATTGTATGGGAGGCAGTGCAGAACACCTTTGTGTTGGAGTGAAATAGGTGAAAGAAGACTGTTAACACCCGAGTTGGTGGATTTGACTGAGGAAAAGATTAAAATCATCAGAGAAAGGTTGAAAATGGCCCAGGATCGCCAGAAGAGCTATGCAGACCATCGAACCAGAGACCTTGAGTTTGAGGTAGGTGATTGGGTGTTCTTGAAACTATCTCCATGGAAAGGAGTGGTACGTTTTTGTAGACGAGGAAAACTAAGTCCTCGTTACATTGGTCCGTATGAGATTTTGGAGAGGATAGGACCAGTGGCATATCATATTTCTTTACCCTCGGAATTATCCAGAGTTCATGATGTCTTTCATGTATCTTTGCTCCGGAAATATCTGTTTGATGAGTCTCATGTGTTGGAAAAGCAACCACTTGAGCTGAAAGACGATTTGACGTTTGAGGAGCAACCGGTGCAAATTCTGGATTGGAAGGAAAAGGTGCTTCGCAGAAAGACTATTCCTCTAGTTAAAGTGTTATGGAGGAATCATAACGTGGAGGAAGCCACGTGGGAAACTGAGGAACTAATGCGGGCACAATATCCTCAATTGTTTCATGGTTAGGAATGAATTTCGAGGACGAAATTTCTTAAGGAGGGTAGATTGTAACAACCCGGAATTTTAATTATTGGGTTTACGCAATTATTTTTGTAAATGACGATTTTACCCTTGGTCTGTAAAGGGCTTGGAAATCAAGTTTTGTTTCGAGAAACTTTTGGTGGTGTTTTGGGTACCGTTGCGTAGGTCTCGAACTCACGAGTTCGTAGACATGCGGCACGCAGAAAACGGAGTTCGTGGACGGAAGTTATGGGTCTATATGTGCAAGGGCATTTTTGTAATTTTGATTTGGGAGAAGATATTTTAACCCAATCATTGTCTTATCTTCATCTTCATTTCATCTTCATCTCCTTCTCTCATCCTCTCTGTTACAAACTCAAACACAAAACACACATTGAACCAACCCGTGCGAAAAATACCGAAGAAAAACCATAAAGTCAACTTTGATTTCAAGGCTTTAACTTCTAGTTTTGATTAACTAATCGTATTCTACTCCTTCCCACGATCACAACCGTACCAACCATCGAAGGAGAGGACCACGGTGGAAGCCGAACCGAGTAAAGGAAGTTTCGGATCTTTGGATCGATTTTCCGGCTTACACAGGTACGTGTTTGATGTTTTGAGGTTATATTTGGATTCCTGGGTTCGAGTAGATAGATTTAGACGTAAAATTTGTGTAATACGGTTGAGTTTTGAGGAAGTTGTAAAGCTTGGAGTTTCGGTCGGAAATGGGGGATTCCAGCGAACCAGACGGCGGCGGAGGTGGCGGTCCGGTCATCTTCTCCGGCCAGCTTCCGACGACGGCGACGACAGTCCGGTCGTCTTCTCCGGCGAGTCACCGATGACCGGTCGGGTCGAGTTGAACCGGTCGGGTCGAGTTGAACCGGTCGGGTCGAGTTGAACCGATCGGGTCGAGTTGAACTGGTCGGGTTTAGTAAACTGATCGGGTCGAGTTGGACCGGGTCAGGTTGAGCCGAACCGGGTTGGACCGGTCCAGGCGCGTGAACACTGTAGCAGGCGCGTGAGGGCGCGTGGGCGCGTGTGCCGACCTTCGGGCGGCGCGTGGTGGCGCGTGGGGTCGAGTCTGACGTCACGGCGACGCGTGGTAACTAGTTTTTGACGTTCTTAATCTGTTGGTACAGGTTTCAGGTTGATCGGACATCGTTTAGAGGTCGTTTTGAGTGTCCGAAGCTGCTGTGTTTTCTAGAAACAGCATGGGTAGACTTCCCGAGATTAGGAAGTTGTTATATAAGAGTCTTATTACTAGCCGGTAATCCCGATTGTTGTTTTTGACAGGCGATATTGTTCCGGGAACCTCAGGTGAACGAGCAAGACGGGATTGAGCTAGCTTGAACAAGTTTGTTAGTGGACTTTGGTTTTATAAACTGAAATGCATGCATCAAAATATCTTTGTGTAAATACTGTTATGTATCGTGGCATTGAATTTCTGGATTTTAGAAATGATTACTAGACACATGTTTTCCACTACTTTGATTAAAGTGTGATTTGAGAAATATCATGGTTTTTGGACTCAGTTTTGATATCGTTTTGACGAGGAAATTATTGAGTCAATGATTTGGGTTTTGACCCTATTGTATGAGTTTATCGGATTTGGTTATATGTGAGGGAGGCCAGGACCCGGGATGAGGATCCGTTGTTAGCGGTGAACCCGGTGAACCTCCAAGATAAACACTGATTTGAGGGAGGACAGGACTCGGGACGAGGATCCGTTATTAGCGGTGAACCCGGTGAACCTCCAAGATAAACTCTTATTTGAGGGAGGCCAGGACTCGGGACAAGGATCCGTTATTAGCGGTGAACCCGGTGAACCTCCAATATAATTGGTGATTGATTCTCCGACTAGCGTCGAGAGTTTTGCTCCGTTAGTTTGTTGAGTGCTCCGACTCTGGCATTGTAGAGTTTTGACTCCGTCGGGTCGCGAGAGTGTCTATGCATAGTACAGGGAGTTGTGATACAGGACTAGCACACCCCAAGGGATACCCTGGTGGCTAGTGAATGTGTCGGGAACAGTGAATTTGAGATATTATGTGTCTAGGTTGAATTAAATGATTTTGAATTCCTTTGAGGATGATTTTCAAACCAGATTGTGGATCACAATGTGTTTTCCTTATATGGATTTTGTGTGAGTCCTACTGAGTGGTTTTAAAGAGAAAGGGAAATGCCGGTGATTTAAAGATGATGTTTTTATAACATGAACTGTTTATGTGATGCGTAAGGAGCCTTCCCGAATTTTCCCTCGAAACCCGGAAAGAACCCTTATCCCATCTGACAGCTGTTTACTTCAAAATTTAAACACCAGAAATATAAACGATTATTTTTGTCCACTCACAACTTTTGTGTTTAAACCCATTTCAGGCAGTAGAGTTGACGCGGACATTATCTCGAGGCAGAGGCATTAGCACTCTCGGCTGCGCTGTGTAGTTGTACTTGAGTAGGATATCTAATTTGTATCTTGATCCTACTTAGACGCTCTGATATTATGTTGTATTTGGTTGGTAATTACTTACGGGAATTTTAAGTGCATAAATCTCTTGTCTGACAAGTGAAAGTATTTATTATTATTATAATTTGTAAAGATTGAAGGGTATTTGGGAACCTTTCCTTAGGTTGTCAGACGGGATCAGGGTTCTTCCCGGGTTTCGAGGGGAAATTCGGGACGGGTCCTGACATAAATTATTAAAATTTTCTGTCCACTCACAGTTTTCCTCGTTTTGCATCCCCTCCAGGCCGTTGAAGTTGGTGAGGGCACTTTCTGAGGCGGAGGCATCACTTTCCGGCTGCGTTTTCTCTGTGCTAGCTTCGAGTAGGGTTTGTTATACTTGTAAACTTTATTCTCGCCTAATTGCTCTGATTAACCATTTGGGTTTAGTTGTAATTATTTTCGTGGATTAATTGTCTTGGACCGGAGTTGGTTAGTTATGAGCTTACCTGAACTGTTTTGGATATTATTCTAGAATTTGAATCCTTCGTCTGATAGGTGGAAGACGGTTTGATCAATTTACACGGGAGATTCTGCCGAATTTTTGGTAGAATTCTCGTTGAGTTTTGTTGGACTAGTGAGGGTATTTTAGGAATTATTTTGAGTTGTTTAGGCATTGTTAGACATAAGAAGGATTTCGCACGGATTTTGAGGGGAAATTCGGGAGGGGTCCTGTCACCACTTCCTTAGGGAGAAGAGATGAACATCTTTTACTACGACGGTGCGAAGCTATGAATACTCCTTCACAAATGCAAGGGCCAGTTCCTCGACGGAGGCAATGGATGTTCGTGGGAGATGGTTAAACCAAGTCATTGCATGTCTTTGGTGAGAAGCTTGGAACACTTTGCACAAGAGTGTGTCATTGTGTCGATGTGGCACCATGACGTCGTGGTAGTAATCAATGTGTTTCACAGGATCCGTCGTTCCCTTGAAATGTGGGAAGTTTAGAGTCACGAATTTTTGTAGGAACGGATTATTCTCGATAGGTGAGGTGAAGAAGTTCTGAGCTGGCAACGTAGCTCTTCCTATAGATTTCAATCGCGTTGGACCCCCTGAAGTCGTTGGTCCAACATTCTTCGGACATCGTCGGCGTGGAAATGGTTGCGGTGAGGCGGGGAACTACTGCGCCCAGGGTACCGACGACTTCCCCGTGTTGACGGTCTGAGCTCGACTACGACAAAGTGTATGTCTTGTCCTCTTAGCTGAGGTACGTCGATCTCTCGAAATTGGCGTTGACCCGTCCGTTTGAATGAGTTTGCGTGTTTCGAGATATCGTTCATCCAGAGGAATTTTGGTGGGGGATCCTAACTTGTGAGCGATCGTCGATTCGTCCTCCTAGCTGGTCATAAACTGAAGGCCTTTGACGTGGGTGATTGTTCTCGCTGGGAGTGTGGCTTTCCTCTTCGTAATCGTCCAAGGAAACATCCCGTTACATGGTTCGGCATCGAACAAGTTCTCTGTCATGTCTACGAGGTGAGTTTTCCTCAGGATCCCGAGGATTGGCATGCCACCTAATGGCCTAGGAGGTGCTTCTTTCTTCCAAATTGTGTTATAGAAGCTTCGCTTGTAGTTGGATTTGTTTGCTAAGACGCTTAACTTGTCGAGACAAGCTAGCGTGAGTAGGTGATCCTTGGGAAGTACAAGCACTATGTGCGGCATGTCAAGATTCGTGCACCGAATGTCGTGTTGTTTCTATATCTTCCAGGTTATCATGTCCCTTGGCATGACAAAGTTCCTCTAGGATAATTCGTAGATTAGTGTTTTGCCAGTTGCCAATTAGTGGCATCCTGAGATATTCCGCCTACGAATGGTCCATCCGTTAGCTAGAACTGCGTATGGTTGACTTCTAGCTCTAGAGCTAGCGCGACGAGGCCAGACATCCCCATAAGTGGACGTTCGGGTACATTAGGCTGCGTCGGTAACAGGTCGGATGGCCGAACGGTCGAATCCGGTGGGTGGGCCGATGAGACCGCCGCGGCTTAGGCCGGCAGGTGGGTCGAGCCTTGGCTTCGAGCCAGGGGCCGACAGAGATGGATGGCCGGTTGACTGGGGGTGTTGTTTGGGCCACAAGCCCTGCCGTGAACGGCGACAGCATGGCTGTCGAGTCGTTGGGCCTACGGCTGTCTGTGCTCTTCGGCGTGGCGGCTTGGTTGTCCTCCGACGTGGGATGTGCCCGTCTTGTTGGAACTCGTGGATCGTCACGTTCTTACCATTATTTGAAGTTTTTCAAAGACCGAAGAACGAAAAACAATAATTTCATGGAAAAAGTGAGAACTTTTGAATCGAAGAGCACGCTTTGAGAATTTCTGAACTTGGCTCTCAATGAAAGCACCAGCTATTGATGCATAAATTGTGTAGATTGAAATTCATCGTTCAATCCCTACACACAGGAAAAGAGACAATTGAGGTGAAGGTTGGATCCCAAGCTTGGAATGGGGGGAGGGGGGTGGGAGGAGGAGGAACGAGGGTTTCAACTAAGAATGCTCTGATGCCTAAGCCATCCCAATCGTAGAGAGAAAATTGAATGGCGAATTATGAGAATAATTTTGGTTTACCTGAGAAGTGAAGGGAGGCCTTCTATTTATAGCGGAGACATAGGGGTCCTTGGAGCTTCTGATTGGTTGAAATGAGTTGCAATGAATAAGTAATTCTTTTTTATCTAAAAGATGAAATTCATTGAAAGAGAATAAAAAGTACAGTCAGGTTTTGATGAATAAGTAATTCTAGTTGAGAAATACTTATTATTGACTTTTAATAATAAATAATTCACTGGAAAGTTATTTATTATTGGTCGGATGAGAGTTTTAATTAATAAATAATTCCTTAAGTCAAAGAAGTTTATTTATTAATTTACTCCTAACTGAAAAATAACTCTCATGAAGATGTCTTTTATTATTTCGATATAACTTCTATTAATTAAAATATTTAGCTAGTAAATATATATAATTAATGTGCGGTAATTATATGCTAATAATGACCCTACGAAGGGCACAGTAGTCATTATGTAAATTATGGGCCACGTGGCAGCTCCTCAATTTTTGAACGGATTATAGTTCCACCAATCAATTAACAATTCCATGTCAGGATCTATGTAATTTCAAGATTAAAAGGCTACACATCACTTTTAATTAGAGCCATTGGATTAAACTAAATTTAAAAGCCCAAAAAGAATGTCTAAAAATATGTGTCTCGTGATTCTAACCCTATTTATGTATATGTATATGTAGGGTTATGATAAAGGGACACATATTTTTAGACATTCTTTTTGGGCCTTTAGATTTATGAGGGTCTAGTGAATTCAAATTTATACAGATAATTGCAGAATTTTTTGAAGTGATTGAGTTTTACAGAGTAATTGATTTTCATAAATTTTTACAGAATTAATAACGGAATTATATGGAGTTGCGTAACAAGGTTTTGTAGAGTTATATTGAGTTTTATATAATATGATTGAATTTTGCAAAAAATCATATTGAGTTATATGATTTGATAGATATTTTTTTTTGAAGCATTTTATAATCAAATCATAATTATTTTTTACTAAAAATTCTCTCACCAAATTAAAATAAAATAATATATAAAATAATTTAAAAAATTTAAAACTTTGAATGATCAATGAGATTGAGAGGCTAGAGCCGCTAGGCATCATGCATGCCTTCGAAATATGTTTTTTCATTTCATTAATTTTTATTTTTTGTTTATTTTTTTCTTCAAACAATAAATAAATTCATATCGAATTTGTATTATTTAATTATTTATAATTCCTTTTTAGAGAATAATATATGATAATAGATATCGATTGATGACTTGAATTTTATTGAGTTTATTGAAAAATATAAAAACCACAAATAATTTTTTTAAACCTTCTCTATAAAATCTATAGAGAAATCATGAACTTTGGTAAAACATAATTCACACTAAAATATTTGTAAAACTCTATAAAATTCTACTATTTAATGAAACCTACAACATTCATTGATGTTTTCAATACACTTAAACTTTTACGGAATCATGAAATGTCATGATTGAATATATCTCAATTTTTAAAGGCTTTATAAATTTCTATAAAATTAAAAATTGAATACCTCCAAATTTTTACCAACTCTTTAAAATCTAAATTAAATACATATAAACTTTTAGAGTAATTTATACTGCGTTTGAAATTGCTTTTTTTTTCAAAAGAAAATTGCTTTCATTAAAAATTCTGACAAGAATGTGTTTGTTAAAATATCAAAAAAGTTGGAACCTTTTTATAGCAGTTTTTAAAAGGGGTCCCTCCATACTTTCAAAACTTCTTGTTATGTAAAACTCCTTTTAAAAAAAACACGGAGGCTTTAATGAAAAGTTTCAACACCCATTATGCCCCTAATAACTTTTAAAAAAGACAATTTATAAATTAACCTTCTCTGCAAAAACATGTGCAGTTTCTCCGAAAGCTAATACTGATAATAGATAACAGATATTAACAACAAAAGGAAAAACAAAATGGATTCACAAGACCAGACGGAAACTCAAGGAAAGACAATGAATTGAAGCCTCTATGCCACAAGCAGTTGCCAGAAGAAAAAGGAGGAGGTAAGACATGGTTTTGCTCAAGCTCCAGAAGAGGCTCGCCTCGAGCGTGCTCATGTGTGGTCGCGGCAAGGTCTGGCTTGACCCTAATGAAGTCAGTGAGATCTCCATGGCCAACACTCGTACGTCCTCTTTCTTGTTCCTTTTCTTCTTTTGATCTGTATGCTATGATGATTCGCCTACATATGGCTGCTGATTTATGTGAAACTGAAAACATAAACAAACGAATTCTGTGTTGTACGGATGGGATTTGAGTATGATGTTGATGATTTTAGAAATATTAAGGGGTTTATATGTTTTTTACATTTATTTGTGCTTGCTTCATAAGCATGTGTATCTATTTGAAAGCTTTTTATTTTCTGGAAATTTTATTAAGTTGCTATTAAGATGCACGGAACATGGATTGGGAAATTTGTTAATTTTATGAGTAGCTCAAATAGGTCGGAAAGTAATACACACTGTGTTATAATCTGGATTCTGTCGAGTTTCTATGCATTGATTGATTTAGAGCTAGAAATGTGAATGTTATAATCTGGATTCGGTCGAGTTTCAATTCATTAATTAAGGTTGAGATTCAAATCTGAATGCTATAATCTGGATTTTGTTGAGTTTCAATTTATTAATTGATGTAGAGCTTGAAATATGAATTAGAGGTTTTAATATTGTGAATTTGTTGTATTCAATGATATATTCATGGTTTTTTTTTTCCTAATGATTTTCTTGTGAAGTATGACAGAAAATTCGTTTAGGCTGATGTTGAGTTCTCGCCTTTCGTGTATTGTTTATTGTTTTGATTGTCCATTGCAGGCCAAAATATAAGGAAGCTTGTCAAGGACGGTTTCATCATCAGGAAGCCTACCAAGATCCATTCTCGCTCTCGTGCACGCCGAATGAATGAAGCTAAGAGGAAGGGACGTCACTCTGGATATGGTATCTTGTTTATTAATGACATCTATTTAGTTTTCTTGATCATAGAGTATGAGAACATCTGCTTGGTTTTGCCAAAATGGAGGAGCGCTTAGCACAGGGACCTGGAGAGAGAGCACCCGCACCTACTACCCCTGCTGTTGCTGCACCTCAACCGACACAGGGATCCAAGAAAAGCAAGAAGTGAGTGGTATGAGAACTGATGGATTGGTGGCTGGTTACAGTCCATTTGTCTGCAGTTGCTATGTGATTAGTTTTGACTTGCAAGTTTATTTTGTTGTTATGGAATTCAGTGCTTTATTTCCTAGTTGAAAGATGTTTCAAACTCCTCCTACTCTGTATGAAGTTTTGTTTCTTATATGTTTATCTATTGATCGGTTTTTGGTCCAAAAAAAAAAAGAAAGACAATGAATTGAAAGGAAAGCAATCTTGATGGAGGAGATTGACATATTGAAAGGAAAGTAATTTTTAACTTCCTAATGCTTTTTAAACACAATGAATTGAAACCAAAGCAATCTGACAATAAGTTATTTTTTTAACTAATGCTTTTTAACTTCCCAATGCATCAAGTTATTTTTCCTTCTTCTTACTGGTTTTGGTGGGTTAGATCACACAATTTGATAGAAAGAGTATATGCAAATGAATATTTTTATCATTATATATATAGACAACACTTTTACTATTATATATATCAAACATTTCAAAATTATTTTTTTAACTAATAGCACTATTAAAAATACAATTTACCAAACACCAAACAATTTTACTTTACAGCTGTTTATTGTAAAAACACAGTAGAAGCAATTTTTTTAAAAAAGTCACAATAATACCAAACTGGAATTAGAGCCATTAGTTAGAGCCACAGCAATACCAACTTTTTTTAATTAGAGCCATTAGTTTAAACTCTATGAAAATCTCAATTGAATACACTCCCCTTAGTTGAAACTAATGGCTCTAATGAAAAGTGTCTCTATTGAATACACCCCACTTAGTTTAAATCAATGGCTCTGATTAAAAGTGATGTGCAGACCGTGGCTTGAGAAGGAGATGAGGGTGGTGGCCTGAGGGTTTGTAAGAGTGAGATGTGGATATAAATTTTTTATTTAGTTTGATAGACGTGAATATGAAATGGGACTTATATATTTAATTTGGTTAAACAGTTTCCATCGTTATTGAACTTTACTCAAATTTTATCAATTATTCTTAAACTTTAATCTTAGAGCATGTCGTCTCTCAACTTTAGCCAAATGTGCAATGATGGTTATTCCGTCAATTTTTTGACGGAGGAATAACCATTCATACTTTTACTCACTTTATTTCCTCGATTAAATTATCTCAGGCATCAGAATGTTGTTAGTTGAACACCCCCCAAAATATCTGGATTCAATCTTAACACTGTTGTCTATTTTCCTATGTGTAGGGATCATAAAGAAATTTAAGATCCGAACTATTTAGTAGCCGCACTCTTGCATCCTCCCTCATGTCAATGGTAGAAGTTGCGGTCCTCTTCTCCAAAAAGCCAATCCATTGTTCTTCTTTTGTTTCTGAGTCTTTCTTCTTATTCTTGTTGGGCTCTGCAGGGTGTCAGGACCCGTCCCGAATTTCCCCTCGAAACCCGGGAAGAACCCTGATCCCGTCTGACAACCTAAGAAAAGGTTCCCAAAATACCCTTCAATCCATACAAATTATAATAACCATAATAAATACTTCCTCTTGTCAGACAAGGGACTTAAGCACTCAATAATTCCCGTAATTAACGACAAATCAAATGCAACATAATATCAGAGCGTCTAAGTAGGATCAAGAATAAAATTTAGATATCCTACTCAAATATACAACACAGCGCAGTCGGAATCCTAATGCCTCAGCCTCGAGATCAATGTTCGCGTCAACTCTACTCAACTGCCTGAAGGGGGATTTAAACACAAAAGTTGTGAGTGGACAAAAATAATCATTTATAAATTCCTTTTCGAAGAATTACCTTTCTTCCCCTCCATTTATAAAATCATGCATGCATAACATAAAACAATTTATCATATAAAAGCATCATATGTAAATCATCCAAAATTCACATTTATCTTTAAAATCATTTAATTGGACTCACATAAAATCTGTATAATGAAAATACCTCGTGATCCACAATTTGGTTTGAAAACTCTCTTCAAATGAGTTTAAAATCATTTAATTCAATCTGGACACAAATTATCTCAAATTCAAATCATTTGGTTCAATCGGACACATAATATCTCAAAATCAAATCATTTGGTTCAATCTGCCACATAATATCTCAAATTCAAATCATTTGGTTCCATTTGGCAAATATCTCAAAATCAAGAATTCACTGTTCCCGACATATTCATAACACATCAGGGTATCCCTTGAGATGTGTTCAAATCTGTACAACTCTGTGTACCATATGTACTGTCTGTAATATCTGTACTATGCATAGACAGTTTCGCGACCCGGCGGAGACATACTCCTCAACACCTAAGGTCCGAACCCTCAACAACTGGTAGAGTCATGCTCCTCAACACCAGTCAGAGCAACAACAATCATCGGGACGGGAATCCGTGAATCAAATCCATACTTCGAAATCTTGTTTCGCGGCCTAAGCCAAATTCTTTAAAATATCATTTTATGGCCAAAATCGGTAAAATCACAATTATGGGTCTCAACCCAAATCACATACTAAAATAGTTACCACGTCAAAACGATATCAAAATCGAGTACAAAAACCAGGTCATTTCTCAAAACATACTTTCACTGAAATATTGTAAAATATGTGTCCAGTATCATTTCTAAAATCCAGAAATTCATTGCACTCATACTCAACAGTATTTAAAGCAAAGATACATTTATGCATGCATTACAGTTTATAAATCAAAGTCCACTCACAAACCTGTTCAAGCACGCTCAATCCCGAACTGTACGCTCCCCTGAGGTTCCTGGAGCAGTATCGCCTGTCCAAATTAATAATCGGGATTACCAGCTAATAATAATAATCTTAAGTATAAACCCCATAAATCTCGGGAGTCTAACGATGCTGTCCTAGAAAACGCAGCAACCTTAAAACGTCCGAAACAGCCCCTAAACGACATCCGATCGACTCGAAACCTGCGCCAACAGGTCCGAAACGTCAAAAACTATATGTCACGCGCCACCGTGACCTCAGACTCGGCCCCACGCGCCGCCACGCGCCGACGGAAGGTCGGAACACGCGCCCACGCGCCGCCACGCGCCGGTCACGCGTCTGCTACAGTACCCACGCGCCTGAACCGGTCCAACCCGGTTCGGCTCAATCTGACCCGGTCCAACTCGACCCGACCGGTTCACTCAACCCGACCGGTTCAACTCGACCCGACCGGTCACCGGCGACTCGCCGGAGAAGATGACCGGCTGCCGTCACCGTCGCCGGAGGTTGGCCGGAGAAGATGACCGGACCACCACCTCCGCCGCCGTCTGGTTTCGCCGGAATCCTCCATTTCCGGCCGAAACTCCAAGCTTTCCAACTTCTTCAAAACTCAACCATTTTTCACGAATTTTACGTCTAAATCTATCTACTCAAACCCAGGAATCCAAATATGACCTCAAAACCACAAACACGTACCTGTGCTAGCCGGAAAATCGATCGAAAGGTCCGAAACTTCCTATCCTCGGTTCGGCTTCCTCCGTGGTCCTCTCCTTCGATGGTTGGTACGGTTGTGATCGTGGAAAGGAGTAGAACACGATTAGTTGATCAAAACTGGAAGTTGAAGCCTTGAAATCCAAGTTGACTTTTGTGGGTTTTTGGATGATTTTCGCACGGTTTCGGGTTGAAGGTTTGTGTATGTTTGTCACAGAGAGGATGAGTGAGATGATAAAGATGAAATGAAGATGATATGGATCAGATAAGTCTGATTTGGGGGGGTTAAAATATCTTCTCCCAAAACCAAATTACCAAAATGCCCTTGCACATCTAGACCCATAACTTCCGTCCACGAACTCCGTTTTCCGCGTGCCGCCTGTCTACGAACTCGTGAGTTCGAGACCTACGCAACGGTATACAAAACACCACCGAAAAGGTTTCGAAACCAAAACTTGATTTCCATGCCCTTTAACAAGCAAGGGTAAAATCGTCATTTTACATAAATAATTTAATTAAATCCAATAATTAAAATTCCGGGTTGTTACAATCTACCCCCCTTAAGAAATTTCGTCCCCGAAATTCAACTCTACCCTTGGAACAAATAAGGATACTGCGTCCGCATTAGTTCCTCAGTTTCCCACGTGGCTTCCTCCACGTTATGATTCCTCCACAACACTTTAACTAGAGGAATACTCTTTCTGCGCAGTACCTTCTCTTTCCAATCCAAAATTTGCACCGGTTGCTCCTCAAAAGTCAAATCATCTTTCAGCTCAAGTGGTTGCTCTTCCAACACATGAGACTCATCAAACAGATATTTCCGGAGCAAAGATACATGGAAAACATTATGAACTCTGGATAATTCCGATGGTAAAGCAAGACGATATGCCACTGGTCCTATCCTCTCCAAAATCTCATATGGACCAATGTAGCGAGGACTCAGTTTTCCTCGTCTACCAAAACGTACAACTCCCTTCCAAGGTGATAGTTTTAAGAACACCCAATCACCTACTTCAAACTCAAGGTCTCTGGTTCTACGGTCTGCATAGCTCTTCTGGCGATCCTGAGCTGTCTTCAACCTTTCTCTGATGATCCTTATCTTTTCCTCAGTCGTATCAACCAACTCTGGTGTTAACAGTTTCCTTTCACCCACTTCGTTCCAGCATAATGGTGTCCTGCACTGCCTCCCATACAGTGCCTCGAAAGGAGACATCCCAATACTCGACTGATAACTATTATTATAAGCAAATTCCATCAGAGCCAGATGTGAATCCCAGTTTCCTTTAAACTGTAGTACACAAGCTCTCATCATATCCTCCAAAATCTGGATTGTCCTCTCAGACTGACCATCCGTCTGAGGATGAAAAGCTGTACTAAAATGCAATGTAGTGCCAAAAGCCTTCTGCAAACTCCGCCAAAACCTGGAGGTAAATCTAGGATCCCTGTCCGAAACAATCGACTCTGGAGTCCCATGTAGCCGTATGATCTCATCAATGAACAATTTGGCATACTGACTCATCCGAAAATCTTCCCGCACTGGCAAGAAATGTGCAGACTTCGTGAGTCTATCAACAATTACCCATATCCCATCATGTCCTTTCTGTGTTCTTGGAAGTTTATACACAAAATCCATCGTAATGTGATCCCACTTCCATTCCGGAATAGGTAATGGTTGAAGTGCCCCATATGGTTTCTGCCTCTCTGCTTTCACTTGCTGGCACGTCAGGCATCTACTCACAAACTCAGCAATCTCCCTTTTCATCCCAGTCCACCAATAATATTTCCTTAGGGTATGATACATCTTGGTACCTCCTGGATGCATAGCGTAAGCCGAACTATGAGCCTCATCAAGAATTTCCCTCTTTAGTTCCAGCTCATTCGGTACGCACAACCGACCATCCCTAACCAAGGCTCCATCATCCCTAAGCGCATAGTCCTGCCTGTTTCCAGTCTCTAACTCCATCCTGATAATGCACAATGTAGGGTCCTGGAGTTGAGCCTCAATAATCCGATCAATCAGCACAGGCTTCACATGAAAACTAGCCAATAAAGCCCCCTGGCTATCCATGTCCAGTACTATCCCTGCTCTACGGAACTCTACCAGTAACGGTAAGTAGACTGTATGCAAATGGGCTAAAGAACCCATGGATTTTCTGCTTAAAGCATCTGCCACAACATTGGCTTTCCCTGGATGGTACTCTATAGTACAATCATAATCCTTTATTAACTCAAGCCATCTTCTCTGCCTCAGATTTAGGTCTTTTTGGGTGAACAAGTACTTCAAACTCTTATGGTCGGTGAAGATCCGACACGTCTCCCCGTACAAATAATGTCTCCATATTTTCAATGCATGCACCACTGCAGCTAATTCCAAATCATGTGTGGGGTAATTCAACTCATGGGGTTTAAGTTGTCTAGAAGCATAAGCTATCACCTTTCCATGCTGCATCAACACGCAGCCTATACCCCGCAATGATGCATCACTATACACCTCGAATCCACCAGTATCATCAGGAATGGTCAATACTGGAGCAGAAGTCAACCTCCTCTTCAGCTCCTGAAATCCCTGTTCACAATCAGCTCCCCAGTCAAACTTGACTCCTTTCCTCGTCAACCGAGTCAACGGCCCTGCTATCGTAGAAAATCCTTCTACGAACCGTCGATAATATCCTGCCAAACCCAGAAAACTCCTCACCTCTGTCACTGTCCTCGGTTGCTCCCAGTTTGCCACTGCCTCAATCTTTTGGGGATCTACGCTGATACCCTCAGCCGAAATCACATGACCTAAGAATCCAACTTCGGTCAACCAAAACTGGCATTTACTGAATTTGGCAAACAAATGCTTTTTCCTAAGCATATTCAGCACCAACCTTAAGTGCTTCTCATGTGCCTTAGCACTCCTCGAATACACCAAGATGTCATCAATGAACACAATCACAAACCGATCCAAATACTTTTGGAACACCCTGTTCATCAAATCCATAAATGCTGCTGGAGCATTAGTCAACCCGAAAGGCATCACCAGGAACTCATAATGACCATAACGAGTCCTGAAAGCTGTTTTCTCAACATCCCCTTCTCTGATCCTCAACTGGTGGTATCCGGATCGAAGGTCAATTTTCGAAAAATATTTTGCCCCCTTAAGTTGATCAAACAAATCATCTATCCTTGGCAAAGGATACTTATTCCGCACCGTAGCCATGTTTAGCTTCCGGTAGTCGATACACAACCTCAACCCACCATCCTTTTTCCTCACAAATAACACTGGTGCACCCCAAGGTGAAACACTTGGGCGAATAAATCCCATATTCACCAAGTCCTGCAACTGAGTCTTTAACTCTCGCAATTCTGCCGGTGCCATCCTATACGGTGCCTGTGAGATAGGTTGAGTACCTGGCAAAAGCTCGATGGTGAACTCAATCTCCCGGTAAGGTGGCAATCCCGGAAGATCATCTGGAAACACATCAGAGAACTCACTCACCACTGGAATATCCTCCACTCTCATCGAAGTCTCCCGAGAATCAAACACATGAGCCAAGTAACCCTCACAACCTTTCCTCAACAATTTCTCAACGGTCAAAGCTGATATCACTCCACAGGGTAGTACCCTACGATCTCCTCTGAATGTAAGTTCCGGTAACCCTGGACTCCGGAAATCCACTCTTTTGTCATAACAATCAATAGAGGCATGGTGCATAGTCAACCAATCCATCCCCAGAATCACATCAAAATCAAAAATGTCTAAGGGGATTAAATCTGCCTCTAATGCATGACCTTCCACTAACACTGGACAATTTCGAATCACGAGATTCGCCACTAACATATTCCCAGTAGGAGTACTAATACCCATGTCCCAACCAATCGGAGACCATTTTCTACATCCTCTGGGCTAGACTCGCCCATCTATATGGTAGCCCCTAATCTCTGGGCTCTCTCAATGTCTGAACCTTCAGTAGCAGTCCTACTCTGAAGTACAGAAGTCAACGCATGACCTAATTGTTCCAGTGTCTGCCTCATATCAGGCTCCACTGTAGGTTCAGGTATGTCCCCCATATTTTCAAACTGTTGACGGAACTCGAGTCTCGGAGGCATTACACTGAAAAGAACTATACTCATCGATACCAAAATAATTGTACACGTAGTGTACAGTCTACAGGAATTTAACCTAGTGCTCTGATACCAATTGTCAGGACCCGTCCCGAATTTCCCCTCGAAACCCGGGAAGAACCCTGATCCCGTCTGACAACCTAAGAAAAGGTTCCCAAAATACCCTTCAATCCATACAAATTATAATAACCATAATAAATACTTCCTCTTGTCAGACAAGGGACTTAAGCACTCAATAATTCCCGTAATTAACGACAAATCAAATGCAACATAATATCAGAGCGTCTAAGTAGGATCAAGAATAAAATTTAGATATCCTACTCAAATATACAACACAGCGCAGTCGGAATCCTAATGCCTCAGCCTCGAGATCAATGTTCGCGTCAACTCTACTCAACTGCCTGAAGGGGGATTTAAACACAAAAGTTGTGAGTGGACAAAAATAATCATTTATAAATTCCTTTTCGAAGAATTACCTTTCTTCCCCTCCATTTATAAAATCATGCATGCATAACATAAAACAATTTATCATATAAAAGCATCATATGTAAATCATCCAAAATTCACATTTATCTTTAAAATCATTTAATTGGACTCACATAAAATCTGTATAATGAAAATACCTCGTGATCCACAATTTGGTTTGAAAACTCTCTTCAAATGAGTTTAAAATCATTTAATTCAATCTGGACACAAATTATCTCAAATTCAAATCATTTGGTTCAATCGGACACATAATATCTCAAAATCAAATCATTTGGTTCAATCTGCCACATAATATCTCAAATTCAAATCATTTGGTTCCATTTGGCAAATATCTCAAAATCAAGAATTCACTGTTCCCGACATATTCATAACACATCAGGGTATCCCTTGAGATGTGTTCAAATCTGTACAACTCTGTGTACCATATGTACTGTCTGTAATATCTGTACTATGCATAGACAGTTTCGCGACCCGGCGGAGACATACTCCTCAACACCTAAGGTCCGAACCCTCAACAACTGGTAGAGTCATGCTCCTCAACACCAGTCAGAGCAACAACAATCATCGGGACGGGAATCCGTGAATCAAATCCATACTTCGAAATCTTGTTTCGCGGCCTAAGCCAAATTCTTTAAAATATCATTTTATGGCCAAAATCGGTAAAATCACAATTATGGGTCTCAACCCAAATCACATACTAAAATAGTTACCACGTCAAAACGATATCAAAATCGAGTACAAAAACCAGGTCATTTCTCAAAACATACTTTCACTGAAATATTGTAAAATATGTGTCCAGTATCATTTCTAAAATCCAGAAATTCATTGCACTCATACTCAACAGTATTTAAAGCAAAGATACATTTATGCATGCATTACAGTTTATAAATCAAAGTCCACTCACAAACCTGTTCAAGCACGCTCAATCCCGAACTGTACGCTCCCCTGAGGTTCCTGGAGCAGTATCGCCTGTCCAAATTAATAATCGGGATTACCAGCTAATAATAATAATCTTAAGTATAAACCCCATAAATCCCGGGAGTCTAACGATGCTGTCCTAGAAAACGCAGCAACCTTAAAACGTCCGAAACAGCCCCTAAACGACATCCGATCGACTCGAAACCTGCGCCAACAGGTCCGAAACGTCAAAAACTATATGTCACGCGCCACCGTGACCTCAGACTCGGCCCCACGCGCCGCCACGCGCCGACGGAAGGTCGGAACACGCGCCCACGCGCCGCCACGCGCCGGTCACGCGTCTGCTACAGTACCCACGCGCCTGAACCGGTCCAACCCGGTTCGGCTCAATCTGACCCGGTCCAACTCGACCCGACCGGTTCACTCAACCCGACCGGTTCAACTCGACCCGACCGGTCACCGGCGACTCGCCGGAGAAGATGACCGGCTGCCGTCACCGTCGCCGGAGGTTGGCCGGAGAAGATGACCGGACCACCACCTCCGCCGCCGTCTGGTTTCGCCGGAATCCTCCATTTCCGGCCGAAACTCCAAGCTTTCCAACTTCTTCAAAACTCAACCATTTTTCACGAATTTTACGTCTAAATCTATCTACTCAAACCCAGGAATCCAAATATGACCTCAAAACCACAAACACGTACCTGTGCTAGCCGGAAAATCGATCGAAAGGTCCGAAACTTCCTATCCTCGGTTCGGCTTCCTCCGTGGTCCTCTCCTTCGATGGTTGGTACGGTTGTGATCGTGGAAAGGAGTAGAACACGATTAGTTGATCAAAACTGGAAGTTGAAGCCTTGAAATCCAAGTTGACTTTTGTGGGTTTTTGGATGATTTTCGCACGGTTTCGGGTTGAAGGTTTGTGTATGTTTGTCACAGAGAGGATGAGTGAGATGATAAAGATGAAATGAAGATGATATGGATCAGATAAGTCTGATTTGGGGGGGTTAAAATATCTTCTCCCAAAACCAAATTACCAAAATGCCCTTGCACATCTAGACCCATAACTTCCGTCCACGAACTCCGTTTTCCGCGTGCCGCCTGTCTACGAACTCGTGAGTTCGAGACCTACGCAACGGTATACAAAACACCACCGAAAAGGTTTCGAAACCAAAACTTGATTTCCATGCCCTTTAACAAGCAAGGGTAAAATCGTCATTTTACATAAATAATTTAATTAAATCCAATAATTAAAATTCCGGGTTGTTACATTCTACCCCCCTTAAGAAATTTCGTCCCCGAAATTCAACTCTACCCTTGGAACAAATAAGGATACTGCGTCCGCATTAGTTCCTCAGTTTCCCACGTGGCTTCCTCCACGTTATGATTCCTCCACAACACTTTAACTAGAGGAATACTCTTTCTGCGCAGTACCTTCTCTTTCCAATCCAAAATTTGCACCGGTTGCTCCTCAAAAGTCAAATCATCTTTCAGCTCAAGTGGTTGCTCTTCCAACACATGAGACTCATCAAACAGATATTTCCGGAGCAAAGATACATGGAAAACATTATGAACTCTGGATAATTCCGATGGTAAAGCAAGACGATATGCCACTGGTCCTATCCTCTCCAAAATCTCATATGGACCAATGTAGCGAGGACTCAGTTTTCCTCGTCTACCAAAACGTACAACTCCCTTCCAAGGTGATAGTTTTAAGAACACCCAATCACCTACTTCAAACTCAAGGTCTCTGGTTCTACGGTCTGCATAGCTCTTCTGGCGATCCTGAGCTGTCTTCAACCTTTCTCTGATGATCCTTATCTTTTCCTCAGTCGTATCAACCAACTCTGGTGTTAACAGTTTCCTTTCACCCACTTCGTTCCAGCATAATGGTGTCCTGCACTGCCTCCCATACAGTGCCTCGAAAGGAGACATCCCAATACTCGACTGATAACTATTATTATAAGCAAATTCCATCAGAGCCAGATGTGAATCCTAGTTTCCTTTAAACTGTAGTACACAAGCTCTCATCATATCCTCCAAAATCTGGATTGTCCTCTCAGACTGACCATCCGTCTGAGGATGAAAAGCTGTACTAAAATGCAATGTAGTGCCAAAAGCCTTCTGCAAACTCCGCCAAAACCTGGAGGTAAATCTAGGATCCCTGTCCGAAACAATCGACTCTGGAGTCCCATGTAGCCGTATGATCTCATCAATGAACAATTTGGCATACTGACTCATCCGAAAATCTTCCCGCACTGGCAAGAAATGTGCAGACTTCGTGAGTCTATCAACAATTACCCATATCCCATCATGTCCTTTCTGTGTTCTTGGAAGTTTATACACAAAATCCATCGTAATGTGATCCCACTTCCATTCCGGAATAGGTAATGGTTGAAGTGCCCCATATGGTTTCTGCCTCTCTGCTTTCACTTGCTGGCACGTCAGGCATCTACTCACAAACTCAGCAATCTCCCTTTTCATCCCAGTCCACCAATAATATTTCCTTAGGGTATGATACATCTTGGTACCTCCTGGATGCATAGCGTAAGCCGAACTATGAGCCTCATCAAGAATTTCCCTCTTTAGTTCCAGCTCATTCGGTACGCACAACCGACCATCCCTAACCAAGGCTCCATCATCCCTAAGCGCATAGTCCTGCCTGTTTCCAGTCTCTAACTCCATCCTGATAATGCACAATGTAGGGTCCTGGAGTTGAGCCTCAATAATCCGATCAATCAGCACAGGCTTCACATGAAAACTAGCCAATAAAGCCCCCTGGCTATCCATGTCCAGTACTATCCCTGCTCTACGGAACTCTACCAGTAACGGTAAGTAGACTGTATGCAAATGGGCTAAAGAACCCATGGATTTTCTGCTTAAAGCATCTGCCACAACATTGGCTTTCCCTGGATGGTACTCTATAGTACAATCATAATCCTTTATTAACTCAAGCCATCTTCTCTGCCTCAGATTTAGGTCTTTTTGGGTGAACAAGTACTTCAAACTCTTATGGTCGGTGAAGATCCGACACGTCTCCCCGTACAAATAATGTCTCCATATTTTCAATGCATGCACCACTGCAGCTAATTCCAAATCATGTGTGGGGTAATTCAACTCATGGGGTTTAAGTTGTCTAGAAGCATAAGCTATCACCTTTCCATGCTGCATCAACACGCAGCCTATACCCCGCAATGATGCATCACTATACACCTCGAATCCACCAGTATCATCAGGAATGGTCAATACTGGAGCAGAAGTCAACCTCCTCTTCAGCTCCTGAAATCCCTGTTCACAATCAGCTCCCCAGTCAAACTTGACTCCTTTCCTCGTCAACCGAGTCAACGGCCCTGCTATCGTAGAAAATCCTTCTACGAACCGTCGATAATATCCTGCCAAACCCAGAAAACTCCTCACCTCTGTCACTGTCCTCGGTTGCTCCCAGTTTGCCACTGCCTCAATCTTTTGGGGATCTACGCTGATACCCTCAGCCGAAATCACATGACCTAAGAATCCAACTTCGGTCAACCAAAACTGGCATTTACTGAATTTGGCAAACAAATGCTTTTTCCTAAGCATATTCAGCACCAACCTTAAGTGCTTCTCATGTGCCTTAGCACTCCTCGAATACACCAAGATGTCATCAATGAACACAATCACAAACCGATCCAAATACTTTTGGAACACCCTGTTCATCAAATCCATAAATGCTGCTGGAGCATTAGTCAACCCGAAAGGCATCACCAGGAACTCATAATGACCATAACGAGTCCTGAAAGCTGTTTTCTCAACATCCCCTTCTCTGATCCTCAACTGGTGGTATCCGGATCGAAGGTCAATTTTCGAAAAATATTTTGCCCCCTTAAGTTGATCAAACAAATCATCTATCCTTGGCAAAGGATACTTATTCCGCACCGTAGCCATGTTTAGCTTCCGGTAGTCGATACACAACCTCAACCCACCATCCTTTTTCCTCACAAATAACACTGGTGCACCCCAAGGTGAAACACTTGGGCGAATAAATCCCATATTCACCAAGTCCTGCAACTGAGTCTTTAACTCTCGCAATTCTGCCGGTGCCATCCTATACGGTGCCTGTGAGATAGGTTGAGTACCTGGCAAAAGCTCGATGGTGAACTCAATCTCCCGGTAAGGTGGCAATCCCGGAAGATCATCTGGAAACACATCAGAGAACTCACTCACCACTGGAATATCCTCCACTCTCATCGAAGTCTCCCGAGAATCAAACACATGAGCCAAGTAACCCTCACAACCTTTCCTCAACAATTTCTCAACGGTCAAAGCTGATATCACTCCACAGGGTAGTACCCTACGATCTCCTCTGAATGTAAGTTCCGGTAACCCTGGACTCCGGAAATCCACTCTTTTGTCATAACAATCAATAGAGGCATGGTGCATAGTCAACCAATCCATCCCCAGAATCACATCAAAATCAAAAATGTCTAAGGGGATTAAATCTGCCTCTAATGCATGACCTTCCACTAACACTGGACAATTTCGAATCACGAGATTCGCCACTAACATATTCCCAGTAGGAGTACTAATACCCATGTCCCAACCAATCGGAGACCATTTTCTACATCCTCTGGGCTAGACTCGCCCATCTATATGGTAGCCCCTAATCTCTGGGCTCTCTCAATGTCTGAACCTTCAGTAGCAGTCCTACTCTGAAGTACAGAAGTCAACGCATGACCTAATTGTTCCAGTGTCTGCCTCATATCAGGCTCCACTGTAGGTTCAGGTATGTCCCCCATATTTTCAAACTGTTGACGGAACTCGAGTCTCGGAGGCATTACACTGAAAAGAACTATACTCATCGATACCAAAATAATTGTACACGTAGTGTACAGTCTACAGGAATTTAACCTAGTGCTCTGATACCAATTGTCAGGACCCGTCCCGAATTTCCCCTCGAAACCCGGGAAGAACCCTGATCCCGTCTGACAACCTAAGAAAAGGTTCCCAAAATACCCTTCAATCCATACAAATTATAATAACCATAATAAATACTTCCTCTTGTCAGACAAGGGACTTAAGCACTCAATAATTCCCGTAATTAACGACAAATCAAATGCAACATAATATCAGAGCGTCTAAGTAGGATCAAGAATAAAATTTAGATATCCTACTCAAATATACAACACAGCGCAGTCGGAATCCTAATGCCTCAGCCTCGAGATCAATGTTCGCGTCAACTCTACTCAACTGCCTGAAGGGGGATTTAAACACAAAAGTTGTGAGTGGACAAAAATAATCATTTATAAATTCCTTTTCGAAGAATTACCTTTCTTCCCCTCCATTTATAAAATCATGCATGCATAACATAAAACAATTTATCATATAAAAGCATCATATGTAAATCATCCAAAATTCACATTTATCTTTAAAATCATTTAATTGGACTCACATAAAATCTGTATAATGAAAATACCTCGTGATCCACAATTTGGTTTGAAAACTCTCTTCAAATGAGTTTAAAATCATTTAATTCAATCTGGACACAAATTATCTCAAATTCAAATCATTTGGTTCAATCGGACACATAATATCTCAAAATCAAATCATTTGGTTCAATCTGCCACATAATATCTCAAATTCAAATCATTTGGTTCCATTTGGCAAATATCTCAAAATCAAGAATTCACTGTTCCCGACATATTCATAACACATCAGGGTATCCCTTGAGATGTGTTCAAATCTGTACAACTCTGTGTACCATATGTACTGTCTGTAATATCTGTACTATGCATAGACAGTTTCGCGACCCGGCGGAGACATACTCCTCAACACCTAAGGTCCGAACCCTCAACAACTGGTAGAGTCATGCTCCTCAACACCAGTCAGAGCAACAACAATCATCGGGACGGGAATCCGTGAATCAAATCCATACTTCGAAATCTTGTTTCGCGGCCTAAGCCAAATTCTTTAAAATATCATTTTATGGCCAAAATCGGTAAAATCACAATTATGGGTCTCAACCCAAATCACATACTAAAATAGTTACCACGTCAAAACGATATCAAAATCGAGTACAAAAACCAGGTCATTTCTCAAAACATACTTTCACTGAAATATTGTAAAATATGTGTCCAGTATCATTTCTAAAATCCAGAAATTCATTGCACTCATACTCAACAGTATTTAAAGCAAAGATACATTTATGCATGCATTACAGTTTATAAATCAAAGTCCACTCACAAACCTGTTCAAGCACGCTCAATCCCGAACTGTACGCTCCCCTGAGGTTCCTGGAGCAGTATCGCCTGTCCAAATTAATAATCGGGATTACCAGCTAATAATAATAATCTTAAGTATAAACCCCATAAATCCCGGGAGTCTAACGATGCTGTCCTAGAAAACGCAGCAACCTTAAAACGTCCGAAACAGCCCCTAAACGACATCCGATCGACTCGAAACCTGCGCCAACAGGTCCGAAACGTCAAAAACTATATGTCACGCGCCACCGTGACCTCAGACTCGGCCCCACGCGCCGCCACGCGCCGACGGAAGGTCGGAACACGCGCCCACGCGCCGCCACGCGCCGGTCACGCGTCTGCTACAGTACCCACGCGCCTGAACCGGTCCAACCCGGTTCGGCTCAATCTGACCCGGTCCAACTCGACCCGACCGGTTCACTCAACCCGACCGGTTCAACTCGACCCGACCGGTCACCGGCGACTCGCCGGAGAAGATGACCGGCTGCCGTCACCGTCGCCGGAGGTTGGCCGGAGAAGATGACCGGACCACCACCTCCGCCGCCGTCTGGTTTCGCCGGAATCCTCCATTTCCGGCCGAAACTCCAAGCTTTCCAACTTCTTCAAAACTCAACCATTTTTCACGAATTTTACGTCTAAATCTATCTACTCAAACCCAGGAATCCAAATATGACCTCAAAACCACAAACACGTACCTGTGCTAGCCGGAAAATCGATCGAAAGGTCCGAAACTTCCTATCCTCGGTTCGGCTTCCTCCGTGGTCCTCTCCTTCGATGGTTGGTACGGTTGTGATCGTGGAAAGGAGTAGAACACGATTAGTTGATCAAAACTGGAAGTTGAAGCCTTGAAATCCAAGTTGACTTTTGTGGGTTTTTGGATGATTTTCGCACGGTTTCGGGTTGAAGGTTTGTGTATGTTTGTCACAGAGAGGATGAGTGAGATGATAAAGATGAAATGAAGATGATATGGATCAGATAAGTCTGATTTGGGGGGGTTAAAATATCTTCTCCCAAAACCAAATTACCAAAATGCCCTTGCACATCTAGACCCATAACTTCCGTCCACGAACTCCGTTTTCCGCGTGCCGCCTGTCTACGAACTCGTGAGTTCGAGACCTACGCAACGGTATACAAAACACCACCGAAAAGGTTTCGAAACCAAAACTTGATTTCCATGCCCTTTAACAAGCAAGGGTAAAATCGTCATTTTACATAAATAATTTAATTAAATCCAATAATTAAAATTCCGGGTTGTTACAATCTACCCCCCTTAAGAAATTTCGTCCCCGAAATTCAACTCTACCCTTGGAACAAATAAGGATACTGCGTCCGCATTAGTTCCTCAGTTTCCCACGTGGCTTCCTCCACGTTATGATTCCTCCACAACACTTTAACTAGAGGAATACTCTTTCTGCGCAGTACCTTCTCTTTCCAATCCAAAATTTGCACCGGTTGCTCCTCAAAAGTCAAATCATCTTTCAGCTCAAGTGGTTGCTCTTCCAACACATGAGACTCATCAAACAGATATTTCCGGAGCAAAGATACATGGAAAACATTATGAACTCTGGATAATTCCGATGGTAAAGCAAGACGATATGCCACTGGTCCTATCCTCTCCAAAATCTCATATGGACCAATGTAGCGAGGACTCAGTTTTCCTCGTCTACCAAAACGTACAACTCCCTTCCAAGGTGATAGTTTTAAGAACACCCAATCACCTACTTCAAACTCAAGGTCTCTGGTTCTACGGTCTGCATAGCTCTTCTGGCGATCCTGAGCTGTCTTCAACCTTTCTCTGATGATCCTTATCTTTTCCTCAGTCGTATCAACCAACTCTGGTGTTAACAGTTTCCTTTCACCCACTTCGTTCCAGCATAATGGTGTCCTGCACTGCCTCCCATACAGTGCCTCGAAAGGAGACATCCCAATACTCGACTGATAACTATTATTATAAGCAAATTCCATCAGAGCCAGATGTGAATCCCAGTTTCCTTTAAACTGTAGTACACAAGCTCTCATCATATCCTCCAAAATCTGGATTGTCCTCTCAGACTGACCATCCGTCTGAGGATGAAAAGCTGTACTAAAATGCAATGTAGTGCCAAAAGCCTTCTGCAAACTCCGCCAAAACCTGGAGGTAAATCTAGGATCCCTGTCCGAAACAATCGACTCTGGAGTCCCATGTAGCCGTATGATCTCATCAATGAACAATTTGGCATACTGACTCATCCGAAAATCTTCCCGCACTGGCAAGAAATGTGCAGACTTCGTGAGTCTATCAACAATTACCCATATCCCATCATGTCCTTTCTGTGTTCTTGGAAGTTTATACACAAAATCCATCGTAATGTGATCCCACTTCCATTCCGGAATAGGTAATGGTTGAAGTGCCCCATATGGTTTCTGCCTCTCTGCTTTCACTTGCTGGCACGTCAGGCATCTACTCACAAACTCAGCAATCTCCCTTTTCATCCCAGTCCACCAATAATATTTCCTTAGGGTATGATACATCTTGGTACCTCCTGGATGCATAGCGTAAGCCGAACTATGAGCCTCATCAAGAATTTCCCTCTTTAGTTCCAGCTCATTCGGTACGCACAACCGACCATCCCTAACCAAGGCTCCATCATCCCTAAGCGCATAGTCCTGCCTGTTTCCAGTCTCTAACTCCATCCTGATAATGCACAATGTAGGGTCCTGGAGTTGAGCCTCAATAATCCGATCAATCAGCACAGGCTTCACATGAAAACTAGCCAATAAAGCCCCCTGGCTATCCATGTCCAGTACTATCCCTGCTCTACGGAACTCTACCAGTAACGGTAAGTAGACTGTATGCAAATGGGCTAAAGAACCCATGGATTTTCTGCTTAAAGCATCTGCCACAACATTGGCTTTCCCTGGATGGTACTCTATAGTACAATCATAATCCTTTATTAACTCAAGCCATCTTCTCTGCCTCAGATTTAGGTCTTTTTGGGTGAACAAGTACTTCAAACTCTTATGGTCGGTGAAGATCCGACACGTCTCCCCGTACAAATAATGTCTCCATATTTTCAATGCATGCACCACTGCAGCTAATTCCAAATCATGTGTGGGGTAATTCAACTCATGGGGTTTAAGTTGTCTAGAAGCATAAGCTATCACCTTTCCATGCTGCATCAACACGCAGCCTATACCCCGCAATGATGCATCACTATACACCTCGAATCCACCAGTATCATCAGGAATGGTCAATACTGGAGCAGAAGTCAACCTCCTCTTCAGCTCCTGAAATCCCTGTTCACAATCAGCTCCCCAGTCAAACTTGACTCCTTTCCTCGTCAACCGAGTCAACGGCCCTGCTATCGTAGAAAATCCTTCTACGAACCGTCGATAATATCCTGCCAAACCCAGAAAACTCCTCACCTCTGTCACTGTCCTCGGTTGCTCCCAGTTTGCCACTGCCTCAATCTTTTGGGGATCTACGCTGATACCCTCAGCCGAAATCACATGACCTAAGAATCCAACTTCGGTCAACCAAAACTGGCATTTACTGAATTTGGCAAACAAATGCTTTTTCCTAAGCATATTCAGCACCAACCTTAAGTGCTTCTCATGTGCCTTAGCACTCCTCGAATACACCAAGATGTCATCAATGAACACAATCACAAACCGATCCAAATACTTTTGGAACACCCTGTTCATCAAATCCATAAATGCTGCTGGAGCATTAGTCAACCCGAAAGGCATCACCAGGAACTCATAATGACCATAACGAGTCCTGAAAGCTGTTTTCTCAACATCCCCTTCTCTGATCCTCAACTGGTGGTATCCGGATCGAAGGTCAATTTTCGAAAAATATTTTGCCCCCTTAAGTTGATCAAACAAATCATCTATCCTTGGCAAAGGATACTTATTCCGCACCGTAGCCATGTTTAGCTTCCGGTAGTCGATACACAACCTCAACCCACCATCCTTTTTCCTCACAAATAACACTGGTGCACCCCAAGGTGAAACACTTGGGCGAATAAATCCCATATTCACCAAGTCCTGCAACTGAGTCTTTAACTCTCGCAATTCTGCCGGTGCCATCCTATACGGTGCCTGTGAGATAGGTTGAGTACCTGGCAAAAGCTCGATGGTGAACTCAATCTCCCGGTAAGGTGGCAATCCCGGAAGATCATCTGGAAACACATCAGAGAACTCACTCACCACTGGAATATCCTCCACTCTCATCGAAGTCTCCCGAGAATCAAACACATGAGCCAAGTAACCCTCACAACCTTTCCTCAACAATTTCTCAACGGTCAAAGCTGATATCACTCCACAGGGTAGTACCCTACGATCTCCTCTGAATGTAAGTTCCGGTAACCCTGGACTCCGGAAATCCACTCTTTTGTCATAACAATCAATAGAGGCATGGTGCATAGTCAACCAATCCATCCCCAGAATCACATCAAAATCAAAAATGTCTAAGGGGATTAAATCTGCCTCTAATGCATGACCTTCCACTAACACTGGACAATTTCGAATCACGAGATTCGCCACTAACATATTCCCAGTAGGAGTACTAATACCCATGTCCCAACCAATCGGAGACCATTTTCTACATCCTCTGGGCTAGACTCGCCCATCTATATGGTAGCCCCTAATCTCTGGGCTCTCTCAATGTCTGAACCTTCAGTAGCAGTCCTACTCTGAAGTACAGAAGTCAACGCATGACCTAATTGTTCCAGTGTCTGCCTCATATCAGGCTCCACTGTAGGTTCAGGTATGTCCCCCATATTTTCAAACTGTTGACGGAACTCGAGTCTCGGAGGCATTACACTGAAAAGAACTATACTCATCGATACCAAAATAATTGTACACGTAGTGTACAGTCTACAGGAATTTAACCTAGTGCTCTGATACCAATTGTCAGGACCCGTCCCGAATTTCCCCTCGAAACCCGGGAAGAACCCTGATCCCGTCTGACAACCTAAGAAAAGGTTCCCAAAATACCCTTCAATCCATACAAATTATAATAACCATAATAAATACTTCCTCTTGTCAGACAAGGGACTTAAGCACTCAATAATTCCCGTAATTAACGACAAATCAAATGCAACATAATATCAGAGCGTCTAAGTAGGATCAAGAATAAAATTTAGATATCCTACTCAAATATACAACACAGCGCAGTCGGAATCCTAATGCCTCAGCCTCGAGATCAATGTTCGCGTCAACTCTACTCAACTGCCTGAAGGGGGATTTAAACACAAAAGTTGTGAGTGGACAAAAATAATCATTTATAAATTCCTTTTCGAAGAATTACCTTTCTTCCCCTCCATTTATAAAATCATGCATGCATAACATAAAACAATTTATCATATAAAAGCATCATATGTAAATCATCCAAAATTCACATTTATCTTTAAAATCATTTAATTGGACTCACATAAAATCTGTATAATGAAAATACCTCGTGATCCACAATTTGGTTTGAAAACTCTCTTCAAATGAGTTTAAAATCATTTAATTCAATCTGGACACAAATTATCTCAAATTCAAATCATTTGGTTCAATCGGACACATAATATCTCAAAATCAAATCATTTGGTTCAATCTGCCACATAATATCTCAAATTCAAATCATTTGGTTCCATTTGGCAAATATCTCAAAATCAAGAATTCACTGTTCCCGACATATTCATAACACATCAGGGTATCCCTTGAGATGTGTTCAAATCTGTACAACTCTGTGTACCATATGTACTGTCTGTAATATCTGTACTATGCATAGACAGTTTCGCGACCCGGCGGAGACATACTCCTCAACACCTAAGGTCCGAACCCTCAACAACTGGTAGAGTCATGCTCCTCAACACCAGTCAGAGCAACAACAATCATCGGGACGGGAATCCGTGAATCAAATCCATACTTCGAAATCTTGTTTCGCGGCCTAAGCCAAATTCTTTAAAATATCATTTTATGGCCAAAATCGGTAAAATCACAATTATGGGTCTCAACCCAAATCACATACTAAAATAGTTACCACGTCAAAACGATATCAAAATCGAGTACAAAAACCAGGTCATTTCTCAAAACATACTTTCACTGAAATATTGTAAAATATGTGTCCAGTATCATTTCTAAAATCCAGAAATTCATTGCACTCATACTCAACAGTATTTAAAGCAAAGATACATTTATGCATGCATTACAGTTTATAAATCAAAGTCCACTCACAAACCTGTTCAAGCACGCTCAATCCCGAACTGTACGCTCCCCTGAGGTTCCTGGAGCAGTATCGCCTGTCCAAATTAATAATCGGGATTACCAGCTAATAATAATAATCTTAAGTATAAACCCCATAAATCCCGGGAGTCTAACGATGCTGTCCTAGAAAACGCAGCAACCTTAAAACGTCCGAAACAGCCCCTAAACGACATCCGATCGACTCGAAACCTGCGCCAACAGGTCCGAAACGTCAAAAACTATATGTCACGCGCCACCGTGACCTCAGACTCGGCCCCACGCGCCGCCACGCGCCGACGGAAGGTCGGAACACGCGCCCACGCGCCGCCACGCGCCGGTCACGCGTCTGCTACAGTACCCACGCGCCTGAACCGGTCCAACCCGGTTCGGCTCAATCTGACCCGGTCCAACTCGACCCGACCGGTTCACTCAACCCGACCGGTTCAACTCGACCCGACCGGTCACCGGCGACTCGCCGGAGAAGATGACCGGCTGCCGTCACCGTCGCCGGAGGTTGGCCGGAGAAGATGACCGGACCACCACCTCCGCCGCCGTCTGGTTTCGCCGGAATCCTCCATTTCCGGCCGAAACTCCAAGCTTTCCAACTTCTTCAAAACTCAACCATTTTTCACGAATTTTACGTCTAAATCTATCTACTCAAACCCAGGAATCCAAATATGACCTCAAAACCACAAACACGTACCTGTGCTAGCCGGAAAATCGATCGAAAGGTCCGAAACTTCCTATCCTCGGTTCGGCTTCCTCCGTGGTCCTCTCCTTCGATGGTTGGTACGGTTGTGATCGTGGAAAGGAGTAGAACACGATTAGTTGATCAAAACTGGAAGTTGAAGCCTTGAAATCCAAGTTGACTTTTGTGGGTTTTTGGATGATTTTCGCACGGTTTCGGGTTGAAGGTTTGTGTATGTTTGTCACAGAGAGGATGAGTGAGATGATAAAGATGAAATGAAGATGATATGGATCAGATAAGTCTGATTTGGGGGGGTTAAAATATCTTCTCCCAAAACCAAATTACCAAAATGCCCTTGCACATCTAGACCCATAACTTCCGTCCACGAACTCCGTTTTCCGCGTGCCGCCTGTCTACGAACTCGTGAGTTCGAGACCTACGCAACGGTATACAAAACACCACCGAAAAGGTTTCGAAACCAAAACTTGATTTCCATGCCCTTTAACAAGCAAGGGTAAAATCGTCATTTTACATAAATAATTTAATTAAATCCAATAATTAAAATTCCGGGTTGTTACACAGGGAGGGAAGAAAATCCCTAATCTCCTTAACGAGGGGCTCTAAAAAATCTCTCTGATATCTATGGATGCTCAAAAAAGCTCATAGCTGAATTTTTTTCATGTTTGTTTTAGGATTTTGTTTTTTTAGATTAAAGTTTTAGGATTTTGCTTTTCCATCAAAGAATAGTTTTAAATTGAAAGAAATTTTTTTAATTATATATCAATTAACAATTCCAAGTCAGCATCTATGTAATTTCAAGATTATAAAGCTCCACATCACTTTTAATCATATTCATTGGTTTAAACTAAATTTAAAGGCCCAAAAAGAATGTCTAAATATATGTAGGCTTAGGATAAAGGGAAACAAAATTTTAGATATTCTTTTTAGGTATTTAGATTTAGTTAAAAACTAATGGCTCTGATTAAAAGTAATGTGGAGACCGTGGCTTGAGAAAGAGTGGACGGTGGTGGCCTCAGGGTTTGTAAGAGTGAGATGTGGATAGCAGGAATATAAACTTTTTTGTTTAGTTTGATATACGTGATTATGCAATGAGACTTATATATAATTTGGTTAAACAGTTTCAATAGTTATTGAAATTTGCCCAAATGTTATAAATTATTTTTAAACTTTAATATTAGAGTTTGCCGTCTCTGAACTTTACCAAAATGTGCAACGATGATCATCCATCAATTTTTTGAACGTTTACTATTAAAAATAAATGGTGGAATATTATTCTACGTAACTTTTTTATCATAAAATATTAAAAAAGTTGAAAGAAGGGACATTAGTATAATTGGAGTAAAGTTGAAAAACAATAAACTTTAATATTGAAATTTATGGACAATTAGTATAATTGGAGTAAAGTTGAGGGACAATAAATTTTAATATTGAACTTTTGGGACGATTTGTAAAATTTGAATAAAATTACTTAGGCTATATAATTTTTGTTTTTTCTTATTTTGTTTAATTTTTATTACACGTGGCTAGGATTGATGGTAGGTGCCTACAGCAAACCCTAACTCCACAATTGTTAGTGTAAGCCGCCCCTTTCTCGTTTCTCTTCAGTCCACACCTTCTCTCCCTCTCTAACAAAATATTTGCAGTCGAACGAACCCCAAGTCCCCTACCTCCTCTGCCACTCATAGACATCCTCTCCTCCAATCTCCGCCGCCATCGTTTTCTTCCATCACGACCAACCCGACCAATATTCCCTCACTTGGCAGCCTCTGTTCTTCTGCAGTTGAATTATTGATTGAGATGGGCAGTAGTAAAAAGAGAGACTCTAGTTCCATAGAAGGTGTTGATGATGCCGGCTTCAGTAATATGAAGAAATCCAAGACGGACAAAGCAAAGCAGAAGATATCAGAAGCTCCCCATGCCCCTTCTTCTTCTGAAGCTGCCCCTCCTTCTGCTGCTCCCGCGACCTCCAAATCCATGGAGAGACAAAAGAAAAGAAAAGCTTTAGATAAAGAGAGACGCCTCCACACTGAAGAAACCAAACCCAAAGAACCCAAAACGATGGAGGTTGAATCGAAAACTGAGTTACCCGTGTCGTCTTCCTCCAGTGGGGTTCTTCCGGAGTTCCATGTGGGTGTTTTTAAAGACTTGGCATCGGTGGATGCTTCTGTTAGAGAAGCCGCGGCGGAAGCTTTGGCTGTGGAGTTGGTGGAAGTGCAGACAGCTTATGATAGGCTTGAAAACAAGGAGTTGGTTGAAGGTGGACTCAAGTTGGAGGCTGAGAAGGATGATGGGTTGAATGATTGTGCGCCTTCCTTGAGATATGCCTTGCGGAGACTCATTCGTGGTGTTTCTTCGTCACGAGAGGTTTTTTTGTTATTAGTTTTGTGTTTTCTGTATTTGTTTATTTTCAAACTGAGTATTTTTTTTATGTTATTAAACCCAAGTATCTAGGAGTAATTCCTAACTTGAAAGTTTAAATTTTTTATTTATAAGTTGTGGTAGGCCATTTTAGAAAGTGTAGAACGTCTTACTGGAATTCTACTTACATGCCTAAGTTTTATTTTGAATTTGTTTTGTACCTACAAACTTCATGTGCTTGAAATAGTGCAGAGCTTTTAAACATGAATTCATATATTTGTATGCTTATATGCTATTTAATTAATCGAAAGATTGGAATGCTAATTGATAATGCAACTTCTTTGGCTAACACTTGTTATGTGCATTGTTTGTATTGCTTTTGCAGTGTGCAAGACAAGGATTTGCATTAGGTTTAACTATTTTAGTAAGAACCATTCCCAGCATCAAGGTTAACTCGTTGCTGAAGCTCATTGTTGATTTCCTAGAGGTCTCTTCATCAATGAAGGGTCAGGTAGGCAATCCTTTTCTTTATATACCAAAGAATTCTTTGATCCAGATGCTGTATTCTCCTAAACAAAATTTATGAATTTACTTCCTCGTGGCATTGCAGGAACAAAGGGATCATCTTTTGGGTCGCCTATTTGCTTATGGTGCTCTTGCTCGATCAGGAATTCTAGCTGAGGAGGTGGTGTCTGATAAAAATACTCCCCTCATAAAGGAATTCACTAGTCTTCTCATCGCCCTTGCATCAAAAAAGCGATACTTGCAAGAGCCTGCTGTTTCACTTATTTTAGACTTGGTTGAAAAGGTATTTCCCGATGAACAAATTCTTTTCGTACTGATCATAAAGTATTGTTTACACAGAACTGTGCTCTCCAGGTTCTCCACCATAATTTGACTCTAAATGAGCACTCTAGCATTTTGTTTACACACACGAATCGTTGGTTAAACCCCTAATTTAAATTCAAATGGACCTCTATTTTTTCGTTCAATTGCAGTAGCTCTTTATTTAGATTAGTTTCTATCGGAATTAGGCTCTTTAATCCCGCAGTTCCATGTCGGTTAGGGTACAGGCCACTGCTTAAAAACTGTTGTCCTGTTTCTCCATATCCAATTGATTTTAGAGGAGAAGCAAGTAAACTTATGTATTAAGTGAACCACTGTCTTTTTATATCTTCTCACTATTGGAGATTGCGTTTGTGGTGAAGATCATTCCCTGAAGTTGCTTTCTCTCACAACTCTGCAGGCTTTATATTTTAGTGGCTTTATCAATGATTCCATAACAGAACCTGTGTTTTTTTTCCTCATTATAAACTTGAGGATGGTTGGCGTTAACTGTAAATAGATCTGGTGTTGTGTGAATGTGCATTTCTAAATACAGTCTTCCTGCGTAGAAAACCTTCCTAAGACAAGTTTTTTGCCTAAGTTCTGGTACTTGACTATAGTTAATGCTTCGGTGTATATGGTTTGGTTAATATTGTAGCATGTAGACAGAATTTACTGTACTGGTTTCAACTGGAGACTTTTCTATGTTTTGAAACCAGCATTTAACAGCTTGATTACTGGTCTCTCTTATTTGTTCTCTAATAGGAGTTTTATGGTTGGAGATCTAATCAAGTTCAAAGTCCTTAAATGACACAGAACTAGAAGGCTTTCCTGGAAAAGAAAAGCCCTCTTTCCAAATATCAGATCTGGCTATACTGTTTTTAGTTACGAGGTCTCTTGGAATGAATCTCCAGACATACGTTCAAGGGGTGGTGGAATAGTGAGAGGAAATTAAATCTTTCAATACAACCTTTCCTATGAAATTTTTTTGTACTTCCGCTATCTATGCCACTATTTTTAGGGGTTGAAGGTTCCCCTTCTGTAATTTGTCGTTCTTTGTGCAGAGATAGGTGGTTCTTGGTTCTGTTTCCGTTGCTTTGTTTTGGTTCCTTGTCCTTTATTGTATTTACGAGATTAGTTTGGATGTGAATTTGTAGGTCATCATGTCCTAATACTTTTAGTTCTGCGTATTCTGTTTTTGCAGTTGCACTCCGAAGCCTCGCTGAGTCATGTTCTAGAGGCCTCTGGACTTAAAGAGTGGTTTGAAGGAGCTGTTGAAATTGGAAATCCTGATGCATTGCTTCTGGCTCTGAAAATCAGAGAAAAGGTTTCTGTTGAAAGTGCAAGATTTGGGAAACTTTTGCCAGATCCATTTAGTCCCAACAAACTCTTTTCTTCTGACCATCTGTCTTCTCTTGCTAATTGCTTGAAGGTAATATGAGCTTGCCTTGGTGTGCTGCATATGTATGGGTGTGCATATCTTTATGCATGGTGCACTTATCACTATGAAGGAAAATATAAATACTAACAGAAACAATTTCTAAACATTTGTGTTTGTGTGAAATTTTCCAGGAATCCACTTTTTGTCAGCCTCGTGTTCACAATGTGTGGCCTGTTCTGGTAAACATTCTTTTACCAGATAGAGTTTTGCAGGCTGAAGATGCAATGTCTGTTTCAAATTCCTTAAAAAAGCACAAAAAGAACCGTAAGTCTAGCTCTTCTGACGAAGAAATTGCAAAAAGATTCCAGTGCTTCTGCGAGGTGATTATTGAGGGATCCCTTCTCCCATCATCTCATGACCGCAAACACTTGGCCTTTGATGTTCTGCTTCTTCTCTTACCAAGGTTGCCCGCATCTTTTATTCCAGTTGTTCTGTCTTACAAACTTGTTCAGTGCATGATTGATATACTTTCTACTAAGGATTCTTGGCTCTATAAATTTATGCAACATTTTCTTAAAAAATTATCTGATTGGGTTGGGCATGATGATGTGAGAAGGGTTTCTGTCATTGTGGCTTTACAGAAACACAGTAATGGAAAATTTGATTGCATTACACAAACAAAGACAGTTAAGGGTTTGATGGCAGATTTCAGAACAGAGTCTGGTTGCATGCTGTTTATTCAAAACTTGTTGAATATGTTTTTGGATGAAAGTCAGGCTTCTGAGGAACCTTCAGATCAGAGTCAAACAACGGATGACAATTCAGAGATTGGTTCTGTTGAAGACAAGGATTTAGTTGGAACTATGGGTAATTCTGATTTTTTGAAAGCCTGGATTGTGGAATCCCTCCCGGGCATATCAAAAAATTTGAAGCTGGATCCTGAAGCAAAGTTTCGGGTTCAAAAAGAAATATTGAAGTTTGTAGCAGTTCAGGGTTTGTTCACCGCATCTCTTGGCACTGAACTGACATCCTTTGAATTAGAAGAGAAATTTAGGTGGCCGAAAGCGGCCACCTCAACTGCCCTTTGCAAGATGTGTATTGAGCAGCTGCAGTTATTGTTGGCAAATGCTCAGAAAGGAGAGGGGCCACGCTTGTTTTTAAATAGTAATGAGCCAAATGATCTTGGCTCTTACTTCATGTGGTTTCTTAGCACTTTGTGCAACATTCCTTCAATTTCTCTCTTTCGGCCTTTGACGACCGAGGAAAAAGACACAATGAAAAAATTGCAAGCAATGGAAACTTCTCTTTCAAAAGAGGTACTTTCTATGGCCTTTTTTAGCTTAATGTAATTATGGTCTTTTTCAGATGTTTGAATTTCAAAGTGCGTTCCAGATTTTAGATTGGATAAAGTCGGATCAGGCAGCAATATGCCTTAAAATTTTGAAATCAATGAGGTTTAAAATTAAGGATGGTATTTCCTAATGAAGGTCCACTTGTTGCGTACATTTTAAGATATGGTTTCTTAATAAGTCAACTTACAGATGCCTTGTTCAGGGTTCTTCTAGATGTTGCATTCTAGCCTTGTAGGCCATGTTCTGTAGAACTACTTTTGAACTCAAGTCAGATGAAAGCCTGCGAATTCCTTTAATTTGGTCTTCCTGTTACTTGGTTGTACATTCTTATGCGTGTTCCTTGACATGACATGCAACTTCTTAAATGTTTCGATGGCAGGAAAGGAATTGTGGGCTTGGTAGTGGCAATTCAAATAGGTTGCATGCATTACGATACTTGCTTATCCAGCTGCTTTTGCAAATGCTCCTTCGACCAAAGGAATACTTAGAAGCAATCTCTGAGCTTATTTTGTGTTGTATGAAAGCTTTCCCTGTTGCTGATCTTGTTGATTTCCCTGAAGAAGATGACTTAGAAGGTGATGAGGCACCTGCGGTAATGGATGTTCTTTTGGATACATTGCTTTCATTGCTGCCACAGTCATCTGCTCCTATGCGAACTTCAATTGAGCAGGTGTGATATTGGTACTTTGGGCTTCTTGTTTTAATTTTACATTTATGCTGTGTTTGAAATGTTAGTCCACTTTATATTGGTAGGCATTTACTTGATTTTACAATGGTGTGAAATCTTTTATCTTTTTTTGGATGTTATTTTCTGAGTAATAATCATGCGTTGCCATTGATGCTTTACGTAATTTTGCTTTCTAATTCTATCACTTAACTCGTGGGCCTTTCAATTCACTCATCTGATGCTGGAGTAGTATATACAGACCAATCCATATATTTTAAAATCTTCTATGTTTTTAGTCCATTATAGATGAGCATTTTTTGCTCAAAAGTCCTGTTTTCTTGATTTTTGGGTCAAAAGTGCTTGTCCAAGCAAAAGCTATTTCAGGCTAATTCTTACGTGATTCTTTATCTGGAATTCGTGACTTGTAGGTATTTAAATACTTCTGTGGTGATATCACAGTTGATGGTCTGTTGCGCATGTTGAGGGTCATTAAGAAGAATTTGAAACCTGCTAGGAAAAAGGATTCTGATAGTGATGATGTTTTGGATGACGATGATGATGAGGATTTTATCAACATCGAAGAAGATGGAGCCATTGATGAGGCTGAGACAGGTGAAACGGGTGAGAGTGATGAGCAGTCAGATGAATCTGAGGCTGACTCTGAGGCTGTTGATACGGTTGAGGAAGTTAACAAAGAAGTCCCTGAAGCTTCTGATGATTCTGATGGAGGATGGGATGATGATGCAATGTTCAAAATGGATACTTATCTTGCCCGGATCTTCAAAGAGAAACAGAATCAAGCTGGAGTTGACACTGCACATCACCAACTCATGCTGTTTAAGCTTCGTGTTCTTTCATTGCTAGAAATTTACCTGCATGAAAATCCAGGCAAGTTTGCTGTTTTGAAATGTATAATACAGAAATGGCTTACTATGTGTTTTGCAAGCACTAACCCAAGAGATTTCTTTCATTTATGCCTAGTTCATTGGGGATTAGGAGGGGTTAGATGTGCATGATATTTTTTTTTTCTTGCTAACTTTGTTGTTTCTTTGTGCCTTGCACAGGTAAGCCGCAGGTTTTGTTGGTGTATTCAAACCTGGCTCGGGCATTTATTGAACCTGCTACCGCAGAAAACGGTGAACAGCTTGGACAGCGTATATGGGGAATTATGCAGAAGAAGATATTTAAAGCAAAGGACTGTCCTAAGGGTGAAGATGTGCAACTATCTAGTTTAGAATCTTTGTTGGAAAAGAATTTGAAGTTTGCATCAAGACCAATTAAGAGGAAGAAATCTGCGACCAACCTGTCTAAGAAAAAACAGTCAGCCTCCTGGAATCGACACAAAATGATTACTTCCCTTGCACAGAGCTCCACATTCTGGCTTCTGAAGATCTTCGAAGCAAGAAAGTTTCCAGAGTCTGAGCTTCAGAAGGTTTTTGATGTTTTCCAGGGTGTTCTAGTAGAATATTTCGATAGTAAGAAGTCACAAATCAAATCCGAATTTTTGAAAGAAATATTTAGAAGACGGCCATGGATAGGGCGCCACCTCTTAGGCTTCCTTTTAGAGAAATGTGGCAGCTCAAAGTCCGATTTTCGGCGAGTGGAATCACTTGATTTGGTGATTGAAATACTGAAGCCCCTTGACACCTCTGATGGAAGTGGCCGGGAAGTGTTGAAGAGAATTATGGAAAGTCATCTGCAAAAACTCTGTCGTTTGATAGAGCAATTGGTGACAATTATTCCAGAAAACAAGTCGAGGCGGGCTGAAGCTCGGAGGTTTTGTAGCAGGATTCTTCAGATGTTAACAACCCTTAAGCTGCGCAAGACTTTCCTTAAAGAATTAGCCCCAGATGCACATGCCAAGTGCGAATCGCTACTTGGTGCTCAATTTATTACTAGGGACGAACCGCAACAAGGCAAGTAAGTTTTCCTAGCCCCTTTTTTAGGAAAGCAGTTTGTGCTAATATGAATCCCCAATTTTGACTTTAGAACAAGGTAGAGCACCTGTTGAACTTGCAGAATTCTCTGTTGGAAGTATTTTTCAAGTTTTTATGTGGTTTCATTTTATGGAGTTGGGTTTGCAGATAGCAGAAAATTTTCTACTTGCCATATTGTGAATTTCACTGGACTTTTCTTTTATAATCATGGTCATGCATAAGTGGACTCCTTAGTGATGGTGAAATGGTTATAATGAACCAATTGTCATGCATGTGTACAACTTAATTTTAAATTTTTTACCAAGTTTAAATGAGCCAATTGACTTCCAATTTCCATCTCCTACGGATACTGAAACTAAAACCATCGTCCACATGTCGTCCACATGTACACAACTGTTTTGACATACTTTCATATGGAACCGGAGTACCAAATTCTTCTGGTGATTCTGCAACCCAGTCCTTGTACGCATCAAACCAGTCTTGGCACTTCACTTTCTTGTCTGCAAACTCACCCAATTTGTCCCCAAAAATTTTGTTCTAGGTGCGCATTCATATCGTATTATAAAGGTTTTGCCGCACATCTTCAATCCTGTTATCGCACTAAAGTCCATTGAAGTCATGGTGAGTTCCCCAACATTATCAAAACGAAAAGTATGAGTCGTATCCCGCCATCTTTTTGCCAACACAAGTAAAAGTTGTCTATCCCGATGACCTTGTCTCAGATTCAATTGAATAACGGAAATGAAAGGATCAAACCCTTCTCTACTAATCCTACTCTTCACTTCATCTAACTTTTTGGGATTTTGCGACAATTTTATTTTCACCTATTATATTATCCTTTGATATTATATTGAAGTGAACAATGTGAAATACAACATATTCCGTACCTAATTTGATCAACCTGATAAGATCGACCAATCCTGCCAAAATTCTACTTAGCCCTCGGCTTAATAGAAACATGACACAATCCCATGAAGCATGGTGCATCCCACCAACTCACCTCCGGGACAAAACAATCCAATTGGTCTGGTCGATCAATTGGTCGGTCGACCAGATCACTTTGACAAGTGAACTCGGGACCACCAGGACATGTGTCAACACCAGAATCAGGGGCATTTATCCCACATTGAAATATTTCACTTACAACATTCAATGCTACTATAAATACAAGGATACTTCTCCTAAAAAAGGTAATGACATTTTTATCCTTACGATGCCTAAATTACTACAGTACCCTCTTTGCCTAACTGACTTAGGCATCAGAGACTGTTAAGCTAACACCACACAAATGCTCCTTTGCTTTTACCTTCTCCTTGAAGGGTGTCCCACCACTGAGAAGAGCGAGCTAAGTGAGCTCAGCGAGGCAATTCTAAGTTGGTCAATTTTTGTCATCAACAGTTTGGCGTCGTCTATGGTAATTCTGAAACACCTCCCACTAACTCACATACCACATAGGCCTTCCCAACACCCACGGGCATCATGTTGGACGATCAAGATGAAGGTGAATTTACTAACACTCCATTCTTACAAAGGAACTCTAGGGATAACATTCACGACAGGTTAAGGCAGATGTTGGACGACCTCCAACGAGAAATAGCAGAGGTCCATAACGCCAAGACAGACGCTAAAAATCAGGTCTTATCTAATCAGTACGAGAGCACCTTGACCCTTCTAAGCATGTCCCAGCAAGGTCATGGACGAGATAAAGGACCTACTGATCAAACTCTGGCCGATCAAACCCTAGCCGAATGTACCCAGGCCGATCAACTTTTGACAGATCAACCTTAGATAGGCACAAGAAGCAGCAGCCTAGGGCAAACCCCACTTCATCTAGAGGGTGACTCCTCATCCAACCTTTCGGCGGTGCAGGTCCCTCACAACCAAGGATTTATCGGGACGCCCACCAACTCCTAGATGATCGTCAAGTACAAATTGAACTCGTTCGCTTGACTTATGCCACGTCAGATCCCAGGGCTGTGGGATAACCTACCCTGCCAATCTTACTAGCAACAGGACGACAAGCAATGTGACACTTTTGTCGTGGCTAATAGTCGAGATAACCACGGCGCACAAGGCCCTGAAGGGAAAACACGCTTGAGATGCAGGATGAGACCGAATCAACTACTAGGAGCTACTTATAGGGCTGAAGGAGAAATAGGGATCGTCAAGGAAGAGATGATGGACATATAGAACGCCAACAAAATCCACCGCCACCGCAGCAAGACAGCACCCTGGTGGAAAGTCTCCTACCCCTGGTGTGCAACCTAGAGGTAGAGAAAGACAAGGGTAAAACGCCAATATGGGGGAAGACCAGCACTGGCCCTTTCACAAATCGAATCCTTCGGTTAAGGAAAAATACCCTGAAGATAGCCCCTTACACGGGAAAATGCGATCTCATCACCCACCTGAACAACTATGTGTATGCTCTTGCATACAAGAACGTGACAGACGAAGTTCAATGCCTCATCTTCAGCTCTACTCTTACCGACGATGCTCTCAATTGGTTCTACTGCCTAACTCCCAACACCATTGATTATTTCGAGGAATTAAAAACAACTTTCCTCAACCAATTCATGATCCAGATAGATAGGTAGTCTCTACGAAAGATCTCTTCTCCATTAGGCAGGGAGAGGAAGAAACACTTCAAAAATATGCCGCTAGATTCAGTCTTGAATACTCCCGCTGTCGGGATACATACGACAAGGCTGCGTTCGACGCTTTCCGGAGCGGCCTTAAAGAATCACCCTTCAAGTATGCAGCCCATACTGAAGATTGGAAGGATTACAATGAAATTATGCGAAGGGCGGCGATCCACGCCAAGGCAAAATTCTTCCACACTCCCACCAAGGAGAACAAGACCTCCTCTTACTCAACCCCCCAAAATAACAACAATAGCGACGGTAAGACCAATTTCAACCCAAGAGGCTACAATCAAGGGTCCAACCAATCACACCAGGGGAAGAGAAAACTTAATTATGATGGGAAGCACCAGGAGAAGAAGGGTCGATCAAACCACGACAACTGAGAGTTCAAACGAGGTGACAATCACACCAGGAAAGGCGAGGTTTGATGAGAGACAATGCTGGCCCAAGAACCCGCTTTGAAATATACACAATTTTGAACACCCCCTTGGATCGCATATTGCTAAACGTGGAGGACATGATATCCCAGCCCAAACCAAGGAATCCCAACTATCACCCCAAACACAACGTTGAATCTTACTGTCAATACCACAAGTACAATGGACACACCATTGACCAATGCATAGCATTTCGGGACATTGTGGAACAGCTGGTCCAAGATGGGAAGATCAACCAATTCCTTCAACATGCCCCACCTCCGGCGGGACATCCATAAATCAACACCATCAGCGGATGACCAATCTTATCTTCTCCATTCACATCAAACCGGGCAAAGAAGAACTTTCTTCGAGCTACCCAATCCAACCAACAAGTATTCAACATCGACTCAAATCGAGTGGCCAAAGTAGCCAAGAACGGGTGGGAACCCTTCACATTCTCGGAGGAAGAGGAGAAGGGCATAGTGTTTCCGCATGATGACCTCTTCATCATCAGAGCTCAAATTTCCAATTTCGACATGGGAAGGATACTCATTGACACCGGAAGCTCGGTCAATGTAAATATTCTGGGATGCCTTCAAGCGCATGGGAATAGACGAGAACGAACTTGATCGAAATGTCACACCATAATTCGGGTTTTCAAGAGACTCAGCCCAAGGGCATCATTTCCTTACCTATCTCGATGGGCACTACCCCAAAGATAGCTACAGCCATCACCACTTTTCTTGTGGTTCATTGTCCTGGCCTACAATGCAATTATCGACAGAAGCCTACTCAACCAACTGAAGGCCGTCACGGTAACCCATTTGCTACTGATGAAATTCCCAACATTGATGGGAATGGGCCAAGTAAGAGGAGATCAGCTCTCCGGAAGAACATGCTATGCCATGGCATTAACCAAAACTAGCAAGCAAGATCAGACATAAACTGTATCGGTAACTAAGACCGCTCTTGGCAACGATCCCATCGATCCCAAAATAGTGGAGGAACTCCGGAGCAGCCCTGCGGAAGATCCACGTGACCTATCCAACATGCCACAGGCAGAACATGAGGAGGAAACAGAGGCAATACCTCTATCAACCAACACAAGGATCAGACGGTCAGGATAGGACAAAGCTCAAACCAACCATACGAGCATCCCTCGTAGTTCCTGAAGAAAAATACTGAAGTATTCGCGTGGTCTTACGTAGACATGCCGGCCATTTCAATGGATGTCATCTGCCACAGACTCACAATTTATCCATCATTCAAACCAATGACACAAAATAGGCGTAGCTATGACGCTGAAAGGCAAACAGCTATGCAAGTTGAAATCACGAAGCTGAGTACTATACACTTCGTCCGGAAGGCCATATATGCCTCATGGGTGGAAAAGGTAGTGTTAGTCAAGAAGCCATCCAGATCTTGGCGCATGTGCATAAATTTCACTGACCTTAACAAGGCTTGCCCCAAAGACAACTTCCCATTGCCAAAGATCGATATGCTCGTGGACGCCACGACGGGACATGAGCTACTTAGCTTCATGGATGCCTATTCAGGCTACAACCAAATCCTCATGAATCCGGATGATCAGATTCATACAAGCTTGAGGACTGATCTGGGCGTCTACTGCTACAACGTCATGCCTTTCGGCCTGAAGATGCATGAGCAACATACCAGATGTTGGTCAACTTCATGTTCGCTGATCAAATTGGGAAGACAATGGAGGTCTATGTGGACGACATGCTCGTTAAAAGCAAAACGGAAGAGCAACACGTCCCTAATCTTGCACGGATGTTCAATGTTCTCAGGGAGTACAAGATGCCCCTCAATCCCACCAAATGTGTCTTTGGGGTGGGATCAGGCAAGTTCCTAGGCTACATGATCAGCTAGAGAGGCATTGAGGCAAATCCTGAAAAGATCAAGGCAATCCTTGATATGCAACCTCCCAAGACCCACATGGACATCCAAAGCCTGACGAGACGAGTGGCGGCTCTTACTCGTTTCATATCCAAAGCAACAGACAAATACGCACCATTCTTCAAAGCCTTAAAAAGCAAGAGCAAACATATTGATTGAACGGAGGAATGCAACAAGGCATTCGTCGAGCTCAAAGAATACATGAGCAAGGCTCCACTCTTGGCAAGACCAGAAACCGGGGAACACCTCTTCGTATATCTATCGGTTTCCACCTTGGCTGTTAGCTCTATTCTTATCACAAGAAGATAAGGTGTAGAACATCCCGTATACTACGTCAGAAAGGCATTTCAAGACGCGGAGACTAGATATCCCGACTTAGAGAAACTTGCTCTTGCCCTTGTGGTAACGGCGCGAAGGCTCCGGCCCTACTTCCAAACTCATGAGATCAAGGTCGTCACCAACAAACCTCTGAGGTAGGTCTTACAGAAACCAGATAAATATGGTTGCCTCACGAAATGGGAAATCGAGCTAAGTGAGTTCGATATAACCTATGTGGCCAAGACAGCTGAGAAAGGACAAGCGATGGCTGACTTTATTGCCGAATACTCTTACCATCCAACACAATACATTCCACCAGAGGCAACCCCTCTAAAGACAACATTGACATCACCAAGGTATCCGCTATCGACCCGCAACACCCATATTGGTCACTGTACGTGGACTGGTAGGCTTGCCATAACGGATCATGAGCGGGATTAGTCTTTACGTCCCCAGAAGGAACCAAGTTAGAGTATGCTCTACGCTTAAGCTTCAAAGCCTCCAATATTGAAGCTAAGTACGAAGCATTACTGTCTGGCTTACACATCGCCAAGGTCTTGGAGGTCAAATAGTTGAAGATCTACTGTGATTCACAATTGGTGGTCAGCCAAGTTAATGACAACTTTGAAGCCAAGGACATATCCATGTCCCTATACTTGGTCCTGGCAAAACAACTGCTCTCACACTTTCCAGCATATGAAATCAATAAAATCCCAAGGTCGGAGAATAGCCATGCCGATGCTCTAGCGAGACTCGCATCTTCCCTTGATGAAAAGGAGAAGTGAAAAGTACTAGTGGAGGTCCAACACACACCTAGCATGAGACCACGCCCGGTGTATACAATCAACACCAGCCCTACCTGGATGGATCCTATCAAAGCTTTCCTCCAAAACGACACCCTAACAGGAGACAAGATGGAGGCAAAAAGAATCAAGAGACAAGCAGTTAGATACACCATCCAGCACGACCATCTCTACAAGCGTGGATTCACCAGCCCACTCTTGAAATGCCTGACACCAGACATAGGTAACTACGTACTAAGGGAGATGCACGAAGGCAATTGTGGAGGCCACTGTGGAGCAAGAACTCTGGCCCAAAAGGCCTTCAGACAAGGATACTACTGGCCCACCATGCACTCAAACGCCATTGAGCTTACACAGAAATGTGACAAGTGCTAACGACACGCACCAATCCCTCACCTTTCGGTAGAGAACCTAACATCTATGCTTAGCCCTTGGCCATTCTCCAAATGGGGACTAGATCTAATCGGCCAAATGCTAGAAGGCAAATGCAAAGTCAATCATGCAGTGGTAGCAGTCGGTTACTTCACTAAGTGGGCGGAGGCAAAACCTCTAGCAACAATCACTGCAATCCAAATCGAACCCTTCATTTTCCAGCACATCATCCGCCGATTCGGGATCCCACACACCATTGTCACTGACAATGATAAGCAATTCGATTGCCACCGCTTCAAGGCCTTTTGTGAAAGATACGGCATCAAACTCCTATTTGCCTCTCCATCCCATCCACAATCCAACGAACAAGTGGAAGCAGTCAACAAAATATCAAGTACAATTTGAGGAAAAGGCTAGATGAGAATAAAGGCAAGTGGTCTGACATCATCGACGATGTACTCTGGTCCCATCAGAAATCTTACAAAACGACCACAAATGAGACCCCATTTACTTTGGCATTTGGTACTGAAGCAATCATACCCGTCGAGATTGGAGAAACGTCATATCGAGTCATCTCATATGATCTAGAGGAGAACAATCAACAGATTTCACTTAGCCTTGATCTCATCGAGGAACGACGGGAAAAGGCCAACTTAAAGAATGTTGCATACAAGCAATGGGTGGCAAGATACTATGACTCCAGGGTTCGCCATACAAGCTTCAAGGTAGGATATTGGGTCCTACGAAAGGTCAACCTTGTAACCAAGGAACGCTCTGCAGGCACATTCACACCAACTTGGGAAAGACCCTACAAAGTCTCCAAGATATGCAGAGAAGGAACCTACGAGCTCCAGGACTCAAATGGCAAAACACTTCCACACCCATGGAACGTGGACCACATCAAGTTCTACTATAAGTAGATAGGCCAACGGCCTTAAATATGATCGACCAATAGCCAACATTTTGTAATCATTCCTGACATACCCAGTTGACAATATCAATGAAATGAATTTTACAATGGCATTACTCAATTTTTTTGATTTTAAACTAAAGATGGGAAGGAAATACCTTTCTTAAGTTTTCACTCGCTCAAAAAACCCAACCCCAACTTCATCTTGGACGGCCTTACTTCATTACGAATGGCCTTACACCAACTTAAACGATTTATCACGCGAAACGACCTATGCTTCATTTTGAACGGCCATGCATCAATCTTAATTTGTAACTACAAGCCTATTTTGAACGACCTTCAAATCATTGCCACTATAAAAGATTTACGTATGGGTCTCATTGGATAAGCACAAAGTATGAGCAAAATAATCAGATTGAAGACAAGTATGAGCAAAATAACATATATATATATATATATATATATATATATTAGGTGAGACCATAACTTGTTCACAAAAGTAAAAAGGCCAATGGCCGAACAAACAAGACATTTACAAATACTACGGGGCATCCCCCTTACCATCCTCACCACTTCCCCCAGCTTTATTCTCTTCCTGATCGGCATCACCATCCTCGACCTCATGATAATCTTCTAACCGAGGAGGGCTCTTCAGCCATGGGAATCGAACAAGAAGATCGGTGTTGGCTAGCAAGATACGTTTGTACAGGTTGTCCTCTAGCTCAGCCCCAATGCTTTGACGCTCCCGGCGATAGTCAATAGACGCCTTATATTCCTCAATACCAATGTTTTTGGCCAACATAAGTTGTTCGTCCAACCGAGCGTTGGCCGCCTCAACCTCAGCCACTTTAGCCTTAGCACTTGCATATTGCTCGGCTAGGCGCTTCTCGAGCTCTATCACCTTCAGCTTGGCATCCACTTTCGCCTGGATTTGCATCTCATCCATTCTCTCTCTCTCTACCAGAGCTTCCTCGCGAGCGTTCAGAGCCTTACGCTCCTCAGTCGCTCTCTCTCGAGCTTGGCTGGCATAACGGAAGGTGGTGAAGACCTCACCAAGAAACTCCAAACATACCAAGTACAACTTAGAAAAGAAAATCAACAAAGCAACAAAGCCGAGCAACACTCATATGGGCGCCAGTTTGAATCGCTTTATCACACAGATCAGCGAAGTCCTTCAGCTTTAGAGCTGCAATCTCATCCAACTCATGCTTCTATCCACGAACAACCGTGTTCATGGGATTGAGTTGGGATGGATGAATGGTCGTTGATAAATGCCTCCACGATTCATCAACTTCATGAGTCCTCACCTTATCAAGCTCCTCGTCGGCATTCACGATATATGACCAAAGGGACGAATCCATGGTCGGTCTCCTGATCTGCTTAAGCACTTGCCGACCATCCAGATCAGATTGGATATGAGGGCAGATCGTCTGACGAGCCATCTCCAGTGCCTCCACCTCCTTCTGTTTCTTTTGCTGAAGCATCTCCTCAGAATTGCTGACTGATCCCTTATGCTTCTTCGTCTTCCTACTCGCCATCATTTGGCAATGCTCCTCAGCCTTCGCATCCAAATCTATTACTAGAGGGATAAGAGGTCGTCCGGAGGATGGAGCATAAGAAGAGGTCGGCTGAACGATGGCCGACCCAGAGGCACTTGCAAATAAAGGATCCAACACCTCATGGGTGGTGGCATCCAACCCCACAGAGGTTGTGCTCTCAGGCTCTTTGGACCGATTAGACCTACTAGCTTTATCGGTTGAGACGTCTGCCGTCGTCTTTAGCTGGATGAGTACTTTGGAAAATGACCGAGTCCTCACTGGCCGACAAAAATCCTTCTTCCCAGGAGAAGCACCAGCCTTCACTACCTCAGCCTTGATTTGCTCGGCCTTTTTTAGCGCAGCTTGGATTTTATCCATCCTATCTTTTAACTGATTGGCAGCAGCAGAAATGAAGTCAGCGGCTGCTGCAAAACACCAAAACCAAGTTATAAAATACGAACACGTTATAAACACAAAACAAGAAGGCCGAGATACTTACGCATAGACGTAGTGAGGCCGTGCTCAAACAAATGATGGGGTAAATGCACAAAATCCTTACTACGCTCTATACACGTGAGTTTTCGCCTAACCTCCTCGCTATCGGCCTCTTCCTGATCACTCACCTCCCTAGCCTTGACAACGTCTGAAAAACACACACAAGAACAATCGGTTAGAGCCCATTCGGTCAATCATAAAAACAAACTCTACAAGTAGAAAGAATGCTCAAACACCTTTATACTGATACATGCGAGGCATGCGTCGGTCTAGACTAGATGGCTCTAACCCCTCCCAAGGTTCTGAAACGAAGCAAAACTTATGCTTCCACGCCTTTTGGGTGGTCGGCATGTCCTCAATAAAAGCACCCATTTATTTCTTCTTCACGGTCTCTACGTGAACCCAACCACTACTCTCCCTCACAAATTTATACAAATAGCTAATGTGCCCCGAGGTCGGCTCCGCCTTCCCACACATCTTAAATGCTACGTACAACGAGGTCAGCATAAACCAAACATTGGAATTAAGCTGACTAAAGGCAACACCGACCTTAGCTGTCATCTTCTGAAGCCAAAGATGCAAAGGTAGCATCACCCCATGGGACAAGATGTCAGGGCGAAAGGTCGCCCAACCGGCAGAAGGATCACTCGGTCGCTCATTCTGACCGACCGACCTCATCTTCACGTAATCTGGTATGTCGAACACCTTCATGTACGCATCTAGATCATCCCAATCTAATGTGCTCCTCTGTCGATCCACTTCATAAGACGAGCTAGCCACTGTAACTGTGTGAATTTCTTCGTCCACATCGATCACCATGGGCCTAGAACTTGAACCCACTTCGGCATTGGATGGTCTGACTGCATCACCGGCCGAACCAAATTTTTCACCAATCTCTTGAAACGCCCTTTCAAGAGATTCTTCCAAATCTTTGGCTGATTATCCTGGACTGCTATTCAGCTCAAGGACTGGCCTATCTACTTCCTTATCCACCTCCGGCTCAACCCTAGGGTCCAACCGAGGGGAACCAAAGGCCGATTCGGAATCATTCAAACATGAATCAGAGCTAGCCGAGCCAGTATCTGATTCATATTCGAATGCGTTATAAGATCGATCCTCGGATCCTTCTTAATCAACCGATCCTGACATCTAAAATATGTAACAGAGCAAATCTAAGAAGAGAAACATGCTAGACACAACAAACAAACACATGCAAAGATCAAACATGCACACCCAACAAAGTTCATCACAAGTTCATGCAAAACATACTTTTCAATCGAAAAAAAAGAGGAAAAATGAGGCATTACCTTGTTTTACAGAAACTCTGCCGCAAACGCCACTGTAGAAAACTCGTCGAAAATTGCCTTGATCGGAATATGACTCGTCGGAAATCGCCTAAAATCTCTCTCTTCTCTCTCAAAAATGCCAAAGTAACAAATGAAGAAAGACTCAAGCCTTTATAGCCACAAAATCCAACTGTTAAAAACCCACTCGATCAGATGAAAGGTCATGCTCACAACCCAAGATAATACATGTGCGACACGTGGCACACCCACTAACATCTAGTCAAAGGCACTTCCTCAAGTGTCACCCGATCGGCCCTGAATAACTCCTAGTCGATCGGCCCTAAACATCTTCTAGCCGATCAGCCATATAATCATGTGAGGTTCCACCTTTATGAACCGTACGAAGTAGCAAAACACCCTACCTCATGTGGCACTTGATCGGCCATGAACATCTTCTAGCTGATCAGCCACATCATCGTGCGAGGTTCAACCTTTGTGGACCGTATGAGGTAGCAAAACACCCTACCTCATGTGGCACTCGATCGGCCCTGAACATCTTCTAGCTGATCAGCCACATCATTGTGCGCGGTTCCACCTTTGTGGACCGTATGAGATATCAAAACACCCTACCTCATGTGGCACTCGATCGGCCCTGAACATCTTCTAGCCGATCGACCACATCATCGTGCGAGGTTCCACCTTTGTGAACCGTACGAGGTAGAAAAACACCCTACCTCAAGTGGCACTTGATCGGCCCTAGACATCTCCTAGCCGATCGGCCATATCATCGTGCGAGGTTCCACCTTTGTGAACCGTACGAGGTAGCAAAACACCCACCTCAAGTGGCACTCGATCGGCCCTAGACATCTCCTAGCCGATCGACCACATCATCGTGTGAGGTTCCACCTTTGTGAATTGTACGTGGTAGCAAAACACCCTACTTCAAGTGGCACTCGATTGGCCCTAGACATCTCCTAGCCGATCGACCACATCATTGTGCGAGGTTCCACCTTCGTGGACCGTACGAGGTAGCAAAACACCCTACCTCATGTGGCACATGATTGATCTTGAACATCTCCTTACCGATCGGCCATGTCATTGTGTGAGTTTTTCCTCCATAGAAAACTGAATTTGTTGCTCAGCTACAAAACATTTCCTAGCCGACCACTAACACACATGTCTCCGCCTTCCCCCCCCCCCCCCCCCCCCCCCCCCCCCCCCCCTCTAGTAATCTTCGACTAAGGCACCTTACCTCAGCCAAGGGCTTGGGGGACTGGAGATTGGTACATGATAAATATCCGTACAGGTTGACAAGTAACAACAACAAGCCCTCAACCGAGGAAATCCACCTCAGTCAACAACTTGGGGGAATTCTGTTCGTACATAATTTGGTCAACTTGATAAGACCGACCAATCCCAGCAAAACCCTACTTAGCCCTCGGCTTAATAGAAACATAACGACACAATTCCATCAAGCATGGTGCATCCCACCAATTCACCTTTTGGACAGAATAATCCAACTGATCTGGCCGATTAGTTTGTCTAGCCGATCAACTGGTCGGCCGACCAGATCACTTTGACAAGGGAACCGGGACCACTAGGACACGTGTTAACACCAGAATCAGGAACATTTATCCTGCATCGAAATGTTTCCCCTACAGCATTCAATGCTACTATAAATATAAGGGCACATCTCCTAAAAAAGGTAATGACATTTTTGCCTTACGCTGCCTAAATTACTATTGTACCCTCTTCGCCTAACTGACTTAGGCATCGGAGACGGTTAGGCCAGCACCACATCGGTGCTCCTTTGCTTTTACGTTCTCCTTGCAAGACGTCCCACCACCTTAATTTTGAATTATTTGTTTACTTACACGTATACATAATCTACGAAACCACCTTATAGTTAGTTTTATCCAATTAATGACCAAAGAGATGGTCATCAAAAACAAATGTGATGATGTATTCAGATGAGGGAGTTTCATTCCATTTAGGATTTGATTAAAAAATGTAGTATAACAAAAGCCGAACTATAACTCATAGTTTAAGATCGAATTTTATAATTGGAAAATGGGGGATGAATTACGGTTAGACGTTATTAGAACCCTCCTCAAAATGGGGATCGAATTTGATAATCGGAGCTTCGAGGAGGATCTTGCAGTTGTTGTTCTGACATTAGTTATCAGTACGGGTTGAGACCCCTATGTAAATAATTAGGTCACTTTTAGTTGTTTCATTTATGATCATCGTTGTTGTTCATTAACTGTACTCTGAATTTCCGGTGTCGTACTCTCTCCTTTTTTTTTTACTGGGTACTTCATTTCACACGACTTCTTAAAACACACATTTTTACAATTTGGCTTGCGACACTTAGACTCAATGTCCAAGTGTCGGCTAACATGCCTCGATTTTGATGTTCACGTGGACTTTCCATATCGGGGTGCGTCACTATATGAAAACAATCTTTTTTATGTTGTGTCAATAAACATAACAATATTGTGCCACATATTAAAAATTGTTAATAGTGCTAATTATTTTATCCCACATGACGACTATTTGTCACTTCACTTAAACTAATTTGGGTCCTCAGACAAAAAAAAAAACCTAATGTGAGTCTCATTTTTTTCACATTATCATTTAACAAAAAAATCTTATGGAAAATTAAAGTTGTAATATTTTAAAGAATATAGAAAAATAAATGATTTAAGTGTATAAATATAATTATGTAATTTGATGTAATCTGCATAATAATAAAGTGTACTTTGCACTAAGTGATTAATATCAACGGCGAGCACTTTTCCCACTTTTATTGTTGACTAATGATTACCATAAAACAAAAAATAAAATATAATTTGTTGTCTACAAAAGTCAAGAATGCGACTCAAATATCAGAATTGACAAAAGAAATTCAAAGTCCGACAGAAAAAGACTAATGCCAACGTGGGAAAATCGTTATACGTGGTTCGTTACATGAATTTCGTGGTCCCCACCACACCGACTCTCTGCTTTCCTCACGGAAATCGGACTCCTTATCCGCTTTCCTCACGGAAAATGGGACTCCTTCTCCTTCATTCTCTCGGGTTTTCTTTCTATTTAAACCAATGCGTGGATATGTGCTTCAGCACCAGAGGGAGCACTTCACAACGGATCCTTCCTTCTTCTTCTTATTAATTATTGTCCTCTGTTTATTCTTTTCTAGGGTTTTGAGTAGACGGCGAGGTTTTTTTCTTTCTAGTTTTCGCTCTTTAGAATCTTCACCGCCTCGACGGAGTCCCTACACTTAGGGTTAAAATGGAGAAGATAGAATCTGATTTGAAAGAGTCGGAGATGAAACAGAGGAGCCTAGTCAAAGCGTACGATAGCGTGCATGCCCAAGCTACTTCGCTCATCCTCTTCTCTGTGCAGTGGAAGGACCTCGAAGCGCACTTTGAGTCCACTCGGAACTCGCTAGAGTCCCGGTTCTGGGACCTCGAGTTTCGCGAGAAGGATCTCAGGGTGCGAGAGACGGATTTGGGGGCGAAAGAGTGGAACTTGCAGTTGGAGTTGGAGACGAAGACCGATGAATTACACGGGGTTGAGAATTTGCTGGAGCAGAAATTGAAAGAAGTAATTGACAGTAAGAACCACCTGAATTCGCTTATTTCTTTAGTGAGAGAAAATAGCGATGAGATTCTTATTAAGGAGAATGGATTAATGCAAGTTGAGGAATTTTTTAGAGAGAAGGAGGGGCAGTGTGATTCGATTGAGAGACAGATTAAAGAAAGGACTAAAAAATTGAACCGGGTTGAGAGGACTGTGGAAGATAAGTTGAAATTCCTTGAATCTAAGGAGAAGGAAGTGAAAGAGTTTCAGCAAGCGTTGGACAAGTGCGTGAGGGACATTAAGTTGAAAGAGTGGCAATTGAACGAGATTCTGGGGTCGATTGAGGCGAACAAGAAGGAGATTGATTTGCTGGAGGAGCAAATTAAATCGAGGAGAAGATTGAAGGAAGAATGTGACAAAGAATTGGCAGTGAAAAAGGAGAAACTTCGTTTGATTAGCAAGTCTTTGGAGGAGTGCTCGAATAGGAAAGAGAAACTGATTAAGGAGATAGATTTGGGAGAGAAAGATTTTAGCTCAATGGAAGAGTGGTCCCGTAAGCTTACATTTGAAGCTAGGGAACTTGAAGTGAGAGAGAAAGAATTCGAGTCGAGAGTTGGGGAGCTTCATTTGACTGACAAAAGGGTCAGTGATCACCTCAATGAGTTGCAGTTGAAGGAGAAGGATTTGGAGGAAATCCAAAAATCCATAGAGGATGGCAAAAAGCATTTGGATAGAATGTCTGAGGGGCTTAAGAAGAAAGACAGGGACCTTGAAGACCAGTTCAAAGATGTTACATTGAGGCAGAAAGAATTTGATTCTATCAAAAAAACCACTGAAGAAAACATCCGGAGCCTGAATTTGAAAGAGAGGCAACTTGGAATTCGGGCCAAAGAGCTTGAATCGAAGGAGAAAGAATTTGATTCGATCAAGAAATACTCTGAAGAACACACTCAAAATTTGAAATTGAAAGAGAGGCAGCTTGAAGAACAGGCCAAAGAGCTTGAATTCAAGCAGAAAGAAGTTGATTTGATCAAGAAATGCTCTGAAAAACACACTGAAAACCTGAAATTGAAAGAGAGGCAACTTGAAGAACAGGCCAAAGAACTTGAATTCAAGCAGAAAGAGTTTGAATTGATCCAGAAATCCACTCAAGAACACACCAGAGTCCTGAAAGCGAAAGAGATGGAGCGTGAAGGGCAAGCCAAACTGCTTGAATTGGACTTTCAGAGACAAGCGACATCTTCTTCCTGCAAAGTTGAACAAGAGCAGAAAACTTCTCTTGCCTCAGGGTCCCAGCAAGAGCAGAAAAAACCTCTTGCCTTGGAGGGGTCCCAGCAAGAGCAGCCAAAACCTCCCCAACAAGAGCAGCCAAAACCTCTTGCCTTGGAGGGGTCCCAGCAAGAGCAGCCAAAACCTCCCCAACAAGAGCAGCCAAAACCTCTTGCCTTGGAGGGGTCCCAGCAAGAGCAGCCAAAACCTCTTGCCTCCAAGGTTGCCCAGCAAGAGCAGACAAAACCTCCCTCCTCCAAGGTTTCCCAGCAAGAGCCTAAAAAAACACAACAGGAGCAGAAAAAATCTCTCTCTCTTGCCTCCAAGGTTGGGCAGCAAGAGCCAAAGATGTTTGAACAAGGAACGCAGAGAAAATGGAATAAACGTGGAAGGGATCAACATCAACAACAAGAGCAAGAGCATGAAAGTAAATTTCGAAGGACACCTGGGCCAGCTTCAATGCCAGACCACCCGCACAGAGAGTTTTCATCTTGGGCGCATGAGAATGGATACCCCCGCGGGCAGTTTGGTGTCGCTGCCAATGAATATGGAATTGGTGCTAATTGTAGACAAGCTGGGGTATTTGGTAAGTACGCCAATGGCTACGAAATTGGAGCAATACCTTTTGTTCATTATGCCAATGGTGTAATACCAAATGCTGGTATGCATTACTCATATCAATTCTCGGGTAACCCTCCTCCGTATCACCCTTATCAAGCCTAGGATGAACCTGTCACACAATCACCGGTGTATATAGTAATCACGAAAGCCTGGTTCCTACTCCACTGTGCTGATCATGTTTATGATTGCTCCTAATTTTGTTTTGGGTTTAGGGTGTCAGCCTGCTTGTTTATTTGAGTTATGACTCACGTTATTGTAGAGACCCTTCACATAGATGTATTTGTTTAGCTGTTATATGAATCCAAGTTTGATGTTCTAACAAATGAAAATCTTATGTTTACAGATATATCCTAATTTGCATGAATATATTATGTTTTCACTTGTTTGTAAGAGCTACTTTTAGATATTGTTCTATTTCATCAATTTCATTGGAGAAGGTCATCTATTGGGCATGAGCAGATTTTACGAAAGATTCGGGGGTGAGTCAGTGGCATTTTAGTAATTTAAAGTCACCGAATTAAAATTTTCAAAGCGGGATGTAACATTCTTTCTTTAGCCAAAACCCCATAATTCTGAAAATTATCAAACCTTGCACAAATATCACCAAACTTATTATTTTGTCCTATTTAATACAATAGTTAAGCTAAATAATAAGTCAAAAGGTATAAAAACATATATAAAATGTGACTTATTAGTTCTCCTTCCCCGAGCAACCTTGCTAGCCTCTTCTCCGAGCTATATACCTTCGACTTAGGCGACAACGAGGCTGGAATCCAGATGGAGTATGAGAAGTGGTTGACGACGGATAAGGGTGGGAGGGTGTATTGATGAACATGATGAATCTGGTTTTTGGGGTGGAAATGGAAGAGGAAAGATAGAGAAGGGAGAGAAAGTAATCTGATTTTTTAAGAAATTTGAAAAGTAGTCCTTGGATATTTAGGTGTTTTTGGCTATTATTCAATAGTTGAGTCTATTATTGACACTCAAGTGTTGAGTGGATTGACACTCAAGTGTTGAGTGGTCCATATTAGAGATGGAAATATCTAAGTGGATCATATTAGCCAATTTCCCTTTTTCATTTTCCCAAATTCCTTATGATGGTTAAATAGATCTTTCAAAACGACCCATTGATAGAACCCCTCTCGAATTTCCTTTTGAAATCCGTAATAAATCCTATTTCCGTCTAACAATACCTGAAAATCTCAAAATAATTCATAAAATACCCTCACCAATCCAACAAAATTCTACGAGAATTCTACCTAAAATTCGGCAGAATCTCCCCTATAAATTGATCAAACCATCTTCTACCTGTCAAACGAAATATTCAAATTCTGGAATAATATCCCAAACAGTTCAGGTCAACTCCTAACTTACCAACTCCAGGTCCAAGACAAACAATCCAGAAAAATAATTGCAACCAAACCCAAATGGTTAATAAGAGCAACTAGGCGAGAATAAAGTTTATAAGTTTAACAAATCCTACTCGAAGCTAGTACAGAGAAAACGCAGTCAGAAAATGATGCCTCCGCCGTAGAAAGTGCCATCGTCGACTTCAACGGCATGGGGGATGCATAACAAGGAAAACTGTGAGTGGACAAAAAATAATAATAATTTAAACCACCAATTTTGAGGAAATATAAGCTTTCCCCATCCGTAAGTAAAATCATGCATGTTGTTCAGCCATTATTTATAAATATTTTATATGCTATTTAATGCCCTTTTACTTGTCTTTTGAGTACTTATGTGCCATCAATAGTAGAAAGTAATACATTTTGTGAGACTTGTGCAAAGTTGGAAAGATAGGGATATTCTGAGAAGAATGCAAAACGAATGGCTCAATTTGGAGTTATAATGGGGAAGTTGTCATCACTGCAATATCGGGCCCTAAATAATATCCTAATATGAATTCATGCGCCCAATTTAGGGCCAGGATCAAGAACCTCTAATTGTTAAGTCATTATGCATCTTTTTTATGTCATCTCATGCTCATTTACTTGTCTTTTGTGTGATTTAATTGCCATCCATAGTAGAAAGTGATCATTCTTGTGAAGTGTGTGCAGAAGTAGAAAAGTTCGTATAAGTGTGGAAAAGGAAGAATGAATGAATCTTTCTCGGACTCAAGTCAAAGAAGGAGGAAAGATTATTTCTTGCCATCCAAGAAGAAGTCTTCAATGTTAAGATTGTGCCTTTCCACATAAGGAAGGCCTGAGCATTTTGGAAAGGGAAAGTACCACATAAGGAAGGCTTGTGCATACCAAAGAGGAAAGTGACGTCCAAGGAAGTATCGAGAAGGGCAGTCTCGAGAAGGGCCAAGAAAACAACTTGCTGCATCGGGAAAGTCCAAGACATCAGGAACCTTCATTGCCAAGAGAATTTCAGCCAAGAAATAAGACAAGGGCCTGATTTTTAGGACCCTTGTCTCAGCCCTGTTAGGAAAATGATTTTATGATTTTATTGCCTTGTTTTAGGTCTGATTAGGAGTCTTTTAAGTCAGAGAAATGTCTTATTTATTCTCCTAACTTCTAGGGATTGTAGACTGCGGAGTTTAGTTCAGAATAACAGGGGAAGAGGGAACCCTAGCCGCATATTTTATGTTTTTGTCATACAGAAAGAGTGGATGCCATTTTTAACATAAGAAGCAGTCTCTGGTTTGGAGAAAAAAAAGGCTGAACGGAACCAGGAGGAGTTCGACATCAGAATTGCTTCAAGGGGTTTCTTCTTCTCCTTTTGAGTCTGATTTCAGTTATGCTTCATATTGTGTTTATACTTTCTTTTATCATGATGTGTAACTGAATTGATATCTAGGGTTTTGATGTAACCTTGCAGTTCTTATTCCATGTATTGAACTTCAGTGTTTTTCAGTTTCCTGCTGTGTTTTATGATTCAATTACTATGCTCCATTGATAATTAACATTCTATTTTGATGCTTGATCACCATTAAGATTGTTTGTTAGTTTTCTTATCCCAATATTGAGTAGACACCCATACCTTTGTTTGGACGATCTGTAATTGAATGAATAATATCCTGAGAAGACACCCATTCCATGGAGTTATTTGGTTCTATTGTTTTCCTGTTATTATTGGTTCTTTTATTGAAATCTATGTTGGACATCACATCTAGATTAAGGTTGAAGGAACTTGGTTCGATCGGACACCCACGACTGACCATAAGTAAGTGAAAACGAACCCATGAAACTATCTAGTGAAATTGATTTGTACTAGTTTAATTTACAGGGAATTGAATTGTAATGGTGAAGTCAAGACCCTAGGCCTTTTAATCATCAGTCTTCTTCCTTGTTTAGTTTATTCTCTACTTATTTGCTTCTAACGTAATTCAGTTACTAATTAAAAACCAAATCAAAAAGCTGAACAATCAATTTTCTATTTTTGTTGCATTTACATAGAATAGTTTAAAGCTAGTTCTGCTTCATTCTAATTAGTCTCCGTGGTACGATAACCCTTACTTGTGCTCCGCTATACCATTTACAACTTGTGCACTTGCGAGGAAAATTAAACAACAAGTTTTTGGCGCCGTTGCCGGGGACTGATTCATTCTAAGCATAGCGTGCCTTTTACCTATTCTATTTTTCATTTTCTGTTTTAGTGTTTTTTTTTTACTTAATTTTGTTTTGTTTACTTTATTTGCGGTAGTTTATGTCTAGCAGTCATTTGGAACAAGTCGAATCTGCGAGAAGCAACCATTCTAGAGCATTGGGACGCAAGCCAATCCGAGGCGAATCAATTCTGAACATCCTACAAGAGAACCTAAAAGCTGCAAAGCTTGCTGCCTTAGAGCCATACAGAAATCTTTCTAACGATGATCTATCCTAGTCTGAGAGTATTGGCACTGACTCTGAGGAAGAGGAAGAGATGGCAGAAGAAGAGAACTTCATGGGAGACCTTGATATCCAACCATTGATACAAATCCTTCTTGCATTACGCTGCCATCGCAAGCCCGGAACTATGAGCTGAAATCATCTCATCTAAATATGCTTCCTTCATTTCATGGTTTACCTAATGAAGATCCACTTACCCATTTAAAAGAAATATTTAACGTAGTGAGTACTTTTCCTTTGACAGGTGTATCCGAAGAGCAATTAAGGATGAGAGTGTTTCTGTACACATTGAAGGAGATAACGAAGTATTGGCTTAATTCTCTTAGGCCAAGATCACTAACCACATGGGCTGAGATTCAAAAGAAATTCCTAGAGAAGTACTTTTCCACAGCCAAGACAGATATGTTGAGGGATCAAATCATGACATTCACCCAACAAGTTGATGAGTCATTCTCAGAGGCATGGGAACGGTACAATGGGTTACTTCTCCAATGCCCCCATCATGGCATTCCTTTAAACTTACAAATGCGTATTTTTTTTATAAAGGACTAACCCTCTCGAGCAAGAACATTGTTACAAATTTTGCAGGGGGTTCCATGAAGAGCAAGACTCCTGAACAAACTTGTACTCTTTTCGAACAGATTGCCATGGAAACTCAACACATGGACACTAGTGGTAAGCGAGCTGGAATTTATGAAATTAGTGGTTCTAACAATGCTAAACTTGATGCTCAGATATCTATGCCAGCAAAGAAGTTGGATGCATTAGTTGCTGCTCAACCAAGGCCTAACATGAAGGAATCATGTGGGGTATGTGAAGCCTTTGATCATATCACACATGAGTGCCCTATGGGATCTGCCTATCCAGAAATTGGACAAGAACATGTCAATTTCACAAACTCCTACAATCAAAGGTCAAGGAATGATCCATTCTCTAACTCATACAATCCTGGGTGGAGGAATCATCCCAATTTTTCATGAAGCAACAACAACAATGTTCAGAATCAAGCTAGTTCCTTTTTCCAACCGAAAGCCAACAATGAAAGCCAACAATTCACTCGAGGACACCGTGAAGCTGCTTGCCCAGAATACTTTGCAATTCCAACAATCAACAAATAGCATGCTTCAAAACCATTATGTAGCCCTAAATAAGATGGAGATTCAACTAGGGAAGATTGCAGATGCTCTTAATAAAAGGGAACCTGGAAAACTGCCAAGTCAACCACTTATGATTCAAAGGAATCAAGAGCAAGCCAAAGCAATTACAATGCTTAGGAGTGGTAAGATGATTGATAATGGTGTTGGTAATGATGGCTCTAACACCAAATCTGAAATTAATGCAGGGGCTACAGAAGAGAAGAATTTGGGGGACCAAACAGAAAGGGAGCAACAACCAAAGAATTCAAGTCATGCAAGCTCAAGCCAAAATGATCAGCCACTTCACAAGGCTGAAACACCTTATATGCCATCAATTCCTTTCCCTGGAAGACTTGCTAAAAGCAAACAAGATAAGTCTTTTAAAGAAATATATGATCTGTTAAGTAAAGTGAGCATTAATTTGCCTTTGCTTGATGTCATTAGGAACGTACCTGCATATGGGAAGTTTTTCAAGGAGCTGAATAGCCACAAGAGAAAATATGGACCAAATGAGAAGGTTGTGGTGAGTGAAAATGTTAGTGTTGTGCTACAAAGGAAACTGCCACCGAAATTGAAAGATCTAGGAAGTTTCTCCATCAACATCACCGTTGGAGACAAAATGATTGAAAAAGCCATGCTTGACTTGGGGGCAAGCATTAATCTGATGCCGTACTCGGTGTACTTACAATTAGGTTTGGGGGAGTTAAAGAATATCACCATCTCACTTCAACTTTCCGATCGTTCAGTCAAGTATCCTTGAGGTATTGTAGAGGATATCCTAGTTCAAGTTGATAAACTAATCTTGCCTGCTGATTTTGTAGTTCTTGATATGGATGAGGATCCCATACATGACCGTGACTTACCAATCTTTCTTGGAAGACCATTCATGGCCACGACAAAGACTGCAATTGATGTACATAATGGGAAGCTTACCATGACTGTACTAGGAAAGACAGTTCAGTTTAAAGTGTTTGAATCCATAACTTATCCTTCTACTACTTTGGATTGTTTTTATGTTGATGAGTTGGATTCCCTGGTGGTTTCTAAATTTTTGTAGACTGAATCTGGTGATACACTAGAAGTGGCATTAACTCACCCGCAAGATGAATTTGAAGAGGAATATCCATTAAGGGAAGAGGTTGCTGCTCTAGAAGTATTGAAGTCATACTCATCCTCCATTAAACCTTCCATTGAAGCACTTTTACCCTCCGCCACCCACCTGATTCCTTTGATTGTTCAAGCCACTAAGTTAGAGCTCAAACCACTTCCATCTCACCTCAAATATGCCTACATTGGTGAAGAAGAAACCCTCCTAGTTATCATATCTTCTGATCTAACTCCATTGCAAGAAGACAAGCTTATTAGAGTGCTTAAGGAGAACAAATCTGCTATTGGTTGGTCTATTGCAGATATCAAAGGAATAAGCCCTACAATGTGCATGCATAGAATTCTAATGGAGGAAGGAGCCAAGCCAGTTCGTGAGGCACAAAGGAGATTGAATCCTCACATGAAAGAAGTAGTGAGAGCTGAAGTGTTGAAATTTCTTGATGTGGGTATCATATACCCTATTTCTGACAGCAAATGGGTGAGCCCTGTCCAAGTGGTGCCTAAAAAGTCTGGGATCACCGTGGTGAAGAATGATGATAATGAGCTTGTGCCTACAAGAATAACCACTGGTTGGCGTGTGTGCATTGATTACAGGAAGTTGAATTCTGCCTCTAGGAAGGATCATTTCCCTTTACCTTTTATTGATCAAATGCTGGAGAGATTAGCTGGCCACTCATACTATTGTTTTCTTGATGGATTTTCAGGTTATAATCAGATTTCCATTGCTCCGGAAGATCAAGAAAAGACCACATTCACCTGTCCATTCGGAACATTCGCATATAGGAGGATGCCTTTTGGTCTATGTAATGCTCCTGCCACCTTCCAAAGATGCATGATGGCCATCTTTTCGGATATGATTGAGAGGTTTATAGAGGTATTCATGGATGATTTTTCAGTGTTTGGTTCCTCATTTGATAATTGCCTTAACCATCTCTCTCTAGTGCTTCAAAGATGCAAAGAAACCAATCTGATCTTGAACTGGGAGAAGTGTCATTTCATGGTTAAGCAAGGTATTGTACTTGGTCATGTGATTTCTTGCAAGGGAATTGAGGTTGATAAAGCAAAAATTGATCTCATCTCTAAGCTGCCCCCACCTACATCAGTTAAGGGTGTTAGAAGTTTTCTTGGGCATGCAGGTTTTTATAGGCGGTTTATCCAGGATTTTTCCAAAATAACTCATCCTCTTTGTGATTTGCTTGCTAAGGATTCTGTTTTTAAGTTTAATGAGGAGTGTTTAAATGCATTTGATACACTAAAACGTGAACTAACCTCTTCGCCTATTATCATGGCTCCCGATTGGTCTTTACCTTTTCAATTAATGTGTGATGCCTTTGATTATGCTATAGGTGCAGTTTTGGGACAACGTGTTGATAAGTTACCTCATGTGATCTACTACGCTAGTAGAACCTTGAATGATGCTCATCTCAACTACTCAACAACTGAGAAGGAGTTTTTGGCTGTAGTCTTTGCTTTAGAAAAATTTCGTTCTTATCTTGTGGGTTCTAAAGTGATTGTCTATTCTGATCATGCAGCCATTAGGTACTTACTTACGAAGAAAGATTCTAAGCCTCGGTTGATAAGGTGGATACTCTTGCTTCAAGAGTTTGACCTGGAAATTCGTGATAAGGGTGGAAGAGATAACCTAGTTGCTGATCACTTGTCTCAACTAGTTGATGACAGTGCTAAAGAAAAAAATGTTGTCCCCATTAATGAATCATTCCCTGATGAGCAGCTCTTAGCTATTCAAGAAAAAGAACCATGGTATGCTGATTTTGTTAATTATCTTGCTTGTGGAGTGATTAGAGATGATCTTCCTTCTCAGGAACGAAAGAAGTTTCTCTCTGGGGTGAAGCACTATTTGTGGGATGACCCCTACCTATTCAAGTACTGTCTCGATCAGATTATAAGGAGATGTGTACCAGAAGCTGAACAACAAAGCATACTCAAGTTCAGCCATGAATTTACTTGCAGATGACACTTTGGTGCAAAGAAAACAGCACTTAAGGTTCTTCAATTTGGTTTCTTTTGGCCTTGTTTATTTAAAGATGCTTTTAACTTTTGTTCTAAGTGTGATAGATGCCAAAGGATGGGAAACATAAGTAGCAGGAATCAGATGCCATTGACTAACATCTTGGTGGTCGAACTCTTTGATGTATGGGGAATCGATTTTATGGGTCTTTTTCCATCTTCATATGGTTATACATATATTCTAGTGGCGGTAGATTATGTATCCAAATGGGTGGAAGCGATTGCTACAAGAAGTAATGATAATAGAGTGGTTCTCAACTTTCTCCGAGACATGATCTTTACAAGATTTGGAACTCCAAGGGCGATTATAAGTGATGGTGGCAGTCACTTTTGTAATCGTACGTTTGATGCTCTAATAAAAAAATACAACATCAGTCATAGAGTTGCAACTCCGTACCATCCCCAAAGTTCTGGACAAGTTGAGATAAGCAATAGGGAGATTAAGAACATACTGATGAAGACTGTGTCCCCTACTCGGAAGGATTGGTCCTTACGCCTCAATGATGCTCTTTGGGCTTACCCGACAACTTATAAAACTCCAATTGGAATGAGTCCCTATAGGCTGGTTTTCGGAAAAGCTTGTCATTTACCCATGGAGCTTGAGCACCGTGCGTTTTGGGCAATCAAGAAGTTCAATTTTGATTTAAAAGAAGTTGGGACAACAAGAAAACTTCAACTGAACGAGCTTGAGGAGTTGAGAAATGAAGCTTATGAAAATGCCAAGATTTACAAAGAGAGAACCAAGCTTTATCATGACAAAGCAATCTTGAGAAAGGTATTCCCTCCTAACTAGAAAGTTATTTTGTTTAACTCACGGTTGAAACTTTTTCCAGGAAAGTTGAAGTCTAGATGGCTTGGTCCTTTCAAAGTGATTCACCTATTCCCTCATGGAGCCATTGAGATTGAGAACGAGAAGAATGGCGATCGATTCAAAGTTAATGGGCAGCGACTTAAACCCTGTTTGGAGGATAATCCAGATCTATCCCACTATGATGTCACCTTGGTCGAGATTTCAGTAACTTAGACATGTCTACCTCGTCTCGCCTAGACGTTAAATATAGCACTTCTAGGAGGCAACCTAGCATTGGTTTGTGTTTTCTTTCATTCACTTGTTTCTGCTGTAATGCACTCTCTAAGCATCAAATATGTTTTAGTCTTCTCATTGCATATTGCTTATCACATTGAGGACAATGATCAGTTTAGGTTTGGGGGTGTGGATTTGAAAATTGGTATATAGAAACAAGTAGGTTTGGGGGTTATACACGGCTTGATTTTGATAATTTCACCTTTAGTTTTTGTTAGTATGTTTAGTTAGTTAGTTTAAGTTTTTGCTAGTGATAGGTGTATTAACTTGTTAATACGAGTGTACATGCTAAGTTAACTATCTTTGTTCTACTAAGAGTTCTACCATAATCCGTTTGTATCATAACCTTGCACTTCACAATGCCATGTCTCGAGTGATTAAGTAAACAAAACTACTGCATTTGAGTGAACTTCAGAAAATTAGTGGAGACTACCTTGTGAGGTTATTGAACTATATTGCCATTCTTTTAGAGTGATATACATTGTTTCTACTCTTAAACACTCTGATTTTGTTCTTAAATGCTAATCTCATTCCATTACATTTGCATTGAATTTTAAAGAACTGACATCATATAGATGCTCTTGATTTGAGGTGTGGTTTTCCATCAGAAGTGATGTAGGCTATGTGTGATTAAACCTCTCAAGGACTTATCCTACCTTGTTGTGTGCTCCCTAAGCCATTTTGAAGCCAAACACTCAGCCTTTTCTGTCATCACCCTAAGCACAATCTGCCAAACACTCAACCATTCAATCATGCCATGCCCTATAACCCAAGTTTGTGTTAAGGCTGCATTAAATGAGATTCATGGTGAGAATGAAGAATTAAAGATGTTGCTGCCCAATTTAAAAAGAGCTATTGCAGCAACGACAATAATGTGAAAGTTAAAGTCTGAATGTGATGGAAAATGCTAGAAAAGTAATAAGGAAACCATTGTATGATCTTAGTTCAATTCAGAAAAAAAAAAAAAAAGGAAATGTGAAAAAACACCTGAATTGATCCAAGTGAGGCAATAAATTCAAGAAGACTTCAAAAGAGGAATCAAGTTCTTATCAATGCTGCGGTGGGTTCTAAGCAAGAAATAAGAGCAGAACTTCAAAGTTCATGTCATGACATCTCATGCCTTGGTACAACTCAGGTTCTTTGAATCCGATCCTTTCTTTCTTTCACCATAAGCTTAGCCCCATTACACCCAAAACTGAAGACCTAACTGATCTTATGGACAACCATGCTGAGGATTGAGTTATGTATCTATGTTCTTAAAGTTCAATTTCATTCATGAGATCTTAATTCCAGAAAGTGCTATTCTTCATTGCAAATCATATGTGATTAAACTTGAATTCCTCTAAATAATGGCCATCACATATGCTTGATAAGAGTGTAAGCCTAGGATTCTTGTGAGAATGGAGAGATACCTAGTAAGGATTAGAGTCGAGGCGAAATGTTTTTGGAGCATTTGGATAAAGTTGTTTTTAAACATGATTACTTGAGATATTGGCATCTACACATCACACATGATACTTACTGTTGTGGCATTCTTTTTAGTTTTGCAAGGATATCTACTCTCTTTAATTCTTATTAACTTGTTAACAACTATCTCTAGCATGTTAGTTGTTTAAGTAAAACATTTGTAGGGATAGTAGCTGCCATAACCCTTAGGAGACAAAACTCCTCCTACTAGGAACACCTAGAGGTTTAAATGATCTATCCTTAACTAAGATTGAGTCTGTTCATTTTGTTTTAGTTTACTTTTTCTTTGTTTTTCTCAGGGACTAGCAAAAGATAGGTTTGGGGGTATTTGTTAAGTCATTATTCATGCATCTTTTTGATGTCAACTCATGCTCATTTACTTGTCTTTTGTGTGATTTAATTGCCATCCATAGTAGAAAGTGATCATTCTTGTGAAGTGTGTGCAGAAGTAGAAAAGTTCGTATAAGTGTGGAAAAGGAAGAATGAATGAATCTTTCTTGCTCTCAAGTCAAAGAAGGAGGAAAGATTATTTCTTGCCATCCAAGAAGAAGTCTTCAATGTTAAGATTGTGCCTTTCCACATAAGGAAGGCCTGAGCATTTTGGAAAGGGAAAGTACCACATAAGGAAGGCTTGTGCGTACCAAAGAGGAAAGTGACGTCCAAGGAAGTATCGAGAAGGGTAGTCTCGAGAAGGGCCAAGAAAACAACTTGCTGCACCAGGAAAGTCCAAGACATCAAGAACCTTCATTGCCAAGAGAATTTCAGCCAAGAAATAAGACAAGGGCCTGATTTTTAGGACCCTTGTCTCAGCCCTATTAGGAAAACGTTTTTATGATTTTATTGGCTTGTTTTAGGTCTGATTAGGAGTCTTTTAAGTTAGAGAAATGTCCTATTTATTCTCCTAACTTCTAGGGATTGTAGACTGCTATTTAAAGGAGTTTAGTTCAGAATAACAGGGGAAGAGGGAACCCTAGCCGCATATTTTATGTTTTTGTCATACAGAAAGAGTGGATGCCATTTTTAACATAAGAAGCAGTCTCTGGTTTGGAGAAAAAAGAGGCTGAACGGAACCAGAATTGCTTCAAGGGGTTTCTTCTTCTCCTTTTGAGTCTGATTTCAGTTATGCTTCATATTGTGTTTATACTTTCTTTTATCATGATGTGTAACTGAATTGATATCTAGGGTTTTGATGTAACCTTGCAGTTCTTATTCCATGTATTGAACTTAAGTGTTTTTCAGTTTCCTGCTGTGTTTTATGATTCAATTACTATGCTCCATTGATAATTAACATTCTATTTTGATGCTTGATCACCATTAAGATTGTTTGTTAGTTTTCTTATCCCAATATTGAGTAGACACCCATACCTTTGTTTGGACGATCTGTAATTGAATGAATAATATCCTGAGAAGACACCCATTCCATGGAGTTATTTGGTTCTATTGTTTTCCTGTTATTATTGGTTCTTTGATTGAAATCTATGTTGGACATCACATCTAGATTAAGGTTGAAGGAACTTGGTTCGATCGGACACCCATGACTGACCATAAGTAAGTGAAAACGAACCCATGAAACTATCTAGTGAAATTGATTTGTACTAGTTTAATTTACATGGAATTGAATTGTAATGGTGAAGTCAAGACCCTAGGCCTTTTAATCATCAGTCTTCTTCCTTGTTTAGTTTATTCTCTACTTATTTGCTTCTAACGTAATTCAGTTACTAATTAAAAACCAAATCAAAAACTTGAACAATCAATTTTCTGTTTTTGTTGCATTTACATAGAATAGTTTAAGGCTAGTTCTGCTTCATTCTAATCAGTCTCCGTGGTACGATAACCCTTACTTGTGCTCCGTTATACCATTTACAACTTGTGCGCTTGCGAGGAAAATTAAACAACACTACTTAAGCCATCCGGGTCCTAGAATCATGTATGAGGACCAGCAGATCAAGTCCAAGTTGAGTCAAGGTTCGTGCCAAGACATGTCCTTGACATGTCTCAAAGATACCTCATATATGCCCTAAATCGAGTCCTAGAACTAGCCCAGACGAGCTATGGCGAGTCCTTCAGAGCTCTCAGCCAAGTGCCAATCGTGTCCCCTGACACCCCTCAAGCCCGTGGCCCAGCCCAGACCGCAGTCTAGCCAAGCCCGTGACCCAGCCCAGCCCTGCCCGTGTCCCTGCTAAGCTAAGAAAGTAGTCTTAGGATTTCATTAAGGTTATTTTAGGTTTTTCGTTGTCAGTTTCAATTCCTAATTTTTAGGGGAAGCCGTAGGTCTATTTAAACAATGTTTTCACGCTGAAAGGGGGTTCCAACCCTTTTTAGCCGCATAAATCTTTTTACAGTGTTTACGTTTTTGAGTTTTTGTTCGTGTTTTGGAAGGAAGCTCAACGCAGGGAGTAAAGGAGAGTGCTTGGGCGTGTCCTTGGCTCACCATTGGTCTTAGTGTTATGTCTTCTTTTCTTTCTTTTACTTAGCAATAATGAAATTCTTTATCGTTTTATTCAATACCATGTGTGAGTAGTTCCATTAGAATTAGGGTTGCTTAAAGCCCTAGCCATGTAGTTCCTCAACGCAGTTTTGGTCCTTGGTTTATATTATGTTGAATGCTGAATATGATTTAGATTACTGTGCGTCATGAGCTTAGTTTTTTTTATGAATCTGACTAATTCGTTTACATAATCTATCGATGAATAATTGCTTGTTAGACTAGTCATCTTCTTGTGATTGTTAGGCATCAACTGTATATGGTTTTACATATATTTGTAATATGAATTCGTGACAACTTAGATCATTAATCATCTTCTAGAGATAGTGTGGTGTCATTAAATTCCCTTAATGCTTCTTGCATCATCTTAATTAAGTTGATAGACGTTTTAAGCAAGGAAACGGCTTAGGACATGCAAAGTAAGAGGGAATAAAATATGTAAAGTGAGCAAGGACACTTCCCGAATTTCCCCTCGAAACCCGGAAAGAACCCTTATCCAGTCTGACAGCTCTTTTAGCTCAAAAATTTAATACCAGGAATACCCTTTATCCTTAAATAATTTTTTTGTAAACCTTAAAGGGTTCTCAACAGAACCTCTGTACTTACTGACCACTCATACCTATCAAATGTAGGATAGCATACAGGTCAAAAACTAAGACCACAGAATAATGGGGGTCCAAATAGGAATACCCTCTGACACCAAACCCGACCGGTTCACTCAACTCGACCCGATCCGTTCACTTAACCCGACTAATTCACTCAACCCGACTGGTTCACTCAACCCGACTGGTTCACTCAACCCGACTGGTTCACTCGACCCGATCGGACACCGATGACTCGCCGGAGAAGACGACCAAACAGCCGCCTCCGCTGTCGTCTGGTTCGCCGAAAATTGCCATTTTCGGTCGACTTTCAAGGTTTTCTAACTTCTTCATTTCTTGACCGTTTTTCACGATCCACACATGTAAATTCATCTACTTTTCACCAGGAATTCAAATATGAGGTCAAAGTTCCGAGATCGTACCTGGTCTGGCCGAACAATGGCCGAGAAGATTCGGTCCACCTCCCTCCTCCGTCCGTCGCCTACGGCGGTGCTCCCGCTCTGATAAATACCCCTAAATGCTCATGGGACTCCGGGGAAGATCCTCCCGACCTTGGTTTCGGCAGAATCGGACCGAAATCCGTCCGATGAAAAAGGTGGTTCGGTGTTCGCATGGGAAGAATTTCGTTTAGGAGAGAGAGACTGCATCGACCAATCTACCGAGGAGATAGATAAATATCTGATATGTAGTTCCAACTTTTTGAAAATTACCAAACTGCCCCTGTAGATTCTAGACCCGTAACAAACTTACCGGGTCTCCATTTTCCACGTGATGCCTGTCTACGAACTCGTGAGTTCAAGACCTAAGCAACTACCCAAGAAAAATTTCAAAAAGTACTGCAAGTCAAAAAGTGACTCCCGAACCCGTCCAAAATCGAGGGTAAAATCGTCCAATTCTGAAAATAATTTAATTTCTGATTCGGGTCATTACAAATTTCCCCCCATACAGAAATTTCGTCCCCGAAATTTCACTAACTCAGGTTAAAGAACCAACCTCCTATTCAATTCATGGTCACTAAAGAGGTAAACGCCTCGGAGGCATCTTGTTAACAGAAATCCTTAAATAATTTGCACACAAGTGTGCGGTCTACAGGAAGTTAACCTAGAGCTCTGATACCACTTGTAAGGACCCTACCCGAATTTCACCTCGAAAACCGGAAAGAACCCTTATCCCGTCTGACAGCTCTTTTACCTCAAAAATTTAATACCAGGAATACCCTTTATCCTTAAATAATTTTTTTGTAAACCTTACAGGGTTCTCGACAGAACCTCTGTACTTACTGACCACTCCTACCTGTCAAACGTAAGATAGCATACAGGTCAAAAACCAAGACCTCGGAATAATGGTGGTCCAAATAGGAATACCCTCTGACACCAAAAGTCAGTAGGTCAGACACTGCTGACACCTATACTGGAATACCACAATACAGCCGACTAGTCAGATACTTGTGAACCAACGATAATTCGTCACTCTGGGTCACCGCCCACACCAACCCACAGACCCGGATGACGAAGTATTTTCATAGGCTGATTAAGCACTTGACAATCGTCGTCAAATCATATTAGAGCCAGAAATATCCTCGGATATCATATCATATCATCAGCCGGTATAACCTTCGGCTATCATATCACATCAGTCGGCATATCCCTAGCCACCAGGGTATCCCTTGGGGTGTGCTAGTCCTGTATCACAACTCTCTGTACTATGATATCACATCAGTCGGCAAGTATCCTCGGCTATCATATCATATCATCAGCCGGTATAACCTTCGACTATCATATCACATCAGTCGGTATATCACTCGACTGGCATATCCCTAGCCACCAGGGTATCCCTTAGGGTGTGCTAGTCCTGTATCACAACTCTCTGTACTATGATATCACATCAGTCGGCAAGTATCCTCGGCTATCATATCATATCATCAGCCGGTATAACCTTCGGCTATCAAATCAGATCAGTCGGCATATCCCTCGACTGGCATATCCCTAGCCACCAGGGTATCCCTTGGGGTGTGCTAGTCCTGTATTACAACTCTCTATACTATGATATCACATCAGTCGATAAGTATCCTCGACTATCATATCATATCATATCATCAGCCGGTATAACCTTCGGCTATCAAATCATATCAGTCGGCATATCCCTCGACTATCATATTATATCATCAGCCTGTATAACCTTCGGCTATCATATCACATCAGTCGGCATATCCCTCGACTGGCATATCCCTAGCCACCACGGTATCCGTTGGGGTGTGCTAGTCCTGTATCACAACTATCTATACTATGATATCACATCAGTCGGTAAGTATCCTCGACTATCATATCATATCTTCAGCCGGTATAACCTTCGGCTATCATATCACATCAGTCGGCATATCCCTCGACTGTCACATCCCTAGCCACTAGGGTATCCCTTGGGGTGTGCTAGTCCTGTATCACAACACTCTGTACTATGATATAGATAGCCTCACGACCCGGTGGAGCTAAAACTCCACGATGCCAGAGTCGGAGCACTCAACGAACCAACGGAGTAAAACTCTCGTCGCTAGTTGAAGAAACAGTAACCAATTATATTGGAGGTTCACCGGGTTCACCGCTAACAACGGATCCTAGTCCCGGGTCCTGGCCTCCCTCAAATATGGCCAAATCCGATAAACTCATATATCCGAGTCAAAACCCAAATCATGGACTCAATAATTTCCACGTCAAAATGATATCAAAACCGAGTCCAAAAACCATGATATTTCTCAAATCACAATTTAACTGAAATAGTGGAAAACATGTGTCCAGTAATCATTTCTAAAATCCAGAAATTCAATGCCACGATACATAATAGTATTTAAACAAAGATACATTGATGCATGCATTTCAATTTATAAATCAAAAGTCCACTCACATATATCATCCAACCCAAAAATTCATGGATGCTCTAGCCCAAGGAACACATGCACAATAATGACCCAACTACCTTGACTTTCCGAGCTCAAAACCCGCTCCACGGTCAACCATTACCGCTGGAATTGACCAATCGGGCCCTAAACAAACTCCTATGGCCTCGAAACCAACAAAATCTGATCCGGAACGTCCCAAAACCCTAGTCACGCACCGCCGTGACTTCGAAACAGTCCCACGCGCCGCCACGCGCCACAGGAGGGTCAGAACACGCGCTCACACCCCGCCACGTGCCCTCACGCGCCGGTCACGCGCCTGCTACAGTGTTCACGGGCCTGGACCGATCCAACCCGGCCTAGCTTGACCTGACCCGGTCCAACTCGACCCGACCGGTTCACTCAACCCGACTAGTTCAACTCGAGCCGATCGGTTCACTCAACCCGACCGGTTCACTCAACCCGACAGGTTCACTCAACCCGATCGGTTCACTCGACCCGATCGGACACCGGTGACTCGCCGGTGAAGACGACCGGACCGTCACCTCCGCCGCCGTCTGGTTCACTGAAAATTGCCATTTCCGGTCGACTTTCAAGGTTTGCTATCTTCTTCATTTCTTGATCGTTTTTCACATCCACACATGTAAATTCATCTACTTTTCACCAGGAATCCAAATATGAGGTCAAAGTTTCGAGATCGTACCTGGTTTGGCTGGAAAACGGTCGAGAAGATTCGATCCACCTCTCTCCTCCGTCCGTCACCTACGGCGGTGCTCCCGCTCCGATAAATACCCCTAAATGCTCATGGGACTGCGGGGAAGATCCTCCCGACCTTGGTTTCGGTCGAATCAGACTGAAATCCGTCCGATGAAAAAGGTGGTTCGGTGTTCGCACGGGAAGAATTTCGGGTAGGAGAGAGAGACTGCATCAACCAATCTACCGAGGAGATAGAAAAATATCTGATATATAGTTCCAAATGTTCCAAAATTACCAAACTGCCCCTGTAGATTCTAGACCCGTAACAAACTCACCGGGTCTCCATTTTCTGCGTGCCGCCTGTCTACGAACTCGTGAGTTCGAGACCTACGTAACGACCCAAGAAAAATTCCAAAAAGTACTGCCAGTAAAAAATTGACTCCCGAACCCGTCCAAAATCGATGGTAAAATAGTCCAATTCTCAAAATAATTTAATTTCTTGTCCGGGTCGTTACAAATTCCCCCCCTTATAGAAATTTCGTCCCCGAAATTTCACTAACTCAGGTTAAAGAACCAACCTCCTATTCATTTCAAGGTCGCTAAAGAGGTAAACGCCTCGGAGGCATCTTGTTAACAGAAATTCTTAAATAATTTGCAAACAAGTGTGCGGTCTACAGGAAGTTAACCTAGAGCTCTGATACCACTTGTAAGGACCCTTCCCGAATTTCACCTCGAAACCCGGAAATAGCCTTTATCCCGTCTGACAGCTCTTTTACCTCAAAAATTTAATACCAGGAATACCCTTTATCCATAAATAATTTTTTTTGTAAACCTTACAGGGTTCTCGACAGAACCTCTGTACTTACTGAGCACTCCTACTTGTCAAACGTAGGATAGCATACAGGTCAAAAACCAAGACCTAGGAATAATGGTGGTCCAAATAGGAATACCCTCTGACACCAAAAGTCAGTAGGTCAGACACTGCTGACACCTATACTGGAATACCACAAGACAGCCGACTAGTCAGATACTTGTGAACCAACGATAATTCGTCACTCTGGGTCACCGCCCATACCAACCCACAGACCTGGATGACGAAGTATTTTCATAGACTGATTAAGCACATGACAATCGTCGTCAAATCATATTAGAGTCGGAAATATCCTCGGCTATCATATCATATCATCAGCCGGTATAACCTTCGGCTATCATATCTCAGTCGGCATATCCCTCGACTGGAATATCCCTAGCCACCAGGGTATCCCTTGGGGTGTGCTAGTCCTGTATCACAACTCTCTGTACTATGATATCACATCAGTCGGCAAGTATCCTCGTCTATTATATCATATCATCAGCCGGTATAACCTTCGGCTATCATATCACATCAATCGGCATATCCCTAGCCACCAGGGTATCCCTTGGGGTGTGCTGGTCCTGTATCACAACTCTCTGTACTATGATATAACATCAGTCGGTAAGTATCCTCGGCTATCATATCATATCATCAGCCGGTATAACCTTCGGCTATGATATCATATCAGTCGCCATATCCCTCGACTATCATATCATATCATCAATGTAACGACCCGGACCAGAAATTAAATAATTTTGAGAATTGGACAATTTTACCCTCAATTTTGGACGGGTTCGTGAGTCACTTTTTGACTGGCAGTACTTTTTGGAATTTTTCTTGGGTCGTTGCATAGGTCTCGAACTCGCGAGTTCTTAGACAGGCGGCACGCGGAAAACGGAGACCCGGTGAGTTCGTTACAGGTCTAGAAGCTTCAGGGGCAATTTGGTAATTTTGGAAAAGTTGGAACTATATAGTAGATATTTTTCTCTCTCCTCGAGAGATTGGTCGATGCAATCTCTCTCTCTCCTTGGGGTGTGCTAGTCCTGTATCACAACTCTCTATACTATGATATCACATCAGTCGGTAAGTATCCTCGACTATCATATCATATCATCAGCCGATATAACCTTCGGCTATCATATCATATCAGTCGGCATATCCCTCAACTATCATATCATATCATCAGCCGGTATAACCTTCGGCTATCATATCACATCAGTCGGCATATCCCTCGACTGGCATATCCCTAGCCACCAGGGTATCCCTTGGGGTGTGCTAGTCTTGTATCACAACTCTCTGTACTATGATATCACATCAGTCGGTAAGTATCCTCGACTATCATATCATATCATCAGCCGGTATAACCTTCGGCTATCATATCACATCAGTCGGCCTATCCCTCGACTGGCATATCCCTAGCCACTAGGGTATCCCTTGGGGTGTGCTAGTCTTGTATCACAACTCTCTGTACTATGATATAGACAGCCTCGCGTCCCGGTGGAGCTAAAACTCCATGATGCCAGAGTCGGAGCACTCAACGAACCAACGGAGTAAAACTCTCGTCGCTAGTCGAAGAAACAGTAACCAATTATATTGGAGGTTTACCGAGTTCACCGCCAATAGCGGATCCTTGTCCCATATCCTGGTCCTCCTCAATTGTGTTTATCTTGGAGGTTCACCGGGTTCACCGCCTGTAACGGCTCCTAGTCCCATATCCTGGTCCTCCTCAAATGTGTTTATCTTGGAGGTTCACCGGGTTCACCGCTAATAACGGATCCTAGTCCCGGGTCCTAGCCTCCCTAAAATAAATGTTTATCTTGGAGGTTCACCGGGTTCACCGCCTGTAACGGATCCTAGTCCCAGTTCCTGGCCTCCCTCAAATATGTTTATCTTGGAGGTTCACCGGGTTCACCGCTAATAAAGGATCCTAGTCCCAGTTCCTGGCCTCCCTCAAATATGTTTATCTTTGAGGTTCACCGGGTTCACCGCTAATAACAGATCCTAGTCCCAGTTCCTGGCCTCCCTCAAATATGTCCAAATCCGATAAACTCATACAACCTGGTCAAAATCCAAATCATGGACTCAATAATTTCCACGTCAAAACAATATCAAAACTGAATCCAACAACCATGTCCTTTCTCACAACACACTTCCACTGAAATATTGGAAAAACAAATGTCCAGCAATCATTTATAAATTCCAGGAAATCATTGCACCCTTACATAACCGTATTTAAGTCAAAGATACATTTATGCATGCATTATAGTTTAGAAACCAAAAGTCCACTCACCAACATCATTCAACTCAAAATTCTTGGACACTCTAGCCCCAAGGAACACATGCACAATAATGACCCAACTACCTTGACTTTCCGAGCTCAAAACCCGCTTCACGGTCAACCATTACCGCTGGGATTGCCTAATTGGTCCCTAAACGAACTCCTATGGCCTCGAAACCAACAAAATCTGATCCGGAACGTCCGAAAACCTTAGTCACGCGTCGCCGTGACTTCGAGAACTATCCCACGCGTCGCCACGCGCCACCGGAGGGTCAGAACACGCGCTCACGCGCCGCCACGCGCCCTCTCGTGCCGGTCACGCGCCTGCTACAGTGTTCACGCGCCTGGACCGGTCCAACTCGGCCCGGCTCGACTTGACCCTGTCCAACTCAACCCGACCGGTTCACTCAATCATACCAGTTCAACTCGACCAGATCGATTCACTCAACCCAATTGGTTCACTCAACCCGACTAGTTCACTCAATCCAATCGGTTCACTCGACCCGACCGGACACCGGTGATTCGCCGGAGAAAGCGATCGGACCGCCGCCTCCACCGCCGTCTGGTTCGCCGGAAATTGCATTTCCGGTCGACTTTCAAGGTTTTCTAACTTCTTCATTTCTTGACCATTTTTCACGATCCACACATGTAAATTCATCTACTTTTCACCAGGAATCCAAATATGAGGTCAAAGTTCCGAGATCGTACCTGGCCTGGCCGAAAAACAGCCGAGAAGATTCGGTTCACCTCCCTCCTCCGTCCGTCGCCTACGGCGGTGCTCCCGCTCCGATAAATACGCCTAAATGCTCGTGGGACTCCGGGGAAGATCCTCCCGACCTTGGTTTCGGTCGAATTGGACCGAAATCTGTCCGATGAAAAAGGTTGTTCGGTGTTCGCACGGGAAGAATTTCGGGTAGGAGAGAGAGACTGCATCGACCAATCTACCGAGGAGAGAGAAAAATATCTGATATATAGTTCCAACTTTTCCAAAATTACCAAACTGCCCCTATAGATTCTAGACCAGTAACAAACTCATCGGGTCTCCGTTTTTCGCGTGCCGCTTGTCTACGAACTCGTGAGTTCGAGACCTAGGCAACGACCCACGAAAAATTCCAAAAAGTACTGCCAGTCAAAATGTGACTCCCGAATCCATCTAAAATCGAGGGTAAAATCGTCCAATTCTCAAAATAATTTAATTTCTGGTCCGGGTCGTTACATGAACTGTAACTGGACCTTTGGATGGGCATCATGTTAGACCCCGTCCCGGAACTTCAAATAGGAATTATTAAATTACCGAATTACCCTTATACGTTAGATATCGAATTTCCGAGAACTTACTAAGTTAGGGAACGAAACAAATTCGAGAGTTAAACTCAGAATTATTTAGTTAAGTTGATGTTTGGTAAAAGGTTTCGAAAATGAGATTCAGAACGGGAAAACTGAATTCGTAGAAGATTCGAGAATGAACTAGTTCGGGAAGATTTGGGGATATTAGTATTGATCATTTGATTTTATTAATTATTAATTATATTTTATTATAATTTATCCCTAAAATATCTAAAACCCACCAACCATATAACTCCACCTCACACGCTCTTTACCCAATCTCATTTCTCTCTCCCCGATATCTGTCTCTCTCGTCTACTCCCCTCTGTGTCGAAGACCACACACCATCATTCACCGTCGCTCTTCTTTGCGTCCAAGGCCGGCCACACCGCCTCTCCCAAACAAACCTCTCACCTAGGTGAGTCCTTCTTCGGCTTCCTCCCTCTCCGATTTCTTTCATGAAAGCCAAGCAGAACCGCGAAGCCCAGAAATCGCCATCATCACCGACGGGTTTTCGACCGACCCAGGTCGCGAGACCACAGCCGAACGCTTCGTCTGTGTTAGGCGAAGTTATCCCTGCCTCCTCAGCCGTCATCTCCCACAGTGGACGCCAGAACAGAGCTGAGAAGTCCGAAGCCCCTGTCGTCTCCGACGACCTTTTCGGTCGAATTAGACCGTGAGACCAGCTCTAATGAATCATCTGGAGGCGGCGATCCTCACCCAACCATTCTCCACGACCATCGGAGCCTGATGGCTCATGAATCAAAGCTTCGAAACCAGGACTCCTCGCCGTTTTCCATGGAGTTCTCCGTCAACCCAGCGAGCGAGACGACCTCCAGAAGCTTCGCCTGGGCTAGGCGAAGCTGGCCCAGTTCCCCTCCTCGATGAACCGTGCTTGTAGTTCGCGAATTGAAGGTTGAAGCCAGAGGGTTTCGAAGTTGTCTCTGCCATTTCCGCCGGTTTTAGGTAAGATGAATGGGAACGTTAGATACCCTTATACTTATAAGTTAGATATCGAATTTCCGAGAACTTATTAAGTTAGGGAACGAAACAAATTCGGGAGTTAAATTTCGAATTATATAGTTAAGTTGATGTTTGGTAAAATGTTTCGAAAATGAGATTTGGAACGGGAGAATGGAATTCGTAGAAGATTCGAGAATGATCTAGTTTTGGAAGATTTGGGGATATTAGTATTGATCGTTTGATTTTATTAATTGTTAATTATATTTTATTATAATTTATCCCTAAAATATCTAAAACCCACCAACCATATAACTCCACCTCACACCCTATTTTACCCAATCTCATTACTCTCCCCGATATCTCTCTCTTTCGTCTACTCCCCTCTCTGTGTCGAAGACCACACACCACTCACCGTCGCTTTTCTTTGCGAACAAGCCCGGCCACACCGCCTCTCCCAAACAAACCTCTCACCTAAGCGAGTCCTTCTGCTTCCTCCCTTTCCGATTTCTTCCATGAAAGCCAAGCAGAACCGCGAAGCCCAGAAATCGCCTTCATCACCAACGGGGTTTTCGACCAACCCAGGTCGCGAGACCACAGCCGAACGCTTCGTCTGTGTGAGGCGAAGCTATCCCTATCTCCTCAGCCGTCGTCTCCCACCGTGGACGCCAGAACAGAGTTGAGAAGTTCGTCGCCCCTGTCTTCTCCGACGACCCTTTCGGTCGAATTAGACCGTGAGACCAGCTCTAATGAATCGTCTGGATGAGACGATCATCACCCAACCATCCTCCACGACCATCGGAGCCCAGAAATCACCGTCATCACCAACGGGGTTTTCGACCAACCCAGGTAGCGAGACCACAGCCGAACGCTTCGTCTGTGTGAGGCGAAGCTATCCCTGCCTCCTCAGCCGTCGTCTCCCACCGTGGACGCCAGAACAGAGTTGAGAAGTTCGTAGCCCCTGTCGTCTCCGACGACCCTTTCGGTCGAATTAGACCGTGAGACCAGCTCTAATGAATCGTCTGGATGAGACGATCATCACCCAACCATCCTCCACGACCATCGGAGCATGATGGCTCGTGATTCGAAGCTTCGAAACCAGGACTCCTCGCCGTTTTCCATGGAGTTCTCCGTCAACCCAGCGAGCGAGACCAACTCCAGAAGCTCCGCCTGGGCAAGGCGATGCTGGCCCAGCTCCCCTCCTCGATCAGCCGTGCTTGTAGTTCGCGATTGAAGGTTGAAGCTAGAGGGTTTCGATGTTGTCTCTGCCATTTCCGCCGGTTTTAGGTAAGATTTCGAGAATTCCCGATCAAATTCGATTTCCTAAAGCCTTGTAGATGTGGTTAGATAGTCGGATTGTTGAATTTGGTTAAGTGTGTGAAATTAGGTGCCGATGAGCTTTGGCTGCCTTCGGTCGGTACGCCGTCGTCCGGAGTAGCTGTTTCTCTGCGTGGGTGTTCCTTATGGTCTTTAAGACCTTTTTTGGGTAAGGAGATAGTTGAATTCGGATTAAACCCATCGTTGGATATTTTACAAAATGGGGGTTACTGCAGTTCTTGTATATTGATCATGATATCGAATTCTCTGCCTATCGATTTCAGGCATTTGACAGCATGGGAGATAATGGCTCAGGATCGTCGGGGGACGTTGACCTCGAGTTCGGTGAGTGGACCCGTTTGTTTTTCTTATATATATATATATATAATATTTGCGTGAAGGTGTGATTGCCAATAATGTTTCTTGAATGATGAATTGGGATGTTGAAATTGTGTATGTGGGTCCATATAGAACATGATTGAGTCTTAATTTTTATGGATTAGTTATAATTGATTGGTGGTGTCATGGTGACCCCGGAAGGAATATATTTTGATTTTATGTTCTTGGATACGACTTGATTGAGTCTAGAATGGTCGGGCTTGATTCCCTTTTGTTTAATTACGAGCTATGATAAAGTTTTAAGCCCTATATATGATTATTGATGAAAAGTGTTCATGGTTTGTTGATTAATGGAAATTTTGCTACATGTGATGTGAGTGGTAATGAGAACTGTGTTTGGTTGTGAAATCATGAAATGTGAATTAGTGGCCACTAGTCATGTCAGTAATGAGTATAGCCATGTTGTGTATGAAATCATGTTGCGTGTAAGCTCGAGGATAATGCTGAGCCAGTGTGATGATTGATGTAATATGGACCATTTGGTAGTCATTGGTATCGTATCTGTCTGTAGGCCACGGACCAGCCTCCACGTGATCGTTCCCCTGCGCTCGCTCTATGCTAGTAAAATAGGGCCAGCTTGTCCTGGCCCTAAAGGGTTATGTGGGGATGGTGCTTCGAACCTAGCCTTCACGTTTTCGTAGGTATAGAGCGAAGATACCCAGCCAATCACGTGTGCGTGACTTTTGCGATTATGGTACCGATGGTTAGATGATTATAGTGTCGATGTTATATGGCCTTGAGAGTGGACTTGTTTGAGAAAGTACCAATGAGGGTACATACATGTCAGAGTGTGATATGTGACCGTGACGTTATGTGTGAAATGATAGTTGTGTATTTATATAATGATTTTTAAATGATAAAGGACCGGGTACTAAGTGCCACGTGAGTATTATATGGAGTCTCATGTGATGAATTTGATTGATCATTTCCTTGGTGAGATTTCATTGTTGACCAAGAATTTTGGGGTGTTATAAATTGTCGATAAGGTTATGGTGTATGTCAGGATTGAGGATGAGTTTACAGTGGAATTTTGATGGTTTTTAATGGTGAAATCTTTTAGCATGAAGATTTCTCCAACTTTTTATTGATTGTCTGCTGGAGTTATACATATATGATATGTACAGGGGGATCTTGATGGTTTAAAGGTGCAAGGTTGGTTAGTAGAAAGATTCCTACATGTTCTTTCTTTGATAGTCTTCTTGATATATATATATATATATATATATAGAGGTATATGTGTCAATAAGGATGCTTGTGTAAATCTCGGTTTTCTACTGAGGGGTCAGTATTTACATTTTTAGTACTGTTTTTCACTAACATTATTTTTGGGTTCACTCACCTTTGTTTTTCGTCTATCAGGAATTAAGGAGCGTTAAGCCAGAAGTTCGAGGAGGATATTGCTAGCGGCAGCGTTTTTGCATTAATGTATGGGTTTCGACCCTACGTTGTATTGAGATCACCAGTTTTGGTGTCTTTTGTGAATCATCATGCACATTTTTTGTTGTAGATATGCTCTGTATTATTAGTGATACCATTCGTGGTGTTATTGACTATATATATATATATAAATATCTTTCGATTGTTTATTGGATACTTCCTATACTACTTATTGAGGGTTTTATCACATGGACTTTTTGGTCCATGTATTGGCCTGCACACCTCGATTATTATATATTTATTTTGTTATCTGGGTCGGGGTGTGTCACGTCAGAGTCATAATTCAATGTAATTGAATCTTGGAAATTGTGTTAGGAACTTAATTGGTTAATGGTGGATAGTTGGTTTTAATTCGCTTTAATAATTCATTCTACTTCATCATCTTTAATTTTGTTTCTTAGTGTTTCTTGCATTTTAACTTATTTGTTGGTTTTTAGAATTTCAAGCACCAAACCCCCCACCCCCCTTTTGCCGTAAGTTCTTTGTTAGAGTCCTTACCTAGTCTTTTGTGTTTTCTTGTGTCGCAAGTTAATGTCATAAGTCGTGTCTTGCATATTTACTTTGTGTGGAGTCTAGTTCCAGGCACGTTTTACTTGTTTTCTTTTATTGTGGTAGAGTCTTAATCTGAATTAGTTAAGTCTAAATATTGAAGTGGACATAACGTTGATACAAGTCCTCGAGGAATCAACCCTTGCTTTTTTGTTGTACCATCTTAGTTGACTTGTGCACTTGCATGGTTTTAACCATTAGAAATAGATTTGCAAATTATGTGTTCTCTATTTCTACCATCAAGTTTTTGGCGCTGTTGCTGGAGACTTGTCCCTCAATGGTGTCTATTGCTTCAGGTTACTAATTCAAGTTTGTTACCGTTTCACGGTCTATGTCCAACTCATTCTCTGTTGAACATCTTGCATACATCAAACGGCAATTGTAGCTGCATTCTTACCAACCTTCCCTTTCCTACAAAGCTCAGAGGATCACCTTAAAGCTCAGAGGATCACCTTCCTTTCTCTGCCAACTTCCCCACAATTCCCATCTCCACAAGCATCCCTACCATCATCATCTCTAATGGCTGAGGAACGTGTCCTTGCCGACCCTGCACCACGGCTTCTGAAGGAGTATGCTACTCATGTTTATGAGGATCAGTTTCCTATTGTTTTTCCACCATCTACTGTGGAAAACTTGTGTTGAAGTCAAGAACCATTCATATGCTCCCAAAATTTCATGGACTGTCAGGAGAGGATCCTCATCTACATATCAAGGAATTTGTGGAGGTCTGTTCTACATTGAGGATAAACTGCATGACTGAGGCCGAAATCAGATTGAGATTTTTTCATTTTAGTCTCAAGGACAGAGCCAAGGCATGGTTTCACTCCTTGGTCCCTGCATCTATCACATCCTGGAGAGACTTGTCTTCCAAGTTTCTCACCCAGTATTATCCCGTGGCCAAGACTACCAAACTTAAAAGTGATATCATGTACCCACGGCAAGCAGAGGATGAGTCCTTTTATGAATTCTAGGAGAGGTTCAACCAACTCATTCAGTCATGTCCTCACCATAACATCGATGACTACCACCTCATGTTGTATTTCTATGAGGGACTGAAAAATAGTGACAGAGTAATGATGAACTCCCAATCTAAGGGTGTCCTTGAGAGCACAGCTGAGAAGACTAGGGCAACGTTTAAAAGTATTTCTCAACGGGAGACACAATTCAGTTTTTGGGGACATTAACCCAAAACTCTTGGAGGAGTAAGCAGGGACAAGGATGCTGCCATTGCCCAACTGAAGCAGCTATATAATGAGAAAGCAAAGGGTGTCCATGTGTGTGATGTATGTTTTGTTTAGGGGCACGACTCTCAAAAGTGCCCAATGGTTGAAGAAGCCAACATGGTGGGAGACTTCAATGGAAACCCACAGCCTAGGAGTGATCCTTATTCCAAATCATACAACCCGGGGTGGAGGAACCATCTTAACTTTCGGTGGGGTAACAATCAAAACATTCAAAATCCACCACCAGGATTCCACAATTAAGCCGTGACTACCCCAGCTCCCTACCAAGCACCACCGCAGCCCCAGGCCCCTCACACTCCAAGGAGTGAACCATGGGCATATACCATGCTCAAACCCCAAAACATGCTCCAAACCTTGACTCAGTAAACCATGGCTCAGTAAACCATGGCTCATCAACAGCAAACCATAACTCATCAACAGAAGACTGACAAGGCCATTGCCAACATAGATCGTTAGATGGACCAGCTTGCAACCCAACTAAGTCAAAGAGAGCAAGGCACGCTGCCTAGTCAAGTTTTGATAAACCCCAGGGACCTTCAGCATCCCACTGTAAATTCCATCACTCTACTGAGTGGGACAAAAATCCAAGGGCCTCAATATGATGCCAATAGAGAAGTGCATGAAGAACCAAAGGAAAAAGATGAGGACCTAGCCGTGAAAATGCCTAAATCTGGCACCAGGCCTGTTTGTGAGTACCTATGACAGACCACGGGAAACACTGCAGGACAGACCGCGGGAAAGACCGAGGAACAAACCGTGTGACAGCATGCGTCCTTGCATCCAAACAGGAACCAGCCGCTAGATATGAACTTAGACATGCCCCTACCGCAGAGTCAGAACCTTCCCCAAGCCCACTGGGCACCAAACAAGACCTCATACCATGTCCCTGCCCTTGCTGCTGTGTCAAGATCCTGTACCGCAGAACCTGACCAAAACTGCATCGCATGGAAGCTGGCGGCCCAGTACCGAGTCCCTGAGACCAGACACGTTCCAAGACGCCTTACCGTAGACCCGACCTAACCATGCAGTCATTACACCACTGCAGGACGTGCCACTAGAGACATCAGGCCACACCATGCGACGTGCCACGGATGCACCAAGACTAGCCACTGAAGAACACCCGATAAGGCCCAAATTGCCACTTCCAAACTAGGCAGTGTCTCAGCAGCCTCCAATTGTGTTCCAGCCCATGTCTAAGGAAAAGGGCACAGTTTCATATCAGACTAAGCTTTCTCATCCTACATCGCATATTCCAGTGCATAAATAGACTAAGCAAGTTCAATTCGATTTAGATGATAATGTTGTAGTGCCTTTTCCTCACAGATTTAAGGAAAAAACAAAGAGAAAGAGGAGTTTGAAACGGAGATGGAGTGCATGCTACAAAAGTTGCAAATTACACTGCCATTCCACAATCTAGTCAAGCATATTCCATTCTTCGCAAAGCTTTTAAAGGACCTAGTTTCTGGAAAATGTGGAGCTGAGCCAAAGCTCACTTTAGACATCAATTTAGCCACTCTACATGGTGTGCCACCCAAGGCTGAAGATCTAGGTCCTCCCTCACTCCCATGTGTTATCAAAGGAAAAGGTTTACTCATCGCTTATGTGACTCAGGGGTTGCTGTAAGTATCATGCCTTACCATGGATTTCAATCATTAAACTTAGGAGAGTTAAAACCTACTGAGTTATGCATTAGATTAGCTTATTCGTCTATGACTAGTCTAATGGGTGTGATTGAAGATGTTAGTGTGCACATAGGGGATACTTGCATTGTTGTAGATTTCTATGTTTTGAGAATGGAGAGACCGGGGCCAAGTGCAGATCCATCACCGATCTTTTGCAGACCCATTTTGGCCACGCTGGACTGTGACATCAACGTGAACATGGGCAAGTAGCTATCCATGCCTGGGACAAGCTAAAAACATTCAACAGCCATGATGTCATATGGTACCCCGCTGCACCTACTGCTGATTTTCCAATATTTCTAATGAATGCATTGTTGCAAGACACAATAGGAAGTTTATGCACTAAAGACTCGAGTGAGACGGCACTCACATTGCCTCAAAAAGCTCTTGCTGACTACAAAATGCAGAGGTCAGATTGCTCCAAGCCACGTCTTCGTTGCCATGTGGTAAACCAGCCCCAATTGAAGTTCCCCTACCCACATCCAATGATTCGTGGCCTTCCCTCAAGGATACTCCCCCACTCAAGCTAAGGCCGCATCCACCAAGGAAGAGCTCCGTTCAGGACCTTGGCACTCCACCAGGCACTTGAAATGCCAGCCTCGCCTTGCCCAAACGTTAAATAAAGCGCTCCTATGAGGCAACCTAGCCCTGGTTTGTATCCCTCTTCCATTCTCTTGTTTTTGCCCAGATCACCATCTTCTGTTTTATCTTGTGCAACATTGTGGACAATGTTTACTTTAGGTTTGGGGTTGTGGGATTGAAAATTTTACATATAGAAACCAATAGGTTTTGGGGTGTACACAACCAGACTTTGTTTCGGTTTAGCTTATGTTTTTTTTTTTACATTGTTTAGTTAGTTTAAGTTGTCAGTTATGTTGTTGCTAGTGACTAGTGCTTTAACGGGTTAATAAGAGTCTACATGCTAAGTGAACTATCCTTGTTTTGCTAAGAGTCGTGCCATATGAAATTTGTAGCATGCCATACACTTCACGTGCCATGTCTAAGCAATCAAGTGAACAAAATGACTGAATTTAAGTGAACTTCAGAAAATTAGTGGAGACTACCGTGTGAGAACTTGAGCCTTAGTGCCATTCTTTCGGAGTGATTCACATTGTTTCTACTCTTAAAACACTCTTCACTTTGTTCATAAATTTTGATCTCATTACATCATATTTGCATTGAATTTTAAAGAACTAACATTATATAGGTGCTCTTGGTTTGAAATATGGTTTGCTATAAGAAATTATGTAGGCTACGTGTGCTTAATCCCTAAAGGCCCTTTCTTACCCTACCTTGTTGTGTGCTCCCTAAGCCACTTTGAAGCCAAACACTTAGCCTTTCTTTTTTCACCCTAAGCGTATCCTACCCAATTAAACAATCAAACAAATTGGCCATGCCCTATAGCTCAGGTGGTGACAAGGCAGTGCCAAATGAAGTACATGACTTGAATGAGGAAGGAGAACCTGCATTGCTTATGACTCAAGTCACTAGCCAATGGTACACACTGCGCCCAGCTGCGCCACAGGCTAGCGCTGGACATGCCCCTGGGCAAGCTCACAGACATGCTAGAACTTGCGCCAAATTGCAAAAATTTGTGTCGAGATGCGCCACACTGTGCCAAGATGCGTCAGGCTCAGGGATGTCAACAGACCACATCATTGCATGATCTTGAGTTAATTCAAGAAAAGAAAGAACAAAATAAATAAATAAAGAAAGAAAATTGAAAGAAAAGTGCTGAACTAACTCAAGTGAGCCAATGAGATTCCAAAATCAAAGATTAGCGTCAAGTCAAGAATTCAAGTCAGTGTGAGGCCATTTAATGCCAAATTTCCGTGGGGGTTCTAAAAGATCAAAGAAGGACACATTCCAAGTCATGCTACTCCATGCCTTGTACCCATATGAGTTCTTTGAATTTCAAACTCTTTTTTCTTAAGTCAATCAGCCTAGCCCTACTACAACCTGATGTGAAGACCTAACTGATCTTATGGTGATTCATGCTAAGGATTAAGGTAAGTATCTATGTTCTTAAAGTTCAATTCCATTCATGAGATCTTAAATTCAGAAAGGGTTGTTTTTCATTGAATGCTCATATGTGATAAAGCTTTAATGCCTTTACATAAACGCAATCACATATGCTTGTTATGAGTGTAAAGCCTAGGATTCTAGAGTGAATTGAGAGACATCCAATGAGGTTTAGAGTCAAGGCGAAATCTTTCTAGAGAACTTGAATGAAGTTGTTAGTAAGCATGATTATTTGAGATTTTGGCATTCACACATTACACGTGACTCTTACCGTTGTGGCATTCCTTTTAGTTTTGAAAAGCATGTCTACTTTCATTGATTCTTGTTACATTGTCTAAAGCACTGTCTCTAGCTTTCTAGTTGTCTAAGTAAAATGTTTGTGCGTATCGTGCTGCTATAACCCTCAGTAGACAAAACTCCTCCTATTAGGAATACCTGGGGGTTTAAATGTCCTATACTTAATTAAGATACAGTCTTTTCGGTTTGTTTAGGTTGATTTTTGCTTTGTTTTGCTCAGGGACTAGCAAAAGATAGGATTGACGGTATTTGTTCAGTCATTATTTATACATCTTTTAGATCCTACTTAATGCCCTTTTACTTGTCTCTTGAGTACTTATGTGCCATCAATAGTAGAAAGTGATGCCTTTTGTGAGACTTGTGCAGAGTTGGAAAGATAAGGATATTTTGAGAAGAATGCAAAAAAAAAAAAAGGCTCAATTTGGAGTTATAATGAGGAAGTTGTCTTCATTGCAATATAGGGCCCTAAATCATATCCAGATATGAAGCCATGCGGTCTATTTAGGGCCAGGATCAAGAACCTCGAATCAAGCCATCCGAGTCCTAGAATCATGTCTGAGGACCAGCAGATCAAGTCGAAGGTGAGTCGAGATTCGTGCCAAGATGTGTCCTTGACATGTCTCAAAGATACCTCATATGTGCCCTAAATCAAGTCCTAGAACCAGCGCCAGATGAGCCATGGCGAGTCCTTCAGAGCTCTCAGCCAAGTCCCAATCGTGTCCCCTGATACCCCTCAAGCTCGAGGCCCAGCCCAGCACATGTCCCTACTAAGCTAGGAAAGTAGTCTTAGGGTTTCATTATGGTTATTTTAGGCTTTTTATTGTCAGTTTCAATTCCTAGTTTTTAGGGGAAGTTGTAGGTCTATTTAAACAATATTTTCACGCTGAAAGGGGGTTCCAACCCTTTTTAGCCGCATTACTCTTTTTACAGTGTTTACATTTTTGAGTTTTTGTTCGTGTTTTGGAAGAAAGCTGAATGCAGGGAGTAAAGGAGAGTGTTTCGGCATGTCCTTGGCTCACTATTGATCTCAATTTTTTTTCTTCTTTTCTTTCTTTTACTCTGCAATAATGAAATTCTTTATCGTTTTATTCAATACCATGTGTGAGTAGTTCCATTAGAATTAGGGTTGCTTGAAGCCCTAGCCATGTAGTTCCTCAACACAGTTTTGGCCCTTGGTTTATATTATGTTGAATGCTGAATATGATTTAGAATACTGTGCGTCATGAGCTTAGTTTTTGTTTATGAATCTAGCGAATTTGTTTACATAATCTATCGATGAATAATTGCTTGTTAGACTAGTCATCTTCTTGTGATTGTTCGACATCAACGGTATATGGCTTTACATATATTTGTAATCTGAATTCATGACAACCTAGATCATTAATCATCTTCTAGGGATAGTGTGGTGTCATTAAACTCCCTTCATGCTTCATGCACCATCTTAATTAAGTTGATAGACGTTTTAAGCAGGGAAACGGCTTAGGTCATGCTAAGTAAGAGGGAATAAATTGTGTAACGTGAACTGTAACCGGACCTTTGCATGGGCATCCGATTTAGATAATTCAATTGTAACGACCCGGACCAGAAATTAAATTCTTTTGAGAATTAGACAATTTTACCCTCAGTTTTGGACGGGTTCGGGAGTCATTTTTTGACTGGCAGTACTTTTGGGAATTTTTCTTGGGTTGTTGCGTAGGTCTCGAACTCACGAGTTCGTAGACAGGTGGCACGCGGAAAACGGAGACCCGATGAGTTCGTTACGGGTCTAGAAGCTTCAAGGGCATTTTGGGAATGTTTGACTTGGGGTAGATATTTTTAACCCCAAATCATTGTCTCATCTTTATTCATTTTTCATCTTCATCAGATCATCATTTTCATTCTCATCTTTATCTCTGAAAAAAACACAAAAAATAAACAATACTGATTTGAGGGGGCCAGGATCTGGGCTAGGATCCGTTGAGACGGTGAACCCGGTGAACCTCCAAAAATAAACAATACTGATTTGAGGGGGGCTAGGATCTGGGCTAGGATCCGCTGAGACGGTGAATCCGGTGAACCTCCAAAAATAAACAATACTGATTTGAGGGGGCCAGGATCTGGGCTAGGATCCGTTGAGACGGTGAACCCGGTGAACCTCCAAAAATAAACAATACTGATTTGAGGGGGCTAGGATCTGGGCTAGGATCTGTTGAGACGGTGAACCCGGTGAACCTCCAAAAATAAACAATACTGATTTGAGGGGGCCAGGATCTGGGCTAGGATCCGCTGAGACGGTGAACCCAGTGAACCTCCGAGATGAACATTGATTGAGGGAGGCTAGGATCTGGGCCAGGATCCGCTGTTTGCGGTGAACCTCCAAGATAAACATATTTGAGGGGTTTTTGCTCCGCCGGGTCACGAGACTGTTTTATGCATAGTACAGATAGTACAGAGAGTTGTGATACAGGACTAGCACACCCCAAGGGATACCCTGGTGGCTAGGGATATGATAGTCGAGAGATATGCCGACTGATGTGATATGATAGTCGAGAGATATGCCGACGGATGTGATATGATAGCCGAGGATATTTTCGGCTCTAATATGAACCAGACGACAATTGTCATGGGCTTAATCAACATATGAAATACTTCGTCATCCGGGTCAGTGGGTTGGTGTGGGCGGTGACCCAGAGGGACGAATTATTGTTGGTTCACCAGTATCTGACTAGTATGTTGTCTTGTGGTTTTCCAGTAGAGATGTCAGCAATGTCTGACCTACTGACATTTGGTGTCAGAGAGTATTTCTATTTGAACCACCACTATTCCGAGGTCTTGGCTTTGACCTGTATATTATCCTGCGTTTGACAGTAGGAGTGGTCAGTAAGTACAGAGGTTCTGTTGGGAACCCTCTAAGGTTTAATAAAAATTATTTAAGAACAAAGGGTATTTCTGGTATTTAAATTTTGAGGTAAAAGAGCTGTCAGACGGGATAAGGGTTCTTTCCGGGTTTCGAGGGAAAATTCGGGAAGGGTCCTTACATCAATGCAATTGAACCTTGGAAATTGTGTTAGGAACTTAATTGGTTAGTGGTTGATAGATAGCTTTATAGCTCTTAATGACTACTCACACATAACTGAAATAAACACAAGTATAATTGAATTCATAAGTAAACTGCAATAATGAAAATAAGGGTACATAAGAGATTGTTAAGAACATGTGCAGCAGAAGACACGGCAGAGCCTTCTTCTCCAAGCTCCACGTCCAATAATCTATGTGAAAGATTATCTCCCAAAATATGGTCCCTAATTCTCTAGAAAATGAAAACGGAACTCTCTGTGGCTCAGGTCTCTGTTTTCCCAGAAACAAAAACGCCCTCAATCCTCTATCTGATTCTCCTTTTTATAGACAAGGGAAAACCTTGTTCTATAAGGATTGGTATAACCTTGTTTTATAAGGATTGGTATAACGTTGTTCTATACAGATTGGTAAAACCATGTCCTATAGGAATAGGGAAAGTTATTTTACTTTTAATTAATTACAAAGTCTTTAAAATCTATTCGAACCAATCAGAGCACGGCCGGGAGTGTGAATGCAGGCTGGCAAGTGGGAACGCAAGCTGGCCAAACTTGGATTTTTGACTGTCTTCGTAATCAGGATCTGGGACCGCGCTTTTGAAGTACGTTAGGAGTATAATAGAAGCGCATCGTCGTTCAGGCTTGGCGTAAATGTTGGCAGGCTTGGCGCAGAGGGAGAACCTCTGATCCACTGCTGGCGGAACAGGGACCCCGGCTTAGGCGCACATCTGGGCTCGGATGGGAGTTCTTGGGACATGTCCTAGACCTGCCTTGGCGCGACCTTGGCACTTCTAGGACTTGACCTTGATGTCTTGAAACACAAGTTCGGGACCCGGAGGGCCTGATATGAGGTACTTGGCCAGTGGCCCAAAATAGGCGCACTGGCGCACTCAGGACCCCGTTGAGGACCTGATATTGAAATGAGGACATCTCCTTCATCTGGACTCCGATTTGAGTCATTCTTTTTGCGTTCTTTCCAGATTTTACCTATCTTTCTAACTATGCACAAGTCTCACAAGATTGATCATTTTCTACTATTGATGGCACGAAATCATTCAAAAGACATGTAAGAGAGGCATATAAAGACCTCAAAATGATGCATAAATAACGACTGATCACCTACCTTTTAAGATGATGCATGAAGTTTAAAGAGAATTTAATGACACCACATTAGCCTAGCAAAGTGGCATGCAATCCTAGGTCGTCATGAGTTAAGATTACAAGTACGAATACTTTCGATGCTCCAAATCACAAGATGATATGACGGTCACTCAAGCAATTACATCTATAATTATATGCAAACAAGGTAGCTAATCTTCATGGGAAAAGTTCAACAGCATTAGGAGCTAAATCAGAATTCAAATCCAAGTTTGCCTTATTAAAATGAAAGTTAAATGTTTCAGGATAGAGTTGAGAAGGCGTATTGAATTTCAAAACCGGGTCCTTGTCCTTGGGCAGGGGCTGAGACACGGCTGTGAGCAGATTGACAGGCACGGCCTTCAGCTCGAGTTTTGGAGCCTTTATGATGGACGTCAGGGTTTTCTGACTTGTGAGTGGTAACGCTTCGAAGGGAGGCCTGTGGAATGGGAGGACTGGCATGATGTCAAGGGCTCGTACCTCTTCGATCACGCTATCTGCCAGTGAATCCACCGTGTGTGGGTTACTAGTCACTGCCTTCTCAAGGTCATCCGCCATGCAAGACTAAGCAATTGTCTCCCGTAGCAGTAAGTCCATTGTGTTTAACGGAAAATCTACAATAGGCTCGGCAGGGTACTGGATGGTGTCATGGATGGAGAATGTCCGAAGCTGGTCCAGGACCTTGATGGAGACCTGGCCCTTTCTGACGCCGATGAGGCACTCGGCTGTGGCTAGTAAGGGCCTTCCGAAGATGAGGGGAGGATCCTCACTTTTGTCAATTATGTCCATTCTTAGTACGTAGAAGTCTGCAGGGATGCATGTATCTCCGATTTGTACCAGTACGTCCTCAAGAACCCCCATTAGGTTGATTACAGAAGCGTTAGCCAATCTGACACAAAGGTGCGTGTGTTTGAGTGCGCCTAGGTTGAGTGACCTGTAAATGTGGAATGGCATGATGTTCACTGATGCTCCCGTGTCGCAAAGGCAATGGTCGAATCTTTTTGACTGAATGACACATGGAAGGGATGGAGGCCCAGGATCGTTGGCCTTAAGGGGCATGCGTAAAAGGGCAGCCGAGCAGGCCTTAGGGATGTCAATGGTGTCCGTGGAGCTAAAACCACGCTTGCCTGCAACTAAGTCTTTGATCAGCTTTGCAAAGATAGGCATGTGCTTGACAATTTTATGGAAAGGCAGTGTGATCTGAAGCTTCTGCAACATGCTGATGATCTCTTCCTCAAAGTCCTCCTTTTGCTTATTCCTGTTTTGGAACCTGCGAGGAAATGGATAATCAACATTATTACCTAACTCAAAAGTGACTTTTTTAGAATTGGAATTTTGAGGTTTAGAGTTAGAAGTATTCGAGTGCTGCGACTTGGGCTTAGGAGTAGGTTGCATGCCAGCCGTGGCCGAAGTAGGCGCAGTGTCAGGTCCTCCTTGCGGTAGGGCACTTGGTGACTCATTGGACTGGTTCTGCGCCAGAGGTGTTGGCCGTGGCATGTTTTGCGGCGCGCCCTGGTCGGTGATCCTTGGCAGAGTAGGTTGAGGCTTAGTTTCAGGTCCTGTGAGGGTGGCATATGTGGGGTCTTGAAGTGGTGTTTCCTTCTCCAGCGTGATGGCATTAGCCGTAGGATTGTGAAATCCTTTCGAATTTACCAGGACTTGACTCGGTAGCTTGCCCTGCTCCCGCTGATTTAGTTGGTTCGCCACCTGTCCCATTTGACGCTCCAAGTTTGCAATTGCATTTTTGAAGTCTCCCGTCTGACTCTGGCTATCGTGCATGAATTTTATGAGTTGAGCCTGCTGTTGAGTCAGGATATGGATGGAGTCCTCAACAGACTTGCTTCCGCCATTCTGGTTTGAGGAAGGACCGTGGTAGTTCCCCTGAGGGCCTGCGGCTTGCTGCTCAAATCCAGGGGGTGGCAAGGGATTCGCGGCTGCTTGATTGTTGCTCCAACGGAAATTAGGATGATTTCTCCACCCCGGATTGTAAGTGTTGGAATATGGGTCATTCCGGGGTCGAGAATTGCTATTGAACCCTCCAGCAAAGTTGGCCTCTTCCACAACCGGGCAGTCCTGGGATGTGTGGCCCTGAATTGAACATACCTCGCAGATGTGAACTCCTTTGGCTTTCTCGCTACACAATTGTTTTACCATTGCCGTGAGCTGAGCAATGGCGTCATCTTTGTATTTGGCGGATGCATCACCCGTAGCTCTAGAGGAGGGACCCCTGTAGCTGAACTGTTTTTCCCTTTGAGCAATGTTCTCAAAGGCGGTCCTTGCTTCCTCGGTTGTGCCTTCTAGAATCCCTTGGGATTGAGAATCCACCATTGTCCGATCGCTAGTTTTCAAGCCTCCATAGAAGTATAGCATAAGATGATGGGCATCAATATGGTGGTGGGGGCACGCCCGTAGCATCTGATTGAACCGCTCCCAAAACTCGTAGAAAGACTCCTCCATGTCTTGCCGTGGGTTCATGATCTTGGAATTTAACTCATTGGTCTTTTCCACGGGAAAGTACTGTGTTAAGAATTTGGACGTCAAGTCCCTCCAAGAGTGAATGGAAGCCGGCGCCAATGAATGAAACCATGTCTTGGCGCGATCCTTGAGACTGAAGTGAAAGAGCCGCAGGCGGATTTCCGATTCTGTCATACCATTGATGCGCAGTGTTGAACAAACCTCAACAAATTCCTTGATATGAACGTGCGGGTCCTCGCCAGCAAGGCCGTGGAATGTAGGCAGCATGTGAATTGTCCCTGACTTTAATTCGAAGTTTGCCACTGTTGACTCGGGAAAAACAATTGGAAATTGATCCTCCGAGACATGGGGCATGGCAAAATCCTTAAGGCGCCATGGGGCTTGCGGTACTAGGCCACGTTCCAGGCCCTGCTCTTCTCTGTGGTCCGCCATCCTCCTTGGGCTTGGTGGCGGGGAGCCGTGGACTGAAGATGCTTGCGATGATGGTCCACTTGATGACCCGTGCACTGAACCTTGGAATGACATACACGGGTACCTAACAAAAAGGAAAACTAAGTTACAAATCTAAACTTAAATGGCACCGTTGAGGGACAAGTCCCCGGCAACGGCGCCAAAAACTTGTTGGTAGATTTAAAGAGCAAGAAATATGCAATTCAATTCTAACAGTTATAAAATCCTTGCAAGTGCACAAATCGATAAGTATAGTATAGTAGCACAGCAAGAGTCGATCCCTCGAGGACTTGTATCAACGTTATGACCAATTTAGTTCATATTTGTTAACTTAAATAAAAACACACACACACACACACAGGGGGGGGGGGGGGGGGGGGGGGGGGGGGGGGGGGGGGGGGGGAGGGGGAGGGGGGTTTATGATGTGATAACTGAAATTTAAAGACAAGTAAATCAAAGTGCAGAAAATAACAATGCAAGAATGAAAAGTTGTTAACTAAGGCGAATTAAGGCTTACTATCCACTCTAACCAATTATAGCTCTTAACCAAATTTCCTTGACCTAATTACTATGCATTTTCTGAATTAGGTGCCCGTGCCTAGGACCTGGCGTTGGTTCACTAGACACATCTTATTCCCTCTTACTTAGCATGTTCTAAACAGGGCATATGCCTAGAACGTCTATCAACTACCTTTTAAGATGATGCATGAAGTTTAAAGAGAATTTAATGACACCACATTAGCCTAGCAAAGTGGCATGCAATCCTAGGTCGTCATGAGTTAAGATTACAAGTACGAATACTTTCGATGCTCCAAATCACAAGATGATATGACGGTCACTCAAGCAATTACATCTATAATTATATGCATACAAGGTAGCTAATCTTATAGGCATAAATTAAGTTCATTAAGCATAGTAATCCAACTTATTCAGCATGCATAGCAATCATAATCAAGAGCCAGAAATCCAATTAATAAGCTAACATGGCTAGGGCTTCAAGCAGCCCTAATCCTAATGACTACTCACACATAACTGAAATAAACACAAGTATAATTGAATCCATAAGTAAATTGTAATAATGAAAATAAGGGTACAGAGGAGATTGTTAAGAACAGATGCAGCAGAAGACACGGCAGGGCCTTCTTCTCCAAGCTCCACGTCCAATAATCTATGTGAAAGATTATCTCCGAAAATATGGTCCCTAATTCTATAGAAAACCAAAACGGAACTCTGTGGCTCAGGTCTATGTTTTTCCAGAAACAAAAACGCCCCTAGCTTTTATCTGATTCTCCTTTTTATAGACAAGGGAAAACCTTGTTCTATAAGGATTGGTATAACCTTGTCCTATACAGATTGGTAAAACCTTGTCCTATAAAGATTGGTAAAACCTTGTCCTATAGGAATAGGGTAAGTTATTTTACTTTTAATTAATTACAAAGTCTTTAAAATCTATTAGAACCAATCAGAACACGACTGGGAGTGTGAATGCAAGCTGGCAAGTGGGAACGCAAGCTGGCCAAACTTGGATTTTTGACTGTCTTCGTAATCAGGATCTGGGACCGCGCTTTTGAAGTACGTTAGGAGTATAATAGAAGCGCATCGTCGTTCAGGCTTGGCGCAAATGTTGTCAGGCTTAACGCAGAGGGAGAACCTCTGATCCACCGCTGGCGGAACAGGGACCACGACTTAGGCGCACATCTGGGCTCGGATGGGAGTTCTTGGGACATGTCCTCGACCTGCCTTGGCGCGACCTTGGCACTTCTAGGACTTGACCTTGATGTCATGAAACACAGGTTTGAGACCCGGAGGGCCTGATATGAGGTACTTGGCCAGTGGCCCAAAATAGGCGCACTGGCGCACTGGCGCACTCAGGACCCCGTTGAGGACCTGATATTGAAATGAGGACATCTCCTTCATCTGGACTCCGATTTGAGTCATTCTTTTTGCGTTCTTTCCAGATTTTACCTATCTTTCTATCTCTGCACAAGTCTCACAAGATTGATTATTTTCTACTATTGATGGCACGAAATCATTCAAAAGACATGTAAGAGAGGCATATAAAGACCTCAAAATGATGCATAAATAACGACTGATCAATGCCCATAATGAAGAGAGGAAGATGATGGTGTAATTTGTTCATGGTGGTTTGGCCTAATTCAAAAAGTCAGATTTGGGGGTTTATTCTCCATGGTTGAACGAGAGAGTGAGGTCACTGTGAGGGAGAGTGCACAAAGTGGAAGAAAAATCTGGAGCGTGTCGGTTTAAAAATATCATACAAGAAAAAATTACCAAATCACCCTTGAACCTTCTAGACCCATAACTCTCTCACCGGGCCTTCACCTTTCGTATGTCGCCTGTCTATGCACTCGTGAGTTCGAGACCTACACAACGGCTAAAAAAAACTTCAAAAATGTCTCGAAACAAAAAGTGACTTCCGAGCCCCCATTAAACTGAAGGATGAAATCGTCCTTTTTCTAAAATAAATTATGAAACTCAAATAATTAAGAAATACTGGTCATTACAATTAACCCCCATTAAAGAAAATTTCGTCCTCGAAATTCAAACCAACCCAAAGAAAAAGAAGACATGGATACGGGGCTCATGCCTATACCTAGTGCTCCACAAGTAACCTCAATCTCGGTTCCCGTGCTTCTTGCACATTTTCCAATCCCATCTGAACATCAGGCCTTGCACGAAGACACCACCAAAGAGGTATCACGGAAGCAACAAGAATGCACGTTATGTGTTCGGTCTACAGGAAATTGAACCTAGGGCTTTGATACCAAATTGATAGGACCCCTCCCAAATTTCCATTCGAAACTCGTGAGAGGCCCTGCTCCCGTCTGAAAAACTTTGTCCTCTCAAATTTATGCTTGAAATAGCCCTACTGTCCTGTAAACGCTTTCCGAGAATTCTACCGAAAATTCGATAGAATCTCCCCTGTATTTTGGTTGAATCGTCTTCCACCTGTCAGAAGAAGGATGTAAAATAAAAACAAATCCAACAATGTCACACCCAGCCCCGTGTATCCAAAACTTTAACCTCATCTCTCAAGATGGTATTATAAAACTGAAATATCGCACTCGTGCGAACCAGTCACAACTCGTCAATCCCGGTCAACGTCCACACCAACCCACTAACCACGGTAAAGAGCATTCGCTCACAGGTGCTTCGATCATCGATCAAAGCCCGTGAAAGTCATCGTCAACTTATGTCAGCCGGCTTAACCGTTGGCTATCGTATCCTACCTCATTATCAAACCTTACATGCAACAAGATATGCATATAAGTAAATACAACTTATCATAATCAATTGATTCACCTCGCGGAAATCGACATTATCTTTACCAGTGCTCGCCATATCAGTAATCTGATCGATGCCATCATCCCGAACCCTTACCTCGATATCCCGGCCATACCACATCCCGAGCCGTAGCTCGCACCTCATCGTGCCCATGATAGAATCCTCCATAACATAGCTCATACCATACCATGTATAGGGAAATCCTCCCTAGCACGCCTCACATCTCCCCGGGCTTATGAGGGAATCCTCCCTGATATACCCCAGCGAGCGTATGAGGGATTCCTCCTTGACATACCCCACCGAGCGTATGAGGGAATCCTCCCTGACATACTTCACATCTCCCCGGGCGCATGAGGGAATCCTCCCTGACATACTTCACTGAGCGTATAGGGGAATCCTTTCTGACATACCTCACATCTCCCCGGGCGTATGTGGGAATCCTGCCTGACATACCCCGTCGAGCGTATGAGGGAATCCTTCCTGACATACCTCACATCTCCCTGGGTGTATGAAGGAATCCTCCCTGACATACCCCGCCAAGCGTATGGTGGAATCCTCCCTGACATACCTCACATCTCCCCGGGCGTATGAGGGAATCCTCCCTGACATACCCCGCCGAGTGTATGAGGGAATCCACCCAGACATACCTCACTTCTCCCCGGGTGTATGAGGGAATCCTCCCTGACATACCCCATCTCGTCGCGAGAGTATGATGGAATCCTCCATAACATACCTCACCAATTACTGACAAAGTCCCACCAGCCCAAATAACTAACCCCAACCAAAGCCAAAAATCCATAAGCCGGAATCCATAAAATCACCTTTCCAGTCCTTATCCCAAGTCCATTTTAAAATAGTTTCCCAAAACTTTTATCGAAATCCATAATTAAAACTGAACCAAAAATTAGTGGATAATCAAGTAAAATCATAATCCATCGTTACTGGAGCTTAGAACAAAAATAAACACTTAAAATAATTTTCTTTAATTGCCAAAACTCATAAGAATACTAAATAATCCTTCCACTTAATTCTCGAAATTCGTAATTAAATATAACGTACTAAAAACATAATAATATGCACGCATTTCCATATAGGAAGTAAGGTCCCCTCACCTCGAGACGCAAACGGGAAGGTGGCGGTTATTGTTCACCTTCGTATCTCCTTCTCCCAACTCTATCATGCTTCATGGTTAGTATGGTGATGCTCAGAATGAAGAGAGGAAGATGATGGTGTAATTTGTTCGTGGTGGTTTGGCCTAAATCAAAAAGTCAGCTTTGGGGGTTTGTTCTCCATGGTTGATCGAGAGAGAGAGAAGTCACGGGGAGAGAGAGTGCACAATGTGGAAGAAAAATCTGGAGTGTGTGGGTTTAAAAATATAAGACCAGCAAAAATTACCAAATCGCCCTTGAACCTTCTAGACCCATAACTCTCTCACCGGGTTTTCGTTTTTCGCGTGTCGCCTGTCTACGGACTCGTAAGTACGAGACCTACGTAACAGCCCAAAAAAAAACCTCGTGAAGTGTCTCCAAACAAAAATTGACTTCCGAGCCCTCATTAAATCAAAGGGTAAAATCGTCATTTTTCTAAAATAAATTACGAAATTCACATAATTCAAAAATACGAGTCGTTACAACTCACCCCTCTTAAAGAAAATTTCTTCCTCAAAATTCTAACCAACCCAAAGAAAGAAAAGGCACGGATACGGGGCTCGTTCCTGAACCTCGAGCTCCACAAGTAACCTCCATCTCGAATCCCGTGCTTCTTGCACATTTATCCAATCCCATCTGAACATCAGGCTGTGCACGATGACACCACCAGAGAGGTATCATGGAAGGAACAAGAATGCACACTATGTGTTCGCAGGAAATTGAACCTAGGGCTCTAGTACCAAATTGACAGGACCCCTCCCAAATTTCCATTCGAAACTTGTGAGAAGCCCTGCTCCTGTCTGACAACATTGGACCTATTCATCAAGCCTCCCGTAACCATCAATAATAAAGGGAGGCACATTTCCTAGAAAGGTAACTAAGATTCACTACTTACCCTTATTCTGTGAAAATTACTATTTACCACTCACCTCTGACAGACAAGACACTAACTTGGGCGTTGGAGACCCTTTAGTCTGGCACCACACTAGTGTCTATCCATAACCGACGACCAATAGCTCTTATTCCTTTTACAAGTCTTCTGAAGAGCACATGACATGCAGTGATTAGACTGTGTACTACTCCTAAGTTAATACATTTTGTGCATCAATAGTTTGGCGCTGTCTGTGGGAATTCTGACTAAGTTTCCCCATTACTCTACTAAGATTGAGCATCCACTCTGACCTTTTCGCGAACATGTAGAGCGATCAGGGCGATGGCGAGATAACGCCCGCACAGGGGACCAAAACCCTGAGAGACAACTCCCCCGACGTGATGTGACTGCTGGAAAAACTCCAACATGGTTTAGCCGAGGTAAAGGTTGGCGGTACTCAGCCTTGTTCAGGTAAAAGGTGATTGGTGAGCAATATACCAACGTAGCAACCCAACTAAAGACAGGACAGGCAGAGCTTGCAACTCACCGGGAAATAGCAGAGGTCCGCGAGGCCGAACAAGTGGTTGCCAACTATATCGAACGCACCGAGCGTGTCCATCGAGCCACTGAGAAAGACAAAACCAAAGCACCCGTAGAGCCCACTGACAAGGCCTATTGGCTACTCATCCTACGCGGTAAAGGGAAGGGGAAACCAGGGTTTACCAAGAGGCTCGAGAGCCTATGAGCGCAGGATCCCACAAAGACTGGTCTCCTGTCGCCTCCATCAGTGTTAGCTTCCCTAGGGAGGAAGGCCAAACTTGTCGGCCAAAAGGAACATAGGCCGATCGGCCACAGATTGATGCTGACGCAGGTAGGTAGCCGTGCCAAGGCCACACATCTCTATCTCAAACTTTGAGGTCGACAGGCATTTCCGTAGACGGTCTGACTGCCCCCTCGAAGTAATTGCCAAGAGGAACTCCCCGGGTGTTCAACTCTAAAATAAGCCGAATCGCCTCCCCGTAAAGAACGCCGAGAAGAAGAGAAGTCTCTTAAGGCTGACCGACCTAGCCATATTGACCAATATGATGGAGGAGACAAACCACCTCAGACCGATCTGCTTGTCCAACAACTTCTAGAATGGGTCAGGAGCCTCGAGGCTAAGAAGGCGCAGTCACAAATGCCAACTTGGGGCAAGACATGCTGTGGACCCTTTACAGAGAGGATAAACAAGTTCAGACATGACCATGAGATCAAGCCTCTCAAAATCCCACCTTACCCTGGGCAGGGAGACCCCATCACTCACTTGAACAACTATCAGTCGGCCGTAGCCTTCAAGAACCTCTCAGACGAGGCACGCTATCTCATATTTAGCTCAATGCTAACCGAGGCAGCAATCATTTGGTTCACCGATTAGGGGCTGGAACCATCGACTCATTCGAGTAGCTACAGACGGTCTTCCTCAACCAGTTTATGATTCAAACCAACCGACTATTCTCAATAGAGGACCTCTTCGTACTGAAGCAGGGAGAGAACGAACCTCTACAGTAATACGCTGCCAAGTTCAGCCATGAGTACTCTCGGTGTGTGGAGACCAATGACAAAGCAGCATTCACAGCCTTCAAGGGTGGCCTCAGGGAATCTCCTTTCAGGTACGCAGCACACACACTAGGTTGGTCTAGTTATAATAAAATTATGAAACAAGCATCAATACATACCAAGGCCGAGCTACTACAAGGGGGACACAAACTTGGCTAACACATACCAGCCAAGCAAGCCTGACTCAGTCAACAGATACTAGCCGAGCGGCCCTAACCCCCAACACACCAGTCAGCAAAACTACCCCAACCAGGGTCAGCATTCATATGGGGGAAAGAGGAAGGATTACTCCCACGACTCATACAGCCAAGGAAAGAAGGAAAAATATCCCAATTATTCCAACCCCTCCTCCCATCAAGGCGATGGCCGTCAGGACAACAGGGCCAACAACAATGTAGACCGACCACCACCTCGGTCTAAATATGAAACTTATACCATCCTTAACACTTCATATGAGAATTTTTTGATGACCGTCGAGCACACGATCCCCAAGTCGCATTGGACACCAACCACCGGGAAGCTCACCAGGAACACTGGCACCTACTGTTACTACCACAGATACAACGGCCATAACATTGACCAATGTGTGGCATTTAGGGACTTAGTGGAAGCTCTAGCCAAGGATGGGAAGATCAACCAATTTCTACAACATGCACCTCCCCTACCTCGAAACCCACAAATCAATACGATCAATGGAGGACCCTCTATATCGTCACTACTGGCTTTCAATAGAGCATGGAAGAGCTTCCTACGCGCCTCACAAAGTAGCCACCAACTCTTCAACATTGAAGAGGGGTGACCGAAGAACACAACCAGGATAGGTTGGGAGCCCAACACATTTTCGGAGGAGGAAGAGCGAGGCGTTGTCTACCCACACGACTACCCAATCATCATTAGGGCACATATCGCAGACTTCGACGTGGAATGGATCATGATTGATATTGGTAGCTCTGTCAACGTGTTATTCATGGAAGCATACAAGCAGCTCGGCATCCCCGACTCTGACCTAAATCTGTCACCCACACCAGTATTCAACCTCACTGGGGACTCGGTGGTAGCCATCAGCATCATCACCTTACCACTCTGTGTTGGAGCCATTCCTAAGCGAGCCACCGTCCTCACTCCTTTCTTGGTGGTGGATATTCCAAAGGCCTGCAACGTCATTCTGGGCAGACATCAATCAACTCAAGGCTGTCGTCTCAACCCATTTGCACTTGATCAAATTCCTTACCCTTATGGGCATAGGTCAGGTACGCAGAGACGAAATGGCTACTAGAACATGCAACTTGACAAATCTTGGTGAGAAGACCACAACTCATCCCAAGGAAACAATGACGGCTTCCGAATTAGCATTCGAGGCTGACCCAGTAGACCCACAAGTCGCTCAACATATCAAGGAGGGACCAATCGAAGGTCCAAGGGATCACTCAACAACACCACACCCTCAGCTCATAGAGGAGGTTGAGGTGGCCATCCTCTCTTATACTCACGCTGACCGCAAGGTCAAGATTGGAACCACACTCAATCCTACCATACGCTCAGACCTGATCAAGTTTTTACAAGAAAACTCTAAGGTCTTCACGTGGTCATACACCGACATGCTCGACATCTTAACAGACGTCATTTGCCATCGCCTCAGTGTCAACTCATCTTTCAAACCAATAGAACAAAAATGCCGTATATATGACACCGAGAGGACATAGGCTATGAAGGCGGAGATAACCAAACTTAGCACCATACACTTTGTGCGTAAAGCTGTCTACGCGGTAAAGGTAGCTAATGAGGTCTTGGTGAAGAAACCCTCTGGCGCTTGGAGAATGTGCATTGACTTCACAAACTTGAACAAAGCATGCCCCAGGGATAGCTTTCCCTTGCCAAAGATGGACTAACTGGTTGACGCCATGGCAAGTCATGAGCTCTTGAGCTTCATGGATGCATACTCAGGATACAACTAGATCTTCAGGCACCCAGCTGACCCAATCCACACTACTTTCAAGACTGACCAAGGACTCTACTGCTACAACGTAATGCCTTTAGGCCTAAAAAACACAGGCGCCACCTACCAAAGCCTTGTGAACTTCATGTTTTCAGACCAAATTGGCAAGACCATGGAGGTGTACATTGATGACATGCTAGTCAAGAGCAAGACCATTGGGAAACACGTAGAAAACCTCTTACGCATGTATGAGGTCTTGAAAAATTACAAGATGCGCTTGAACCCAACCAAGTATGTCTTTGGAGTAGGTTCAGGAAAATTCTTAGGCTTCATGATCAGCCAGAGGGGCATAGAGGCCAATCTTGAGAAGATCATAGCACTTATAGACAAGGAGCCTCCACGCACACGGAAGGATATCCAAAGCCTTATAGGAAGAGTGGCAGCTCTTACCTACTTCATTTCTAAAGCCACAGACAAGTGCGTCCCATTCTTGAAAGCTTTAAAAAGCAAGTCCAGACACATTACCTGGACAGAAGAGCGCACAAGAGCATTCACAGAACTCAAGGAGAAGGATGGAGCAGAGCATCCGGTCTACTAAGTGAGTAAGGCATTCCTACACACCGAAATAAGGTACTCAGACCTCGAAAAACTTTCTTTTGACTTGATTTTTTCATCTAAGAAGCACATACCTTACTTTCAAGCCCATTCCATCACAATCCTCACAAACAAACCACTCTACCAAATACTTCAAAAACTGGAGACGTCAGGTCGCCTCCTCAAATGGGAAATTGAACCCAGTGAATACGACATCAACTTCGCCTCAAGACCAGCTAAGGAGGGCCAAGTCATTGCTGATTCATCTTTGAATTCGCATACCTACCTACCAAACAGGAAAAGCAGAAGACTGCCCCAGAGCTCACACATGAGTTCGAAACACCGACAATGGACCCTCACCAACCCACGTGGGTCTTGCACGTGGATGGCTCTGCTTGTCACAATGTGTATGGTGCATAACTTGTTCTCACCACTCTGGATAAGGAAAGCTTGGAGTACACCTTACGTTTCATGTTCAAGGCATCCAACAAGAAGGCGGAGTTTGAGGCATTACTTACAGGTCCTCGTTTAGTCAAGCATATGGAGGCCAAATAGATACAAATCTACAATGACTCCCAACTTGTCGTCAACCAAATCAACAATGAGTTTGAATCAAAAGACTCTTCCATGGCCTCATACAGGGGACTAGCCAAGTCTCTCTTGCACGCCTAGCCTCCTCACTTGATGAAAAAAAAAGTCGAAATGCACCTGTGGAAATCCTCCAACAATTATGTAGACGTTCTTTCAACAATGTCATAAACACTAGCTCAACCTGGATGGCCCCCGTGCTTAGCTTCCTCACTAACGAAACCCTACCAGCTAACAAGGTCATTGCAAAGAAGATACGCCGACAACCCTCTTGGTATACTATCATCAATGGCGAACTTTACAAGAGAGGATTCACTCTTCCTCTATTAAAATGCCTCACACCAGAAGATGGAATAGAAATCTTAGAATAAATACATGCAAGAATCTGTGGCAACCACTCTGGACCACGCTCTTTGGAACACAAGGCCTTCTGTCAAGGTTTTTACTAGCCAAACATGCATGCAGACACATCAGACTTTTCTAAGAGATGTGATAAGTGCCAACATTTTTCCCCTTTCCTACATCTCCCATTAGAGAACCTTACACCAATGCTCAGCCCATGGCCATTCTCCCAATGGGTGCTAGACTTAATTGGCAAGATGGAAATAGGGAAGGGGCAAACCGAAAACACAGTGGTCGCCGTGGATTACTTCACAAAGTGGGATGAAGCCAAACCTTTGGCCTCTATCACTAAAGCTTAGATAGAGAATTTTGTCTTCCAAAACATCATATGCCGTTTTAGTCTTCCACACACCATTGTAACGGACAATGGCACGCAATTTGACAACCAAGCTTCAGAGCATTCTGTGAAAGACATAACATCAGCCTATGCTTTGCTACTCTAGGACATCCACAATCCAATGGTTAGGTAGAGGCCGCCAACAAAATAATCAAGCACACTTTGAAAACTCAGCTGGGCGAAACAAAGGGCAAATGGGCTGACATCCAACCGAATTTACTCTGGTCATACATAACGACATATCGAACGGCCACCAACGAGACATCGTTCTCTATGGCGTTTGGAACCGAGGTGGTCGTCCCAGTTGAGATCCATGAAACGTCATATAGAGTGATGTCCTATGACACAGACCAGTGTCAGGACCCGTCCGGAATTTCCCCTCGAAACCCGGGAAGAACCCTGATCCCGTCTGACAACCTAAGAAAAGGTTCCCAAAATACCCTTCAATCCTTACAAATTATAAAAACAATAATAAATACTTCATCTTGTCAGACAAGGGACTTAAGCACTCAAAATTCCTGTAATTAACGACCAATCAAATACCATTCTTCCCCTCCATTTATAAAATCATGCATGCGTCACATAAACAATTTATCATATAAAAACATCATATGTATAATGAAATACCTCGTGATCCACAATTTGGTTTGGAAACTCTCTTCAAAGGAGTTTAAAATCATTTAAATCAATCCGGACACAAATTATCTCAAATTCAAATCATTTGGTTCAATCTGCCACATAGTATCTCAAATTCACTGTTCCTGACATATTCATAACACACCAGTCAAATATTGCTGATATCTCTACTGGAAAACCACAAGACATCAAACTAGTCAGATACTAGTGAACAAATAATAATTCGTCCATCTGGGTCACCGCCCACACCAACCCACTGACCCGGATGACGACGTATTTTTATATGTTGATTAGGCCCATAACAATTGTCGTCTGGTTCATATTAGAGCCGGATATATCCTCGGCTATCATATTCCTAGCCACCAGGGTATCCCTTGGGGTGTGTTAGAATATGTATCATATCATATCATATCAGTCGGCATATATCTCGACTATCATAACATATCAATCGGCATCTCTCTACTATCATATCATATAAATCGGCATATATCTCGGCTATCATATTCCTAGCCACCAGGGTATCCCTTGGGGTGTGCTAGAATATGTACTACTTGGACTCGACCACAATCTCTGCAAAATCATATTTTATATTGGGGTTCACCGGGAGTCCGCCAACACGGAACCAAGGCCCGGCTTCTAGGCCCCATCAACTCGATTTTGTTTAATTTAGGGGTTCACCGGGAGTCCGCCAACACGGAACCAAGGCCCGGCTTCTAGGCCCCATCAACTCAATTTTGTTTATATTGGGGGTTCACCGGGAGTCCGCCAACACGGAACCAAGGCCCGGCTTCTAGGCCCCATCAAATCGTTTTTTTTTTGTATCCATAATCAAGTATATATTTTGTTTATCATTTATCACAATTACGGTTTCAACTCAAAATCATGTACCCAATTAATTTCCACGGCCAAACACTATCAAAACGGAATTCAACAACCATATCGTTTCTCACAACTCGCTTCCACTGAAATATTGGAACAACAATTATCCAGCAATTGAGGATATTAATACATGCGTTACAATTTGTAAATATCACCATACACAACAGTAATTAAATCGAGGATACTTATACATACATTACAATTTATAAATCAAAGTCCGCTTACCATCACCATCCAACCCAAAATTCATGTACGCTCTAGCCTCAGAACACCTACACCATAATGACCCAACTACCTTGACTATCCAAGCTCAAAACCCTCTCTACGGTCAATCCCTACCGCTGGGATTGCCCAACCGAGCTCTAAATGAACTCCTATGGCCTCGAAACCAACAAAATCTGATCTGGAACGTCCCAAAACCTTGGTCACGCGCCGCCGTGACCTCAGAAACAGTCCCACGCGCCGCCACGCGCCACCGGAAGGTCAGAATACGCGCCCACGCGCTGCCACGCGCTGGTCACGCGCCTGCTACAGTGTTCACGCGCCTGGACCGGTCCAACCCGGCCCGGCTCGACCTGACCCGGTCCAACTCGATCGGTTCACTCGACTCGACCGATTCACTCGACTCGACCGGTTCACTCGACTCGACCGGTTCACTCGACTCGACCGGTTCACTCGACTCGGTCGGTTCACTCGACTCGACCGGTTCACTCGGCTCGACCGGTTACCGGTGACTCGCCGGAGAAGACGACCGGACGGCCCTCGCCGTCGCCGGAGGCTGGCCGGAGAAGATGACCGGACCGCCACCTCCGCCGCCGTCTGGTTCGCCGGAAACTGCCATTTCCGGCCGATTTTCAAGGTTTTCTAACTTCCTCATTTCTTAACATTTTTTCACGATCTACACATGTAAATTCATCTACGTTTCACCAGGAATCCAAATATGAGATCAAAGTTCCGATATCGTACCTGGTTTGGCCGGAAAACGGCCGAGAATGTTCGGCTCACCTCCCTCCTCCGTCCGTCGCCCACGGAGGTGCTCCCACTCCGATAATCACACCAAAAGACTCGTGGGGTCGCGGGGAAAGTCCTCCCAACCTCGGTTTTGTTCGAATCGGACCGAAACCCCTCCGATGAATGTGGCCTTCGGTGTTCGCACGGGGAGGGCTCGGATAGGGCCGAGACTGCATCGACCAATCTCCCGAGGAGAGAGAAAATATCTGTTATATAATTCCAACATTTCCAAAATTACCAAACTGCCCCTGCAGCTTCTAGACCCGGAACGAACTCATCGGATCTCCGTTTTCAGCGTGCCGCCTGTCTACGAACTCGTGAGTTCGAGACCTACGCAACAACCCAAGAAAAATTCCCAAAAGTTTTACCAGTCAAAAAGTGACTCCCGAACCCTTCCAAAACTGAGGGTAAAATTGTCCAATTCTCAAAATAATTTAATTTCTAGTCCGGGTCGTTACAATCTACCCCCCTTAAGGAATTTCGTCCCCGAAATTTCACTAACTCAGGTTAAAGAACCAACCTCCTATTCAGTTCAAGGTCACTAAAGAGGTAAACTCCTCGGATACATCTTGTTAACATAATTCCGTAAATAATTTGCACACAAGTGTGCGGTCTGCAGGAAGTTAACCTAAAGCTCTGATACCACTTGTCAGGACCCGTCCCGAATTTCCCCTCGAAACCCGGGAAGAACCCTGATCCCGTCTGACAACCTAAGAAAAGGTTCCCAAAATACCCTTCAATCCTTACAAATTATAAAAACAATAATAAATACTTCATCTTGTCAGACAAGGGACTTAAGCACTCAAAATTCCTGTAATTAACGACCAATCAAATACCATTCTTCCCCTCCATTTATAAAATCATGCATGCGTCACATAAACAATTTATCATATAAAAACATCATATGTATAATGAAATACCTCGTGATCCACAATTTGGTTTGGAAACTCTCTTCAAAGGAGTTTAAAATCATTTAAATCAATCCGGACACAAATTATCTCAAATTCAAATCATTTGGTTCAATCTGCCACATAGTATCTCAAATTCACTGTTCCTGACATATTCATAACACACCAGTCAAATATTGCTGATATCTCTACTGGAAAACCACAAGACATCAAACTAGTCAGATACTAGTGAACAAATAATAATTCGTCCATCTGGGTCACCGCCCACACCAACCCACTGACCCGGATGACGACGTATTTTTATATGTTGATTAGGCCCATAACAATTGTCGTCTGGTTCATATTAGAGCCGGATATATCCTCGGCTATCATATTCCTAGCCACCAGGGTATCCCTTGGGGTGTGCTAGAATATGTATCATATCATATCATATCAGTCGGCATATATCTCGACTATCATAACATATCAATCGGCATCTCTCTACTATCATATCATATAAATCGGCATATATCTCGGCTATCATATTCCTAGCCACCAGGGTATCCCTTGGGGTGTGCTAGAATATGTACTACTTGGACTCGACCACAATCTCTGCAAAATCATATTTTATATTGGGGTTCACCGGGAGTCCGCCAACACGGAACCAAGGCCCGGCTTCTAGGCCCCATCAACTCGATTTTGTTTAATTTAGGGGTTCACCGGGAGTCCGCCAACACGGAACCAAGGCCCGGCTTCTAGGCCCCATCAACTCGATTTTTTTTATATTGGGGGTTCACCGGGAGTCCGCCAACACGGAACCAAGGCCCGGCTTCTAGGCCCCATCAAATCGTTTTTTTTTTGTATCCATAATCAAGTATATATTTTGTTTATCATTTATCACAATTACGGTTTCAACTCAAAATCATGTACCCAATTAATTTCCACGGCCAAACACTATCTAAACGGAATTCAACAACCATATCGTTTCTCACAACTCGCTTCCACTGAAATATTGGAACAACAATTATCCAGCAATCGAGGATATTAATACATGCGTTACAATTTGTAAATATCACCATACACAACAGTAATTAAATCGAGGATACTTATACATACATTACAATTTATAAATCAAAGTCCGCTTACCATCACCATCCAACCCAAAATTCATGTACGCTCTAGCCTCAGAACACCTACACCATAATGACCCAACTACCTTGACTTTCCAAGCTCAAAACCCTCTTCTACGGTCAATCCCTACCGCTGGGATTGCCCAACCGAGCTCTAAATGAACTCCTATGGCCTCGAAACCAACAAAATCTGATCCGGAACGTCCCAAAACCTTGGTCACTCGCCGCCGTGACCTCGGAAACAGTCCCACGCGCCGCCACGCGCCACCGGAAGGTCAGAATACGCGCCCACGCGCTGCCACGCACTGGTCACGCGCCTGCTACAGTGTTCACGCGCCTGGACCGGTCCAACCCGGCCCGGCTCGACCTGACCCGGTCCAACTCGACCGGTTCACTCGACTCGACCGATTCACTCGACTCGACCGGTTCACTCGACTCGACCGGTTCACTCGACTCGACCGGTTCACTCGACTCGACCGGTTCACTCGACTCGGTCGGTTCACTCGACTCGACCGGTTCACTCGGCTCGACCGGTTACCGGTGACTCGCCGGAGAAGACGACCGGACGGCCCTCGCCGTCGCTGGAGGCTGGCCGGAGAAGATGACCGGACCGCCACCTCCGCCGCCGTCTGGTTCGCCGGAAACTGCCATTTCCGGCCGATTTTCAAGGTTTTCTAACTTCCTCATTTCTTAATCGTTTTTCACGATCTACACATGTAAATTCATCTACGTTTCACCAGGAATCCAAATATGAGATCAAAGTTCCGATATCGTACCTGGTTTGGCCGAAAACGGCCGAGAATGTTCGGCTCACCTCCCTCCTCCGTCCGTCGCCCACGGAGGTGCTCCCACTCCGATAATCACACCAAAAGACTCGTGGGGTCGCGGGAAAAGTCCTCCCAACCTCGGTTTTGTTCGAATCGGACCGAAACCCCTCCGATGAATGTGGCCTTCGGTGTTCGCACGGGGAGGGCTCGGATAGGGCCGAGACTGCATCGACCAATCTCCCGAGGAGAGAGAAAATATCTGTTATATAATTCCAACATTTCCAAAATTACCAAACTGCCCCAGCAGCTTCTAGACCCGGAACGAACCCATCGGATCTCCGTTTTCAGCGTGCCGCCTGTCTACGAACTCGTGAGTTCGAGACCTACGCAACAACCCAAGAAAAATTCCCAAAAGTTTTACCAGTCAAAAAGTGACTCCCGAACCCATCCAAAACTGAGGGTAAAATTGTCCAATTCTCAAAATAATTTAATTTCTGGTCCGGGTCGTTACAACCAGAATGATGGGCAATTGGCCCTGAGCCTCGACCTCGTTGAGGAATGTAGGGAGCAGGCAAATTTGAGGAATATCGCCTACAAGTAGCAACTCTGCCAGTACCATCATGGAAGAGTCATGCCTCAAAACTTCCAAGTAGGCGATTGGGTCCTAAGGAAAGTCAGCTTGGCAACTAAAGACCGGTCAACCAGAACACTTGGATCGAACTAGGAGGGCCCTTACAAAGTTACACGAATATGCCAACCTGGCACTTACGACCTGTCAGACTCTGAAGGCAGACCTCTTGATCACCCATGTAATGTAGATCACCGCAAGAGGTACTACTTATAGGCCAGTCGCCCTAACACATTGGAAGACCACCAAGACCCCTTTTTTGTAAAGACACACTTGGGTTATCATTGTACTAGGTCACACTTGGCCAACACTCATCAATGATATTACTTATTCTACATTTTCACCAACTTTTCTCACACTAACCGATCCTCATGATGGCTGATACAACACCGATTGGCGCACGCACGAACGACCAATCACATCACACGGTCTCACACGCATTCATTTTCTTACACACACTTACACTCTCCACTAAAGCTTAAAATTTACAGAGCAAATACTTAAACGGCCAACGAAAATAACACCGATCAACCAACCGGCACAGGTCACCGATCGGACGTTGTCGGATTGGATGCACCATCTGACTCTCTGATGGGAAGTCAGTAGCCGACAGGTCTTGTCCCAACCATGGGGTTGTAATAGGAAGATCTCTATTATACTTGAATAAATTACGGTACAAGCCCCGCTCACACTCGGTGACAGGACCCGTCATGAATTTCCCCTCGAAACCCGAGAAAAACCCTGCTCCCGTCTAACAACCTAATAAAATTCCCAAAATACCCTTAAGCACTTGCAAAATTATGAGAATTCTGCCAAAAATCTGGCAGAATCGCCCCTTAAGGACTTGTTTAATCGTCTTCCACCTGTCAGACAAGGGATCAGATAACACTCCAAATTCCAACAACTCATCCATCCAACGATGTAATTACCAAATTGACAATCAATCCAACATATTTATCAGAGCATCTAGGTAGGATAAGTAAATACAGAAATAAATATCCTACTCTAGGTAAACGCGCAGTTAAAATGTAATGCCTCCGCCTCTGGATATGCCTATGTCAATTCAACTGCCTGGAGGGGATTTAAAACATGAAAATGTGAGTGGACAAAAATACTCATTTAAAACTAGTTCCGAGGAAAATATACCTTTCCCCCTCCACGAATAAAACAATGCATGCATGAAATTCCTTTTCAACAAAACCATAAGGATAACCCAAAAACATACCGGAAAATCCATTATTTTGGTAAAACACTCGTGGGACTCACGGAAAACCGTATAATGAAAACATCCCGTGGTCCACAACCCTGTTTTGAAAATCTTCCTCAAAGGAGTTTACAAATCATATGAAACCAACCTGGACATAAAATGTATATAAAAACATTTTCCACTGCTCCCGAATAAAAATTCCGAGCCGTAGCTCAATACCCTCCACACACCCGATATACCTCGAGTTGTGCAGAACCCTGACTACGAGTAGACAGCCTCAACGACTTGGTGGAGAAAATACCCGTCGACACCAGCATCGGAGAACCCTCAACGATTTGACGGAGAAAAACCCCTCGACGCTAGTAGGAGAAAACCGTGATCCTCGGGGACAGTAAATCAGTGAAAACCAAAATCCACGTTTTGAAGTCCTTGTTTCCTGGCCTAAGCAAAATTCATTGAAAAACTGGGTTTATGCCCAAATCCAAGGAAATCACAAATCCGGGTCTACACCCAAAACTATGGACTCAAAATCTATCAAGTCAAAACTATTTAATAACATAGTCCATAAAACCAGGCCACATTCCAAAACATTATTTCCACTATAATATTGAAAACTCGTGTCTAGTCATCATATAATAGCACAATTTCTAAATTCCAAAAATGTACCAAAAACAATATATAACAATATTTAATTCAAATATACCTTTATGCATGCATTATAATTTATAAATCAAAGTCCACTTACCACATGTCCAAGCAAGCTCAATCTCGAGTCGTACGCTCCTCCGAAGTTCCTAGAGCAGTATCGCCTGTCAAAAGTAACAATCGGGATTACTAACGATCATTAAATACCCAACATTAAAGCTCCCTAAACCCCGGGAAGTCCGCTCATGTTACACTAAAATGTAGACACTTCGGACACCCAAAACTACCCCTAAACGATGTCCAATTGTCATGAAACCTACACCAACATGTCTGGAACGTCGAGACCTTGTCGACACATGCCGTCATGACCTAAGAACCGGTCCGACGTAACGCCATGCATCGACAGAAGACCGGTGGTTCAGCCATGGACCAGCTACACGGCCTCACGCACCCGCACACGCCCCCACAGTGCCACACGCGCCTGCTGACTCAGCCGCCAGGTGGCATCCACGTGGCATGCCAACTCATCACTGCTATCCGACTCAGTCACCGGAGTCTCACTGGAGAAGACGACCGCCACCGCCGTCCACCGCCGTTACCGTCATCGAAAAACCCCATTGCCGGTCGAGCTTCAAGGTTTTCCTAAATTTCTCAAAACTCAACCATTTTTCACGAATAGTTTCTCTAAATCCATCTACTCAAACCCAGGAATTCATAAATGCACTCCAAACACGAAACCCCTTCCTGTGTTGGCCGAAAAATTGATCGGAAGGCTTCAGTTTTCGTTTCCTCCGATCAGTGTCTACCGCGGCTATTTCCTTCGGTGGTGGGTACATTTTTGATTGTGGGAAGGAGTAGAGTGTGATGGATTTCACCAAAACTGCCAAAGTCTCCTTGAAATGAAAGTCCAAATCGGACATTTTTGTTTTGGTTCGGTCGGTCGGTGTCACAGGCCTAAATGGTGACACGGGTTTGTGTGAAGGAAGAAAATTAAATGAAATTTCTGGAAGTTTTGGGTTAAATACATAGACACAAGGGAATTTACCAAAATGCCCCTGAATAATCTAGACCCGTAAGTTTCTCTTACGGTCTTCGTTTTCCGCGTGCCGCCTGTCTACGAACTCTTGAGTCCGAGACCTACACAACGATACCTGAAAAACTGTCAAATGTGTCTCCACAAAAAATTAACTTCCAAGCCCCTTATAAAACCAAGGGTAATTTCATCCTTTCCCAAATTAATTTACGAAAATTCACTAATTAAATTTCTGGGTCATTACAATTCACCCCCTCTTAAAGAAATTTCGTCCTCGACATTCATACCTGTCTCTAAACAAGTGTGGATGATTCGTCCTCATCAGTGCCTTGGTTTCCCACGTGGCCTCCTCCATGTTATGATTCCTCCACAATACTTTAACCAGAGGAATAGTCTTTATGCGCAGTACTTTTTCCTTCCAATCTAGAATTTGCACTGGTTGCTCCTCCAATACATGAGATTCATCGAATATGTACTTTCGAAGCATGGATACGTGGAAAATATTGTGAACCCTTGACAGTTCAGGGGGTCAAGCAAGTCTGTAAGCCACTGGCCCTATCCTCTCAACAATCTCATAAGGCCCAATGTCGCGAGGACTCAGCTTTCCTCGTCTACGAAAATGAACAACTCCTTTCCAGGGGGATAATTTCAAGAAAACTTAGTCTCCGACCTCAAGCTCAAGATCTCTAATCCGTCGTTTCGTATAGCTTTTCTGGCGGTCCTGAGCTGCCTTCAACCTTTCCCTGATGATTCTAATCTTTTCCTCTATCATTTCCACAATCTCCGGCATCAACAGTGTCTTCTCACCTACCTCAGTCCAGCATATCGGTGTCCTGCACTGTCTCCCATATAGTGCGTCAAAAAGAGACATCCCAATACTAGACTGATAGCTATTGTTGTATGCAAACTCCATCAAGGACAGGTGTGAATCCCAATTTCCTTTAAACTGCAGTACACAATCTCTCATCATAGCCTCCAGAATCTGAATTGTCCTCTCAGACTGACCGTCAGTCTGAGGATGAAAAGCTATACTGAAATGCAATGTAGTGCCAAAGGCTTTTTGCAAACTCTGCCAAAACCTCGAAGTAAACCTAGGATCCCTATCTGAAACAATCGACTCTGGAGTCCCATGTAACCATATGATCTCATCCACAAACAACATGGTGTACTGTCCCATCCGGTAATCTTCCCGTACTGGCAAGAAATGTGCTGACTTCGTGAGTCTATCAACAATTACCCAGATTCCATCATGTCCTTTTTGAGTCCTAGGAAGTTAATACACAAAATTCATCGTAATGTGATCCCATTACCATTCTGGAATAGGTAACGGTTGTAATGCCCCATATGGTTTCTGCCTCTCTACTTTTACTTGTTGACACGTCAGGCACCTACTTACAAACTTTGCTATTTCCCTTTTCATCCCAGTCCACCAATAGTGTTCCTTAAGACTACGATACATCTTAGTACCTCCTGGATGCATAGCATAAGCAGAACTATGAGCTTCCTCAAGAATTTCTCTTTTCAACTCGGGATCATTAGGTACGCACAACCGGCCATCCTTAACCAAGGCCCCATCATCCCTAATCGCATAATCCTGCCTGTTTCCAGCCTCCAACTCCATCCTAATAACACAAAAAGTAGGATCCTGGAGTTGAGTTTCAATAATCCGGTCAATCATGACATGCCTCACATGGAAGCTAGCCAACAAAGACCCTTGGCTATCCATGTCAAGTACAATTCCCGCTCTTCGGAATTCTGCCAGCAACGGTAGATAAACAGTGTGCAAACAGTGAAGATCCCACACGTTTCTCCATACAAGTAGTGTCTCCAAATCTTCAATGCATGCACCACTGCAGCTAACTCCAAATCATGTGTGGGGTAATTCAACTGATGGGGTTTAACTTGCCTAGAAGGATAAGCTATCACCTTCCCATTCTGCATCAGTACGTAGCCTATATCCTGTAATGATGCATCACTGTACACCTCAAATCCTCCGTTATCATCTGGAAGGGTTAACACCTGGGCAGAAGTCAACCCCCGCTTTAGCTCTTGAAAGCTTTGTTCACACCCATCATCCCATTCAAACTTGACTCCTTTCCTAGTCAACCGAGTGATTTAATATACTAAAACTACTTTGAAACTATAAATCAATATGTATAAACTGCTTTGAAACTATAACTCCTTATACACTAAAACTAATTTAATATCTTTGAATCTCACAGTCAAACGACTTATACACTATAAAACCTTTACTATATATAACTCTCCTTATACACTAAAACTCGTTTGAAAAAAAAAAGAGCGACAAAACAAAAAACATCACACTAATTTGAATGGACGGTCAAAAGTGTTGCTACTTTAGATACAGACCTAGTTTACAGTAGCTACAAAAAGAACGTTATACATAATATATAATTGCCAACACTAAGAAGAAATACTTACATTGGTGTTTCAATCCATATGTTGAAAATTTTCACAATTTCAATGACATCTTCCCGAGGAACTGCACAAGATGGATAATATTTGTTAACCTTTAATTCTGTATTCAAATCACGACATGGCCGCCTCCTCTTCACCGGGTACTCCGCACATGTGGAACAAAGTACACGTCCCTTGCGCTTCTACCTCTTTCTCTTCGGCGATTCTGCAACAATAATGACACCCTCAGACTCGACAATACCATCTTCCTGCTTTTCCTTTGTCGGATCCTCATCCAGATATCCAATCCCAGTCAAACTTGACTCCTTAGCATATTCAGCACCAACCTCAAGTGCTTCCCATGTGCCTTAGCACTATTCGAATATACCAAGATATCATCGATGAACACAATCACAAACAAATCCAAATAATTTCGGAACACCCTGTTCATCAAATTCATAAATGCTGCCGGCGCATTAGTTAACCCGAAGGGCATCACCAGGAACTCATGGGAACCCAAAGAGTACTAGGACACGTTATGGGCATAATGAGTTCCTGGTGATGCCCTTCGGGTTAACTAATGCTCCGGCATCATTTATGGATTTGATGAATAGGGTGTTCCGAAAGTATTTGGATCGGTTTGTGATTGTGTTCATCGATGATATCTTGGTATATTTGAAGAGTGCTAAGGCCCATGGGAAGCACTTGAGGTTGGTGCTGAATATGCTAAGGAGTCAAGTTTGACTGGGATTGGATATCTGGATTAGGATCTGACAAAGGAAAGGCAGGAAGATGGTATTGTCGAGTCCGATGGTGTCATTATTGTTACAGAATCGCCGAAGAGAAAGAGGTAGAAGAGCAAGGGACGTGTACTTTGTTCCCCATGTACGGAGTACCCGGTGAAGAGGAGGCGGCCATGTCCTGATTTGAATACAGAATTAGAGGTTAACAAATATGATCCAGCTTGTGCAGTTCCTCGGGAAGATGTCATTGAAATTGTGAAATTTTTCAACATATTGATTGAAACACCAATGTAAGTATTTCTTCTTAGTGTTGGCAATTATATATTATGTATAACCTTCTTTTTGTAGCTATTGTAAACTAGGTATGTATCTAAAGTAGCAACACTTTTGACCGTCCATTCAAATTAGTGTGATGTTTTTTGTTTTGTCGCTCTTTTATTTCAAACGATTTTTAGTGTATAAGGAGAGTTATATATAGTAAAGGTTTTATAGTGTATAAGCCGTTTGACTGTGGGATTCATAGATATTAAATCAGTTTTAGTATATAAGGAGTTATAGTTTCAAATAAGTTTTATTTTTAAACCAGTTATAGTTTATTATGAAAATGTGGTATTTTCTATTTAAAGTATATAATGTACGTTTAATTTGGGAAACAATTGGAGTACATTAGTGAATATGAATAATGGTTAAATGAAATTGTAGGAAAGTTCTACCTTTGGAGCTAGTGTCGGTGGGTATGAAGTTTTTCTATCTTCTCCTCAATATGGATGCTGGTTTAATTCAGAGGTAATCTACTTAGGCACTCCATTAATGATTATAAGTTTGTAGGGAACAATGTTCTGGAAAACAATGTTAGGAAGCTCTAGAAAATCTGGAAAATCTTTTATAGCATTTTGGAACAGAAATTTGAAATGCTATGGAACAAGAATTTGAAATTTACAAAATATGTGATAGCGTTTTGGAAAGGCTATGACAGTATTCTAGAAATGCTATGGAACATGAATTAGAAATCTGGAAAATGTTCCATAGCATTCTAAAAATGCTATGGAAAATGTTTTGCAGCGTTCTAAAAATGCTATGGAAAGACAATGACAGTGTTTCATTAAAACGCTACGAAATTCAAAGCTTTCTGGAAATGCTATAGGAGAGCTTTCTATAGCACTTCATAAACTCTATAAATAGAGACCTTTCTATAGCATTTCCAGAAGCGATATGGTAGAGGTTCTACCTACCATAGCGTCGGCTGTTACATCGTTTTCTATAACGCTATGGTAGGCTATTATAGCATTTTTGGAGTGCTATCGATGTTGATTTGTGGCGTAGTATCTTTACAACTATACTTGAGAACAAATAATCCACAACTAGACATGCCGACAATATCAAACTAACAGCTTCAATCTGAAACTTCCTTACTATCGGACCACCCTCAGTACTCCCTTCCCACTCACCATACACATATGCGAATCGAGTCTTGTATGACTTCTGAGACGTCGGTATGTCGCAGATAAACTCACCCCTCTCCTTCTTCTTAATGCACCTCACATGTACCCATCTGGTGCTCTGTTGCTGGAAGACGAACTCATGATGGTAAATGACCTGAGCGTAGGCCGTATACAGCAAGAACGAAGGCCGTATACAGCGAGCACAACACGATCCAAACGTTAGGGTTCAGCTGGCCGAGGGCAACCCCTATAGACTTCACTATCATTCTATGCCAAGAGTGAAGAGGCAATCGGACCCCAGGGGCATAGAGCTCTGGATAAAACAAAGCATGACCGACATGAGGATTGCTCGGTAACTCCCCCGGTTGGGTCAATCGAAACTTCACGCCGTCTGGTATATTGTAGGCTTCACGAAGTTTCACCAACCGAACCAATGTCTCCCGATTGACCTGCTCATCCACTGTAAATTCACGCTTGACAAGTGGCACTGCTCTGTGTACTTGGTCTGCCCCCGACGACCCCCCATGAGCTAAGACGATATTTCACCACCGACACGTCCCCACATGACCGACCCTTTGCAACCTTCACCTTTCTATTGAGACCACTTCTTGCTCAGGAGACCGGTCGGCATTTCCCTCAAGACGAGTTTGGCACGTACTATCTCCATTCGATGACCGATCGGCCACCTCAACTGGCCGAACTGTGGGACCCCTATCTTCCACTGGCCGATCAACATCAGCGCATGACCGACTTGTCTCATCAACACTACCAAAGCCATCATCGTTTGGCCCATCATCACCAGTTGACCCAGATGGACTAGCTACCTTGTCCTCGGTCAATAACACTTCAACTTCCGATGCATAATCTTGAACTTTATCATAACAACTTGACTTTGACATCTACGTGCGATTGGAAAGAAAAGAAAAGGAAAAGAAAACTATAAACAGTAGGGAAACTATAATCTAGAAGATCAAAACATTCATTCACAACATGTTCATGTACAAGTGCATCTACCTCTAGCATTTCAATTCAAAAACACAAAAAGAAAGAGCACCAACCTTTGTTTTTTATGGAGTAGGGAACTCGACGGAAATCACCCCACCACTGAAACCACCTCAGAAATATCACCGGAAATTGCCTAGAAATTTTGGCAGTAGCTCCGCTCAACACTCGAAATCAAAAGTAGGACGGAATGACAAGGACTTGTCCTATTTATAGGCAACCAGGACACCCAACAGTCAAAAAGTGAAGCGCCACCTCGTGCAGACATGTGGCTCACATGAAGTGGGTCATGCACACCCACGCACACTAGGCGAACCAACACTCGGTCAGCTCAACACTCAAGATCGACCATTACAGACCGACCTATTTTGCACAAAGACATGATGCCACAAATGTCACAAAGCCCGTGCCTTAATCAGTAGTCCAAACGGCCTCACATCATGAAGCCGATCGACCCTATCCAACAAACTGAGTACCCTACAACCCCCAGCAGCTTCCCACCACCACACCTATCAGCCTAGATACGACATAGACCGATCGACCTATTACTTATACCAACCTACTCAGGTGTATACCTGATTCTTAATGCACCGATCTACCTCACTTCTAACACCGATTGCAAATGCTTCACCCGTACAATTCTCTTCACCAGTAGGCCACTACCTCCACCACCGATCGGCCTATCACATCGAACTCACCTGGCCATCCAAGGTCCCTCTTCATCTCAGCTACAATACCGACCGGTCAACTCTCCTAACTCACCAAGCATGCCCGTTATCCGCTCGACAAACACTTCCACAAGCAACACCGATCAGCCTCACCGACAGGCAACACCGATCGGCCTAACAACTACTACTGAGCCCAAGTAAGATCCCTACAAGAAAAAACCAACACTTGACACATCGACCAGTTACTCGGTGCCCACCTTCGCCTAGGGAACTTAGGAGACTAGAGGTATATTTCCCCACCGAGTATGGGTAAGATAACAAGTCCCCGACTGAGGATGTCCACCCCGGTCAAGAACTTGGGGGACTTCTGTTGACACCATATTGGGCCAGACTCAGTGGGCCACACAGAATAAACCCAATACTACACACCAGGTCCAAGCCCAACAAACAGGCCCAAACACTTAATAGACCTAGCCCACAAGCAAACAATTCAATAAGGACTCACAAGGTACTGACACGTGAACACAAATCCAGCACTCATCTGGATGTCACGTGTCAGTACTACAATAGAAGTGCATTTATCCCATATCAAAACTATTCATCAAGCCTCCCTCAACCATCAGTACAAAAGGGAGTCATATTTCCCAAAAAGGTAACTAAGATTCACTGCTTACCTTTATTTTGTCAAAATTATTATTTACCACTCACCTCTTACAGACAAGACACTAGCTTGGGTGTCGGAGACCCTTTAGGCCAGCACCACACCGGTGTCTATCCCTAACTGATGACTAACAACTCTTCCATTTACAAGTCTTCCGAAGAGCAGGTGACACGCAGTGATTGGACAGAGTACTACTCCTAAGTTGATACATTTTGTGCATCAACATATATAATATAACATATTATACAGCAAATTGAGCGATATCACCTTGTCCACCTGCATATAAACACATCATCTACAATGCACTGATCGGCAATGTCGCACATTCAATCAACCGACACACACACAATGCTGACCTCTTCTTCCTCAGTGAGTCTATGTCTGCATCTTCTTCCACGAGTCTACAAACACACCGACAACCCACCTGCAAACCTAATCAATTGTACAACCCATTTTTGCTGACAAAATTAAAGAAGTCCCCCGACGCCCATCACCTAGCGACTCTGGTTAGACTTACCCTCGCGCATGACTGCTCGGCATCGATCTCCTTGCCGATTAGCAAGGACCCATCCACGACAAAAGAGCTGCATCTAGAGCACAACTATATTGGACCGGTCGACCTAGGTTCTCCAGCAAATTGGAACCCCTATTCAATCGCTCATGAATTCCACACTACACTTATGACGAGCAGCCACCACAATGTGTCAATTAGAGATCTCATTATCTGCCAATCGGCCCTAAAACCAATGCCGCCGACCAATAGAAGCCCAACAAGGGCTTACACCTCATTATCTGCCGACCGTCTCTCACAGCAACCCAGAAAAATTACCCAACCTTACTGCGAAAAATTATTCAAGGTACTCGGTCTTTTTCTCCCTGCCATGGCACCTCCCACCTCTCTTCCTCATATTGGATGAGAAACAAACCAAAGAAAAATCCAAAAAACCACTCAAAGCCCTTTTTCACACAATCTCTCACTCATAGCAGCAGACTACCGAAAAAAAAGAATATTCCTCACACAAATCTCTCGCCCACCCTTGATGGCAAGAAAACAGAGAAGAGGAAAACAAAAAAAAATATTAAGAGAAAAATCCTCCCAGCTCTTAATCTCTCATTGCAGCAATTAGTGGATTTTTTATTCACATTTGAGACTACAAATCTGTAAACAAAGAAAAGTGGGCTTAAGTATTCAATAAAGAAGATGAGTCAACACTCAACACTAACGATCTTTGACCATGATACTAGCCACTACAGAGACGCCATGCTCAACATCTTCTTAGTTCAATACCACCAGCTAGGGATGGGAAAAAGTACCCATGGGTATTTACTATATAGGTAGAGATATTCCCGGCTAAAAATTACCCATTACTAATTAGGGTAGGATAAGGGAAAACCCGCCAGGTACCCTTACTCGTACAAAAAAAAGCCTCATCTCTTCGAGACTTCGACTCTTCTTCCCAGCGTTCTCGCTCTCTCGACTCTCCTTCTTGCTCTCTTCCCCTTCGCCAAATCACGCCATCAAAGCAACCAATAGCTAAAACCAAGTTAACCGAATCCAAACCAAGCCCACTGCCTCTTGCCAATCAGCAACCCTGACATGAAACCCGAAACTGTCTTAAAAAACGCTCCTGCTAGTGACGAGAACGCCTCACTTCTACTTTTGGTTTGTTCCACTCATCTTCTTCAATCATCAATTTAATTTGATTTTTAGTTTGATTCTCTACTTTGTATGCAATTCTCTATAGGTTGTTGTTGATTTTGATTTTTAGTGTAATGCTCTGCTTGGTATGCATTCTCTATGTTGGGTTGTTGTTAATTTTGATTTCGACTGATTCTCTGCTTGATTAAAAATTTGGGAAAATAGAAGCAAGTAATTATGTAGTGAATATAAGTGCAATGTTTGTTGGAATGAGTTGGTTGTTCATTATGGGAGTAAAAAAAAATTTAATGTTGGTGAAATGGAAGTAAAAGATGTTGTAATGGAAAGTAAGGAATTTTGTTGAGTAAATTTTGAAGGGCGTTGACATAAACTTAAAGACTTGGATAGTGGGAATATGTGGATAGCATGTGCATGAAAACCAATTTGTAATCTAGTGAAGAATAAAGGCTAGTTATTAAAAAAATGAGAAAGTCAAATAAATAAAGGTAGATGACAAAAAAGGTCTTGTAGTTGAAAGTGATGTATTTAGGTGGGAATTAATAAGCATATGAAGAAGCCAGTAAAGATTTTAGTAATGGAGACAGGTATTAGGAGGGCATGGAGAAGGGTTTGTTGATCTTGTAAATATATTGGTAATAGTTTATATTGGTAGATGTTGTAAATGTATTTTTAGATGTTGGTAGATGTTGTAAATATATTGGTAATAGTTTATGTTCATTGTTTGATATTGTGAATTCATATTGTAAGGATCATTACCTTCTTGGAGATGGATAAGTCCAGTTGGATACAAATTCCTGAGGAAAAAGTGTTTACTGGAAGGTGCAATGGTGTAAAAGTCATAGGTGTATACCATTAATTAGGAGTAAGTTGAAGGGTAAAGCACTGGAAAGGTTTAACAATGGTATTTTTGGGCAATTGACTAGTGTTCAGTCTTTTGTGTGGACCAACCCCATTTCACATGGACTAATGATGAGAAGCGCTAGTGGAAAATATGTAAGGGAAATGGATGGTGTATGTTTTCTGGTTGGTAATCGAGTTTTGCAGTTTACTAGAAGAGATTTTAGTTTGATAACTGGGCTAAGATGTGGTGAAAAGCCAAAAAGTGTTAGTGATGGTGTTAATGGATTAAAGGAGAAATATTTTTAGAATATAAAGAGGGTGACCATTGGTGACTAAGAGGAACCATTTAAAAAGTGCAAGGGCCAAGAAGATTTGTACAAGTTAGGTCTTGTATTTTTGGTTGAGCAAGTGTTGTTGGGTTGTGAGAGATCAACCGGTATAAACATATAGTACTTGAAGTTGGTGGAGGACATGGAAAAGTGGAATAACTATATATCCATGGGGCAGTGTTGCATTTGAGATGACAACGGAGTCATTGTGTCGGACTTTGAAACCAGAATACAAGAAGAGGAAAAAGGAGAAAGGGATAGAAACACCGGGTGTGGATTTGGGGGCAGTGTCAAAATCCCTAAAGGGGAAAAAAGGTAGGAAGGTTGTGGGTAAAGGTGGCGGAAAAAGGAAAGTTGGTCGGGTTAGAAATCAATCAAAAAAAGGTGATGATGACTCTGACTATGATGAGCATGAAGACGGTGAAGATGAAGAAGAAGAAGAAGCAGAGGCAAAAGAAGAGGCAGAAGTAGAAGAAGAAGAAGAAGAAGAAGAAGAGGTGCGGGGTGATGGAGGAGGCCATGGGTTTATTGAAGGCAGAGATGAAGACTGAAAGGGGTCCGGGAGAGGATTTTGGTGAGCCCTCCAGTACCAAAATAGGATAAAATCCAAGTGATGGTGAACGAGAAAATGCAATTGATGGTGGATATAAATTCAGTTTTGACGTTGGTATCGGCAGGACCGAAGTAGATTTAGACCTTGGTGTTGCAGAGAAACTGGGAAACGAAGATGAATGTGTGGGTTCAGGTGGATTAACAGACTTCACTCTCAAGGAAATAGAAGAGTTGTTTGAGGATGACCTAAGAGATAGTGATGAGGTTGGGAATGATAGGGGAGAGATGAAGGATCTTGGTCATACCGAGAAAGGAAATGGGGAGAAAGAACCTGCCAACACTATAATGGATGAGATGGAGGAAAGGAAGAGTGGGGAAATAGGGCAAGTAAAATTCCCGGCTTCTATTAAAACAGGACTTGAATTCTCTAAGTTTATTTCAGACCTAGCCACCTCTTTATACGTGATTGGATATCTGGATGAGGATCCGACAAAGGAAAGGTAGGAAGATGGTATTGTCGAGTCCGAGGGTGTCATTATTGTTGCAGAATCGCCAAAGAGAAAGAGGTAGAAGCGCAAGGGACGTGTACTTTGTTCCCCATGTGCGGAGTACCCGGTGAAGAGGAAGTGGCCATGTCGTGATTTGAATACATAATTAAAGGTTAACAAATATTATCCATCTTGTGCAGTTCCTCGGGAAGATGTCATTGAAATTGTGAAAATTTTCAACATATGGATTGAAACACCAATGTAAGTATTTCTTCTTAGTGTTGGCAATTATATATTATGTATAACCTTCTTTTTGTAGCTATTGTAAACCAGGTCTGTATCTAAAGTAGCAACACTTTTGACCGTCCATTCAAATTACTGTGATGTTTTTTGTTTCGTCGCTCTTTTATTTCAGACGAGTTTTAGTGTATAAGGAGCGTTATATATAGTACAGGTTTTATAGTGTATAAGCCGTTTGCCTGTGAGATTCATAGATATTAAATCAGTTTTAGTGTATAAGGAGTTATAGTTTCAAAGCAGTTTTACTTTTAAACCAGTTATAGTTTATTATGAAAATGTTGTATTTTCTATTTAAAGTATATAATGTACGTTTAATTTTGGAAAAAATTGGAGTACATTAGTGAATATGAATAATGGTTAAATGAAATTGTAGGAAAGTTCTACCTTTGTAGCTAGTGTCGGTGGGTATGAAGTTTTTCTATCTTCTCCTCAATATGGATGTTGGTTTAATTCAGAGGTAATCTACTTAGGGACTCCATTAATGATTATAAGTTTGTAGGGAATAAGACAAAAGCTGTGTCATATGTGATGAAAATGTTTGTTAAATTTTTTAAGTTTTCTTTGGGCAGCAAATGGATGTGGGCTTCATTTTGAATCGCAAACGACATGCCACAAAAATTGATTTTATGTCTAAGCATTGGACGAGTGTAGATAACCAATTTCAGGTATGTTTGTTAAAGTTACATAATTGAGGATTACTTTGTTGTTGAATCCTCGCAAATAAGTTGAAATGTAGGTGTAGAAAATGAATTCAAATGTTTTTCGGCCTTGCAGGAATTTCTAAAATTGGTTATTAAGTCCAATGAAATTTATCCTCCTTGGAATGATATTTTGCATGGAGTCATAACACCACCAAACTTGCGTAAGCTGGAGGGATATGTGTCTGGAATTGGGTGTCCCACATACTGTCTACCTTGGAAGGAAGTAAACGAGGTTTACGTTCCTTATAATTTGGGAGAACAACATTAGGTACTTTTAAAGTTGTTAGGTGATTGGATGATAGTTGTTTATGATTAAAAACTTGATTTGCACTCTCATGAAACTATCTAATAACAAACTGAACCGCTGGAAAAAACTCTGCCATTGGTGCTTAACCGGCTCGATTTCTAACGAGGTTATGCCGGTGGGAAGTTCTTTGTCAATGATGCAGCCGAAGCCTCGAAACCGTGGAAGGTTATTCGGCTTGATAATGCCGTTGTACCATTGTAAAATGACTTGTTAGTAGCATGGTTATTTTCTTTCCATTCCTTGAGTTTTTTTTTTTAATCTTGCAACTTATCAATGTATGTATTTGTGTCTTCCTCAGCTCTAGTTATTGTGTTTATGTTCTTAAGATGCATGACTATCTTGTTAACAATATAGAACTACGTTCCTCTTCTAGCTCGGAAGAAAATATACCTGCTTTCCGCTTGATGCTTGCTGTTGAGGCTATGAGAAACGAGTGCTATTAGTGATCGACGAGAATGGTTGTGATGCTGTGTGTAGTTTAATGAAGGACCCTTAATGATTTAAGTTTCATTTTGGGTTACTTTGGATGTGGACACTTTTGGGTTTATCCAGTATATGTAGTCCTGTAACAGTTTGGACCACAACCTTTTGTTATGTAGCCCAACTGGTTTGAAATTTGAACTTAGTTTGTAATTTATTAGAAATAGTTTGGGCCACGAAATACTTAGTTACAGGTGTTTTTTGAACTTTCTGTAATGGACAAATTCTAACCATTAAATGTTATTGGCCCAACAAGTAGAGAAAACTATGCCAATTTACAAGTAGAAGTAAATAGTAATGATTTCATCCCAACATCCCACATTTGCTTGGCCACGAGATTGATTTGAACTGGACAGATCTATATTGGTACAACTCATTTGGATTGGACCTTCAATTGAAGCATACACTAATTATCCATTTAATAATTTTAATCCTTTCAAGACCCAATAAGTACCCATAAAATACCCAGCCACCACCCTTGTAAAACCATGTCGCGTGGTTGTTGAACTGATTCTAAACTTGTGTGACACAAAATAGGATGTATACGAAGATATGTTACATTACAAAACATGTAGATGATTATCTAATTTGAAGTCATAATTCCTACACATATTTCATGTCATATTTGGCCCATTTCCTTGTCTTTTGTGTGATATCATGTCATCCATATTGGAAAGTGATGCTTTTGTGAGACACATGAAGGATTTAGAAAGGTAACCTAATTCTAAGAATACTGGAAAAAGAATGGATCAAATCAGAGTTCAAATGAAGGAGATGTCCTCAATTCAATATCGGGTCCTAAACCGAGCCCTAGGACGTGCTAGTGCGCCCTATTTAGGGTACAAGTCAAGAGCCTCACAAAACCATGTCTCAGGACCAGAAGGGAATGTCCTAGAAGAGCCAAGGTCAGAGCCGAGTGTGGGAAGAAAATTATGACAAGTAAATGCAATACAAATCTTAACAATTAAAACCTAGCAAGTGCACTAGTCAAAATATAGAATAGAAGTACAAGCAATAAACAAGTAAATAACTTCGAATGCACTAAAAATGTAAATAACAAAAGTTGCTGTAAAAGTAAATAACTTGGAATGAAGGAAACAAATAAAAACAAAGATTGTAATCAAATTAAAAGGACAGTTAAGGCAGTCCCTATCCACACCTAACCACCACGTTTTCTAGCTTGGGTTGCAAAGTACAATTATCATGTTACTTCTTGCTCTAGTGCCCATGCAAGAGCCCTGTTAAGCCTAATCTCACACATTCATTCCTTCTTACTTTGTACATTTGGGTCTCTTAAGCGCTCTAAACGTCTAGCCAATTATGTCATAAGTCTCTTAAGCTATTATAACACAAAAGAAAGCATTAAGTACAAAAGGAATTTAATGACACTACACTAACCCTAGGAAGTGGTATGCAATCCTAGGAATGTCCTGAGTTAAATTACAAGATTATTGATTATCGTAACCTTTTGATGCAAGTCATCTATACTTCATGTAATTAAAATGGCCAGTTCTAGTAACACAAAGAAATATCAGTTTAAGTAGTAAAGGAACACACCAAGATAAACACAATCATCAAACCAACGCAGAACCATGCTAAGAAGTTGCCATGGTTAGGGCTTCAAAATCAGCCATAACTTAAAAAGAAACTACTCATTACTCATAATGAAAAACAAAATCATAAATTGTATTCGATAAAGATTCAAAAGATTAAACCCAAACTATACCCTCAAAGGAGAACTCCAAGCACTCCCCCCTTTTATAGAAGAGGGAAAACGTTTTCCTACAAGTATTAGAATAGAAACCTAGGCTAGAGTGTTCTAGAATGTTAAATACAATCCTAAACTACTAAGAAATCCTTAAACTGCTAGAAAACTAAGCAGAACACGGCTAGAATTGAGAAATGCCAGTTGGCAAGTGTGAACACAAGCTGGCCGCGGGTAGCCCGCGGTCTTCATGCGGTCAGATGCTAGAAACTTAGAACTTAGCCCTTGGGATGTCTTCGTCGCACCACGCCGCACCTTGATAATAATGGCTTCATTACATGTCAAAGAGTCTAAAAATACTTCGTGTCTTGATCAAATGGTGGTAGGCTTGCAATTGTCCTCCTTGAAGCTTACCGGGTTAGGTCAGGGACCTCGAACTATTGTGGTCCTCAGGAACTCGTCTTTCGCGCAGTTGCACCTTGTCTTAAAATTATGTCAGGAATACAAGCTTGGGCTCATTTTGGTCTGGCGAAGGTACGCTCTGGCTAGAACCTCGATTTGGATGTAGCACCTTGGCAGACACGCTTTGGCGCACTCCCAGACATGTTCTGGGCCTCGGTCTTTGGTGTCTTTTGGACATGTCTAGGATATATCTTGGCTCTGATAGTGGCATGATTAGGGGATGTCATGGCCTTCATCTGAAGGTCCTTAGACACAACTTTGGGACCCGGATGGCCTAATCTGAGGTACTTGGTCTCCACCCAAAATAGGGCACACTAGACATGTTATGGGACCTAGTTCAGGACCCACTATTAGAATGAGGACATCTCCTTCATTTGAACTTCGATTTGAGTCATTCTTTTCCAGAATTCTTACAATTTCTTTATCTTTCTAAAGCCTGCACATGTCTCACAAAATCATTACTTTCTACTATGGATGGTCTGATTTCTAACAAAAGACAAGTAAAGGGACTAAATATGGCATGAAATGCATGTAGGAAATATGACCTAACAAATACCCCCAAACCTAGCTAGTGCTAGTCCTCGAGGAAAACAAACAATAATATTGAAGTAAAAACTAAAAGACTCTATCTAATTAAAGATAGAAGATTTAAACCCCTAGGTTCACCTGGTAGGGGGAGTTTTGTCTCCTTTTACTTAACAACTAAAACACAAACAAAATGCTAAACATAATACTTAACAAGTGAATAAGAATCATATCAAATCAATCATATCTTGCCAAACTAAAGATATGCCAATTTCGAGTAAGTACCATGTGTAAGTGTGAATGCCCTTGCTTCAAGATTTCAAGCTTAAAAACAACTAAGCTCAACTGCCTTAGAAAGATTTCGCCTCGACTATAACCTCACTAGGAAAGTCTCAATTTCTCTCATGAATCCTAAGGTTTTCTCTCTTGCAAGCATATGTGATGAGTTTATGTCTTGGAATCAAATATAATCATATATGAAATGGTATGAAAGAAAGATAATTTCTGAATATAGATCTCATGAAGGAATTGAACTTTAAGAACTTAGAGACATACCTTAACTCCAAGCAAGACTTTCCATAAGATTAGGTAGGTCTTTATTGAAGGGTTGCAATGGGGCTAGGCTCAAGGGTTTAGAAGAAGGGGATTGGAATTCAAAAGCCTAGTCTATGACAAGTCATGAAGTAACATGACTTGGAAACCTGATCTTCGTTTCTTGAACTCACGGCCAGACTTGGTATTTTCAATGGTTCCTTATGCTGAGGTCTGATTTCCTTGAATAATGATGATTTGTGACTTCTATTCTCATTAGCTCACTTGGCTTAGTTCAGTATTTTTTTTTCTTTTCACTTTTTTTATGTATTTTTCAAACTAAGCCAAGATCGTGCAATGTTTTAAATTGTTTTGGTTTCTGTCCAAGTGAGGACTTTTGGTCACTTGGGATGTCTAAGCCATTCCCCTGATATCAACTTCACATTTTGGCCTCCTTTGTCTGTGACATGGCCTGATGAGCTCCACAACTTGACTTTGATTTTAAACACTTGAACTTGTCTTTCCTTTCCACGTCTTGAACTCCAATTGATGCTGCTGTCTCACAACTTAGACTATAGGGTGTAGCCAAGATTTAGGTCTTCCTATCTAAGGTTTAGGTTATGATTCGGGTGATGAAAAAGAGGTCTAACTGTTTGCCTTCAAAGTGGGTTAGGGAGCATGCAAAAGGGACATATATGGCTTTTAGAGGTTCAAACAGGCATAGCCTACATCACTTCTTATGGTACATCCAACTGAGAATCAAGAGCCTCTACATAAGATGTTTGTTCTTTAAAATTCAATGCAAAGTGATAATAATGAGATCAATCAATATAGAAAGAATTGAATAGTGTTTAAGAATAGAACAAAGTAAATCTCTGAAAAAGAAAGGCATTAGGCTCAAAATCTCACATAGGGTAGTCTCCACTAATTTTCTAAAGTTCACTTAAACAAAGTTATCTTTTAGCTAAAATTATTGAAGTTAGGCATTAAGTGTAATGAATATGGCACAAACTCAAGCATGGCATGGCTCTAGTAAGACACTAATGACTAGTTCACAATGTAATTTATTAACAAGCAAAGTCTTAAGTACCTAGTCGTGTACCCCCAAACCTAAATGTTGCAAAATTTTGGACCACACCACCAAACCTAAACTAAACATTGTCCTCAATGTTAACAAGTTAAAACGCTAAGATCAAAATAAGTAACGATTTAAAGAATGCATGCAAAATAGAAAACATGAAGAGAAGGGAATGATACACAAACCAGGGCTAGGCTGCCTTCTAGGAGCACTGGATTTAACATCTAGGCAAGACGTGGCTTGCAAATCAAGTAAGGGGAGGCATGGCCAGGTCTACCTCTAGAAAGGCAGATGTTGGAACAGCTTCTAAGTATGGTTTCAGGCGATGGCCATTGACCCTCAATTTGAAGCCATTGCGGCCTGACTTGATCTCCACGACACCATGAGGTAGGACTTTATGGATAGTGTAGGGGCCTGACCATCGTGATCTGAGCTTTCCTGGAAAGAACTTGAGGCGGGAATTGAACATGAGGACCTTCTATCCTTCCTCGAAGGACTTGCAAACCAGGTGCTTGTCATGATAAGCCTTGGACTTTTCTTTGTAGATTTTAGAGCTTTCATAGGCTTCATTCCTTATTTCTTCAAGCTCTTGCAGCAGAAGCTTCCGATGATGTCCTGCCTCATCTATGTCCATGTTGACACGCTGGAATACCCAAAAGGCCTTGTGCTCCAACTCCATGGATAAGTGGCAACCTTTGCTATAGACAAGCTTGAATGAGAACATGCCAATAGGTGTCTTCTAAGCAGGCCTATCTGCGCAAAGGGTATCATTGAGTCTGTTGGACCAATCCTTTCTTGATGGCCCCACGGTTTTCTCAAGGATGGGCTTGACTTCTCTATTTGAGATATCAACTTTTCCACTAGTTTGGGGATGATAGGGAGTCGATATCCTATGTGTGAGTCCATATTTCCTCATGAGGGCCTCAAAGGATCAATGGCAAAAGTGGGAGCCACCATCACTTATGATGGCCCATGGTGTGCTAAACCTTGATAGGATATGCGATTGGATAAAAGTACACACTACTTTTCAATCATTAGTCTTGGTTGGAATTTCTTCCACCCATTTAGAAACATAATCAACAGCAAGTAGAATGTAAAGAAAACCAAAGGAGTTAGGGAAGGGTCCCATGAACTTAATGACCCAAACATCAAAGAGTTCAACAACTAAAATAGGGTTTAGGGGCATTCGATCTCTAGGGCCAATATTACCTTGTCTTTGCCACTTTTCACAAGTGAGGACGTGCTGATAAGCATCCTTGAAGATAGTGGGCCAATAGAACCCACATTGAAGGACCTTAAGAGCTGTCTTATTGGCGCCAAAGTGTCCTCCACACGCCTAGTTGTGGTAGAAGTCCAAGATGGACTTGACTTCATTTTCAGGGATGCACCTCCTTATGAGCTGGTCAGGGCAGTGCTTCCAAAGATAGGGCTCATCCCAGATGTAGTATTTGGCTTGCTTGACAAGCTTGGCCCTTTGAAACCTAGACAAATGAGAAGGGATTAGTTTAGTAGCAAGATAATTGATAATGTCATTGGTCAAAGGCCTTGAGATGGAAGAGATGCTCGTCAAGCAAGCTTTCTTTAAGAGGCATTTGGTCCACTTCCTCATTGGACCCGTGGGCGAGTCTACTCAAGTGTTCAGCTACCACATTCTCACTTCCTTTCTTGTCCTTGATCATAAGATCAAACTTTTGAAGCAATAACATCCATCTGATGAGCTGTGGCTTAACATCCTTCTTGTTAAGGAGGTACTTAATAGCTGCAAGGTTAGCATAAATAATAACCTAAACTTCACTAAAGCAAATATAACAGCCAATAGTTCTTTCGGAGTAGTATAATAGTTAAGTTGAGCATCATTTAAAGTCCTACTTGCATAGTAAATAACATGTGGCAACTTATCTATTCTTTGTCCAAAGACTGCCCTAATGGCATAGTCTGAGGCATTACACATGAGCACAAAGGGCATGTCCCATCTTGGTGGCATAATGATAGGTGCATCCATGAGCTTGTCCTTGAGGGTCTCAAAGGACTCACGACATTCCTTGGTGAAGTCAAAGGCATCATCCTTGGCTAGGAAGTTACATAAGGGCCTTGTGATTTTGGAGAAGTCCTTGATAAACCTCCTATAGAATCCAGCATGTCCCAAGAAGGATCTTCTAGGGCAGGACACTTATGGCACCAATCTAGTCCTTATCTACCTCTATGCCTCAGCTAGATATGACATGGCCAAGCACAATACCTTGCTGGACCATGAAGTGACACTTTTACCAGTTTAGAAGTAAATTGGACTCCATGCATCGTTCTAAGACTCTTGGCATGTTTGTTAGACATAAATCAAAGGAGTTACCAAAAACTCAAAAGTCATCCATGAATACCTCAATGATGTCCTCCACCATGTCTGAAATATGCTCATCATGCACCTTTGGAAGGTGGCAAGAGCATTGCAGAGACCAAAGGACATCCTCCTATAAGAAAAAGTGTCGTCGGGACATGTGAAGGTTGTCTTCTCTTGGTCCTAAAGTGCAATGACAATCTAGTTGTACCCTGAATAGCCATCTAAGAAACAAAAGTGAGAATGTCCTACAAGTCTTTCAAGCATTTGATCAATAAATGGTAATGGAAAGTGATCTTTGCAAGTAGGAGAATTAAGCTTCCTATAATCTATGCATACTCTACATTCTGTTTGGACCCTTTGGGGAATAAGCTCATCTTGTTCATTCTTGATGACTGTTATGCCACTCTTCTTAGACACAATTTGAACTGGGCTGACCCATTTTGAATCCGAGATGGGGTATATAATCCCCACGTCCAAAAGCTCGAGAACTTCATTCCTGACCAATTTTGAATCCGAGATGGGGTATATAATCCCCACGTCCAAAAGCTCAAGAACTTCATTCCTGACCAATTTCTTGATGGGAGGATTAAGGCACCTCTGAGCTTCCCTTGTAGGGTTGGCATCCTCTTCAAGGATGATTCTGTGCATGCACTTTGATGGGCTTATCCCCTTGATGTCAGCTATGCTCCTCCCAATGGCTTGCATGTTGGCTTTAGAACCTGTACTAATTGTCTCTCTTGCGCATGGGTTAGGTTAGAAGCATTAATGATAGGAAATGTATTATTCTGACCTAGATATGCATATTTTAAGTGCTCAGTTGAAGGTTTTAACTCTAGCTTAGGGGCCTCAATGATAGAAGGCAGAGTCATGCCTTCCTTCATCGTCAAAGACTCAAAAAGTTAGCTATTTAGTGAAGCCATGGCTTGGCACGGCCTCGAGGAGATTGAGTGCCTCAATGACACGGCCCTCAGGCTCATTGTCACTTGGAGAAGGCAGAGGAAGGGCCTTCTCAAGAGGGTCTTTTATACAAGCATTCATGATGGTTTGATGTAATAAGGCTTCCATAGTATTCAAGAGAAAATCAATTATAGGCTCTTGGGGGTATTGCATAGTATCATGAATAGAGAAGGTCCTTATCTTATCTAACACCTTAATAGAAATTTGGCCAAGGCTTAGATTGATTTCACAATTTATAGTGGCCAAGAAAGGTCTCCCAAAGATCAAGGGAGGTTCTCACTTTCAATTGTTTTTTCCATTTTTAAGATGTAAAAATTAGTAGAATGCATGTGTCTCCTTTTTGATCTATTACATCTTCTATCATTCCCATAAGTTGTGTTATAGAAGAATTAGAAAGTCAAACACACAATTTAGTAGGTTTTAAATCTCCTAAAGCAAGTGAATTGTAGACATGAAAAGGCATGATGATTATAGAGGCTCTTGGGTCACAAAGAGAATGTTCAAACCTTTTGGATTGGATGACACACAGCAGGGCAGGAGGGCATGGGTCTTTTGCCTTGCGTGACAGGCCTTGGAACTCATTCGAGGTGGCTGCATTAATGTTTAGGACATTGTTGGGGTCAAAGCCTTGTTTTCTAGCTGCTAGGTCCTTGAGGAGCTTGGCAAAGATGGGCATGGTCCTCACAAGCTTAGAGAATGGCAAGGTGATTTGAAGCTTATGAAGCATGCTTGTGAGCTCTTGCTCAAATTGAGCATTCTTGTCCTTCTTTTGGAACCTACGAGGAAAAGGTAAGTCAACATCATTAGTAATTAGTGGATTACTAAAACTAACTTTAGATTTTGAATTAAAAGACAAAGAGGTTTTAGAAAGCTCATTAGGGGAAGCTGCCATGTCCTGGACACTGCTGTCCTTGGACATCTCGATTTGTCAGGTGCTGGCATAGAGGCAGAACCGCGCCCTAATTCTAGTTTTCGGCTGGGACTATGCCCCAAAACTGGCGCATGGGCAGATTTTGTGGCAGGGTTCTGGACCGGATTTTCAGCCTCGTCCAAGGTCTCTTGGGTCTCAGTTGGGCCTTGAAGCGCCTTTCCACCCGCAAGTTGAATGGCATTGGTAGTGGCCTTAGGATACATGTTCATGGGATTGACTTGGATTTGGCTTGGCAATTGGGGTCGAGGTTCCAGCTTATTGAGTTGGCTTGCCATCTAACCTACCAGAATTTCTAAGGTTGTGATTGCACAATCTGTCTTCTGCTGGAAATTTGTGGTGTGATGAAGCAGATTTGTTGGATAATAGCAGTACTCTGAATTAGATCAGCCATCATGTCTTCCAAGGATCTCTTTGCTGGGGAAAGATTGCCTTGAGGATGCTGAAGGACTTGAGTGGGAGCCTGAGGGGTCACGGCATGCCCTTAGAATCCAGGGGGTGCCGTGGGGATTTTGAACATTCTGATTATTGTTCCACTTGAAGTTTGGATGGTTCCTCTATCTAGGATTGTAGGTGTTGGAATAGGGGTCATTACAAGGCCTTATTACATCATTGTACCATTCAATGTAGTTTGCATCCTCGACCATAAGGCATGTCTGAGACATGGCCATGAACTGAGCACACATCACACGTCTTAGTGTAAGCCCTTGGCATCACATAGTTGGTTCACCATAGCCGTGAGTTGAACTATGGTGTCATCCTCATCACTACTCACACTATTGAGAGTACTAGACTATTATCCCCTATAGCTAAACTGCTTTTCTCTCTGAGCAATGCTCTCAAATGTTGCCTAGCTTCCTCTGCCGTGCTCTCCAAGACTCCCTTGGATTGAGAGTTCACCATTACCCTATCACTAGTCTTCAAGCCACCATAGAAGTATAGCATTAAGTGGCACTCATCAATGTTATGGTGAGGACATTCTTGAATCATTCCATTGAACCTTTCCCAAAACTCATATAAAGATTCATCCTCAGCTTGTTGGGGTGCCATGATCTGAGCCTTTAGTTTATTGGTCCTAAACACGGGGTAGTATTGAGTAAGGAACTTGGAAGACAAGTCCTTCCATGATGTAATAGATCCCGGTGCCAAAGAATGGAACCATGCCTTAGCCTTGTCCTTAAGGCTACAGTGACACAATCTCAGCCTAATCTCAGCCTCAATCATGCCATTGATTCTCAAGGTGGAACAGACTTCCACAAAATCCTTAATGTGTAGATGAGGATCCTCACCCGAGAGGCCATGGTACTTAGGCAGCATATGGATTGTGCCTGACTTGAACTCAAAGTTTTCCACCGTGGAGGGTGGAAAGATGATAGGGAATTGGTCCTCACTGAAATGAGGGGTAGCATAATCCTTAAACAGCCGTGGTGGTGGGTTAGCTAAGACACGTTCCACAACCATTCTTCTAGGGCTTGGTGGTGGACTTGGATGAGCAGAACAGTGGACAAATGATGAAGCAGATGATGGAATTGAAGATCCGTGAACAGATCCCCTAACAGAACCTTGTGATTACATAAAAGTACCTAAACAACAAAAGAAACTAATTTAAAACAATCTAAACAAGGGACACTGTTGAGGGACAAGTCCCCGACAACGGCGCTAAAAACTTGTTGGAAGTAAATTAAGACAAGTAAACGGCACTAGTCAAAGGATAGAATAGCAGTACAAGCAAGGGTCGAATCCCAGAAGGACTTGACTCAACAATGTACAAAGAGATAGATTGCATAGTTCACAAGTAGGTACTTAAAACAAAAAATAAGGACACTAACTAGATATGCTTTGACACTTAACTAAACAAGACTATAAGTAAAAGACATACACAAAAGGGGGGGGGGGGGGGGGGGGGGGGGGGGGGGTGGGGTTGGGCGGGCGCGTGAATATTTGAAGTTCAAAAGATGCTATAAAAGTAAATAACTTGGAATGCAGGAAACAAGTAAATAACAAAGGTTGTAATCAAATTAAAAGGCAAGTTAAGGCAGTACCTATCCACACCTAACCACAACATTTTCTAGCTTGGGTTGCAAAGTTCAATTATCATGTTTACTTCTTGGTCTAGTGCCATGCAAGTGTCTTGTTAAGCCTACTCTCACACATTCATTCCTTCTTACTTGGTACGTTTAGGTCTCTTAAGGGCTCTAAACTTCTAGTCAATTATGTCCTAAGTCTCTTAAGCTATTATAACACAAAAGAAAGCATTAAGTACAAAAGGATTTTAATGACACTACACTAACCCTAGGAAGTGGTATGCAATCCTAGGAATGTCATTAGTTAAATTACAAGATTACTGCTTATCGTAACCTTTTGATGCAAGTCATCTATACTTCATATAATTAAAATGGCCAATTCCAATAACACAAAGGAATATCAGTTTAAGCAGTAAAGTAACGTACCAAGATAAACACAATCATCAAACCAACGCAGAACCAAGCTAAGAAGTTGCCATGGCTAGGGCTTCAAGAACAGCCCTAACTTAAAAAAAAACTACTCACTACTCATAATGAAAAACGAAAGCATAAATTCTATTAGATAAAGATTTGAAAGATTAAACTCAAACTATACTCTCAAAGGAGAACTCCATGCACAGCCGTGAACACTTCTTCAAGGACACATCCTAGTCTTCGTGAACACACCTCATGAACAAAGCTTGAAAACAATTAGTAAACAGTTTCTCAATGTATCTAGATTTGCATGTCTAAAACACTGAACAAGGCCCCCCTTTTATAGACAAGGGAAAACCTTGTCCTACAAGGAATAGAAATAGAAACCTAGTCTAGAGTGTTCTAGAATGTTAAATACAATCCTAAACGACTAAGAAATCCTTAAACTGCTAGAAAACTAAGTAGAACACAGCTAGAATTGAGAAATGCTAGTTGGTAAGTGTGAACACAAGCAGGCCGCGGGCAGCCGCGGTCTTCCTGCGGTCAGATGCTGGAAACTTAGAACTTGGCCCATGGGATGTCTTCATCGCGCCGTGGCACGCTTTGATACTTGAATTGCTTCATTACATGTCAAAGAGTCTGAAAATACTTCGTTTCTCGATAAAATGGTGGTAGGCTTGCAAATGTCCTCCTTGAAGTTTACCGGGTCAGGTCAGGGACTTGGAACTGTTGTGGTCCTCAGGAACTCGTCTTTGCACAGTTGCGCCTTGTCTTGAAATTGTGTCCGGAACACAATCTTGGGCTCATTTTGGTGTGGCAAAGCCTCGCCTTGGCTGGAACCTCGATTTGGATTTAGCACTTTAGCGGACATGCATTGGCACACTCTAAGACATGTCAAGGACATGATCTGGCCCTCAGTCTTGGGTGTCTTTGGGACATGTCCTGGCTCCGATAGTGGCATGATAAGGGGATATCATAGACTTCATCTGAAGGTCCTCAGACACAACTTTGGGACCCGGATGGCCTGATCTGAGGTACTTGGCCTCCACCTAAAATAGGGCGCACTGGACATGTTCTGGGACCTAGTTCAGGGCCCCATATTAGAATGAGGACATCTCCTTCATTTGAACTCCGATTTGAGTCATTCTTTTCCAACATTCTTACAATTTCTTTATCTTTCTAAAGTCTGCACATGTCTCACAAAAGCATCACTTTCTACTAAGGATTGCCTGATTTCTAACAAAAGGCAAGTAAAGGGACTAAATATGGTATGAAATGCATGTAGGTAATATGACCTAACACCGAGACATGTGAAGTCATGTCTCAAGAAATCCTCATTCGATCCCCAAATTGTGTCGCAGGCATGTCCAAGACACCAAGTACCGTGTCCCAGGGCCGCTCCCAAGGTGTGCCCACGAGTGCCTGAATGGAGCCCAAGGCGTGTCTTCGGTGATGCTAAGTTCCAATAAAGGTTCCAGACGAGGCGTGCCTTCACCACGCCTCAATGAAGTCCAAGATCGTGTCCCTGACACATTTTCAACACAAGTCCTAGCCATAGATTCAACGCACGACTCCGCCCTAATTCAAGTTCCAGAGGGCCATGATAGTGTCGATATATCGACAGGCACAGGTCAGGTCCTAAACATGACCCGGTAAGTTCCAATGAGGCCATCTTTGTGCCTACGGCCTCTCAATCGAGATAAGGGCTCTTTTCAGACTTTTTGACATTTGTGGAAGCCATTCAAGTGCTAAGGCACCCCATGGCAGGACGATGACATCTCAAGGGCCAAGTTCCAAGCTTTCAGCGCCTGCCCTAGAACCTGCCCAGATTCTAGCATGTCTGCCTAGCGGTCAGTTTGTGTTCACATCTTCCAACTTTTATTCACACTCCCAGCAGTGTTTTGGGAGTCGAGACGTGGTTTTTCTTGGCTGGATTGGTCAATGACACGCTGAGTTCTTAGAAGCCCAAATTTGAGGTCCTTAAAGCCCATAATCTGGCCCAGCCGTGTTCTGATTACTTAGGGATGGCCAAGCCTAGTTCTTGACTTCCAAGCAACCTCTAGAATATTCCAGAAACTACCTTGGCATGCAAGAAAGCCTAGAAGTGTTTATCACCATGTCTTGCTGCAAATCCTAGTCCTTGTTCCTTAAGGATTGCCTTTTTGAGTCCTTTTTCATGCCTAACTAGGATAGCAGTTTTGAGTCAGTTTTTTATTAGGATTTGAGCTCTACACCTTGAATGTTTTGCACTGGCATTTGATTTCTAGAAGACATGTTCCCTGTTCGTTGGCATCTGTCACAAGAGCTGCAAAACCAAAAAGCATCTTTAAACACATTAGGCCAATAGAACCCAGATTGTAATACCTTAAGTGTTGTTCTCTTTGCTCCAAAGTGTCCTCCACATGCAAACTGATGACAATGTTGGAGAATGCTCATATGCTCCTCCTCAAGAACACACCTTCTAATAATTTGATCTGGACAAAATTTGAACAAGTAGGGCTCGTCCCAATAGTAGTGCCTAGACATAGACACTAATCGCTTCCTTTCTTGGCTCGACATACCTGGAGGAAAAACCTTAGTAGTTATACAATTAACAATATCTGCATACCATGGAAGTTGTAAATCAATTGCAAATAACTGCTCATCTGGAAAGTTTTCACTCAAGGGAAGCTTGTTCCCTTCTTCATCTTGAAGTAACCTGGACAAATGATCTTAAACCACATTCTCACTACCCTTCTTGTCCTTAATCTCAAGATCAAATTCTTACAGTAAGAGCACCCATCTAATCAACCTAGGCTTAGCATCTTTCTTATCAAACAAAAATCTCAAAGCAGCATGATCAGTAAAAACAATAACTTTATAACCAATCAAGTAGGACCTAAACTTCTCCAAAGCAAATATAACAGCTAACAATTCTTTTTTAGTAGTAGAATAATTAAGCTAAGCATCATTCAAAGTTCTAGAGGCATAATAAATAGCATGAGGTACCTTGTTAACTTTCTGACCTAGAATAGCTCCCAAAGCATAATCACTGGCGTCACACATGAGCTCGAATGGGAGGTTCCAATCAGGTGCCATCATAATGGGTGCAGATGTGAGTACCTCTTTCAATGTGTTAAAGGCATTCATGCACTCTTATGTCCACACAAACTCAACATCTTTAGACAATATCGCACAAAGAGGTCTAGACATTTTAGAGAAATCTTTTATGAATCTTCTGTAAAACCTTGCATGCCCTAGAAAACTTCTCACACCCTTCACAGATGTAGGAGGAGGTAATTTTGATATGATGTCAATCTTTGCCTTGTCCACCTCAATGCCCCTGCTAGATATTACATGACCTAAAACAATAGCTTGTTGTACCATGAAATGGCACTTCTCCCAATTCAGCACTAGGTTGCATTCCTCACATCTCTTTAGAACAAGCTGCAAATGGTTAAGACAATCATCAAAGTTAGAACCAAAAACATTGAAATCATCCATAAATACCTCTATAAATCTCTCCACCATGTCTGAAAATACGCTCATAATGCACCTCTGGAATGTGGCAGGTGCATTACACAAACCGAATGGCATCCTTCTGTATGCAAATGTGCCAAAGGGGCATGTGAACGTGGTCTTCTCCTAGTCCTCTGGTGCTATAGCAATTTGATTATAACCATTATAACCATCTAAAAAACAGTAATGACTATAACCTTCTAACCTTTCTAACATCTGATCAATAAAGGGAAGAGGAAAATGATCTTTCCTGGTTTCATTGTTGAGCTTTCTGTAATCAATGCACACTCAACGCGCAACAAATGGGAGGGAAAGGGATGTCAATGTACGATGGCCGAATCGTCCTGAAGGGCTTCCTCGTGTGTCCGCTGAATGAAGCATGGATTTCGGTAGACACTGGCCGAACATGCCAATTCTCCTTTTCTGTTCGTTCGGTGGACAGCCACGGTTTTTTTCTTTTTGGTGGCCTTACTTTTTTCATTCATAACTTTTTCGTTATAACTTCGATTTAGGTGATTCTTGCGCTTAAATTCTCGTAATTCCAAGCTCTATTTAATTATGTACACTTCTCACAAATATATCATTTTCTCCAGTTTCATGGAACAAAATATTAACAAAACATAAGTAAAAGAGTATTAAATCATGTATAAAAAGTATATTAATTATGACCTAACAATAATTGCTGGGTGCGTCCCTTAAGCTGACTTCTAACCTCACGATTGTACTACCAAGGAAGGAACCACCTCTTGATCTGGATTCTTTCACTCCCTCAAGGTCAAGGGTGTTTAGGCTTTGAACTTGTATTTTTTTTTTTTTTCGGATTTTTTGGAATGAATTGAATTCAAGTGCAGTAATTAAATTGAAGAAGAAAACTAATTATGCTCACGGAAATTAAACTTTTTTTTTATGAAAACTAGAACGATTCATTAAGATAAGGAGTTGAGGTTACAAGCAAAGATTGTGGAATGGGCCTCGTTAAAACCTCCCATGAAAACCCGATGAAATGAATTAAAACTTAAGATAAATGCAATAATTAAACTTAAAGGCAAAAATAATAAATCTAAATTAATAAAGCGATTAAATAAAGCAATTAAATAACCAAAACTGAAATAACTTGAATTGAAATGACAATTAGATAAAAATAAACTTGAATTTAAAACTAATAAATTTAAAGTGCTTTGAATAATAAACTTACGCTAAAAATTGAAGAACTTGGCTACACTAAAACTTGAAGAAATTGGCTACAATAAAGCTTGAACGAAAACTTAGTCTAGGAATTGAAGGACTAGGCTATACTAAGGCTGAATGTAAAATCTAGTGTAGGAATTGAAAGGTGCAGGATAAAGAGTAGTTTTGTATGTTGATGTAGGTGTCCTTTTCTCCTCTTCAGCTTGACTATTTATAGGGTTTCAGCCAACCCTCGAATTGGCCAAGCTTGGCCTCCGCTCTTCTGACTTCAAACCTTCCTTGTTGAGCCACCCAAACCTTCCTTCTTTGAGCCACCCGAACATTCCTTGTTGAGCTACCCGAATCTCTCAAGGCTTGATTGATCGTCTGATTGGAATTGTCACTAAAATCTTACCTTGTTGAGCTGGCTTGATTCAAGGTCGGATTGATGCAAAATTATTTGATTGAATTTCATTGAGATTCAATCAAAAATCTTCTTTCTTGTGAAGATTCTAAGTTGACATTATCTTTGCTTGATTTATTTCCCATTCCGAATATTTGACAACTTGAGTCGGGTTTGGGTTAATGAGCCCTCAGCCGACATCTTCAATCTCATGAGCTTGAATTGGGTCGAAAGCTAAACTTATGAATTTGGTTGAGCTGAAAGTTAGAAAGTTGAACTTGGTCAAATGGAAATCCAAAATCATGTTACTTGGGTGCCATTGGGCCACTAGTTGGCCACTATTTTATTTCTCATAGCTTTCGGCTCCCTCAAGGCCAACATTGGCCTTATCTCATCTTATACGTTCATATAACCAGCCGTAGGCTGAATATCATCTTTAATTACTATATATACTTTAGTTGTGGCCAAAACTTGGAATTTTAGAGGCCACACCTTGGCCGAAAACTTGGTCAGCTCTGCCGACCCGATTGAGCCGAAATAAGCTTCAAGGCCGTCTCCAAGTCCAATTCACTCCACTCTCCATCAATCTTGGCCCAAAATGTCAACACCCACAAGTATATATATATATATAACTTTTTTTTTGGTGTCACCGACTTAGAGAATTAGAGCAAACTTTCCTTTCCCACTTGAAACATACAGCCGACCCAAAAGGAGAAATCTCCTTCTCCTTCTTTCATCCCATAATTAGTAACATAAATAGCTTTTGTGGCTGACACCATTCTAGAGAAAAGAAAGAAAACTTCCTTTTCCCAATAAAAAGAAAAAGGGTGGTGTTTTAAATACGTACACATAAAACCAATCCATCAGCTGACCCAAAAGCAACTTTTCTTCCTCCCCATTTCAGCCGAACCTCCGACCCAAAGATAACAATCCCATTTCTGCTGCAACCTTGTTCATCCGACCTGGACCTTCATTTTGAGCCAAACTCCACCTCTCCTTGGCTTCAATTCTCAGCTGAAAATTATCCATTCTTGGTCTCAATTTTCAGCCGGAAGCCACCCATCCTTGGTCTCAATTTCCAGCCGAAAGCCACCCCATCTAGGTCTCAATTTCTGGCCGAAAGCAACCCCATCTTGGCCTCAATTTTCAGCCGAAAATCACCTTTAGGCGACCTTCTACACTTCACTCTCTACTCAGCCCATCCACTATAATCCTTGTTACAAGTAGTGGGTGTTGAGCTCACCACCATAGCCACTCCTCCAACCATTTAGGTGACATTGAGGTTGATTTCAATCACCACCAAACAAGAGGCAATAGGGATGCAACAAGGTAATGTGATGTCCTGGTGTTGATTATGCATTTTTATAACAAGTAAAAGGTCAAAGGACACAACCAAAGATAGGCCAAGATAAATGAGGTGGTTGAATAATTAATGTGGTGTAAATTTAACAAACCCCTTGTAATACCCCTCCATTACCCTATAAGAGGCCAAGCCCCCCTTCAGTGGTTCAGACACGTCCTTTCGTATATTACGTTACCATCAGTAATACAAAGCAAAAGCTTGTACAAGACCCAGGACAACATGTTGGACCACAATATAGTGGCCCACTATGCGCACTGCCAATATCGAGAATGGCGAAGTAATGGTTACAATTTATGGATCGGTGGGTTCTTTAAATCAGGGCCCACCATGAAGACCCAAAAACGGAATAAAACTTTCAAAGCCTGATATTAGAAAATTCTTGTTATGACCCAAGATGAAAGCCCGCCATTGCTGGGTATCATCTTCAGATTATTAATCTGTGACCCTAAATCCTATTAATTCAAAAATAACCTCAGGACCAATGTTATCGCCACCAAGTTAATCACTGACTTTCCATTTTCCAGGTTGCTAGAACAAAAATAAACATAGAATTGATGGAGAGTCAACGGAACAAGCAATTTCAAGTTGGGAGATTTCAAGTCCTTACCTAAACAGAAAATAAACATAGAATTAGTGGCTTCCTAATCCTCACCTCTTTTTACAAGTCCTTTATAACCACCAACATTAAAATTATACAGTAACCACAATTACTAAATATACCAGAATTTTTACCTTACTTTTGTATAAACAACCTCCTCTCCTTATATGCTCCAAATAATCTCCCCATTCTAATTTCAACTACATGAAACAAACACAATGTTAAAAAAAGAGACAATATGATTGCGACTAATTGAATATAAAAAACTATTTATACTAGAAAATCACTTACTTTGTCTTCACAGTAGGACATTTCCTTATTGTGTGATAAGTTTCCACATATGCCACACCGCTTCTTCTTTGTCATATTTTCTCTTTGCCTCCCTGCAACCTTTTCCCCATTCCTTTTGTCACAGCTTTTACTGGGTCATGTATCATTGGAATTGTATCATTTGAATTTCCTTCACCATTTTTTCCTACTTCTCCATTGTCTTTGCCTTCTTTGGTTTTCAAAACATCTTCCTTATAACTATTACCAACAACTCCTTTAATACTCTCATCAACTGATTCTAAGACTGTAACATATGATTAACAAATTCACCACCATTATCAAATCGAAGAACTTTCACTTTAGCAGAAAATTGAGTTTGTATCATTGAATGAAATGCGCGGAAGCAGTAAGAGACAACACTTTTATTTTTCAGCAAATAAGGCCAAGTCATACAATTACAGTCATCAACAAAAATCACATACCAACGATAGCCAAGTAAGGTAGAGACAGGAGTTGAACCCCACACATCAGCATGAATCAAATAAAAGGGTTCAGTGTTCTTAGTAGAACCCCAAAGGAGAAGTTGTACGATGACTCTTGGCCAAACAAGAGATTATTAGAGAGTGAGGGAACAAGTAGAGTATGATCCAATGACAAAGAAGGTGTTAACACTACTATGTCTGCACTAGTCATGGGAGATGACACTCAATTAGCATTGGAGACATGTGACCGATGCGGTGTAGTTGTAGTTTGTAGGAGCGATTGGTCAAATGTCATGTGATCAGTGGCACCTGAATCAATAATACAGCCAGTGTCTTTAGCCGAAGAAGGGATAACAAGGGCAAAACCGATATTGCCTGACTGATGACTAGTCACATCAGTTTGGTGACTGGTCACATAAGTAATAGACCTATCAGCTCCTTCATAGTAGGTTCGAAATACAGCATCCCATATATTTTCTGCCTTGAGTAAACTAACAAAAAATATCATTACATCGGGTTCCATGGCACCGATGAGCCAACTTTTGACAAGAGCATTCTCCATGCTCCATGTTTCAAACGAAACATCATCCGAAGAGGGTTCATTTCTCCGGTTGAATAACCTAATTTACCTCGACCCGAAATAAAGGTCCCAACAACTTGTGACCAAAGTGAATAATCCGCTCCATTAAGCTTCACCTCAGTAGGAATTTCCATGGGTTCTGGTGTCAAACTCACGGATTGGGCAAGGGTTGGAGCGACTTTGAATTCAGATATTGAACTCATCATAGCGATCATGACTAGTCGCACGGGATATGACCAGTCACATAGGATAATTGATATAAGTGTAAAAACACAGGCAACCGACGGGTAATCTCCGAGGGCAAAAAACAGGCAATCGACGAGTTATCTCCGAGGTCAAAAACACAGGTAACCGACGGGGGGTAATCTCCGAGGGCAAAAGCACAGGTAACCAACAGGGGGTAATCTTCGAGGGCACACGCAGTGGATTTAGGTCTCAAGAGCGTTACTGCTCTTATACCATGTCAAAGAGAATATCAAAAAGAAAGCTAGGGTTTAATTGTGCTGAATAATTCTATTCTTCTCACTATGAGGTATTTGTATACGTTACAATACAAAGGTCAACTAGATGAAATAGAAAAATAATTACAATTTCTATATTTACAAGATAAGGCTCACGCCAACATTTTGAATGAGTGAATGAGGGCTATTGGGTGTATTGAATCTTGGGTTATTGAGTGATACTTTTTATTGTAATCTTCTTTGATATTAGTGGATTTTCCCCCACATGCTTGACGAAACTGAAGGTAGCTAAGCTTCAGCGCCGAACCGGTATAAATCTGTTTGTTCTATTGTTGGTTTGTTTACTTATCATCTCTTCTGCACAACAAGACTTGGTGACTTTCATTTCAACAATCTTGACTCTATTATATAGTCAATCTGGATAACACATGAACGAATACCCGAAGACTTTGCTTTCATTAATCTAGCAAACAACAAATTTGAAATTTAACTTAATTCAGTCACTTAATCTCATGTAACACCAAACACATGACTGAAGTGGTGTAATCCTCGATCTCTAGTCCAATCTAATCTAATCCAATCCAATCCAATCCAATCCAATCCAAACACAGGACCATGATGTAATGCAAGTAGCAATTGTTGCAATTGGTTTTATAACAATCTACTATTTCTATTTTCCTTATCAATAAAATTTTCCTCGGTTTTCAACAAAAAAAAAAGGTATTAAATGTTGTAAATTAACGGGCGGGGATTAATTTGATCTGAGAGATCCGTTCATGCATGAATGAATTTTTTAGTAACAAATTTGAATCATACGTTACGTACTCAAATTACAAGTGTATGTGTAAGAAATTTTCTATTTCTCATGCACCAGTCATTTCTGTGGGTGTATATTCGCATGGAAGGAGGAGGGATGACTCCTTGGGGTCAAGTAATATTCTTGAAAATCTGTACTTTTCGTGCGTATGAGAGAGAAAAACACATGCGAACTTGCAATTTTTGTTGGTTCAAGAGAATTACTTCTTTGACCTACCTTACAATTTTCAAGGGATTTGATTCGAGTTTTTTTTTTTTTTTTTATACAATGATATTAAGAAGCAATCATATTATATACAATATGTATCGACATAATCCTTTATGAGAGTCTAATCCGAGACCTCCTAAATAATGTTTGCAGAAGAATATCACTAGATCATAGCACGTATGGAGGGATTTGGTTAGAGTTTTCTCCATTGATAGAAATAAATGAAGTTTGCCAAATTAAACTTTTAATGTAATTCAACTCATATTATCCTCGATGAGTTTTGAAATCGTTGTAATTTAGTATTTGATTTTCTTTTACGATATGTTTCCCCAGCCAAAAGATATATTGACAAGAAGGTTCTAATAGAAATCACATGAAATGTAACAAAAATGAGAAATCATAAACATAAAGTTCACATTTAAATTTAAAAAATTTATCAATTATAATAGAAAAAAAATTGCAAGCCAAAGAAGAATACTAGCTTGAAGTAGTATCAATTTAATACTACTAAAAAATATTATAATTATGACTTATTACATGACATGTACTTGAAACTCACTCTCAATTCCACTTTGCACTCTGAAACTATTTTTGTAACAAGTTGCACCTAATTTTTCAAATATTGTCCCATTTAATATCAATTTCATCTACCCCAGGCATCCAACGGTAAATTTAAGCATATTCACATAAAATATTACATGTAGGCAGCCAAATGGACCAATCTAGCGTCTTTGTCCGCCACATCAAGCAGCACCACCAACGTCATGCTCGCCATCTTCTAGATGAAAACGAACCCAATCATCCTCTACTACCCACTCCGCAACTACGTCGCTTTCAATTACTCCGAGCGCAGATCCCAGAACCTCGAAGACGACCTCCAAACCCTAAAAGGCTAAAACAACTTCGCTGCAACATAGAGTGCCAAGCCAACCCATCACACACGAACCGCCGTGACCTCCTCCAAAATTACTACAAAGCCCTCTACCTGTTTCCCCATCTCACCCGACAAGAATCAAGGACGGATCTAGGAATTAAAATTCGAGTGGGCTAAATTTAAGAATTTATCTAAAAAATTGAAAAAAAAGAAAAAAAAGCAAGAAAAACATAAACAAAGGAAAAAAAAAGTAAAAAACAACAATGGAACTTCGAACCGGGTTCCGAAAAACGTTCGAAAGGTGCTTAAACAACAAACCAGGTCCAATATACTACTAAATTTGTACTACAGATCCTATTTAATTAAACTTTCACGTAGGCTATAGCCTGCCCATACCATACACTTGCAAAAGGGTGCTAATTTGTTGGATTTGGGCGATGTGTAAAGTTAGATTGGGCCATCATGATCACGCCACCGTCGACGGTAGGGGGCAGGCTTCACAAGCGTTTATTGCAGCGGTCGGGACCAATATAGACACTGGTTGCCATGTTTGGTCCATCTGGTTAAGTGAGTGCAAGAGGTTTGAAGAGATATGGTACAACAAAGTAAGTTTTTGTTTATACAGAAATCGTCCAAATTTGTACAATTACTTCTCGATTCCTACACAGACAACATCGTTAAGGTTGATTTCCAGGATGGAGTTCAACCAAGAACATTTTGATCCCACTGAAAGAGTAATGGTATGAATATATGTGTACATGGGAGGTGATGAGAGGCCTTCACTTATAGTGAAAGCCGAAGCGTTTGATTGGTTGAAGAGAATTGCAATTAATAAGTAAACTACATTATTAGCTTGTAAATAATAATAAAAAAATAATAAGATCATTTATATTATGCAATAATCCGGTTAATTAATATAATCCGTTGGTAAGAATATTAATTAATGTACGGATGTTTGTATGCTGATAACGTCCTTACTAGGGTAATATGGACATCATAAAAATTATGGGATACATAATAGCTCTACAATTTTCGAATATTTTATAATTCCACAATTTTCAAACAAAATATATAGCATGTCATTAGAAGGATTCGCCGAAATCATAACACGAAAAATATGTAAAACATGACCAATCATTGTATATCCCATTGTGCATTGGAAATATGTAGCTTGGTAAACAAAAGTCAGGCCAGAAAAATTGAAAATTCAAGGTTAAATGCAACGTGGTAACGAATGCTTAGAGAGATGCTCTAAGAAAAGAGATACCCAAAGAGGTGCCTGAGACCTCTAATTCTTTTTTTTTGGTCAATGTGGGAGTTAGATTTTTGATAAAATGAAGAACTATTAAATATTGTATACATGAGAATATATTTTTCATGTATTACAACAGTTATGATGGATGGACTCCCAAATTCACATTTGTTATCCGTATAAACTGAAGAACAAGGGATTCATTTGCTGAGTGGAATTAGATTGGATTTTATAACTAATGAAATTCAATATATGAATTTTAAATATGAAAGTGGATGTCCTTTCATTGTAAAGGGACTATAGAGGGAGTGAAGATAGAAGAAAATTTATCCAATTCATTTCACTTGAAATAGTAGGATTAGAAAATGTAAGTTTCCTTCTATGACTTCCTCCTATGACGAAACTGCATTTATTTTCTCATTCAAAATACATTAAATTTGGAGAGTTAATCAATCCTGCTCACCAAACGTGGCTATAGATCATACACTATGAAGAGATTGCTGACGTGGCATGTCAAAGGCCTAAACGAACTACACATCGTCATCAACCTCAAGTTTTACCCTTTCCTCCTGAGATCAAACTTCCCTCACACTCACATCTGCTTTCTGCGCTACAACAAACAATTAAGGAGCTTAAAAATTTTAGACACATTTGAATAATTTATTTTTTGGTAAATACCACAAGGTATCCCCACACCCGAAGAGTAGCTTAATCCCCGCTCGGGGTGCGGCTTGACCTTAGCCACAAAGTGCCCCTAGCGAGTTTCGAATTTCTGCCAGTTATGCACAAGAACATTTGCCGTCTGGAAGTGCCAGTTTGTCAACTACACCATAGAACATGCTTAATACTCTACCTGCGGATCCGCTGTCCTCAAATGGCGTCCCTTCCATGTCCCCTCTCTCATATCTTCACATGTGTCATACAATTAAACCCCAACTTAACATCGTTAGTGTGTACACTCGAAAAAATCCTACCTCGGGCCAAAGCAAATGGCCAGCCAAATTAAATGCCCAATTCACAAGGCCCGACCCAATATTGCCAACTTGGAGGGTGCAAACGTGGAAACTTGGAAAAGGAAAAATCGGTTCTGACGTGCATAAAGGATAAGGAGGCAAAGGGGATGTTTGCGACAAGTCAACTGCAGCATGGATCCTGCAGAGGTCTACATGGCAAGCCATATTAGTCCCTCACCGCCTATAAATGGAGAAGAAGCCTTCTTCTCCAACGACAACCAATCAATCAAGAAACAAACAAATTGATCAAACTCAATCAATTTCAAGACAACTGCAAACCCTCAAAAGTTTTCAATGTTCAAAGGCTCGCCTATTTAGGCATAAACTGTTTCTTCGATCCAGGACCAGGATTCAGTTTTCTTCTGAACCCTCCCCTAGTTCTTAAACCAAGAACACAAAGTTTTCTTTCATCCCGACTACTACCCAAGTTAGTCTTGAAGATCATCAAACACTCACCTCATCCCGACTGCTACTAAAATCAGTCTTTGAGGCATCTAGACTGTAACGACCATGACCATAAATTAAATTAATTTGAGAATTGAACGATTTTACTCCCGATTTTGGACGGCTTCGGGAGTCACTTTTTGACTAGCAATACTTTTGGGAATTTTTCATGGGTCGTTGCGTAGGTCTCGATTTCACGAGTTCGTAGACAGGCGGCACACGGGAAACGGAGACTCGGTGAGTTCGTTACGGTTCTAGAAGCTTCAGGGGCAATTTGGTAATTTTGGAAAAGTTGGAACTATAAATCAGATATTTTTCTCTCTCCTCGGGGGATTGGTCGATTCAATCTCTCTCTCTCTCCTACCCGATATTCTCCGTGTGTGAACACCGAACACCCCATTTCATCTGACGGATTTCGGTCCGATTCGACCGAAACCAAGGCCAAAAGGGTCTTCCTCGAGACCCCACGAGCATTTTAGGGTATTTATCGGAGCGAGAGTACCGCCGTAGGCAACGGAAGGAGGAGGGAGGTGGACCGAATCTTCTCGGCCGTTTTTCGGCCAAACCAATTCCGATCTCGGAACTTTGACCTCATATTTGGATTCTTGGTGAAAATTATAAGAATTTACATGTGTGGATCGTGAAAATCGGTCAACAATTGAAGAAGTTAGAAAACCTTAAAAATCAGTCGGAAATGCAATTTCCGGCGAACCAGAAGGCAGCGACGGCGGCGGTCCGGTCGTCTTCTCCGGTGAGTCGTCGACGATAGATTGGGTCGAGTGGACCGGGTCGGGCTAGATCGGGTCAGGCCGAGTTGGGCCAGGTTGGACCGGTCCATGCACGTGGGTACTGTAGCAGGCACGTGACCGGCGCGTGGCGGCGCGTGCAGGCGCATGGGCGTGTGTTTCGGCCTTCTACCGACGCGTTGCGACGTGTGGGACTGTTCCCGAGGTCACGACAACGCGTGACAAGGATTTTGGGACGTTTCGGATCAGATTTTGATGGTTTTGAGGCCATAAGAGTTCGTTTAGAGCCCCGGTTGGGCAATCCCAGCGGTAACGGATAACCATGGAGTGGGTTTTGAGCCCGGAAGGTAAAGGTAGTTGGGTCATTATTGTGTCATGAGTTCCTTGGGGCTAGAGCGTCCATGATTTAGGGTTGGATGATATGTGTGGGGGCCAGGATCCGAGCCAGGATCCGCTGTAGGCGGTGAACCCGGTGAACTTCCAATAAAAATAATACTGATATGTGTGGGGGCTAGGATCCGGGCCAGGATCCGCTGTAGGCGGTGAACCTCGTGAACCTCTAGTATAAATAATACTGATATGTGTGGGGGCCAGGATCCGGGTCAGGATCTTTTGTCGGCGGTGAACCCGGTGAACCTCCAATATAAATAATACTGATATGTGTTGGGGCCAGGATCCGAGCCAGGATCCGTTGTAGGCGGTGAACCCGATAAACCTCCAGTATAAATAATACTAATATGTGTGGGGACCAGGATCCAATCCAGGATCCGATCTAGGATCCGCTGTAGGCGGTGAACCCGGTGAACCTCCAATATAAATACTACTGATAGATGTGGGGGTTAGGATCCGAGGCCAAGATCCGCTGTAGGCGGTGAACCCGATGAACCTCCAATATAAAAGGTGATTTATCGAAAGTTTTGTTTCACTTGTTTCATTATTTGGATTTCGTGGGTCCCATCGAATGATTTACAAAAGATGGATTTTGGTTTATCCTTATGAACTGGTTTGAAAAGAAATGTTGTGTATGCACGCATTGTTTTATACATCATGGAGGGTCTTCCCCAGCACTCATACGTCAAGGTTTTCTCCGACTAGCGTAGGAGGGTAGTCCTCTGCTAGATCGTTGACGAGTTTTTCGATGCTGGCATTGTAAAATAGTGCTCCGCTAGAGCGATGAGGCAGACTCACGTAGTGCACGTAACCGTATCTGAGACCTGACTTCGAGGTATGTTCCGTGTTGATTTGATACTGGTGCCTCCAGGATGTCTCATGGATGTAGTTCTCGCCTACGTTTTGTTGTCAAGATTGGAATGAAGAAATGTGCATAATGCACGAGTTCTTTTGGGAATCGTGTCTGGGGCCAAGTTCGTGTCGGTGGTGACGCGAGAGGACCAGAATAGGAGGTTGGTTCTTTAACCTAAGTTAGTGAAATTTAGGGGACGGAATTTCTGTATAGGGGGAAATTTGTAACGACCCGAACCAGAAATTAAATTATTTTGAGAATTGGACGATTTTACCCTCGATTTTGGACGAGTTCAAGAGTCACTTTTTGACTGGCAGTACTTTTGGGAATTTTTCTTGGGTCGTTGCGTAGGTCGCGAACTCACGAGTTCGTAGACAGACGGCACGCAGGAAATAGAGACCCGGTGAGTTTGTTACGGGTCTAGAAGCTTCAAGGGCAGTTTGGTAATTTTGGAAAAGTTGGAACTATAAATCAGATCTTTTTCTCTCTCCTCAGGGGATTGGTCGGTTCAGTCTCTCTCTCCTACCCGATATTCTCCCCGTGCGAACACCAAACACCCTCTTTCATCAGAAGGATTTCGATCCGATTTGACCGAAACCAAGGCCGGGAGGATCTTCCCCGGGACCCCACGAGCATTTTCGGGAATTTATCAAAGCGGGAGTACCGCAGTAGGCGAAAGACGGAGGAGGGAGGTGGGCCGAATCTTCTCGGCCATTTTTTGGTCAAACCAGGTACGCTCTCGGATCTTTGACCTCATATTTGGATTCTTGGTGAAAAATAGATGAATTTACATGTGTGGATCGTGAAAAGCGATCAAGAATTGAAGAAGTTAGAAACCTTCAAAATCGGTCGAAAATGGCGATTTTCGACGAACCAGACGACGGCGGCTGCGACGGTCCGGTCGTCTTCTCCGGTGAGTCGCCGGCGATCAATCGGGTCAAGTGGACCGATCGAATCGAGCGAATCCGCTTGGTCGAATTGATCGATCGGGTCGAGTGGACTGGGTCGAGTTGGATCGGGTCAGGTCGAGTTGGGCGGGGTTGGACCGGTCCAGGCGCATGGGTACTGTAGCAGGCGCGTGACCGGCGCGTGGCGGCACGTGCAGGCGCATGGGCATATGTTTCGACCTTCTACCGACGCGTGGCGGCGCGTGGGACTGTTCCCAAGGTCACGGCAGCGCGTGACTAGGGGTTTAGGACGTTCCGGATAATATTTTGATGGTTTTTAGGCCATAAGAGTTCGTTTAGAGCCCCGGTTGGGCAATCCCAGCAGTAACGGATGACCATGGAGTGGGTTTTGAGCCAGGAAGGTCAAGGTAGTTAGGTCATTATTATGTCATGAGTTCCTTGGGGCTAGAGCGTCCATGATTTAGGGTTGGATGATATGTGTGGGGGCCAGGATCCGGGTCTAGATCCGCTGTAGGCGGTGAACCCGGTGAACCTCCAATATAAATAATACTGATATCTGTTGGGGCCAGGATCCGTTGTAGGCGGTGAACCCAGTGAACCTCCAGTACAAATAATACTGATATGTGTGGGGGCCAGGATCCGTTGTAGGCGGTGAACCCGGTGAACCTCCAATATAAATAATACTGATATGTGTGGGGGTCAGGATCCGGGCCAGGATCCGCTGTAGGCGGTGAACCCGGTGAACCTCCAGTATAAATAATACTGATATGTGTGGGGATCAGGATCCGGGCCAGAATCCGTTGTAGGCGGTGAACCCGGTGAACCTCTAGTATAAATAATACTGATATGTGTGGGGGCTAGGATCCGGGCCAGGATCCGCTGTAGGCGGTGAACCCGGTGAACCCGGTGAACCTCCAATACAAATAATACTGATATGTGTGGGGGCCAGGATCCGAGGCCAGGATCCGATGTTGGCGGTGAACCCGGTGAACCCGGTGAACCTCCAATATAAAAGGTGATTTGTCGAAGAATTTAGTTTCACTAGGTTTCTGTCCCGCTGGTTACTGTTTCTCAGATACTGGTGTCGTGAGGAGCAGGGTTATCGAGTTACCACTCGGGTGCTCTGTATGAGCAGGGATATCGAGTTTGACTCAGGACAAGTCAGTGAGACTAGAGTTAACCAAGTCTGGTTCCTTCGTCATCCGGGTCAGTGGGTTGGTGTGGGCGGTGACCCAGAGTGATGATTTATTGTTGGTTCACAAGTGGCTGACTAGGTAGTTGTCTTGTGGTATTCCAGTAGAGGTGTCAGCAGTGTCTGACCTACTGACATTTGGTGTCATAGGGTATTCCTATTTGGACCACCACTATTCCGAGGTTTTGGCTTTGACCTGTAAGATATCCTGCGTCTGACAGGTAAGAGTGGTCAGTAAGTATAGAGGTTCTATCGGGAACCCTGTAAGGTTTACTAAATATTTTTTTTGTAAGGATAAAGAGTATTCCTGGTATTTAATTTTTGAGGTAAAAGAGCTGTCAGACGGGATAAGGGTTCTTCCCGGGTTTCGAGGGTAAATTCAGGAAGGATCCTTACACAGACACTCAATCTTCGACATCTCAACGTCTCTCGAATGCTCTGCCAACCTATGGCATGATTCCTATTGATGTTCATTCAATTGATGATTTCTAGCAGATCGTGCCTCCCCAAGGCTTGATTCCGAAAGAAATAATTTACATACATCACTTGTAATTTACTTTTTCCATTCAATACTAACGCATTTACTCTTTCAGAATTTGTACTTTACTTTCATCGCAATATAACGGATTTTCTTAAGGAGAGTTAAGTATTCGGAATATACCAACCAGTGTTTTTATGGCTTCCTCTAAGTGGTAAAACCATGTATGTGTTTTGGTCCAATACTATCATCCCGACTTAAGGAAACCCGTGTATCTAACTGCCAATTAACTAAATAACAAGCTGCTAACATGAACATTTTGGAAATCATATGCACTTGGACTAGACAGGAAAGAAAACTTATTAACGTCCTTGGATACAATATGAAAGAAGGCATAGAAAAGAACAGTGCAAGCTATTTGCCCGATTTCCTCACAATCACTTGATTAAAAGAAAAGTTCTTGGGTAGCAAACGGAACTCATCTCTAAATTGTCTAGTAGCAGTCTGTACTAGTGGCACGCCTAGTTTGAAGACAGATAAGGCCTACTTGCTTCCTGGTCAACCCATCTAGGGAAGGACCATGGCTCAAAGGCCCCTTAGCCTACAGCTTTCAACCCAACTCATCCACACAGTCCACACAACTCGTCACTAAGAAAAACCCACCCGAGCCCGCTCCTTCTCAAACAGCTCGAATTTCGACGAAGATCCAAAGGCGACCTTGGTGGGATTCTTTTTTGTGCATGTCCAAGTTCAAATGCTCTGAGCGACGCCGAGATGCTAAAGCAAGATTTGTGAAAAGCACTTCCCGATAAACGGTGCATGAGTTGTCACTACTAGAAACTGAAATGGAGACTCCCCGTGAAAGAGAGGTTGAAAACATCACCAACCAGGAGACAGCCAAGGAAGAATTGATGAATTTCATCAAGGATTGCATGTCCCCCATCTGCACACAAATAGAGGCCCTGAATCGTCAGGTCCAAGAGCTTTCCAAGCAAAGGAAAGCTGAAGAAAAAAAAGCGAACGTCCCGCCCCTAGAAGCTTTGAGCCTTGAGAAAGGCAAGAAGACCTCAGGATCTGGGATGTCAACCCTTGAGCCTCTTATCTCAGCGCATATATTCTCAAAAGGCTCTGGGAATGAAACCCCGGAGACATGCAAGAATCGTGACGGGATGTCAAAAGACGAATTCGGGATGTCTTCCAAATACCTACCACTTATGGTCAATCGGGAAGAATCATAAGTTAAAATGTCCAAGATCATCCCAACCAGAAACAAAAGTGAGTTGGAAAACTAAAGGAAATCTTATCCAAACGACACAGGATTAGAAGAAGACTTTGGGCCCAACCAGAGGCCACCCCGTAATCCAGAGCATCAGGCCAGCATGAACGAGATGGTAGAGATAAGACAGATGATGCAAGGCCAAGCAGCACCTCCAAGAAGAGCAAATGTCCTGATCTTCAGAAAGCCTGACCCGCCTTATATAGACCAGGACAACCCATTTCCAAGAAATTTTAAACCACCAACATTCGCGCTCTTCAATAGGAATAGCAGCACTTCGCCCCTAGAGCACATCGGAAGGTTCTTAGCACAATGTGTTGCTGTAGAAGACAACTCTTACCTTAAGCTCCGATTGTTCAGTAGTTCCCTTTCTGGGAATGCCGTCTCCTTGTACACTTCATTACCAAAAGTATCCAAACACACTTGGGGGAAAATGGAAGTCAAGTTCCACGAGGAGTTCTACAGAATTGAACCGGAGATCACAATCAGTGATCTGACTGTTATCAAATAGGGAGAGCATGAAACGACTGAAAATTTCATAGTCAGATTCAAAAGGCTCAAGATAAAGTGTAGGTTCCTCATGAACAATGCCTAGATGATGGCTATTGCACAAAGAGCTCTAAGGTTCTCCCTTAGAAAAAAGCTCAATGATACTATCTTCTCGCATCTGCAAGAGATAGTAGTATCAATGACCAAGTTTGAAGGTTATTAGAGGAGGAACAAAGACAGAAGCACAACTCTAAAGCACCAATTTTTACAAAAACAAGATCCTTGTGCATCAAGTGGAGCACAAGGTAATCGAAGAGGAATCTTCAACAGAAGAAGAGGGGCGGGAACTAGAGGTCGCACAGTCGAGATCCAGACCACTGGAAAGGGACCAGTAACCCTAAAATCATTGGTTAAGCCCGCTCGGGAACAGAGGCCAGTCAATCCGATTGGAGGTTACTTCGCGAAAAAGGCACCCGTTTTCAACTCGTACTTGTTCGACCTCACCAAAGTTGGAGAGATCTACGATGAGCTCGTAAAAGCGAGAGTAATCAACCCTGATCCCAAGCAGAAGATGCCTAGGCCAAAAGACATTAAAGGGAAATAATTCTACAAATGACATGTTTCACCACATCATGCCACAACCAACTGTGGCCAGTTCAGGGACACAATTCAAAGTCTGATTAACCAGGGCCATATTGCATTAGCTCCAATTCCTAAAGCACCAATGGGAGTGGATACTAATCCTTTCCTAATGGCCTCAGTTAATATGCTCAATCTGAAAAGAATGCCAATACAGTGAACGAGGATCATCTAAGACCTCGGGAAGAAACTCAGCAACCCGAGAAGTTGCCTGCTACAGTTGTGGCTGGAGTAGTAATGAGCAGTAAGTGTAGGGCAGAGTGTGTCCTAGAGATCCCGAACTCAAGTGCTAAAATAGACCTGGAACTTGGAGATTCAAAGGATCGTCGGGATGAGGATTTCCTCAAAGTCTTAGATACAAACTTTGGCCCATATAGTCCCAAAGGAAAACTACCTCGGAACTCAGTTTTCCAAAGGTTGGGAAACATCAAGAGAAAACATGAATGGATCACTAGTCAAGAGACTAGGGGGCAAGCTATCCATATGAATTTCAGTGGCAAGAGATCTACTCTTCCAAAGCATACGACCTCAAAAACAAAGCCCCAAAAAGCAATGATCCGGGAAGGAAAGTGATATATAACTGGCAATGATGGAAAGCCAGTTAAAGAATTGGGAAGATCCGCAACGCGAAGGATCCAGAGGCAATACGAAGCCTACATACACACCCAGAAGAACTTGGGGGCAGTTCTTCCCAAAGAAGAAAAAGAACAAATAACCCGTCTCGTAACCAAAAAGGAATTGACGAGTCCTCCTAAAAGGGACTGGAAGAAGAACGAAGCCATGGTCAACAAGCTAAGAACCATATCTCTTCTAGACTCCATCTTGGAAACCTCCGGTAGGATAAGGAGGCGGATTGTTTTCAACAGCTATGCGCAAGAACACTTGCCAGACAAGCAACCCAAAAATGTAGATATCCCGACACCAAATGGGAGATCTGAACAAGTCATCCAAGAAGACGACAGTCAAGGGATGACCGAGAAAGAATTAGAAGAATTAGAAAAAGACCTATTGGAAGTCATGGAAATGGATGACTCATTCGATATGAAGCAACAAGAAGCTCAGGCTGAAGTTGACTTGGTAGTTGTCCTACCAGAACATTTGGCGGTGGTTTACCACTAGGTTAACCAAATGAAAGGCGAAGTTGTTGCTATGAGCCCTTACGAGCTTTGATCGAAATATTGACTGATCATGAAGAAGATCATAACATCATCTCGGAATCCATTCTCCACAGGGAGAGGATGATGTTTTCTAATACGACCAAGGAAATGACGGATCACCTATGGCCTGTCTTCATCACGGCCCATCTGGAAGGGATCCTGATTGATGGAGGAGCTTCCATCAATGTTCTACCATCTAAAATGCCGAGAAAGCTAAACAGAACCCTTCAAGATTGTTTGCCGAATACGGCTATAATGTCTAATTTCAGTGGAACCATCACGAAGACTCACGGGGACTTTCCCTTAGAGATCACGGTTGGATCCAAGAAGTTAATGTTAGCATTCTTTGTGGTAGACAGCACAACTAACTACAACGTGTTGAAAGGCAGGGATTGGATCCACAAAAGTATGTGTGCCATCCACGTTATAGCAACAAATCATTATCTGGAATCCCAATGAAGCTGCCTTTGAAGGAGGCTTTTAGGAGACCATTCAAGCATACTCAAAGCCTTTCGTAGCTACTCCCATGGTTGCTGAAGCTAGTTTCTATGATCCCGAGTTAGGGAGTATCAAGCTAATAGGGGAAGATAAAAATAGCCGCCCTACTAAGGTAAAAACCCTCAAACTACTGGAACAAGGATTCTCAAATTAGGAGGAATGGGAGAGGCCCCTTTTGACATGGGACTTCCATGGCAAATAGTTCACAACTCCAACAACAGACCAAATAAAGAGCAATCAGGTCCATAAAAATAGGGTTGCTAGAGTGTATGCCTAGAAGAAACAAAGCAAAAGGGATTCCCTTTAAAGAAGTTCCTCATACATGGTCGGGATCATTGTCATGTTTGCTCCAATTATGCAAAAGGAAATGTGAAAGTTTGCATAAGGAAAACGACAACAAAGGATGTTGGCTACATGTTAAACCTGCATACAAAGGCCAATAGATGGCCGGAAGAATGACAAGATGATCTACAAAAAACTAGAAAGCCAAGGGACATCATAGGTAACAAATCAAGATGAATTAGAACGACTTTCAATCTCAGCAGCTATCTTCTCCTTAGACCATCCCTGAGGGAGAGGTCGACCGGCAGCTTGAGTGATATACCCATCATCATAACCATCCTAGAGAGACTTATGGGAAATGGTTTCAAGACTAACATCACAAGCTTCGATCATATCCACAAGATCTGAGATCATGGCTTTGGAAGCAACAAGGTCATTTTCTAGTCGTTGCAGAGTCGAGTTCTCCCTTTGAACTTCGTCTTCTAATAATCGTACTTGCCGATGAAGCATCGAAAAGGAGATAGAACACTTGTGCAGGGTATTCATTTTGTCAATTTGGCCAAGATGGACTTGGTGTTGCAAGAATTGAGCATCGTGGGCATTATCTTCCACCGACCAGCGGAATCTGATAACTTGATCATACAAAGAAGCCACAAGTACTCGAGAACCATGCGAGTGAGAATTGGGAGAACCACTAGACATGGCCATATGGGTCAGAGTTGCATAAAGTATTTTCCAAAGCATAGTTATAATAGAAGGCATATGATTGAGCGGATACAACACATGGCAACATAATATTACATGCAAAGTTAAGTCATTGGCCTAAGGACACGTCATTAACCTCAATAGATAAGGCAGTATGATAAATGGAAACGTGGCCTAAGGACACGTCATCAACCTCAATAGATAAGGCAGTATGATAAATGGAAACGTGGCCAAAAATGGCTAGACAGTACCATGGGCAGATACTTTGCAAGGCTGAATCAAAAAGAGAGCAAAGTACTTTATTCAAAGTAATAAAAGGAAATTACAGACTTGCGACTCCTGGATGAGGTTTCTCGACTGCCCTATCTACAAAACCCTAACTAAACTAATCCCGATAAGTTGAACGACGCATACGACGAATCAATTTTTCGCTAGAGTCCAAGGCAGCCAAAAGACTATCTTCCTCATTGCGGAATGCAACCAACTCGTTCTCAAGAGGGATCATACGATCCCTAACCTCCGCCAGCGCATCTCTGAGCGTTATGGCACGTGCACAGAGGGATGCCTTCTCGCAATAAGTCACATGGGTCTGCGCTTCAACTGAAGTGGTCAGAAGGTGAACTTGCTTCTCCAAATCACGAATGAGCCTTACTTGATCCTGAGATTCAATTTGGAGACGTTGCACAACCTGCGTATAATACGAGACAGGGACCTCTAGAGAATCACGACTACTAGAGGACATAACAACAACTAAAAGATGAAGTATGTGTGTGCGACAAGTATGTACAGACATATCTAATTTTATAGGCTAATGAATTGCGACCGATCGGGAATAAACGAGCCCATTCGGAATGAAGGTCACTCCATGGGAATGAAGACCGTTGGTAGATAAAGGTAGCTTGGAATCCAGATAACCCATTGTAAAATGAGGCTGCCTCTTTAGGAAATCGACTCTGCCAACAAAGGACCAAGGTGAAATGATGTTTAGAATCCGCAACAAGAATATGGCCATTAGCAATATGGCCTCCCTCCTCACAAACTCGGAGATTATTTCACGAAGAAATACAACGGTCTTCAAAATTCTGCCCAGTAATCCAAGGGGTTTCAGGAATGGGACCAGACACAAACCCAGATGAATGAGAAGAGCCAGTTGGGGCTTTTCCATTCGAAACTGCTTTGGGAGCCATATTCTTCATAATAAGGGGAAATTGAAGTCTTCGAAGGAAAGGGGGAAGATGGCGATTGTAACAACCCGCCCCACCGCTCGAACCGCGGCTCAATGACGGCGTTGTTATGGCCGCCGGCCTCCAACCAGCGCAGCCCCTGGCGACCGCCCGTAACGCATCTACCAGCACAAAGGTATTGTTACCTGACCCCTTGTCCAAATCCCCTAGCTGCAGCATCTTGGAGGATTGAACCCAAGCCAAGGCTTTTTATTCCTCTCAAGGAGGACACCTTTCACCAACTAATTAGTTGGTGAAAGGTGTTTTTTATATTGGCGGTTTCACCAACTAATATTGGAGGACACCTTTCACCAACTAATATAAAAGGCGCCTTTTATATTGGCTTCACCGCTCGGTCCGCGGGTCTGGCCTTCCAAGATATTGTTCCCCTGCCCCCATTCGATCACACACGTTGCAGCCTTAACGAGACTCGAACCTTGGACAGGACTTTTATTCCACTCAAGTTGGATGTCTTTCACCAACTAAGCTGCAGCTTAGTTGGTGAAAGGTGTCCCTTTGAAAGGGAATAAAAAGCCTTGGCCTGGGTTCGATCCTCCAAGATGTTGTAGCTAGGGGATTTGGACAAGGGCCTCAGTAACAATACCTTTGGGCTGGTAGATGCGCTACGGGTGGTCGCCAAGGGCTGCGTTGGTTGGAGGCCGACGGCCATAACAACGTCGTCATTGAGCCGCGGATCGAGCGGTGGGGCGGATTGTTACATCGATTCACTTTAAGTTAGAATATAATAGAAGCAATCGCGATAATGGACCTGAAACCGCCAATACCCAAAATAAAAGGCTTCGGGAAATGGATCCGGCAAAATCGCGAAAATGGATAATGGGCAAGGGCAGTAAGGTGAATTTAAATTGTTTTATATTAAAACATTTCAAATTCAGGGGGCAATGTTTACACCCGAAAAAATCCTGCATCGGGCCAAAGCAAATGGCCAACAAAATTAAATGCCCATTCACAAGGCCCGACCCAATAGCAGCCACTTCGACATCTCAACGTCTCTCGAATGCTCTGCCAACCTATGGCATGATTCCGACTTATGTTCATTCAGTTGATGATTTCTAGCAGATCGTGCCTCCCCAAGGCTTGATTCCGAAAGAAATAATTTATATACAGCACTTGTAATTTACTTTTTCCATTCAATACTAACGCATTTACTCTTTCAGTATTTGTACTTTACTTTTATCGCAATATTAACAGATTTTCTTAAGGAGAGTTAAGTATTCGGAATATACCAACCAGTGTGTTTTATGGCTGCCTCGAAGTGGTAAAACCATCTATGTGTTTTGGTCCAATACTATCATCCTGACTTAAGGAAACCCGCGTATCTAACTGCCAATTAACTAAATAACAAGTTGCTAACATGAACATCTTGGAAATCACATGAACTTGGACTAGACTGGAAATAAAATTTATTTAAGTCCTTTGATACATTAAGAAGAAGACATAGAGAATAACAGCGCAACCTATTTGCCTGTTTGCCTCACAATCACTTGATTAAAAGAAAGGTTCTTGGGCCGCAAACGGAACCCATCTCTAAATTGTCTAGTAGCAGTCTCTACTAGTGGCACGCCTACTTTGAAGGCAGCTAAGGCCAACATGCTTCATGGTCAGCCCATCTAGGGAAGGACCATGGCTCAAAGGCCCCTTGGCCCACCACTTTCAACCCAACTCATCCACACTGTCCACACAACCCATCATTGAGAGAAACCCACCCAAGCCCACTCCTTCTCAAACAGCTCAAATTTCGACGGAGATCCACCAAAGGTGACCCGGGCCCGCTGTCGCAACTTTTTGGGTAGTATAGTTAGGTACGAAGGAAATATACTACAATATTAGAAAGAAATTCAAATGAAACACACATGGGCAGCTATCCCCACCCAACTCTGACAGACTTCTAAGCAAACCACCCCAGGCCGACCGACGACAACCAATGCTACCGGCCTAACTTCATAGTGTTAGAGTTGGGGTTAGTAGGTAGACATGCGTCAAACAATTAGAGAGGGGACATGAACGGACTTTGGTGAGCGGGATTGGATCTCATCAAATTCAATATATTTTGAATATAAAAATATATGTGTTTTCATTGTAAGAGGATTAAAAAGGATTAGGCGAGTACAGATAGAAGAACACTTATTCAATCCAATCCCCTTAAAATGAAACCGCAGCCATCTAATCCTACAATGAAACCGCATCCATGTTGACATTCAAAATACATTGAATTTGAAAAATTATCCAATCCAATCTTGTTCACCATATGTTGCCCAAAGGGGCAGCGGATCCACTCCCTTAATAAGGATCTTCTATTCAGAAGTTCAACTATTTACCTCTTGGAATTCATACTGCTAGTAAGATTATGCTCCCATCCATCTACACATTTGATTAGCAAGCAACCCAAAGACTAGGAATAAAATTTAACAACTTTTCTACTTCTACCCTGTATTTATCGAATAAAACAAAATAGGATAATACAACACAAGAGCTGAATTCAAATTTGGTTTCTTAATACTAAAGACCATCAATCTAGAAGTAAACAGAGAGAGTTACCTGCTTCCACTCTTTACTAGAACAAGGTGGACTGGATCTTGAGATGTGAGCTGCCACAGCTGCCGAACAATATAGAGACTCGTGGTAATACTAGAAGGGAGGGAAAATAGAAGTTCAATGTATTTTCAGACTATCCCATCATAAATGAATATATCTAAGCTTTTCATCAGGAAATCATAAAGATAATAGAGATGATAATCTAACAACCAATTGTGTATCTGTGAAATATTTACATGCGTACATCAAAACATGGATGTGTTTTCAGAAGAATAAAATAAAGTATATTGATGATAAAAACCATGAGAAATACCTGCCAAAACATATCAAGAAGATTATCCAAAGCACAAAAGTAATCCAACTTGATTCTTTGTAGGCAACCCAAACCTGATTTTTATGCAAAACAATAAAAGATTGTTAATTTATGCAGCAAGACATACTGATAGTTGATTATGGGTGCTTGTTAAATATATATTAGGCATTATAGAACCATAAAGAGTATGTGAAACATACTGATAGGGCAATGACATTGATGTAAAAGTCGATTAGTGTTGCTGTCATCCACCTGCAAACATGTAGCAGCTAAGTTTTAATTACAGGACTCATAGATGAGCAGCACAATTAAAATCTGAAACCAACACAATTCCTACTACATTACATCAATATTTTCTTACAAAGTGATTTAGCTCACAAGAAGATAAAACCATTAGGGAGGGACTTACGGAGTCAAAAGCTCTGTGCGAAAAGGAGTACCATCCGTCAAGAGCGTATACAACAGAGTACCCAGCATCACAAGACCCAAAGCACTAAAAAGGACTCTTGCAATCAGAATTGGGGAAAGCTTGTTCTCATTTTGCATGCCACACCTATAAGTACACATTTCTAAAAGAGAATCAGTTTTTAAGGGGGTGGGGAAAAAATGAAAGAAATGTATAATTAACCTAGTGACTGAAGAAAAAAATGTAAAAGCAACATATTGCAGTTTACCTACATGTTTGAATTCCGGAACAGGACATAGTACATGGGATCTTCCGATTCTTGAGTGGAAAGCTTCATGAGTTGTAAAAGAATGTAGGCACATGTAGTGATACTAAAAACAGAAATCAAAAACGGGAAAAGAATCAATAACAAACTAGTACAAGGTTGATAATGAACCACATCAAGTGTCAAGTTTCTCTTGCATAAATTGTGTGTTCTAGGAATAAGCTTGTGTTAACCACGTCCAATATGGTGTGCAAATCAACCATGATAGAAATACATAACTATGAATCATATACCTTCTCTGTATACGTAGGCAAAAATAACAGAATTATCACATATTAAGAATCATTGATAGTGATGGAGTATCCGCGGGTCGGGTCAGATCATGATTGAGAAATTTTAGATATAACTTATTGGGTTGAAATTGCAGTCATCCACGACCAACTGAGAGAGACTGACCCAAGTGATTGGATAGTTCCAGTTTCAGTTGGTTGGTTAGGCCTATACAAAGCCCAACAACGCAATAAAATTTCTTGCTGCAAGTTTAATGTAATATTTGAGCTGTACCCGAAAACAGCTTACAGGAAAGGCAATTCACTTAGAGAGAACAGCCTGCCAAAATCTTTACAAGGGAGAAAATACGGGATCGGCTCCAAATAATTTTTCACAAGGGAGTAGCCTCCATTCATTTAGAGGGAGTACCATGCTTAAATCGTATAGCACGAAAAATGTGTCAGCTATACACCAAAGTAGCAGGGGAGAAACAGTTCGCAGGCAGAAAGTCTACTACACTCGGGCTCGTGAAAACACTAATTTTGTGTCAGTTAGCAAGCATCAAAAAGATATATACTGAACTCCCCAATAAAACATTTGTAGAACATAAAAAATAGGTACTTAAGAGAGGACAGAAAGCAAACCTTCCTAAACATACTAATAGTATCACCCATATTGTTGCACTAATCCAGTTTGATGACTCCTTGTACGAAATCCAAACCTAATATGAGACATAAATCAACATAATGCCATGTGAAATTTAATTAACAAGTGAAATGATAAGTATAATGCAAAAAATTTGCAAAAGAAGCATTCAATTGAACAGTGACAACAAGAGCTAAGCTTGCAAGTTTCAACGGAGACCACTCTTTGCAATCACTCGTGTGCCTCAGCCCCATTTAACATCCAAAATAAAGGCAAAATCAATTAGTTTTATGGGACTAATGTCAGACAAACTAATTTATTGGATTTAAAAAAAATTAAATCAACTATTGAATTCTCAAGAAAAATAACAAAATCCATTACGAAGATGAAAGTTGAAGACTTTGAATAAAATTGAGAGCGTAGCACAAAAATGTGTGGTTACTCATACCGCCAAAGGTACAATATTGATGTAGAAATCAACCAAGGTTGCTACCATCCACCTGAAGAAAATTCCATATTTTTTTAGTAATATTAAAAATCAAAACACCCTCCTCCACAAATGTTTTCAAACTTAACCAATAACAATACAAAAAGACTGGAATATGAACAAGAAAATGTTAATATTTACATCAGATAATATATGTATACGTAGAGAGAGAGAGATTACGGAGTGAGAAGGTTCTTGCGAAAGGGAAGGCCGTCGATGGAGAGAGTGTATGCGAGAATGAGTACCATCACAGCGCCCAAAACACCAAACAGAATTCTTAAACGAATCACCAAAGAATTCGCCATTGTTTTCCTCTTCGGACTTCTCTCTGTAATTGATACTCTGATGATGAAATATGAAGAAAAGAATAGAGAAGGAAATATGAAAATACATTTGAAAAACGCAGCCACTGTCCAACTCTGTGTGGTGAAGACGGAAACTGAAAGCACGGACACAGAAGCTCCACGTTGGTTTCTCAAAATTCCATCTGTGCCCCTAAAATGGTCAAAAGTGCCGCCAAATTCCAAATTGCCTCTTCAACCAATCTTGTGCTCATATCTCACGGTTGTGCTGAATTCAAAAACAAAAATGGTAAAATGCACCAACTATTTTCCCAACTTATTGACACCTACACATGTGATACATGCAGAGACGTAATCCGAATTCGATTTGAGGGGGAGCCATTCACTAAATACTTCAAAAAAATATTAAATTTGGATGCTATTTAACTCATAATAGTATTCAAATAGTTCAAATCAACATAATAATATCAAACTAAATAAAGAACCAAAAAATCATAATATATTTTTAATGGTTGATTACATAAAGATATATTGACTAATAGAAATCAAAATAGGGAATGTAATAAAAATAAGAAATTATAACCTAAGTGTTTTTTTACTGGAAAGACATCTTTGTTAAAAACTAGAGACGAATAGACACACCAACATCCTTAGCGAGAGGTTAAAAGGCCACTCTGGTTCAACATCTAACTAGCCGTTGATGCAGAAATCGTCTAGACTTGTACAATTCCTTCTTGATCCCTACACGTAGTAAAAAGAGACAAATGAGGTTAAGGTTGAAGCCCGGAGGGGGTGGTTCAACCAAGAACGCTATGATGCTTAAGTCAGTTTAATCGAGAGAATAAACCGGCAGAGTTTTTGTATGAGTTCTGAATTACCCTTAGAAGTGAGGTGAGACCCTCTATTTATAGTAAAGCCTTGAGAGTCACCGGAACGTCTGATTGGTAGAAAGAGATAGCGTTTAATAGGTGATTCTACTAGGAGAAATCACTTATTATTAACTATATAAATAATAATAAATAACTCGCGGGGAGATTATTTATTATTGGTATTTATCTAATTAATTAATATATTCAGCTTGTAAATATATTAAATTAATACGAAGACCGTGATATGACGTTGTCGTCTATACCAGGGGTAATATCGACATTATGAGAATTATGGGCCACGTGGCAGCTCTGTAATTTTCAGAAATTTATAGTTCCACAAATGCCCCCACATCGCTTAGGAATTCAGGGAATCGTAAGGGATGTAGCTTTTGGAGTCCCGATAAACCTTTTTTTTATGGGAGTAGGACTCTGCTTTGCCTTGGGCACCCCTTGTTTTGATGTTGAAATTCCGTTGATGAGCCGAATGACAGACCAATCTAAAATTGGAAACCCAAGCTTGAATTCTTGTTCTAAGTTGGCCCATGAAGCCCAATAGGTAATTACGATTTGTTGGTTTGTTTTTTTTTTTTATTTAAATGAAAGCATTGGTGGCCTTCATCCTCAAAAAAAAAAAAAAAACCCTAATATTTGGCTTGCTGCTGGTGAAGAAGAAAGCTGGCTGGCGCGAGAGTGACCTAGCGAGCCGTTTCCCCGTCTCTCCCATCTCGGCCAGGCGTGAGTGGTTTGCCAATTGGCAGGTCAACACGCATGTGTTGAGGTGAATTGCACGGTGAGTCTTTTCTGCTTTTTCAATTGTTTTTGTTTTCTTTGCCACCGCAATTGAGAGAAAGAAGAAACTATTTTCTTTCTTTTCTCCTTTCTTCAATTTCTTCTTTCTTATCTTCTTCGGCTCTGTTTTGCTGTCACGTGTGAGAGAGGAGAAGATGGTATGGCGGCAAGTGGTGAGGAAGCCAGGCTAACGTCAGCGGTTGGCGCATTAGGGACGTCAAGATTGCAGCACACACGCGCATGGGCGCAAGTGGAGGGGATTAGTTGGCGCGCGGCTTGCACTGGCTTGGTGTGTCACGAGAGGGCAGGATGGGCGAAAGTCGGAGCGCGCATGGAAACCTCGCGGCTTGGCAAGTGGAGGCAAGGTGCGAGCGGCTCAGCGCGCCTGGAGGAGCTAATCGCTTCTTTTCCTTTGTCCCTGGCTCAGTCGCGCCTTGTCTCGATAGCGGGAACCTCGACTGGAATTTGGGACCTCTGGAACATGTACTTAGTGTTTTAGGCGTGAACTTGGTGTCATGTGACACCACTTTGGGATCCGATATTAGAATGAGGACATCTCCTTCTTTTGAACTCCGATTTGAGTCATTCTTTTTCCAACATTCTTAGAATTGCATTATCTTTCGAAAACCTGCACATGTGTCACAAAAGCATCACTTTCTACTATGGATTGCCTGATTTCTAACAAAAGACAGTTAAAGGGACTAAATATGACTTGAAATACATGTAGGAATTATGACCTAACAAATACCCCCAAACCTAGCTTTTGCTAGTCCTCGACCAAAACAAAGAATAAAACCGAAGTAAAAACTAACATACTTAATCTTAATTAAGGATAGAACATTTAAATCCCTAGGTTCACCTAGTAGGAGGAGTTTTGTCTCCTTTTACCTAACAACTAAAACACAAACAAAATACTAAACAGAATACTTAACAAGTTAATAAGGAATACATCAAATAGATCATGTCATGCCAAACTAAATATATTCCAATTTCAAGTAAGCGCCATGTGTTAAGTGTGAATGCCCTTTACTTCAAGATTTCAAGTTCAAAAGCAACCAAGTTCAAATGCATTAGAAAGATTTCTCCTCGACTCTAACCTCACTAGGCAACTCTCAGTTTCTCTCATGAATCCTAAGGTTACACTCTTGCAAGCATATGTGATGAATTTATGTAAAGGAAGCAAATATAATCACATATGATATAGTATGAAAGAAAGGTAATTTCTGAAAATGGATCTCATGAAGGAATTGAACTTTAAGAACGTAAAACATACCTTAATTCCAAGCAAGACTTCCCATAAGATCAGTTAGTTCTTCATTCAAGGGTTGTAATGGGGCTAGGCTTATGGGTTTAAAAGAAGGGGATTGGATTTCAAAGAGCCTAGGCTCTGACAAGGCATGAAGTAGCATGACTTGGAATCTTGATCTTCTTCTTGGCACACGGTAAGACTTGGTATTCTTAATGGTTTCTTATGCTGAGTTTTGATTTCCTTGAATAATGATGATTTGTGACTACTACTCTCATTGGCTCACTTGGCTTAGCTCAGTATTTCCTTTTCTTTTTTTTTTTTCGTTCTTTCTTTTTCTCTTCACATTTTTTTCTTTTCTTCTACATTTTATTTTTCAAACTAAGCCAAGATCATGCAATAGTTTACCTTGTGTTTTTCATTTGTCCACGTTAGGACATTTGGTCACTTGGGATGTCTAAGACATTCCCCTGATATCAACTTCACATTTTCGCTTCTTTTGTCGTGACATGGCCTTGATATGTCCTCAGTGCGCCCAAACGGCTTGTCTCTGAATTTTCACACTTTGAGGCTTGTCTTCCTTTCCAGGTCATGAACTTCATTTGGCGTGGCCTTGTCAAAACCTAAGTTATAGGGAATGATCAAGATTGAGGGCTTCCTATCTAGGACTCAGTTTTGATGTGGGTGATGAAAGAAAGGTTAAGTGTTTGGCTTCAAAGTGGGTTAAGGGAGCACACAACGGACATATAAGGCTTTTAGAGGCTCAAACATTCATAGCCTACATCACTTCTTATGGTACATCCAACTGGGAACCAAGAGCCTCTACGTGAGTTGTTAGTTCTTTAAAATTCAATGCAAAGTAATAATAATGAGATCCATCAATATAGAAGGAATTAAATAGTGTTTAAGAGTAGAACAAAGTAAATCTCTCAAAAAGAAAGCCATTAAGCTCAAAATCTCACATAGGGTAGTCTCCACTAAGTTTCTAGGGTCTACTTAAACAAAGTCATCTTTTGGCTCAATTTCTTGAAGTTAGGCATTAAGTGTAATGATATGGCACACACTTAAGTATGGCATGGCTCTAGTAAGACACTAATGATTAATTTAACAATGTAGCTTATTAACAAGTAAAGTACTAAGTACCTAACCATGTTCCCCCAAACCTATATGTTGCAAAATTTAAATTTTGATCCACACCCCCAAACCTAAACTAAACATTGTCCTCAATGTTCACAAGTTAAAACACTAAGATCAAAATAAGTAAAAATTGAAAGGAGGCATGCAAAACAGAAAACATAAAACATAAACAGAGGGGAATGATACGCAAACCATGGCTAGGATGCCTCCTAGGAGCGCTGGATTTAATGTCTAGGCAAGACGTGCCTTGCAAGTCAAGCTAATGTAGGCACGACAAGGAGTGCATTGTCCACTTCTTCAAATCTATAACGAACCTCTCGGTGCATAGTTGTAGCTGCATCATGGGAAAAAACATTAGGAACACAAAAAGGAATAAACTGACGAGAACATAGCTTATCTGGAAAGAGATTGAGAAGAGATTTGAATGAAAGTGACTTCTGTCCAATCTCAAATATCTTCTTTCGAAAGTGCTTAGGGTGATACGCCTTAGGTTGTGCCATGTGAATCCCAGAATTGAGTAGCAATTTCCTTGGTCCTTTTCTTTTGAACTTGAAGAGGGGTACCAAGTTGACGGCTTCAATCACCTTCCTTTTGTTGAACCTACGAGGGAAAGGTAGAGCATAATTAGTAACTAAATCGGAATTCAAAGCCAAATTCATAACATAAGAATTAGATTTTAGTGTTTCAAATTGTAGTTTAGAAGGCTCAATGGGGTCCAAAATCGTGTCCATGTCCCTAGTCAAGTGCTGAGACACTATTTTGGGTAGGGACACAGGCACGAGCTTGTCCTTGTCCTTGGGTGGAGCTGCGGGCAGCGAAGTGGGCAGTGCCACGGGCAGTAGGTCATGTGCAGTACGAGGCAGCAGGGTCTGAGGTACAGTATGGTGCTCAGCTTGGGGCAAGGCCTTGGGCAGATCATGGGACACGGACAAGGGCAGTGTCGCGGGCTGTGTCGCGGGCAGTGCTTTGGGCAACATAGTCTGAGGCAAGGGCACAGCCTGAGACTGCAGGTAAGGCATGGCCTACATGTGATGTGCCCCTTGGTTGACATCCTCCTCTTCCTCCTCCTTCTCTTCTTCCAGTTCAATTTCCAACCTATGAGTGTAAGGCAAAGAAGTATGGTTAGTCATTGAATTGAAATCAGAATCATTAGAAAGGACAACATACAATTGAGGGTCATAATTGGGGTTGTCCCCTTGCTGAATCTGGGCAGATTTTGGGAGCAATGTCGCATCATGGCCTTGGATGGGATCCACATCCTCCATGGCAAGCACTTGTCGAAGTGTTGGCGTTATGATAGCCTTATCATGATCATCATCCATGGCTTCTCTTGGTGGTGAACGTGCCCTTTCTTTGATTTGACGCATGTGGAACTCAAACTTACGCGTGTGATTGGCATGTTCCTCCCACCTTTGTTTACTTCCCTCTCGGCTTTCTTGAACAAAGGTATTTAACAATGCTTTGAGTTTAGGATATGGGCCAGGGTCAGGAGCTGTATGTGTGGTGTTACATGTGAAGGTAAGCTGATTGTACCATCCTAGATTGTATGGGTCTAGGTATTCTTGATAAAGGAATTTAGGCAGATTGATCCACCCTTGATTATATGCATAAGAGTATGGCTCGTTCCATGTTCTCCAATCCATGTAAAATTGGTCCATATTTACCTCACAAAGTGACAAACTTGAGTAAGTGATCTAAAGCAATGGACACCATTGAGAGACAAGTCCATGGCAACGGTGCCAAAAACTTGGTGTCATGAGAAACCACTTTGGGACCCGATATTAGAATGAGGACATCTCCTTCTTTTGAACTCCGAATTGAGTCATTCATTTTCCAACATTCTTAGAATTGCATTATCTTTCTAAAACCTGCACATGTGTCACATAAGCATCACTTTCTACTATGGATGGCCTGATTTCTAACAAAATACAGTTAAAGGGACTAAATATGACATGAAATACATGTAGGAATTTTGACCTAACACTGGACAACTTGGATGGCATGTGGATTGGACCGATAAGGAGCCCTCCCTACTGATTACCGTGGCTGGGCTTCGGAAGCCATCTTCTTGCTTTTTTTTTTTGTCCACTGCAAAGCAGACTTTTTTCTTTTTTCTTTGCTGTCATGTGATAGCTTGCTTTTGTACTTTCTAATTGTAAAATCAATGTATAATAAAATACATTTTTCTTGATTTTGTTTAATATATATCTTTACATATATTTTGTTTGTTTCATTTTTTCAACTTCGCCTTTTCGAGGATTCTGCGAGTTTGGAGAATTCGATTGCAGTGATTCAAACGGTGGTGCGCTCTACTCTCTGAGACGATCATTTCAAGATGCATGAAGGCAATCTTCCAGTGAAGTTTCAAAGAACTCACTTTGTGGGAGCATAGAAGCTCGCGGGACAAAATTCATCTTGTGCTGTGTATCGAAATTTGCTGGAGTTGCTGACTTTAAGAGGTAGTTAAGCCAACATTGAGATGCTCTTCCCAATGACATGCAAGTGATGCTAGGCATTATAGGAGAGCTCGGTGCATTGATGGAGTTGTCATCTTCAAGAGCTGGTGAAGCCAACATCGAGATGTTTTCCCCAATGACTTGCACGTGGTGCTTCACGGATAAGAGAGCTCGACACATTGGTGGAGTTCTCGTCTTCAATTGCTGGTGAAGCCAACATCGAGATGTTCTTCCTAATGGCATGCACGTGGTGCTTGATGGATAGGAGAGCTCGGCGCATAAGGAGCGGGGCGTGCCATGACGGTGCGAGGCTTTCAACAGCAGGAGGCAAAGCATCCCATGATGTGAAGTGAGGCTTGTCACAGCGTAAGGTGAGGCTTGTTACAGCTGGAAGGTGAGGCATTCTACAGCACAAGGCGAGGCATGCCACAGTACAAGGCGAGGCGTACCACAGTGTAAGGCAAGGTGTGGCCGGAGCACCAGGTTAGACGATGCGTCCTATGATGTGAGGAAAAGCGTGCCACATCGAAAGGTGAGTGATGTGAAGACACTGAGTGTCAATGCCGTCAATGGCGCATAGGATGCTATTGAAGCTACTTCCATGAAGTCAAGTGACGTGCAGTGAGCTGTCTAAGCTATAATTGCCGTTTAGGGTGATGTTGAAGCTAGCTTTGTGAAACATGGCTTGGTGAGGGGGGTTAGCAAGCGCAAGCCTTCATGTGGTTCAACCGAAGACACAGACAAGACCTCTATGCAGTTGAAGGCCATTGCAGAAGCTCTTGGTGTAACTGCCCAGTTGAAGGAGGAAATCTGGGAGAAGCAGTTCGAGGAGGTGAAGTCGATGTCCCTCGTGAAGGTGTTTGCGCCAGCTTTTGCTCGAGAGACAAGAAAAGTGGTCATGGGACTCAAAGCGGGGGGTCAAAAGACCCAGAGTTCCAAAGTCACCGTTGCCTTCCTAGATGGCACTGAAGTTGATTTCACGGAGTCAAGCAGTGTTGTAGTGAGTGACCTTGATGAGGTTGCCCCCATTCATCGAAGAAGGTCATAGAAGACACATCGCAGGAAGTCATTGATGGAGTTGTCGAAGGCTTCATAGTCACAAAGTTTGGAGCTTGAAGATTGATGGGGAAAGTGGGACGAAGCCCGTTTGGAGCCTGCTAATTTGTGTGGTGACTTTGTTCAAAGCTGTGCCAGAGTGAGTGAACTTGAGGAGGTTGCCCTAATTGCTCGAAGAAGGTCCTAGAGGACACATCGCGAGAAGTCCGTGATTAAGTTGTCGAAGACTTCAAAGTCACGAAGGTTGGAGCTTGAAGATTAACGGGGCAAGTAAAATTCGGAGAAGGGGGATCAGACTCATGGAGCTTCAAATAAGTTGTGCCAATGCTGAACTCGAAAAGTTGAAATTTGAGCCATATTTTCCGTTTTGTGCTGCTTCGCATCAAATTGAAGAGGACTCTGAGAAGACTAGGCTCCTTCAGCAAGTATTGAAACTTGAAGGCTTTGTGGGAGACTTGAGGCGGAAGTTTATTGTGGAAAATTGCAATGAATCGGGATCATAGGCATGGCTTAAAACTTGCTTTCGCTTGTGTTGTAACTTTTTGGTGTTTGTAGCTTAGCTTTTTGTATGAAAAAGTAGTTGAGCATTTGACATGTGATTCACCAATCCACCTTCAAGTTTTTCAATGAGAAATCAATCTTTGATTGTAGAATTTTCCGAACTTTTTGTTGTTAATATTTTCCTTTGAACTTAGATGTTGCAAGGGCTTCTTCTAAGTTGCTTTGAATGTTGTCTTTGCTTTCTTGCATAGAGAAAAGGCTCGTCGGTTTTTCAAATGCCCCCATTGTAGAAATGGTTGTTCAATGTTGGGGTCTTGATTCACCCTAGCCCTTGAGGGAGGGTTTTATTTCTCATTTGCTGATCGGATTTTGCTTCTTGGAAGAAAGGTTGGAGTGCTTTCAATGCGAAGGCTTAGACACTTTGGAGTGTTTAGGCATGGTGCTTCACAGTGAGAAGGCTTTGACTGCTTCGTAGGGTAAAGACGTTGATGCTTCATGTGAAGAAGGCATTGATGCTTCGTGACGCGAAGGTGATGATGCTTCGCAGGGCGTAGGCGTTGTTACTTCGCAGGGCAAAGACATTGAGTTGCTTCTGTGTGGAAGGCTTTGAGTTGCTTTGCTATCGAAGGCTTTTAGTTGCTTTGCTGTGGAAGACTTTAAGTGCTTCGCATGACGAAGGCATTGATGCTTTGCAGGGTGAAGACATTGATGCTTTGCAGGGCGAAGACATTGATGCTTTACATGGTGAAGCCATTGATGCTTCACGAGGCGAAGGCGTTGTTACTTCACAGGGCGAAGACATTGAGTTGCTTTGTAGTGGAAGGCTTTGAGTGGCTTCATAGGGAGAAGGGTTTGATTGCTTCGTAGGGAAAATACGTTGATGCTTCATGTGATGAAGGCGTTGATGCTTTGAGTGGTGAAGGCGTTGATGCTTCGTAGGGCGGAGGTGTTGGTGCTTCATGGTGCGAAGGCGTTGATGCTTTGCGGGGCGAAGGCGTTGATGCTTCGCAGGCGAAGACCTTGAGTTGCTTCGCAGTGGAAGGCTTTGAGTTTCTTCGATGTGGAAGGCTTTGGGTTGCTTCGATGTGGAAGGCTTTGAGCTGCTTCGCTATGGAACGCTTTTAGTGCCTCACATGACGAAGGCATTGATGCTTTGCAGGGCGAAGACATTGATGCTTCACGGGGCGAAGGCGTTGATGCTTCACGAGGCGATGGCATTGTTACTTCACAGGGTGAAAACATTGAGTTGCTTTGTAATGGAAGGCTTTGAGTGGCTTCACAGCGAGAAGGCTTTTACTGCTTTGCAGAGAAAATACGTTGATGCTTCACGTGACGTAGGCGTTGATGCTTTGAGTGGTGAAGGCATTGATGCTTTGCAGGGCAAAGGTGTTGGTGCTTCACGGGGTGAAGGCGTTGATGCTTTGCGGGGTGAAGGCGTTGATGCTTCGTGGGCGAAGGCCTTGAGTTATTTCGCAATGGAAGGCTTTGAGTTCCTTCACTGTCTAAGGCTTTGAGCTGCTTCTCTGTGGAAGGCTTTGAGCTGCTTCGATGTGGAAGCCTTTTAGTGCACTGTTGAAGGCTTTGAGTGCCTCGCATGACGAAGGCATTGATGCTTTGCAGGGCAAAGACATTGATGCTTCACGGGGAAAAGGCGTTGATGCTTCACAGGGAGAAGGCGTTGATGCTTCACAAGGCGAAGGTGTTGTTACTTCGCGGGGCGAAGTCATTGAGTTGCTTCGCAGTGGAAGGCTTTGAGTTGCTTCGATGTTGAAGGCTTTGAGTGCTTCGCAGGGCAAAGGCTTGGATGCTTATCGTAAGACGGCTTAGATTACTTCGTAGGGAGAAGGCTTGGATGCTTCTCGTGCTTCCCGGAGGAAGGCTTGTAGTGCTTCCTGAAGGAAGGCTTGGATACTCCCTGGAAGAAGGCTTAGGGTGCTTCCCGGAGGAAGGTTTAGTTACTTTCCAAAGGAAGGCTTGGATGCTCCCTGGAGGAAGGCTTAAAGTGCTTCCAGGAGGAATTAGCCGATCTGGATTTGCGAATTGTTAAGGCTTAGATTCGTCCCAGAGGATGGCTTGGATGCTCCCTGGAGGAAGGCTTAGAGTGCTTCCTTGAGGAAGGCTTAGAGTTTCCAATGCTATGTAAAATTGTCTAAGCAAGATCTCAAGTTTCTTGGTTATTTTGTTGAAGACAATAATACAACAGAAACAAAAACTGATATGGGGCCTTATTCGGAAATGATGGCATTGATACGGATCACCTCTGAAGTAGGCTCCTTGTGACCTTCGTGGCTGAGATGTTCTGCAGCTTTATCAGCAAGGTATTCAGTGCAATGCCCTTCCTTCATGAGGTTCACAGTTGTAATAGGCGCACCATAGTAGTTGTGATAGGCCCACCACCTAATCTTTTCGGCTCTCTCTTGGTCTCCTTTGATAGGTGCTTGCCTTCTGAATCAAGGATCGTACTTGATTTCGCTGTCGATTTGGTGGATGGGCAACGAGAACTGCTTGCTGGACTTCCTACTAGTCAGGGCGTCGAAAGTCGGGTTGCCTTACGTTTGTTGTACTTGCTTGGCATGGCCTCGAAGTCAGTGTCTCCCTCGGGTGGTATCGTCGTGTCGGATGTTACCTTGCGAGTCGTGGCTTGTGTAGCGTTCTTCTCATCCTCCCAACATGCTTGCCGCTCCATATTAGGTCATAATTTATACACATTTCATCCATGATTTAATACCTTTTTACTTATATTTTGTTAATATTTCATCCTATGAAACTAGAGAAAATAATATATTTGTGAGAAATTGCATAATTAGATAGAGCTTGGAATTATGAGAATTTGAGCAAAAGAATCACCTCAATCGGAATTATAACGTAGAAATTATGATAGAAACAAGAGAAGCCACCAAAAAGTGCAAACCCATTCGGTACGACACTACCGAATACAATATTCCAGCCCAGAAGAGGACAAAAAGCGCCTAGGAGAGAGAAAAGCACATTTGGCAGGCTTCCACCGAACCATGTTTCTTCTTTCGGCTCACACATCCATAACTCCTTCAGCTTGCTGGAGTTGACTAGGCCTTTGACCGCCCCTTTGACTTCCAGTTTTGCGGGGACTGACCACCGAAACATGCTCCTAAAGCCTCCCAGCTACTATTCCGAGTTTTAAGGCTTATTTTGAGGTTTTCCAACTTGCATTCACACTTGTTCTCCATAATTAAAGGGGATTTCAATCCTATTTCATTTTGTAATCTTATTTCTACTCCTTTTATGTTTAGGAAAGGTTTTTAATTAGTTTTCTTTATTATTTAGAAACTTGGTTTGAGTATTATGTTTTCCTAGGTGTGTTACTTTACTGTTTGAACTGCTATTTTCGTGTGTTATTGAAACTGGCCACTTTAATGACATAGGTTATAGATGACTTGCATCAAAAGTTTATGATAAGCAATAATCTTGTAATTTAACTTATGTCATTCCTAGGATTGCATATCACTTCCTAGGGTTAGTGTAGTGTCATTAAATTTCTTTTGTACATAATGCTTTTTTTTTTGTGTTATAATCGCTTAAGAGAGCTGACAATATCTTAAGAGAACTATTGCATAATTGATTAGAAGTTTAGAGAGTTTAAGAGACCTAAACATACAAGTAAGAAGGAATGAATGTGTAAGAGTGGTCTTAATAATGCTCTTGCATGGGGACTTGATCAAGTAACAAACATAGTAATTGACCTTGCAAATCAAGTTGGGAAGTAATTGTGGTTAGTGGCGGATTGGGCGCCTTGACCTACTATCTTTTTTTTTTTTACTGGAATGACCTTATTTATTAATTAAATCCGAATAGAAACACCAATATCCTTGGCAAGGATATTAAACAACCACTCTAGTTCAAACTCTAACTAGGTGTGGCGTCCTCCCAACCGATTAACATAGTCAACGACCGCATGGGCTGAAAACCCCGTGGGGCAAACGCAAAAACAATTGAAATACAAGAACTCTTTAGGACCTTAATATCATGCATCACATTATCGATGGACTCCTCGCTCCCTTCATTGCTGAGCAACGACACAAGAAGTTGAGAATCCGTCTCCACAATTACATGTTGCTGCCCCGTAGCAAGGCAAGCCTCCAGACTAGCTCAAACCACCTTGACCTACTATCTTTATTCATTGCTTTATTTTATGTTCTTTATTTGTTTTATTTTCAATTATGTCAAAACCCCCATATATGTGTGCGTTTGTGTTTTTTATTTTATTTTCTATATTTATTTTGTTAAGTCTTTGCGTTAATTAATTAATCTAAGTAATTAAGTAGAACATAGTTAAGACAAGTCCTTATGGGATTTGACCCTTGCTTATTTACTATACTATGTACACGATTTTTGCACTTGCAAGGTTAGACTGAATGGAATAGGATTCATATTCGTGGTCTCTATTTTATCCAACACTCCACTATGGAAAGCATTTTTGTATGGCTGCACGCATTGTCCATGACAATGTTGCCGTAGACCTGACTATCTCGAGGGAGGCCTTGCTTGAACGCCATTGCTACGATGAGGTCGTTGCAACCCACGATACGAGACTTATCCTCGTAATATCTCCAGATGTACTGACAGAAGGTCTCTTTAGATCTTTTCCTAACATAATAGAGATGGTCATCCTTTACTTTGACGACGCGAAGTTGTGAGTACTCCTTCACGAATGCAAGTGCTAATTCTTCGAAGGAGGCTATGGATCTCCGGGGGAGATGGTTGAACCATGTCATTGATTGGCCACGCAGGGAAGCTTGGAAGACCTTGCGCATAAGAGCGTCGTCATGTTTGTACGGGACCATGACTTCGTTGTAGTATTCGATATGGTTCACTGGGTTTGACGTTCCTTTGAATCGATTAAAGTTCAAAGTTGTGAACCGTTGTGGAAATGCTTCATCTTCAATGTCGTGAAAGAATGGTGAAGTCGAGGATATCCTGATTTGGAGTCGAAGGTCATCATCCAGGTCTCTATCACGCTGAACTCCTTTAAGGCGTCGATCAAGGATTCTTCGGAGGTCGTCCGCATGCAATGCATTAGGGTGAGTCTGGGAGTCCTTGCAACCGGTGCGCCATTGGCCTCCTCGCATATCTGTCCCAAAGTTAAGTGATTGTGATGGTGATGGTGAGTACGTCTCGCCATCTTCACTACAATGGCTAGTTCACCTTCAACTACCATTGACTCATCCATTGGAGTGAGTGCGTACTGTTTGAGATGTTACTCGACCCGATCGACTTCTTTGCGGGTACTTTATGTATGATAGAGCTCTGACGCACCTTCCAAGCCATTCATGCACTGAAGGTCGCTGGTGAAGCTGGGCTCCTGTTTTGCGGGTGTAGCTTTCCTCGCTGGAGTCGCCTAGAAAGGTGTCATGGGACATGATCTGACACTTGAAATGCTCCTTTCTTGGACACCTAAGTATGTCTTCTTGGGCTCTTCGGGGCATTTCACGTCTCTCAACAGTGTGAGAGGCTCCTTGTCCATGTAGAAGTTGTTGTAGAAGCTCTGACTGGGCCTTGATTTGATTGATCAGCTGCTCAACTTGCTGCGATAAGTCAACTTGAGGGGGTGAGTACCGTAACGCCCGAGCATGACGCATAATGCGTTGGGACTCATGCTCGGAGCTCCGTTGTCTTGGTGCTGCACCATGCTCTTTCTGGGATTGTGTGTGTCCTTGTGCGTTGCGTAGGTCATCTAGAAGCCTCAGAAGATATGCATCCCCATGGAGCCAATTTGGGGCTTGCTGGGATGCCTCTCCCACCAATCGCCTATTCGTATGCTGGAAGGTGGTCATCATTGGGCTGAATACGAGAGGTGGATTGACGTCAAGTAGTGCGCCGCCACCGGTTGAAGTTGGCTTGGCATGGGTGTTGTGGCTGAGGACTGGTGCTTTCTCCTGTGCCATGGAAAGTGCTGGTTGCAACACGAGCCGCGGTCCTCGTTGGGGGTGATTCTGTTGCACTTAAGAGATTCTAGTGAGCAGGCCGCTCTCATCGTGAGTTGTAGCGGTGAAGACGGTGGTCTTATCCAATCGTGATGTTCTTCGTCCTTTAGCAATGGGTGATGAACGATGAACGAAGATGAAGTTTTTTGGAAAAAATAGAGAGCACGCTTTGAGTATTTCTCAATTCGGCTCTCAATGAAAGCACCAGTTGTTGATGCAGAAATCGTCTAGACTTGCAGAATTCCTTCTCGATCCCTACACGCAGTGTAAAGAGACAAACGAGGTAAAGGTTAAAGCCCGGAGGGGGTGGTTCAGCCAAGAACGCTCCGATGCCGAAGTCAATTTAATCGAGAGAATAAACCGACCGAGTTCTGAAATACCCTTAGAAGTGAGGTGAGACCTTTTATTTATAGTAAATCCTTTAGAGTCACTGGAGCATCTGATTGGTTAAAGGAGATAGCGTTTAATAGGGGATTTTACTAGGAGAAATCACTTATTATTAACTATATAAATAATAATAAATAACTCGCAAGAAGATTATTTATATTATTGGCATTGATCTAGTTAATTCAGCTTGTATATATATTAAATTAATACGGAGACCGTGATATGCCGTTTTCGTCTATACCAGGGGTAATATTGACATTATGAGAATTATGGGCCACGTGGCAGCTCCACATTTTTTGGATATTTATGGTTGTACACTAGCTATGACACTCTCCTAGGTCCTGGTGGGGACACGTCCTGGGTCTTGGCGGGGTGCACCAGGGACCTAGTCTTGGAACTCAATAGGGGCACGATTAGGGTGGGGACAGGCCAGGGACGTGTCTTGGGACTCGGTTTTCAACTGATGATAACTTCTTCGTTATAACTCCGAATTGAGTCCTTCATTTTGTATTCCTCTCAAAATTCACATGTCTTTCCAAATCTGCACAAGTCTCACAAGAATGATTATTTTCTCCTATTGATGGCATGAAATCATTCAAAAGACATGTAAGAGAGGTACTTAAAGACGTCGAAATGATGCTTAAATAATGACTGAACAAATACCCCCAAACTTATCCTTTGACTAGTCCTTTAGCAAACCAAACTTAAAAAAAATGAAAAATACTCAATCTTAGTTAAGATAGAACATTTAAACCCCTAGGTACCTAGCATGAGGAGTTTTGTCTCCTGAGGGTTATAGCAGCATGATACCTACAAACACTTTTCTTAGATAACTACAACGCTAGAATTAGTACTTTTAAAAAGCTAATAGGAACCAAAGTAAGTAGACATGCTTTGCAGAACTAAAAGGGATGCCATAGCCGTGAGTGTCCTGTGCAGGTGTAGTGTTTAAGTGCCAATATTTCAAGTGATCATGTTTGAGAACAACTTCATCTAAGTGCCCTAGAAAGATTTCGCCTCAAATCTAATCCTCACTAGGCAACTCTCAACTCGCACAAGAATCCTAGGCTTTCACTCTTTTCAAGCATATGTGATGAGTTTATGTTATGAAATTCAAATTTAATCACATATGAGTAACAATGAAGAACAAAACTTTAAGGAAATTAAAATCTCATGAAAGGAATTGAACTTTAAGAACATAGATACGTACCTTAATGCTCCGCATGATTGTCCATAAGATCAGTTAGGTCTTCCTTTTTAAGTTGTAACGGGGCTAAGCGTCAGGGTTTACAAAGGAATGATGGGATTCAAAGAACCTGAGCTGTGCCAAGGCATCAGAAGTCATGACAAGAACTTGCAATTTCTGAACTGAATCCTTGCTTAAGGCCCACGACTTGTGCTTCCTTGATGGCTTCTTTCGAGGTTCTTGGCTCACTTGGCTCAATTCACTTTGTTATTTCACTTTTTTTTTTCTCTTTTCTTTTCTTTTTCAACGTTTCTTTCTTTCTTTTGATTTCTTTATTTTCTTTTTGAATTTGAATTGAACCATGATCATGCAATGATTTCCTCAAACTTTCTTGCAACTTGTCATTGATAGAAGAAATATTGAACACAATAATTATGAACTTTATTTCTACTAAGTATAACTTTGCAAGTGCACAAAATCGATGGAGATAGTATAATGACCTACCAGTTAAGATGATGCATGAGGTACTAAGAGAATTTAATGACACCACACTAGCCTAGAAAAGTGAGATGCATTCCTAGGTTGTCATCAATTCCGATTACAAAATTGTTTCTTAACCTCAACCTCTTGAAGCTAATGAATCATAGGATGATATGACGGTCACTCAAGCAATTCCATCAATAATTTATGCAAACAAGGTAGCTAATCTCATAAACATAAAAGAATGGTAGGTAAAGCAGTAATCAGAGTTATTCAGCATGCATAGCAATTAAGAACAAGAATAAAAATTTACTTAACGAGCGAACATGGCTAGGGCTTCAAACAACCCTAATTCTGAAAGGAACTACTCACACATAACTAAAATGAAAACAAATATAATTGAATTCATAATTAAATTTCAATGAAATAAAAGTTTAGAGTAAGGAACACTGATGAACAATGGTGTACAGCAGAGACTCGGCAAAGCCTTCCTTTCCAAGCTGCACGCCCAAAAAGTGCATAAAATAAGAAACTGTTTACTTTGAACTGAATTACAATGTAAATTGAGGCTAGGGTGTCTAGATCTCCGAAATAATGCTCTCCTAATAACGTGTGAAAAATTATCTCCCTAAAATACTAAACAAAAGCTCCCTTTTATAGACAAAGGGAAAACCTTGTCCTATAAGGATTGGTATTGAAAACCCTATCCAAGAATGTTCTACAATAGTTATTGTACTTCTAATTAATTACAAAGTCCCTAAAATCTATTAGAACCAATAAGAACATGGTTGGGAGTGTGAATGCAAGCCGCGGTCAGACACTGGAACTTAGAACTTGGCCCTTGGAATGTCTTCGTCATAGGGGTCTCGAACTGCGCTTTTGAGGTAAACCAAGAGCATAGTAGAAGCGTATCTTCCCGCAGGCTAGGCGCATAGGTTGTCAGGCTTTGCGCAGAGGAGGAACTTTGATCCACCACTGGCAGAACAAGAACCAAGGTTTAGGCGTAGAGGCTGGGCTCAGATGGGAAGTTCTGGGGACATGTACTCGACATTTCCTAGCAAGACCTTGGCACTTCTAGGACATGAACTTGATGTCATGAGACACATGTTTGGGACCCGGATGGCATGATCTGAGGTACTTGGCCAAGGACTCAAAATAGGCGCACTGGCGCACTCAGGACCCAGTTCAGGACCTGATATTGAAATGAGGACATCTCCTTCATCTAAACTCCGATTTGAGTCATTCTTTTCGCATTCTTCTTAGAATTTACCTATCTTTCTAAATCTGCACAAGTCTCACAAGATTGATCATTTTCTACTATTGATGGCATGGAATCATTTAAAAGACATGTAAGAGAGGCATATAAAGATATCAAAATGATGCATAAATAATGATTGATGAATGGTCGTCGATATGGTGGTGGGGGCACGCCCATAGCATCTGGTTGAAACGTCCCCAGAACTCGTAAAAAGACTCCTTCATGTCTTGTCGTGGGTTCATTATTCTGGACTTTAATTTGTTCGTCTTTTCCACGAGAAAATATTGTGTTAAGAATTTGGACGTCAAGTCCCCCCATGAGTGAATGGAGGCCGGCGCCAGCGAATGAAACCATACCTTTGCGCGATCCTTGGGACTGAAGTGAAAAAGACATAGGTGGATTTCAGATTCCGTCATGCCATTAATGTGCAGCGTTGAGAAAACTTCAACAAATTCCTTGATATGAAAGTGCGGGTCCTCGCCGGAAAGTCCGCGAAATGTGGGTAGTATGTGAATCGTGCCAGACTTTAATTCGAAATTTACTACTGTTGACTCAGGAAAAACAATGGGAAATTGATCGTCTGAGACATGGGGAATGGCAAAGTCCTTAAGGAGTTGTGGGGCTTGTGGTACTAGGTCACGATCTCATCCTTGCTCTTCTCTTTGATCCGCCATCCTTCTGGGACTTGGTGGTGGTGAGCCGTTTATAGAAGATTCTCTCGAAGACGGCCCACTTGACGAGCCGTGCACCAAGCCTTGAAATGACATACACGGGTACCAAATAAAAAAGAAAAACAAAACTAAGTTAAAAATCCAAACTTAAATGGCACTGTTGAGGGACAAGTCACTGGCAATGGCGCCAAAAACTTGATAGAAGAAATATTGAACACAATAATTATGAACTTTATTTCTACTAAGTATAACTTTGCAAGTGCAAAAAATCGATGGAGATAGTATAATAACAAGCAAAGGTCGATCCCTCGAGGACTTGTTCAACGATTAACCCAACTGAAAGAAACTACTCACACATAACTGAAATTAAAACAAATATAATTGAATTCATAACTAAATTGCAATGAAATAAAAGTTTAGAGTAAATAACGCTGATGAACAACTTCCTTTCCAAGCTGCACGCCCAAAAAGTGCAGAAAATAAGAAACTGTTTACTTTGAACTGAATTACAATGTAAATTGAGGCTAGGGTGTCTAGATCTCCGAAATAATGCTCTCCTAATAACGTGTGAAAAATTCTCTCCCTAAAACACTGAACAAAAGCTCCCTTTTATAGACAAAGGGAAAACCTTGTCCTATAAGGATTGGTATTGAAAACCCTATCCAAGAATGTTCTACAATAGTTATTGTACTTCTAATTAATTACAAAGTCCCTGAAATCTATTAGAACCAATCAGAACATGGTTGGGAGTGTGAATGTAAGGTAGCAAGTGGGAACACAAGCTGGCCGCGGGCAACCCGCGGCCAGACACTGGAACTTAGAACTTGGCCCTTGGAATGTCTTCGTCATAGGGGTCTGGGACTGCGCTTTTGAGGCACACCATGAGCATAGTATAAACACATCTTCGCTCAGGCTAGGCGCATAGATTGTTAGGCTTAGCACAGATGAGGAACTTTGATCCACCGCTGGCAGAACATGAACTAGGGTTTAGGCGCAGAGGCTGGGCTCGGATGGGAAGTTCTTGGGACATGAACTCGACATGTCCTGGCATGACCTTGGCACTTCTAGGACATGAACTTGATGTCATGAGACTCATGTTTGGGACCCGGATGGCATGATCTGAGGTACTTGGTCATGGACTCAAAATAGGCGTACTGGCTCACTTAGGACCCAGTTCAGTACTTGATATTAAATGAGGACATCTCCTTCATCTGAACTCCGATTTGAGTCATTCTTTTTGCGTTCTTCTCGGAATTTACCTATCTTTCCAAATCTGAACAAGTCCCACAAGATTGATCATTTTCTACTATTGATGGAACGAAATCATTCAAAAGACATGTAAGAGAGGCATAAAAAGACATCAAAATGATGCATAAATAATGGCTGATCAATCATCTATAAGCTTTTCTTTAAACTTTTGAACTTTTAATTGACGCCAACGTCCTTGGAATTGGGCAGCGTTTTCTTTCACTTCTCATTCTCACCATGAATCTCATTTAGGGAAACCTTAGCACAGACTTAGGTTATAAGGTTTGGCTTTGATGAATGGCTAAGCATTGTGGTGAGGTTATACTTTGGGTGATGAAAGAAAATGTTGAGTGTTTGGCTTCAAAATTGGCTTTGGGAGCATGCAATAGGGTAGGATAAAGCCTTTAGAGGTTAAGCACACATCGCCTACATCACTTCTTATCGCAAACCACACATCAAATCAAGAGTATCCATATGATGTTAGTTCTTTAAAATTCAATGCAAATATGATGTGATGAGATCAACATTTTTGAACAAAAGCGAAGAGTGTTTAAGAGTAGAAACAAGTATTTCCCTCGGAAAGAATGGCAATTAGGCTCAAAGATCTCACAGGGAAGTCTCCACTAATTTTCTAAAGTTCACTCCAATTCAGTTGTTCTTGTTCATTTAATCACTTAAAACATGGCGTTATGAAGTGCAGATTATGACGAACTAAGGCATGACTCTTAGTAAAGCAAAGATAGTGAACTTAGCATGTACATCCCTATTACAAAGTTATCATACTAACACTAGAAAATTTAAACTAATTGACACTTAAAAGTTAAATTATTTTGGCCGTGTGTCTCCCCCAAACCTAGAGGTTTCTATATGCAAATAAAAGTTAAATTGTTTTGGCCGTGTTTCTCCCCCAAACCTAGAGGTTCCTATATGCAAATTTTAAGTCCACACCCCCAATCCTAAACTGAACGTTATCCTCAATGTGATAAGAAATAGGTATGACAACAGCATAAAGGTTCGAAAGATATAAAGAGCAGAAACAGTAAAGTAGGAGAGAAACACAAACCAGGCCTAGGTTGCCTCCTAGGAGCGATTTATTTACCGTCTGGACAAGATGAGGCTGGCATGCTAGGTACTTAGCGCATGTTGAGTTGCAAGGTCGGCTGGACTTGGATTGGGAAGGTCCTCGAAGTATTGTTTTAGGCGATGGCCATTTACCTTGAACGGATCCTTCCTATCCGGGTGTTGGATTTCAATTGCGCCATGAGGAAAAACGTTAGTAACAATAAATGGTCCAATCTATCTCGAACGCAACTTACCTGGAAATAGTTTGAGCCAAGAATCAAAGAGGAGGACTTTCTGTTCGATTTGAAAGTCCTTGGGTTGAATGTGCTTGTCGTGAAAAGCTTTGGTCTTTGTTGTACAAATAGCAACCTAAAAATTATGCAACTATATGCACGATTTAACTCGCAAGTGCACAAGATTAGACAAATAGTATAGAAAGCAAATACGAGATCATTCCCACGAGGACTGGATTAATATGTGTTTAAAATTGATTTTAAGATGATTTTGAAAACTAAAAATTTAGAAACAAAATATTTAAAAAAATAGCGTTTGATTAAAAATAGAATTGGATCGAGGTTAAAACAATGTGAGAAAACCAGTTAGGGATTCGATGTTCACCGCTAATCTTCTTCCTTAAGCAAACGATATGCACAATGCTACAAAACAGATTTTAGATGCTCATATTTGTCAAACTAAAGGCAAGATATCTACTCTTTAAATTATTGATTTCCCTAAGCAACAAGTTAGGCATGGGTATCTACGCTAACTCTTTTCATTCTTAAAGTATTTAGCAAGGTATTTTCTAAGTTGCACTTTAAGAACGCATAACACAATGGAAATCGACAAACACACAACTCCTAGAACATGGTATCTATTCTAGTTATTCATGATGATTAATTTCAAGAACTTATAACTAGTTCTTTTGTTATTCTCATAGGCACAAGATTCGGTCATCTAAATTTACCTATGTAACAAACTCAATACACAACATGCATATGGTGATCAAGCATAACATAACGTATGTAAAGAGTAAAATATAATATGAAATTAATCAATTAAGCATCACAAAAATAGTTTGCAGCAAAGGCATATCGAAATCCTTAAAGAAACATGATTAGGGCTTCAATCGAGCCCTAACTAAAGTACTTTGTTGCCCATAATTTAAATAGACAAAAAGAACAAAAAAAAACAGAAAATAAAAATAGGAAGAAGATAGCTCTTTGATGATGTGTTGGTCAGCCAAAGTGATTGGATGACGCCTTGACGTTCCTCCTTGTTTCTTAACCCTTTTAGACCTTGGAATCATTAAGGATGGAGCAAAATGGATGGTGTGGCTGATTCCTTGTGTGAGAGCTTCCAACGTTTCTGCAGTTTATTTTTGGGAGAAAAAGAGACGTTTCAAAAAGTCCTAGAGAGAAAGGCGTTTCTGCCTTTTTTTGTGGGAGAATGACTCTTTGCTAGCTGCCTTTTTGTCTTCCTTGCATGTTTTTCTCTTGTCCTATGTATGTGTCTACCCCTTTGATGCCCAGAATTGAAGTGGGTGTTAATTTCCTTAATGAGGGAGAGAGACGTTACTGTTTGCATTCGCTGCTCAATCAATCCTCACGCTGTGGCTGCTCCTCTCCCTTTATTTTTTTATCTTCCTTTTTTCTGATTAAAACGCTTCCTCCCGTAACCCTAATAAACTAGGCCTCTAGTCGTTCAAGCCCGATTAGGATTAGAAAACTTGAAATAGAAGGAATGCTGAATTCTAGCTCAGCCTGACATTGCTGTACTAAATAGGTCATAACTCATTCTAGAAAACTCCAATTCACAAACCATAAAATTCTCTAGAAACTAGACTTCCGTATCTTTCCAACGATATATGGCCCATCAGCTAGTTCTTCCCGAAAAGGTGCAGTTAATTTCGAGAAGTTGACACATCTGCTGAAGTCTGTTTCAAAGTTTCCTCCTTAGATTTCCAAAACCGCACTCATTAACTCCTTTTGTAACTTTGCTTCCAAAAATCCTACAAAACACGAAAACAAGCTAAATATTAAGAAAACATAGGAAACATGCTAAGAAAAGCATAAGAAAACAAGATAAAACGTCGCATAAATATGCTCCTATCAAATTCCCCCACACTTAAGCTTTTGCTAGTACTCGAGCAAAACAGAAACAAAGAATGAAAGAAAAACAAAGACTCAATGATTCAACGTAAACCTTCCAACATTTGTCTAAGAGATTTTCAATGGATCATGACTTATTAAGATTCATCATTAGCATAAGAATTGGTCCACATAATTCGAGAGTTAATACACATTTATAGAAATCATGCACAAGCTCACAATTAAATCAATCAAAGCAACAGTACAAAGAGAGATACATGTTGAAAGAATTAGCTCAAAATCTCACCAAATACGCTCTGATTTTACTTTATATTTTCTGGTTAAGTCACTCTTCCTATACTAGTTATATGTGAGTGAATTGATGTAAAAGGGAAACAAATTGCTCACATATGATATAACAAGAAAGAAATGCACTTTCAAAAAATTTCTTTTGAATATGATCCCATGAAAGGAATGCTACTACTTGAATGCAAGAACAAGTGACACCATATGCTCATACTTCATTCAAATCTCCACAAATCGATATAAACACAACAAACAAGATCAAAAGGTCTTTAGGAAGATTGTAATGGGGCCAAGGGGTAAGGGGATAAAGAAAGAAGGGATATGGATAATACAAGGTTATTAAAGAAATAGTAGAAGCATGCAATGATGTCAAAGACATAAGAACTTGTATCACCATCAAGACTTAAAAATCATATAAGTACCAAGCAAGTACATACACTCAATGGCCGATTTGAACATTATTGACCATACTTCAACAATCAATACATGAACAGTCAGTGCATTAACAATTCAAACACAATGCCAATTTTTTTTTTTCCTTTTTTTAATTTTTTTTTCTGGTGCACACTCCGAACCGTATACAATTCTTATCTATTTTTTTTTTCTTTTGAACATTCCCCCAAACTTTCTCTTTTAACACCCCTTGATTCACAATTAAATCTCTAAAAATTATGCTTCACTAATCTTTAAGAAAAAGGGTAAGGATGAAAGTGTTTAGGCTAGGTGAGGAAAATGAGGGTTATGAAACAAAAAGGCTTAAACAAAGGCTCAACAAGGGTTTACCTAGAGGAAAGTATATCATGGGTCAAAGGCCATTTGGCAGTGGTGGTAATCTAGGTGCCTTAATCATCTCAAGTATGTCATGCAAATCAATTCAATGCCTCAAAAAGAAATTAGTACCAGTTCTAGCATTTAGTTCCAATGATGATAAGCAATTCAAGTAGCAACCAAGCAAAGAAAGATAAGATCATACAACAACTTAATTGACAAGAAAGTGATAGATTAAACAAATACAACTCTCTCAAACAAAGGATAAAGCCTCAAAAGCTCACAAAAGGGTTGTATTGAGCTTCATTCAATTAAGCATGTTATGGGTACCACTTACTCGGGTGATTACATGTGATTTTTCATATGATAACCATGAATAATTGAGTATTAACCAAAGAATAATTTCAGACCTTGAATTATGCTTAGAAATCATCTTAAAGTCATGCAATTATAAACCAAATCTCATCAGTTTGTTGGAAAGAAACCTAAGACACAAACAAACACAAAAACTACCCAAATAACACTAATAAAACTGACACAAACTAAGGTAAACACAAAGCTGTCAAATTTTTTTTTTTTGCACTAACACAAAAATCAATGGAAAACACAAGTGTTTCCCCAGCCCCACCACACTTAAATCTAACATTGTCTTCAATGTTTGAAAGTTAAAGTATAAACAATGAAGCATTTAAGGAAGGAGAAACAAGCTACAACACACACAAATAAAATAAAATAAAATAAAACAAAACAAAACAAACGAAGGCAAAATTAACGACAAAGAAGGACAGGGTGAGAGAAATCAAATATGATTGTCAGTGGTTGTAGAGTGCCAAAACTGGCATCATCCTCTTCACATGGGTTTCCTCCCAACTTCCCTTTGGGTTACCTCCCAAGTAGTGCTAAGTTTATAGTCTTCAGCCAGACTGTTGGACTCTCATGCAATGTATTGAACAGGTTGGAGAGTCGCATCCTCCTCTCTAGGCTCGAAGCTCATCTCAATATAGGGCTTTACTCGGTGCCTATTCACCATGAATGTATGATTCTTCTCTTTGCTATGAACCTCCAAAGCTCCATGAGGGAAAACTTTTGTAACAACATAAGGACCGTACCACCTAGACTTGAGCTTACCAGGGAAAAGTCTCAATTTTGAATTGTAGATGAACACCTTCTGTCCCACATGAAACTCCTTCCTAACTAGCTGCTTATCATGATATGCCTTGGTCGAACTTAGCATTCTCATATGCATCATACCTCAACTCTTCAAGCTCATTCAGCTGTAACTTCCTCTTGTCACCTGCTTGTTGCATATCATAGTTGAATTTCTTAATAGCCCAATATGCTCTATGCTCCAAGTCCACTGGTAGGTGACATGCCTTCCCAAAAATTAGACGATATGGGGATATTCCAATGGGGCTCTTATACGCAGTCCGATATGCCCACAATGCATCATTCAAGCGTAGAGACCAATCCTTCCTTCTAGTATTCACTGTCTTCTCTAGGATGCTTTTGATCTCTCTATTGCTTATCTCCACTTGACCACTGGTTTGAGGATGATATGGAGTGCCAACCTTATGTCTGATCCCATATTTCTTCATTAAGGAAGCAAAAGCCTGGTTGTTGAAGTGCCTACCTCCATCACTAATTATTGCCGTTGGTGTCCCAAACCTAGTAAAGATGTTATCCTGCAAGAACTTCACAACAACTTTGTGACCAATAATTTTTGAGGGGACAACCTCGACCCATTTAGATACATAATCCACACCCAAAAGATTTTATAAATAACCAAATGAGTTAGGAAATGGACCCATGAAGTCGATACCCCACACATCAAAGAGCTCCACCACTTGAATGTTTTGCAATGGCATCTGATTTCTAGAAGAAATGTTCCCTGTCCGTTGGCATCTGTCACAAGAGCTGAAAAATCAAAAAACATCTTTAAACACATTAGGCCAATAGAACCCAGATTGTAATACCTTAAGTGTTGTTCTCTTCGCTCCAAAGTGTCCTCCACATGCAAACTGATGACAATGTTGGATAATGCTCATATGCTCCTCCTCTAGAACACACCTTCTGATAATTTGATCTGGACAAAATTTGAACAAGTAGGGCTCGTCCCAATAGTAGTGCCTAGACATAGACACTAATCGCTTCCTTTCTTGGCTAGACATACCTATAGGAAAAACCTTAGTAGTTATATAATTAACAATATCTGCATACCATGGAAGTTGTAAATCAATTGCAAATAACTGCTCATCTGGAAAGTTTTCACTCAAGGGAAACATGTTCCCTTCTTCATCATGAAGTAACCTGGACAAGTGATCTGCAACTACATTCTCACTACCCTTCTTGTCCTTAATCTCAAGATCAAATTCTTGCAGTAAGAGCACCCATCTAATCAACCTAGGCTTAGCATCTTTCTTATCAAACAAAAATCTCAAAGCAGCATGATCAGTAAAAACAATAACTTTAGAACCAATCAAGTAGGACTTAAAGTCTCCAAAGCAAATATAACAGCTAACAATTCTTTTTCAGTAGTAGAATAATTAAGCTGAGCATCATTCAAAGTTCTAGAGGCATAATAAATAGCATGAGGTACCTTGTTAACTCTCTGACCTAGAACAGCTCCCAAAGCATAATCACTGGCGTCACACATGAGCTCGAATGGGAGGTTCCAATCAGGTGCCATCATAATGGGTGCAGATGTGAGTAGCTCTTTCAATGTGTTAAAGGCATTCATGCACTCTTCTGTCCACACAAACTCAACATCTTTAGACAATAACGCACAAAGAGGTCTAGACATTTTAGAGAAATCTTTTATGAATCTTCTGTAAAACCCTGCGTGCCCTAGAAAACTTCTCACACCCTTCACAAATGTAGGAGGAGATAATTTTGATATGATGTCAATCTTTGCCTTGTCCACCTCAATGCCCCTGCTAGATACTACATGACCTAAAACAAGACCATGTTGTACCATGAAATGGCACTTCTCCCAATTCAGCACTAGGTTGCATTCCTCACATCTCTTCAGAACAAGCTGCAAATGGTTAAGACAATCATCAAAGTTAGAACCAAAAACACTGAAATCATCCATAAATACCTCTATAAATCGCTCCACCATGTCAGAAAATACGCTCATCATGCACGTCTGGAATGTGGCGGGTGCATTACACAAACCGAATGGCATCCTTCTATATGCAAATGTGCCAAAGGGGCATGTGAATGTGGTATTCTCTTGGTCCTTTGGTGCAATAACAATCTGATTATAACCACTATAACCATCTATAAAATAGTAATGACTATGACCTGCTAACATTTCTAACATCTGATCAATAAAGGGAAGAGGAAAATGATCTTTCCTGGTTTCATTGCTGAGCTTTCTGTAATCAACCCACACTTTCCAACCTGTGGTGAGCCTGGTAGGAAGAAGCTCATTCTCTTCATTCTTCATCACTGTGATTCCACTCTTCTTAGGCACAACATGAACTGGACTTACCCATTTTCTATCTGAGATGGGGTACATGATGACAACATCCAAGAGCTTGAGAATCTCTGCTCTCACTACTTCCTTCATGTGTGGGTTAAGCCGTCTCTGAGCATCCATGTTAGGCTTTGCATTATCTTCAAGGAGGATTATGTGGATGCACTTGGATGGACTTATGCCTTTGATTTCAGCAATGGTCCACCCTAATGCAGTCTTGTGCTCCTTAAGAACTCTCAACAACTTCTCTTGCTCCACCAAACTCAAGTTTGCAGCAACTATCACTGGTAATGTCTGGTTCTCTCCCAAGTAAGCATACTTCAATTGTTCAGGTAGTTGCTTCAATTCTAGTTCTGGGGCCCTGACAATGGAAGGGACAAGAGTAGTATTAGTAGACACAAGAGTTTCAAAGGAAGGTACGTACTTACTTGGATAAGGCTTAGAAGCCTCAAGAGAATTCACAGCTTCATGGAGGTCTATCTCTATAACATCACATCCACGTTCATAATTCAACCTTGTGAGGTTGTGGGCTATGCATGCCTCCAAAGGGTCAATGCTATGTACCTGAAACACTTGCTCAACAACACTTCCTAGCACATCAATCTTGAAACAATCATGGTTATCATGTGGCAATTTGATAGTGTCACACAACATGAATACAATCTTCTTACCATTAACTTTCATGCGGATAGTACCCTTTTTCACACTTATCTTTGTATCAACAGTTACCATAAAGGGTCTACAAAGAATAATAGGTAATGAAGATGGCATAGGGGAATCTTCCATATCCAGAACAACAAAATCAGCAGGCAAAATAAATTCATTTACCTGAACCAAAACATCCTCTAATATACCTCTAGGTCTTCTGATGCTTCTATCTGCCAATTGCAATATAATTGAGGTTGGTTTGAGCTCCCCCAACCTCAACTCCTCATGAACGGTATAAGGCATCAAGTTAATGCTTGCTCCTAAATCAAGCAAAGCCCGTTCAAACAGACGGTCACCAACCCTGCATGGAATAGTAAAACTACCTAGATCTTTTATTTTAAGTGGTAGCTTTCTCAATAAAACCACACTTACCTCCTTAGTCAATGCAACTTTCTCATGTTCCTGAAACTGTCTTTTGTGTGTACAACAATCCTTTAAAAACTTAGCATAAGATGGAATCTGTTTAATTGCATCAAGTAAAGGAATGTTGATTTCTACTTTTCTCAAAGTTTCAAAAATATCGAGAAGATGTTTTTCTTTCTTTTGCTTAACTAACCTTTGAGGGAAGGGTGGCAATATCACCTTCTCCTTCTCACTTACCTTTGTGGCTGGAGTTGGTTCAACATTTTCTAGATCTTTCTCATCTGTCACCACCTTGTTTTCAACTACCTTGCTACTTCTAATAATTGCCATAGCCTTGAGCTGCTCCTGGCCTCCCGGATTAGGTATGGTTTGTGATGGAAATTCTCCTTTCTTCCTCTCAACTAACTCCTTTTCCATTTGCCGTACTTGTGCCTCCAATCTCTGAATAGCTTGGCTAGTTGTTGCCTCTAGTTTCTGAATGTTCTGACTAGTTAGAGCATTTGTCTATTGTTGTGCTGTCAAGAACTGGGGTATGGCACCTTCAAGATTATTCTTTTTGTGGTCAGTATTTGGTTGTGCCACCTGTGATGAAGCATGCTAATTATTTCCCTGCTGGAAGTTCTTCTGCTGCCCTTGTGGATTAAGCACATTCTGACTGTTGCTCTAAGAGAAATTTGGGTTGTCTTTCCATCCATGATTATGAGTGTTCGAATATGGGTTGTTCTTGGGATAATAGTTGTTTTGCCCCACATAATTAGCTTGCTCATGATCCGTAAAACAAGACATAGGACATGTCTCAGTAGTATGATTAGAATGAGAACATATAGCACATACCTCGACTTTAGCAACTTGTTGAACTTGAGAGATGTTTTGAGCTGACATTGCTTTCACCAGCATATCTAACTTCTTCTCCATTGCTGCCAATCGACTCCACCATTTGTGCTAACTTCATAAACACCTTTACTTTTTACTCCTTGTCTCCCTCTTGATGAGAATTGCTGAGAATTTTCACTTAGGGTCTCAAATAGCTCAATGGCTTCATCACTGCTCTTTTCCATAAACAAACCTCCACAAGCTGAATCAACAAGACTTTTGTTAATATCATTTAAATCTTCATAAAAAGCTTGTACTTGATTGTATTGAGATAGATTGTGGTGTGGAAACTTGAGAAGCAACTCCTTGAAATGCTCTCATGCCTCATAGAAAAGATCTCCATCCTTCTGTTGGAAGGCTTGAATCTCCCTTTTAAGTTGTCTTGTCTTTTGGGCTGGGAAAAACTTCTTCAAAAATTTAGTGGCCAATTGTTCCCAAGTAGTAATGGAACCTGCATCCAAAGAATTCAACCACAACTTAGCATTATCTTTTAAGGTGAAAGGAAAAAGAATTAACCTGATTACTTATGGAGTTAAGCCCTGGATGTTCTGAGTCTTGCAGAGATCGAAGAAATCCCTAATGTGCAAGTATGGATCCTCAGAAGGTGTGCCTCTGTAGTGCGGCACCATGTTAAGCAATTGGGGTGATAAATTGAAGCTGCCTTGCGCAGTTGGTTGGTAGGCAATGCATGATGGTTGATTAAAGTTTTGAGGGACAAAGGAGTCCTTCATTGGCCTTTGAACCTATTCATCCCCCATTTCGTTCACAGATTCTGATCTTTCTCCTTCTTCAAAATCTTTTCTTTGTGTGTTAAGTTTTGCCCTCTCAGTTTGCTTTCTAAGACGTCTAAGAGTTCATTCAATCTCAGGATTGTAGGCAATGACCGCTAAATTTTGGGATCGACGACCTTGCATAAACAAAATTCAACCTGTAAAAGAAAACCAAAAATCAATTTAAGCACAAACTAATTACACAGTCCCCTGCAACGGCGCCAAAAACTTGTTGTACAAATAGCAACCTAAAAATTACGGAACTATATGCACGTTTTAACTCGCAAGTGCGCAAGATAAGACAAATAGGATAGAAAGTAAATACGAGATCATTCCCACGAGGACTGGATTAATATGTGTTTAAAATTGATTTCCTAGAACTACTAACTAAATGGCACAAACTAAGAATGCAAAAGTGAAAGAAAACCCTAAACAAAACTTATTTCAAAACCCTAATATTTCTAATCAAAGTTAATGTGCAATACACGAAGGCACTCGGGGTTCAAAATGATGATTTTAAGATGATTTTGAAAACTGAAAATTTCGAAACAAAATATTAAAAACAACGTTTGATTAAATTGGATTGAGGTTAAAACAATGAGAAAACCAGTTAGGGATTCGATGTTCACAGCTAATCTTCTTCCTTAAGCAAACGATATGCACAATGCTACAAAACGTATTTTAGATGCTCATGTTTGTCAACCTAAAGGCATGATATCTACTCTTTAACTTATTGATTTCCCTAAGCAACAAGTTAGGCATGGGTATCTACGCTAACTCTTTTCATTCTTAAAGTGTTTAGCATGGTATCTACTAAGTTGCACTTTAAGAACGCATAACACAATGGAAATCGACAAACACACAACTCCTAGAACATGGTATCTATTCTAGTTATTCATGATGATTAATTTCAAGAACTTATAACTAGTTCTTTTGCTACTCTCACAGGCACAAGATTCGGTCATCTAAATTTACCTATGTAACAAACTCAATACACAACATGCATATGGTGGTCGAGCATAACATGATGTATGTAAAGAGTAAAATATAATCTGAAATTAATCAATTAAGCATCGCAAAAGTAGTTTACAGCAAAGGCATATCAAAATCCTTAAAGAAACATGATTAGGGCTTCAATCAAGCCCTAACTAAAGTACTTAGTTACCCATAATTTAAATAGACAGCAAGAACATACAAAAAAAAAAAAAAAAGGAAGAAGATAGCTATTGGTGTGGCTGCTGGGATTCAGGCTGAGGGCAACGCTGCTGCTGCCCAATTTTGTGAGGTAGAGGGAGTCACTGCTGTGCAGAATTGAAGGTGAGAGAGAGACGCTGCTGCCAAGTCCAAGGTGTGGGCGTTGTTGCAAATTGAGGTGAGGCAGAGAGAAGTCCCTACTGCCGAATTCAGGGCTCCCAACGTTTCTCCAGTTTTTTTAGGGAGAAAAAGAGTTGTTTCTTCAAAAGCGAGATAAAGAGAGAGACGTTTCTGCCTTTTTGTGTGGGAGAATGACTCTTTGCTGGCTGCCTTTTTGTCATCCCCGTGCGTTTTCCTCTTGTCCCATGTATGTTTCTGTCCCTTTGCTGCCCAGAATTGATGTGGGTGTTAATTTCCTTAATGAGGGAGAGAGACGTTACTGTTTGCATTCGTTGCTCAATCAATCCTCACGATGTGGCTTCTCCTCTCCCTTTATTTTTTCTATCTTCCTTTTTCTGATTAAAATGCTTCCTCCTGTAACCCTAATAAACTAGGCCTCTAGTCGTCCAAGCCCGATTAGGATTAGAAAACTTGAAATAGAAGGAATGCTGAATTCCAGCTGAGCCTGACCTTGATGTACTAAAACGGTCATAACTCATTCTAGAAAACTTCAATTCACAAACCGTAAAATTCTCTAGAAACTAGACTTCCGTGTCTTTCCAACGATATATGACCCATCAACTAGTTCGTCTCAAGCAGGTGCAGTTAATTTCGAGAAGACACATCTGCTGAAGTCTTTTTCAAAGTTTCCTCCTTAGATTTCCAAAACAGCACTCATTAACTTCTTTTGTAACTTTGTTTCCAAAAATCCTACAAAACATGAAAACTAGCTAAGTATTAAGAAAACATAGGAAACATACTAAGAAAAGCATAAGAAAACAAGATAAAACGTCGCATAAATATGCTCCTATCAGTATTTTCCTTGTAAATCCGAGCACTTTCGTAGGCCTCATTTCGAAGCTCTTCTAATTCACTTAGCTGCAGCTTTCTATGTATTCCAGCATCATCGAAATTCATGTTCATCTTCTTAATTTCGCAGAATGCTTTATGCTCCAATTCCACCGGTAGGTGACATCCTTTTCCGAAAACAAGCTTGAAAGGAGACATGCCAATCGGGGTCTTGTATGCTGTCCTATAGGCCCACAATGCATCGTTCAATTTGCTGGACCAATCCTTGCAGCTAGCGCTCACCGTTTTCTCCAATTTAGCCTTTACTTCTCGATTGGAAACTTCAGCTTGGCCACTCGTTTGAGGGTGATAAGGCATTGAGACCTTGTGGGTGACACCATCCTTCTTCATTAAAGCTTCAAACGAACGATTGCAGAAGGGCGTCCCCCCATCATTGATGATTTCCCTAGGTGCTCCGAACCTACCTAAGATGTGACTCTGTAAAAAGCGCACAACTACTTTGGCGTCGTTAGTTTTGGTGGGAATTGCCTCCACCCATTTGGACACATAGTCACCCACGAGAAAAATATAAGGATTAGCAAAAGAGTTCGGAAAAGGCCCCATGAAATTAATGCCCCACACGTCGAAGATTTCGACCACGAGAATAGGGTGCAATGACATTTGATTCCGAGGGCCGATGTTACCTAGTCATTGGTAGCTGTCACAGGTGAGTACGAATTCATATGCGTCCTTGAAAAGTGTGGGCCAGTAGAATACACTTTAAAGTACTTTGAGGGCCGTCTTCTTGGCTCCAAAATGGCCCCCAGATGCCAAGCATGGCAAAATGTCTAGACGGATTCCATGTCAGCTTCGGGAATGCATCGTCGAATGATTTGATCTTGACAATGCTTCCAAAGATACGGCTCATCCCAGATGAAGTACTTAGCTTGTTTACCCATCTATATAATTAACAGTATATGCATACCCTGGAAGTTGTAAATCAATTGCAAATAACTGCTCATCTGGAAAGTTTTCACTCAAGGGAAGCTTGTTCCCTTCTTCATCATGAAGTAACCTGGACAAGTGATCTGCAACCACATTCTCACTACCCTTCTTGTCCTTAAGCTCAAATTCAAATTCTTGCAGTAAGAGCACCCATCTAATCAACCTAGGCTTAGCATCTTTTTTATCAAACAAAAATATCAAAGCAGCATGATCAGTAAAAACAATAACTTTAGAACCAATCAAGTAGGACCTAAACTTCTCCAAAGCAAATATAACAGCTAACAATTCTTTTTCAGTAGTAGAATAATTAAGATGAGCATCATTCAATGTTCCAGAGGCATAATAAATAGCATGAGGTACCTTGCCGAGAGAGGGCAGCCTTTAGAAAGAAACAGGTTGGGAGAGAACGCTTGGCGTTTTCTTATTAAGGGGCAAAGCGAAGCGCTTTTGCTAACTCTATGACCTAGAACAGCTCCCAAAGCATAATCATTGGCGTCACACATGAGCTCGAATGGGAGGTTCCAATCAGCTGCCATCATAATGGGTGCAGATGTGAGTAGCTCTTTCAATGTGTTAAAGGCATTCATGCACTCTTCTATCCACACAAACTCAACATCTTTAGACAATAACGCACAAAGAGGTCTAGACATTTTAGAGAAATCTTTTATGAATCTTCTGTAAAACCCTGCATGCCCTAGAAAACTTCTCGCACCCTTCACAGATGTAGGAGGAGATAATTTTGATATGATGTCAATCTTTGCCTTGTCCACCTCAATGCCCCTGCTAGATATTACATGACCTAAAACAATACATTGTTGTACCATGAAATGGCACTTCTCCCAATTAAGCACTAGGTTGCATTCCTCACATCCCTTCAGAACAAGCTGCAAATGGTTAAGATAATCATCAAAGTTAGAACCAAAAACACTGAAATCATCCATAAATACCTCTATAAATCTCTCCACCATGTCTGAAAATACGCTCATCATGCACCTCTGGAATGTGGCAGGTGCAATACACAAATCGAATGGCATCCTTCTATATGCAAATGTGCCAAAGGGGCATGTGAACGTGGTCTTCTCCTGGTCCTCTAGTGTTATAGCAATCTGATTATAACCACTATAACCATCTAGAAAACAATAATGATTATGACCTGCTAACCTTTCTAACATCTGATCAATAAAGGGAAGAGGAAAATGATCTTTCCGGGTTTCATTGCTGAGCTTTCTATAATCAACCCACACTCTCCAACCTGTGGTGAGCTTGGTAGGAACAAGCTCATTCTCTTCATTCTTCGTCACTATGATTCCACTCTTCTTAGGCACAACATGAACTGGACTCACCCATTTGCTAGCTGAGATGGGGTAGATGATGCCAACATCCAAGAGCTTGAGAACCTCTGCTCTCACTACTTCCTTCATGTGTGGGTTAAGCCGTCTTTGAGCATCCCTATTAGGCGTTGCATTATCTTCAAGGAGGATTATGTGCATGCACTTGGATGGACTTATGCCTTTGATGTTGGCAATGGTTCACCCTAATGCAGTGTTGTGCTCCCTAAGAACTGTCAACAACTTCTCTTGCTCCACCAAACTCAAGTTCGCAGCAACTATCACTGGTAATGTCCGGTTCTCTCCCAAGTAAGCATACTTCAATGGTTCAGGTAGTTGCTTCAATTCTAGTTCTGGTGTTCTGACAATGGAAGGGACTAGAGCAGTATTAGTAGACGCAAGAGTTTCAAAGGAAGGTACATACTTACTTGGATAAGGCTTAGAAGCCTCAAGAGAATGCACAGCTTCATGGAGGTCTATCTCTGTAACATCACATCCACCTTCATAATTCAGCCTTGTGAGGTTGTGGGCTATGCAAGCCTCCAAAGGGTCAATGCTATGTACCTGAAACACTTGCTCAACAACACTTCCTACCACATCAATCTTGAAACAATCATGGTTATCATGTGGCAATTTGATAGTGTCAGACAACATGAATTCTATCTTCTTACCATTAGCTTTCATGCGAATAGTACCATTTTTCACACTTATCTTCGTATTAGCAGTTACCCTAAAGGTTCTACCAAGAATAATAGGTAATGAAGATGGCATAGGGGAATCTTCCATATCTAGAACAACAAAATCAGCAGGCAAAATAAATTCATTTACCTTAACCAAAACATCCTCTAATATACCTCTAGGTCTTTTGATGCTTCTATCTTCCAATTGCAATATAATTGAGGTTGGTTTGAGCTCCCCCAACCTCAACTACTCATAAACGGTATAAGGCATCAAGTTAATGCTTGCTCCTAAATCAAGCAAAGCACGTTCAAAAAGACGGTCAGCAACCCTGTAGGGAATAGTAAAACTACCTGGATCTTTTAGTTTAGGTGGTAGCTTTCTTAATAAAACCGCACTTACCTCCTCAGTCAATGCAACTTTCTCTTGTTCCTGAAACTGTCTTTTGTGTGTACAACAATCCTTTAAAAACTTAGCATATGATGTAATCTGTTTAATTGCATCAAGTAAAGGAATATTGATTTCTACTTTTCTCAAAGTTTCAAAAATATCAAGAAGTTGTTTTTCTTTCTTTTGCTTGACTAACCTTTTAGGGAAGGGTGGCAATATCACCTTCTCCTTCTCACCTACCTTTGCGGCTGGAGGTGGTTCAACATTTTCTTGTTCATTCTCATATGTCCCCTCATTGTTGTCAACTACCTTGCCACTTCTAAGGATTGTCACATCCTTGAGCTGTTCCTGGCCTCCCGGATTAGGTATGGTTTGTGATGGAAACTCTCCTTTCCTCCTCTCACCTAACTCCTTTTCCATTTGCCCTACTTGTGCCTCCAATCTCTGAATAGCTTGGCTAGTTGTTGCTTTTGCTTCTGAATGTTCTGACTAGTTAGAGCATTTGTCTGTTGCTATGCAGTCAAGAACTGGAGTATGGCACCTTCAAGATTATTCTTCTTCTGGTCAGTAATTGGTTGTGCCACCTATGATGAAGCATGATAATTACTTCCCTGCTAGAAATTCTTCTGCTGCCCTTGTGGATTAAGCACATTCTGACTGTTGCTCCAAAATAAATTTGGGTGGTTTTTCCATCCTGGATTAAGTGTTTGAGTATGGGTTGTTCTTGAGATTATAGTTGTTTTGCCCCACATATTTAGCTTGCTCATGATCTTTAAAACAAGACATAGGACAAGTCTCAGTAGTATGATTAGAATGAGAACATATAGCACATACCTCGACTTTAGCAACTTGTTGAACTTGAGAGATGTTCTGAGCTGACATTGCTTTCACCAGCATATCTAACTTTTTCTCCATTGCAGCCATTTGACTCTGGACTCCTCCATTTGTGCTAACTTCATAAACACCTTTACTTTTTACTCCTTTTCTCCCTCTTGATGAGAATTGCTGAGAATTTTCACTTAGGGTCTCAAATAGCTCAATGGCTTCATCACTGCTCTTTTCCATAAGCACACTTCCACAAGCTGAATCAACAAGACTTTTGTTAATATCATTTAAACCTTCATAAAAAGCTTGTACCTGATCGTCTTGAGATAGATTGTGGTGTGGACACCTGAGAAGAAACTCCTTGAAATGCTCCCATGCCTCAAAGAAAAGATCTCCATCCTTCTCTTGAAAGGCTTGAATCTCCCTTTTAAGTTGTCTTGTCCTTTGGGCTGGGAAAAACTTCTTCAAGAATTTAGTAGCCAAATTATTCCCAAGTAGTAATGGAACCTGCAGCCAGAGAATTCAACCACAACTTAGCATTATCTTTTAAGGAGAAAGGAAAAAGAATTAACTTGATTCCTTCTGTAGTTAAGCCCTGGATGTTCTGAGTCTTGCAGAGATCGAAGAAATCCCTAATGCTCAAGTATGGATCCTCAGAAGGTGTGCCTCTGTAGTGCGGTACCATGTTAAGCAATTGAGGTGATAAATTGAAGCTGCCTTGCGCAGTTGGTTGGTAGGCAATGCATGATGGTTGATTAAGGTTTTGAGGGACAAAGGAGTCCTTCATTGGCCTTTGAACCTATTCATCCCCCATTTCATTCACAGATTCTGATCTTTCTCCTTCTTCAAAATCTTCTCTTTGTGTGTTAAGTTTTGCCCTCTGAGCTTGCTTTCGAAAATGTCTAAGAGTTCGTTCAATCTCAGGATTGTAGGCAATGACCGCTAAATTTTGGGATCGACGACCTTGCATAAACGAAATTCAACCTGTAAAAGAAAACCAAAAATCAATTTAAGCACAAACTAATTACACAGTCCCCCGCAACGGCGCCAAAAACTTGTTGTACAAATAGCAACCTAAAAATTACGGAACTATATGCACGTTTTAACTCGCAAGTGCGCAAGATAAGACAAATAGGATAGAAAGCAAATACGAGATCATTCCCACGAGGACTGGATTAATATGTGTTTAAAATTGATTTCCTAGAACTACTAACTAAATGGCACAAACTAAGAATGCAAAAGTGAAAGAAAACCCTAAACAAAACTTATTTCAAAACCCTAAGATTTCTAATCAAAGTTAATGTGCAATACACGAAGGCACTCGAGGTTCAAAATGATGATTTTAAGATGATTTTGAAAACTGAAAATTTCGAAACAAAATATTAAAAATAACGTTTGATTAAATTGGATTGAGGTTTAAACAATGAGAAAACCAGTTACAGATTCGATGTTCACAGCTAATCTTCTTCCTTAAGCAAACGATATGCACAATGCTACAAAACGTATTTTAGATGCTCATGTTTGTCAACCTAAAGGCATGATATCTACTCTTTAAATTATTGATTTCCCTAAGCAACAAGTTAGGCATGGGTATCTACGCTAACTCTTTTCATTCTTAAAGTGTTTAGCATGGTATCTACTAAGTTGCACTTTAAGAATGCATAACACAATGGAAATCGACAAACACACAACTCCTAGAACTTGGTATCTATTCTAGTTATTCATGATGATTAATTTCAAGAACTTATAACTAGTTCTTTTGCTACTCTCACAGGCACAAGATTCGGTCATCTAAATTTACCTATGTAACAAACTCAATACACAGCATGCATATGGTGGTCAAGCATAAATAACGTATGTAAAGAGTAAAATATAATATGAAATTAATCAATTAAGCATCACAAAAGTAGTTTACAGCAAAGGCATATCGAAATCCTTACAGAAACATGATTAGGGCCTCAATCGAGCCCTAACTAAAGTACTTAGTTGCCCATAATTTAAATAGACAGCAAGAACATACAAAATAGAAAATAAAAAGAGGAAGAAGATAGCTATTGGTGTGGTCTCTGGGATTGAGGCTAAGGGCAACGCTGCTGCTGCCCAATTGTGTGAGGTAGAGGGAGTCACTGCTGTGCAGAATTGAAGGAGAGAGAGAGAGATGCTGCTGCCAAGTCCAAGGTGTGGGCGTTGTTGCAAATTGAGGTGAGGCAGAGAGAAGTCCCTGCTGCCGAATTCAGGGCTCCCAACGTTTCTCCAGCTTTTTTAGGGAGAAAAAGAGTTGTTTCTTCAAAAGCGAGATAGAGAGAGAGAGACGTTTCTACCTTTTTGTGTGGGAGAATGAGTCTTTGCTGGCTGCCTTTTGTCTTCCCCGTGCGTTTTCCTCTTCTCCCATGTATGTGTTTGTCCCTTTGTTGCCCATAATTGATGTGAGTGTTAATTTCCTTAATGAGGGAGAGAGACGTTACTGTTTGCATTCGCTGCTCAATCAATCCTCACGCTATGGCTGCTCCTCTCCCTTTATTTTTTATTTTTTTATCTTCATTTTTCTGATTAAAACGCTTCCTCCCGTAACCCTAATAAACTAGGCCTCTAGTCGTCCAAGCCCGATAAGGATTACAAAACTTGAAATAGAAGGAATGCTGAATTCCAGCTCAGCCTGACCTTGCTGTACTAAAATGGCAATAACTCATTCTAGAAAACTCCAATTCATAAACCGTAAAATTCTATAGAAACTAGACTTCCGTATCTTTCCAACGATATATGGCCCATCAGCTAGCTCTTCCCGACCGGGTGCAGTTAATTTCGAGGAGTTGATACATCTACTGAAGTCTGTTTCAAAGTTTCCTCCTTAGATTTCCAAAACCGCACTCATTAACTCCTTTTGTCACTTTGCTTCCAAAAATCCTACAAAACACAAAAACAAGCTAAGCATTAAGCAAACATAGGAAACATGCTAAGAAAAAAAATAAGAAAACATGATAAAACGTCGCATAAATATGCTCCTATCAAGGGCATATGCGTAGATCGTCTATCACCTACCATTTAAGATGATGCATGCAGTACAAAGAGAATTTAATGACACCATACTAGCCTAGAAAAGTGACCTGCAATCCTAGGTCGTCATGAGTTCAAATTACAGGTAAGTGTCCCAAATACCCTCGATGCTACAAATCACAAGATGATATGACGGTCACTCAAGCAATTACATCAATAATTATATGCAAACAAGGTAGCTAATCTTATAGGCATAAATTAAGGTCATTATGCATAGTAATCTAACTTATTCAGCATGCATAGCAATCATAATCAAGAGCCAGAAATATAATTAACGAACTAACATTGCTAGGGCTTCAAGCAGCCCTAATCCTAAAACGACTACTCATGCATAACTGAAATTAAAGACATAATATAAATTATTATTTAAAATTACAATGAAATAAAAGCTTAAAGTAAAAAGTAAAGTAAAAGATAATGATGGACAATGGTGCACATCAGAGACACGGCAGGGCCTTCCTCTCCAAGCTCCATGCCCAAAAATTGTAGAAAATAAAAACTGTTTAACTTTGAAACTGCATTACAATGAATGTATGCGGCTAGGGTTCTAAAGTTTTTCACCCGTGAGCTTAAGGCTCCTATTTATAGGGTGCCTAGTCCCCTAAAATTTAGGAGACTAATCATGATAGAAATCCAATTACAAACTGACTTAACACTGTTGTCCTAGTTAGGTTAGAAGAACAAAAGCAATCCTTTTGGAACAAGGAGTATAACTTCTACACGGCAAAGACTTAGAATCAGTCTTCTGAGCTTCCTTCCACACCAAGGCAGTGTCTGAGAACTTTCTAGGGCTGCTTGGACGTCAAATAATGGATTGGGCCAAGCCTTGCACATTCAGAGCAGATCTGGACCTTAATTAGGCACTTTTGGGCCTTTTAAAGACTTGATCAAATGTGTGCATGTTTTGGGCCTTAGCAACGAGTCTAGCCATATCCTGGACCTCCATATAGTCCACTTTGATGATTCATAACCCAGGATCCCTCAAAAGACTGGTGGAAAGCAGAGATCGCAAAACTGCGCCCTAATTAGGGCGCAATCTCAGTTTCGGATGCGTCTCAAGGAGGGGGGCGGGGCGGGGGGTGTGTGGGTTAAGGGATTGGAATGGTGCGGCGAATGCAGGTATTTTAGGCCCACGGTCGGCTGGGGTCTCGGTGGTTGCTGTGGAATTAAAGGGAATCAAAGTAGGGCTGCTCTTAATTCAACATCTGAATGTGCACCAGGTGACTGTGGAAACTGACTCTAAGGAAGAAAGCCCAACCAAAATCTCTCTCTCTCTCTTTCCTCGAAAATACCCAAAACACAACCATCACTGCCTCCGCCCTTTGCTGGTGAACTAGACCACCACACCACCACCATCAGCTTCTTCTCGTCACCTCGAACTCAACCATACCAGCCAGTACCCTCGACGCCCACCGTGGAAGGCAGATTGAAGGCTGATAGAAAAACACAACCGCGACTTCACGACTATTTTTCAGCCACCATAGGTATTATCTCGACCCAATGACCTCATTTTTGAATTCCTCTCGTTGAGTGGATAGATTTGCACTATTAGATCGTAAAAATTGGTGAAGAAACGGAGAAAAAAAATGCTCACTGGAAATGGCGATTTCCAGCTAGATTTTCTAGTTTCCGATCGGTGATTGCTAGCAGTTAACTAAATATTCCATCGACGGGCAATATTCCATTAAGTCAAGGCGGTCCACGGCAATGCCGTTAACGGTCGTTAAATCTAACTAATGTCGTCAACTTTGACGAAATTGATAACATGATTAGCTTTTTTAGCTCTGTCAACGACGGACAGTGACATCGACGTTACCTGCGTCAGGTCGCAGGCACCGCTATCCACAGTGGATACCCTGGCGGTTCTGGCAAATTCTCCAGTGAAAAATCCAATTTTCAACTACCGTCCATTGAGGCGATCGAGGTAGTTTGACCGCCGGTCACGACGGTGCCGGTCACCGTCCAGTGAGACATGTGACAGCCGATTGGCGACACGTGGCCAATAATCCGGGCCAAAGCAAATAATCCCGATCGAAGCCAAATAATCCCGGCCGAAGCCAATCATCCAAACCCAGGCTGTAGCCCAAACTGAAAATCGTAATCTTAATTTTCGAAATCCATAATGAATATAATATCATTAAAACAAATAAATATTCATACAATATACTTTAAAAAATGAAAGTCCACTCACCGACTGCCACAATCAAACTCAACCCTGAGCTATGTTTAGTCCTCCACAGTCTCTTGAGCCGCCATGCCTTGGTTGCCAGAAAATGGCTGGAAAGTCACGGTCTGCTTTTCCTTTCGACTGTCGATCCACCTTCTATGATGGTCATCGATGTCCAAGGTCACCACCATTGGATTAGTCTCGAAGAGAGGAAGAAGATGGTAGTGGTCTTATTGTCCAACACGGCGAGAGCCGTCATGTGCGGTGGTGGTGCGGTTTTCGGTCAAAAAGTTACCGAGAAAAGAGAGAAGGTTGAGGAGAGGAAAGAGAGTGAGTGGTTGACCAATAGCTGGAGGAGAGAGAAACTCTAGTTTTTAAATGTGAGACTTTTCTAAAATTACCAAAATGCCTTTCTCAGTTTCACTCCCGTAATTTACTTGTACGAAATCCGATTTTCACGTACTGCTTGTTTATAAACTTGTGAGTTCGAGACTTACGTTGTACAAGAGAAAAACTCTAAAAGAATTTTTAAACAAAAAGCGACTCCCGAACCCCCTAACTCTCAAGGGCAAAACCGTCTTTTCATAAATAATTTTACGAAACTACTTTATTTTTAAGTACGGGTCGTTACATAACAATTTTTGGCACCTCCCAATCACCACGACCCACCGTCTAATTCCTCAAAAGTGTTCTTGCATTTGGGTGGAGGTGGTGGTGGATGAAGTACTTAAACACAAGTCTTTAACCCTAAGACCTTAACAAAACGACAAGTCTAGAGATGGTATCAAGTCCAAACAAATAAAACCCTAAATTTAATTAAAAATAAAAAATGGAGTTTCCGAGACCTAAATGGCATCGGAGGCCCAAATTCCCGCTGAATCATTTGTCCAATTTCCTATCTAATTCTTCGTTTATCTATTCCGCCATTTATTGACTGGAGCTCCAACAGTTGGAATTCAAATGAGATTGGGCAACTAATCAATCTCCGGGATGCTGCAATTATACTTAGAACGCCCATTGGATTACAATAAGAAGAGGATAGGCTGATTTGGCCAAGAGAGAAATCAGGACGATACTCTATTAAATCAGGATATCACTTACTTCACAACTCTCCTTCACGAAGCAATACCCAACGTCCTTCATCATCGACAGTTAGTAGCCCTGCTCTGTGGAAGGCTATTTGGAATTCTCCTTATGGATGAGCCCAGTTGAGGAGAATATCATTTCTTGGCGTCGCATGCTGCCATGAGGATGAGCCCCGTTGTCTGGATCTCCAGACCCCCATCCTCTCTGGTGTTTATCCTTGACAAAGACAGCCTCGCTTATTATCCGAGTACCTAATCGATTGGCTAGTTGAGAACTGGGGCCTCCTCAAGCGAGCTGGTCTTCGAAGCTTTCGGTCTTCTGATTGTGTTCTTAACTATGTATCTGGGTTGTGAATGGTTTCTTTGGTTGTATCGCTTTCTGCCTTGTACTGTCTGTTATGGGCTTCGCCCTGTTTTCCCTTTTTTAATGAATTACCACTTTTACGAAAAAAAAAATTTATATTGTTTTTGGGATAATTTTTGGATAAATGGGATCCCAATAAATTTGTGCGACTGTAATAAAGTCACCTTGCACTTTGTTTTATACGCCGCTGTCCTAACGAGAGAGAGTACGAGACAATGAGACCGACCCCAACACAAATAAAATTCCAAAATCTAAAACAAAAGAAGAAAACAAACATCGATCGAAATTGGCGCCCCTTTTTTCTTTTCCTTTCTCTCTCTTTTTCGCTTTCTTTCTTTGTTTTCCTGGAAAGAAAAAAGAAGAAAAAAAAAAACACCAACCAATCAATCACCTTCGTCTGTAAAATCTTTTACTATCGAAAGTGGAAATTTTTGCTCTTTTTCTGATTTTCCATCACTTAAATTCTTCGCCATGTCATTGCGCAGACGAACCTTGCTCAAGGTCATCGTTCTCGGCGACAGTGGGTACGTTCTCTTCGCGTTAGGGTTTCTAATTCCACAACGGGCAACAATATACATATTTTTTCTTTTATCCACATCTATATTTATCAATTTTATGTTTTTCAATGTTAGGGTTGGCAAGACATCTTTGATGAACCAGTATCCTTTAGGATCTGTGAGATTATTTTTTTAATTTCTTCGTTAGTTTGGTGTATTGTCAACATTTGTGCGATCTGTGAAATCTATTTTTTCAATGTCAGTTATTTCTTATATTTAATGTGTAGTTTTCAATGTAGCAGATTCTAATCAATTTTGATGAATTTTAGTTTAAATTTTGGCATGTCGGTTTGAACTCAATATTGTTATATTTGACATACAGGCATTGTTGTATTAATGAGGTATCAGTTTAATTATAGTTTTTTCTTTGGGCTGTTGGACTCTGGTTCTTTAACTATTACATAGATATGTGCATAAGAAGTTTAGTCAGCAGTATAAAGCTACAATAGGTGCCGATTTCGTCACAAAGGAACTCCAAATTGATGACAGGCTCGTCACTCTACAAGTGGGTTTTCTGGTTCAATGGTATTTCAGTGTTCTATTTAGTTTAATTTAGGTAGTTTTAATAGAAAATTTTAGTGCTAATTTAGGTGGTTTTTTTTTCTTTTCCTTTCTTCTGGAAGATTTGGGACACAGCTGGGCAGGAACGGTTTCAGAGCCTTGGAGTTGCATTCTACAGAGGGGCAGATTGCTGTGTTCTAGTTTATGATGTTAACGTAATGAAGTCCTTTGATACTCTTGAGAATTGGCACGAGGAGTTTCTTAAGCAGGTGTGATTGATGCCTTTCTCCTTTATTTTTTTCAATATATTTTTCTGGTAATTTTCTCTTGCCAAACAATCTGATGTTCTATGTTGTTAGGCTCTCAGTTAGGACCATAATAAGTTGGAAAAGTAGGAAGATAATATTACTCGGATAAATGTTTGTGTGCACAAACAAGTAATTATCATGTTTCAGTGGTTGCAAGTTTCTACATTATCTTAGTATTTAGGGCTGGTTGCATTTCTCTAATGATGGTTGGTTGCAGTTGGTCATTGCTCATTGTGTATCTTTGTAAGTAGTCAAATAATTATATGTATTTTCCAAAAACAAAACTTAATAAACACTGGAAGCATTGGAATAATGGAAGTAGTACTACTTTAGAGAAATAATGTCTGTTGGTACTGTGTCCTGCGACTTTGATTAATAGTGAGCTACTCTGGTTTATCTTGAGGATGCTTACCTTACAAGGACTTAACAGCTTGGCTAATTATTCTTTTGACAATTTTTTGTTTTGTTTTAGAGCCCATTGGATAACAGGATTTTTGTTGTTTTTTATTCAAGAGAGAGAGGGATGAGAGAGATGAGAAGGAGGAATGTGACGTTTTAACCCAAAAAGGAGGAAGAATACGTGAAATAAAATTTTAAATATTTTTAGTTCTAATTATTTGTATGTTCCATTCTGTCTCCTCATATTTCTATGTTCCATTCTCTCGTACTTCATTAACCTCTCTCCCCTTTCTGTCATTGGTGTTTGATAAGTTATGGCACTTTTGGATTCATTGGCTGATGCTTAAGTCAGCAGTCAAATATGAACTTGCAGAAATCAGGACAGTGGTGCCATTCTGGCTTCCGAATGCTCTTTGCATAATGTTTTATGGTTTATTAGACAAGAGAGATACAGATGAACCTGTTTTATGGTTTATTAGACAAGAGAGATACAGCTGAACCTCTGACAGTATTGGAGCTTTCATGCTATAGGCTTTGAGTTCTCGTATTTGCTTTTCAATTGGGTGACTACTTTAGGCTGGATTTCTACTTCAATTTTATGCATGCCTTTTTTTCATTAGTTTCTCATTTTGGGCTAATTTAATATCCTTCTTTCATGCTGTAACTTACCTAAGTAGTTTTGGAAGTCGTAATAATTCATACCTTAGCAGTTTTGCTTAAAATTCTTTAATTTTAATTTTGTATGTAAAAAAAATGCTTACTTTTTGTTTTAATGCATATACCATTTCCATTATAATTATCTTTCAGGCCAACCCTCCCGATCCCAAGACATTTCCGTTTATATTGCTTGGTAACAAGATTGATATTGATGGAGGGAATAGTCGTGTGGTAAGTATACACAGTTGCAGTGCTGGCCACAATTTGTTCATGATGCATTATTCTAATCATTGTCTTCACAGGTTTCTGAGAAGAAAGCAAAGGACTGGTGTGCATCAAAGGGGAATATACCTTACTTTGAGACATCAGCAAAAGAAGATTACAATGTTGATGCTGCATTCCTTTGTATTGCGAAGACTGCTCTTGCAAATGAACATGAGCAGGACATGTAAGTGTATTGAGGGCGAACATGCTGTTTTCAAAATTTATATTTTTCTAATGATATTCTGGAGTAAGCAAAGTTCAATATAGAGAATATTTAGGTTCATCAGCATCAGATCTTGTTTGGAAGAATTTAGGTTCTAATGCTACGAAGTATATCTGGTCATTGTCTTGGGGCATTTCAAAGATTGATCGATAATAGATATGAATTAGATAGATGCAACTTATTGTTTTCAGTCTGAAGTTAGTTTCTAGTACATTTTACTAGGTACAATATTCTTCCTGTCATAAAAGTGATGCTTCTAAGGGTAAGAATAGTGGTAGGTGTGGATAAAGCCTGGTTTCACCAGTCACATCATAAGTGGAGCATTCGATCTTTGTTGTAAAGTAGTTACACAAAGTATTTTGTATCTGATCTTGATCTTCTAGGATGCTGTTATAACAGTGTAGCAATAGAATTGGATAAGTAGGTGAGGAACATAATATTGCTCACCTTAGGGTATGTTTGGATGAGGAACTTCAAAGTTCCAAGGAATTTAGGCTAAATTAGTTAAAAATGAGGAACTTCAAAGTACCAAGGGAATTCAAATGAGCATAGAAAAACAACTAGACAAGGGATTTCCAAAGTAACACCTTACAAATCCCATCTGACTCTCTTGCATCTAAGCACTTGAAATCCCTTGGTACTTTGAAGTTGCTCATTTTTAACTAATTTAGCCTAAATTTCTTGGAACTTTGAAGTTCCTCATCCAAACATACCCTTAAAGATCTTTTGAACTACATTTTGGAATTAGGATTGCATTCTAGTTCAATAAGCTTGTTACTGTAATGAAATGTTGTTTTCAGATTCTGGAGCTGCTGCTTTTTTATCAATGTTCTTTTTTCCCTTTTACTTGCAGATATTTCCAGGGCATCCCTGAAGCTGTTTCTGAGTCTGATCAAAGAGGTGGTTGCGCATGCTGAATTTATACGCGCAATTCACCTCTAATCCTGGGTTGCCTAATTATTCAAACTTTTTTTTTGTTTCCTTACTTTATAGCCGTTGTTTGTACACTGTCGCTGTATACTAAGTTCCTTCTGTTTAGCCCTTTTTTTCTTTTTCCATTTTGAGGAAATGAGTCCTGTTTTTGCCGGACATACGCCAAGGAACTCCCAACTGTAGGAACCCATTTTGCCTCGACTTCAAGCTATGAGTTTTGCTATTGCCTTGGAATGAATTCATTGCAACATCATGGAATTCATTTTTAGTTGTTTCTTTTTATAACTTTTTGTTCATGGTGACCCAATTTTTGAAATTTGTGTTCTGAAAATTTTATTATTCAAAATGCTGGGAAAAAAAGTTGTACACAGAATATGATATGATACTCACATATGACCTAATTGATTTTTTGGATTTTTCGATTTGGTCGAAAATAGAAGAGTATCACGTATCATACTTATCGATCCAACAATCAAGGATGAAAATATCCTTTTTTACAGAAATATTAACAATTAAATTTATGGAAATATCGATGGATATTTTGATATCGATATCGATATCGTTCACGGTTAACAAAAAAATATTGAAAATTTAGTCCAAAATTTAAAAATTTTAAATGAAATTTTAGGAAAAGTTGAAGTACCTAATAATACATATATAGGATTAATATGATTATCGTGAAAATCGGGGGAAGTTTTTTCTTCCCCCTTATTTTTATGCGGAGACCTTTAAATATGGACATATCCAAAAAAATATCGCGGATATTTATTTTCCCTATTTTTATGTCGAAATTACAAAATATGAATATATCGATAAAAATATAGCGAATATTGCGGATTTTTTCAACCATGCCAACAACTATCCTCCAAAACTACATCAATAATAACATTAGGCGCTGTTCTTCAACAAAAGGTTGGTAGTGGTGAGTTTGACAAAAAAAAATTCTTTTTCAGAATGTACAATGTTTCTTAATGGGGAGAAGTTGGTGCAAAGAAAAAATAGGGGAGAAGGGAGAGATAATGTCTCTAGAGAAATAGTTGATCAACCTTAAATGAGGGAGGAGACCCCTTTTAAATAGTTGACACCTAAGCTTTAGTGATGTGCCACAATGGTGAGTTTTAGTGATGGACCTTGATGGTGGGCCTCATTATGATCCAAGTGATTTTCCGTTTCTTTACGCTAGGTCTGCTGTTTGATCATATTAGATATGCACAATTATTATTATTATTATTATTTTCACAACACATCATCAGCACAAAAACTCTGGAATAATGACAAAAAAATAGAAGCACACAGCTCTCCTTATCATTCACATGCAGATGCAGGCACGATTTCATTGATGTGGATGGTCCTGTGATTGTTAATGACCGAAAGCTTGACACCCCAAAGCCCAAAATTTGTGAACATCGACCACTAATCGCAACACTAATAAGCCTACGAGTAGATTGAGCTCTCAAGAGAAGGCATCCACTTCAATCTCTCTACTGGGATATTGCCTTCCCTTGGTGCAAAGTTTAGTAATCGGAGAATCAAATTCGATAGGTTTTTTGTCTCGCCGTATGGCCGCCGCTACAGGTTCATCGTTTTTTAGGCACCAAGAGCTCTAACTTTAATTTCATGTTATTATTTTTTATCGTTTGTCAAAATCCTACAAAACATAAACCATAGGATTATATGATTAATTGAATTAGCTTACATATAGTTATGAATGTTTTGGATGGAATGTTTTAAATAAAACATACTAGCCTCATAGCACTTCGCGCCTGCCAGAAGCATTTCGGTGCACTACGCGCGACTTCACAACTCAATAGTAAAGTGGCACATGCATGCTAGATACTTATAAAAATCAAGTCGGCTTTAAACGCACTTAAATTTATTATATCCGCACGTGTCAATTTGCCTTTTTTTAATATTTTTTTTATCTAAATATGAAATTTCATTATGTAAAAATGGGGGATACAATGCTAGAGTTCGTAGCATACCTCATTAAAATTTTGTCATAAAATGCGCTATTCCGGAAAATCCGATTAAGGAAAAAGAATGTCCGGCCTCCAACAACAAAAAAAAAAACATTCCAAAATAATCAAGCTCACAACCGAGCTTTACTACCAAGGCCAAAATAAAATACACTCGAGCACTGCCTTGACACACCTAACCTCCAACAGATTTGCCCCTCTCACCATGATGCCGCTTGACCCCAAACCTGTCCCAAAAGTACAAGTTGACCCCTTCTCCCTTCATGCGCAATCGGCTGCTAGATGCGCTGTCACCCACGGCGACGCCAAATCAAACCAAAGTCTTGGTGGCTGGTGTCGCAACCCAAACTGAGTAATAGCGTATGCTGCCTTGTTTCCTTCCTGTCGCTGAAAGGAAGTTTTTGACATCCCCAACAATTGCATCATCCACATAGCGTCGCTCACAAGAACACTTAACTCACTCCATGAGTTTGAACCATCCATTAGCAGCTGTATCACCTGCTGTGCGTCTACCTCCAAAATAACCTGCTGCAGTCCAAGCTGTTGAACCAACAATAACCCATGATAGACTGCCAAAAGTTCCACCGCCTCAGTTGACAGCCATGGTAGCGCAGCTGCCGTAAATCCACCAATGAACTGCCCATCATGGTCTCTTATGAGTCCCCCTACGCCTCTCTTCCCACCATCCCTGCTAGCTGCCCCATCACAATTAAGTTTAAACCAATGTAAAGGAGGCCTCACGCACCTTGTCTACACCACCGCCGCTGAATGCGGTTTAGCCCACCAGGAAGATGCTCAGAAAATTGCTGTTGCAAGGACAGCAGTCTTTCAATTGCCACTGCCGTATCTGCAACTTCTTGGCCATGAACATGATTGTTACGCTGCTGCTAGACATCCCAGCACCCCCACATCACCCCCTCCAAAATTCTCTGGCAACCGAAGCTCGCAGCACCTGAAGGAAATCAGCAAAGCCCCCCCTCTCGTGAGTAATAGGTAAACGTGTAAGAAAGAGAGTTCCAGAAGTGCCTGTTTTTCTTACACCCCTAAATTGCATGCAACACCGTTTCCACCTCTTTCCCACATCTTGAACACACAGGAGAGCTACAGACTTTCTTCTTGTATAAATTGGTAGCCGTAGGGAGAATGTCTTGACATGCCCTCCATATGAACATCTTGATCTTATTAGGAAGGTTCATGCTCCACACAAATTTTCAGAACTTCACCACTCGGGTTTCATCTGAACCACTAGCCTCCTCACCATACTGAAGCTCAAATAATCTCAAAGCCACTCTATATATAGCCAGACTGCACATTATATTGACCATTCCAAGTAAAACCCCAATAAAGACTGATGAGCCGAAAATATACTTGTATTTCCCCATATATTTAATTAGTTATTATTATTATTTTGGGAGGAATTGATACTCGAATTTATTAAATTGACTGATTTATTCTAAAATGAGTATGTGGAACAAAAGAAGGAAGTATGTTAAAGAATCCCAGACAACAAAGGAGACATTTTTAAAGGTAGCTGCCTTGATTCTCGGGCTGCATCAGTGAAATCCCAATTCAAGTAGGAGAAGGCATGTGATTGCCAAGTTCTGTTCAAAATAAGGATTAGATTTTCTTATTATTTTATTTTACTCATTTTCTAATTAGGATTAGGAATCTTTCCTTATAAATACCCAAGTTTGGCCTAGGTTTGGAGGGGAGCAGAATTCAGATTACAATTCTCCATCTAAGTGCACGGAAAAGCTGGGATTTTGGCTCTCCATTATTCTACAACCCTGTTTGTTCTCTTAACTTCAATTTTAATGAAATTATTTCTATTCATTATGAGCATGAGTGGCTAATTTTCTCACTAGGGTTAGACCTAAGCCTTAACATGAATATGTGATTTATCCTTTTCCTATGTTGTCGTATATGCATGCTTTGAATCTTTAATCACTGTTTAAAACTATCTTTATGTCTTAATGCTTGATCACCCTTAGGATATTTAGACAAGTAATTTGATGCAATTTTATAGGAATGCCCACCTAAAAATTGGGATTAGCTTCTTGTGATTAAAGATTGTAATACATCTAGGTTAAATGCCATAACTAAGAGATTGCATGGTTATAAAAGATTTTCATGAACATAATGAACCTTGCCTGTAGAATTAGATCTAAAAGCCATAGACTAATCGCATGTTAGGTATACGTTTTCACTTGAATGCCCACGAGGAAAATATGCTTTCGAAAAATCTAACCTTCAAAGTTGCATGTATTGATTCATAGATTCTTTTCTAAGTCACATATGATTGTTAATGGTGAAGGTTGAACCCTAGTACTTGTTTAATTGTTTAATTGATTTTGTATTCAGTCACCTAAACTCTTGCAATTTACTTTATTATTAATTAAGAGTGAATACTAAAATAAGAAATATCAATATCAGTCCCTGAGGAAATCGACCCTGCTTCTAGTGCTATAGTACAACAGCCCTGTACTCTTGCATGTATTATTTGTGTGATTTTAACCCTTGTTTTGCTGGTGGGAAAAAGCTTATCAAGAAATTGGCGCCGCTGCCGAAGACTGTGCCGATTACCCTTATTTTAATTTACTCTTAGTTAGTTGTTTTCCTTCATTTTTATTTTTTTTTCTCTCTATCTTTCCTATTCAACATTTAAGCACAGGTCTCTACTCTTGCAGGAGTATCTAATTTTGCATGGTTATTGCTACACGATCTACGAACCCAATTCTAGCACATTTCGATCCAGAACCTGAACGAACAGCAAGAAGAAGAACACAATTACAAGCAATTAATGCACGGTTTACGCTCCAAGGCACTTTCCTTGCAGATCTATTCACCGGAATAGATAGCAAACTGCCCGCATCAATGGCATTAACAATACCTGAAGTTGGCGCACCGCTTAGTAAAAGCCTTGCGGCACGTGGGAATGGAACCCCACAATGTATCGTGTACCCCGAGATCCAAGACGGAGTCACTTTTGAGATCATGCACCATATGCTTGAGCTTCTACCCACTTTTCATGGACTCCCAAATAGTGATTCGAACATGCATTTATCTGAGTTCTTGTCAGGGTGTGACAACATCATTTTTCGAGGAATTTCTAACGAAGCAATTAAGTTAAGGCTTTTTCCTTACACCTTGAAGGATAAAGCTCGGGCTTGGCTACATTCCTTACCTCCGGGAAGCATTACGACGTGGGAACAATTACAGACAAGGTTTCTAAACAAATTCTATCCATCATCCAAGACTCTCGCTTTGAAGAAAGAAATCCTGGCCTTTGCCCAGAAATCTAACGAGTCGTTTCATGATACTTGGGAGCGGTACAATGACCTATATATGCGTTGCCTTCACCATGGGTTGGATTCAGACATGCAGATGAACATCTTTTATGATGGAATCAACCACATCACCAAAATTTACGTCAATGCATCTGCAGGTGGTTCCCTCATATCCAAAACTGCTAGTGAGGCATTTGAGATCTTTGAATTAATGGCTAACGAATCACAACAATGGACGGATGATGGCACTCATATGAGGGGACACGTCTATGTTGTAGCGCAAGGACATGGTACCCCCCATATTGCGGCACAAATCACCCAATTGGAAAAGAAGATCAACAGTTTGATGCTCACAACTGCTGCTTCAAAAGCAACACAGGTGTGCGTCATATGTGAGGACCCAACTCATCACGTCCTCCAATGTCCTCAGAAGGATGGGTATCCTGACCTTGTGTTTCTTGGGAAGATCTGACTAAGTAACAACAGAGGGAGTTCTCTGGACTTCGGCTACCTCCAAGAACATGTAAATGCCATGAATTCCTTCCCAAGACCTCGTAATGATGCCTACCCTAATACATATAATTCTGGATGGAGAAATAATGCAAATTCTGGGTGGAATGGCCAACACCAAGTCCGGCCCAATTACCAGCAGAATTATCAACATCCGTTCAATCATCAGGCCCAACAGGCCGCACCTCATCAATTAAGTGTAGAAGAGCAGCTTGCTAGGTTTATTGAAATCTCTACCCAGAATCAACAAAACACCCAATCATCAATCAAAAACTTGGAGCAACATGTCGGTCAACTGTCCTAAGAAATTTCCAAAAGAGATAAAGGGGTTTTTCCTAGTCAACCTATACCCAACCCAAGTGGGGTCGAGCATTGCAAAATGGTAAGAACCTTACGAGGGGGTAAGAGTTATGACAATCGGGAAGCAGAAAAGTCAACCCAGTCAGAAACAACTCCTGCCAAGCCCAATATTGAACCTGAACCTCAGGTAGAATTATTTACCCCACAAATTCAGTTTGCTCCATCTACCACTCCTGACTACAGCCCGCCACTGCCGTTCCCACAAAGGCAGTAGCGCCGCTCAAACAAAGACCAGCAAACCATTGACTTCATGCAGACATTAGCCAAGGTCCATATCAACCTACCTCTATTGGATGCTATAAAGCACATCTCTTCCTATGCAAAATTTTAAAAGGAAATATGCGCCAATAAGAAGAAAATTTCAGACCTGGAAAAAGTGGTTTTGACAGAACAGTGTAGTGCAGCACTCCTACACAAACTGCCACCAAAGAAGAAAGACCCTGGAAGCTTTACTATTTCCTGCACTATTGGGAATTCCGAATTTCAGCATTCTTTAATCGATCTAGGGTCAAGTATCAACCTTATGCCCAACTCAATATTTCAGAAGTTAGGCGCAGGAAAGCTCAGGCCTACACTAATGGTCCTCCAGTTGGATGACCAATCCCTCACATATCCCAAAGGCATCATTGATGATCTCATCATCAAGGTAGATAAATTATATCTACCTATTGACTTTGTGGTACTCGACATGGTGGAGGACAAAGAGACACCACTAATCCTTGGCCGACCCTTCATGGCCACAACCCGTACACTCATTGATGTAGAAGTTGGAACTCTCACATTCCGTGTTCAAGACCAAACTGTGGTCTTAAACCTGTTCGACATGGCCAAAAGACCTGTTGAAATTTCAGAATGCTCACGAATTGAAGTATTGGAGGATATGAACAGTATGGAACAAAGACAATTGCTCTATGACGACCCTATAGAGGCAGCCCTCAATTACCCCATCCTTAGCCAAACTGAGGACGATATTGCTGACGTAATGGCAGCACTAGATAGCAACCGGCCACCATATCCACGATGGCGTTTTGTTCACTCGAACCACCATAAATGCGACGACGCCATTTCTGTCCACCACTGTGCACGATGCAGTTTCTTGGCTGCTCATCCTTCCTGTCGTTTTAAGAGAAAGGGTCACATCTCAGGTCAATGGTTCGACCCAGGTGCTATTCTTTCTTTCTCTTTTATTTTCTTTTTATTTTTGTGTTAGTTCTTTATTTTATTTTTTTTGTTTTTCTTTCTTCTTTTCTTTAGTATTTCTTTGTCCTTTATTCTTTTGCAGCCTGGGGATATTTGCATGGTAAGTTTGGGGGTAGGAACTATCATTTTGTTTTTGTCTGTTTTATTAAACATTTTTTAGAAAAATACAAAAAGATTTTGTTTAAGATTTAATTTGATTTTTCCTTCCTAAATTATTTTTAATACACCCGATTTACTATAATTGAAATTTAAAAATTCATAGGTGACATTAAATATTAGAGCATGACCACCAAGAACATATATTTGATTTTTGCACACAATTCTTACCATATTCAATTTTGCACATGCACATCAACTTATTTGTGGGAAGTAAATTTGTTTCAAGCATGCTAATTTTTCTTATCCTAAGATTGTGGGTCATTTAATTTGTTACCATCCAGGGTTCGAAAAAGTGAAAGCCATATATAAATCGGAGGTAAGTCCGAGCCCTAAAATAGGGTTTGTATTTATTTTTATCCATCAATAACATGCTAGCCTTTCCAATTCGAGTAACTAAATCCTATGGGACACTTGTTGTTTGGTGCCCTAAAGTCATCTGATTTGGGAGTCATCGATCTAAAGCTCGTTACATGGGTTGGATAGAAAGCTTGCTTAAATGTTAAATAAAATTCCATCTTTTGTTATATGAAAAATATATATATATATATATATATATATATATATATTTGGATGGTAATAGGTTAACTGATTTTACAGTTGGTGGGTACATATTTAATGCAAGTGAGGGATTGGTTTAACGCTTAAAATTTTGTTGAGATTCACTTTATACGAATATGGTGTATGGATTGCTCACCAGAATCTGGTAATCTTCTGTTTTGAAAGTGTGGATTTGCTCTCTCTTTTAGCCTTGCTTATGACTTGAGAATTTTGATTTTGCTTTGATGAGTGCTACTTTATACTCAATGGAAGGAAGGTTAAATTAAGTTTAACTTTTTTAGAGCGTTTGTGGGTATCGTAACTGGTAAACCCTCAAGAGACACAACTCCTCCTACTAGGGACACCTAGGGGTTTAAAGGCGTGTAGTGCTTGCTCAGCGCTATCGAGTTCCCTGCGAAAGTGGCATTTTATTTTTATTTTTGTTTTCATAGTTTTGTTTTACTTACTTGAGGACAAGTCAAAATTCAAGTTTGGGGGTATTTGATGAGTCGAAAATATACTTGTATTTCCCCATATATTTAATTAGTTATTATTATTATTTTGGGAGGAATTGATACTCGAATTTATTAAATTGACTGATTTATTCTAAAATGAGTATGTGGAGCAAAAGAAGGAAGTATGTTAAGGAATCCCAGACAACAAATGAGACATTTTTAAAGGCAGCTGCTTTGATTCTAGGGTTGCATCAGTAAAATCCCAATTCAAGTAGGAGAAGGCATGTGATTGACAAGTTCTGTTCAAAATAGGGATTAGATTTTCTTATTATTTTATTTTACTCATTTTCTAATTAGGATTAGGAATCTTTCCTTATAAATACCCAAGCTTGGCCTAGGTTTGGAGGGGAGCAAAATTCAGATTACAATTCTCCATCTAAGTGCACGGAAAAGCTGAGATTTTGGCTCTCCATTATTCTACAACCCTGCTTATTCACTTAACTTCAATTTTAATGAAATTATTTCTATTCATTATGAGCATGAGTGGCTAATTTTCACACTAGAGTTAGACCTAAGCCTTAACATGAATATGTGATTTATCATTTTCCTATGTTGTCTTATATACAGGCTTTGAATCTTTAATCACTGTTTAAAATTATCTTTATGTCTTAATGCTTGATCACCCTTAGGATATTTAGACAAGTAATTTGATGCAATTTTATAGGAATGCCCACCTAAAAATTGGGATTAGCTTCTTGTGATTAAAGATTGTAATACATCTAGGTTAAATGCCATAACTAAGAGATTGCATGGTTATAAAAGATTTTCATGAACATAATGAATCTTGCCTGTAGAATTAGATCTAAATGCCATAGACTAATCGCATGGTAGGTATACGTTTTCACTTGAATGCCCACGAAGAAAATATGCTTTCGAAAAATCTAACCTTCAAAGTTGCATATATTGATTCATAGATTCTTTTCTAAGTCACATATGATTGTTAATGGTGAAGGTTGAACCCTAGTACTTGTTTAATTGTTTAATTGATTTTGTATTCAGTCACCTAAACTCTTGCAATTTACTTTATTATTAATTAAGAGTGAATACTAAAATAAGAAATATCAATACCAGTCCCTGAGGAAATCGACCCTGCTTCCAGTGCTATACTACAACAGCCCTGTACTCTTGCAAGTATTATTTGTGTGATTTTAACCCTTGTTTTGCAGGTGGGAAAAATCCTATCAAAGACCATCCACACTTCTTCTAATTAAACCAAGGGGAATTCCCATAATTGATTAGGCTTCATCCCTATCAAAAGATTGGAGAATAAGAGAGCTATTCCAAACGCCATCAGTCAACAAAGCTTCAACCGGTGTACACCTAGAGAGCATCCCAGTAAACACCGGCTTCCCAGTTGGGTGTCTAGGGATCCATTTATCCCCAAACACCCGAATGTTTTTTCCATCCCCAACTCTACACCACCATCTTTGATTACATCACGCTCCCACAGAATTGCCCTCCACACAGCTGACGGATTAAGACCCAACTCAACATTTAAAAAGTTCTCTGTAGGATAATATTTAGCCCTTAGCATCTTTGCCACTAATGAGTTTGGTCTTTCCATCAATCGCCACGCCTGTTTTGTACCATCGCCCAGTTAAAAGCCTCAAAATTCTTGAATCCCAAACCCCCCAAGCTCTTTGGCTTACACAGTCTGTGCCAACTCATCCAGTGAATCCCTCTACTTCCATGTTTTCCCCACCAATATCTACCAATTGCTGCAGAGAGCTCATGACATAAAACCCTTAGGTAACTGGAAGACACTCATTGTGTAGGTTGGCAAAGCCTGGGCTGGCTACTGCCTTAACTAGAACTTCCTTCCCAGCGGCAGAAAGTAGCTTCGCATTCCAAGTCGAAAGCTTAGCCTGCAGTAAATCAACAATATGAGAGAACATTTTCCTCTTACTACGTTGGGAGAGTGTTGGTAGCCCCAAGTATTTCTCGTGATACTCTACTAGGCGAATTCCAAGCAAATCAGACACTGACTGTTTTGATATATATAGGGTCTGCATTGCGACTAAAACTTGCCACTGATTTATCAAAATTAATCCACTGCCCCGATACTTGCTCATACAACTTGAGAATCTGCAGTAACCTGCTGCATTCAAGGTGCGCGTTGCAGAACAGCAAGCTATCATTAGAAAAGAACAGATGCGTCAGTGATGGAGCCCGTGGTGCAATTTTCACGCCACGCAGGACCTTCAATCTTTCAGACTGTGACAGGAGCGCAGACAATCCTTCAACACAAAAAAGAAACAGATAGGATGATAGTAGATTGCCCTGTCGGAGCCCCGAGGCCGGATCTCTGCATCATTTGTTCCACACTTCATTTATTTTGACCGAAAAATTGATAGTAGTTACACACTTCATAATCAACCGTATCCAGCCATCCTCAAAGCCCAATCTCTACATCATTTGTTCCACGAAGTTCCATTCTACACGGTCATAGGCCTTGGAAATTTCAAGTTTCAAGATCATTTTCTTCAGATGACTTCCCCCACGACAATTAATTGCATGTATACTTTCAGACGCAGCAACAATATTATCAGAAATTAACCGCGTGGGAACAAAGGCACTTTGAAAATTACCAAAGGCATGATTAGCTTGAGACGGTTCACAATTGTCTTGGATATAATCTTGTACACAACATTGCATAGACTAATTGGTCGAAATTCAGTCACCATTGTGGGATGTGCAACCTTAGGAATCAGAGCAATCAACATATGTTCAAATCACCAACCCCGGCCCCCTCATTTGAAATTTGCAGACAGAGCTTAGATACCTCATCTCCTACTGTATTCCAATATTGCTGATAGAACAGCGCCAGCATCCCATCAACCCCTGGTGCCTTAGTTGGTGACATGTGGAACAAAGCCATTTTGATATCTTCTCTGCAAAACGGCCTAGACAGCTGAGCATTATGAGCGGGTGTGACTTTTGGTTGGACAGCATCCAGAATCCCATGCATGGTTGTGATACCGTCGGAAGTGAATATCTTCTGAAAATAGTCGCAGAAGGCGTTACCAATGCTCTCCTTTGTCTTGCACCATCGATGGTTCTCATCCCTTATCCCTTGGATAGCATTCAGTCTATCCCACTATTTTGCATAAACATGAAAAAACTTTGTGTTCTTATCACCATTTTTAATCCAGTCAACACAAGGCCGTTGTCTCCAATAGATTTCTTCTTGCTCCTACAAAGTATCCAATTCCATGTGCAAGGTCCTAATGCATTCAGCCACTGCTGGCGTACTATCACGAATGGAGGGGCTATCAATCTTGGCTTGCACAATTCTTATCTTCGCTGCTATACAGCCCACTGAATTATCATGCCAGTTCCGCAAAGCATCTTGGCATTCCAAGATATTCTGCTGCATTGTTACTCCCCCATACCACACTGACTTAACTACATCCAAACTGCCTTCAATAGTTGTCCAATACTCTTCAAAATGAAATCTTTGAAAATGCCTCCCCCGGCCTCCCAATCTATCCAGAGTAATCAACACAGGAAGATGATCAGAATTCATAGAACTAAGATGGTTAGAGATCATACTAGGGTACGCTGTAAGCATCGCCTCATTAGTAGTTGCCTGGTCCAGTTGTAATTTAACATTGTCCTCGCCTTGACGACCGTTTGACCAGGTAAATTTGTAGCCTTTATGTCCCACCGTATGCAAGCCTTTGAGACATTGGCCGAAACCTCCGCCACTTATATTCCCCTCCATTTAAAATCTCATTGAAATCACCTGCTACCATCCAAGGTCCATCGAAATCGTGAGCTAATCGCCTAAGTAGCTGCCAGGATTGAGCTTGAAGAGAAGTAGTTGGATGGCCATAAAAGCCAGTAAACCTAAAACCAGTGCTTCCAAGGCCTTCAATCCACACATCAGCATGTCCCACCGAAAAAGATCGCAGCTTCATTTCAACTCCAGCAAACCAAACCATCGCCAGACCACCTCCTATGCCTACTCTATCCACACAGTAGCCTCCTACCGCCCCCAGGCTCTTTTTTACTAGATCCATATGCAAAATTGTCTTTTTTGTTTCCATTATAAACACAGCTCCCGGTTTCTTAACTTTGACAACATGTTTCAGTGATCGAAAGGTCCGTGAATTTCCAAGGCCGCGGACGTTCCAACATAGGATACTCATTATTCGTGATGGGCATGAGAACTGGAGGCCACCACGGGTTTCGCAGCCCTTCAGTTGCTTTGTCGTTGCACTTATTCTGACTTTGAAGCTTTTGCCCCTTACGGAGGTGGAGTGTAGCGGAGAACGGTTTTTTTTTTAGGAGAACCACCGAGTTTTACAATAGAACCCACTCTGAATCCCCACCCCCTTTTTTGGCACCAATGCACCTAAGTAATCACTGTCACTAAACACCTGCCCCACTGGTTGATCAGTTAGTACCACATTACTGCCCAGAGTTCTGTCCGTCGAAGCAGACAGCTCCATGACCATCACTGGTAGCATCCTATTATGCACTTCCTCTTGCCTCAAATTCTCGCTAGCTCCCCCTCCACCAGAACTGCCTACTTCCCTCGGAAAAACCTACCTTCCATCCGTCCCCATCTCCAACATTCTTCTCCGCTTAACGGCCCCTGAATCCTCCCCCTCTCAGCCGAATGCTCAGCCTCACCCCCATGAGTTGGTGACTCACTCGTTAGGAACGCTTGATCAAAAGTTCGAACAATGCCAGCAGGGGTCATTGAGGGCTCCTTCCTTTGCCAACTGGCCTGTGCAACGTTACCCAAGCCATAAGCCTTCCCTTGCAATCTATTCACTTGATTGATACTAAAAACATCCTTCACCGTCGTTCGCCAACGCCCAAATATCTCCTTCGTGCCATCTCCCACCATCACCTTAGGGCAGACCTGATTAGAATGGTCCAAACAACCCCTAAATAGGCAGAAAAATGGCAGCCGCTCATTCCCCAGATCATATGGACGTGGAGGTTCCCCTGACTTCAGTCTAAGCGTGATCCAACATTTTAAGGGTTCTCCAACCTTAAGCAATACCCGAATCCTTAGGAAATTGCCCATACAATCACCATTTAGGCTTTTGTCCACTTGAATAAAAGACCCCAGATGATTTCCTATCTTCACCGCCATGGCCTCCGTCAAGTAAAGGGGAGGGATCTTTCGGATCCTAACCCAGAACTGTTGCGAATCCAGCTTCACCAAATTCGGATCCCTTTTTCCATTGGTTGAGTTCAACACAAGTAAGGCCATGTCAAAGCTCCACAGTGCCCCCTTGAGAACTCGTCGCTGTTCATATTCAGACTTCAACGAGAATAACATTCGACTTGAATCCTCTAGAACAGACATCGAGAACTCATCTCTTGTCCGCTGAATATGCTTCATTGTACCATAGAAGGCGTCTTTATTGAAGGATTTAGAAGTGAGCAGTTGCCCAACCAAGAAGAACCTTGCCGCCGTCAACTCCTCCAAGACCTCCATGTAAACAATAAGAACGTTTTTGAATCGTACATTATTATTCATGAATGAAGTTATTTATACAACTCTTAGATAAACCAAAATGCAAGATAAACTCCTTGATAGAAGGAGAACTAATCTGTTGAACAACAAGATAAAAATAAATTGAATTAAAAAACCAGAGTCCTAACTACAGCAGGAACTACTCTTCTTGAAGACCAGGTCCAGTAGGCGTTGCTGGCTAACATCCCCTCTCAAGATGGATGGCCTTGAGTAAGTCCAATCTTGTCCTTGAGTAGCTCGAACCGATAACGGGAAAGAGGTTTCGTCAATGCATCAGCAAGTTGATCATCAGAGGAAACATGACAAACCCGAAGAGCTCCAGATTGAACCCGTTCTCGGATAAAATGAAAATCAATGGAGACATGTTTCATTCTTGAATGAAAAATAGGATTTGAACTCAATTGTGTCGCACCAATATTATCATAGTAAATCACAGGGGCTTGATTAACAGGATATTGAAGCTCAGTCTATAAGGAACATACCCAGCTAATTTCTGAAGCAGTGTCAGCCACGGAACGATACTCAGCCTTCGTAGATGATTGAGCAATGGTTTGTTGTTTCTTGGAGGACCATGAAACAAGATTCCTACTGAGGTATAGAATGTAAGCACTGGTGGATGAGAAGTCATCCTTGTTTCCCCCCCCCAGTCTGCATCAGAAAAAGCATGCAAGTGAGCAAGCGATTGACAATGCAGAAGAAGACCCACATCACGGGTACCAGATAAATAACGCAGCAGTCTTTTGACAAGCTTCCAATGTTCTTTAGTCAGTTTATGCATGAACTGGGACAATTTGTTCATAGCAAAAGACAAATCCGGTCTTGTAAGCGAGAGATATTGAAGACTCCCAACAGTGGCCCGATATTCAAATGGATTAGGAAGAAGAGCACCCATCGCAAGACTAGGAGGAGGACCGGTTGGCAGTGGAGTAGCCACAGGCCATGAGTCTCCCATATTGGTACGATGCAAGAGATCAGTGATGTACCTATGTTGGGAGAGCACCAACCCATGAGAATGGGGCTGAATTTCCACACCAAGGAAATAAGTCAGGGGCCCCAAGTCCTTTAGGGAGAATCGTTGTGCTAAGCTGCGAACAAAGAGGTCTACCGCATTGTCATCATCACCGGTGATGATAATGTCGTCAACATAGACCAATAAATATATAAGATGTCCTTTATGCTTAAAAATGAATAAAGAAGTATCATTCACCGAATTTTTGAAACCTGAAGCAAGAAGAAAGGTGTGGGGTTCATGATACCACGCACGAGGTGCCTGCTTTAGGCCGTAATGGCTTTGCGCAACTTGCAAACAAAATCCGGCCTGGATTTGTCCACAAAGGTTGGGGGCTGAACCATGTATACATCCTCATGTAACATTCCTTGAAGGAACGCATTTTTGACGTCTAATTTTCGCAGCCGCCACCCATGACTCACGGCAATGGAGAGGACAAGTCGAACTGTTGTGGGCTTCACAACCGGACTGAAGGTTTGGGTATAGTCAAGCCCAGGCCTCTGATTGAAGCCCTTGGCCACCAAACGCGCTTTAAAGTGAGCAACAGAGCCATCAGAATTTAGCTTCACCTTGAAAATCCATTTACAACCAACCAAGTTAGAAGCACAATGAGGAGAAACCAAATCTCAGATTCCATTTCGAACAAGGGCATTATACTCATCCTGCATGGCATCACGCCATTGTTCCTCCTTTAAAGCTTGTGTAACAGATGTAGGCTCTTGAATTTCGGGAGAGGTAAGGTTTGTATGTAAGGTTAATTTGCGGACAGGTTTGTGAATATGGTTCTTGGATCTGGTGATCATGGAATGTGTGGGCACGGCTGGTGGGGGGGGGGGGGGGGGGGGGGTCTAGGGGCAGCAGGTTGGGGATTGGGCGAAGTGTTTGTGAGATGGGAAACGGAGAGGAAGGCTGAGAGGATGGCATGGAGAGAGGGTTGCTGGTTGGAGAGCTGCTGATAGACCGTTCCTCAGGATGTCGCACTGCAGGTGGCGTGAATGTGGGAGGCATAGGAGCAGGCGTGAGGATAGAAAGGATGGGAGGTATCCAAGACTCTACAGAGGACGACTTGGATATGGACTCTGAATGCTGAAAATTAGGATAGGGAAAAGTGGACTCTACAAATTGAACATGACGTGAAATAACAAGTTTGGAAGACTCAGGATCAAAACAAATATAAGCACTTTGAGATATTGAATATCCTAAAAATATGCAAGGTTTAGAACGTGCATCTAGTTTATGAACCATATAGGGCCGAAGCCATGGATAACATAAACATTCGAAAATGCGAACTTTCGCATAATTAGGAGGTTTTTGAAAAATTAGGTCATAAGTAGAAAAAAAATTTAATGAAGGTGAAGGCATGCGATTTATCAAATAAATGGCAGTGGAAAATGCAAAGGACCAAAATTTTCGTGGCAAAGATGCATGGGTGAGAAGAGAAAGACCTGTTTCCACAATGTGTCTATGCTTATGCTCAGAAACACCATTGTGTTCAGGTGTGTGTGCTGGTGAAGTACGATGAGAGATGCCATATAATTGAAGGAAATCTTTGACATCAACAAATTCACCTCCATTGTCTGAATAAAAAGTTATGATTTTTTGTTTGAAATAATTTTCAACAATGGCTTTAAATCGTATGAACGTGGGTTTGACATCAGATTTATGCTTTAAAGGATAGAACCAAGTGTATTTTGAAAAATGATCCACAAAAATACACTACAAAAAATCAGAAGTTGCCCGGCGAAATGACGTCGTTGAGCAACGTAAGGCCTCAGTCGAGTAACACTGACAACGGCGACTCGCCATCGGGCAATCGGCGTCGGGCTACCGCAGTCGGGCTTTAAGATTACTCGACGAGCACAGTGTCCTCGTCGAGCAATTTCATAATGCCCGGTGGTAGTGTTCGTCGTTGATATTGTCGTCGAGCAACATAAAGTCAACATCTTATTACTGTCGGGTAAGGTTAATACAATCCGTCGGGTAACGTTAATACAATCCGTCGGGTAACGTTATATAGACCAGTCGGGTAACGTTATATACACCCGTCGATTAACGTTATATACACCGGTCGGGTAACATTATATCTGTCCGTCGGGTAACGTTTTACAAAACCCGTCGGGCAACGTCATATATGTCCATCGGGTAAGGTGTTACAAAACCTGTCGGGTAACGTTATATATGTACATCGGGTAACGTGTTACACAACGTCAGGTAACAATTCCCTCTTTCGTCGGGTACAGTTTTAAAAAATCCCGTTTTTATGCCCGATGGAATGACTATGCGTCGGGCAAGCGTTCTATATTTAATATATTTTTTAATAAAAAATTAATTAAATAATAAAAAATAAAAAAAATTAATTAAAAAATCTAATAAAAAGAATCAAAATTAAATTAATATTAAAAAAAATGAATGTAATATTTTGACATCATTAAAACTATAAAAATATTGTATATATAGTACACTCTAACAATTAGTCGAGGGGTCAAAGTAGCCGGGATCCTGAAGGGACTGTTGGGTGGGCAGTGAGAAAATGGCATCCAATCCACGATCACCCATACGTTGAAAGATGTTCTCAAGGGCGCTCTTGATTTTTTGGTTTTGGACTTGCATCTCCGCAAATTGGGCTTTGAGCTGAGCATTTTCGACCTGGAGGATATCGAAGTTTCTCCTTAGGTCCGACGTCTCCTAGGTATTGCCTATCCGAGATGAAGACGACGACTGAGAGACAGCCTGCACAATCCCGTCGCTCGCCCCTCGAACGACCCTCCCTGGGCACCTCCTAAGTTGTCGCTCCAAAATATCGATTGACATATCGACATTAGGGAGCTGCTGCTTCAACAGCACATCCGGATGCTGTTGGGTGAGCTCAGCTTGTGTCTGCTAGACGTCTTGCTGCATCGCATCCTACAAATTCGAATAAATATTAATTAGAAATATAATTATCAAACTCAGGAAAAATGTTTAATCTTCAAAAAATATACTTACGTGAATTCGATCTGCCCCCCCCCGTCCAGCGTACAACTGCCCCCAGGCATCCACCTCTGGGAACAACGACCCGGCGATGCACCGATCCTCCTGCCGGGCCGATAAGGATTGCGACCCCCCGTGGTGGTTGAATTTTTTTGCTCCCCAGTTCGATTTGTTGGCAATCGATTTCCGCTATTCATTCGTAAAACCAAAAATTAGATTTTAAAATGGAAAATAACATAAAAATTAAATAATTTAATTAATTAAATAGATAATACGTACCAAATAGGTGGGGGACACGAAATGGTCGCACAACCATAACCACCCTGGCAGTTTCACCCCGTCCAACTCCTCCGGAGGATTTGCCCGAGCTTCCTCCGGAGAAGGCCAAGTCAAGAAGTACTTGTGGAGCTCGTACTTCCAGTCGGCATACCGTAACTGCCAGTGGTGGCACATGTATGTACTGAGCTCGACGTTCTCCAAGTCGAACTCAAAATTAATTTGCAATCAATTATTAAAGTTAGCAAAATAATTAAAAAATATGAAATTAATGTTAAAAATGGGAAAGAAATATACCGATAACTCGCCCCAACAACGCGTGATTTCCTCTGGGGTTTGGATTCGAAAAGTCTCCCCCATCATCAGTGACTTGGTGCGAAGAATCGCACCAATGTCATGAACCAGGAGGTTGTGAATTTTTACAGGCGCGGACCGGAGGCGCTGCACGTACACCGCCAGTATCTTTGCATTTGTTGTCCTGCAAATCTGCTGGGATGTCAAGCCTCGGTTTATCCCGCGCACGTTCACCGACCTACCTGTAAATTCGATGAACATTAGTAAATAAAATGAGTAGCAAATAAAAACGGTTGGTTAAATAAACAAAATAATGAGCTTACCCTTAGGGAGTGATCCGACATTAGAGCCTGTTTCGTCGGCTCCGACGTCGTCCTGTGAGGGATGGGGGTCGATACGGGGTTCCCCCCATTTCTTACTATGTTGTCGACGAGCCGATCGGGCACCGGGTCATATATAGATCGACAGCGGTGCCTGAACGGACGCCGTTGTTGAGGCAACCGAGTCCGGGGCTGCCTCCTCTGGCTCATGATCATCAACGGGATCAGGGCAAGGGCGAGACCTAGACGTGATTAAGGTGCGATGCGACATCTACAATAACAAATATAAATTAATTAATATAAAATTAACCATCACATTTTTAATTAAATAAAAAAACCCAAACATTTTTAATATTAAATATTAAATTCAAAAAAAAAATCACATTTAAAATTAACCAACATTTTATAATTCCAATAAACTTAAAAAAAATAAAGCAATAATTGTTTTTAGTAATAATTAGTAAATTGGTATCTAAAAACTAAAACCACCAAATTCTAATTTTTTTAAATAAATCCAACACAAACGAAAAATTAACTTAAAAAACTAATTAATCCAAACGTACTAAACTCAAAATTCACAACATTATACCTAAATTTCTAAATCCAAATTTCGGGACCAAAATCTAACTTACATATTAATCCAAACATATAATATCCAAATCCTAAAATTCACAAATTAAAAATTTATAAAACTCACATTTCCAAAATTCACTTATACTACACCATATAAAAATTTCCCAAAATTGCTTTTAAAATTCAATTACCCAAAATTCATAAATTTCACATATCCAAAATTCTCATAAATTTCATATCGAAAAGCATAACAAAAAACATAACATTATATCAATTCCAACATTATACCAAACATCAAAATTTCAACAAATCTTCAACTATTATATATACCTTAACAATAACAATAAACCAATAACAAATATATATATCCGTGCTTATTAAAAACCAGTGCTTATTCGTCGAGTATTTGTGTTCTATATCCGTCGGGTACCGATTAAATAATATCGTCAGGTAACGTTTTAGTTATCGTCGGGTAACATCTTTGCAATATTTCTGGTTATTTTAACGTATCCATCTAGCAATATTCGGCTGTAAATTTCAGAATCCGCGAATATTTATGTAGGAAGCCCGTCGGGTAACAGCCCAAACACCCGTCGGGTAACGATAATGGTCGGATATCCGTCGGGCCACAAAACGCGGGACTTTTGAGAATCCGCGAAAATTTAGGCGCAGAGTTCGTCGGGTAACATTTACAATCTCCGCTGGGTAATATACAAGGTCGGTAGTCCATCGGGTAAGATTTACAATGTCCGTCGGGTAACACCAAGCAGGAAATTTGAGATTTCGCGAAAAATTAGACGAAAATTTGGAATTTTTAAAAACTGGTCGTTTGATTATAGTTACCCGACGGAGGATTTCATATATCCGTCGGGCATGACCTTTTTTATGCCGTTTTTGGCCTTAATAGGAAAACCAAGTTCGGCGAAAGTATAAGCAACTTCGGAACCGTTCAAAATTTGGTTTTACATGCCTAAAGCCCTTTTTATCGTTATCGTGTTGTTTTGAGGATTTCAAGCCGTCCGATCGTGAAAAAACGTTGTGTAACCGTTGAATCGTCGCGCACTATTACCTAATCCTGGGATTTCCAATTTGGAAAAATTTTCGCGTAGGCGATCTATGGGTACCTACCATAAATGTGGATGGTTAGATCGGTCATTTTCAATTTTTAAGTTTTTGAAAATCAGAAAACAACCATATTGCCCAAGGAGTTTAAACTCTTCAAGGAAACTTCAATACATTTGTCGAATTTTGGATCCTATTGATATTCAAACGATTGAATTTGAGCGATCTAACCGTTCACTTTGTGATTTTATGTGCCTAGATCTCGCCCGTCGAAAATCTTGATGTTTTGAGGATTTTAAGTCGTCTGATCGTGAAGAACCGTTGTGTAACCGTTGAATCGTCGGGCACCGTTTCCTAATCCTGGGATTTCCAATTTGGGAAATTTTTCTCGTAGGCGATCAATGGGTACCTATCATAAATGTGGACGGTTAGATCGGTCATTTTCAATTTTTAAGTTTTTGAAAATCAGAAATCAACCATATTGCCCAAGGAGTTTAAACTCTTCAAGGAAACTTCAATACATTTGTCGAATTTTGGATCCTATTGATATTCAAACGATTGAATTTGAGTGATCTAACCGTTCACTTTGTGGTTTTACGTGCCTAGATCTCGCCCGTTGAAACTTTTGATGTTTTGAGGATTTCAAGCCATCTGATCATGAAGAAACGTTGTGTAACCATTGAATCGTCGCGCACCGTTTCCTAATCCTGGGATTTCCAATTTGGGAAATTTTTCGCGTAGGCGATCTATGGGTACCTACCATAAATGTGGACGGTTAGATCGGTCATTTTCAATTTTTAAGTTTTTAAAAAGGTTGGGTAAAAAATAAATTCCAAGTTTTTAATCTGCTAAATATATCATACCCGACGGATATTCATTCTACCCGTCGGGTATTGATAATAGGAGGTAGCCGTCGGGTAACCTATACCATATCCGTCGGGTAACATGTGTTATCAAAAATTGTAAATATAATCTGCTAAATCATACCCGACGGATATTCATTTATACTCGTCGGGTAATGATAAGAGGAGGTAGACGTCGGGTCACCCGTAACTTATCCGTCGGGTAATGATAAGAGGAGGCAGATGTCGGGTAACCTGTACAGTATCTGTCGGGTAACATGTGTTATAAAAAAATGAAAATATAATCTTCTAAATCATACCTGACGGATATTCATTTATACCCGTCGGGTAATGATAAGAGGAGGTAGACGTTGAGTCACCCGTAACTTATCCGTCGGGTAATGATAAGAGGAGGTAGACGTCGGGTAACCTGTACCGTATCCGTCGAGTAACATGTGTTATAAAAAATTGTAAATATAATCTGCTAAATCATACCCGACGGATATTCATATATCTATACGTCGGGTAATTATATGCGGAGGCGTTCGTCGGGTAACCCGTACCTTATCCGTCGGGTAACATGTGTAATAAAAAATTGTAAATATAATCTGCTAAATTGAAAATTGCACTAAAGAGTAAAAAGTGACCCTCATGATTTATCACTTTGACCGTCATGACTTATCATCAAAATATTTGACAAAATCTTTTACCTTCATTGATTTTGAAGTTGCGTATTTTGTGGAGTGCATGTATGGTCTCCTCACATTAAGAAAGTAAAAAAACTAATTTGGGGAATGAAATCATACAACATACATATAAATCAAATATATTGATTTGAAGATGGATATTACATATATGAATGAAATTTCGAATTTACAACTTTCATTCAGAATTGCTTTCCCCCTCCCAATCACGCTTGTCATCCGACATGTGTACAGTACTTGATTCCTCCGAATCACTTTCAATTTGTTCTAATTCCCCCAGATCAATAAAAATGTCATCAATTGCAATTGATGGGATGATGCCATTGGTCCGAACTCCATCCACGTTGTGGGTGGATGCCGATGAATCCACCTGGTAAATGATTTGGTCATCGTTTATTTCCCCATCTTCTTCATGGTATCGGTCATCCAAGTCCCAAATGTTTCTATGATTCACCATCTCAGCTACTCTCCATCCACCACCAGCTTTTGGATCATCCAAATAGAATACTTGTTTCGCCGTACTAGCGAGGATGTAGGGATCACTCTCAAACCACCGAGTGTTTGTGTTTATAGAAGTATATAACTAATCTTTGATGACACTGCCTAGGATACTTGGGTTCGTATCAAACCAATGGCACTTGAACAAGACGACTTCCTTGCGATCAGCGTATAACACCTTAACCACAGTTAACAATTTTCCGTAGAAACCTGTCTCAGCATTTTCCCCATCCCCCGGCACGAAGACCCCGCTGTTTTGCGTAGACAACTTGTCGTCTCGTTCTGTGCACACGAACTTAACTCTGTTAACATGACAACCAGCGTACGTTTCTCCTCGGAATACGCCAATGGCCAGCTGCATTAATTCTTTATTGAATTTTGGCGAGTTGACATCTTTCAGTTGTGCCATCTGGTAAGATACACACAAGAAACGAAATAGGTAAGCTTAAAACCAATTTAAGAAATTTGGAAATAAAATATTTGACTTACATGCTGGGAAAACCAACGTGGAAACAGTTGTTTGTCCATTTCTTCCCAATTAGAAGGAAATTGGGCCTTCATCAACGCCTCGTGATGCTCGTGGAAGGGTCAGACTTCATCACAGTTGTTGAGAATGAACCAATGAGCCACCTCCGTGTCGGTATTGATGAACGGCTCCGAGATTGGACCAGTGCCAAATGGTCGTGCGGGTTGGGCAAATACAGATAGGGTCTCGAGACGTTGACCACCATCGTCGTTGCGAGACACCCTATTGAAGGCAGTTTCAACATTTCGAAGGTACATTACACAAAATGTGAGTGCCTCATTTGCAATGTATGCCTCGGCTATAGAGCCTTCGGGACGTATCTTGTTCCGAACGTACCGCTTATACCTACCTAACATTCTGCAAGGAAAGTTACATTAAGATTCACATATATACATGATAGTAAGGAAATATTATCAAATAGCAGGGATAAGTTATACCTCTCGATTGGGTACATCCAACGATAATGCACCGGGCCAGCTAGCTTTGCCTTATCCGGTAGATGTATTAGTAGGTGCACCATTATATCAAAGAATTCAAGTGGATATATTTGCTCAAGCCGGCACATGATGTACACAATATCCTCGTTCATTGCTTGAAGGTCCGCCTTAACCAATGACCTGGCACATAGTATCTGGAAGAATTGAGACAAATAAACTATCGTCTCAACAACACCAGGCTCTAAGAAGGGTCGAATACCAATCGTAATAAGTCGTTGTAGCAAAACATGATAGTCATGGCTCTTCATACCAGAAATGGTCCCACCATCCGTGCTAACACTCCGGGATATGTTGCCGGCGTACTCGTCGGGAAATTTCACACCCTGCAACCACTTCATGAATTTTTTTTTATTGTCCGGTGTAAATGTATAACTTGGATGAGCCATGATGTATTTGCCATTGACGACTTTTGGCCACAAATTAGGCCGAATTCCCATTTCTTTAATGCCCAGACGAGTCTTTTTTGTGTCCTTTGACTTACCTTCAATGGGTAAAGTCATTCCCACAACACTCTCAGCAACATTCTTCTTGATGTGCATAGGATCGGCGATGTGTCTGATTTTCAATTTCGACCAATATGGCAACAGGAAGAATATGCTTTTTTCGTCCAATTTTCCTTTCGGCTGGTTTCGATCCTCTTGCCACGAACTCATGTATACTGTTGAGTTTGGATAATATCTCATCACCGCACCTCTCCCTTGGTCGACCTCTTAACTTTGATTTACCAACAAATAAGTCAGACTGCATTCGCCATCGGTGATCCCAGAGCAGAAACCTTCTCGCAACCAAGTAGCATACCTTAGATGCATGCCAAAAGGACGTTGAGTGTGGTCCACATCTCGGGCAAGCAAGACAGCCCTTGGTACTCCATCCTGATAACATACCATAAGCAGGAAAATCATTAATTGTCCACATTACGGCCGCTCGTAGGGTGAACATTTCTCCACTGCACTTGTCGTATGTTCGGACACCATTTTCCCACAAATCCACGAGCTCGTCAATCAACGGCCGCAAATACACATCGATGGAATTACTCGGCGATTTGGGCCCTGGTATCAAAGTACTGAGGATTGTGAATTCTTTCTTCAGGCATCTCCAAGGAGGCAAGTTATAAGGAACCATAACAACCGGCCAAGTGCTATAGGGCTTTGTAAAACTCCCAAACGAATTAAACCCGTCAGTAGCGAGCCCTAATCTGATATTTCTTAGCTCCGCAGCGAACTCGGGATACATTTTATCAAATTCCTTCCAAGCCTCTCCATCCGCCGGATGCCTCAGTACATCATCATCAATCCGTTCATCCTTATGCCACCTCATATCACGGGCTGTATGGAACGACATGTAGAATCTTTGTAACCTTGGCTTCAGTGGAAAATAAAGCAACACCTTGTTAGGAATCTTGTTCTTTTGAAACCTAGGCTCATTGCACACAGGACATTTGTCAAGCTGCTCGAATTCACTGTAAAACAAAGCACAGTTGTTCTTGCATGCATGTATCTTGATATACCCTAAACCAAGCCCCTTCAACAACTTCTTCGAGCTATAATGATCTTTTGGCAGACAGTTGTCTTTAGGGAGCAATCGGATGATAATGTCCAACATGTGATCAAAATGCTTGTTCGTTTGATTATACTCAACTTTCATGTGCATCAACTCCACAACTGCCCCTAGAACCGAAAATGATTTACAACCGGGGTGCAATTCGCACTGAGCTACTTTCAACAATCTCTCATAATGGAGGTCAGAGTCTTCGGGTTGCAACCTTGGTGCATCATCTTCCATATCATCTGATGCCGGAGGAAAAACATTGGTTAATAACTCAACGACTTGATCATTATCACATCGCCCATCCAAACCACTTTCGTCCCGACGGGTCCCGGGAACCTAAGAGGTCGATAGGGAAAATATTTCTTCACCGTGATAGATCCAATTAGTGTAGTTGTGTATGATCCCATTCCAGATGAGTTTGGACCTCATTCAACGACATCCAAAAGCAATTATTACATTTACGGCACAGACACCTGATACGTCTTGTATCACTGCAATGACTACGTGCAAAGACAATGAAGTTGTCGATCCCATCCAAATACTGATCAGAAGATCTATCAAACATTTGCATCCACCCTCTGTCCATTGTGCCTGCTTTCACAACATAGAGTCAACGTAAGTAATTGAGTTAACATTGTCCCGTAAATAGAACAAGTTAAAATCAAAAGCAACCCTTCTCCTTATGCCTCTGGTGATTTGGCCCTATCCCATTCGAGAGTGCACATTCTATGCTGTGTAGTTTGCGACCTACGAGGCTAAGTTCCGATCAAGGGAAATTTCGGCAGCATCTCCCTATAGTTCCCCAAATGCACGACGTAGATATTATAAACACATATCTAGTATGCATTCGGAGAGCGTGCAGGGGATACAAACCGATTTTCTCACAATCGAAACCTAACATCGTAGACCGCCAACTACACAACACATAGTTGCGCACCCCCAAAATGTCCGAATAAATGGACAATTCAAGAGTCAGTCAATCAATCTGATTCACTGACTCTCAAACGGGTCTAAGATTTTTCATTGAATTTCATTATACGAAGTTAATCAACTCGATTAACTTCGCATAAACTTAACTTCGCATAAACGGTTATGAAATATGAACGTATTTCACTCCGTCGCAACTAAATAAAGCGTTTTAATAAAAATATTACAACAAATTCACAAATACGAACATATATAAATTATGCATAAAACAAAGTTTTAAATTTTATAATTTATGTATATATTTTCTATTTCCCTATTTTCCTAATATATTTTCTAATTTCCAAACATAATTTCGAATTTTAATAATTCCATTACATATTTTTTATTTTCCTAAAATGTTTTCTAATTTCCTAATTTCCTAAAATATTTTCTATTTCCTTATTTTCCTAACATATTTTCTAATTTCAATAATTTCATTACATATTTTTATATTTTCCTATTTTCTAACAAAATTTTTAAATTCCTAACATATTTTATATTTCCCTAATTTCCTAACATTTTTCTTAATTTCCAAACATATTTTCTAATTTCAATCATTTCGTTACATATTTTTTATTTTCCTATTTTACAACAAAATTTCCTAATTTCCTAACATATTTTCTATTTTCATATTTTCCTAATTTCATAACATTTTTTCTATTTTCGTATTTTCCTAACAAATTTTCTAATTTCTAATTTCCACAAATTCTAAACAATTTCTACACATTTTCCACAATAAATATAAAAATTCCTAACATAATTATATCCAACATTCTTAACAAAATTAAATAAAGAGGTAAACACACATACCTTTTTATAAGTATTCCTTCAAATCAACTACAAAATTCCTACAACACAAAAGATAATTAATTCCTGATCAAAAATCAAAATTTCAAAATTACAAAAAAATAAAATTTTCATACCTTAATATTTGATATTTTATGATTGATAGAGAAAAAGGATTTGATTGGTAGTAAAATTGGTGATGAGATGATAACAATAGGTAGAGAAATAGAGTGAGTGAGTGAGAGGGAGAGAGAGACAGAGAGAAACCGATGAGAAGTAGAGAGGAGGAAGAAGAAGAAGAGGAAGAAAAGATAGTCTTGGGTATTTAGTCTTTTTAGACTTTTGCCCGACGAACATAATTCGCAGGGCAATCTTTAATGATTCGTCGGGCAACATAGAGTCAACGCCCAGTGTTACCCGACGGATATTGGTCGTTATTGTTTATGATGTTACCCGACGGAATATGTAAACTGTTGGGTAACGACCACCAATTTTGCGCGCCAAAGGCTTCTTCCCGCCAAAAGGTTACCCGGTGAGTATGTATATCCGTCGGGCAACATTGTATTACCCCGCGAGATTGTATTCGTCGGGTAAATACTAGTCGGGCAACCACGATTTTCTTGTAGTGATAACATAATATTTAAAGCCATCAATTGAGTACAAAGGAGCAGTCCTAACATCAGAGAAAATTATTTCAAGAGGATTATGAGACTCTAATGAAGAAACGGAGAAAGGAAGTTTATGACTCTTGTTACATTGACACGCATTGCAGGAAATTTTTTTGGCTAAAGAAGACGTCTCTAGCTTATGTTTTGAGAGGATGACATTTAGAATAGGTAAAGATGAGTGTCCTAATCTGAAATGCCAATTTATTGGTGCAATCTTTAAACTGGAAAAAGCAAGTGGAGTGGAAGACGTTGGACTGAACCCCGGCCATTCATAAACGCCACCTTTGGTTTCACCCTGAGCTCGAACCGCTCCCGTTAGCAGATCCTTCACAAGAAAACACCAGGGTAATAATTCTATGGAAACATTATTGGTTACACAAAACTAATAAATAGAGATAAGGTTCTTCTTAATTTCAGGAATGCAAAGAACATTCTTGAGATTAAAAAGATGTGTGGAGGTTTGTAAATTTGTGGAGCCTGTATGTGTAATGCGCAGGCCTGTACCATCACCAATCATGACATCGTCAGATCCAGTGTATGGAGTAAGGAGAGAGAGGTTGTTGAGATCAGCTGTGATGTGGTGAGAGGCACCACTGTCCAACAGCCAAGAAGGACTGTTGGAATGGTTGCTGGCGGCAAGATGAGCCTGGGGCTGCCAAGGGTGGGGGCTGCTGGTGGCCTTGGGAAAGTTGTTATCCTGAGGCACAAATTTGAAGGAAGGGCACCTCTTTGCCGTGTGCCTCTGGACTCCACAAACCTGGCAATATCCGAGGTAAGGACGAGGGGCAGGGCGACTGTTGGGTGGACCTTGGTGGTTGGCTGGTCCTTGCGGCCTTGGAGGACCCTGGTATTGCGTGCGCCACTGTGGTGAGGAAGTGGGCTGGGAGCGGCTCATATTGGAGGTCTGAGGCCTATAACTTGGACGGCCAGTTGCTGCATTTGCCGTAGGGGAGAACTGCAAGGAGACCTTGGATGAAGCTTGGAGAGACGCTTCAAACATGAGCAGTTTCTCATGAAGTTCGTCAAAGGTGATGGAAGTGTCTCGTGCTTGTACGACATGCACGAGTTTTTTGTAGTCATTGCCCAATTCCTCCAGAATTTTTTCCGTGAGATCTTCAGCATCAATGGGGGCGCCAAGCACCGCTAATTCATCAGCCAGTGCTTTGACAGATTGAAGAAAATCTGAGATTCTCTTCCCTTAGTGAGGGCTTTATGACTTGCTTGATTCGGCCTCTGGAGGGGGGGGGGGGGGGGGGGGGGGGGGGGGGGGGTGGGGCATATGTGGAGGCTAAAATCTTCCAAGCTTCCTGAGATGTGGTTGCTTGTGCAATAAAAGGAATGATGGTGTGGTGGATAGATCCAATTAAAGCATTGAGTATGAGCTGATCTTGACGTACCCATGTATGGTACTCATGATTGGGGGTGGTGTTTGTGTCGTTGGTGGTAATATGTTGTTGTGGGCATGGTTTTGTTCCATCAATGAAGCCTTGGGGATCATAGCCGATAAAAAGTGTCTAGAGCTTGAGAGGAGCTTGTGCCGTGACATTGATTGTCACAAGGTTGGGTAGACCGGCTATATGGTGGCGTGTAGTGTTTGGATCAGTCATGATAGGAGAAAAAAAATTAAGAATGCTTTGATACCATGTAAACAATAAGAATGTTTCTGAATCGTACATTATTATTCATGAATGAAGTTATTTATACAACTCTTAGATAAACCAAAATGCAAGATAAACTCCTTGATAGAAGGAGAACTAATCTGTTGAACAACAAGATAAAAATAAATTGAATTCAAAAACCGAAGAGTCCTAACTACAGCAGCAACTACTCTTCCTGAAGACCAGGTCCAGTAGGCGTTGCTGGCTAACACTCCAGTCCCATAATCTTGCAATTCTCAGCTTAAGAAATCAAGAGGTTTTGAGCCATAGAACTGGTCGTCTCCTCTACACTAGCCATCCCCGTGCTACGTCGCAGTGGTACTCTCCAGCAGAATCGCAGCTACCACTCAATCAGACCGCTGACGATGGCAGCCCACACCATACACAAAAGACTTGCACTTCACGTATCCACCAAGGTCTGGCGCCTACCCAAAGCAAAGACACTAAGACCCTAACCCTAGCAGAGCGCTCAGGAGGGACGATTTTTCGTGAAAAAATTCAATGATACTAATTCAAATGCCAAGGGATGCATTCCCAGATTATTTTTAAATACCCAAGTCAAAACAGTTAAAATTTGATTAATTTTCAAGAATTCAACAAAGACAGAGCCATTTAATTTCATTTTTAACAAAGTAAACAAAATAAGATTATTTTTATGTGGAGGTCTGCTTGAGAGAAAGTCAGATTATTTTGATGTGGAGATCTGAAAATCAAGAGATCGAATTGAGCAAAGCGATTGATGATATCGGTAATGCTGGTAAAGGTAAAGGGAGCGTCAGAATGATTAGAACTCGTTAATTTCTTTCGGGTTTGGAGTATAATTAAAACTGCGACTGCTATGGGTCGTTTTTTAATTTTTGGGTACGTATCAGGATTATAAGAGCATTCAGTTTCTAGTCCCAAACCACGAAATTTACCCAGTTTTGTTGAAAAAATTTAACTAATATATGAAGAAAACTTGTCAAATTGTTCCGAATTTTTTTTATCTAATTATCACTAACAATGTAACCCACGAAAATTCAATTCCAAGAAAAAAGAAAAGGAAGAGACGAAGAAAAGAATCTAATAACCCAGAAAATTGAATATGAACCTGAAAAAAGGTCCATCGAAACGTTTTAATTCAATGCCAAAATGCCACTTATGCCCTTCAATTTTTGGACATGTGCGTGTTGCATGACTTTTTTTTAACAAAAGTCGTTGAAAAAACAGACTGAAGTATTAACAATGCACATTTATGTAAAGTTCAAAAACAACATTTTTAATATTGAAATTTAAGGACAGTTGGTAAAACTATAGTAAAATTCAAGCACGATTGCAACCCTTTAGCCGAATGAAAATAATAAATGACAAGATGAATCCTAATTCCGCCGCACAATAGCCCAAAAATTGTGCTATAGCCTGTAAATTCGGACCTAATCTAATTAGATAGAAATTCTTAATTAGATAACCATCCTTTTGTTTTCAACAGCATAGAAACTAGAAACTTCAAAATTTTCAAATGCTGCTGCACTCTTGCCAAAAATCAACTAGAATTTACATTGGCTTGAAACTTTCCACATTCAATAGAAATGGAAGTATTATCTGCCTTCATCGATCCTACGTACAATTAGGGCTGTCAATGGGACGGATCAAGTATCGTGCCATGAATTCTGTTTTACCCAAATATGCCAAATTTGAATTCGACCCATTTAATAATCGTGTCAAGGATATCCAACTGGAACCCGATCTGTTAATGAACCAGATAACTCGTATAACCCATTTAATAAACAGATTGTGTTTGAAACCCAATTAACCTATGCCATGTTTAACCTATTTAAATTATATGACATTCTAATTTTATAAATTTATGTTATACACACTAAAAATTCAATATATATTACAAAATATCATCAATATATAATACAAAATACCATCAATATTATACCCATCAACACCACCAAGAATAATCCAAAAATATCCATATCACGTACTGTCCTTCTCCATATTCTTATTCATATCTTCTTCCTTATTTCTTAACAAGCTCTTCATCTCATTTCTTTGATTTGAATTTCCTGCAAACATGAAAAACAGGGAAGATTGAAGACAGATTCCAGCTGAGCAGCTTTGCAAAGGCCATAGCCTCATTTGGCTTCAATTTACTGTAGTCCATCCAAAAAATGAGAAAGAAACTCGTAAACCTTGAATCAATATATAGAATAATGCAGCAATTATGATACATTGATTCCATTCAATCAATTTAATCTCTATCACAAGCTTACTTAAACTCGGATCCAATCCAAGAACAGACTACAACTCATTATAAGTACTAAATCAATTTCAATCAATTACAAAATCACATCATCATGAGACAAAGCATAAAAGTTCACTACAATTTTTCGCACTAGCTAAAACACATTATGAAACAACAAACCCATTAGGATGGGGTCAATCATTTACTAAAGCACATATCCAAGTTCCAACACATAAAATCAAATCCCCATCATCAAATACAAGAATTAAAATTGATGCTGAGTTATCCAAACTGAAAGTAGTCTATGTATATAAATATATGATCATGATTAGGTGCATCCAATTGGCAGATAATTTAAGTATTGGTAATCATGACTAGCTAGTTTTCATATCATTCATATATTGAAATGGAATATGCTGAAGGAAGTAAAACAAGTTAGGATTAGGTACACTTACATAACATTAATATTAATGTAGCAGTAGGGTTTGAAAACTAGATCGCAAAGCATTCCAGCACGTGATCGAACCTATATTGTTTCTCAGCACATTCATCTTCAAAGCAGTCAATCTCAAAAGAGCGAGTGCACAACAATTCGATCGATAGTGTAATAACAGCACCATTGTCATCCTCGTAATCTGAAAAAGAAAATTTAAAGAGAAAAACATACATCTTCTCACGTCCTAAGTTTGACCGGGCACGTGGGACGTAATCGGAAGCCACAAAGCAAATTTGTTGATTTCCCAAATCCACGAAACTACACCCCTCGAGGCCAACTACGTTCTCGAACATCGGGACCTGCTTCCACCCAAGGCAGTCACAGGAGAATCCCGAAACGGAGGAGCACATAATTTGGTACATTGCCACGCCCGATTGATAGCACACCGAAAAAAATGGGGGTCTTGATACACAAACATAAGTTTGGAACCTTCTTCGGTGCTTGTTTTCAAGCCCAACATCAAAGCAATGCTTAAGAAGTGAAATTCATAATCTTTGCTTTCTACCGCAGATTCGAAACCTTCCCATTTGGGTTCTGGGGCAGAGACATCAATGATGGCCATAGGGGAAAAGTATGGATTGAAGACCATGATCTTAGAATCCAAAACTGCATGACATCGTCTGGAACGATGTGCATAATACCAAAGGAGGAGGAGCCGGAAGAGAGACCCATATTCCTTTAACAGGATCGAACATCTCCATAGAACAATCCTCCTCCGTGGAAAATACCATGGAAAGTGCATAAAGCTTTTCCTTCACCTTAACCAGGTGGGGTTGAATCTTACCTTGCACAAATTCACCGAAGCCGTGCTTTGTGCTGTCCACGATTTCGGTGGCCCCATCATCATAGTCAAAGGCCTCAGCTTCATCCTCATCTGTATTTGTCCTTCTCCGCTTTCCTTGCCTAAGGGAGTAGTGATCTGTTTCAAAAACATAGATTTTTTTGCTTCCTTTATCAACTCCCTCGTAGCCGCCCCCAAAAATAATCTGGGTCCCAAACCGACCGCAACCCATCTGTACGGGAACATCTTGTCATCAAGAGAAGCTACTTCTTTAATCAACCCATCATCATCATCCTTGGGTTTGGTGCAACCATCACATCGATTTTTGTATTTGGGAACACCAGAAGTAAAATCCATCTCACAACTGCATGAACGTAAACCGCTCAATTTGATGGAGTGGATAACATATTTATGATGATAATTACTTTTCTTCCGGACGCTACATATGTATAGATGAGTGGCATCAGCACCGCCTCCTCCATCAGCCTTCCCTCGCCGTTTCCCCTAGGGTTATGAACCGGTACAATCGCTTCGGTATTTCACCAGAACCACAACCGAAGCCGGATCTGTAGGATTGCAATTGCAGATCAAATCAAACTAGTAGAAATTAAATTGAAGGAAAAATTAAATGCAATTAATATGAAAATTGAAACAGAAAAATTAAATAAAATAAAAATTCACCTCGAGCTATAGGCTGGAAAGGAGCAACTGAAATGGAGCAGCGGAGAAGGGGAGAGAAGATGATCGGCTTGAGGCAGAGCCGCGGAGAGGAGAGACAGACCATCCGTCGCGGCTTCCGATAGACCATGAGAGTTCAGAGAGAAGGTACGAACTTCGAACCGAGAGACGACAGTGAGAGTGAAAGTGCGAGTTTGAGATTGAGAGGGATCGAGGTTCACGGCTAGCGCTTGAAAAAAACCCCTAAACGCTATTGAAAGGGCAGAGACGCGGAAGAAGGAAAAGGAAAATCGCGCGGAAACCAAAATTTCAAGGCCCGGCGCTTATGTCCTTTCTGAAACAAAGGGTCTCGTCTCAGCCTGTGTCGGTTCTCAACTACCTCTCAGCGTGTGTCGCGTCTCTCATCTTCGTCTCTGTCGTCTCAGCCTCTCATCCTCTCTGTTCTCGCTTAGGCTCTCGAGTTTCTCACTCTCGACGCTCAGTCGCTCGCGTCTCTCTCTCTTGTCTCTGGCGTCTCAGCCTCTGTACGTCAGTTCTCAGCCACTTTCGGTTCTAGCTCAGGCCCTTGCTGCTCTCACTCTAAAATCTCAAGGCTCTCTCGGTTCTCAGCCTCTCAGCTTCTGTCGGTTGTCTCAGGCTCTCTCGGTTCTCAGCCTCTCAGCCCCTCAGGCGTCTCTCACTCTCGTCTCTCATTGTGCTGAAGAAAAAACCATTCGCAGTGATCAGATCGTCCTTCACGAGGTCGTCTCTGCCTTCTTCTTCTTCCCTCCCTCACGACCAAATCTATTTGGTGATAGGTAATCTCTCTCCCTCTCCCTTCCTTGACGGCTACCTCTATTTTGTGATAGATGAATTGGGTATTCGATTTTTGGTTAGGATTCTTTCTAATTGAAATTAATCTATGACAGATGATTGAAATTATGGTACGTAAATCCTAGATGGTTGAAATTATGGTAGGTAAATATATGAGTATTCGATTTCTGATTTTGTCTCTATTTCGTATTGTTTTTGTTTCATTGAAACGGAGGGTTGTGTCTGGTGCTAAATGATATAAAATGTAAATGCAGGCTGTGTTTGTAAACACTGAGGCAACTAAGCAAGAGAGAGTTTTAACAAATTGCATTTTCACAGTACACTCTTCAAAATCTCGCTTACTCTCATGGTCTTGCGGTCTTGCCCTACACTATCCACCAGGTCTATCTCAGCTCTAACTCTCTCTCACAGATTGGGTTGAACTGAAAACCCTAAACCTCCACTGTCCTTCGCTTCAAGACTGTACGGTACGTGAATTTCTCCAAGTCCGTAAGTTTGGTCCAACATTCAATTTTCTTTAAGCTAGGGTACAATGTAAGAGTTGAAGTGCTTAGAAATTCGTGCTTAGAAATTTTTGCTGAGTGCTATTGCAAAAGTGCTATTGCAATGCTATTATCCAATGCTATTCATAACACATTTTCTTGTAGTGTTTGGTGAATTGATGATATGATTTTTTTATAGATGTTAAAAATATATATAATTAACAGCCTATGTAAAGTTAGAAATGAGGGCACCCGAAAATTGTAAAATCCATAGGAAAATAAGGAGAACATCAATTCATAATTGCATAATCTGATGCTGCAACCCAGCTCTATTTCAAGTTAACTCCACTCAATTTTCTAATTGAACTCAATTTGCTAACCCGAATTGAATATTCGTGTCGAAAAACTCCCAAATTTCATCTATAAAAGGCTCAAGCTAGTTAATTAATTTCATCTAAGTTGTCGGAAATTGTCGCAAACTCCATATAAATGTTGTTAATTATATGGAGTTCAAGGATATTTTACCAGAGGATTGCTATTCCAACTAGAGTCAGGAAAAAAGCAAGCCACAAGGACCCTGAAGCTCTGTGTATTTATATAGGTCTGTGGTGTTTCAGTAACATGCATGAACTAAAAAGAACACTTCCCAGGTGGCTGTTTTCTAGTTGAAGTGGTCTAGTTGCTTTTTCTACACTACTTCTTTCGCGAATGGCTAGTGGTCCTCTTTTTGGTAATATAGTTTTTTGTACGTAATCTATACGAGTCTTGCGTGAGTGTATTAATGCTCAATTCATTACTAATATGCAAGAGTAGAAAAATGTCCCACTTGCAGATTGATACTGGATTAGAAAGATTTCACAAGTATCTACAAGACAACAATTAAAAACTAAGAAAATAAATGCTGCATGTTGTATGGATGAAGCAAGATTTTTTTATTTTATTCAGGAAGTTTGTATTAGTGAAGAGAAGAGAAAAAAAGAAAAAAAAAATGCTTCTGTTGGATTCTTTAGGATGTCAGCTATTCACTGTATTATTAGTATATCCAGGTATTTGCATGCACAAAACATGAATAACCACACAATGCTATCTGGAAAGAATAGTTTCTGCTTTATATAGAAAGGTAATGCTTCTTAACAGTCCAGGGTGATATAAAATTCTTACAATATAATACTGGAGTGTACCATGAAAGCTCTTGCCAACGGAACCATAGTAAAAGTTTCCTTTTTGAAATTCATAGATTCATGTTATAATACCAGTTTCAACAGTATGAATAGTATCCAGATATGATCTGATTAGTTTTATCATATCTTGGAGGTCGCTTTGGTAGTGGTCACGTAGCCATACTTCTTTTGCATTTATTAGTTTATTTAGGTTCTTATCATTTGATATGAGCTTCATATTGGCAATTATAATTTTTATTTTATTTAATTTGATAAGAAATCTCCTTACTCAAGTAATGCAAGGCAATTAAGAAATGTCCTGCTCTTGAAATATTTAACCTTGCTTGACCATTTATTTATAACAAGATCGCAACCATTTATTTATAACATGCTGGCACTTGATTGCGAGATGGTAAATCCTTGAATTTCAGTTTTGTGAAGTTAAGAAAACTTCTTATTTATTTCCATGAAGTACTAGGTAATTGTTAGCTGACTTATGAAAGATAAACCTTTACCATTCCGCCAGTGAGTTCTTATATGAACCAGCAGCTGCTTACATCAATCTTCTGTAGTTGCTTATTACTTTGGCCGTGGGCAGGTTATGTTAGATAGGTTTTTTTTTTTAAGACGTGGTGGTGTGTGCCTGTAGGTATTTTTTTTTCCCTTGGGACAGTTTCATTGTGGGAGAGATAGTGTTGGTTGCGGCGGACACAAGGTGGCCTGGTGTGAAAAGAGAGGACATAATGGGAAAAGGAATAATAAGCGTTATACTTGGTTATGGATAAACCAAACTCTTTATTATGAAATATAGTTCTGATTGATAATGATTGGTAAGAGGTCACATACTGACAGTTGATCTTTAAGATATATCACTCGTTGAATTCCTTCTGAAAGTTTCTTTAATGAATATGCTTCTGCTTTTTCTTGAAATCATACGTGCAATTTTTTTCATTTTTGTAAATGCTTCTTGTCTTTTAATCTTGTCCCCCTGTACTCCCGGCCCCTGTATTCCCGTAATCCCTGGATATGACTTGTTCGGATATTGGTGTGTTAAGTTTCTCTTTTTTACTTTTCTCTCGCAAAGTAATGGTGTACTCATGCCATCTTGGTTGATCCTATTTTTTTTGTTAGTGTATCACAAGTGAAGGTTTTTAGCTAACAAGAGCAACATTAGTGACTATCGATGGAAAGGTAAGTTTGGCTATTTTGTTTCCTAATTTTGCTAAAGGAACTCAATTTCAGCGTGGTTAGGATGCAAGGGTGTAATGCATTTCATTTTCTCAATTTATTATCTGGAAGTTGCACTTAATGTGACTTTGCATTATTTCAATTGTTCTCATTTGAATTTGAATTTGAATGTTTTAACACTTGTAAGTTAAGTTGAATAAAATGAATCCAAGTGATTTATGCTTTACCTTTTTTATGAGTAAACCTGGGAATGTCTCTTGAACAAAGCATGTGTCTCATTTTTGTCCCTAGAATCTAAAATTGCAGTTCTTTCTTACTCTTGGTATGGCACAACCTTGAAGCTAGAAGTCTCAGGTCGACTTTCCCCTGTCTTAATCTCGTAGCTTCGTGGTATGTCATTTTAGGTTTTGGGATGGATTCAACTATTTTCAACTGAGAACGTTCTTTTCTCCATTCCTGACGGGGTTTTCTCATTGTAGAGCTCCATCTAGTTCAACATGTTATTGTTGCTATGAGGGAGGTTTTGTAATCACGAAACAAAGTCCTCTTCTCTCATATGTTATTCTTATATCTGAATGTGTGGACATATATCATGCTTAATATATTGTTATGCATGTATCTTGTTATCCATTTGGAAATTTGTTAATTCCATAATAACTTTGCCAAAGTCCTGTATTGGATTTTTGGGGGCTTTTATCAAATATAGCCAAAATTTAACATTTAAATTCAGAAATGTCACTTCTATAAAAACTTGCAAAAATAGCAAAAGTACACTTAAATATACTCAAGTGTCCTGATCAAAACTAAAACTCAATTACCCTTACTAGCAAAAAAAACACAATCACTCAAAATAAAAACACCATATCCATGGTTGCCTCTATGGCTTTTCACCATAGCTGCACCTAAATGATAAATTCATTTTATCTCAGTGAAATTCAAACCAAATTTTATTGTATTTTATTTTCTTGATACATATTTTGAAACGAATTCTCTTGTGCATTGGGAAGTTGCTTCAATTTGCCATCTTATTCACAATATGCATTGTCCATAGATATTCATGCACACCAGTTATGGAATCAGAAGACCAATGTAGCTTGCAATGGATTATAGTTAAAGTTTGATGTGGATGTTGTTGAATTGTTTTGCAGCTTGAATACATATGTATCATGGATTTTGGATGATGGAATTGGAGGACACTCTAGTAGCAAATTAAGTTATTATATGACAATTTATGTAACGTAAGGACAAACATGATATATGTATTATGATTATGAAGCTTTATGTTGATAGTTCATGTACAATGGATATGAAGCTTTTTGTGTTTGATTTGTGAATTGGATGTGAAGTTTCATTAATATTATGAAATGAATTTCTGAATCTATTTTATTCTTTTAAATTTCACATATTGTTGATGGTAGAAAATCTTTGATAGCATTCAGGAACAGCAATTTGAAAAGCTATGGAATTAGAATTTGAAATCAGGAAAATCTGTTTGACAACGTTCTAGAAATGCTATAGAACATGAATTTCAAATATGGAAAATGTTATAGCGTTCTGGAAGGGCTATGGAAAGACAATGACAATGTTCTCATGAAACACTGTGAAATAGAGAATTTTCTATACCACTTCTAGAAATGCTATAAATAGAGACATTTATATAGCACTTTTAGAAACGCTATAAATAGAGAATTTTCTATAGCACTTCAGAAACGTTATAAATATAGAACTTTCTATATCACGTCCAGAAACGCTATAAATAGAGGACTTTCTATAGCATTTCCAGAAATGCTATGGTGGAGTTACTAACTATTATAACGTCGATTGTTACAACGTTTTCTATAACGCTATGTATTATGATTATGAAGCTTTGTGTTGAAAGTTTATGTATAATGGATATGAAGTTTTTTGTGTTTGATTTCTAGATTGGATATGAAGTTTTATTAATATTATGAAATTAATTTATGAATCTATTTTGTGTTTGATGGTAGAAAACGATGTTAGGAAGCTCTATAAAATCTGGAAAATCTTTGATAGCATTCTGGAACAGGAATATGAAATGTTATGGAACAAGAATTTGAAATGCTATGGAACAGGAATTAGAAATCTGGAAACTGTTTCATTAGAATGCTATGGAAAATGTTTCACAACGTTCCAAAAACGCTATGGAAAGACAATGACAGCGTTTTAAAGGAACGCTGTGAAATCTTTCCATAGTGTTCTTTTTAAACGCTATGGAAACGCTATAGCACTCCCATTGGACTGGCATTCATAGCTTTTTAGAACCGCTATAAGAAACTTTTCTATAGCACTTTAGAAACGTTATAAATATTGACTTTCTATAGCATTTCAGAAATGCTATGGTAGAGGTACTACCTACCATAGCGTCGGTTGTTACAACGTTTTCTATAACGCTATGGTAGGCTATTATAACATTTTTGGAGTGCTATCAATGTTGATTTGTGACGTAGTGACGTTGAGTCAAGGCACGAATTAGATTCGCTTTCTTTAAGACTAATTTGTCGCTCTTCCTTAGTGCAAAATGAGTTATGAAAAGTTGTCTCCAGGATATAATATACTCAAAGTCACTTGATATTATTCTTGAGATTTTGCACAAGACAAGAATAATCTGAATTTTTTAGAGACGGAGGAGAGAAAGAAGATTGTTTGCTATTAAGTTAAAAAGATTGTAATATGATCTGTTATATATAGGGAATGAGAACACTTTTCATAACAGAGGTAACCTATGTCTGTTTGCCTTATTACTCAAGAGGCACCTTTTGCATGAAACAATATGAAACGGCACCTTGTGGATGAAAAAATATGAAACGGCACCTTGTGGATGAAACAATATGAAAAGGCACCTTGTGGATGAAACAATATGAATTGTTTTTAAAAAATAAAACACATATTCAATTGATTTCAAATAAAAAGAAATAACTTACTACATTCAATGTATCAATTCAAAAGATGTATCTCTTATTTAAAGGGTGTGTCTCTTCCCATCAAAACTTTTTGTAAAGTTAATTTACAACTCTTGCACATATCAACACATAGTTTGGATTAAAATATTTAATCAAACAATTCAATAATCAAATTAATCAAACAACAAATAGTTTAATTATTTGGAATTTTTCTAACAATCCTCCCCAAATTTCAAATATATTTTTCTTTCCATCTTGCTTCAAAATAAATACATAGCCTATGAGGTGTCTTTAGACTTGAATCTCTAGTTAGTCCAAATGTATCAAGGTTTTGTCAGGTGCTATGGTAGTCGTAACTTTGAACCAAGGACCTTATATTACTAGCTGGTTATATCAAACATACTTATTTTGGGTTTCTCTAAAAATTCTTAAATCTGCGCGTTTATGGCCATGCGCATATCCTGTTACATAAGTAATCCTAGAGAAAGGTCTGATTCTCTTTTGGAAGCGACCAACCCAAAAAAATACCTCCTTACTTACATAGGAAAATCTATCTAGGATGTCCTTGTCTTACATCCTTGCATTATGCTATAGACTTATTAAGAGTATATACTCAACCTCCATTAGACAAGTGTCCTTCATTGCTAGAATAAATAAACATCTATGAATGGAACTTTTAATTTATAGCACTCCAACAAAAACACTAATTCGACTTGTTCTTACCCAATGAACCTAGACTATATTTCAAGAACTTAGGTTGGGTTGCCATCAAAGTGTTTGCTATTTAATAGACCTTAGTTCTATCCCTTTTGATGTTTTATAAATCATATCACGTGTGAGTCCTTTTGTCAAACGATCCGCCGAATTCTCTTTTGATTTAACATATGTTACAAGCAGCTCCTAGTGCAATCAACTCTGATTCCATCGTAGAGTTTGAAATGCACACTTGTTTTTAGGATCCCCAAGAAATTGCTCCTCCACTGAGGGTATAGATCCACCTAGTTGTTGATTTGGATTCGTTATCGGTGTTCTAACTAGCATCACTATTTACTTATAAAACAGAAGGATAAGCTCGATAATGTAATCCATAATCAATCGTTCCCTTCAAGTATTGAAATACCCTAGATATCACTTCTGAATTCTTGTAGCCTGGGTTATTGGTGAAACTGCTCAACATTCCAACGACAAATGCTATATCGGGTATTGTGCAATGCGTTAAATACATAAGACTCCCTATTACTCTAGAAGATTCTAGTTGAGATACACAATCTACCATTATTCTTTACTAGTTTGATATTAGAGTCATATGGAGTAGAGACTGAAATTTGATTAAAATGATCAAATTTCTTTAGTGCATTCTCAACATAATGAGATTGTACTAGTGCTAAAGAGCCATTATTTCTTTTGATTTTGGTTCCCAAAATCACGTCAGCCTCCGCCATGTCTTTCATGTCAAAACTAGTAGATAGAAGCTTTTACTTTCTTTCACATATTCTAGGTTAGTTTCAAAGATTAAAATGTCATCTACATATAAGTAAATAATGACTCCACCATTGTTGTCAAACTTACTATATATGCATTTATCTGCATTATTAATGCTAAAACCTTTTGACAAAATTTAAGTATCAAATTTCTCATGCCACTGCTTAGGTACTTGCTTCAGGCCATATAAGGATTTGACAAGTTTACAAACTTTATTTTCTTGGCCCGGTTGGACAAACCCTTTGGGTTGTTCCATATAAATTTCTTCATCTAGTTCTCCATTCAAAAATGGTATTTTAACATCCATTTGATGGATCACTAAATTATGAATTGAAGTAAGAGAAGTTAGCAATCAGATTGAACTAATCGGTGCCACTAGTGCATATGTGTCAAAGTAATTAATCCTTTCTTTTTGCCTAAAGCCTTTGGCCACCAACCTAGCTTTGAATCTACTTATTGAACCATCAGTGTTCAATTTTCTTCTAAATACCCATTTACAACCTATTGGTTTAGAGGCTGGTGGTAAATCCGTTAATATCCAAGTTCCATTGGAAACAATAGAATCTATTTCATCTTCAACTGCTTCTTTCCAAAGAGATGCATCTGCTGAAGTCATTACTTCTTCATAAGATTTTGGATCTCCTTCAGCATTCATCACAAATCTTACTTCCTTTTTTATTTCTCTTCTATAACCTTCAACAAGATAAAGATAGAAATCTGAACCAAAGGAATAATTTGTGGTTCTAGCTCTTTTGGGATATCTAGGATTATCATCTTGTGAATTATATTCACGATTATCGGGATTTTCATGCCGATCATTATTATCATTATGTGAACTAATGTGCTGATCAAGATTTAACTCTTGTTATTTCACTTTATCTTTGGCATAAATGTGCTCAAAGAATTCAACATCTCTTGATTCAATAATCTCATTTGTTGTAAGATTAAGGAATCTATAAGCCTTACTATTTTTAGCATATCCTATGAATGCACACTTAAAAGTATTAGGTCCTAACTTGGGTCTTTTAATGTTGGGTATTCTTACATAGGCAAGACATCCCCATACTTTAAAATAATCCAATTTAGGTTTCCTATTAAACCATAACTCATATGAAGTTGTTTTTGACTTCTTGTGCGGTATTCTATTAAGGATATAACACAAAATGCTTTTCCCCATAAATTATTTGGGAGTCCAGAGCTTATTAATAATGAATTAACCATTTCTTCAGGGCTCTATTTATTCTTTTAGCAAGACCATTTTGTTGAGGAGTGTAGGGGGCTAATACTTCATGTTTAATTCCATGAGTTTCACAAAATTTTGTGAATTCATCGGAAAAATATTCACCTCCCCTATCACTTCTTAACACTTTTATTTTCTTGCTAAGCTGGTTTTCAACCTCAGCTTTATAAATCTTGAACTTTTCAAATGCTTCCTCTTTACTATTTAATAAATATACATAAGTATGTCTTGAATAGTGATCAATGAAAGTTAGAAAATATTTCTTACCATCACGAGTTATAAAATAACCCTTGAGATTACACAAGTCCGAATGGACAAGACCAAGCGATTCAGAAGTTCGTTCAACCTTTTTAGGTTTTCTCATTATTTTTGCTTGTGCACATATTTCACATTTTGATATAGTTTTGATATCACATTTTGGAATTAAACCTAAGTTATTCATGCACTTAATATATTGGAAATTCACATGTCCTAATCTTTCATGCCATAATTGAAAAGACTCAAGCATATAAATAGAATGCATAGTTTTATTAATACTGAGTTTAATCATCCCATTACATGAATAACCTTTTCCCATGAATACACCATTCTTGGATAAGATAAACTTATCTGATTCAAACACTAATTTAAATCCAGCCTTGTTTAAAACATCGCCAGAGACTAGATTCTTTCTCATTTCGGGAACTTCACGAATTTTTTTCAATGTGATCTTCTTCCCAGAAGTGAAGTTGAGTTCTATGGAACCAATTCCCATCACTAGTGCCGCATTATTGTTGCCCATTTTGACACTTTGTCCATCGATGACTTTCTCATAATTTTTGAAAGCTTCTCGGTTGTTTGCAACATGTATGGTGGCGCCAGTATCAAGGCACCAACCATCATCAGAATCAATGTGATTTACTTCAGTCACCACTGCTGAAAAATCATCTTCAACTTCGATTATATTGACTTGCGACTTAAGATGTTTCTTATATAGTCGACAGTTTTTCATAATATGACCGGATTTGTGACAAAAGAATCATCCTTTCTTCACATTAGTGTTCTTCCTTTTCTTTTTGAAACTGTTTCCCTTAGGAGGAATTACCTATTTCTTGGATTTGTCACTTGACTCCCCCTCCACTAAATTTTCTTTAGAGAAATCAATGGCGATCTCATTTAACTCGCTATCTCGTTTACGAGATTCTTCTTCTATATGAAGATGTCGAGTTACTTCCTCTAAAGTAAATTTCTTCTCTTGGTGTTTGAGTTTCTTTTTGTAGTCGTTCCACTTTGGTGGTAATTTTGATATAATTACACCAACTTGGAACTCCTCATCAACTTTTACTCCTCCACTGATAATATCATCTATAAGGAGTTGTAGTTCCTCAACTTGTTGGATAATAAGTTTACTATCTACCATTTTGAAATGCACATAGTTATCAATAAGAAATTTTCGTGCACTAACCTCTTCAGTTTTGTATTTATTTTCCAACCACGTCCAAAGTTCCTTTGCAGATGTGGAGCATTGTGATAGACATTGTAGAGAGTGGTTCATAAAGCATTAAGAATGTGACCTTTGCATAAAAAGTCATATTCCTTCTTCTTGTTCCTTTGCTCCTTCACAACACTAGGTTCCTCGGCAGTTTCTTCGGGAATTGGAACAAGATCATCGTTGAGAATGTAGGCCAACTTCAAGGTGGTGAGAAAGAATAACACCTTTTGTTGCCATTGTTGAAAAAACTGACTAATGAATCGATCCAAAAGAACAAGGCCTTGATTCATGGCTTGAATGGATTGAACAATAGTTGCTAATGCCTCCATTGAGCAAATTAGTCTTAAAATTGTTGGAGAGGATATATGAAAGTATGAAGGAAATAACAAAATTAAATGAGAAAATCGAGTCAAGGAACGAATTAGATTTGCTTTCTTTAAGACTAATTTGTCGCTCTTCCTTAGTGCAAAGAGAATTTATGACAAATTGTCTCCAGGATACAATAGACTCAAACTCACTTGATATTATTCTTGATTTTGCACAACACAAGAATAATCTAAATTTTTTAGAGACAAAGGAGAGAAAGAAGATTGATAGATATTGAGTTAAAAGGATTGTAATATGATATGTTATATATAGGGAATGAGAACACTTTTCATAACAGATGTAACCTTTCAAATGAAAGGTTATGTCTGTTTGCCCTATTACTCAAGAGGCACCTTTTGGATGAAACAGTATGAAGAGGCACCTTTTGGATGAAACAATATGAATTGTTTTTTAAAAAAGAAAACAACTATTCAATTGATTTCAAACAAAGGATGTTTTTAGTGTAAGTGTGGAGAACAAGCTGAAAGGTAAAGTTTTTTGGCTTGGGGTCTTTAGCACGAGATAGCTGGGCCTCAGAGAAGTCATAGGGAAGAAACCGTGGTGTGGCTCGACCATATGGTATGGCGTTCGAAGAGCAAGATGTGGATATGGAAGGGGGAATTGTGGAGGAGACACAGCTCGGAGAGGGGTGCACAAAGCGCAGGAAGCTGTTTGATGGGGGACCAGAGCAGGTCCAGGGACCTCCACTATCTGGGTCAGCTGTGGTAACCACCCAGGGGCCTATTTTCAAGCGACATGCAAGTGGTAGAGAGTAGGTGCAGGAGGTACCGAGAGGGGTAGGAACTCAAAAGTCACCAATTATGCCAGTGAGTGAGCTAGAGGAGCAACCCTCTGATTTTGGGGTGGTGACAGGTGCAAATGGACCAGTTCAGTCAAAAAAGGGATTGGGGCGGAGGCAGGGTTTCAAAGTGCGATCTCCAATCAAGCTGGGACGCTCTCCAACCACTCTGCCATCTTCATCGGTTTCAACATGCAAAAACCAGGTTTCCAGAAGATGCACTCGTCGGATGGGACAAACCGCGATGGGCACCCGTTCAAAGACCCATCACGAGTCATGAGTGTATTTGTATGGAATGTCTGAGGCTTAGGTAATTCTCAGACAGTTCGAGCATTGAAGTATCTGGTGAAGCTTAAAAAGCCAGGTGTGGTGTTTCTATCTGAGACCAAACAGACTGTGCAGCAGATGGAACGACTGAAAGTGAGATTGGGGGTATAGGTGGCTATTATGTGAGAAGAGTAGGGCTAGGAGGGGGTTTAGCGTTGTTGTGGTTTGAAGGTGTCTCTATGACGTTGCAAACTTACTTGGAAGGGCATATTGACGTTTGGATTACGGGGTTAGTCCATGCGGGGTTTAGGTTTATTGGATTCTACGGTAATCCCATGGTTGCACTGCGATTTCACTCCTCGGAACTATTAGATAGGCTAGGAGGTCACAACCAGGAACCTTGGGTTGTAGTGGGCGACTTTAATGAGATTGTTAATGGAGGGGAGTGTAAAGGGCGCATTTTCGACCCTCTTCAACTATGGGTGATTTTCGGGATGTTTTGGAAGACTGTGGTCGGTCTCATCTTCGTTTTAGGGATACAAGTTTACATGGAATAACTGGAGGGGCAGAGAGGATAATGTGAAGCTGAGATTGGATTGAGCAGTGACAAATCACATCTTCTTACAAGCCTATCCAGGTACGTTGGTTCGCCATATTCAGAGTTTAGCTTCTGATCACTTACCGGTACTTGCAGTTTTGGGAGGCATGGGAGGTCAAGCTAGAAGGATCAACCAGTTCCATTTTGAGGAACTTTGGACTCACACCGAGGGCAGCATTGAACTTATCCGGGAAGCCTAGTAGGGGGGAGGCCCAGTTCACCAGATATGGGAACGTAGCAAAGCTGAATTAGTGTGATGGAACAGGGAAATGGTTGGGAACTTGGCTGTGCAAATTAGGGAGGTTCAAGGCCAGATTGGTGGACTTCCTGTGAATGATGCTTTGGGGTTGAGAAATGGTAACCATGCTAATCTTTCTCGGAAACTTGATGACTTGTTAGTCTCGAAGCAGCGCTCTCGTATCTCCTGGATGAAGTTTGGGGACTGCAATACCAAGTTCTTTCATGCATGTACAAGGATGAGGGGGCAGCGTAATCAGGTCAAGGGGATTTATGATCAGCACAACAGCTGGCGTACCTCTGATAATGATGTAGGAGCGATGTTTTGCTAGTATTTTGACGCGTTGTTTACAACTGGAGGGCCGTGTGACCTTTCGGACCTTCTGGATGCCGTTCAGCCTAGGGTGTCTCCATCTCATAATGCCATGTTACTTTGGGGGTTTACTAAGGAGGAAGTGGAGCAGGCAGTGTTTCAAATGGCGCCAACAAAAGCCCCGGGTTTGGACGGATGGCTGGCCCTATTCTACCAACTGGGGAGTGGTGGGGGAGACGGTCTCTAAGTATTACCTCACCGTGCTCAATAAGGGTGCTTCTGTGAGCGATATCAACACAACTTTGATTGCTCTGATACCTAAGATACTAAGTCCCTAGTGGGTCACAGTGTTCAGACCTATCAGCCTGTGCACGGTCCTGTACGAGATTGTTTCCAAAACAATTGTAAACTGACTTAAAAGTGTGATGCCTTCAGTAATATCGAAGTACCAAAGTGCTTTTATTCCTACCGGCTTATATTAGACAATATTGTGGCGGCCTTTGAGAGTATTCATGCCATCTAGAGTAGGGGGGTACTGGTTTGAAGAAGATGATACTTAAACTAGACATGTCTAAGGCATATGATAGGGTGGAGTGGCATTTTGTGGCTGGGATGATGAGACGGCTAGGATTCAGTGAACGTTGGATTGTTTTAGTGATGAGTTGTGTGAAAGGGATTCTTTGGATGGGATGGCAGAAACTATGTTAACCCAAGTGTTTGGTTGGGTTGGGATTTAAAAGTTTTGAGGCTTTCAACAGAGCCATGGTAACAAAGGAATCTTGGAGGTTGATGGAGAGGCCGGAAGCCTTTGTCTCGAAAATTATCAGAGCACTGTATTACCCACAGGGAGTCCTTCTCATGGTAGAACTGGGATCCAATCCTTCCTTGGTTTGGCGAGCTATTTTCTAGGGGAGGGATGTGATCAAAGAGGACATTCGGTGTCGGGTGGGGGATGGGCAATGTATAAGAGTGTTCCGTGATCGCTGGCTTCCTAAACCCTCACTGTATATGCCCTGGTACACAGGGTTTCTGCCTATGGACTGTAGTGTGGCTGATTTGATTTCGGTGCAGGGAGGGTGGAATTTAGAACTCCTCAATCAAGCCTTTGATATGGAAGATGTTGAAGCCACTCGTACGATACCTTTGGGCCTAGTTCAAAGAAGTGGTGATGGTTTGTTCTGGGGATTCAAAAAAAATGGACAGTATAATGTCCGTTCAGGTTATAGGGTGGCATTTTCGCTATTTGAGGTTCAAACCTCAGCTGAAGCTAGCTCCTCCAATGTGGAGCATCTCACCACCTTTTGAAAGAAAGTCTGGGGCCTCAGGGTGCCTAATCGAGTGAAGCTGCTTATTTAGAGGGCCTGCCATGATATATTACCGATCTCTTTCAATCTTTTCAGGAAGAAGTTAACCCAAGTGTTTGGATGGGATGGCAGAAACTATGTTAACCCAAGTGTTTGGTTGGGTTGGGATTTAAAATTTTGAGGCTTTCAACAGAGCCATGGTAGCAAAGGAATCTTGGAGGTTAATGGAGAGGCCGGAAGGCTTTGTCTCGAAAATTATCAGAGCACGGTATTACCCACAGGGAGCCCTTCTCATGGTTGAACTGGGATCCAATCCTTCCTTGGTTTGGCTAGCTATTTTCTGGGGGAGGGATGTGATCAAAGAGGACATTCGGTGTCGGGTGGGGGATGGGTAATGTATAAGAGTGTTTCGTGATCGCTGGCTTCCTAAACCCTCACTGTATATGCCCTGGTACACGGGGTTTCTGCCTATGGACATTAGTGTGGCTGATTTGATTTCGGTGCAGGGAGGGTGGAATTTAGAACTCCTCAATCAAGCCTTTGATATGGAAGATGTTGAAGCCACTCTTACGATACCTTTGGGCCTAGTTCAAAGAAGTGGTGATGGTTTGTTCTGGGGTTTCACAAAAAATGGACAGTATAATGTCCGTTCAGGTTATAGGGTGGCGTTGTCACTATTTGAGGCTTAAACCTCAGCTGAAGCTAGCTCCTCCAATGTGAAGAATCTCAACACCTTTTGGAAGAAAGTCTGGGGCCTCTGGGTGCCTAATCGAGTGGAGCTGCTTATTTAGAGGGCCTGCCATGATATATTACCGACCTTTTTCAATCTTTTCAGGAAGAAGTTTGTGGATACTCCTCTATGCACGGGGTGCGGGAAGAAGGCAAAATATTCACTCCACGCCTTATGGAATTGTAAAGTTAGTCGTCTGTGGAGGGAAAAGATCCAATGTCATTTGGTGTATGATTCAGATGAAGGGGTGTTCGCTGATTTGTTCTTTATAGCTAGTTCGCAGTTGAAAGGTGGGCAGCCTGAGGTGCTGGCGTGGACGTGCTGGGAGGCTTGGAACTTACGGAATAGGGGAGTTCATGGTGAGACTCATATTAATCTAGACAGCAACTTGGAGACCTTCTTGGAGAAATAGTAGCTGTTTGGGAATTCTTTCCAATTGCAGCGCCGTGCTAGTCTCCCATGCCTTCAGACTAGATGGCAAAAACCGCCGGCCTAGTTTTTCAAGTTAAATACTGATGGATCGGCGGGGAGGACGGGTAGAGAGAGGGGTATTGGGGGGATCATCCGAGACCACGAAGGCTCCTTTGTGGGTGGTTTTGCGAGTGCGACTGCTCCAAGACTATCAGTTGGGGTAGTGGAGCTAACAGCGCTATGTCGGGGTCTCCAATTGGCAAGACATCTCAGGATTCGGCACTTAGTGGTGGACG